>JAZHEH010003295.1:0-2400000 GCA_036589455.1 Ateles fusciceps | reverse complement strand
TTTAACCTTTTTATTATAAACATTTTAAATAACTTTCATTATTTCTTGCTTTATTTTATAAAGTGTGTGAAAACCACTTTAGCTCCCTTGAAAACCACAAAACTAGAAGAGTAAAGTACTCTTTTCATCAGTGAACTCAATTTTGTTTAAAGAAGTCAGATAGCTGTTATATCAGAATTTCTTAGAAGCTGTTTTTCTAAAACAAAAAAAAAAAAACCAAAATGAAACAGAATCCGAGCAATTGTTTCTGACAAAAATGATCAGTCAGTGGGTGCTAAAATTAGTGAATAAAAGTTTTATTCAAAATAGAATATTTTGATAGATTCAAAGAATCTCTTGATAAAATATGTATTGCTTACAAAAAGAAAAATAGTGACTTTTCAGTTGAAATACCTGGTAAATACCATGTATCCAAGAGATCAAAGTTTCTATAATCATTAATAGGATAAATCAACAGGAATCCCCTGCTATAATGAACTGAGGATGCAATGCCAATTCTGGGCATGACCGCCAAAAAATATGAATCGCCTGAATATAATCACAAAGAAACAGTTAAATAAACTCAGGGACAGCCTGTAAAATAATTGGCCTGTACTCTTCAAAAGTGTAAGGAATATGGAAGAAAAAAATGTCATTTCCTAACAAGGGAAATGAAAGAGACATGGCAACTAAATGCACTGTGTGATGTTGAATTAGTTTCTGGACCAGAAAACACGTTTGTGGGATGTTAGGAAAAATGTGAATTAGGTCTGTAAATTAGGCAATGATACTGAATCACAATTCATATCTTGACTTTAATAGTTATACTTTGGTCATGAAAGACGATGCTCTTGTTTTTGCTCTCAACTCCTTCAAGAAAAATATGTAGTAAGAAAGAATAATAAAGCAAATGTGATAAAATATTAACATTTGAGGAATCTTAGTGAAGATTCCTCAAAAAACAGAATTTTTGTTCTGCTTATTCAATACTTTTTAAAGTCTGACATGATTTGAAAATTAAAAGTTAAGAAAACAGTCTTTCATGTCGATTTTTTAAAAAGCTATCTCTTCAAACAGAGGGCAAAGTAGAAAAATCAAAGCTGTCAGTTCGTGCCCTGGATAATTAACTTTTGTATAATATCTTATTTTTTAAAGCATAGTTCTTGTATCAAAATAAGATATGTTCCTGTCCATGACTGAATATTGACAATTTACTGAGTGGGTGATTCTCTTCATATTCAACTGATAAAAGAAGCCTTTCTGTCTTTTTTTTATTTTTTTCCCCTGAAAGCTTTGATGTTGTCAGATCACTTTAACCTTTAGATTAGGCAGAGTCTGAGATTTAATTACCGCACATATATTCAAGGAAATTTAAATTATCTACAACTTTAAAAATACTTATTGTACAAATTCCCAGATATGCCAACAAATTCACTAACAGAGAATGTCCGATAAAAGTGGTGGGTTTAATTTTGGGGAATGGTGGGAAATAAAAGGATGTACCTTAAAGATGCCTCCAGGTATTTTACTCTTGACAGAATTTCAAAATAATTCATTTATATATATATATATATATATATATATATATATATATATATATTTTATTGCAGTTTAGGTTTGGGGGTACATGTGAAGAACATGCAAGATTGTTGCATAGGTACACACATGGCAGTATGATTTGCTGCCTTCCTCCCCATCACCTATATCTGGCATTTCTCCCCCATGCTATCTCTCCCCAACTCCCCACCCCCCTGCTGTCCCCTCCCCCTTTTTTCCCACCGACAGACCCCAATGTGTGATGCTCCCCTCCCTGTGTCCATGTGTTCTCATTGTTCAACACCCGCCTATGAGTGAGAACATGCGGTGTTTAATTTTCTGTTCTTTTGTCAGTTTGCTGAGAATGATGGTTTCCAGGTTCATCCATCTTCCTACAAAGGACACGAACTCATCGTTTTTGATGGCTGCATAATATTCCATGGTGTATATATGCCACATTTTCCCTGTCCAGTCTATCATCAATGGGCATTTGGGTTGGTCCCAGGTCTTTGCTATTGTAAACTGTGCTGCAATGAACATTCGTGTGCATGTGTCCTTATAGTAGAACGATTTATAATCCTTTGGATATATACCGAGTAATGGGATTGCTGGGTCAAATGGAATTTCTATTTCTAGGTCCTTGAGGAATCACCACACTGTCTTCCACAATGGTTGAACTAATTTACACTCCCACCAACAGTGTAAAAGTGTTCCTATTTTTATACTCTCAACTCTTTTCTTACAAGTACCCAGAGGATCTATTCTGTTTTTTCATTTCTTCCCCCTGCCAATCCAATGATTACAGGTAGTTCTATGAATTGGCCACAGCTTTGACAGTTCTTTCTGGGTTCTGTTTTCTAATTTATTCCCACAACCAGTTTTCCTGAACCCTGCTTCTCACTTTCTTATTCTTCAACATGACAAGGATAACAAAGATACCTAATAATTCCCCATCTAATGTGTTTCACCCACGTATCAACTGTGAAATATCAGATGTCCAGGACATACAGAAAGACCTCTACAATCCCTCATTCTATAAATGTTTAAGAAAATGTGAACAGGATGATCCCATATAATTATAAAACTAAGCCTTTGTAAGTTTACACAATTTGAAGAATGATTGTCAATAATTTGACTATGAGCAAAAAAGAAAAACCCAGAAGCTATTTCTTCTAGAAAATTGTCTTTACACATGAAAGACGAACATAATAAGCTGAACAATACATTCTCCATCACATAGGTAAATTGAAATCATCACTAGCTCAATATGAAACGAAATTAACTTATACTTAAAATTGCTATGGGCATAGTGATGTCTACAAAGCTTTCATAAAGATAAAAAACCCGTACAATATAAATATAAATGAAGGGCTTTAACTTTTTTGGCATATTACAAATAATTTCAATAGTCTTATTGCTGAATCTTTTCAGCTGTTTTCATAGTCTTTGTGCACTTCCTATATTTCCAATGTTTATTGACAAAAGTGAAAGCTGTTGATTCATATAACTTTTGAGAGACAAGTTTTTAAACATCCTGTTAAAAGAACTCACAATATCATCCTTAGGCAAACTAATGTAGTGGTTAACCCACAGTATTAACTAAGCCTGATATATTATTTTACTCAGGAGAAATGACTACAGTCCAGATAGCTCATCAGCATTTAAAGCTCATTTTCTTGCCTTAGGTTACTAGGGGATAGAAAAACAAGAAATGGGCTGGAACTGGAGATATGAAAGTAGATGAGAAGCAATTTCAGACTTCAGCCAGCAACACACACATGAGGTCGTATAAAAGGTAAATACTGATTGTAGTCAATCATTATTCCAGAAATGTTGTAGACATAAGAATGTACTGACTACTCACTTAAGACATGGTTCCTGGTAAGACTGTCATGATTATTATTACTAACAGCTCAAATTTATTGAAAGGTATAATTTATAAACATAATTTATTATTATGTTCCAGACAGTATTTAAAGCACTTTAGTTAAATTCTGTGCATGATGCAGGCGCTACTTTTACTTTTATTTCAATGCTAATGTACACAGTAATGGTGATCTGTGGAGCACTTTATTGCTTGCACCTTAGAACTGATGACATGCACGTGATCTCACATGATCCAATGCACCCTTTGAAATAAGATTATTACAAAGAATTAATCTGAGTGGTTTAGCAACAGTTCTAAATTACTTTATCTTGCAAGTTGTAGGAATCTCGATCTTATTATGATTTCCATATGAGAGAACACACCGAACTAGTCTCCTCTTCTCAGTGGAAGCGTTGATTATCAATTCCTTATGCAATGACGAGACATTCCGTCAAAAAATCATTTTACCACCTATGTGCTGGCCTGTGGCTGGATTTTCTCATCCGTTCCCTTCAGCAATTCCACATCACCTTGGTTACTTTAGCTCAATACTGACATCTTCAAATCGTGTTATTTAAGTTCTCCCACTTTGTTCTTTATAAACCATGTTGACTATCCTGGGCCCTTTGCAATTTCATATAAACTTTACAATTTTAATGTGTCAACTCCTAAAAAACAAACAAACATATAAATAATATATCTTCTGGGGCTCTTGACTGGAATTGTGTTGATCCTATAGATCCTCTATAGATGAATAAATTTACGTCTCGGGAGCATTGCCTCTTCTCATTCATGGTCTAGCATACCTCTCCTTTTCATTCATTCTTTCATTTTTTTGTTAGGTCTTTTGTAATTTCTCGCAGCTATGATTTATAGTTTCAGCATGCAGTCTTGCACGCATCTTGTTAAATTTATTACTGAATCTTTCATATATTAATCCTGTGAACGTTATATTTCTTAAAGTTTCATGTTGAAATTGTTCATTGCTGGTGTCCATGTAAACTGTAGTCCTGAACCATGCAACAGTGCCACCTCACTGCTTATGTCTAGTAACTTTTGAAGAGTTTTAAAACAAAAATCCACAGCAACAATCACATCATATAAATAAATATGTTTTATCCCATATTTGTAATCCCTATACCTTTATTTTTCTAGTTCACGGCACTTGCTTAGTAACCTCATTACATGTTGAAGGGTTGTAAAAGTAGATATTATGGGGCCGGGCATGGTGGCTCACACCTGTAATCCCAGCACTTTGGGAGGTTGAGGTGGGTGGATCACGAGATCAGGAGATTGAGACCATCCTGGCCAAAATGGTGAAACCCCGTCTCTACTAAAATATAAAAAATTAACTGGGCATGGTGGTGTGTGCCTGTAGTCCCAGCTACTCAGGAGGCTGAAGCTGGAGAATCACTTGAACCCGGGAGGTGGAGGTTGCAGTGAGCTGAGATCGTGCCACTGCACTCCAGTCTGCCAACAGAGCAAGACTCTGTCTCAAAAAAAAGAAAAAAAAAGTAGATATTATTTTTATTTCTGAGTTTATGAGGAATGTATTCAGTCTTTCATCATTAAGTAAGAAATTAGTTATAAATTTCCACAGATGCCCTTTACTGGGTTCAGGAAATTTCTCTGAGTTCCTAGTCAGCCGAAGATCTGTATTATAAACGGATGCTGAGTTTTTATCTAATGCTTTTTCTACATTTACTGGTATGTCCATGTATACAGATTTTAATTTTCAGTCTGTTAATATTATGAATTACAATGATTTTCTAGAAAGTTAAACTAATCTTGTATTCCTGCGAGTGATCCCAGTGGTCATGATATGCTATCCTTTTTATACATCACTGGATTGCATTTGACAACATTTTCAAAAGATTTGTTTTCATTTCATTCAGTTTAAATATTTTTTTCATTTTTAGGTAATATGTACTTCATATTTGGAAATTAAACAACACTCTTCTACATAACCCACAGGAAAGCTCCACATATTTGAAAATTAAACAACCAATGGGTTATATAGAAGAGTTTTGTTTAATTTCCAAATATGAGCAGCTTTCCATATATTCTCAGTGTACAGTCTAATTATGTTATCAGATAATATAACATAAATTTCAAACAATTTACTAAGCCTTCTTCTTAATGGCACATAATATAGTTTATCTTAGTGAATGTTCCATGTACACGTGAAAAGACTGTGTGTTCTGTTGAACAAGAGTGTTTTCCAAGGGTCAAGTAGGTCACATTTGAAACAGTGTCTCAAATATAGTATGTGGTCTATATATTTGCTAAAAAATAAAAACAGGCTGTGCACAATGGCTCATGGGCTGTAGTCCTTGGGAGGCTGAGGCGGGTGGATCACAAGGTAAGAAGATCGAGACCAGACTGGCCAACAGAGTGAAACCCTGTCTCTATTAAAAATACAAAATAAATTAGCCAGGCTTAGTGGCACACGCCTGTAATCCCAGCTACTCAGGAGGCTAAGGCAGGAGAACCAGAGAGTCTGAGGTTGCAGTGAGCCTAGATTGCGCCACTGCACTCCAGCCTGGGCAAAGAGCGAGACTCCATCTCTAAATAAATAACTAAACAAATAAACAAACAAAACATCATCTTAGTCTGCATTTGAAGCATATGAGGGGCTTAAAATTTGAATCAGAGGCTTTAATAACTGCCTGAAGAGGACTTTGACAGCAGTGACTCCATACAGGAGAGAGAGAGACAGAGAGAGCAAGAAAAATGGGGGGAAAGATGTTAGGTTTTGTGATACACTTTGAATATGATCCTTCTTTGTTAGGAGGGAAATTTTCTCAAGAAGTTGTTTTGAATATTTTAATTTTTTATATTTTATTTTATATATATTATATTTGGTTGCTGGACAAAGATCTTGACTGAAGATGATGATTATATTTGGTTGCTGGACAAAGATCTTGCCGATGATGAATGGTGAACCAGTTCTAACATCAATTCCACATATTTATTACTTTATATTATTTAAAAGTACAACTTTCCTAAAGAAATAATGGAAGGAGCAATGAGTTCCATTCCACCAACTTAATAATGAATAAAACCAACAATCAATAATATGATGACGTAATCAGCTGGAAGAGCTGTGCATTTCCTCAATACGGCTAGCACAATCAAAAGCAGTTTTACTACCCAGTTACTATTTTGAAGAGACATTTCTCTTTGCAAGGGATGTCCAATTTTTAGTGTTCTCATTATTCAGAAACTAACAAAAAAGGAACTTTATTTCAGAGCACTGATTGGCACAAAAAGGGTTAGCAGAATAACTGATGATGAGTTATTGGAAAATATTTATCACCAGAGTAAGAAATTGTATATATAACAATTAAAATGTATTAAATCTGAACTAGGATTTTCTAATTTATGAGTGTGATATTATTACTTTTTAAAAAATATTTTTAATTAATAAATACAAATCATACCTATTTGTGATGTGCAACATAACGTTTTACAATATATAAACATGTTGTGGAATGGCTAAATTGAGCTAATTAATATGCATCACTTTACATACTTATCATTTCTTAGTGGTGAAAACCCTTAAAATCCTCTGTTAGCAATGTTCTAAAATACAATATAATGTTATCAACTACAGTTTCCATATTGTACAATGGCGCTGTTAAAGTTATTCCTCCTGACTCATTGAAATTTTGCAGCCTTTGATCAAGATCTCCCTGACACCTCAATCTCCCAGCCCCTGGAAACCACCATTTGACTTTTTAAACTATTCTGACTTTACACTATGACATGAATAAAGTATAGAGAAGCTGTAATAATTTAAGGAAAAGGATATATTTTAAGCACCAATACTATAGAAATTAAAATGTTATGATTACCCTGTCAGGAGCAAAGAGAGAAGCTAGCAACATTAAGTGTGTCTATCTTCAGGTTATTTTGGGGGTTCTCTGGCACTGGGAAACTAGCTAAAGAACTTGAGGGTGGATGGTTTGTTTGGGAGATCATTTTAGGTACGAGATTGAAGGTGCAAAGGGGGTGAGAGAAAGGAGGAGGAGAAGCTGGACATTATAAGGGCACATTTCATGGTCCATGCTAGGAGCAATGGGGACTTCATTCCACCAGGATCTCCAAGAAGTGCATAACACAGCCACAAGCACTGCTGCCCCTAACAGACGGAGAGCTAGGGACAATGACCTGCTTCCATCTTTCATTGGTTAGGGGATTCCTGGGGACATGGCCTCCTCATTCAGCCCAAACTCCAGACTTTGCCTCCACGTCTCATGCCAGCAGAGAGACCTGTCTCTAGATTTGCATGAAATGAGCCACCACATTTGCCAGGGTCCAGGGCATTTCCTGTGAGCATTTGCTGTCTTGCCACAGACAGGACTGAGATGCCAGAAAATAAATACAAAATCTTCCTCAAAGGCAATGATAGTAGCAATCAGACACCTTACCTTGACCTGCATTTACACATGGGCTGACTTATAGAAGAAAGATAAACTGCAAGGTCCTAGAGGCTGCGACAAAATATTGACTCTGATGTTGTTCATCAAGCCTCGGAAGAATCAAGTGGATGAATTAGTAGTTTGATGCTTAAACAAAAATTATAAAAATAAAATAACCTATTCTCTAATTCCATGGTTTCCAATTAGAAAAGCCATCTGGCTTTAGTGCACCTGCATCAAGTATAAGGACAGGGAAAACTCTGGGAGAGTTCCAATCTCCCTAGGGGTCAATGTAAATAGCAAAAGAGAGGTTCTTTGGGATGTCCAAGGCATGAGTGATTTGGATTCTAATGCACAAACATAACATGTGCCTTTACTTCTGCAGACTCCATCCACTTAGTGCCAGTTTTCTCAGCAGGATGGAGACTCAGTACAAGCGTTCTGCTTGCCTATAGCAATATTGCATGAAATATGGAACCACCATTAAGTCGTGGCTCAGCAGGAAAGTGTTTGATCTTTATCTTCATGATGGTTAAAAAGTTAATGATTCTCCTGCAACTTTAATAATGCATTATGGAGCACTGGATACAATTTCTTCCTCAAAATGTAATCAGGGTTTTCAATCTTTTTTATCTCTTACCTCATCACTAACTAACAGTACAGGGTATAAACAAATTCTTCAGTTATAATAGGTTTGAGTATATTAAAATACTGTGCTAAGTAGAACATTTCCTTTAAAAGATTAAATTCCATTTTATTTCTCCTTCAAAAAATACTTAATAAAAAATGAGGAAAACCAATATTCACAATGGGTGCTGAACTGACACCTAAGAAGAAGAAAAAAGGATTTCTTCTTTTTTTCTTTAATCACATAACAAATTAAGCCCCATTTTTGATCTACAAAAGTCACTTTAGTGAGATTTTTAAAGGTGTTTTAATTATTTGAAAATAATAATTGAATTGTACACATTTATGTGAAACAATATATCTACAATTATAGACAGGAGATGTCTCAAAGTTGTTTCTCTTACAAAGACAGAAGTTTTAAAGTAAGTTCCTGCCACGTGAGACAAGACCTGGGTGGTAGTTGGTGGGGACTGCACAGCACAGGTGGGCACGTTCTGATGGTGACTGAGGCCAGCGTGGGTTTCCTCCTCTGCCCTCGGCCCATCTTTGTGTCTTGCATGGCACCTTCCCCCTTTTTTTCTTTTTTTTTTTTTTTAGATGGAGTCTCGCTCTGTTGCCAGGGTGGAGTGCAGTGGTGTGATCTCAGTTCACTGCAACCTCTGCCTCCTGTGTTCAAGCGATTCCCCTGCCTCAGCCTCCTGAGTAGCTGGGACTACAGGCAAGTGCCACCACACCCAGCTATTTTGTTTTGTATTTTAACAGAGACAGGTTTTCACCATGTTGGCCAGGATGGTCTTGATCTCCTGACCTCGTGATCTGCCTGTCTCAGCCTCCCAAAGTGTTGGGGTTTCAGGCGTGAGCCACCACACCCTGCCTCCTTTCTCTCTTTTTAAGCACCAGCCTAGTGTCCTGAACAGACTAGGAATTCAGGAATTCAATCAGTTTTTCAATTAAATGAATGAAAAGGGCATTTGGGGTAGACTGTAAATTAAACTCTGTTCATTAGTGGGATGTAGAGTGCTGTATTTTCCTCCCCTTTGGGATTCCAACTGCTGGAATAACAGTTGGTAGACCTGAGCCCTAGAAATTCAGCATGTAAATATGATGATATATCTAAGTAAAATGCATCACCCATCATAGAAAACAACCAGAGAAATACTACTACTCTACGAAGACAGCTGACAAAAATATTGAAAGATTAAAATTTTTTAAAAAATTAAAAATATACATTTGCAGATATTTAATTATAATTTACAATGAGACTTTATGGAATTAACAATATTGCAGGGAGGGTGTTAAAATGTAACAGAGGAATGGAAAATGAGGATGACATGTGCTGAGAACAAATTAGTGAGCTGACAAATAAGTGAAAAATAACTCAAAATTAACAGAAAAAGAAAAATTAAATATTTAACTTGCACATTAAAAGATGTAAGATAGAAAAAAATCTTAAATAATCAGCTTTCCAGAAAAAAAAAAAAGAAAACTTAATAGAAGTAGAATAAATAATTATGAAAGTAGCAATAAAGGAAATTTTCCCTGATTACACTTGGAATAATTTAACCATAGTATGTGTAAGATGGATGAAAAGACACTGACGTAGGTAAATAATGGTAAAATTCATGAGCTTCTTAAATAAAAAAAAAATATATCTTTAAATTTCCAGACAGAAAGAACAAATTATTTAAGTAGTGGTTCTCAAAGTATTGTCCCAGAAACCTTCAATGTGGCAGAGCAGAAACTCTTCATGGAGTCTTGGAGGGGAAAATAATTTTCATACTAAGAAGACTAAGATGGCATGTGCCTTTCTCACTGTTTTCCTCTCTTGAGCACACAGTCAAGTTTTCTAGCGGCTACACCACAGGTGCCATGGCTATACGCTGCATGTAGAAACCAACAATCAACCATCTCGTGTTGAACCAAACAGAAAAGACATTTATTTTAATTCTACTTGTTTTCATAAGTAGTTTCTTCAGTCCAAATATGTATGTTGATATGTAAAGGGGTTCTTATTTCCATAAATTAATGGATACACATACACTTTCACTCAGTTTCACTTTCTAATACTGACAGATACTATCCCCATCAAGAAAACCTTCTTCGGGTTTAACAAACATTTTAAGAATATTAATTCACAGAAGCAGAAAGCATATCAGTAGTTGCCAAGGGATAGAGAGAGAGAGGAGAATAGAACAAATTCTTTGATGGGTAGATCTGTTTTCATGGGGTGATTACAAATTTTGAAACCAAAGAGATATGGTTGTTTCACAACACTGTGAATGCACTAAATGTCACTGAATTGGACATTTTAAAATGGCTAATTGTATGCTATGCTTATTTCACTTCAGTGAAAACAAAAGAAGTACTTGATTATTAAGCAATGCTCTCATTAATCAAAGAAATAAAAGCAGAATGCTATTTCGAATGCAGTGAAAATAAGAGCAAAAAACAAATCATCTCTAAGTCAAAGCAACTCAGTGAAAGCTATATTCAGAGAGCAATTTATGTCTTCATTAATGAAAAAGAAAGGAATACAAAACAACCTTCCACAATACACTATTTAGAAATTGGAGTGAAAGAAGAATCACATTATTTTTAAAATTACATGAAAAGATTTTGTAAAGACAAAATTATAATCTTTGAAAAGAACAGAAAACAAACAGTATTTGTAAAAGGAGAAGAAAAGCAAAAACTATCTCTGAAAGATCAATGATCATGAACTCCAATAAACGCCATTTACAAAAAAAATTAAACTGGATTAGAGATTTTACTTTGTGTAGAGGCACTACTAAGATTGCAGGATAAAAATCAAGATAATATATGACTGATATAGGAGTTAAGGGGAAGTGTTTACCCTAGATTAAGAGAATTCATCTCAGAAATACCCTCATAGAGAAAATAAAACAGATATTTAGCATATATTTTACATAGTATGTATAAACATTGCATGCTACATAATACAAGTCAGGTGCTTATATGTACTTAGATATTCATTTGTAATGAGTATATAAAATGTTCCTATTCAAAAATACTTTGGTACAGAGAAGAGACTGTAAACACACATAGGGAGAGGTATATGGGCTGAGTTTGGGGGTCCCGGTGGGAAAAGGTCACGACTTTGCCCTGAGTGGAGTTGTACAGCTTCAGGCCCTCCCTGGGAAAGGTAACTTGAGTTACTAAACTGGGTAACAGCACCCAAGCACACACATTTCAGGGTTTCCATGGTAGGTGTGTCACCTGAAAACCCTGGGACTGAGACCCTGAGGAGTAATAGTGGGGAAGGGTGAGGGGTGGACAGGCACGGGGACTTAGGAGAACCTTCCCCTACAGATCCCCTGAGCTGGGCCATGTGATGGCTGAGCTTCTCCACAAGCCCCTCAAGACCTCAGAGCTATGCAGCCACAAGAGGTGTTATTTTCTCTGCAGTTTCTGGAACGCCTAATGTTCTGGGTGGTCTCCTGGGTGAGGTGCTGTGCAGGCCCCGGGACTGTGCCCTGGGACGCCATCTGGGACGGCCCCTGCAAGGTCTCTCTTGCGTTCTGTTGCTTCTCTTTTCCTTTGCCTTTCTATTTTTTGAGATGGAGTCTCGCTCTGTCTCCCAGGCTGCAGTGCAGTGGCATAATCTTGGCTCATAGCAACCTCCACCTCCCGGGTTCAAGCAATTCTCCTGCCTCAGCCTCCCAAGTAGCTGGTATTACAGGCACCCACCATCATGCCCAACTAACTTTTTGCATTTTTAGTAGAGATGAAGTTTCATCATGTTGACCAGGCTGGTCTTGAATTCCTAACCTCAGGTGATCTGTCCACCTTGGCTTCCCAAAGTGCTGGGATTATAGGCATGAGCCACCATGCCGGACAGGTTTCCTTTCTAACCCTTATAAGGTCTGACCAAGTCCTGGACCAAAATATAATCATCTTAAATTAAAAAAGGTTGCACGAACTTTGGGGTATTAATCATAGCTAAGTATAGATAGCACATAATGTACAAGGTGGTGTTCTTAGCTTTTTACACACATTAATGCATTTGATTTTTAAAACAACCAGAACCATGGCATTGAAACTCTTATTATCCCGATTTCAAGATGGAGAAACTGAATCACCAAGATGTTAGTCAGTCAGTTGCCTCATAGCACAATTAGAAGGGAGAAAGCTAGAATTTGAAGCCCAGAAGTCTAACTCCAAGGCATGTACATTTAGCCATCATGCTGTTGCCTCCATTTACCCTCTTGTGATAGCTTGAGTTTCATCATCTTCCACGTACATTCCTGAAGAGATTGTAAGAAAAATAAAGAGGAGAAGTGGAAACTCAGTAAAAATAATGGCTACTTTTTATCAAATACTTAACACATATCAAATACTGTGTCCCATGTTTTACATACATAGTTAATTCTTTTAACAAGACTAAAAGATTATTATTTTCATTTTTAGGTAAGACTATTGAGAATTGCACTATGAGTTACCACCAGATGTGGCAGAACCTATATTTGAAACCCAACTCCAACAAAGTTCAGTTGGGCTGAACATTCTTTGAGCTGAACTCCAAACCCTAGTTTTAGCCTCTGGAAGAATAGACTCAGGAACTTGAAGGACACCCAGGCTTTACGGAAGGAAGAAGAATGTTGCTGCCTCTTCCAGTCTAGGAACTCCTTGGAATGGTGCAAACGTACAGGTGATCAGCTCTGCATTGTTGCTAGCACTAAAGGCTATTTTAATATCTAAAAAGAATGTTATCTTTTCTGTATGGAAAGGTTGGATCTGTTTTCTTGTGGGCCCTAAGAAATGAAACACACATGGAAGTAGAAGAAGCCTATCTCGGATGGAAGAAATAACGAAGGGGACGAAAACGCTGGGGAAGCTCTGTATATGTCTTTGGAAACTATTTCCTCACGTTCTTGTTCCTAACTTCCTGCCTCTTCTTTCCCTCCCGACTTCACACCTAGCTCCGCTAGATCCCTGATGTAACTGCAGAACTAAAACATTTCTCACAGTGAGAAGTCAGAAATACAGGGGCATAGAAAGCCTTTGTGTGCATATTTCACTATGGCAGTGTGGATACATGTACGTTTGTTCCCTCAGAAACATTTTTCACTTGTTTATTTCATTCAACAAATATTTGTGAGTATGTTCTATGTGCTAGGCACCAAGGCAGGTGTTAAGCATAAAGAGATGTATCAGGCTGGGTCCAGTGGCTCCCACCTGTAAACCCAGCACTTTAGGAAGTCAAGGCAGGAGAATCACTTGAGCCCAGGAGTTTTAGACCAGCCTGGGTGACATGGCCAGATCCTTCTCTATAAAAATAAATAAATAAATAATCAAATAAATGAAAGTTAGCTGGGCATGGTGGTGCATACTTGTAATCCCAGCTATTCAGAAGGCTGAGGTGGAAGGAATGCTTCAGCCCAGGTTGCAGTAAGATATAATCACGCCACTGAACTCCAGCCAAGATGAAAGAAAAGAAAGAGAAAGAAAAAACAAAAGAAAGAAAAGAAGGAGAGAAGAAAAAAGGAAGGAAGGAGGGACGGAAGGGAAGGGAAAAGAAAAGAAGGAAGGAAAAGAGAAGAAGAAAAAAAGAAAAAAGAAAAAAAAATGATTAGAATATCAGGACTGAAAATCTCAACATGCTGGGCTATAGAGGTTTTCAGTCCCAAGCAACAAACCTACAAGATGCCTTTCAGAAAGTTTGTATTTCAGAAAGTTTGATGTTTTATGCACAGTGTTTAGTTTTTTCCCCCTGAATTTTCATCATATCCTCACAAATCTGAATTGTCTGGCACATGTCTAAGAGACAAGGTGAAGAATATTTTTGAAATATGAATATTTATTTTCCACGCCAAGAAGAACAATGGTGTTAAGTTTATAAAGCTCAGAGGGAATGAAGGGACAGTTATAAGTTATGCAGCCCATAAGAGGCACAATTGGGGCTGATCTGCGGTTACTGCTGTATAATAATCTCCTCTTTCACTGGTGTTATACATCTCAGGGCAGCAAATCCTGCACAGTATAAAATACTTGAAAATATTTTTATTTTTACTTTCTTTTTGCTTGCTTAGCATTCTAGATTAAAACAGACAAGACAACTAACAGAATACCACTCTCTTAGCTGTGCCTGTATACGGTTCATGTGCTATCTTAACTATTAATATTATACTGCTACTGTACTGGAAGAAAAAGTCAACATGTTAATGAAGCTGCCAAAGTCTTAATGAGCATTCTGTCCTTCTGGCAAGAAAATGAAATTATTATTTAGGAGAAAACAAATATTCAAACCCAGAAATCCAGAACTAAATATGAAGTTAGACTACGCTTTCCATTATTGTTTTATAATATTACAACCTGGTTTTGTGGAGATGTAGAAAAAAAGTTTCCATTTTTTTAACTTTTGTTTTTTTTTGGTTTAACCTGCTTTTTAAACATTAACTTTTAAGCTGTTTCATTCTCTAAAAACACAAAAAGGGGCAGAAAAAGATGGCGAAGTTATGGAAGCAGGTCCGCGTTTTTGAAACATCTGTTTTATTTTTTCAAATGAATTATAATTGAAGTTGCTCCTGCTTATCCCTAACAATTTATAAATACATTCTTCTGGTTTTGTTTCTATTATTCATTTACCGAGGTATCAATTTATTCATTTATCTGTTTTTTTTTAATCCATTCCCATACCTGCTTTTGAATGATTTAAATGGGGCTCACCACACATGGTAAAACACAAATTAGCCTATAAAAACAAAATGTCGAAGAGGGAAATGGGTGAGGATGTAATTGAGGGTCAGACATGAGGCTCTGTGGTTTCAATCCTACGTGTCAGGTCACACAAAGCACCCCTTCTGTCCACTTCAAAAGAGGAACGTGATTACGGCTTTATCTATGATACACAGCAGAAGGATCTGCAGAGGAAAATGTGTAGCAGGTGAAGTGTATGTAGATGATAATGGAAAAAGCAGATATACACAGAACTTGACAATTCTAATACACAATCATTCCTGAAACTCACATTTTTTGAGCCCTGACCTTGGTTTAGGATCTGTGAGCTCCTGGGCTGGGCCTGCTCCCCAGGCGCCTGCCGCATCCCCCACTCTGGGGCGGCTTCTCCACGCTTCTCTGTTCCCGCCCACTCCCCCAGGACCATGTCTCTCAAGCTCGGCTCTTAACAACACCTCTGTCATGTGCTTTCACTTTCTATTACACACCACTCTACATATTTAAAAACATAATTTGAGTATAGGAAGTTACAGTTCATCTTTTTAAAAACTGATTTTTAAAATTCCTATAGTTTCTAGGCAGGGCATAGTGGATCACATGTGTAATCCCAGTACTTTGGGAGGCCAAGGCAGGAGGCATGCTTGAGGCCAGAATTTCGAGATCAGCCTGGGCAACATGGCAAAAACCCTGTCTCTACTAAAAATACAGGAATTAGCTGGGTGTCGTGGCACCAACATGTAGTACCAGCTACTCAAGAGGCTGAGGTGGGAGGATCACTGGAACGTGAGAGGTGGACGTTGTAGTGAGCCAAGATCATACCACTGCACTTCAGCCTGGGTGAGAGAATGAAAGTCAGGAAAAAGAAAAAGAGAGAGAACGAGAGAGAGAGAGAGAGAGAGAGAGAGAGAGAGAGAGAGAGAGTTCATTCCCATAGTTTTGTCTCTTAATCTAAAAATAATTTGATCAAGTGTTCCAAATCATAGCATCTCATTTATAATTTAATTTATATTTTTGCCATGTCTTTTTGTATTTGACTTATTTGCTGGTGCAGCAAGTAAGTTTCTTTATATTATATACCTGAGCACAGAATGTTTTGAAACTGCATTGGAAAGATATTCAACCTTAGGTATACATTCAGTTTTGTGATTGGAACAGCTGCAGGGACTTTGACCTGCTAACGCCTTCTGGCATTATACACCAAGTAATGTACAGAAAAACTTTCAATATTATGATATAATATATTATAATATAATGTGTGATCTGCCTTTGTTCCTATTATTATTTAGATGTCTGGGTATTCCCTGAAGCCCTGTACTAGGCATTTGATCATATGATATTTGAACATTTAAATAAAAAAGGTCCGTTGAGGATAGTATGTTTGTAAAACTATTTCCAGCTCTTGCAAGGAGCCTCCTGAGCATCTCAGGGAATGTATTTCAGGATGATCACCACATCAGACAACAGTGCTGGAGCTAAGTGGAAATACAGTTGCTGAAAATGATAATGACAGAAATTTACAGATATTTTTACAGTGTATCTTACTGCATGTTGCCTTTACTTATGAATTTTCCTTTCAATTACGGAATCTATTTTCTAAGAGAATTTTGTTTTCCTCTCCTCGGAATCTGGGAATAGCAAATCCTAAGTGTCATCTAATCAGGCATTTAACAAATGTTATTTTGCAAATCTTTAAAATATATTAAAGTTTTCAAATGTAATTCACACTTTCTTCATCCTGCCACAACTCAAAAGCATGACATGAATGTCTTCTATGCACCAGACAGAAGACTAGACATTTCCTCAATGCTAGTGAGAAACACAATTTCCAACATTGGGAGCAATTGTTATTTATGCCTTTAAAGACTGATTGTTATAAAGTGTCGAGAAAATTTAAAAATTAGCATTTAGATATACCATTTAGAAAAGTACTTTTAGTCTGGAGAATTTTACTATTGATAAAGCAAAACATTATTTTAAATATTGAATTTAACATTAATGGATAATTGATATGTACTGATTTAATTGATTTAAAATCAAGAAGTTATGATAAAACTTTTTATAAACATAAGTTTAATAAGACATTTCTTTTTTAAGGGTAAATTTAATTTTTAATATAATTGATTTAAAATCAAGAAGTTATGACAAAAACAGGTAGAAACTGGTAAATTATCATTTATTATTTTTACTGAATTAGAATTACTTTGCTAACATAACACTGTCATAAAATGAGAGACATTTATACCTAATGTTTGTACAAAGCACATATAACAAAACTCCTCCAGGCTTAGATTCTTCCTCTGGAATAAAGGGATAATACCATCCCCTCAATATTGTCTGAATGATTTAAATTCTTTTAAAAATATATTAAATTCTCTGAAAATTATATATTGCACATAAAAATTTCCCTTTTACAAATGAGGAAATGATAATTCAGAATTCAAACAAAATTGAACATGAACAAACTCAAAAGCTACAAAGTCTCCAAGAAGCCAATGATTAAAAGTTACATCTCTTCTTGCCCATAATAGTCTCTGTATTTCACTGATATAAATTATTATTTTCTGTGCCTATAAGCATAAAAGTCAATGTCTCAATTCAAGAAAGTTTCTTAACCAAGTAAGCCATTGAAGGAAAAGGATTCTGAGTTGCAAGCATAAAAGTTACGTAGGCAAAAAAGTTATCCTTTCAATTAAGGAAACATTTTTAACCTGGTTAGCCATTGAGGAGCAAGGATTCTGAGTTATCTAGACTCCACAGTACTACAGTTTCCGTTTATTTTCCCCAAGTACCAGATTTTCCCACAGGTGATCTTTGACACAGACTTAAATTAAAAATGACATTTTAAAAGTCTAGCCCCATATGTGTTCATTATGAAGATTTTGGTCTTGCTTTGTGAAAACACTAGGAAATCTACCGTAGGTGGTAACCTCCACTAAAGATAACAATAAAAATGATTTGAGATCATAATTTACTCAGGCACCATTTGTAACACAAAATCTGTTTATGTAACAGTTTTGGTAAGAAACAAATGATAAATAAAGTGAAAGCGAACTTCAAAAAATAGGTTGCGGTGATGTTCATGGGGACATTTCCTGCATATGTAGTAAAGCCAGGTCTTTCATGATGAAGGCATCAGCCTTGATAAGGGTGCATTAGATTTTTAATATTCCCCCCAGAAACGCTATTAAATAAACAAGACAGCATCATGAGGATCAGATGCCCCTTCGGTCCTAAAAACATATCACATTATGCTTTATGATTTCTTTAGTCAACACTCAGTAATGAATGGTGGTGTGTGCTTTCCTCCTGGAGTACTACATGGCAAAAGGAAAAGCAGGGCAGCAAAACATCACAAAGCTACCTAAGGACATGCATGGTTCTGTCATCTTCTTATTTCCTTGGAGTTCCTGGGCACGTGAGAAGGTACATGGACCATCATTCTCAGAGGTAACTTGAGCTTGGCCTCAGACTCAGCCAGGTCTGTCCTTCTCTTGTGTGTCCAGCCCACACCTCAGCACCTACTCCATGGACCTGCTCAGCTCATGTGGGTTTAATAAACCACAATCCCGAATGGGATTGTTTTGCTCCTGTAAAGATTTTCTTCCGTTCACTCTAGACTTGGTCATGACTAGGTTCTTCCGTCCTGGAACTCCCCTACACATTCAACTTGGGATTTTGCTCCAGCAGTCACAGATCTGCGGGGCTGACATCCCCCGCATGCAGTGAGGTAGCAGAGTCAGACAGCATGGGTGTGCTCACCCAGCAGCACTCCCCCTCTCAGCTGGGTGCTGTCAAAGGAAGCATGGATCCCCTTGGATGTCAGCCTCTTGTTTGTGATACCAAGAACGCAGGAACACCTAGATTAAAGTAATAGGCTAACTGCAGGTGAGAGAAGTGTAGGGATCATGATTTCACACCAGGAGTGAGCAATGAAATCCATGCTATGGAGAGGAAAGGAGAGGGTGATTGGCTTCAAAGGAGAGCATGGACATTCAATTGCAGTAAGATGTGGAAATCAGAGCAGCTGGGTGTGGAGTGTGGTGCAGATGTGCTGCCTTTTCTTGCAAACTCTTCCGGTTCCACTCAAGGCTGGACACTCTAAGAGACTGGAATCTACATTTCCACACTATTCGTATTTTTAAACATACCGAGGACAGTAAGTTTCTTTTCATATTTTACATGTGATAAAACAGACATGCTATTACCCAAGCTGTAAAACAGTTGAAGTCTGTTTTTATCATTATTTCTATTTTTTCCACGAAACTTTTCACTCAGTTTTTGTCTCGTTTTGTTTTGTTTTTGTTTTTCAGACAGAGTATTGCTCTATCACCCAGGCTGGAGTGCAGTGGTGCAATCTCAGCAAATTGCAACCTCCACCTCCCAGGTTCAACCGATTCTCCTGCCTCAGCCTGGAATTACAGGTGTGCACCACTATGCCTGGATAATTTTTGTATTTTTTAGTAGAGATGGGGTTTTACCATGTTGAGCCAGGCTGGTCTGGAACTCCTGACCTCCAGTAATCTGCCTGCCTCGGCCTCCCAAAGTACTGGGATCACAGGTGTGAGCCACAGCACCTGCCTCAGTTTTTTGAATATTGTACTTGAGTCTGATGAATGAATGAATCACAGAGTTTCCACATTTATGGCTCTCACCCAGATAAGCCAATTAAATGTGTTGGAAAGAACGTGTGGTGTTTACTTAGCAATATTTTCAGTAATATATGACATCCTATACTCCGTGGTTCCTAACTAGCTTGAAAATATCTCTCTGGTCTGTTTTTTCAACCTAAGGTGAATGAATGCCTCATAATTGAACATTATGCAATAGAAAATATTTGGGGGGTACATTTTAAAATTCAGAAAATTTTCTATTATAAAACATAAAATTCATATTTCAATTTAAAAATATTAGAATATACTAAGTAAACAAGAATAAACATTAAATTTAGTAGCACATATGATACATTGTTTCATTTTAAATACTAAAGCTATGTGTGTATGAGTTTGTATGTGTTTAACTGAATATAGATAGATTTCATCTGAGACAAATTGTACTAATTTTGATAGCAAAACAAAAGCTCTATGCATATCACAATAGCATAGTGTACGTATAGCAACCTAAGTCAGACAGAAACTTAATATTTTGAAATAAAATCGACATCAAACTTAAATATAATCTTAAACCTCAGTTTAAAAAATGAAGGTATATATGTTAATTGATTCCCAGAAGAATTGCTAACTCACTCCACCTCAAATTTCCTCCCTTTCAGAACAAAACAAAAGTTTACTGGATTTAAAGGTATTAAGTCAAATAGAATGACTTGAAGCATCCCCAAAATGCACGAAGAACCTTCATGCTTTGCATAAATTACTTTCATTAATAGGCCAGCATGACATGCTTGCTTGAAAAACTTTTTTGTCAACAGTAAAAAGAATCTGCTTTCAGAAAAAAAAGTTTTGCATGAAATTCACCCAAGAGGGTGAAGACTAATTTTCATCTTAACAAGTAAACATTAAATGCATTTATATGTTTTAAAGATGATATAAATGAGAGCGATTTACTAAATTATACTTTTTGTGGGTATACCTCCTTTGGAACTTAGAGTTCACAGGCTGCTTTCGGGAGAGTTCCACAGTCACACACCCATAAGTCTCACACTTAATTCACATGTTTGTGTTAATTCCAACATATAATTTAGCATAGCTCCTGTGTTTTGATTGAGGCCTTAATCAGCCAGCAGAAAGAGAGGCAGGTGCAGGTATGCCTCAGTTTGAAGCATTTGTATGCTCTATCTAGCCCACCATACTCCACGCTTTGATAGGAAGAAATGAGCACCACCAGGAAATAAACACATTGGAAAAGTCTTCCAGGTTAATTCTCTGATCTACTCAAATCCCAATTTTAATACTTTAGCCAGTTGCAAAGAAATATTCAAATGTTGCTATTACACTTGAGGTGTCTATATTTTTATGTTCAAATGGACCGTTTTAAGAAATTAACTGTTTAAAAATACATTTGAATGCAATTGCATTACACAAATATTGTCGTGTATCCCTCATAAAGGACTAATGTATCCAACAAATATTTGTTGAGAATCTGTTAAGCTCACAAATGAAATAATACCTGGTTGCTCACTTAGTGGGGTTTCCACTTTCAAAAACCGTAATTGCGTATTATTCATACTTGTAAAAAGTTAAATACAATTATGTCCTTAAATATTTCTTTTCCCTTTGGGAGTTTATCCAAATCATGCAATTCTTGTTGAGTCACAGCAAACTCACTAGACCATAGTTTTTCCTGTTCATAAAGTGGGGTGATCATTTCTACATAGTGTGATCGCAAATATTGAGATAAAAAAATACATAAAGCACTCGTCACAGTAGCTGGTTTATACATAAACAGCTCAAGGCTGTTACTGTTGTAGTTATGTTATTAATATTTTAATAGTTTCTTGTTTTTTAACCATGAGAGTTCCCAACAGAAGACGATGAAATGAGGGCAGCAGGAGAGGCTGAACTTGAGCAGAAACGCCCAAGGCTTTCCACTCAGCCTTTGACCTCCTCCCTTAAACAAGGAACTCCAATCTCTAAGCATCGGTTTCCAAGATGCTACCATGAAGGTAATGTTATTTGGTGCTGAAATAAGATAACGTTTTGAAGACTTTGTATAAACAAGTGTTCAACAACTACATTGCCATGTACACACAGTAGTTATGATGGCCTTGGGAGAATGTTTCTGGGTGGAATTCTCTGTTTGAGTAGAGGATATCACAAAACCAAAGTAAAGCTGAAAAACTATGGTTCGGCTGAAATAATAGAGCCTGAACAACTAGGTCATGAACTAGAGAGCTTTCAATTCCAGGCCATAGAGGTAAGGGTTATGATTTTATAAGAAAGAAGACTTGTGAAAGTCTTTTGAGAAGGCATAATTTAGGGGAGAATTAAATGTTAATATGAAGCATAGATTCCATTATAGAAAGAAGCAGAAGACACTGGCTAGAGAATGAACAACTCTAGAATAAAATAATGATGGTCCAGGAGTAGGGGATATGAATGTACTATTCAGGGAATAGGCTCCCATCCATATTGCTTATAATATCTCAGTTAATTGTATGGCAAAGGAAAAAAGGTCTAAGGTACCTCAGTGTAAAATATGCCAGACTGCCAGCTCACTGGCTAAATGATTTCCTCCCGTATTGCATCAGTATTGCAAAGATACTTAAATTGAAGGCAGAGAGGCTTGGATGGTAAATGATGAAGAAGAGGGAAAGACATAACATCCTGCTGAGTCATTCACTCTCCCAAATTTATAAACATCCAAGTCTTGCATCTTGAAAACAATTCAGGTATATACATATATATATATAATCAGATATTACATATAATTACATATATATTTTTTCCTAGACATATATTTCCATTTCTGTTATTTATTACGAGGAATAGAAGAACTAGCTCCTGGGAGAACACTGTGTTGTTTTGTGTCAGCGTTATTTTGTTGCCAGTTTCTTTTCTGCAAACATTGGCTTGCAGTTTTTGGCATGCACTGCTCATATTCATTATTTTTTCAATTAGCCTACAAGGTCTTTGAGGGCGAAGACCATGTGCTGTGTTTCATGGTATCTGCCACCACAGCGTATGCCATACCTGACAGGCTGCAGGCATTCTACACATACACACGCACACGCACGCACGCACGCACACCACATGCACTGATTTATAGGTCTGAGAATAAATCCCAATAAATAATGTGTTTTCTATTTTAATCAATTCTGTACAGACACTAATTTAAGCTGTATCATGCTGCATACAACATACTGGATGTATCAGTTTTCAGTTTGAATTGAATGTCAATGAATTAAAAGGCTGGTCTTAATGACCAAGAGATAATTCAAATTCACCACTCAATTCTCAAGAGAGGAAGGTAAATCTTACAGTATAGAATGTCAACTGGTGACATAATCTCAAAGGCAGTTTTAGTCTGCATAATCCAGGTATTGAGGTCAGACATGAGCAAGCTATTATAGCAAGGAAAGAAAGCCATTATTTTCATAGAGAAATAGAATAGTTTGTTTATTTGCATCTTTCTATGATTTAAAATGTTTATTTCTTCCTTTTCACCCTCTAACTTGACTCTCTATACTGCTTTGGTCTTTTCCACGTCAGCTGTTTTCCCATTCCGATCTAATTCTTTCTGCTTTTTTATTCCCTTTCCGCACTGCTCTTGTTCCCTTTGTTCCTTCCCTTACACCTGAATGGAAATAACGGTGCCGCTTCTCTACTCAGACACTGAACTTGTAAACATGGAACTACAGGCTCACTGTTCTCTAGGAAGGCTCTTATCCAACCTGTATCACCTGATGCTTTCAACTTCCTCATTCAGAATCTTTGCTTAGAGGAAAAAAAAAAACAGATGGAAAGTTGTTGAAATACATGTGTTGCCAACTTGGATGGCGAATTAAAGAAAGAAAACAGAAATAAATGAAGCATGACTGAGTTTAGCAAATATCAACAGCTTGACTTCTGTGGTTAGAATTAGAGGGTTGACATCTGGATTAGTTTTATGTACGTTACTCACCTTTTCTTTTCTCTCTATTCCATGCCTACAATTGTCCTTGTCAATATGTGTAGGGTTCAGATTCAAAGGGAGAATGATAAAGGAAGTGGGTAACAGATGCATCCAACAAAGACCAGGAAGAAAGAATCTAATTTAATATTATGTGTGAAATAATTACCTTTATCTACATATCCAATTTGCTTGAGAATACATACTTATAGATAAGGAAAGCAATTTCTCATGAAAGCATTTCCTTCGCTTGCTTAAGAATTTGCTACAGTCATATTTCTAAATGCCTTCTGTTTTCCAGGGATAGGTAGCATGAGTACTGCCTGGACAGAGGGCTAAATTCCCCTGTTCCTGGAACAGTCCAACCTGGGCACCAGCTGAGTGTGGTCACTGAGCACCGGCTCTTCTCGTTCCGTCCTGAGTTCACACAGACATACACTCAGCAACCCACAGAATGCTTTCCTCTGTAAGAATCTTTTTAGCTAAGTACATCTTGCAGATTCAAAATACTTAAGCAACATACCATTAATGCCATTTTTCAGATTTTCAGAAGGTTTGAACAATAACCAAGAGATCAAGTGTATTTCAGATGGAATACGTGCTAAGGATGATGATGTTTTCTCTACAGAGAACAGTATGAGGCTCTACTGTCCTAACAACTGAAAGCTCAGTTAGTGTGAGTCATTGAGCTTGCTCTTTCTACAGGGTCTGTATATCGTCTAATGCATAAATAGCATTTAAGCAGCCTTACAACCCAAATGCTGAAGATGGGTGGGGATTTGCAATTACAATAAAAAAAATAACAGAAAAAACACTGATCCAGTATGGGACAAGATTTAGCTGCTCGTTATATTTGATCACACATCTTTTCTTTCACGAAATATTCATGTAATTCAGATCTAATGGTTTATCTCAAAATTTTCAAGGCATTGAAACTTACTACTCTTTTTTACTACGACTTAATGCAGGCCAGCTGCAATGGCTCACACCTGTAATCTGAGCACTTTGGAAGTCTGAGGGTGTTGGATCACCTGAGGTCAAAAAGGAGTTCAAGACCAGCCTGACCAACATGGTGCAGACCCGTTTCCACTAAAAGTATAAAAATTAGCCAGCTATGGGAGCAGGTGACTATAATCCTAGCTATTCAGGAGGCTGAGGCAGGAGAATTGCTTGAACCCGGAGGCAGTGGTTACAGTGAGCCTAGAATGTGCAGCCTAAGTGACAGAGTAAGACTCTGTCTCAGGAAACAAAAAAAAAAGGACCTAATGCAGAAACTCAATATTAAAAATGCGTAAGTAAAGATAAAAGCAGAGGGGCTCTAGCTGAAGAAGGTGAGGTCAGGTGGAGAAGGGCTTCCCAGGCCCATGTTCCCCCCACTTGCTTCCTAATGTAACATCACAGAATGCACAGAAGCTGAAAAACACTGATCAAATCCCTCGCTTATACCCCCTCTTCCATGCAGTGGTAGATCAGTGGTAATGGTCACTAGTGTTGTTTAAGACCCTGGTCTATAAGGGCTGTGTTTTTCCCCTCCCCTTGTATAAGTTATTTAACTTGGTGGAGTCTCTAAAATGAAAATAATAAAACCCACATGTAAAACTAGGTGACAGCATAATAGAAATCTCATTCCAGCCTAACTTGGCCTGAAATTAAAGAAAGATTTAAGAAAACGCTACACATTTAAAAAATCTAAAGGTTTCTTACTTTGATGTCACTAATGGGCATGGTTCAGACACCAAAGGATGATTTTGACAATAAAATAACCATGTGCAGATGCCACAGCGGCATCATACCTATGGCCATTTTAAATCACTGAAGAAGACATCGAACGTCCTACACCAGGAGAAAGAGGGAAGATTTTTAAATGAAGTGTCCATCTATAACAGCATTTCTAGAAAGCTGTCAAATAAAAATGCAAAGCTCTGGATAATTTGCAAAAACAAGAAAAAACAAAAAAAAAATCTCTCATTTTATTTAAACAATGTCCCCCAGCATTTTCTGTCACTTAGGCAAGAGCTGTCAGTCAATATTTGATTGAGTAATTTGAGAATAATGCTTTCTCACTTTTCCCTTCAGCACACTGAGCTACCAAACTATTAAGTAGTCTATGTTAGGTGCCACTCTAAAATTAAATACCTGCTATTGTGGGAACTCTTAAAACGCTCAAACATGCTCTAAAATAATTATTTTATGTGACATTTGGCAGTTGAATAGGAAACTGTTAAACAAGGGGTTTTCTTTCACAAAATAAATACATGCCCAGAAGCACCTCCCAATTTAATCAATTAAACAAAGCATACTATAGTATGTCCAAAGTCTTTGAAACAGTACGTCTAAGTGTAGAGGCATGGTGATCAGGACAAAGAATCCTACACCAGCATAAAATCGCAGCAGCTCATTCTGCAACTCCGACCAAACAGTAAACCTGAAACCAGGGTGATTAAGAACGGAACACTATGGATTTTATTGCCCCAGGACGTGACCATGAAAATCACTTGTATCTTCTGTAAACCAGAAGAAAGTATAAGAAAGTTCACAATCTTGATTTTAAGTACTTGAGGAGGACAATTAACGACCTTGAAGCCCAATCTTTGTGATTTGCAATGGAAACGTTGCTAAGGACCTAATAGAAGAATCTAGGGAAACTCAAGAGGAAGCTCTAAGGAATTGGTAGAAACATGCACATCATTAGAAATGCAAATCAAAACCACATTGAGACACCACCTCACACCAGTTAGAATGGCGATCATTAAAAAATCAGGAGACAACAGATGGTGGAGAGAATGTGGAGAAATAGGAACACTTTTACACTGTTGGTGGGACTGTAAATTAGTTCAACCATGTGGAAGACAGTGTGGTGATTCCTCAGGGATCTAGAAATAGAAATACTATTTGATCCAGCAATCCCATTACTGGGTATATACCCAAAGGATTATAAATCATTCTATTATAAAGACACACGCACACGTATGTTTACTGCCGTACTGTTTACAATAACAAAGACTTGGAACCAACCCAAATGCCCATCAATGACCAACTGGATAAAGAAAATGTGGCACATATACACCATGGAATACTATGCAGCCATAAAAAAGGATGAGTTCATGTCCTTTGCAGGGACACGAATGAAACTGGAAACCATCATTCTCAGCAAACTGACACAAGAACCAAAAACCAAACACCGCATGTTCTCACTCATAAGTGGGTGTTGAACAATGAGAAGACATGGACACAGAAGGAACACATGGACACAGGAGGGGCCTGTTGCGGGGTGAGGGACAAGGGGTCAGGGGATTGGAAAGGGATAATATTAGGAGAAATACCTAATGTAGATGAAGGGGGGGATGGATGCAGCAAACCACCAAGGCAAGTGTATACCTATGTAACAAACCTACACATTCTGTACATGTACCCCAGAACATAAAGTATAATAAAAAATAAGTAAACAAATAAAATCTCCCCCTCAAAAAGAAACATGTACATCAAGCAGCACGCTGTCCACATGTGGAGCCTGTAATCATCGTATATCTATGTGTCCGTGAATGGGGCACACTTCTGCTTAGCAGAATGTATGGCCTCTTTTTTTTTTTTTTTTTTTTTTGGTTGTTTGTTTGTTTGAGACAGAGATTCACTCTTGTTCCCCAGGCTGGAGTGCATTGGCATGATCTGGCTCAGTGCAACCCCTGCCTCCCGGGTTCAAGTGATTCTCCTTCCTCAGCCTTCTGAATAGGTGGGATTACAGGCATCCACCACCACTGGTGGCTAACTTGAATTATTTGAAACGTTAAGCTTGCCTGTGTATCTACTGGGTTTCTATTTATTTTTTATTTTTTGTCCTTGTTTGTCTAGTTTTTTGACACAGGGTGTCATTCTGTTGCCCAGGCTGGAGTGCAGTGGTGCAACCATGGCTCACTGTAGCCTTGATCCCCCCAGGCTCAAGTGATCCTCCTGCATCAGCCTCCTGAATAACTAATTTGAAATCTTTTCATATGGACGGGGCCTCTCTCTATTGCTCAGGCTGATCTTGACCTCCTAGGCTCAAGAAATCCTCCTGCCTGAACCTACGAAAGTGCTGGGATGACAGGTTGAACCACTGTGCCTGGCCCTTCTAAGTCCAAAGATGTGATTTCCTATCACTTTGTTGAAGAAAGCAGAGAAAAATGAAAAAGAACTTCAATGAAATACTATTGACTTTGTATTAGTTTTTATAAGTACTGGTTATATAAGTTACCAACACAACTCAATGTCAGAAATCCAATTTTCCAAGATAGTCACTTTTTCTTAAAATATCATTTAATTTTTGCTAAAGCTCTTTTTTATACAAACACAAGTATATTGAAAACTCAAGTGATTAAGCAATATTTAATGTAACTTCAGGTGTTTGTAAACAGTGATTCCTTGGCTTCTTTTGTTCCTTTCTCACTGGAATGAATTGCTACCTCTGTCATTCCTTAGGAATATGGTTCTCTGAATAAGCATGGTTGACCATGTATTACTCACAGGGCCTCTCATGCTATTCATATTCATAAAATGGCCTTTATTTTTAATGTACTGTTAAGCCATTTACTTAAGTCAGTTCACATCTGATAGTAAGAATAGTAACAGATTATGACCAGAAATGGCACGGATATCGCAAATAGCTTCTTTTCAACACTACTTGTGGGAGTAAACACACAGCACCAGCTGAAAGCATTAAAAATGCATATATTCAATGACCTAGCACATTTTAGGAATCTATCTTACCAGAATAATTTTGGATATCCACATATATCTTTGACATTTATCTCAGAATCTCATAAAATAGCAAAGGGGGGGGAAAAGCCCATCAAAATATAAAACAGGAAAACCAGCTAAATGGCCAAAATAGGAAATTAGGGAATTAAAATGAAATAAAAATTACTCACAATACTTACATGGAAAAACATCATTTACTGCTTAAGTTTTACATTTATTTTTCTCTTATAACGGTGTTTACCAGTAGGATCACAGAGAAGTGTTCTTTGATAACAAATGTTTTATGGAAATCGAATTTTGGGAAGCATGCTTTATTGGCAGTTGGAAAGTTATAAAAATAAAATTCCAAGGAATCCATGTTTTGTCTGAAAACATGGAAAAACTGTTAACCTGAAATGGTTGCGCTATATGGCGCTGTGCCCTACACAAAGCTGTTCCCTGGCAGGTGGGAGGGAGAGCGAAGTCTGGGTCATGAGCCTGTTTAGGGTTCTCTCACCTACCTAGGTATTTCAGTATCAGTTGAATGTCTAAATTTTGCTTGGTGCTAGATAGAAGATTTTCAAAAGAATATTCAGCTTTCATGTATTCACCTACCGTTGCCACCCGTCACACCCTACTAGTGAAGTTTATGCAAAAGATAAACATTCTTTGAAAATATGTTGCAATATTTCTGAAGTTGTTTATTTTACGATGAGTTCCTGTCCTTTGTAGGAACATGGATGAACCTGGAAACCATCATTCTCAGCAAACTGACACAAGAACAGAAAATCAAACACCACATGTTCTCATTCATAGGCGGGGGTTTAACAATGAGAACACATGGACACAGGGAGGGGGAGCATCACACGCTGGGGTCTGTCGGGGGTAAATAGGGGAGGGACAGCAGAGGGTGGGGAGTTGGGGAGAGACAGCATGGGGAGAAATGCCAGATATAGGTGATGAGGAGGAAGACAGCAAATCACACTGCTATGTGTGTACCTATGCAACAATCTTGCATGTTCTTCACATGTACCCCAAAACCTAAAATGCAATAAAAAAAAGAGAGAAAAAAATAGCAAACATCCCAACAAATAATTCTTGTGTAAGAACATATGTATTTCTACAAACAACAAAACTCCTTCTGGTCATTCTACAATATTTTACAAAAAAGAGAGAGAAACAATTTCATTATTGTTATGCTTCTTGATTTTCATCTGTTTAATCCCTCAAGTACATCACAGTGTCCTCAGCAAGGGCAACAAAGATGTGATTGCAAGACCTTTCTCACTTTGCAAGAACAGTGAATATTTCACTGATACACTTTTCCAAACCAACCAGTGTTTCATTATTAGAGACACAGTGTCTATTCCTCAGAAACCAGACCTGGCCTTTTATATGTTTAATAGATAGTTGGCTTTTTAATTTTTTTTCAAATTTTTGTGAGTACTATGGTAGGTGTATATATTGATGGGGTGCATGAGACGTTTTGACACAGGAAAGCTATGTGAAATAAGCACATCATAAAAAATGGGGTAACATTCCCTCAAACATTTATCCATTGAACTGCAAACAATCCAGTTATACTCGTTAAGTTATTTACAAATATACAGTGAAGTTATCACTGACTATAGTCACCCTGTTGTGCTATAAAATAGGCCTTATTTATTATTTATGACTACCTTTTGTACCCATTAAAAGTTTTGTATGTGTGTCTATGTGTACACAGGCATTCACACACACACACACACACACACACACACATCTTATTAGCTGAAAGATCAAAGCCAGGAAACCTTTCCTAAGAGTTTATTTTTTGAAAATATCACCATCTTAAATAATTATTTTTCTTTGACTTTTAAATTATTGAGTATGCTTTTTGATTTTTTATTCCTTTTGTCTCTTAAGCATTATTTGAGTAGTTGAAAGAAATGGAATCAAATAAAAGGGAAATATTAAATACGTATTTTTACTTTCACTTGCACCAGGATATTCATAAGGGTACGTGCAAAGAACAGTATATGGCCACTTATTAAAATGTGTTAAAACTGAAAAAAGAATAGGTATTTATTTTTTTAAATAAAATATTTTATAGTAGTTGTTTACTTTTCTCAAAATATTTAAATGTGTGCTTTCACAACTACTGACAATCCATATATTTCCTTTTGTAATAATGACCCTTGTTTGTACTAAAAATTCTGTAATTATTTGATGAAAGAACTGTTTAAATTGCTTTAAAAGTAGGGTGTAGCTTTTTTTTTTTTTTTGAATAACAGAACAGAATAAACATTTTATATAAGATGAAGAATAGAACAGGCAAAACTAAATTATGGTTTACTTACGGAATTCTTTACAGGTACTGGTAATTCAACCATTAATTAACAATTATTTATAACCCATCTCCAATGAGGCAATTAATATGTTTTACCAGAGTAAGATATAAAATCAGTTATCATAATTTAGGAAATTTAAAGAGAATGTATATTTTTATCTACTACAATAAAATTATCTTGGTTACACTGAACAAATCCAAACTGCTGTTAAGAATCCTGGATTTTCTCTATGTGTAATGTTTGAGTTATCTGCAATGTTTAAAATGGAATATACATTTTAAACTATTTTAAGTCATATCTCCTAACATACATTTTTGGACTGAAGTTTATTTCTTAACATTAAAAACTAGTTTTAATGATTTGAAAACTGCAATGCATGTTTTCACGCAATAAAAACAATAGGCATGCCACACCTTACAGTGTGATTTTCATGCAGCCTCCAGTTACAATGTTGCTGTTACATAACAGATTACTTGGTTTAAGCCATCACTTCCTTTGTTATTTATCAATGTGAGAGCCTGGGGTTGTTGCAGTTTTATTTATTTTTGTGTAAAAAGGTATTTAAAATATGTGATATATTCATATAACACATAGTAACTTTACTAGTTAACACATTTTAATAAAAACAAAATTATATACAATATTTACCAAATTAAAATTTATATTAATAAGACTACTAAAGGCACAGAAAAAATATGATGAAAGAGACAATCCCCTTTCCTAAGGGACACCTTTTTTTATATAAAATACCTTTAGAACAGTTTGGATGTCTGTGGACATGAATTGCACTACATTAATGTCATGTTTCTTTTTATGATATGAGCTAAATTGAGCATTACTTTTAAATATTAGATGATATCCATTTGCAACCCTTATATAAAAATTCAATTATACAATGCACTAATACACCACAGTGGAATGACACTCACTCCATCGAGGAACACAGAAACTTCATCCACGGGTCACCTCTGCGATGGCTTTTCCCACTGTCAGATGGCAGGCAGCGCTTTATCAGAGAGAAGCTGCACACCTCATGTGGATTAGAGAAAAGGCTCCTGTGACCAAAATGCCTGTAGGCTCCCAGCAGTGCTTAATGGTATTGATTCAGGAAATGTAGAAGAGATTGATTTAAAAGCCATGGTTGACACTGACTTCATTACATGCAAACTTTAAAATAAAACAGAAGAAGTCATATCCAAGGCTTCACAATATTTCTCTGACAACTTAAAAAAAACTATATGTTTATTTACATGCAAAGATATTTTTCATATAGTTATTGTTGTCTTTATTATTTCAATAATAAATATTATGTCTTTATTAGTTGCAAATGAGTGAATGTATCAGTTCCATAAAAGTTATATATAGCATGTTTTATCTATCAGTTTTTAACATTTAAAATATTATGATCCTGAAAAGAAATATTTATTCAATATACACTGATGGAAATCTGTATTTGACATGTTAATTTTTTTTTTGGCAGGAACTAGTAATAATCTAATAAAGAAAACACATTACCTATATAGTAAAAATTCTATAGTAAGAATGCATAACCTAAAGTTTTAAGTATGAAGTAACTTGTGTTTATGTTTAAATTACATATGTACTGGCTTCAAAAATATTTCAAATAATATTTTGAAAATTATTTAAAAATTTACCTTAATTATTTTTACCTGTCAGGGTATACTTGTAATTATTTTTCTCTGTGTTTTTAATTACTAAAACTGAAAGGTAACTATCGTGACATTGATGAAAATTCTTGAAATTTTTCAAGTCATTGCTTCTTCTACTAGCATAAGCCTCATCAGGGCAAGCTGTTTCCTTTTGTTTATTAACTCAGCTGTCTCCAGGGTCTAGAAGTGTGACAACACATAATGCTGAACAAATATTTGTTGAATAGTCAAATGTAATATTAAAAGGGCCTGTGAAACAGAGTGTAATTTCAGCAATTAAGAGCAAGTAAAACCAGGCAGGATCTGCATAAGCAGTAATTATTTCATCAATGCACCCCTATGATCACCCTGTCTACCTTGAACAACGTGACTACAGTTTCTTCAGTGTTCTCTATTCCAAGATTTTGTATTTTTCAATCTTTTAAGTCTTAACAAGAACCCTATGACATGGGCCCTATTATTCTCATCATTTTGTAGAGGATGAAGAGGAGTACCCACAGGCTGCAGAATCCTTCTCAAGGTGGCATGCCTGTGGACTAGCATCTGTGACTTCAACCACTACACTGACCTCACTTTACAAGAGCCTTAGAGGGATCAGGGGGTTCTGTCCCTGACATGTGAGAGACACCCCTACATCAGCAGGTGCACTCAAAAGTCTCAGCAAACTACCCCTCTGGTGGGAGAATATTAAGGCATCTTATCAGCGTCCTGTGACTGACGAGGTACTGTTCCTAAGACATCAAAAACTATAACCTCAGATACCACAGCCAGGTAAATCCACAAAGATGGGTAAAAACCAGTGCAAAAAGGTGAAATCACCAAAGACCAGAACACCTCTTCTCCTTCAAGGGGTCACAACTCCTCAACAACACAGGATCACAACTTGACCGAGAAGGAGTGCGAAGAATTGACGGAAACAGGATTCAAACGGTGGATAATAACAAACTTCTCAGAGCTAAAGGAACACGTTCTAACTCAATGCAAAGAAACCAAAAACCTTGAAAAAAGGTTAGATGAAATGCTAACTAGAATAACCAGCTTAGAGAAGAAAATAAACGACTTGATGGAGTTGAAGAACACAGCACGAGAACTACGTGAAGCAAACACAAGTTTTAATAGCCGAATCAATCAAGCAGAAGAAAGGATATCAGAGATTGAAGATCAACTCAACGAAGTAAAAAGGGAAGGCAATACAAGAGAAAAAAGAGTGAAAAGAAATGAACAAAGCCTCCAAGAAATATGGGATTATGTGAAAAAACCTAATCTACACTTGATCAGTGTACCTGAATGTGATGGGGGAGAATGAATCCAAACTGGAAAACACACTCCAGGATATTACCCGGGAGAACTTCCCAAGCCTAGCAAGGCAGTCCAAATTTCAAATTCAAGAAATACAGAGAACTCCACAAAGATATTCCTCAAGAGAGCAACCCCAAGGCACAAAATCATCAGATTCACCAGGGTCGAAATGAAGGAAAAAGTGCTAACGGCAGCCAGAGAGAAAGGTCAGGTCACCCAAAGAGGGAAGCCAATCAGACTCACAGCAGAGCTCTTGGCAGAAACCTTACAAGTCAGAAGAGAGTAGGGGCCAATATTCAACATCAACATCCTTAAAGAAAAGAACTTTTCGACCCAGCATCTTATATACAGCCAAACTAAGCTTTGTAAGTGAAGGACAAATAAAATCCTTTACAGACAAGCAATTATTGAGAGATTTTGTCACCACCAGACCTGCCCTACAAGAGCTCCTGAAAGAAACACTAAGCATGGAAAGGAACAAGTACCAGTCACTGCAAAAGCAAACCAGTTGGCAAAGACCAAAAATGCAATGAAGAAAATGAGTCAACTAATGAGAAAGAAAACCAGCCAGTAACAAATGGCAGGATCAAATTCACACATAACAATATTAACATTGAATGTAAATGGCCTAAACGCCCCAATCAAAAGACACAGACTGGCAAAAAAAATTTTTGCAATCTACCCATCTGACAAAGGGCTAATATCCAAAATCTCCAAAGAACTAAAACAGATATACAAGAAAAATCAAACAACCCCATTCAAAAGTGGGTGAAGGATATGAACAGACACTTTTCAAAAGAGGACATATATGAGGCCAACAAACATATGAAAATATGCTCATCATCACTGAGCATTAGAGAAATGCAAATCAAAACCACACTGAGATACCATCTCACGCCAGTTAGAATGGCAATCATTAAAAAATCAGAAGAAAGCAGATGCTGGAGAGGATGTGGAGAAATAGGAACACACTTACACAGTTGGTGGGAGTGTAAATTAGTTCAATCATTGTGGAAGACAGTGTGGTGATTTCTCAAGGATCTAAAAATAGAAATTCCATTTGACCCAGCAATCCCACTATTGAGTATATACCCAAAGAAGTATAAATTGTTCTACTATAAAGACACATGCCCACGTATGTTCATTCCAGCCCTCTGTACAATAGCAAAGACCTGGAACCAACCCAAATGCCCATCAATGATAGAGTGGACAGGGAAAATGTGGTACATATACACCATGGAATACTACGCAGCCATCAAAAACGATGAGTTCGTGTCTTTTGTAGGGACATGGATGAATCTGGAAACCATCATTCTCAGCAAACTGACCCAAGAACAGAAAGCCAAGCACCATATACTCTCATTCACAGGTGGGTGTTTAACAACGAGACCACGTGGACTCAGGGAGAGGAGCATCACACACAGGGGGCAGTTGGGGGGGGGGGGGGGCAGGGGAGAGATAATGGGGAGTGGGGAGGGAGGGGAGGGTCGGGAGGGAGGGGAGGGTGGGGGAGGGGATAACATGGGGAGAAATGCCAGATATAGTATGTACCTAACATAAAATAAATAAATTAAAAAAAAAAAAAGAAATAACTGCCTTTTCCCCATATGCCTGCCACAAAAAAAAAAAACCTATAACCTCTACAAGTATATTTCCTACACCCTATGTGTTTACATTTCATAACTATCACCATCTTTTACAACATCACTATTAATTTATTTGTCTATTACGCATTTTCAGTGATTTGGGCTAAGTTCTTAGAATAATTTCTAGTAATAAGATTTTGGATAAGAGGGTATATGAAATTTTCAGGTGCTTGCCAAATCACTCTCTAAATGAAGAAAGAAAAATTAACTCCTAGGATGGGATTGTCTCTTTCATATTTTTTTCTGTGCCTTCAGTAGTCATATTAAATATAAATTTTAATTTGGTAAATATTGCATATAACTTTGTTTTCATTAAAATGTATTAACTAGTAAATTTATATATACCAAATGAATATATTACATATTTTAAAGTGAATTTATATATGTATGTTCATATGAAACACATGTGTACACAGTTGCTTTTCTTTTTCTTTCTTTTTTGTTTTGTTTTGTTTCGCTTTGTTTTAAGGAGAGGAGAGTTTAATAGGCAAGAATGGAGAAGAAAGAAGGAAGAAGCTCCCCTGTAGAGAGACAGAGGGACACAGTTGCATTTCATTTTGTTTGGTTTGCTTGTTTAAATGCTTAATATGCTGACTTAATAATACCTTTGTGCTTTTATTGTTCGTTCTCCTATATCTTACATGAATGTTCCTTAGGTCAAGTGAAAAGCTTTGGTCCATTCAACTATGGTCAAACTGCATATTCAGTGTTGGTGTTCCGTCATTATTGACCCTCAAATGTCGGGGGAACTTAAGACTTCCCCAAAAGTGGGCCTACATCCCATTAAATGTCCAGTGCAGACAGGTACCTTCGTGTTCTTCATTCTGTAGCTAAGATGCGGGTGGGATATTCAGTGAATGGGCCATGGCCATATCATGAGGAACTCTAGAGTCAGCATGGGGCCCACATCTAGGCCAACAAAGCTACTCAGAACCAATGTTCTAGACTCACCATTTCACAACCCAAAAGCTCACTTCTGATCATCTTAAAAACGTAAGGCAGAAACAGAAAACCAAACACCACATGGTCTCACATAAGTGGAAGCCGATTAATGAGAACATATGGACTCAGGGAGGGGAACAACACACACTGGGTCCTGTTGGGGGGTAATGTGGGGGGATGGAGAGCATTAGGATAAGTGGCTAATTCATGCAGGGCTTAATACCTAGGTGATGGGTATTTACAGCAAACCACCAAGGCACACGTTTACCTGTGTAACAAATGTTCACATCCTGCACATGTATCCCAGAAATAAAAATCAATAGAGAAAATTTTTTTAAAATTTTGCTGCTTATATTTCTTCTCTAGCTTAAAGCAGGATATAGCCACAGTATTTTTAAAGTAACTGCTTTCAGGGACTGTTGGGTCTCCTTCACATTCCTCTCTGCATCATCTCCCAAATCTTATGCTTTTCTTACTATTTTAAACACTGTTTCTACAATCATCTTTTGATCGAGCACATTTTATTCCTGGTTTTCACCACCATGTGTCGGTATTTGCTTGTTTATGTGTTGATAGATTGTAAACTCTATGAATGAACGTAGGACAGAGCAGGGAAAAACAGCGACCCTAGAAAAAGGTAGGTAAAAAATTAAAATTATGAATGAATACATCAGCCTGGTCCAACTAGGTGATCTCCCAGAGAAGAAAATATAATTAACTTTGGCTCCATTAAATACCTTGCCTAAGTCGTTGACCTCTTTGAAACCCTTACTCTTTGCAGCATGAAAATAAACATCTTTATTTGTGTATCATGGTTTAAAGGCAGTTTTACTTTTAGAGTTCTGGTTTCAGGTTAAAGCCGCATATGATTAGGAAAGAAAGATTGCCGAGGATTTTGTGTACAGTCACACAATCAAGATTTAAAGTGTTAGTTTCATTACCCGCTTTACCCACTCAAACTGACTTTATATGAAAAACTAAAGCTTTCCAAAAAAGGAAATGTAGCTTCACACGCGATCAGTGTAAACAACTTCTAACTCCCAGCCTTCTGAGGAACCAGACACACAAAAGCACATTCAGTGTGGAGTTACTTAATAGATGATCCTCTTAATCACGAACGCCCTATTCCAAGTTGGGGAGGCAGCCGGCAGGAGCTCTTGGAGTGACAACTGCACACTGCATAAATGCCTCTGGAGACTCTGTGTGGACAACTCCTGCCACAGCCGAATTTAGACCAAGCTTTTGAAATCAGGTAACATTGTATCACAGTAGGACATACTTCACATTTAGAAAGATAATTTTTATGTATATTGGCCTAAATTTTTAAATGTTGTCCAGATTAAACATCAGTGTTTAAATCAGAATATAGTTTTTTTAAATATACTGCAATTTTATTTCAATCGCACAAATGAAGTTAGCATACAGAAAGTTTAAGTGAAACAAATTTAAACAAAATAGTTATAGTCAAAATAGCAAAAAAGTGAACATTCTAAAAAGGAAGTACACCTAAAAGCATGAAAACTCATTCATTAGTATTTCATCTTCAGTTTTGATTGACACTCGATGCTTGTAAATTTTTAAACAAATGTTTAAATCATGATGACTACTCTGAAAATATTTCAGCATCAACACTAAGATTTGTATATTCGATTTGTTTGCAAATGACTTAGCTGTTTACATAGTGTCTGGTACAGATTTGTCACAGGACACAGTACACGCATGTCACAGAACACACACGTATGAGTGTGCAGCAGGTGGGGGGAGTGAAGGTGCCTGTGGGGATTAGGTTGGAAGGGATTACAACCATCTTTTCTTGTGCTTCTTTTTCCATTTAGATTTTTTGCTTCTTTCCTTTCATCCCAATTTCTGCATTATAAAATCCTCAGATGAAACTTCATGATGAACATTTTCCCAAGCTCTTGGGCTGAAGCCGTCTTTCCATTTCCCTGGAATCACAGTCAGTTAGTATGCGCTGTATTTCTGGACACTTCTTGCTAAATTTCACCTACAATAACTTCCCACAGGATGATCCAAGGGGATCTGAAGGCAGACCCCATTTCGTTCCTTTCCCAGTGTCCTGCTGTCGTCTGCAGAGCAATGTGAAGTAGAAGGCACTGAATGCATTTTGCTGAAGGGGGGAAATCTATAAAGTTTTTGTTGTTGTTGCTGTTGTTGTTTGTATTTTCTGCATCTTCTCTGAGTTGTTCTGGATGCCATTGACTTGACTTAAAAAAAATTACCTTAAGGAAAACTCACAGGTAATTTGCTTTGACAGTTTTGCATTCTGCTTTTCAGAGCAGCAAACATTTCTATTACTCTGTGACTCTGGCATAAAGCCCCACGTTAAATTTCATTTTCAAATTGAGCGCTAAGAAGAGCATTGCCACTCTCTAGAGAAATCCGGAACCTTCTCCTTTCTGCTAATGAGAGTGTGGTAAATCGCCAACTTTCTCTTTTTGTCATAGATGCCTGGAAATTAAATATTAATTTTGGTCTTCACAGTTTCCTGAATCTGCACGTATGGTTAATTAATTTGCTTCTCCTGGTTTTCATTACCTATCTCCCTATATTATTCTATATGTTTTTAGCAAGTCACCAGAAATAATTTGTGAAAATAGGTTGAGAATAAATGTAATAAATGAAAGAATGGTAACTGCTTTCCAGTTTATGTCAGCCACATTGTGCCATGGAGAGCTCGTGTGGACGGCTGGCTCTTATGTGTCCATCTACTAGCTGTTACCACGAGAGCATCTCATAGCTCTTCTTCTTTTTTTTTTTTAACATGTGTGAGACCAAACATCCCTGCTGCTAGAACACCATGGCGGACAGGGCTTGAAAGGTAATAGTTTTATTTTGAGCAGGGGGAGCTCTTCTAAGATGGACGCGTACTTGTCCATCTCATAGGTTCCCCACAGAGCATGTTGTACTGGAGCGACTGTGAAACTAGGTGTCTGTGAGAAACTCTTATGGGAATAACAAAATAAACAGCAAACCCTGCCCTCAAGAGAAACTTCCTCCTAGGGAGGAAACAGCCTGTCTGCAGGACTGCTGTTATTACCAGTGAGGTCATTGCTGTGTGCTGGGACGTCCAGGCCTGGCAGCCCCCATCAGAGGTGACCTGACGTGAGGACCTTGGTCACTCTGTAACCACACAAATCCCGCAAAAACAACTGTTCCTGCATGGCTCTTTTTTCTTTTTCTTTTTGGTAAGCACATAAAATTTTTACATCTCATTTCTGAAATATTCATAATATATAGATGTCTTCCAGTCATATTTTTTCTATTGGTACTCTTGGAACCTACCCACCAATATAGGCATGATTGCAAGAAATCCATGAAAATGGGGACTTTATTTCAATACATTCTACCACGCAGGCTGAAACACACTTATGTGAATTTGGCAAAGGGTTTCAAAAATATAGATCCTCATAGGGTCTCATGAAGAGATTGAGGCACGTTGGGGGAAAGTAACTGGAAGGAAAAGTGTCATTGGCTGCTGCCTCTCCACCTCCTGGCAGTGGTGAGGAAATTACTCTTGCCCAACCAGGTTCTAATTATCACTAATTGAGCATTCTGATAGTGGTGTAAAAGATGTATCCCCAGCATATGACATCAGTGCATAATGGTGATCATGCTTTTAAGGGAAAACAGCTTTCCTTTCTGGAGGCATCGATGATTTACTGAGGTCTCTTCTCCTCTTGATCCCTTCCCTGTGCTCCCATTAGCTTTAATGAAAGGAACACAATATGGGAACAGTGAGCAGATAGGGAATTAGCGTCATAATGTGCATTTGATTGGTAGTCACGGCTTCCACTGTTTTTACACTGCCTTCTAGAAGCTTGCGTTTTACAACAATTAGAAACTGAGAAGAAGAACGAAGATGCTGCACAACGCCTGGACCACAAGAAATCCTCTCCTCCCCTCCAGATGTGCACAGCGGCCTTTCTACCATGGCCAGCGGGTTTAGAAAGTTCTATGTCACAGTTAAACATGGGGCCTCAGGCCCTGATCACATCTTACAACACCAGTAAGATTTAAGCACACTAGGAGACAGGGATAGCCAAATCTCAATCATGTATAGGAAGTTTTAGGCCAGGAAGTGTAGGACATCTTTCTTTCTGGGAGCAGATTGCAATGTGCTCTAATTTGCTCTGGATATGGTATGAGAGGTGCCAGTCAGGTATCAGTGCTACTGTGATGGCTATTCTAAGGCATGAGAAAATGACTCAGGACAAGTGGAGGACACATCAGTGCAGCCCAAGAGGCTAAAGGAAAAGGCTCTAGGAGAAGTAGTGGATACATCTGCATGCAACTCACAGGATACAGTGTGCCTTTGGCTTCAGTGCTTGTGTCACTCTAAAAATCATATGTTGAAGCTCTCCAAATAATGATATTAAGAGCTCAGGCCTTTGGAAAACACCTGCAGTAATTGGAGTTCACGAAGATGGGGCCAAGATGATGGGATTAGAGAAAGAGGAAGAGACTCGAGAGCTCTCCCCCCACCATGTGAAGACACCGTGAGAAGGCGCTGTCTGTGAATCAGGACACACTTATCCAGAACTGAATAAGCTGGAACCTTGATCCTAAAGTTCCAGTTTCAGAACTGGGAGAAATAAGTGTGTGTTACTTCAGCCACCAGTCTGTAGCATGTACGTTGTATAGACACACAAACCCATGAAGACAATGTGGAGAAGTGTCTACATCTTCAGGGCTATTCACACCGCAGACAGTCACAAATAAACTTTGTGAACGGAAAGGCATATTCCATAAAGATCCTTTGTCCTCAATAATACGAACTATAGCCTCAGCCAAGGCTGCCAAAGTTAAATATGAAGAACTTGGTTAACAACTCACAAGTTCTTTAAACTGTGATTTCATATGGGAAAGGATTAATGATTTTAATGACAGGCTCACCCAAATAACATTTTCAATTCTCAGTTGATTACTTCCTGTTTTTCTTTTGTTCTAGAAAATAATGGGTTTTATCATTGTACACTGCTTTACTGTCTATAGAGTATTTTATAATATATGACATAATGTTATCACTTTTCACAATCAAAATTAGCTATGCCTTATATTATCAACCCTTGGCATAGGTGGGAACTTAATTACTAGGAGAAAAAGGTGAACTTGCATTCCATCTGAGCATATCCCAATGCTATTCTTATCACGCTGTAATTAACATGTATCAGGAAGCAGCTGCGAGATATTCCTGAATTTGAGATTTAATGTGGGGTGTTAAGTGTTGATATATTTCCAGAAGCATAAAATAGTTTTTCCAGTCCTATGATCAAGGAAATCTTCACATCTTACATGTTTTTAAAGACTTTTTTTTTGCCAAACTTCCTCACAATTCACTGTGCTTGTCTCTGTTCTGTGTTGTTTATGCCATTTAGATTTGTAGTGACTCTCTTTGGTTTTCCATTCAAATTTGGTTAAACTATTCTCCCCCGACCTTGTTAATTTATTTTGTTTCTTATGCCTCAGTGATGCCTTGCTTCTGGATTATGTCTTCTCTTTACCAAATGGAAATACACAGGAGTTTCTGCCTATTCTTTTGAGAATCTGGAGAATTTATTATCTTCTACTCTCTTTAGGTTTTTCTCCCAAATAACTGTGTGACAAGGAGTAAAAAGCCCCCAAGCTTTGGAATTTCTGAATTTTTGTTTCTGCTGCAGGCGAAATTCTCACTTAGACTGGGGATACACACCCCTTAGCCAACCACTAACATCCCACCTGTCCTCCCCACGCCAGCAGGTGGCTACTCTAAAAATCCTTTCATGTTGGGAGTGAAGACGGAGACTGTTTTTCTTTTCAGGCTAAAACTCACATTTGCTCTAAAACATCCCCCGCAATTCTCAGCGGTTTTCCCATAAAAAGGAGGGACCCTGCTCACCTTGGTCCATCTTTCTACCCACACCCAGCTGCCTCTCAGGTTTCAACCATCACAAGGGAACTGTGATTTCAATTATCATGTGGGAACCATGGTTTTCTGGCAGTCAAAAATGCCCACACATCTAGTTCCTTCCAATGCCTTGTTATTTGCATAAGGCACGCTGAAATGTCAGGAGTCCTCCGGATGGAAAACAGTGATAGTTATGCTACCTGTACAAGAGACTCCAAGAACAAGTATCTCCATAGTTTTCTGCAGTAAAAAAACATGCAATCATTCTAAATGAAGTAACTCAGGAATGGAAAACCAAACATCCTATGTATTCACTGATATGTGGGAGCTAAGCTATGGGGATGCAAAGGTATAAGAAGGATACAGTAGACTCTGGGGACTTCAGAGGAACAGTGGGAGGGGGATGAGGGATAAAAGACAACAAATATGGTGTAGTATACACTGCTCAGGTAATGGGTGCACCAGGATCTCACAAATCACCACTAAAAACCTTACTCATGTATCCATATGCCACTTGTACCTCAACAACTTACAGAAAAAAAATTAAAAGAAAGTAAAAAAGAAAAAAGAACACGCGACTGTGTTTACCTAAGTCTTTCTGCACTGTGTTCCACCACGTCACTCACATTTTTGATGTTAAATTTTGTCAATTAGAGCAGTACTGTTCCCCTCTGGGTTGTCTTTTAATGATGTCTCTTGTCACGGTTTCCTTCTTTGATGTTAATCATGCCCCAAAGAAAGACTCTTTTGTATTTCATTAGGTCAGTCCCACATTTAATAGACATCGTGGAGACCCTGTGACCTGACAGGTCACACACGTCATAAAGTCAAGAGAAGAGGGAGTTGGCAGAGACTCATTTCCCAGTGAGTCAGCAGGAGGGAGTGCACTAGTGACAGGGAATCACTCAGCTTCATCTATGAAGTTGCCTGCCACACAAGACTAGTTAGAATTAACCAGAATCTGAGCTAAAACTTAAGACCGCTGGGAATTAAATCCTGTTTTGCATTCCTGAGCTGTGTGACACTGCAGAAGTTACATAATCCTTCTCTGCCTCAGTATTCTCATCTGCAAAATGAGGATAATCCTTGTACAAACCTCCAGGGTTGTTAGTAACATTAAATAAGCTAATATATGAAAAGCACAATAAGACATGGAATTAACAGACAGATCTTAACTCACATAATTACTGTTAGTACATACTCCATAAGGATCAGAAAACAAATGCATCATAAATTATGTGCATACTATTTAGAATTATGCACATTAGAATTATGTGCACTAGAATAACGTGCATATCTATTTAAAATTTCACTGCTATTATGAAGCACTGCTGAGAAAAAAAAAAGACAATTAAATTATGTGGGGCAAAGATAGGGCAGATCTCACACCAGGGTGGTAGATGAGAAGCCTCACAAGACCAGGAGGCAGAGGGAAGCACCAGGCATCTGTAAGAAGCTGAACATGGAAAGAGCTGCCCACAGATAATAGAGAGGGATGGAAAGAGGGCCAGAAGCCGCTAGAGGATTCCGAGTGGAGCGTGATGGTCACTTTCATTATTGTGGCTCTCTGCATACCAAGGGCAAATCTAAACATTCACGCTTCCTATCCTTGTCTTTACAACAGCTCCAAAAAAAATAAATAAATAAATAAATACTGTTATATGCACTTTGCAGATTAAAAACAAAACAAACAAAAAAAGCAGAGCCCCTGGAACTAGTAGCCCAAGACACCGCAGCAGGATAAATCATGGGGCCAGGATCCCAATCCAAGTTGGCTGGCTCTTTTCCCGAGGAACCTCTAATGATATAAAAGGCCTCAGACATTGTTATGCATCCTCCCACATCTAAAATTACCTGTAAGTCACCTGGGTAGAAATCAAGTTATCAGGAAAATACACTCAGGGGACTTGGGACAGGAAACTGCCCTCAGAGGCCATCTCAGCGCCCTAGTGAAGGGCAGCCCCAATTCTGTTTTTAATGTTTCTCTCTATGTTACTTATTCATAAACCCCATTTATGAAGCTATATTTTTCAAACCATAGTCCATGTGTGTCATGATAGAGATCATGTGGGGGTGTATGTTCAGGACCAGTTCCAATCACATGGATTGAGGGCCACTGCTGACTCTGGTTAGGTGTTCCCCTAGTCTGACAGTGTCTGATGAGGGTGTTGCAGCTCCAGAGCACACAGTAGTCCCCAAAAATTCAGGTCAGTAACCTCTCAGACTGCACTCGCACCTGCCACCTGCACGGTGAAGCCATCCTGCAAAGCTGGTGGCAAGCTTAACTTCAAATGTCACAGTGATGTCTCCAATATAATGCCACACATGCACACAGTGCACTGAGCCAAATTTCGATCTATTGCACAAGAAAATGCTGACTACAGATGATGAGTCTCTGTTTTCCTATTTAGACTTTTCGATTCTAAAGTGGTCAGTACTTTTAGTTCTAAGATAATAAACCCAAACAAGAGACACATTGATATATGTTTCTATAATGTAATGTGGCATTAAATAATGACTACTTCATGTTGAATCTAGCACTAATAAGTACACTATTTTGATTTTTCATCTATATATACATACATATATATATATTCTCCAAGTAAAATATTTGTATTCTTCAAGTAAGAAAAAATATAGATAGGGGTTTCATTTGAACAAATTCCCAAGACTTGTTACTTGTTTTTTTATGAAAACAGAAAGATTTATTGGTTCAGGATTTAGTGTCTATAACATACACACACACACACACACACACACACACACACACGTGTGTACCTGTGCATGTGTGTGAGTGAAGGGAGCTCAAATACACAAAAATCTAGAGGGAAGAGAAGAGAAACACGAGGAAGAATAAAGCCAGAAAGGAAGAGAAAGTTTGAATCCATGTCTAGAAAATGAATACTGTATTTCAAGCTTTAGTGCAGTTCATTATAAGCCTTACAAAACAGCACTTGGGAATTTGGTGAAGACTTGAGAAAGATGGATTATTCAGATACAGGGAGAATCACGGATCTCATAGGGTAACTCTGACCACATTTTTATTACTGTGCTCATGTTCTTAGCTTTGAAAAACACTGTGGTTTTTATGTTACTTAGGGGAGACTTGCCATGAAAAATTACACCATAGATCCTGTACTTCAGGAAAGGATATGATGGATGCCACTGGAGCCTTCCTCATCCCTCCTCACAGTTTGTGGTAAATTAGAAGGTATCTGAGAAGCACTGATGGGTTATAAATTTAAGTCCCATTTCATGATTTACAAAATTCCCACACCATGTACAAAGCACATTTGCAGATAAATTATTTTAAAGCAGGTATATCTGTTTTTGTTTATCAGGGTTACATATTGCATTGTTTTGTTTTCCTTTTTTTAATAAAAAGCAAATGAATGCACACCTATCCTCTTGTCTAGTCTTATGTGCACACACATACAAACACACATGTGCATGCACACTCATACAAACACACATGTGCATGCACACACAACACACATGTGCGTGCACACTCACAAACATGTGTATGCACACGCATATAAACACACATGTGCCTGCACATGCATACATGCACACACATACAAACACACATGTGTGTGTACACTCACACACTTTATAATCACTGCTCAAAAGTCTCCATCCCAAATGTTTCAACAGCTAGATACAACAAACACATAATTTTACTTCCTCAACTGCTCTACTTTGGAGCAACAATGGTTTCACTTTATTGGAAGGGCGCCACCTTCTAGTATGGGAAGCTCCGTGCATGGCAGAACTGTTGCACTCACAGAAGCTGGCTAGGTTGATGCCAGAATTCTCAACACAGCGTCCATGAATTAAGTAACTTCTTCAGTGCTGAGTCTGTACTCTGGGTCTGTCTGACCATTCAATAATTTTTCGGCCCAATTCATTGTGCACTCTTGCTTTGAACATTTCAAACCATTTTGCATAACTTTTTTTTTTTTCTAACTCTAGCCTAAAAGTTTCCCGGGCTATCCTCTGACTCCCAGTTAAGCCAGATCCCACCCTCTGTCTCCTGCCTCTCTTTGCTGCCTCAAAGCCCTGTCTTTTCCTCTTCATTATATGAAGACCCCATCCAAAACTAAGGAATCTCATATCTGGGAGCTACAAGTTCAGATGAGCAGGATTTCTCAGGTCACTTAAAGGCACCACCCTAAAACATCTCTAAAGAGCTCTTTTATTTATATTGAGTTGGAGTCTCGCACTGTCACTCAGGCTATAGTGCAGTGGCGCAATCTCGGCGCACTGCAATCTCCGCCTCCTGAGTTCAAGCAATTCTCCTGCCTCAGCCTCCCCAGTAGCTGGACTACAGGCGTGTACCACCACACCCAGCTAAGTTTTTTTGTATTTTTAGTATAGACGACATTTCGTCATGTTGGCCAGTCCTGACCTAGTGATCTGCCCACCTCAGCCTCCCAAAGTGTTGGTATCATAGGCATGAGCCACCGTGCCCAGCCAACAGCCCTTTTATTTTAAACTACCGCTGGGCCCTGTGATCGTGCAAAGACACTGGATGGAGAAAGAGCTTTATAACTTCCCTCACCTGGCTGAGAGCATCAACATTCTCTCTACAATCCTTCCCTGTGTTTCTAAAAGCTCAGCGAAAACTCTTCCAGCGTGTTCACTGAAATGTGGATCCCTGAGCACACTCAAGGCATCCCCAGCTGAACTTTCTAGCCACAGGTCCTGGACAACTAAGTGTTGGACACATTTCCAGTTTAAGGTGAAATCTGAAATATCATGGTATAGCCACGTGCAAAGCCGAGCAACTCACTTTCCTGGCTACCAAAAGCCAGATCCTTCTCCTTTTTTTTCCTACTCCTGTGATCAGCAGACCTTTATAAGTTTTAAGTGTCCTATTTTTCAGGCCACTCATTATTTAGCTTTTCCAAATCCATGTAACATATCAAAATCCTCATAATTTTCCTAAAGCACTGTTTTCCTTATACCGTGAGATATGAGGGACAAAGTGAACATTTCCTGAACAGTTTACCATGAAAAATTTATTATGTTTTAGTTTCGCTCAAGGGCCTGCCTTTAAAATGTTAAAGTGATTTCTTTTTCTTTCCTTTTTTTTTTTTTTTTTTTTTTTTTGAGATGGAGTTTCACTCTGTCACCCAGGCTGGAGTGCAGTGATAGGATCTCAGCTCATTGCAACCTCTGTCTCCCAGGTTTAAGGGATTCTCCTGCCTCAGCCTCCTGAGTAGCTGTGTTTGCATGTGCACACCACCATGCCCAGCTAAGTTTTGTATTTTTAGTATAGACAAGGTTTCACCATATTGTTCAGGCTGGTCTCGAACTCCTGACATCAAATAATCCGCCTGCCTTGACCTTCCAAAGTGCTGGGATTACAGATGTGAGCCACCACATCCATTCAAAATTTAAAGTGATTTGTATTATATTGTGAAAACATTGGATTGCTCTCTCCCACCTTACTGCAATGTATTTATGCACACAGCATCTATCTGAATTCTATGGGAGAAAGCTATCTAGCACACACACTTCTTACTTTACACACGGCATGCCTGAAACAGCAGTACAGGTTCTTCTTGACTGTGCTTCCCATGCTCAGAGACTACACAAAGCCCAATGTTTCCATAACATATTCTGTGATGACCTCACTGAGAAATGCTTTCTTTCTCCTCTGAACACCGACAGCATCTTTGCACCTGCACTGCTGATTTGTTGTTTATCACACATGGCATGATAATGACTAATGGATACAGGGGTTGGCTGTCTTATTCCTGGTATAGTGGTAGGTTTCTCACATTTACTTTCATATTCACCCAGCAAGATAAGTATGTTTAATCTCATTTTTATATTCAGGAAACAAAAACTCTGGGAGTTTGACTCTCAGAACCCAAATGGTGAAGGTACAAAGGAGAGGAACACCATTTTTAATTCCTCATTTTCTCTCTTTAAGGCCAATTCTCCTTTGAGAACTGTGCAGGATGAAGAGGGATTTGCTGATAAAGCGGATGAGAGAGTTCCCAGACAGAGAAAATGGATTGAAAGCAGGAAACTGCAAGTTGGAATCAGGTCACTAGCAGCATCAAGTGCAAAATGGAATGTAAATATTGAAGGGCTCAGGCCAGGGCAGTCTCTGCACCACGTCAAGAAGCATAGCCTTATCCAAACTCCTAGTTCCAGCTGTAAATTGATACCCTGCTGAAAAGAAATGGTTCACGGTCCAATCTGTTTGGCACATTGCGACATCATCTACCTGATCTCTGAGAGTCACAGCGAATGGTCTGACATCAAAAGAAAGAAATCTGCAACAAAGGGAACTGCTCAACTTTTTAACTCCATGTTCTTGAAAAGAGCTCAAAATGATTTTGCTTTAACACACAGCTATTAATAGACTTGGAAATGCTAGTACACCTGAAAATGTAGGAAAGCTGTTGAAATATTATGATTTTTTTATACCTTTTTGATGTCACCTCTTATTCATAGTAATCCTCTGGACAGTTGGGCTGGTTCAGAAAACTAAATCAGAGTCTCTTAGCAGTGAGACCTTGGTGAGTCTGTGAATCCTAAATCTGAATCTCAATACTGAACCTGGGTTTTCTGGATCATCTCTATCTTATCCCAGCAACCCATTATCAATATCACATGGCATTTCAACAAAGACAAAAGAGCTTGCATCAAATTCTGAAATAGCACAACTACTGAAATGTTTAGTTTGGAGGAAAACCTGCAAATATTATGAATAGTAATTAGCTATGGTTTTAGTTCTGTGTTTGTCAAATATGTACGCCACCCACAAACACCTTAGCCCCTCACAACTCAGGCTGTGAAGCACAGAACAGCAGCACCAACCAGAGCTGAACAATTGTCAGAAACGGAGAATCTCTGGACTCCGGAGCCGCTGGATCACAGTCTGCGTTTTGAAAAGATCTCCGCTGAGTCCTGCATACATGAAAGCTAGAGAGGCACATTTAATAGATAAAGACATCCTTCAGTCAAAATTCCACTGTTCTCACATTTTATTTTTACTAAGTGATATATAGGATCCGAAACAGAATAGCATTTTGCTTTTCATTCACAAAGTTGACGGGCATATACAAAACCAGCCCTGAATGTTAAACGATGCTGGTTATGGTCGATTATATTTCCAAACAGCAAGGAAGGGTCGTCATTTAGCTCCTAATTTTTTTTTGAAGTGACATTATTACTGTGGTTATCGTCACACAATTCACAACCAAAGCAAGATAAACATTTTAAAAGTTGAGTGGAGAAGTAACACTGTTTTTGTAATTTAAAAATTTGAAGGTTAGTTGCTGAACAGAGACTTTTAGAACTAGATACAGGTTAAAAACATTTTTTCAAAGCAGTTTCTATTCAAAAGGTTGCTTTTTCATTATAGGGCAGAAATCTGAACTCACTATGGCACTGTTTCTTATAGCAATACACACGCAGCTACTTGTAGAAATCGCTGCGTGGGGCAGGCACTGTGCTAAGGGTTTTCCAAGCGTCTGCTCATTTGCTCTAGTTAGCAGCTCTCTGAGGGATGTGGCAGTCACTTCCGTTTTACAGATAGCGATCTGGGACTTCCAGGCTCTAGGCCATCAAACTCAGAAGTCGTAAAACCAAGACTAGAGCCCAAGTCTCATTCAAACCGAGGTCTCAATCAGTAATCTTGGCTTAGCAACTACGCTTTTATGGCCTGCTCATGGAAAGGTAATGAAAACACAAAAGAGGGCACTGCCCATCCCTCTCCAAGCTGGGTAAGCACAGCTTCTTAGCATGCTGGCACCAGCTGTGGTAACAGAGACGGAAAATCTGGTTTCTCTTCTTAGCCCATAATAGCACTCCCTAGGGTAGGAAGGGTAAAGCACGTGATCCATTTAAGATGCAGTTCTTTTTTCCCCAAACAATAAAGTAATTGCATTAAGAGGTTTCTCAGGAGCCATCTATTTTAAGTTTATAATTCAAAAAAAATCAAAGCCTTTATAATATCTATCTTTATTAAGAAATTATGCTGTAATTCTCTAAGAGATTTGAATCAGAAGAACTTAGGTACTTGTATTTATTGAAGCTAAAGGTGGGAAACATTAATGTTCTAGGCCACTGCTCATTTAAAGGACGCATCAAGCTTGGATATCATGTGCCAACAGGAAGGAACCCAAGCAATAAAATGTCACCTTTGTTGGAGGACTATTGGATGGCACAAAATTACCTTATTCTCCGAACCAGTCCTCCATGAAATTGTGCAAACCTTCAGAAGAAAGAGAAAAATTAACTACTCATGGCTTTGAGAGAAACTCTAAATAAGATATCAAAAATGCACAATCAGAATACCAGGTTTGCAAATCAGCTGATTTCAGGAATCAATGAGAATTAACAAGCATTATTTGAGAATCTCTAAATTGGAGTTGTCACAATGGTCCTTTAGAAGGCAGTGTGTTTTTAAATGAGAAATTTATTTAACAGTGTTAATTTAGTTTTTTTTTTTATTATTGTTACCAACATTAAGAGCCACATACAGAAAGAAGGAAGCGTGATTACAAAAAATGGGTATTTCATAGTTTGTGAAGTAAATTTTAATCCATAAAAGAGTTTTTGTCCATTGCCTACAACTTATTTATAGGAAATGTATTTTTCAATAAAATGAGGTTAATTTGCAGAAATTTGACACAAGAGAAATATTACATCAGAGCTGTGGAGTTCATCTCCGCCCTAAGAATGGTGAGGATGGAGACCGGGAATTCTCTCCTGGGATAATTATTTTTCCTAGGTCCCATCTTTAGAGATCAGGGGGTGTTTTCTTTTTCTCTGTTACCCCTTCACATGGAAAATTTTATAAAATCTTAGAGTAAAATATTACATTTTATCCATAGCTATCACCATTTCATAAATTATAAAAATGTTCTATATTTCAAATAAGTATTCTTTGAAATAGTTTTTTTTTAAACTTTATTGATATTCTGGTATTGATTTAACCCAAATTAAAGGATTGCTCTAGAATGCTATTTGTAGAATTTGTGAAGAAATGTGACAGTTAGGCTTAATTCTAGGCAACAGGATAGCCAACGGCTTCTCAGAGTTGTTGCAGGGGCACCTGCTGGTGAGTCCATCCCTTTTGTGAGGAAGAGAAGGGAAGGCAGAGAATCATTCCTAGGGTCTATGCTCTTGGTAGTGAATCAGAGAGCCCAGCTGCTCCTTCACAGAATGCCACCTCCATTGCTCCTAGAGGTTAATTCTGACATGAAAGATCCTTCCTTCAATGTCTGCTAGAATGGTGTTTTTCAGAGGTACAGGAGGGAAAATATGTCTTGCAAAATCACACCCGACCGCAAACCTCTACAAGACATAGCCTTCTGGTTTCACTCTGTTTGTAGGCTTGCAGCATCTTTCCCAGCAATTCTTTCACTGCCCAGTGGCTTAAACCATCCCTGGCCACCAGCTGAGAGAAAAGGTGAAGATTGGAAATCAGCTCCACGTAGACCTCGTGCAGAAGGTACCTAATTCACCCAGGTGAAAATAAAAATATCTGGGATAATGCACGTGAACAAAGCCACCAATCAAGTTAGAAATTCTCCACATAGTAGAATTAGCTGGTATTATTAAAAAAAAATTCATTATTTGCCTACTGAGTTTCAGGGTAGAGGTAACTAGGTTTTGGGGTAGTCTGGGGTGGCCAGTTTTCTTTACCTACCTAAGACTTCAGTTGGTCACAGTTGCATAATACAACCCTGACTAGTCACATCTTTATGTACTAGCTTCATGTAACATCAGCCTGTCATCTACGTGTCCTCTTAGAAGCCTGATGATATCCATCATTATGTTATATCCTGAAATATGCATAGCAGGCAAGCATGCTAAGATGATTACATTACTGTATAGTTAATAATGCTGGAAAGAAACCTGTAAGAGTAGCTGATGGTGACACCACTACACAGTAACAGAGCTGAGTAGAAATCAGAAGTGGCAGTGTGCTTTCCTAGCATGCACTGAGGCTGAAGGCTGGTGAGGAAATTCTAGGATGATAGTGGAATGCTCACACACTACTTTCATCTTCCTGTTTTAAAAGTCAGCAAAGAAATATGACCTCAACTTTTCTAAATAGAGGAGGAAATATACCTTGGGACTATCTCTGTTCAAGACACCACCCAGTCTCTTTGCTTGCTGGATGGTTGATTATTTTATTTCTTAGAAGCCTATTTTTCTCATCTATAAAATGGGAATTGTAGCATCTCCGAGTAGCAGTAGGGACTATTGTTTACATTTTCCTGTTATATAACAAATACTCAGTGATTCTTAGTAGTAAATGTCTTTTAGAAAAAAAAATACACCATTCAAAAAAATTAGAAATGACATTTTAATTAACAGAAGGGTTTATGAATAGAGCTACAATATCATGTTAATTATGTCCTTAGACCTTCAGCTGGTATGTAGAGGTTCAAGAAAAGGAGAAATATGTATACATATGCATGTGTATGTACATATATTATATATACTACATATATTTATTTTTATAAATATATAAGTATATTTATAAATATTTATTTCCTGTTTATGTTATACTTGCTTCCATGAAAACGTGTTGAGGTGCATACCTTACAACATGTTCCTGGAATAAAATTACTGATTCCAAATTTAAGATAGAAAATATGGGGCTGGCTGTCATGGCTCAGGCCTGTCATCCCAGCACTTTGGGAGGTCAAGGCAGGAGAATCACTTGAGTTTAGGATTTTGAGCAACATAGCAAGTCCCTGTGTCTACAAAAAATTTTAAAAATTAGCCAGGTATGGTGGTATGTACCTGTATTCCCAGATACGAGGGAGGATAAGGTGGGAGGATGGCTTGAGTCCAGGAGTTCGAGGCTGCAGTGAGCTATGCTAGAACCACTGTACTCCAGACTGGGTGACGGAGGAGACCCAGTCTTAAATAAAAATATGCATATAAAAGAAAACACAAAAAAGCAAATCTGCCCATTTCAGTTGGTGGCATTGGGGCATTGCTGTGTGATCTCCTCCATATTCATAAATCATGTCATTGCTTTTCCAAAACCATTCTTCCCCCAAAAGATTGAACTGTTAACATGGAATAGGTCAATTCCGTAGAAACAAAGAAAGATGGAAAGGCCACAGTTGAACGGGGTCAAGGAGGCCAGACTAAATGCTCTGTGGGTCCCTGGCTGGAGCCATTGCCTAGAACAGACATCAGTAGAATGGCCAGAGGAAATCAAACCGAGTCAGAAAGTGAGTTAGTAGCACAGGGCTTCATTAATTTCTTGGTGCCAATCATTACACTATGGTTGTGTAAGATGTTAGCCTGAGGAATGCTGGGTTTAGGATATACGGCAACTCTCTGTGCTAGGTCTGCAAATTTTCTGTAAAATGAATTCAAAATCATTAATAATAACATGAGGAGGGAGAAGATGATGCCTCCTTCCTTTTATTTTGGGGCAGGTGAGAGAAGGATTGACTTCAGGAGTCTGTTTCTCAGCACGTTCCTCTGTAATTCTCCCTTGTTAGAAATTAAATAGAAACCAAGTCACTTATCAATTAAGTGATAAGTTGGGTAAACACTGGAGGTGTTAATTGACCCTTCAAGAGTTCTTTGAAGCTCGCTCAGCTTTACCCATTTCTCTGAAGTTTTGTTTCAACTTCTGCAAATCACTAATTAGACTGATTTAATAGTGAAACTGTGCCGGGTTAATGAGAACAAAATACGCTAAGGTTACAACACTGTCTTCCCAGAGTTTCCCTTGTAAACTTGCCTCAACGTGGGCAAAAGAGTCTCAAGTTATGCTGGTTAATGAAAAGAGAGCTTATGCCTTAAAAAAATCATAAAGTAACAGACTTTTCTCTTGAAGTAATAAGGCAGGCCTAATCCAAGCTGGAAGAAACATTCTTGCATTTATTACAGCTGATTTTTTCTGGCAAGGGAGATCATACCACCTGTTTGTTTCACTTGTGTTATTTCTGTAGTATTCTTCTATGCACTCTGCATGCCCCTCTAAGCATGAAGATAATGGGATAGACAGGAGGTGGGCAGGGGATTTCCACATGGAGGCGAGCAGCTGAACAAATGCCCAGGGATACAAAGGCACATGAACATAAAGACAGGTGTGGGTTCACTGGGGCAAACTGAACAGGGGTGGGGAAAGCCTGGTGGAGAGGAAGCCAGGATAGAGCCAACTAGGCAGCTGTGGACAGCCTGGAAAGGGACACTGAGGCTTCCAGGCTCTGTCTTGAGGAGCTGACCCTCAGTCACAGAAGTTAAGACATGGATGTATCTAAATATGTGTTGCGACACATTTTCAATGCATTTATTTTTATTTCCTTTTTCCTTTTCTTCTCTATCCTCCACAAACTCCCTGTTGCAGAAGGGGCTGGCCACATGGTTCTTTTGTGATATAAGCACATATTTTAAAAAGAGTAAATGTTCCCACAGTGTTCCCAGCCAAGACTCTATAACCTTAATCCCATTAACCATCAGGTCTTAATTTAGAAACCATAGAGGGAGAACACCGAAATCAAATCAATTTTCTTTCTTCTCGATATTTTTAGAGGTAGAAGTTATAGGCTACACCATCAAATCTCTTCAGAAAAAATAACACTTGGCTAGCTTAACCACTGTACATTTCCTTTCTAATTGCCAGAAAAATAATAACTAGACCATGCTATAAAGTGAACTAGAAATGGCAACTCTCTATTAAAGTGAGGGATTGATAAGAAGCCAACCGGCATAAAATTAGAAACTGACTAATAAAAAAAAAATGCCAGTCTCATCTAATGTACATACAGCCTATGAGGTTTAAATTACTAACCCACTGTGTGTTTAATATACAGATAATTTTGGCACATGACATCATCCCCTATATTTAGACTGCCTTCATCGTTGTCATGGCAACCCTGACTTAAAACATAGCTGAGTAGGTAATTTCACTCCAAATTAAAAGAAAATAAGGCTAATCCTATTGTTGTTCTTAACAATTTTCCAAGTAGCTTCTTCTTAGAGTGCCCTTGCTTACAGGTCCTGTTTTTAAAAATAGATTGTCAGGAAATTTGTGTGTGTGTCTGCACTGACTCCACTCACACCCGCACACCGCCCTCCTGGCTCTGTGGAATGATCTTGCACTTGGGGAGAGGTCAGGCCACCCACAATGCTCCTTGGAGCTGTCCATGCAACTCTGGAATGGGCAAACCTTTTCAACACATACCAATTTGGGTCATTTAATATTTCAGAGACTGTCACGCTAAAATAATAGTCTTTTTAAGGTAAGTCATACTATGCATTTTTATAGGCCTATAATTATTCACTTATGCTTCACATAATTCTGTTTTCTGTTTTAAATGTGCTCCTATAGATTTCCATAGTTATTTAGGAGAACCATCTCTTTCTTTTCAGCTTCCACTGAAGAGTCATTGAAAGCTGAGAGTTCCACTTAAAGGTAGCCCTTATGGCTGTGTCAAGACATTTCTTTCGACTATTATGATAAACACCAAATGTCACACACACACAAAATACTCTGTTGACCCAGCACATGTGCCAAATTGCTTTTTCACCTCCATCACAACAGTTACCTGTTCAAGGCTTCATAATCCAGCCTACAGTCCTGAAACAGAGAAACTGTACTTCTCTGACAGGGCACTGAAGCTCAAACCTGGACTACACTGACTCAGGGAGCTATACAGAGAGAGTAGAAAATGTCCCGGAGCCGGAGATCTTGAACCTGGGCTCTGAAAGGGTTCCATCAGCTTTGCCATCTGCACATCTGAGGCTTATTTTTAAATCTACACATCTCGACCTGCACATATCTCAGGTGTACTTTTAAATCTGTAATAATAGACAACGTAATAATGGTAGATAATAGTAATAACAGTGACTCCGCAGGGCTTTTGCACCAAGCAAACAGGACAAGAGAAGTCATCCTAAGAACACAAGTATAAATACAACTCTATCCCTGGCTTATCATGGATATTTGAAGACAGCAGCTAAGCTAACAGGCAACAGAGTTTATCAGTGATGAAGGCACACAGGGTCAGAGTTCCCACTGAGAACTTTCCCACCAACTTCCCTGGCAAATACCCAGAGAGATTCCAGAGACCTAGAAGATGTCTTCCAGTCTGGATCCAGGCACCAAGAAGACAGGGGCAACCCCCCTGGCTAGCCGTGCTCATATCCTCTGTATGACGAGGATGATCAATGTTGCCGTAAAGGTCTATTGTGGTCCCACCAACCTTTCAGACAGAACACACTTGTCATCACACTCATGATCTGTACTTTCTGACATAAACTCAGTTTGTTTGGCAAAAGCTGCCACTGGTCATGAGTTCTCGAATCACTAACAAATCGTCCTCACGTTCTTCTACCTCTCTCCCAACCTGACAGTTTACCAGCAAGGCCCTCAGTCAATGCCCAATACATCTAGATTCTCTTAAAAATAAGACCATTAACATTAAGCATATAAATTCTGAGAATCACTCCCTACGTAGTTTACACTACAATGATTTTCTGAAAACTGCAATAGTGTAATCGTAAAGCTAGAAAGTGTTTAGATCACTTGAATACCTTTAAACAATTAGCAGAGAATAGGCACTCAACAGATGTTTGATAAATTCATTTTTTAAATATTTTTTAACCACAGCCTCTCTTTTTACAAATAGACCCGTCTAAGGTCACAAGGCCTTCTTTTGGCAGAACCTGTGTTAGAACTTAGGTTCTCTATCTCTCAGCTCAGCTTTTGTTTCCATGAACTCTGATGTTAGACGTAATGAGAAAGGTACTAGTTTAAACAAATTCCTGAGTGTTTAAAGTTAAAATTGCACAACATACATTAAGCAGATGTGTCTTGGATAATCTAAAAGTGTCGTTCAGCATGAATCCAATTGAATGCAAAGGCAATTGAGGTAGAATCTGTTTAGTGTTTTCCTCTCTCTTATTTGGAATAACAGTTAAGCACAGTAAACCCAACAAGGAAAGGACTTCTCTGTGAATAGGAACCTCCACATTGAGCCTCCTGTTTTGGGAACAAAGTACAATCCAATTCAATTCCAATAATGGGTTTAAAACAGGTGGTCATATTTACAGTATGCTTCATGTTTGACATTTTTATCCTTCAGCCTTTGCACTGAAATGCAAACTGTAACCTGCGGACATGTTCACAGTCACTCATTCCATATTCTCCTCTTCCTACAAACAGATGGCCAACATTTTCTCTGTGTCTACCTGAGTTTCACCACACATATACTTGTTAAGTCTTATTTCAAGATCTAAAACAGATAACTGAAGCAGTTTTGAAGTGTTAAGAATTTAAATAATAGAAACAACCACAATAACACAATTTAACATGCAACAAATGGCTTAGTTCGAGATAGAATTTAAGGCTTCACACAGCTATGCTTTTAATTTTCTCTTTCAAATCACTTATGGACACAAACAACTGTTCTTGGAATCAAGACCATCACACCGAAATAGGCTGTACTTCATTAGATCTTGCTTTCCTTTCCCTCCACTAGTGTACACACCAGAGAACTGACCAGCTTGTGGTTGGTTGTATACATAGATTGGACTAGCTTCTGTGTTAAGTGGGTTTGCCTTTGAGGATCTTGTAGCCACAGGCACCTCCCATGCTTGGCTACACGATGTGGTATGCAGCCTTCATGAAGAAAAAGAAATGTACAATCCCATATCTGCAGCAGTCTCTCTATGCTCAGTAACGTGAGATAAAAGAGAATACACAATCTAAAACTATCTGTTCACAGTGAAACAGCTCCAGACCAAACCCAAAACTAACTCGCCTTACTTAGTTGCCTTAAAAGAAACCAAAAAAGAGAGCACTGTAAGTTCAAGCACACAGATCACTTCCCAAACTCCAAGCACCAGCACAAAGACAGCTTAGAAACTTTGAAATGAGTCACAGTAAAGGTAACTTTTTCAGAGTCAAAAAAGCAAGGCACAAAAGGAACACTCATGCTTGCCAATGAACGACCAGAGACAAACAATTCTCGAAGCTCGTTGAGGGGGAAAACGAGGAAAACACACCTGCACCCTGTGTGCCATCTCTTCCCAGGACTTACCATATGGATGGAGCTTCTGTGCCACTGATCTCTAAGAAATCGTATCCTTCTTCCAGCTGAAAGTCAGTGAAGACCAGAGCAATGGTGTCCCCGGGCTCTGCGAGAATGGTCCAGGTGCAGTCTGCATTGTTCTCGTACTCTGAAGGGAAGTGTGGGCTGGAGATGGAGCTGCTGGTCCCACGTAAGGTTCCTCCGCAGGCTCCCTCAGCTGCAGGGGCAGAAGCAGAAGGAAGGCATCACATCTCAGGGTGGTTTTCATACACGAGTGTGTCCACACAGTGTCACTCTTGATCAGCAACAAATATTTTCTGAACCCCAAATTGAGACACTCCCTCTGAAAAAGAATCTCTTTTGATATGTTAATGAGTTCTATGAAAGGCTTACAAAAGTCTACCAGTTAAATTGTATTACTAATTGAATGACCATTGTGGGAAAGATGGAAATAGTGGCTTTTCAGAAATGTAGAATGTGTAGTTGCCATGTACTTGACATTGATAGGCAGCCTGACAAGATTTTCAAAGATTTTCTCTGAATCCTGGAAGACAGAGCTATGTAAGCTATGTTTTCAGACTTAAAAACATGTGGCCATTTTTTATTAATTCATGGATACCTGGCTTTGAGAATACTGTTCCCTTAAAAGAAATGGTTGCCCTAATTTTATTTTCTATAGAGTTGCCATTAATTTGGGTTTTGAATTTCAGATAGCTATTGAGTAACATAACAGAGGCACATCACCTCCTAAAACGGTTCCTAGTAGAAAATAGGTACATGAGACATAAAATGGAATGTATTGGAAAAATGAGAAGTGAGAGGCCAGTGAAGATACAAGTGCATTTAAAATACAAACTGACATTGTAAAGATTATTGGTTAGAAGAGAAACAGATCTTGCAAAGTTTGCTATACAGTAAAAAAGTTTCTTTGTTACATTTATATCATCTATTACAAAACATTAGGTACATATTATGTATATATTATTATGTACATATTAAACTATATGTGTGTATAGATATATGATAGAGAAGTATTTTTAAATAACATGTTTTAAAGAGTTTTTAAAAATTTGTTCCTTCCCTCCTTTCTTCCTTTTCTCTTTTTTCATCTTTTTCTTTCTTTCCTCAAATACTGCCTATCCAGAATGTATATTTAACAGTCATTGATTCTGATACTGCACTGTGGATGACATGTAGAAGTAAGCCTGTTACCAAGAGTGGGGAGTTTGCCTTAAGCAGAGCTTATGTGACCAGCACTGAGCTCGCACAAAGTGCGTATAACTGACCATACACACCCTCTCTCCACCAAAATTATGACAAAGTGGGAGGAACTGACATCCTTTTATTGAATCCTCTCAAGTTGCAAGTTCCAGTATTTCTTTCCTCTTTCAGGGACGTTCTTTTTATTTTGGTAGGACCTAAGCATCACAAAAATGTTGAAATAGAGCCCACCTTGTTGGCAACAGTGAGAAGGTGAGACAGGTCCCTTCAGATTAGCTGCCTTCAGTTTACTCAAAAGAACACCAGGGGGACAGGGGGAGTTGAGAGCACCCTGTTTTAGTTACCAGAGTTTCCAGTATTGTATTTTCTATCCTTCCTATGGGAGGCTAGCCTGCTCTACACACCAAGTGTCCTCATGCTGTTTACATCAACTAATGCTAATGGCAGCTTTAGACTGGATGTCTTGAAGAGATTCACTTGGGGGAAGATTGTTCCCTTCAAATATCAGTGAAATCAAGACTGCGTGAGGAATGGGTGTTCTTGTGTTTTAGTAGCTGGTCAGTTTGGCACGCCCACCCAAAGCACGTGGCGCTGTGGAAAGGGCTGCCCATATTTTGTAGGACATCTCAGTACACTCATTTTCGAGTTCCAAAACTTATTTTAAAATGAATAATTATTAAGTGTGGGGATTATAAAAATAATGCTATCATGGTAATGTTTTCTTTTAAAAGTGTAAAACTGAACACGAATAAAAATAACTGTGTGCATTCTGCAATTTGAAAACTGTGAAAATAGTTCCTGTGGCCACAACCAAATGTCTCTCCTGCCCCCCGCCCTCCAGGGGCACCTTTGTGCAAACACACACACATCCCCCGGTCAACTGAGACCCAGCTCCACATTGTCCCGCTGGCCACAGTTTTTATTATACTCTTGGGAACAGGTCTTAGGAATGTGATCATACATATACATTTCCCAGTTTAAATTGCATTTTTGAAAATAGAGATAAAAATTAGTAATAAATAAAAATAAGAGGAACCACATAGTCCAATAATGAGGAAAAATATAGTGGCTACAGATTCAGACATTGTGCAGAATTCAGCTCTGAGGTCCTTGGGTTGGGATAATGGTGAATCAGGTTAGCAACTAAAAATGAGACATACTTTGTGTTTTTTTTCTTTAAACTGAAATATAACTATCCTCTTCATAAAGGGATGAGGTAAACAAAACTAGAGACAGATATTTACATTTATCATTGATTAAATAATTCTATGTAAACATATCACACATGTATATAAATATTTCTGTTTTTCATGTATGAATATATCATATATATTTTTGGTCATTAAAACAATATAATTTTATTTAATATTTAGATTTTATTCTTTTCTCTGAGTTCATTATATACTGCAAAAATTAAGTCATCTCAATGTAAGAAAAAGGGTTCTATCACCTTTATTATATAAAAAGATAAAATATCATAGATGTGTGGAATTACAAGAAAAGTTATCAAAGTCCAAGTAATCAAAATGATGTAGTTGAAAGATTAATGAAATGTATTAATAGAAATCCAACTGCTGAAACTGCATACATTCTTTATAATTCACCTTGTTGGCAAGCAATCCCCCCTTTCAAAGATTTAGAAGGGAGAAAAAATAAAAGAAAAAAAAATCCTGACATCAAATGATTATGAATTTTTGCCATAGCAACCTATGAGCTGAAGCATTGTTTATTATTCAAAAAGCTTTGAAATAGTTTTATTTATGTGCATAGTATAGAATAAACATAGAATACAAGTATATAGAATAAGAAGCTTCACTGGATTCTCCTGGGAACGAATCTCAGTAACCTTGACCACAGGTGAATTTAAACCCATCTGACAAGAGTATTTACAGGCAGCCAACATAAACAGGGACACCAGTCATAGCTCCAGGGCAGGGCCCTGGGTCCCCACCCTGCAGCCATTAGCCCTCTGGTTTCTCTACTGATGGAAGATCCGACGACCTGCAGGTGGTATCTGGGGAGTTTGTAGGGCTCCAGGCAGTGGATATGTGTTAACTGGTATGAGAGCGTTTTCTTATTTTAACAGCTGACAGAACTGTGCTGATGCCCACCCCTGAGTACCAGCGCTGATCAAATGAGCATACCTCACAGTCATGCAGTTTCCTTCTATTTAAAATGGTAGGGGTTGAGTTGGATAACCTCCAATGTTACATCTATGTCTAATATTTGGATTCCGTGAGTCTAAGATCTTACACACTTAGTATTTACATTTCCCTAAAACTTCACTTGATGAATGAGTGGATCACGGAGACCCTTGCTTCACTGGACCAGCATGAGTACTGTGCTCACTGAATCCAAGTAAGACCAGAACATCTACTGCAGCAGACAGGTGTTATAATTTTATGGTAACTTGGTTGCGAAAGGATTAGATGACATAAGGAAAGGAAAAAAAAAAAGTCAATAAAAATAAAGAGAAATTAAAATAAGGTAGCAGAGAGGAAAAACAATTCTCCCAAACCTGCAGTCACTATTGCATTTTCTTCAGTAGGTATTTTAATGCCCATACAACATTTCAGAATGAGTTAAAGTTAGAATCATGCCAGGATAAATAATATATGCAAGATGTATTAGAATTATTTGTATAGCACTCCACATAAAATATTGCAGAATTCTATTACGATAATAGGATTGATAACGTGAATATTATGTATATAACACTAACAAAAAGAGTTCATGCCATTACTCACTGGAAAAAAATGCTTAAATCACAGAATAATCTTTAGTATGGAATGAGGCAAAATTAGTGCTGGTGCATGTCTGTGAGTGTGCGTGTGTGTGTGTGAGCCTGTGTATTTGTGTGTACTTGTGTATGTGTATTTACGTGTTTGTGTGTATATGTGTGTGTGTTTGTGTGTGTATGTGTATATGTGTTAGTGTTTGTGTGTGTTTTTGTGAATTATCAAAACTTTTTAATTCTTAATTTCTTCACTAGTTTTACAAGGGATTTTATTTTATAAACAGTAACGTTTTATACATATGTAAACATAATAGCATTTGAGGAAGGGCTACATAATTACTATCTTTGATGAGCAAAAGGTTTTTAAAAATAAATCAGTTTGTTCTACTTTTAGGTTTACGCAGCTTTACATGTTGACCCATTTCATAAATAATGCAACAGAGGAAACAGTTTTCAAAGCACATTTGGACTAAGAAAAATTAATTACTTAATTTTTGATATAATATTTACTTGTGAACTTATCTTCCAGTTTCATTGATAAAGATATTAAATTGCTTCAACACATCACTAACGGATAGAGACTCTGCTGACAGAAATGGAAACCTTTATCCCTATAGTGAAGATATGTTGTAAGGACCCAAATTTAGTATATAATTAGATGTATATCATAACTGATGATTGAAGAGGCATTTTTAAACAAAGTATATGGAATAACTGAACAGAAATTTTAGAAACACCAATTTAAATATTTCCTCATGCAAAATACCTGTTATATAATTAAAAATGTTTGAGTGTATGAAATAATGGGTAACTTGCCACAATAAGATAAAACGTATGGTTTCTTATTAAACATTAGCTCAACTAACAGAAATTGTGAACTTTAGTGAAGCAAAAGTAACTTTATAAGTAAACCAGACTACATGTTTACGTTTTTCAAAATAAATGTATAAAAATTAAAACAACACAATAAAAATATTTGCAACAACATAGAGGATATTATTTATATTTATTTTATTTGTATTTTAAAAACAAGATGCAACGAGATACATGGAAAAAGATTTTAAAAGCCAATTTAAATAAGAATGAATTCCAGAATAAATTAAAAACAAACATAGGCAGAGTTTCAACCTTTCTTATCATGACAGGCATTGAAATTAAAACAATACTGAAATACCATCTAATATACATTAAAAAGCGAAATTTTGAAAATACACAAAAACCAAGAGTAAGATTGGTATATTTGTATGTTACTAATATTAACATACATTAATATAGTGCTTCAGGCAATTTATCAACACACAAGCGACAATGAGAGGGCTCATATTCCCTGGCCAACTATCCAGTTTGGTGTCTGATGTTTACTGAGTATATTTTAGGTGTCTAATATGCTACACCAAGGTCATTATGTGAACTATTTTGTTTAATCACTTCAAAATTGTGTGATAAAGTGTTTGTTTTTTTTCCTATTTCACAGCTACCAAAAGAGAAGTTTTTTTGTTTTTTAATTTTTTTGGAAAATAGAAAGTCCATCGACTGGAAAACATTAGGGGACTCAGAAAATATCAACTAAATAAAATTAAAATTAATCAGCATAAACATTCTATTGCAAAACAGAAAAAAAGGGTATAATGTCTGCTTTGTGAACAGGCAGAACAAATTGTTCCACAGTAAGGTATATACATATGTATATTTCTACTTAAGTATAAAGACTAAGAAATGCAGATTTTTAAATATAATCGTGGTATCGTAGTAATATAATTGTTATGAGACATTTAAAAAAATCCTTCATTGTTTTGTTAAGAAATCGTTTAACATCTAGAAATCTCCCGATAATATTCATGAATAATGAATGAAACTTTTGAATTCTTAATCATGGTAGATGTACAACATCATAATGTGTTTCTGAAACAGTGTATCCACAAACTATATATTTAAAATATATTAGAGATGCTGTTGTTTTTGTTTTAAAATAAATTCTACCATGAATCTTTTTGGAAAGGAAAGCCTATTTTATGGTATAAAAATAATTGCCTAATTTACCTATTAAATATCTGGATTTTGTGTTATATTTAGTAACAAGGAAGACATGAAAACAAAGTAGTATTTATAGCAACATATAATTTGCTATTATAAACAAAACATATTTATTTGGGATTTTCCTTCTTTCCTTCAGTTTACCATTCTACAATATATTTTAGATTTTAATAAATTTGTGTATTAAATACGTACTTTCTTAAAATTATTCAGCTGATCAGGTTTCAAAGTTGACCTGGATGAGATTGGAGACTATTGTTCCTTTTTGTTGTTGCTGTTGTTGAGATGGAGTCTCACACTGGTGCCCAGGCTGGAGTGCAGTGGCACAATTTTGGCTCACTGCAACCTCTGTCTCCTGGGTTCAAGTGAGTCTCCTGCCTCAGCCTCCCAAGTAGCTGAGATTACAGGTGCTCACCACCATGCCTGGTTAATTTTTTGTATTTTTAGTAGAGATGGGGTTTTCACCATGATGGTCAGGCTGGTATTGAACTCCTGACCTCGTGATCTGCCCACCTTGGCATCCCAGAGTGCTGGGATTACAGGCATGAGCCACAGCGGCCGGCCCAGGACACTATTGTTGTAAGTGAAGTAACTCAGAAATGGAAAACCAAACATCTTATGTTCTCACTGATAAGTGGGAGCTAAGCAATGAGGATACAAAGGCATAAGAAGGATTACAATAAGCTTTTGGGACTTAGGGGGAAAAGTGGGAGGGAAGCGACGATAAAAGACAACATATACGGTGCAGTGTATGCTGCTCAGGTGATGTTGGGTGCACCAACATCTCACAAATCACCACTAAAGAATTTATTTATGTAATCAAATATCACCTGTTCCCCAATTACTTATGGAAAATAAAATAATAACAAAGTTTCAAACCTATAGACATTTATTGTAACTGCAGAAAATAAAATGCAGGGTCAGGTCTGACTTCCTGAATAGAGACAGGTAGCCAGGTGGTCAACATGCCCTCTGCAACCAGTTAGGTACAAAGTGCTTTAGAGCGTCATAGCCTCAATCTGGTGGCTGACAATGAACACTGAATTATTTCCGGTTTCAAATCATGCAGTGAGACACTTGCCTTTCTCAATGAATTGGCTCATTCTTTGATTATTTTCTTAATTGTGTTTTATTGTCTGAGGACATTCCACATGGGATTATGATGTTGGCAGTCACAAACTCACTCTCAATGGAGAGAACACAGGGTGTCTCCCATGGATACTGTATGTGGTGCTTTATTCCTACTTCAAACAACAGAACTTTCAAGACTCCCTCATTTGATTTGTTTCAGCTAAATATTTGGAAGCGAGTTGTTGTATACAAGCAAACATTAACATTAGAATAAACAGCGTCAAAATCTCATTTTCACTTTGCATTAATAGACCCAGGACTGCTAGCATAAGCGCTGCCTCTTAATTCCCTGGTCCCCATGAACAGGAGCCAGCTGCCAAAATCACTGGGAATTGGCTTAGAACTTGACTTTGCAGAACTATGCATTTATGTTAATTTATTCATTCAATACATATGAAAACCAATTCTCTACTAGAATGAGCAAAGAAGGCTTTTCTGAAAATACAATATTTAGGCCAGATTTGAAGGAAAGGAACTATTCCAGGAATGAGTTAGAGGAAGAGCATTCCCAACAGATGGAACAGAAAGAACCATGGCCCAGAGGAAGATCTGATATTCATATATTGACCACAAATGATTATGTACTGCAAATTCCCCATGACGTTTTTGGGTGCATTCTCAAGCAGTTGCTGAGATTTCCGGGGTAGAAATATAACAGGTTTGTGTGCAGGAGGAAGTCTCATTCACCAACAGGATCTTGACTCGGGAATAAATGAAAAATCAAAAGCATTTGGGAGGCTGAGGCAGATGGATCACCTGAGGCCAGGAGTTCAAGAGCAGCCTGGCCAACATAGTGAAACCCGATCTCTACTTAACATACAAAAATTAGCTGGGAGTGGTGGCATGTGCCTGTAATTCCAGCTACTCAGGAGGCTGAGGCACGAGAATCACTTGAACTCGGGAGGTAGAAGTTGCAGTGAGCCAAGATCACCCCACTGCACTCAGCCTGGGTGACAGAGAGAGACCTTGTCTCAAAAAAAAAATACCCAAAGACAATATTCTCAGGATATTAGTTTTATTTAGAATTGATCCTTCCCTTTGTCAAATCCATGGGTAAAGCAAGAGCAAGAGAGGGAATAACACGAGTCTATGTCCTTTTCCTTTTAATCTGCTCATGTAGATAGCAATATCACAATACGTGATTTCTATAAAAGGAAGTTCAGAATGGAATCAGAAGCAACTCTCCACTAATTATCACAGCTTATATCACCATTCATGTTTCTTTGTGACCTAGAGAACCCAAGACTTTTAGTTTTTCTCAGTATAATCAAGCACTAATGCCCTTCTGTATATTTTCTATTCAAAGCTGTAAACTCCTCACATCGCCACTCAAAATAAAAGCAGAGCTTAGCAGGCCCTGAAAGACATTATGTGAACTGGACTCTCAGCTTCTCCTATTCTTTATCCTTCACCTCCTTTGGCTCCTCTCTTCCCTGGCTCCCATTTCCTCATTTTCTCACTGGGTTTAGCCACAGTGCTTCCTACGGCCAGAGCACCTATGTTCTTGCCCCAAGGCCTTTGCACTGACCACCCTGCCTGAGAAGTGGCGTCTCCCTAACTGACTTCAGAGCCCTTCACAAGGCACCTTCCTGCCCACCTTCTCTGACCACCATATGTAAAATAGCACTCACCCAGATTACTTCCTGCCTCTCCATCCTGTGTGTTTTACCCCTCGGTACTTCCTGACTGCAAAGCAATGACTGACATGCAAGCTTTGTGAGCCTGTTCTTGCACTTCTGTGCACCTGTTCCTAGGAGCCAGCCTGATACTCAGGAAGCATTCTTTCTTCCTCTTTGTTTTCTTCATGCAATAATGAAAAGTGAATGACTCTGGCTCTCCTATAGTTATATCAGTCACAAACAAGCCTCCATTCAGTTGTCTTTAGCAAGCGTTGGGACTATGGCAAAAATGTATTTAAGGGGCTATGCAACAGCTTCATGAACTCTTAGAATGATATTTCAGATAAAAATTAATTACCAAGAAAAAAAGTTTCGTAATCATAGTAATCCATAGGGGGTGTATTTGCGTGTTGCTTGTTTTCAGCAAGCAGGTAAACCACAAGTCCAGGAAGCTTTGCGTTTGTTTTTAAACTCACCAGAGCAGCATGAAATGAAGTAAAGGAAGGCAGAGAAAACAAAATAGTTACAGCAAAACATTTTAAAAAGATAAATATGAGCAAGTTACAGGCAGCTGGAAAAATTAGTTCAGGTTCCATCATTAACTGAGATGTCACACATAAAATATAAAATGTATTAAAATAAGTAATTATTAAAGCAAACACAATTATTCTATCCAATTTTTAGGTGATATATTTATGTAAACATTAATGTAATGGAAGCTCCTTTTATTCCATGGATATTAAAAATCTTTAAAATATATCAATGTTTTCAGACAGTAATTGTGTTATAACTAAATAATTTTTTTTTTTAACTTGGAATCTGAAATTTGGGGATCTAATTAAATAAATGCTATGTAAAATTTCAGCCCTCCCTTCTTGTTTACACCTGATGCAGAACAAAAATTGAAGTTACTGTTGAAACTTACAGATAAATACTTGATTGTAAAAGTTAGCAAACAACGCATGATTCAGTAATTTTTAAATTGTGCTCCTATGACTTCCATCTCAAAGAGTTAAGGTTTACAAACAACAAAATAGTCAGTGAGTAGGTTTGCTGCCCATACCAAATTTTCATCAGAGAAATTATTTTTAGAATCTGTTTCCTTTATTATCATAAAATCTTACATTTGAAAAAAAGGTTGTACAGCTAAAAGACATTTGAATGCCACTGAGTTAATCCAAGAAGAAGATAAGGCATGTAAGGAAAGATGCATTTGAATCTACTTATTACTGTCAGTGGGGAAAATAATTCCAAATGTAAGCAGAAATCAGAGTGAACTGATTTCTATTTCCTCCCAAGGAAATTCAGACTTTAAAAAAGTCTCTTCTCCACTCTAAAATTTTTATGTCATTTTCCTAGGTATAAATGTTGCTAGAAATCTGTCTATGAACATAACTTAAAATACAGAATAAAACATTACTTAGAGGCATACTGCTGTGTTTATCATAAGGAAAAATTGAAATAATCTAAATATTCAGCAGCAGATAAATCATTAATTAAGCTACGATACATTCAAACCATAGGATGATCAAATGTGTTTACCAAACATTCATAATATTCCTTCGGTTAATTTCTATGTTATAATGTTACACTTATAAAATGCAGGGTATACAATAGGACATATAATTCTACCTCAATTTTTATAATTGCATGGGAAAACATCCAGGAAAGAAATAAGAAATATATTCACATATATAATATTTAGTTTGTAATGCTAGGAGTTATTATTTAGAAAGGAAGGGCCACAAAGAGCTGGTGGTCAGGACGTGGCCACTTCTGCAGGTGTCCACTACTCCAGGGGCCAGAATGAAAGGAATCCAGAGACATGGACCATTCCTGATCCATCCTCCTCCCTCCTGTTCTCATAGACTCACCTCCACTTACTTCATGCCTGAGGCCATTAACAGGCTACTCTTGTATATCCTTTCCCTTCCTTTAACTACAGTCCCTGAAAAACACCCTGGTCTTCTGGGTCGCCCTTTATTCCTTCAACACTCATCACCCTAAAGTTGTACACACCTTATTTTCTGACTCCCTAATCACCATTCTTCCTGTGTTCCTGAATGTCTTCTACTGCTTCCTTGAAAACTGAAAGTTGATTACAAGCAGAATTTCCTACATTTCAACTTTTTTTTTCTTTGATATATTTTCCTTTCCTTCTTCCTCTGATGGAAATCTGATGTCTTCTCTGAAGTCATCTCAGTAGCCAGTACAGAATTAGCTGCATCCTTTTTTCTTATTTTCTGCCAGTGGTTACATTCAATAAACTGTAGTACAACATTAAAACAAAAAACATTGCACTGTAAAAACGTGAACGCAGTCACCCTTTCATATCCATCCATTGGGAATTGGTTCCATGATCCACAATGCTCAGGTCTCTTACATAAAATGGAATTTTATTTGCATATAACTTATACACATCTTCCCATATATTTTATATCATCTCTAGATTATTTATAATACCTAATGTAAATGTCACAGAAATGGTTGTTATAATGTATTATTTATGGAATAATGACAAAGAAAAAAAAGTACATGGTTGGTACAGATGCATCCATCATATGCCTAGTTATATTGTAGACATAGCAACAATGTAGCATTTCATAGATTTAAAAATAGTATTTTTCATCCACAGTTGGTTGAATCTGTGGATGCAGAACCCACCAGTAAGGAGGGCTGACTATGTATGATTTTACACCATTCTACCCACTAGTCTCTTTATACACTACCCTTCAGGCTTTCTCTAATCTTATTGGCCAGTTATTCTCAGTCATCATACCAGTTTCATTTCATTTTCCAGTCCTTGGTACAGTGTCCCACATTCAGTCTCTCCATCTCTTCCTTAGGTTACATTCATTCATCGCCTTGTTGATTTCATTCAGTTTGGACTCTGTGGATTTATTTTTTATTCTTAACTTTTTTTTTTTGTTTCAGCGGTACACATGCAGGTTTGTTACTTGCATAAATCTTGTGTTTCGAGGTTTGGTGTATGCATGATCCTTATACCCAGGTAGTGAGCACAGCACCAGATAGGTAGGTATTCAACCTTTACCACCTCCTTCCTCCCCTGCAGTAAGCCTCACTGTCTATGCTATCAGAATGTCAATGGTGTTCAGAGTGTAATTCAGTTCCATAAATCTCTCCTAAATTCCAGCTGTATGTATCCAACTCCCTAAATGACGTATCCATATGACATCTAAATAGTAATCCAGACGTTCTAACCTTACACTGGTACTTTCTATCTTTCCATTTTCAAATCTGCAACTCTCACAGTCTTCTCCATCTCAATACATGGTAACTCCATTCTTCCAGTGTTGTAGGAGAAGATGCAGGCTGTCATCCATGACTCTTTCGTGTCTACTATGCCACAACCACTGTGTAGGCAAATTCCATCGGCACCTTCTTTAAATGGCATCCTGAGTTCAAATGTGTCCTGCAATCTCCCCTGCTGCTGTCATCTCTCAAGTAACATCATCTTTCATCTACATTTTGCAAAGATTTTCTAACAGATTTTCTTATTTTCCCCTTATTGCAGATATGTGAAGTTATATAGCCTTTCCTGTTAACCCAGGGTTCTAAGCACTCTATCTTAACAATTATTTCTATCATGAATTTTCTACCCTGAGAGGCCAGGTGTGGGCAATCACAAGATCATTTGGTTTCTAAAAGTCCTTCCTCTCTGGGAAAACATATGTCTGTTCTCATCAAGTAGCCAGAGTAATCCTTTTAAATGCTGTATCACATGATGACATTTCTCTTCTCAAATCCCCCCACTGTGTTCCCACACTGCTCAGCACAGAGGTCCAAGTCTGAAGGCTGGTCTACAGGGTCCACTCCTATCCTCTGGGACCCTCTGGGACCTTTCCCCCTCTCATATCTTCTGACCGTCTCTCCTATAACCCACCAATCGTCCCACCTGCTCAGGCTACATTCCCTATGCTCTTATTCTTCATTCACTCACCATACACTCTTGTCTCATGGCCAAACACCTGATGTTTCTTCTGTCAGAACCACGTTTCTGATATTCTCATAGGGCTTACTCTGTCATCATCATGAGAGGTCCAAATATTCCGGTTTTGCAATATCAGAGGGGTTTCCAGGATATGGGACCTTAGTTGATAAGACCAGGACAGTCCTGCCCAGATGATGACCAGGCAGATGGTCACCATAGCTCTTAATTGCATGTTAGCTTCTTAATGAGAGCATTTTCAAGCACTTACTTCAACAGGATAGATGGCAAAGTTTATCTGTTGCTTCTGTTTTGCTTAATTATTTATGTTGTCTATCTCCACCCATTAAAATGATATTTCTATAAAGATTGGGATTCTTTCTTGTTATGTTCATACTGCAGCCCCAGCAGCTAGAACTAATGTTGACAAACTACAGCTTGTGGGTTACCTCCAGCCCAGTATCAGGTTTTATAGATTGCATTTTACTGAAACACAGCCATACCTATTTGTTTAGGTGGTGAGAAGGTCTTTTGCTCTACAAAGGGAGAACAGGTTGGCTGAAACAGAGACCATATGACATGAAAACAAAATATTGCTATCTGGTCTTTGACAAAAAAAATGTTTACTCGCCCTGATTGATTAGTGTATCTGACACTTTGCAGGTCTCAATAAATGTTCCTTGGAAGAAAGAATTAACAGACACAAATACTAAAAAGACATGGAGAAATACTGATGTCTATTGGAAATCAAAGGCAATAAAAGCAACTTTTGGGCATCGTTTCAATGCCATTAAACTCAGCAAATTAAAAAGAAACATAAGTATCTAAACCCATAGTAGTAGTAGTGAACTGCCATAGCATTAGACATTCATTCAGCAAGTTTGCAAAGCATAAAAAACACTCCTAGAATTTTGTCCTTAGGAAATAATCTAACAGAAGCAACAGAAGCAGTGCTGTATGTGCAGGGACTCTAATTATAGCATTGCGTGTAGACGTGAACTTGGGAAGAAGTACATTCAACTATATAGGGAAAGATAATTTGTATAATATTGTGAATCAAAGTGTGTCAACGAACATGGAAATGTGTATGATTTAACACTAGTGTTCTAAAGGAGAATACAAATGTTCTCTGCTCTGTGACTTCAGCCTCTGAGAAGCGTTTTAGGCAGTGAGTTGGCTTCTTTTGGTCCCTGCTCACCTTCCTTTCTTACTCGTCAAAGACCAGGATGTGATCCTAACAGCAGTTATTGGTACTGAGGAGCACCCAGAGCATCTCATCTAATTTTTACCAGTCTTGTGAGATTAAAAGTAACAGCAGTCCAATTTAACAGATTCAGAACCTGAGGCTTTGCAAGAAAATAGCTTGTCTGAGCTGTGGCAGCTTGTGATGAGTCTGGTGCTAGAATGACAAAGTCATTGCTGGTAAACACTTCACATTACTGCCCATCACAAAGATGGGCCTTTAACTGGGCATGGATTCATTCTGGCAGTAGACAAATTCATCATTACAGCTCTATAATTTAACATGGTACCTCCATGGAATAAAAGAATTTAAAAAATACTATAAAGTACCCACAAATCTGAAAATAATGGGCAGAGGCACTTGTGATTATTTTTTTTAAAACTGTTACAAGATTGTATGGGATTAAACAATGTGAATAACGTGCTTAGCAGAAAGCCTGTAGCACAGCAAAGATGCAAACCACGTATGCAAACCAGGTTTACTACAATCTAAGACTGATTTTTTTGAATACATAGTTTTGTTTTCAGTTTGGATAAGATTTACACTGGAGTTGTTTACTGCAAAGTATGCAAGAAAAGTGCTTAAAATCAAATTGTCTAAAACCACTCAAACAATTTCAAGCTAGGTTTCTTATATAAAAACTGTCTCATTCAATCTTACTTTGTATTTCTTGTCCTGACGAGACAGATCATTTAAGATTCATTTTACAAAGTTACTGCTGTAACATAATTGATAAAAACACAACTGTGTTTTAAATATCACAGAATTTATAGGCGCCCATAAAAAGCATGACTTCTCTTCCTTCTCCTCCCCTCTGGCTGTGTCTTCCCTAGTTTTCCTGCTTTTTCATCACTAGTAGCAGAATGTCTGCTATTAAAAATCCTTGACTGACATTTCATAAAGAACCGGCAGGTACCATATTGCCATTTTCAGTCGCATTATGTAAGGCTTAGCAATTAAAGAAATCCACAGCTTCGGATAGCTCTAAATGAAGCAATGAGCACACATTTAGCATGTTTTATCAAAGGTATCAGTGCTGCTGCTGCTGCTACTTTATTTAGTGGCATCATGGCCCGATGACAATCATTCACGCTTCCAAGAAAATGCAACTGTCCCAAAATACATACAAATCAGTTCGATCTTAAAAAATACTCAAGACAGCTGCTACACCCCATTTTATCTACAACTGTTGGAAAATACTGACAATGTGTTTTGACACGTTCAGGTGAATACTTATCTCAAATGTGCATGTTTTGATTCAGCAAGTGGCTTTACTTTCCAGTAATGGTTCACATGCTGTTGTTTTCTATGGTTTACAGATCATGCCTCCAAGCAAAACAGAAGCAAACAAATGGCAACAAACAACAAAATGTCTCTTCAACTGCCCCAAAGAAGGTTGCAGTTGGAAGAAAATGCAGTGAAGCACGAAGTCAGAGCTGGCTATACCACCCACTTCTTTTAAGCCTTGGACATGACACCTAACCTCTCAGAGAATTTGCTTCCATGTCTGGAAAAACTACCCATTAATATTTACCACAAAATTCTGGGATGGGGTCATATAAAATTTCATATAAAAATTTTGGACAGGATTCTACAAAAGCATGTAAAGTTCATAACATAACACCCACCAGAGAAGATTAGTCTAAGTAAAATATTTAGTCACGCAATCTGTCCACTCTTTAAGCTTTCCTGCTCGAGTAATTCATAGGTACCTAAAAAGATTCCAGTGGATGAAAATAGAAAATAAATGGGGAATAATAAACTACTGACCAACTGCCTCTGAGACATTTTGCAATTTCCTCTTGCCTCAATTGGCTGCCCGAGATGACGGAGCCAGGGGCAGAGAAGATGTATGACCTTGCAGCTGCACTGAGCCTGCCTCTGAGCATTCTCCAGGTCTCGGACCTCGGCCCAAGAGTGCAAGCTTCCTGGAGGACGAGGAGGTCCAAGGTTTTAGTGAAGGATCTGGGGCTATGAGAAGGAAAGAGGAGAAAAGATGAAGATTAACTCAATCCTCCTTCCTAAAAACCCTTTCCCCAGAGAAGGAAATCTATTTGGGTACCTAGACCTTTCTCTGCTTTGTCTTCTCCAGGTTTGTCTTACTCTGTAAAGAAAGAGCTTCAGCAAAACAGATTTAGCCTTTAAGTAACATGTTAGGAAGACCCTTCAGCCAAACCATCCCCCCTTGGGTTAAGGGCTCTCTTGAGCTAAGTTTATGTGTATATATTTTTGTTTGTTTGTTTCTGACATCCATGAGGTTGCTGGGAGTCGTGTTTATCAGAAACCAAGGACAGCTATTTTAGCTGGGTATGGTTCACAACCCTGAAAAACACAGTCCCAAATGCCATAATCCCGATTGTTGAAACTCAAAAGACAAAACTCCTTAAAGTCAAAATCCCTAATGTTTAAAACGCTGAAATCACAATAACAGAAATCATAGGAGACATGTCCTAAAAGAACAAAACTAGATATTCATGCTGATGAAGACTTCAGAATGAACTTAGTGACTGTGCAACTCAGCCAGCCTTGCTGGATGATCTCCATGCAATTGTCTGTATCTACCCCAACAATACACTTTTTTTTTAATATGTTGACGTTTCCTTCTAGATTTCTTTTTTAAAGTTTTCCCACTATTTTAAACTGTCAGCACTATTTTTCACAATTTGAGGCCATGCAATTCATCTTCTCATTTCTAATATTAAATGCCATATCATTTCTAATTCTAAATTGTGTAGAAACTATCAGAGAGTTCTAATTAGTTTTTTTTTTTTTTTTTTTTTTTTGCAAATTTGACTCCACACAATTGCAAGGTCACATCATGGACTTTGTGCCTCAGCATCACACATACATGGTACAAATGTTGAAACTTCCTGAGTAAATGAAGAGACGTCCTCTGTACATCTGCACTTGGGAAAGATAAAATTTCACCCGATCTCAGCTTTCTGGGTGACTCCGTATCTGGTAGTCACCCATTGAAACCCATCATGGTTTTCAATTGATTGAAGGACTTAGATTGCTTATTATAGTATTTCTGATGACTTCAACCATAAAGACAGTTGCACACAATTGGCAACTATACTGGTATGCATTTATACATTTTGCATTTCGATCCATTGCTTCATGAGTATGGTTTGTCCACTCACAACTGTTATGCCCGTGCAATTGTCACTAGTGTGTGTACGTATGCTTGGAAATATATGCTGTATTATAGCCTACTGCATTGCACAAATACATATCTTTTATATAATTTAAAAATATTTTTCCAGAATTATATTTTCAGAATTTTGTTTTTCTGGGATTCCAACATTTGGAATTATGGTGTTTGAGAGTCTGTCTTGTTTTGCCATTTTTGTCAGTGCTCAGATTAAACAAAATGCATATTGATTTGCATACACAAAGAATGCTGAGAAGCTGCCATCACATTTCCCTCTTGGGACCTTCCTGCCTCGATTCCTGCCATCCCCCAGCTTGCAGTCCCTGAGTGGCTGCAGATCTGGCAACACATCTGCACCTGCCTCGCACAGAGGTGCAGGTGGAGGAAGGGGAGGCAGCTGAAGCCCAGCAGCTTCCCTCTGTCTTGGACAAGCCATGTCACCTGCTTTGATGAGGAAAGCAGAGCCTCTCCAAGCAACCAGTGGCCCTGCTCCACTCAAACTCTGGAGGGGTCAAACACATGTTTATCAAGAAGAAAATACTGTTTAATTCAAGTTCCAAAATTTGTTTCTCCATTCTAAGTTAGGTTCTGAGAAAACATTTATTTTTCTCACAAGTTAGAAGGGAACGGATAGCATGTGACATGGGCCAAAGCATCCAGAGTCAGATTCCACCTTCCCCACATACAGCATGGGACCTTGGAGAAATCACTGAATTCCTCTGTGATGGAGTCTCCTCATCTAAACCAGAGGAATGGTGGTAATACATAACTTCTAGACTTGTCATGAAAGTTAATAACAAAAATATATATAAGGCATGTAAACATTGACATTTTGCAATTGCTTTGTGTTTAACTCTGATTATCACACTTCTTTCTTAAAATATACAATTATAGTGACTAAGCTAAAGTCTCCATCACTTCCAGACAGATGCTACTCCATTTGCTAGAAATCATCTATGTCTGGATTATTGCTAGACATGTATTTTCGTACTAGGTCATGTTATTGTAAGAATTAAAGAAAGAGTAAAGAAATATGAAAAGTGGCTCAACAGCCAAAGACAGGTTTATTTTGGAGAATAAACCTGAGAGGGGCTTCTGCCTGAGTTAGGTCAGAGGTGCTCTCTCTTACTAAGAGTTTTTAAGGATTCTGGTGGGAGAGCTCATCACAGGCTCAGAATGTTTCTGTGTCTCTGTCTTGCTTATCTGGGAGGGTGAGTTTTGTGTCTTTTCCCATACATCTTCCTGAAGCTGCAGGCATATCCCCAAGTCTTCTTTTAGCTTCCCTATCTTCATGCACCTAAAGGGAAAGGAATGTGCTTTTTATGGCCCACTGTTTCACTGGGGCCCATTGCATGAATATGAAGCTTGGTGGTTACCCCACAGACACTCCCCCCTCCTTCTGTTCCTGAGCTGTCTTATCTCTGTTTTACTGTCTGCTCTTGCTGGCTGCTTATTGTTAGGAGAGAAGTGATTTCCTTGGCAGACATGAGGTTAGAAAGAGAGCTGGAACTTAAAGTGGCTGTTTGTCTGAGATGAAGGTGCTCCTGCTCTGTCAGTATTGTATATGCACATGGGTATGAATGTGCCTGTTACAGATACAGTTTAGATGTAGTTTTCCCAGTATTTCAGTCCAAGGGGTGGTGTGTAAAATAAAGTGACCCACTGCCACACAGGCCTTTCCTTCGCTAGGCATTCTTTTCCTTTTGCCTGAGCCCCTAACCATTTCTCTCAAGACAGTCTGCTAGTTTCTTAATCTAAAGAATATCAGTAATTCAGAAAAAAAAAGTATTTTATTTAAGAGCCACCAATCTTGAGATCCTGTAGTTTACATGAACTGTCTTTCAAACTGTTTACCATTTTTCTCTGGGCACTTAGTTCTAAAATGTAAAATTGTGCTTAGTGGGGAAGGGAGAGGAGATAGAAACGGTAATTATAGTAGCTGATATTTTTAGAATTTCTCTATGCGTCAGACTCTTTGCTAACCATTTTACCTGGGTTATGTCATTTAATCTTTACAACAGATTTCTCAAGTAGGCACTTTTATACAGATAAAAAACTTGAGGCCAGAGAGATTAAATAAATTGACCAAAGACGTGGACTGCCCAATTGACAGAGCTGGGGTTTGCCCCAGATAACACTGCAGAGCTGCTGAACAAGCTGCTACACCATGACAAGCACCTTAATCCTCTACTTCGGGGGCTCAAGACTGCAGGTTGTAGCATTTCATTTAATCCTTTATACTGACACTGAGCAGGACATCTGTTCAAAATACTTGCTTTTTCTATACCATATTAATAATATAGCATAGAGATTGGCTATGTGACCCCTAGGGTCAGGCTGCCTGGGTCCAGACCTTACCTCTACTGCTTTCTGGCTGAGTGAATGTCTCAGATAAGAAGAATACATAATAAAGATGGAAAAGTCTGAGAAAGGCCTTCAGTTCACTTATGGTAATGGATCATAACTGCTAGGTCCCTAGCATTGCTTTTTTAAATTCTTTCTTACTTATGCCAGGACACATCACAAAGCTGTTTCTATCTTACTCCACCAGCGATTTCATGTGTCCCTCAACGTCTTCTGCAATCTTCATTCATTAGGCCCCACGTCATAACTTTCAACCTTGAGATAAAGTCCGAAATGAGATTTCTTTTTCAGAAATCTTTTTAGATTAATCAAGAGTTAGCTTGCTCTTACCTTTTGCCTAAACTAATTTTAAAACAGACTCTGCTCTCTGGTCCTATTCAGCTCAAATATGCTTCAGCCATTGCTGAAAGTTAAAGGGAAGGATTTCCATCAGATTGTGATAAGGATATACATTTTTCAGACCCATTGCCTTATCAGTCTTTAGAATTATACTGTATCTGTTTGTTAAACTCCACAGTATAAGTGAAAATGAAACCCACAGACAGCATCAGAGCTCTACAAGCATTAACAATGAGGACAGAGGATAAAATGAGTTTAAAATTCAAGCACCTGCTAAGTCTGAGCTGCAATACAGTAACCTCCAGTGTATGTGGCTCATGAGCACTTTAAATGTGGATAGTCAGTATTGTGGAATGGCATAACTGAAATACACAGCAGATTTTGAAAAGCATCTTTTAAAAAGCAAAATACTTTATAGTTTACATTGATTCTGCATTAAAATTACAATTTTTTGGATGTATTAGTTTGACAAAATCCATTATTACAGTGTATTTCACCTGTTTCATTTCACTTTTTCCACGTAACATCTGGGGATTTTTAATTTCATCTTTGGCTCCCATTATGGGTTGTGTTATATGTTATATGGTATTTACAGCACTGCTCTAAATACCAATGAGCAGGTTTTTGTTGGTTGTGCATGTGGCAGCTGAATCCCACCTCCCCCTCCACCCAGTCCCTAGCTTCGTCCTCAACAGAGTGCAGATGCTCCAGGTGGGATCAGCTCCTTCTGAGCAGGTGCACCTGGGATCATCCTCATGCTGCATCTTATCCTGATCCCCCTCAAGTGACTTCTAACATGTATCTGTTCTCTTTAAACCCTCTCCACCTGTTCCTTTTCTCTTTGACACATGCCTGGGAAGCTTCCCCCAGTGATTATTATTTTTTCTCTATGTTTTGTTGGAATCCACCTTTACCTATCCCCCATCACCTCCTCAATAATATTTTCTTGAGTGACAAATGTAAAAGCCATGTAGTAATAAAACTAAATCAAAGAAAGGAAAGACTCTGGGCTCTAGATGGCTCAGAGATAACAATTAAGTATTATCATCCGTCTCTCCAGCTGGGAAGGAAGGTAAACTCCCCCAGATCATTAACAAAGCTGACTAGCTCTTTTGATCTTATTTTTCAACTAGCTTCAGTCAAGTGCTGCCTAGGAAAGGATAGTTAGGTCTAATTCTGGAGTCCAGTATTAGAAAGACCAATTGCCTATATTTTTCATTCCTGAATATAAATATTTATATTCATTCATGAATATATTTTATATATTATATATTAAACATGTATATTCATGAACATATATTTATATATATATATATATATATATAAAATATATATTTCTATTGTGACCTCTAGGGTCAGACTGCCTTATATAAATATAAACATATATTTATATTCATGAATATATATGGGGACATGTATATACACACACGTATATGAATGTATATGGAGTAAATATGTATATTCCAATAGCATTTTTATTGGAAATAAAGGTACAGATTTAGGTTGGTCTATGTCTCACTATTCATTTGCTTATCTCTTATTTATTTCAGATCTCAGGCAAGGAAGAGAAGTGTTATTAAACACCCCTCTAATGCAGCAGAAGTGAATAATATACTTAATGATGCAATGCTGTAAAAATTACAGGAGGAGATGTTTTCTATGTACAGTTTTGTCCTGAGCTAATACATCCATCAGTGTAGATGCAGACAAGGACATGAGCAGCCATGCTCAGGTTTAATCATTTCCTTCCAAAGCAGGATTTTGTAGAAAACATTTGAGGTGAAACTGAGGCACAGGAAGGTGTCAGGAACAGGGTGCTTGTTGAGGGTTCAGGTAAAGGGAAGCCTCAGAGGTACTGCTTTGCAAAAGTCCTAGAAACCATTCTGGAACCCTCAGAGAGAGGAACAGAGTACATTTGGGGGAAATGAACGCAAGGCGAGTATTGAAACCTGTGGCAAAATGACAACTTACTGGGGGAACAGACAACTAGAAACTTTAGGAATCACAGAAAATGATTGTATTCCACATATTAAGTGATTACATCTAAGAGAAACAAATCAGTAGCCTTCAGAAAGAAAAATAGAGTTCATTCAGAGCAAGAATTCAAGTGGTTAAGAAGCAGAAAATATCTGGATTATTGTGATGAAAGGAAGAGTGCAACTAAGCAAAAGAAAAATAAGGATCCTTCAAAATTTTAGGAAAATAAATAGCAGAGTGGCAAAGATGGGACAGTCTTTCACCAAATCTGTGTTTTCTTTCTTCCTGAGCTCACAGATGCTTCCATTTCTTGGCTTTCTTTTCAGTGAAATGTGGCTGCATGACTGGGCTTCAGCCAGTGCAGCAGATGTGGAGGAGATGTAGACTGTGTGGAGGACCTGCCCACCACAACTCAAGTTCTTCCCTTTCAGCCAACAGGCTGGAGCAGGCCAGAGACCTTCATGGAAGCCAGATGCGGAAGATGGCCATCTCCAAGTCACCGCTGCCCCAAAATTTATCTGAACCAACTACCCATCATTGAGACTCATTTTGAATTTAACACGAGCAAAGAATACTTCTGTGTGAGCCCATTAATACTGCACTAATGAAACAAGCAGAACAAGAATGCCCCGGTCCAAATGTGAAACTAAAGTAATTACAACTTCATTATGAATAACTGAGGCAAAGTCAGTGCTCATCTGGACTCTGGGCTGAGTGACATTAGGGACTGTGATGCTGGAATCACAGAAGTCTAATGACAGGCATATGCTTGGCTCTGCTGTGAGCAATATTCATGCAGTTTTCAAAGTATGAGTGCTTACTGCTTTTCAACTTTTACAAGCAGCCTTTAAATAAATTAAGGAAGACTTCATTATTATTTAATAAATTATAAATGCTAACATATTTGATATCACAAAGGTTCTAATGCAACTGAGAGAATACAGAGGCCAAAACGGGAGAGAAGATATACTAGAAAGAGTAGGATATTAACATCTTACTAAGTGGAAAGACAAGAGATGCTACCAAAAATTAAAGAAATGTAGCATAAAGAACCAATTGTTATTCCAATTCATAAATATATTGGATAGTAACCAAGACATGGGAAGCGGAAGTGATGTAACATATTAATACTAATATCAAGGTGTCAAATGAGAAAGTTTACAATGGATAAAGTAAAAAGAATACCTTAGAGAGATGGCAGATTAGACAAAACTCCAGGGCACAACACCCAGCAAAGGAGACGCAGAAACCCAGAGATCTCCTAGCTCCAACTGAGGTACCAGGTGCATTTCAATGGGTCTGGTCCAAGGGTCAGCAAAGCCCACTCAGGACAGACCAAGGCGGGGAGGGGTGCTGCTTCACCCAGAAAGTTCATCTGACTGGTGAGTCGGAGGCTTCTTCTCTGGCGCTCCCGTCCAGATACAGCGCTTCCCCCAAAGCCTCAGCAATACACTGCAGACTGAGCTATCGCCTCCTCCCCCCGCCCGGAGAGAGGCAGCTGTAAGCGGAAGCAGCTGGGCAGCCCCTACCCCATGACCTGAGAGAGAGAAAGCTGAAAGGGGAGACTGCCAGGTGCGGCTGGGCAGATCCCTAACCTCCCCCACAAACCCCAGAGGGCTGAAGCTCTGACTCCAGTGGGTTGCGTGGCCAGTGCCACAGTCTGAGAGGAACCCTGAATGATCCAGCCAGTGGAGGAAGGGCACAACTCACCACTAGAGGGGTGGGACTGGGCTACATGTTTTAACAAAAAAACACAGAAAGCCTATGTAGCAACAGGACAGTGTTCTCCACAACCCAGCAGCACCTACAGGTCAGCGGAAGAGGTGGGCCTAATCTCCCAGCATAAACAAAAAAGACACAAGAAGCTTCCCTAGGAACCTGAATGAGTCCCTAGAAACCCAGTAGTGCCCCCACAGGCAGACAAGCGACCTCATCAAGCAGCTCTCTGACAAGCAGCTCTCTGACACCAGAGCCAGGTAAATCCACAAAGACAGGAAAAAACCAGTGCAAAAAGGTGAAACCACCAAAGACCAGAACATCTCTTCTCCTTCAAGGGATCACAACTCCTCAACAACACAGGATCACAACTTGACCAAGAAGGAGTGCGAAGAATTGACAGAAACAGGATTCAGAAGGTGGATAATAACAAACTTCTCAGAGCTAAAGGAACATGTTCTAACTCAATGCAAAGAAACCAAAAACCTTGAAAAAAGGTTACACGAAATGCTAACTAGAATAACCAGCTTAGAGAAGAACATAGACGACTTGATGGAGTTGAAGAACACAGCACGAGAACTACGTGAAGCAAACACAGGTTTTAATAGCCGAATCGATCAAGCAGAAGAAAGATATCAGAGATTGAAGATCAACTCAATGAAGTAAAAAGAGAAGGCAATACAAGAGAAAAAAGAGTGAAAAGAAATGAACAAAGCTTCCAAGAAATATGGGATTATGTGAAAAAACCTAATCTACGCTTGATCTATGTACCTGAATATGACAGGGAGAATGAATCCAAGCTGGAAAACACACTCCAGGATATTATCCGGGGAGAACTTCCCAAGCCTAGCAAGGCAGTCCAAATTTCAAATTCAAGAAATACAGAGAACTCCACAAAGATATTCCTCAAGAAGAGCAACCCCAAGGCACATAATCATCAGATTCACTAGGGTCGAAATGAAGGAAAAAATGCTAAGGGCAGCCAGAGAGAAATGTCAGGTCACCCACAGAGGGAAGCCAATCAGACTCACATCAGATCTCTTGGCAGAAACTCTACAAGCCAGAAGAGAGTGGGGGCCAATATTCGACATTCTTAAAGAAAAGAACTTTCAACCCAGAATCTCACATCCAGCCAAACTAAGCTTCGTAAGTGAAGGGCAAATAAAATCCTTTACAGACAAGCAATTATTGAGAGATTTTGTCACCACCAGACCTGCCCTACAAGAGCTCCTGAAAGAAACGCTAAGCATGGAAAAGGAACAAGTACCAGTCACTGCAAAAGCAAACCAGTTTGCAAAGACCAAAAATGCAATGAAGAAAATGAGTCAACTAATGAGAAAGAAAACCAGCCAGTAACAAAATGGCAGGATCAAATTCACACATAACAATATTAACATTGAATGTAAATGGCCTAAATGCCCCCAATCAAAAGACACAGACTGGCAAAAAAAATTTTTGCAATCTACCCTTCTGACAAAGGGCTAATATCCAGAATCTACAAAGAACTAAAACAGACATACAAGAAAAAGACAAACAACCCCATTCAAAAGTGGGTGAAGGATATGAACAGACACTTTTCAAAAGAGGACATATATGAGGCCAAAAAACATATGAAAAAATGCTCATCATCACTGGGCATTAGAGAAATGCAAATCAAAACCACACTGAGATATCATCTCACGCCAGTTAGAATAGCGATCATTAAAAAATCAGGAGACAACAGATGCTGGAGAGGATGTGGAGAAATAGGAACACTCTTACACAGTTGGTGGGAGTGTAAATTAGTTCAGCCATTGTGGAAGACAGTGTGGTGATTTCTCAAGGATCTAGAAACAGAGATTCCATTTGACCCAGCAATCCCACTATTGGGTACATACCCAAAGAACTATAAGTCGTTCTACTATAAAGACATATGCACACGTATGTTCACTGCAGCCCTGTGTACAATAGCAAAGACCTGGAACCAACCCAAATGCCCATCGATGATAGACTGGACAGGGAAAATGTGGTACATATACACCATGGAATACTATGCAGCCATAAAAAACGATGAGTTCATGTCCTTTGTAGGGACTTGAATGAATATGGAAACCATCATTGTCAGCAAACTGATGCAAGAACAGAAAGCCAAGCACCATATGTTCTCACTCATAGGTGGGTGTTGAACAACAAGAACACATGGACTCAGGGTGAGGAGCATCACACACAGGGGGACAGTTGTGGGGGGTAGGGGAGAGATAATGGAGGGTGGGAAGGGAAAGGAGGGGATAACATGGGGAGAAATGCCATATATAGTATGCACCTAAAGTAAAATAAATAAATTATTAAAAAAAAAAGAATACTTTAAACATATTAGATAAAAGACAATAATGACCCAAAACCTGAAACGGTTAAATGTTATTGAGTCTGTGGCATAAGAGTATGTATACACTGATGGAAGTTTTCTTTGTGGTAAAACTTTATTATTAAATTCTTTAACCATGTTCATACATTACTTAACTTAAATTTTAGTGAAGGTGGGATGAGATCACCAAAACTACAGTTGACTGATTATAATGTCGAAGTCAGAAATTTAAATCAGAGGTCAATTCAATTTGAGACTTTAATTTTTTATTACAGTAATTTTTTATTGCAGTAACGAACCCATTTCTTAAGGTTCGTTGAGGTACAAGCAGGATCTGGCATTTATGGGCCTCAGCATGTTCCCAAGGAGACATTGCATAAATGTGACTGCCAGATGCCTTCCCGTGGTGGTTCCTTGGATTTGCACATGGGATGCTGCTGCAGGCAGCTCTGTGAAGCAGACATACATAAATATACGTTGTTTATGACAGCATGTGATCGGGAACTTCCAGAGTATGACGTCAGGGATCTCAGCTCTGCAATGCTGCTGAGAACTGTTTTAAGTAAAGTTTGCTAAAACAAAGTGTTCCATCACAGAATAAATAAAAGCATGTAAAAAGGTGGTATTCAGGTGAGGGGGAGCACGAATCTCTGTCTGAAGTAGAACTGGGCTGGGTTAGGCCTGGCTGGGTTCAAAGGGCCTGATGCCTCGGTGATTGCATAGGTAGAATTAGGCAGCCTGGGTAAGATCAGACTAATACTCACAAAAATAAGATTCAGAATTGGACCAATGGGGAGTCAAGGGGATGCTGAAGGGGCCGCAAAAGATGATGAGACTGTAATTTCCCTTGGCATGTGAGCTCCTATGAAGAAATGCACTGCCTCCCTGGGGAGTGTTTTGGATCAGATGTTAGCTTTCTCATGGAGGAGGATTTCTGCATACAAATATTTACTCACTTCCTTTCTACCTTCTTGTATGTCCCTATCCAAAATCCAAAGACAGTGGACCATCTTTCATGTTTTCTAATCAGGAAGAACACCTTTGTTCTGGATTCAATACTCTATTTCCCTGTAGTGTCCTGGAGCTCAAAGTAATTTATAATCTATCCTAGGTTCTACCTTATGATTTAATAATTTATGACTTAATAATGAAGTATGGGAAACATAAAGCAAATTAAGAAGGCATTTAAATCAGGAGACAAAAGCATTTTTCACTGAAACTATCTGGTTGCTTCTTTCTTTTTCATATTTTGCCCCTAGACAGACATCATACCCATAAGAAATGAAACAGTAAATCCTTTTAAGGACTGGCAGAGCATGGCAATAATATACAATAAATAAGGTGAATTAAGAAAGATACAGATATTAAGTTGAAAATCTCGCAAATAAATTAAAAAAAAGCTGAAAGATTACCTCTCCAGAAAAAGAAAATTTGAGGTCTCATTTTTAATGTCAGTTTGATGCTTGTTCCCTGTTTAAGGGACACAGTTTAAAGCAAAGGTGACTGACCTCTCATTTAATTCTGTACTAATTACTTTCTAGTAATTAAATATACCAGTTACAACCTTTTCTTTAAAGAGCATTATGACTACATATGTAATACATTTAGGTGTCATTATTCAGGTAAAATCTTGCCAACTGGAATAAAATACAAACTTTTGTAACACTGGCCAAGGTCACTGTAGAAGGAGACGGTCATGCTACTGTTAGGAACCCTATAACGAACACTAACGCTTCAACCAATTTCTGCAAATAAATAAGTATTAATAGAAGGATGGGGAAGCAGAATATATGCTCATTTCATTCATGTGAATTATCTCACTCTATTTGGCTGAAATTTGTATCTCTCATAGATATGTCACATTTATACATTTATAAGAATTAGATCTATTTTTTCCTTTATACTCTAGTAATCCAAATCCATGAGAAAATGTGCTGCATCATTCAAACTTGTTTCACAAAATAATGATGTGTAATTGAATGCCCTTTGAAATCATACTAGACTATATATTGAAAAAAGCAAAATTTAAATATAAATTTAATAATCTATAATACAGAAGAATAATGCTTCCTGTGATGAAAGCATACTGATCTCACTGGAATTTAAAACATAGGTGGCAGCATAGGAAAGACACTTAGCTGATTGTTATGCCAACTTTGACTACATATATGATTATGGAAATTTCTTCTCCAATTAAGAAGAAAACCATTGGAGGATATGTGAGCAAAAAAGCATTAACAATAAAGGAAAATGCCAACGGTTTGAGCTAAGTTTTAACGTCACAAGGAACTAAGGATGCAGCCCCTCACAGTTTTAATGGCGGTATCTTATGTCCTGGAATGTTACAAGTTAACATCTTTAAGATAATATGTCAAAAATATAAAATACCAATCAAATAAATGCTATGTGAGACACCAAGGGACTTTTTTCCCTTAGAGAAATTGTAAGAAGGGGTTGCAATGGTAAACTAAAATTTGGATTTAAGTTTGAACTTGACAAATGAGTAAGATTTAAGGCTATAGGGAGATGACAGGGAGACTTTGTGGCAGTGAAAAAGCCTGAGCAAAAGTTTGGAATTTGGCATGGTGTGGCATGCTGCTGAGCCAATGCCAGAGTCACTTTGATTTTCTTTTTCTGAGAGTGAGAACATAATGGAAATAATGGCAGAAATAAAGAGAAGAAAGAATATATTTAGGATGTCCCGTGGCACTACTCTTAAATGAGATCAATTAGTTGAGAAAAATCTGTGGAAAGCAAGGGAAACGGGATACAGGTTTAGATTTTGAGGCCACCACTGTTTTGAAAACATAAAGATGAAAAGTAATTAATAACAATTGCAAAAAATGAAGAGGGACATAATAAACTTCAGGAACATGCAGAGAAAATGAGCATTTTAGGAGAAATAACAGACATTTATAGTAGGAAGTAGTCATCAGATGAATTTCTCTAGGATAGAGGACTAATTTGAATATGATTAATCCCAACTCTAACATCTATTAGCAGGAACAGCCTGGGCAAGTCACTTTTCCTACCTAATGTCCAGATTTCCCACCTATAATATGAATCTTCAATAAAATGCCTACTTACAAAGATTAATTTTGCTAAAGTAGTGCCTGGCTGATAATAAGTGGACAATATATATTAGCCTGTGGTGTAGTGGTGGGGGCAGTAGTAGTAGTAATAGTAATGACATTAGGAATATAATAAGCATCAGGGATATCTCATAAGACTATAATATTTTACAAAAAATAGGCAAATATGCAATAACTAGCAAAGGATAAGATAAAAGCATACCTAAGGAAATAATATAACATCACATAATGACTTGCAGTGGAGGCTGTGAGTTGGCATGATTACAAGCCTAGATTAAAAGCCAGACTTGTGTTTTGGTCTTAACATTTATTATCCCTGGAACATTTGGAAATTAAAACTCTATTTCTTTACCTTTTAAATGACTATTAATAATTATTACATTAGTGGGTTGTTGTGAGGGTTAAATGGTATAATCCAAGTGAGGTGTTTAGCACATTTTTTCACATCTCATTATGACCTCAACAAATATTAGCTACACTTTTATTTTTTTACTCAAAAGATGAGTTTTTCTTAGGAAAGCCAAAACCTAGGAGTTGCAGTATGCTCTCTTCTAAAGTCACTGGAACAGTAAAATAATTTGTTTGGAAAATGTGAAAACTGCAGTGCTCCAGGTTCAGGAATTCTCATCTTGCCCTGAAATGTGACAATGAGCACTTGGAAGAGAACACTAATCTACAATCACCTTATCTAAGAAGACTGAAAGTGTCGAAAGAGTTCTTAAAAGATACACATTAAATGATCAAGGAATATTTGTAATTTTTAATAAAAAGGAGGCACCAGGCCTAGAAGGGCATAAACACTGGCATCAGATCTTTGAATTCTACAACAAGAGGTGATGAAAATAGGCAGAAATCCATAATAATTGAAAAACGGAATTGAAACAACTTTGGATACTGGGGGGGATATAACAAGTTGTATTAGTCTGTTTTCATGCTCGTGAAAATGACATAGCTGAGACTTGGTAATTTGCAAAAGAAAGAGGCTTAGTGGACTTACACTTCCCCATGGGTGGGGAAGACTCATAATCATGGTGGAAGGCAAGGAGAAGCAAGTCATGTCTTACATGGATGGCACCAGGGAAAGAGAGCTTGTGCAGGGAAATTCCCATTTTTAAAACCATTAGATCTCATGAGATTATTCACCATCACAAGAACAGCATGGGAAAGACCTGCCTCCATGATTCAATTATCTCCCACTGGCTTCCTCCCACAACATGTGGAAATTTTGAGAGTTGTAATTCAAGAGGACATTTGAGGTCGGGGCACAGCCAAACCATATCATTCCACCCCTGGCCCCTCCCAAATCTCATGTCCTTACGTTTCAAAACCAACCATGCCTTCCCAACAGTCCCCCAAAGTTTTAACTCATTTCAGCATTAACTCAAAAGTCCATTTTCCAAAGTCTTATCCAAGACAAGGCAACTCCCTTCCTCTTATGAGCCTATAAAATCAAAAACAAGTTAGTTACTTCCTAGACATAATGCAGGCACAGGCATTGGGTAAATATAGCCATTTCAAATGGGAGAAATTGGCCATAACAAAGGGCCTACAGGTCCTATGCACATACAAAATCCAGCAGTGCAGTCAAATCTTAAAGCTGCAAAATGATCTCTTTTGACTTTGTGTCTCACATCCAAGTCATGCTGATGCAAGAAGTGAGTTCCTATGGTCTTGGGCAGCTCCACCCCTGTGGCTTTGCAGGGTACAGCTTCCCTCCTGTCTGCTTTCATGGGCTGGTGTTGAGTGACTGCAGCTTTTCCAGGTGCATGGTGCAAGCTGTCAGTGGATCTACTACTCTGGCAACTGGAGAATGGTGGCCCTCTTCTCACAGCTCCACTAGGCAGTGACCCAGTAGGGACTCTGTGGGGTGGGAGGAGGGACTCTGGGGTGGGAGTGGCTCCAAGTCCACATGTCCCTTCCACACTGCCTTAGCAAAGGTTCTCCATGAGGGCCCCTCCCCCTGTAGCAAACATCTGTCTGCACATCCAGGCATTTCTATACCTCCTCTGAAATCTAGGCAGTGGTCCCCAAACCCCAGTTCTTGAATTCTACACACTCGCAGGCTTGACACCAAGTAAAGCTGCTAAGGCTTGCGATTTGCATCCTCTGAAGTCACAGCCTGATCTCTATGTTGCTCCTTTCGGCCACAGTTGAAGCGGCTGGGATACAGGGCACCAAGTTCCTAGGCTGTACACAGCATGGTGACCCTTGGCCAAGCCACAAAACCACTTTTTCCTCCTAGGCTGCCAGGCCTGTGATGGGAGGGGCTGCCATGAACACCTCTGACATGCCCTGGAGACATTTTCTCCATTGTCTTGAGGATTAACATTTAGCGTCTTGTTACTTATGCAAATTTCTGCAGTTGGCTTGAATTTCTCCTTGGAAAATGGGATTTTCTTTTCTATCACATTGTCAGGCTGCAAAGTTCATGAACTTTTATGCTCTGCTTTCCTTGGAAAACTGAAAGCCTTTACAGTACCCAAGTCACCTCTTGAATGCTTTGCTGCTTAGAAATTTCTTCTGCCAGATACCTCAAATCATCTCTCCCAAGTTCAAAGTTCCACCACTCTCTAGGGCGGGGCAAGATGCCAGCAGTCTCTTTGCTAAAACATAACAAGAGTCATCTCTGGTCCAGTTCCCAACAAGTTTCTCGTCTCCATCTGAGACCACCTCAGCCTGAATTTCATTGTCCATATCATTATCAGCATTTTCCTCAAAGCCACTCAACAAGTTTCTAGGGAGTTCCAAACATTCCCACATTTTCCTGTCTTCTTCTGAGTCCTCCAAACTGTTCGAACCTCTGTCTGTTACCCGGTTCCAAAGTCACTTCCACATCTTTGGGTATATTTTCAGAAGTGCCCCACTCCTAGTACTAATTTATTGTATTAATTCATTTTCACAGTGCTGTTAAAGATATACCTTAACCTGGGCAATGTATAAAGAAAGAGGTTCAATACACTTACAGTTCCAAGTGGCTTGAAAAGCCTCACAATCATAGCAAAAGGCAAGGAGGAACAAGCCTTGTCTTACATGGATGGCCACAGGCAAAGAGAGAGCTTATACAGGGGAACTCCTCTTTTAACACCATCAGATCTCATGAGACTTAGTTACTATGATGATAATGGCACAGGAAATACCTGCGCCCATGATTCAATTACCTTCTACCAGGTTCCTCCCAGGACATGTGGGAATTGCAGGAATTACAATTCAAGGTGAGATTTGGGTGAGGATACGGCCAACCAGATCACAAGTCATAAACTTGCTGTTGGCTTTATGTAGTCCAATAATGATTTTTTTTTACCTACATGTAATATTACACATTACATATTACATGTTATTACTTACCTACAAATAACATGTAGTATTGTTACACATGTTATTTGTTACATATTAATAACATGCAATATTGCTCTCAGGAGCAGAATGAGCTTACATAGTAAGAGTCAGCCTAACATGTCCTCTTTTTATTTAAGTGGAAACTTTTCTAAAAGCAGCTCCAAAGCCATTGCCCTGCCCTGGAGTCTGCTCCCCAGCCCCCCTGTTGTACTGTACCTCTGCAAAAGGGAGCTGGGAAGTCCCATGATGCACCATTTCCTGGGCTAACGATGCAGGTCAGGATGGCATGGCCTTCCAAGATGTAGCCGGAGAGGCAGCTGTACCGGATTTTGTCTCCTATGTTGAATCTCGTTCCATGGAGAACTCCTTTCAGAATTTCTCCAGGATTTCCACAAGTGTGACTAGGTAAAACTATTGGAAAGAGGAAAAAAAGGAGAAAAGAACAAGTTAAATTTTCTATAGAGAGCCATTTATACCACAAAACAGGCACCATCTTTTAATGATTAAAATGAGTAAATCTCTGGCATCAGAAAAATATTAATTGTTCCTAAAACTAAACTGAGAAAATCCCTTCTGATTTTAGAATATCTGCAGATTAATACTTTTATAAACAGTTTTATAAAGTATAAATAAATGCATTTTGTTAAGAGAGAAAAATACAGTACTGCCTATATTCGGTGTTCCAGATGATGTCTAGATTATATTTTTCTAGTGACGAAATTCTACATGCTCATATAGTGAGCAACCAGATCACACAGTAGACAATAGAAATCTGAAACAATGATATCAGATAATACCACAAGAGTGAATACTCATACCCTATTTATTTTTATGCGTCATCCACTACTGGTATGGAGTGTGATACACATCATTATGCAATGTTCAATTAAGGTTTGATGGATAAACAATTGCATTCAATAATAAACTGGAAATCTCATGCATCGATCCATCAATGTATAAAGAAAAGATTTCACCACTATATCCCAGGCAAGCAGCCAGGCTCTTTCCATTTCTATCATCTGATTCAAAAGTAAGTTTCAGTGCTAAGTTTTGATAACACAGATACACAATTCACTTGCATTTTGTAAACCAAGAATAAAATTCAAAGCACTAAACCATCCGAACGGAACCTCCTCTCAGCCAGGGTCATTCCTGAAAAACTTGTTCAGTTAACCTGAAAAACTAGTTCAGGCCATGGTGGTATGGGTGAGCCAGACATGCCTCATTAGACCCTCTTCCCTTTTAGAATTACTGATAGAACAGGCTCCTTAACTCTGTAAAGAAACATTGGCAATCTATTTTTGGAAGCCTGCTACCTGGAGGCTTCGTATGCATGATAAAACACTGGTCTCCACAACCCTTTATTGTAACCCAGACATTCCTTTCTATTGATTCCATGTCTTAAAAAATAACTTAACTCTTTCAATTAATTTCCAATATAAAAAAGCAAACAAACAAACAAAAACTTTGACTCTACCTGTGACCTGGAAGCTCCCACTTCCAGCTGTCCTGCCTTTTCAGACAAAACCGATGTACATATGATGTGTCTTGATTGATGTCTTATGTATCCCTACAGTGGATAAAACTAAGTTGTGGTCCAATTGCCTTGGACAGTTGTTCTCAGGGCCTCCTGAAAGCTGTGTCATGGGCCCCCTGGTCACTCATATTTGGCTCAGAATAAATGTTTTTAAGTATTTTACAGTTTGACTCTTTTCACTGACAATTTCAATAATGGGATATTGAATCTCTTCTTTTGTGACCCTCTCACATTTTCCTTGATATGATTCTCTATCTAAATCGATCGATTTGAAACTCCATTCCATACTCACAGAACATGATGTTGAACTGAAGTGGTGCATCATTCAGTTGAATGGATAAAATTCATGATTGTCGGCTATTGTCTCCTTATTTATGGTTTCAATTTAGTATGTAATCAGTAAATTAGCTGTTCTTATTTAGTATTTGAATAAGCTGTGGAACTTACTAGCAGGGAAATAAAAATATTTCCAAATAAAAATGTATTTCCAATTGAACAAAAACCATTTTATGTCTGTACCCATTGTCCTCACATGGGCATCAGGGTGTATTTTAATGTATTGGTATAAAGTAGCACGATATTTTCTGTTTTCTTAGTTTTTAAACTGAGAAATATGTAGAACTTTTCTAGAATATGGGGAAGGAATCTTAGTTATTTTTAAAGTATTTTTATTTATCATGACACTGTGTAAGTACAAAGTGAGCTATGTAGAAATACTTAGGAAATAAATACTCATGCTTAGATATTATTATTATTGACATATTTAGGAAATCTCCATGTACATAGTCAAAGTGTGCTCAGTTCTAGTTTTTAAAATTTATGAGAGCAGTCTACAAAAATCTGTTTAAAAACACAACAGAAAACAGTTCAACATTATCCACAATAATTTGTGTTGTCTTTTGTAATAAGAAAATTCTGTCTTTTGTAATAAGAAAATTCTTCCACATTCACTATCCCTAAAGCAAAAATGTGTGCTGTTTATAGTACATTACAAATGACATTTGTAAGGAAGAAAAACTTTCCATTTTATCTGGGCAGCCCTTCAGATTATAACTCAGAATGCCTTGTCTGTCAGCTGAGCTGAAAGCTCTTAAGGTCAAAGACGCAGGTTAAATAACCACCGTAAATGGGAAGACTGAGAAACAGAGTGATTGACAGAGAAAGGGAATGTGTGGACCAAAATATGTTTGGTGCTTTTCTTTATTGTCTAGGGATATTTAAAATCAATAAATCCTCATGTCTTCTTAGGGTCATTATTATCATTGTTAACTGTTACTAATAATTCTTCTAGAAGGCGGCCGGGCGCAGTGACTCACACCTGTAATCCCAGCACTTTGGGAGGCTGAGCTGGACAGATCACAAGGTCAGAAGATTGAGACCATCCTGGCCAACATGGTGAAACCTTGTGTCTACTAAAAATACAAAAACTAGCTGGGTGTGGTGGCCTGCAACTGTAATCCCAGCTACTCCGGAGGCTGAGGCAAGAGAATTGCCTGAACCTGGGAGGCAGAGATTGCAGTGAGCCAAGATCGCACCACTGCCCTCCAACCTGGTGACAGAGTGAGACTCTGTCAAAACAAACAGACAAACAAACAAACAAACAAAAATCTTCCAATAGAAGGTGTCCAGATAATTGTTCCCCAAAGACAAGGGTTATCAATAACAGTCTATCAAATTAGCCTACTAAAGAAAACCACAATGACCAGTCAATATCATGCATGGAAAATCCAAATGGACCACTCTGAAAATGGAACTTAGTCTGTGCAACTATTTTTTCTGTTAAAAGAAAAGCATGAAATTACTTTTTTCGGTTAGCTTTGGTATGAAAAATGTAATTGATTATTGTGCAGAAAGATCAACAGAACATTCTACAGTAATAAATGGTTGTGAACTGCATAACGACAGCTCAATGAGAGGTCTCATACACAACGTCAGTCCCAGGAGCTTATGGCCTAGTGATGCTCTAGCCATCATAATGCAGTAGCACCAGGTACAACTCATATGTTTATGGGGACACTGATGGAAACAAGCCACCTGAGCTGCCAGTCATACAAAAGTGTAGCACATACAATTAGGTTCACTACATATGTTTCATAATAATAATGAACAACTGTTACTGTTTTTTTGTATTTATTATAATTTTCTCATTATTTCAGAGGGTGCTTCTTCCACTCAAAAAGAATAATAATTTAGCTGCAAAACAGCCTTAGTCAGGTCCTTCAGGAAGAGTCTGGGAAGGAGCCATTGTTATTCTAGGATAGGACAGCTCCATACCTGTCCTTGTCCCTGAAGACCTTCCAGTGGGACAAGATGTGGTGATGAAGGATATCTTGATATCTCAAGATACTGCTGTTACAGACAAGCCTCACACTTTATTATCCACAGCATATTTAGTAAATTTTGAGAGAGCTGAAGCCCTCCAAAATTGTTACCACTGTAACGTGCAATGGTATTTTCCAGCATGGTAGAAATGTACAGACTCATACATTTTTGAAGGAAAAATATCATTAATAAATACAAGAATTTCCCCAAGAAGGATTCTGAAAAGAAATATGTGTAAACACCCATCACTTCTAACTTTCAACAGATAGCTAGTCCCATAAAACTGAATATGAAAAACATTTATTCCATTCTATTTCATCAATTCAGAAAAGATATTTTTAGCAGAGAAAAATTAAGGCCGATGTTAGAAGTAGCAAATGTCAAAGAAAAAAGTAGACATCAATGGAGAGTGTGCCTGTTCTTTTGATAAAATCCCATTTTCATTTGTTGCATCTGATGTAAAGGATCCTTTTCCAGGTGCAGTTGCAGGCTTTTATTTCACAGCAGTCCCACAAAGAGAACTGTTACCATCACCACCATTTCATTATAACATTGATAAGAAAAATAAGATTTCTGACCAGGGCCACTGTCTGTTCTTTCCATGTCTGCATGAGGTTTCTCCAGTTCCATCCATATCCCAATGATGTGCATGATAAATTCACTGGTATGTGCCCAGGGTCCCAGTGTAAGTGAGTGGTGTGTGTGTGTGTCCCCCACCATGGTAGGGTGTCCTGTCCAGGGCTGGTGCCCACCCCCACCTGGCACCCTGAGCTGCTGAGACAGCTCTGACCACCCACAACCCAAAACTGGAATAATTGGAAAAATTATTATTTTACTTGTTTTTATTAATCTTTCTCAAATGAATGTATAGCTTGGATCTATTTCAGTGTTTGATATTTCAAGTGCTTTCATCTTTAATATTTAGAATTTTGGCAATGTTTTGTCTGACCGGAAATATGCCATAGAAACTTTACTCTGGTCTATATCAATTAGACTGTGGGAAAATTGGTTTTTCGTATGTTGACTAAGCTACAGTTTCCAAGAACCTACGAAGCACATGAAGTGAAGACTTCCTATAATAGCAAAAGCCATCAGCTCCACGGAACAGTCCAGAGAGTTACAGAGGATAAAGAGGATGTCTATTTCTGGGGCACCTTAGACCACTTTAATGACTTTCTTTCTTTTTCTTGTCTATAGATTTTGTCTTTACCTTAACATCTTGACACTTGATTATAAAAGAAATTGAAAAACACAAATCAGACACAGTCTTTGCAAAGTGCAAAGGATTAAGATGGGGTTTACAAATATTTCTTTTCAGAATCATTCTTAGGGAGATTCTCATATTCAACTGACACGGATTCTAATGGAAAGGAGAATGGCCTTTAGGTCTCTTCTTTTACATTTATCAGCTCTGTTTATTTACTGAAATTGTTTTCTCATCAGTATTTTTTTTTATAGAGGAAAGTGTAAAGACTGAATGAGATAACAGGTCTCCAAATATCTGTTCTTTATGACTCTACGAGACTTGTAAACAGCTGTTAATAGTTCTGAGGGCCCTGAATCATTCCAGGTTGGAATTGCATTTTTTTATCTTTGTATATAAATGTTAATATATTATAAAGTAGATCATAAATTCTCCTATACATATATACAATAACTGTAATTCACATAGCTCATAAGCTTAGTGGGAACCAAAAAAATGTTTTTAAAAATTCAGCTGGACAAAACACTGTTTTAGAAAAAATAAATCAATAAATAATGTATAATTTAAGTCACTTTATTTCCACACTTGGCAAAAAAGCGTAAATAAGTATCAGAGGCTTAAAATTAATTTAGGAATTTTAAAAGCAAAATAACTTAGCAAATGGGAAAAAATGATTAAATCTCTCATTTAAGGTTTAAAGTTGCTGGCTGGTGACACAAAGTTATAAATTTATGATTTAGGGATTGGGACTTTTATCTTTAACACATTTTCCTTTTTAAAAAGTTAAATTTTAATGTGAACAATATCAACAAATGATATAAATAATTAAGAATAAATTAGAATATTTGTTCTGGTTGCAAACACTAACAAATGCAAAATGCACATAGTATTATACATCCATCAGTAATTTTATTTAAAAAAATCACAATACTTATAAATGAAAAAATATTGATGGAACCGTTTGTAGGTCTATGCAAAGATTTAAGATACAGACACAAAAATTGCCAACATTTGATAATTCAGTGGTTGAGAAAAACTAATTTAAAAGCAAAGTCAATTCAACCCAATGTCATTTCTGCCAATTTCATTTTAACTGTATTTTTAACCAGCTTTTCTGAAGATTATGTCTGTCTGTTTGTGACTCCCACAAGTAATGAATACACATTAAGATTTCAGTAAATACTTATTGAGTTGACATAAACTCTACTTTTAATTCTCTTTATTTCCTGAGCCATTTGCACACTTTCCCATAGATGCTTCAAGAAAGCAATTCTTATTTAGGTGATGGGAATTCTGTGCGCAACACAGACACTTGGTAATGTGAAATGTTTTCTTGAAAAAGCTCTGCGCACAATTCTTTCCTCTCATGGCAGGTTTCCACCAGACCTTATGAAGCCAAGTTTGTACACCAAGGCTTAAAACTTGAAACATAGGCTGCCATTCTAAATATGCACATGAAAATTTCCTTCTAACACTTAATTTGGCAAGTACATACGGTCACAATTCAGTGACTTAATTGGGCTATCACATCAAACCTTTAACCCAGCTGTTTCAATGATTAAGTGGATGTCATATTAAATATCTTCTCAAAAGAAAAGTGAAAACATGATACTACAATAAAATATAATATTAATATTCATTACTACATGGGACAAGGCTATCAAAAAGAAGTTTGACATTCATCAAAGGAGCAGCAGCATTTTTTACAGCATGTGTGCAATCAGTGGACTTTCACGAGGTGCATTCATTTGGAATCTGTGTCCCTTGGGGTTTCTGTCAACTTCTTTACACTTTGCCTCTCTAGTAGTCTCCTGGTAGCTTAAGAAAATATAACTCCAAATACTCTCATGATGTGCACTTGCTATGTAAACCAACAATATCAGATGTGTTTGCTTTGGACTGTTTGCTGATGAAAGTTCTTCACTCTACTCTCTCTCCTGGCTTTGGGAAGAATTAGAAAAATCTGGCTATGTAATTATCAGGATCACATAAAAAAAATAAAATTTTCAAATCTTGAAACCTGGCATTTACTCTCTTTACTGGCTCTCTGAATACGGGCCAATCTGTAAGAGGAGAAGGTGCTGAGAAAGTATTTACAACAAAAGCAATGAGGACCTCCCAGGAGGTGGCAGTCATGGTAATCGCTGAATGCCTTCTATTTTCACAAAGTCTCATTCTCCAGGATGAGGAATGACAGTGAAAGAGAAGGACCTTATAGAAAGCATTGCTATGGGAAGTAATAGGAACTGCCTGAGAAGAAATAAATGAGGAAGTGAGTTGTAAATATACTTATAGGCGGAAAAGGGTAAGGTTTGGTCAAATAAAAAAGGAAAGATAATTCTATGTGGGGGAAGGAGTAGTGGCAAGCATTGATAGAAAAGGATACAGCACAGTGAGTTACAGTCATCAGATCTGGCATCAGACAGACTTGGGTTTCCGCTCCAGAAACTGATTTTGTAATGTTGGACCAATTACTTAGATCTTAGTTTCCATGTCTTGAAAGGGGGAATGAGAAGTAAAGCTTACTCATGGATTTACAATAGAAAATTTTAAAAAGATATCAAAAGTAAAACAGCAGGGCACTTGGTACAGGTTAAGTGCTCCATACATGTCAGTACTTTTTAGTTGATTTTCCCAATTCTAAAGCACCATGCAAATTTTAGGGAAATAATACAATTTTCAAAGTATACAGAGATTTTAACATATCCCAATTTCAGAAACAATATTTTTAAAAGTGTATCACAGTTAAGGTTATTGTTAAAATGCTGGCATAGTTGTAATGGAAATAAATGAGAAGGATATCCTGGTGTTTCATTTAGCAATATTAATTCTACTTCATTATCCCTGCCTTATGATAATAATGCAAATACTTACACAACACATAATATGTGCTAGACACTGTTCTAAATAGTTTATATTTATTAAGAATGTGTATCAGTAAGTACTATATTATGCTCATTTTAAAGAAAAAAAAATCATACTGCAGAGAGCTTAAGTAACTTCTATGACACAGAACTGGTAAGAATTGGTGGTAGCACTTGCATGTGTTGGATTCAGACTCCGTACTTGCAAGCATGACAAAAAACCCTTTCATATGAAAACGTGGCTAACATCAAAAGAGATGATGATAAAGTGTCATTATATCTGTAGTGTTCACAACGGGGTTTTGTTATAATAACAGGGATATATAGATTTGGAAGAATTATGATGTTCTCTTAGGTGGAACTGAGGGCATAACTATAATGTAGTTTTTTTAAAAAAATATTTTAAGCTCTCCAGGTAAATTCATATAATAGCAGAAACAGTGCAGGAGAGACTGCAGCAAAGTCAAAACAAGATAAACGACTAGTTGGCAAATGGATTTGAAACCCGTAGTCTAGATGTTCAAAAGATTTTGAATAGCACGTGGAAGACATTAGAAGCTCTGACAATTGAGAAAATAAAAATGCTGTTGCAAGATGATTTTGACTATGTAAATGGCTTTTGAGAGCATAATGCATATTTGCTAGTGTGAATTAGGAAATAATCTTATGCTCTTACATTTTGACTTCACTAGTTATTCCTCATGTGGTCCTGTATCTTCAAAGGGAGACATTGTCCTAATTTCACTAAACTAGAGCTAATAGTTGTTGGGCCTTTGCCCTTTTAAACACTAGAAAAATTAATTCATATACAAATTTCCACAAAACTATGACAAGGATAGTTAAATTCAAATCAAGCTTACTACTAAGAAAGAAGCAACATCTTTCATGCCTCAACCGACATCCAGCCTTAAGAATTAGTGTCTATAAGGATCAAACTGTTCCAAAAATATTCAACCAAACCCCAAAAGAATGCTCAAGAATATTTATGGAAATACAAAAATATTCAGCACCTGTCAAAGTGAGATGCACAATGTCTGGCATCCAGTCAAAAATTACTAAGCATGCAAAAGAGTAGGAAGATATCCACAAGAAGAAGAAAACTTGGTCAATGAAAACTGAGCCAGAAACAAAACAGAATTTTGAATCAGTAGACACCAACATTAAAACTTTTATTATCATTGTATGCCCTGTTCTCAATCAGGTGATGATGGAACATGTTATCTAGAGACATGGAAAATGTTAAAAAGAAAAAAAAAAAAAAGACCCAGATTGAAAATCTAGAGTTAAAACCATCTCAGATTTAAAAATCTATGGATGTTATTAAAGGCAGAATACACATAGCAGAAAGTAAGACTAACCAACATGTAGAGATAACAAGAGAAAGTATTTAAAATGGAACACAGAAGTGAAAAGAAAGATTTCCAAACAAAAACAAAACTAAGGGCACAGAGAATCATTGAATTTTGGGACATCTCCAAGCAGACATTTATGTGTCATTAAAGTCACTGAAGGCAGGGAACACAAAGAGGGCCAGAAAAACAAAAAGAAAGAAAGAAAAACAATTACCAAAAATTTCAAAATTTACTAAAACAGTGAACTCATAAATACAAGAAGTTCAATAAGTGCAAAATGCAAAGAACCTGAAGAGCACTATATCACACATGTCAAAATCAAGTTGCTTAGATAAAGCAATGAAGAAAAAAATCTTTAAAGCAACTACAGTAGGTGGGGCAGGAATAAGGTTCTGTGCAGAGAGACAAAGATAAAGGTGCCGGCCGACGTATCTTCAGAAAGAAAGAAACCAAGGAGAGACTGACCAACTTTTAGAAAGTACTGAAAAAAGAATAAGCAAAGCACCTGCCAATCTAATAAATTTACGCGGCAAAAATATTTTGCAAAATCACAGGATATAGAAACAAGTTCAGACATGTGAAAACTGAAAGTCCATCACTAGCAGGCCCATACCACAAGGAATATTAAAATGGGTCACTGAAGCTGAAGGAAATAGCATAGTAAGAGAGGCCAAGTACTAGGAATGAGACCTGTATGGGGGAAATATAAAATAGATTTTATTTTAAAAATCTGTTTAAAAGATTATGAGCTTTTTAAAGCCAAACAATATGTATTTCAGGTTTCTAACATATGCAGAAGTGACAGAAATACCAGAGGGGCTGGGTAAGAAGAAAGGAGAGTATATTGCTGTATCTTTGCTATATAGTAGGTAAAGTAGTACAACATATTAAAAAAAAAAAAAGCATCAGTATAACAGCACAGTAGATTATGGTAGAGTACTATAAACTCTAATGTCACCACCAAAATACCAAAGACAAATGTTACAGCTAATTAACCAAAAGGAAACCATAAAAAGAAGGGGGAAAAAGAAAATGAATCACAAATACGAAACAAACAGTAAGGTGGTAAAATGAAACACAGCCACACCAATTAACATACATAATGCAAATGACATGAACATCACAGTTGTAAGGTGGACAGTATGAGGCTGGTTGAAAAATACAACCAGTGTTATGTTGTCTTCAGGAAAAATAGTTTAAATATAAACCAACAAATTGATAACAGTAAAATGACGAGAAAACACATATAGCTTTACGTGTGCTGCTGGGTGGCCGCCTTGAAGAGGAATTGAATGTAGAATGGTCAAACAGGAATTATAAAAGACCAAATGCAATTTTTAATTCTAGGAGTGGTGGTTCCTGGGTGAAACTATACATTTAATTTAGTGTTTCAAATTACAGATTCAATTACCTTAAAATAAGACTATTATTAATGGATACTATTGATATCTGTTTCAAACACTGGAAGGCTTTATATATGGTATTTCAAACCTTACACTTCTCCAAATGAGGCATCATTACTCCAATTTCATATATAAAAATGATGACACCCAGAGAGGCTAAGCAACTCAGTTATGGTAGCAGAGATGAATCCACATCTACATAGATCTATGGTATTTCCACCACACCATAATGTCACAATTGTGTTAACATAATTGAAATGCTTTTAAATGCAACCGTAATGTTAGAAAGAAATAATTTTGGCATAGTTTAACAGAAGAAAACAGGCTGAATAATTAGGAGACCCAAGATCCTGTCTTCCCTTGCCCATTTCTTGTCCTGTGATATTATATTTTCTGGGCTTACATTTTCTCATCTTAACAGTAAGAAAGAAGATGAGAGTTGGGTGGACTCATTCATTCTAAAAGTTTAGGAATCTGCACACTAAGTGCTGTTTCAGATACATATAACATCTGCTATTTTCTCGCACTTCCTTATTGCAAATTAAAAAGTTATAAAAAATTGCAAAGGAAAACCAGAGAAAGCATCTCTGATAATTAACACAAAACTTAAAACTAATACATGCTGCAAAAATTTTTTCCCATTCTGTTGGTTGCCGATTCACTCTAACGACTGTTTATTTTGCTGTGCAGAAGCTATGGAGTTTGATTAGGTCCCATTTGTCTATTTTGGCTTTTGTTGCCAATGATTTTGGTGTTCTGGTCAGAAAATCAAACACCGCATGTTATCACTCATAGGCGGTGAGAACACACGGACACAGGGAGGGGAGCATCGCACACTGGAGTCTGTCGGGGGGAAAATATGGGAGGGACAGCAGGGGGAGTTGGGGAGAGATGGCATGGGGAGAAATGCCAGATATAGGTGATGGGGAGGAAGGCAGCAAATCACACTACCACGTGTGTACCTATGCAACAATCTTGCATGTTCTTCACATGTACCCCAAAACCTAAAATGCATTAATAATAATAATAATACATGCTGCAATTCTGTTTATTATTTATGTAGTAGATCCTTATCTTAAGCTAAAAGTAATCTCATCTATTTTCTCTCATTCCAAGCTCTAAAATTCTTTACCATAAAAGATGCTTAACTTGATCTAACTCAAGTGTCACATTTCTGGGGACAGCAACCCATTCAGAGGGAGAGAGGAGACCCAGGAGGATCAGGACACTTCTTTCCACCTGTGGTCTCTACCACAGCAGAGCTCAGTCACTGGAAGCATAATTAAATCCAGGGCTCATTTTCTTCTCTGGTACAATGAGAAGAGACACAGCAGGTTCCCTGGGAAGCTGACTGGGAAGGGATATCTACAGAATCATAAGCAGGACAGAAAGCAAGCAGGAATGGGCAGAGAGAGAGGACAACCTGCAGTTAGTCAAGGCCTCAGCCAGTCCTGCAAGGAGCTCTCCTCCTAGAGACGTAGACTGGTCCTTCAGTGCTGTCCACATTGGAGAGGCCATAGCCATCCGATTCAGCACAGGCCAGTTCCAGGACGGAGGCTCCTGCCTGAATGCATACCATCCTGGAGGCATATCACACTGGGGGTGTACCAACCTGGCTGCGTAACACCCTGGCTATTTACCACCCTGGCTGTTTACCACACTGGATGTATAGCACCCTTTATGCATAGCACCCTGGGCATGTACCACCCTGGCCACGTACCACCCTGGCTGCTTACCACCCTGGACGTGTACCACCTTGGAGCGTACCACCCTGGCTGCTTATCACCCTGGACATGTAACACCCTGGATGCATAACACCCTGGTCATGGACCATCCTGGACGCATAGCACCCTGGGCATGTACCACTTTAGATGTGTATCACCCTGGTGGTGTGCCATCCTGGCTGCTTACTACCCTGGACACATAGCACTCTGGACACGTACCACCCTGGGCATGTACTACCCTGGCCACGTAGCACTCTAGCCGTGTATCACCCTGGGGGTTTACCACCCTGGGGGTTTACCATCCTGGACACATAGCACCCTGGATGTGTACCACCCTGGACATATATCACCCTAGCTGTGTATCATCCTGGCTGTGTACCATCCTGGGCATTTACCATCCTGGACGCATAGCACTCTGGGCTTGTACCATGTTGGAGACTGTACCACCCTAGACATAGCAGCCCTCAAACCCAGATTAATTTCTCCCATGAAGAGTTAATTTAAAAAAATGTCCCCACAGTATCTGAGAGTATTATATTTAATATTTTGTTCATGGAGGTGTTTCTGTCTCCTGTGTTGTCGTTACAATGTTACGCCCGAAGCTTCCAGGTTTACAAACCTGGCACAGGAAAGCCTTGCACCCCAGGTATGGTGTGGAGGCCACAGACGGGGCACAGAGAGACAATGAGCATGGCGGTCACCACGCTGTGCCCTCCCCTCTGCAGCTGCCACACAATGGTGGGATGGGGCACCGGGTTGTGGGGTGTGCATCTCTGAGGAACCCAGAATGTGGGCAACTAACTATTAACTAGCTTAGGAGGGGAAGTGAGACAAAGTCTCTCATTTCTTTTTTTTTTTTTTTTTTTGAGACAGAGTCTTGCTGTGTCACCCAGGGTGGAGTGCAGTGGCACGATCTCAGCTCACTGCAACCTCTGCCCCCTGGGTTCAAGCAATTCTCCCGCCTCAGCCTCCTGAATAGTTGGTATTACAAGCACCACCACCACACCTGGCTTTTTTTTTTGGGGGGGGGGACTTTTAGTACAGACAGAGTTTCCCCATATTTGCCAGGCTGAGAGCATCAAAAGGGCCACTGGTGCTGGGGTCAGAACCCTGTGCCGAACTGGGTGCAGACCAGCTACGGGGACATCTTGGGCCTGTGGGCAGCAGACGCTGTTCCAGCTGAGAGGGATGGTGTGCTTTAGAATTAAAGAAACTCAACCACATTCATGCTATTAGCGGCACACAGAAAAGAGGGAAATTACCTTGAGGAGGTGGATTGTAGTAGAAATAATTATAAGTAGAGAGAACCTAACACTCAAAGCAATAACTGTAAGATTCAAAGACTAAAATAAAACATGTAAACACAAGTGAACTATGAAATATGAATACTAAATTACATACATTAAAGTTATTTCTAGACATTGTGAGGGATGGCTTCTCAGCATCTTCATCATCCCCTTTTGCTTTCAGGCTCTGGGCACTGCATTTTTTTTTTTTTTAATTAGGATTTTTATGTCTATGCTCAAGAACAAACACACAGGTATTATACATTTTCTGGAAAAAGCACATCTGAGTCATTCAGATCAAAGTATATTAGATTCCTGTAAAGTGGATATAATTCAAAATAATGGTTCTACAACTTTATTTAAATATAAAATTTAGGATTTATGCAGATTGGATTTTAAAATCAGTTCTTCCAATTTATATATATATATCACATTGTAATACATAATATAATGCATTATATATCATATGATATATAATATAAATTTATAGACACAATTTACCGACATGTATGTGCCTGTGTGAGTAGAAAACAATAAAATGATTTTTACAATATAAAGGTCATATGGCATTATCTTTTATTTCGAATTAATGAATTATTGGCTGTTTCTCAGTCTAACTTCATTTATTTCTCTTCTTTGTGAAAGTAATTAACTTCTAAAAATAGTCTCAAAGTTATGATTATGAATAGTTTTAGTTTACTAGGCATTGGTATATTACCAATGCATGATTTTCACATTCATTCAAACCTAAAAGCGCTTTCTGTGATTGAATTCACGTAAATAGCTCAAGCTGTATGAAAAGAGTCTTTTGGAAAGAGTAAAGCATGTTTTTGTTTTTGATGTTGTCTTAGATGTCATGCATTAAACTCTGTACTTAGCATAACTGTGGGCTTCGAGGTTTTTTTTCTTTAATTTCTGAAGACCTAATGTTGATTGCTGAGTCTCGATAAGTCCATCATAACAAAGAAAAAGTGTGTGGATAGGATGTACACTGCGAAGGTTTACTTCCATTTGATTGTAAATGGATTTAAATGGTATTTAAAAGACCTAATAATAATTTAAAGTTATTTTTTGTTTCCCTCTGTGACGCACACACATATTGTAATTAACGTTCAGCCTGGGAAGCAAGTGAACTAACAATTATTTAACTCTAAGCACTCGGCACTTAATGTGTTATTTCCCTGAATTCTTGCAGGAACCCCAAGGAGAAGGTAACAATGAGGCCATCTAAAAATGGGCAGAGAGAGGCTTATGGCCAAGATGGAAACTGAGTCCTAACTCTGCCTTTGTCTCAGATCTCATGCTGTTTACTTTCTGGAAACCTCCCTGACATATTACTTAGCCCTCCAGGGTTGTGACATAGAGGGAACTGCTGGAGTCCGGGTGAATACAGAATTAAATGTGTCTTTAAAAACGGTCTCTATGACATGGAAACTCAACGGGAAGCTGCAGCTGAAGCCAGAGCAGCCTGTGACTGTGCTCCGTGACCTGCGCTGGGCCAGCTGCTCAGCAGTAACTCATCTATATTTCAGTCTGACTCTAGTGTTCATCAAAGCCATCTCAATGGTAGGCATGTATATTCTGGAGTGGGAGGTAGGGAGGAAGAAGAGACACATAAAATGGAATATTCTGAACACAAAATGATCTTCTACCCAAAGCCTTTGGGAATGGTCCTGTCTATGGAATTGGAACAATCTTGGAAGTTAAGGAAATATTGTGGAACAATATAAATTGAAATTGAAATGGCATTACTCCCAAGGAATTCTTAAGAATGATTACAGCTAAATCGGATTAGTAGTGACATGAATACAGGAAGCCAACATTGTGTCATGTCATTCATTCATTCATTCAACAAGTATTTATTGAATGCATATCATGTATGAAATATTTTTCCAGGCACTACGAATGCAATATTGCCCTCAGTGAGTATGTTTGAGGCATGCAAAGAGAAGAAGGACAATAAAAAATAAATAAAATTCATAATAGGTCAGCTGATTTTAAATGCTATGGAGAAAAATAAAGCAAGAGAAAATAATATTTCGATACGAATTGGGAGGGAGTGCAATTTTACATTAGCTGTTCAGGAAACACCTCAATAAGAAAGTGGCATTGAAAAAAAGGTATGAGGTAGAGGATCAGATCTAATTAATAATATTGATATAACTGAGCCTTAGTTTGATTTTATGTAGTATTACAAAAATTAAAATTGTTTTCCCAAAAATATAATATCATTTTGAGTCCTTAGGCCTTGTTTCTTTTCATCCTGAGAGTTTTATCTCTTTCTATGAGAGATTAAACCCTTTTCCCCCACTAAAAGGACATGTAACATTCACTCTTCTAAATATTTTATGCATTCTTAATTGATAAGTATTTCAAGGTAGACCCAGACTAATTTCTAAATACACTTGCCTAAGGTAAAAAGGACGTATGCAGTCAGATTTTGTTTTGGTTCTTGTTGCTGTATGAATATTTCAGTATCAAATCACCCAGAGTTCTTTGTTATTATTCACTGAGATTAGAATGGAAAGTGATACCTACACATTTTTATACTAATTATGAACATAAGATTGAGCTGGTTACACAAAGAGGGGAGTCTTTCATTCATTAAATAACATTTTAATTACACTCTTAAGAACAACAGCTAACACAGACAGTGCTTCCTATGTGAAGCACTGTGTACGTGTTTCACATTTATGAACAGCAACTCTCCTATTTTCTCAACAAGAGTCTGCAGTAGCTACTGTTATCCCCATTTTAAAGATGAACAAACTGAGGCAAAAAAAACATCCCTTAGGTTATAAACCAAGTAAAGGGGAGAGTCAAGATTTGACCTGAGGTTGTGTGGTTCCAGAGTCTGTGTACAAACAGCACACAACAAACAGGTAATTCTTAAATTATTTCTGGGTGTCAGTCTGACTCCCAACCACAGAGGACAGGTGACTGGACCGGAACGCTTCCTTCCAGACACATCTGTATGCATGTATTAATAAATACTTGTATGTGTATCTATAGGACTACATAAAATACATAGCTGTGTATATGTGTGTTACATAAACGTTATGATACGGCACATGTAGTTACAAGCTTTATTCACTCAACAATACAACTTTGAAGCCTGTGTTCAGTACAGATAGACTAAGCTCATGTTTTACAACTTCTACATCCAAAAATAGTCTATTTCCCAATTTTTCCCAATTTCAAACAGTGCTGCAAATATTTCCACCATAAATCCATCCTATCATTGTGTGTGAATTCCTCTAGGGTTGATACAAAGAGGTGTTGTAATGATATCTTTTCAAGATTCACTGCCCATCTCAACAACTCTCAAAACAGTTCTTTCATGGTTAGGAATTAACTGGCTCCATTTTTTTTCTATCTTGCTTTCTCCATAGTCTTTTATTTTTATGGCGATTCTTTCTTATTCCTCTACAGACCTTTAATTGTAACATCGAAGACTCTATCTTAGGTGTTGCCTGTTTCTCTATCCTCTTACCCCAGATGGACTTCTCGACCTTGGCACCACTGGTGTTTTGTATGAAACAAACAGTGTTTTGTCCGGCTATAGGACATTTTGCAACATCTCTGGGCTCTATCTAGATGCTGTAGCATTCCAAGCACCTTGAGTTCTAACAATCAAAAATCTCTGCAGACACTGCCAAATTCATCTGGGGAGCAAAATTACCTCCAGCTCAAAAAACTACTGCCTACGAGATGTCGCCCAGTCCCTGGCATTCAAATACCATGCATACCCGAATCCCCTTTTTGAATAAGATTTGAATCCACACTTTGGTGTCTAGCATCAAACTCTTGCCTGACTTCTAGATTTTTATACCCACCTACTACCTGTTATGTCTTTTTTATTTAGGATTTAGTATTTCACTGTTTCATTGGTCTCTAAGTTGCATAAAATAGCATTATATTTACTAAGCAACAAGCATAGGTATGGATATTTTTTATGAATTCTTAATAAAATTTTAAACTTGGAATATTTAAATTTTTTTTAAGTTTAAAAATAGTAGAGAATCTCCACAAATGCCACAGCCAGTTTTCGTCAGTGTTAGCATCTTAGTTTTGTATGGACCTTTCTTACAATCAATGGACCAATCTTGGCAGGTTCTTCTTCACTAAAGTCCCATTTAATTATCTTAGCTTTTACCCAATGTTGTCTTTCTGTTTCAGGAATCCCCCTAGAATACCTCTCAGTGTTTATGTGCCTTTCTCTTTAGTATCTCCTGGCTGGGGCACCTTGTCAGACCTCCCTTGTTTTAAAGGCCTTGATGGTTTTCAGGAGTGCTGGCCATATATGTCATGGAATGACCCTCACGTGGAATATGTCTGGTGTTTTCTCACAAGGACCAGGTTATGGGTTGTTGCAAAGATCACAGAGGTAAACCCTTCTCACCGCAGCTTACCAGGGACATGCAGCATCAGTGCGACTTACACTCTGGGTGTTGACCTAATCACTTGGCTGGGGGCATGTTTGTCAGGTTTCTACACTGTAAAGTTACTTGCTTTTCCTTCTCTGCATCCCATACTCTTTGGAAAGGAGGAACTATGAGCAGCACAACTTAAGGAATAAGAAATGAGGCTAGTTATACACACAGCACCCACTAAAGAAATTAATCTGGAGTACAGATTCTGAAAACTATTTTTTTTTAATTTTTATTTTTTGCCTGTATACATACTTATGGGGTACAGGAGATATTCTGATACAGGCATACAATGCATATTAATTGCATCAGGGTAAATGGAATATCCTTCATCCTGCAGGGGTAAATCCTCAAGTATTTATTCTTCTTTACTAACAATCCAATCATATTATGTTAGTTATTTTAAAATGTACAATTAAATTATTGTTTACTAGAGTCACCCTGTGGTACCGTCAGATACTAGATCTTATCTGTTCACTTTTTGTACCCATTACCCATCCCCCACTTTCCTCCCACCCCCCCAACCTCAATAATTATTTAGTGAATAAATGAATTAAATCATTAAAGTATAAATGCCCTAACTGATCACGGGTATAAAATTTTGAGGTCCTGAAAAGTTGAATTTACCATCTTTATCTCAAGTGCCAATTTTTAACATTTTAGGAAAGATTCTGGTTCTGCAAGGGCATTTCTAATACACCGGGATTAAGTGTAAGTACCTTTATGTGAGTCTTGAATTGACCTATATTCCCATCCATGATAAGGACTCACTTGTTTGGAGAAAGGACGCAGATGGAGTGACATGGCCTACTTTTAAGGAGGAAGGAGCCAGAAAACCCACCCCAATGTGAGGCTTGAAATCCTCTCTGGCTTTGTTTTGAACTGCCCTGAGTTACAGCATTTTTATTGAAAAAGAGAACCAGGGGGGAAAAAAAAAAGCAAGGAAAGAAAAAAGATCAGGAGTAGAAAGGAGAAATGGCAGCAGAATCCCTGCTGGGAACCTCTGCTGAGAGCACAGCCTCCCAGGGACTAAGCCTGTGGGAACAATGCCAAGCTTCCTGAATTTCTTCAGCAGTTTTATAAAGCCTGCACAAAAGCTCATGCAAGTTTTGAAGACTTAAAAATAAAATAAAATAAATAAAGAAGATATGTCCAAGTAAAGCCAGACTCGGCAGCTTCTTTCAGTGTTGGCATGATCCTGGAGGGCTGATCCAACCCATCAGCATAATGTAGTTAAATCAGACTGCAAGGTTGAAAACGCTCTGGCAGAATTCAAAGCGCCCTACACGTATAAATTGAATGCACCACTGTTGTTATTCTGTGTCTCTGTGACCTAGCACAAAATGCAACTTCGAATGAGCAGAGGAAAGCAACTCCAACAAGCAAGCCAGCTGCTGTCAACATCCGCGGAACTGCTAAGTGCATAGTGGCTTGGGTCGGTTTCTGGGGGGCTCTAGAAAAGTCTGCTAAAATGGTGAGCAGAAAAACTTTTCTGTATTGGCCAAGGCCAATTTATTTTCCAAAAATCATGAGGGAAGGCAAGCAGGGTTCAAAGAAAGGTAAAGAAACACCACTGCTAGTTCTGGTGGGGCTCCAAGTGTCCCAGGTGTAATGGACACCATGCAATATGGAAAGGTTTTTTTTTTTTGAGACAGAGTTCCACTCTTGTTGCCCAGGCTGGAGTGCAATGGCGTGATCTCGGCTCACTGCAATCTCCATTTCCTGGGTTCCAGCTATTTTCCTGCCTCAGCCTCTTGAGTAGCTGGGACTAAATGCCCAGCTACTTTATGTGCTTTTTTAGTAGAGACAGGTTTCACCATGTTGGTCAGGCTGGTCTCGAACTCCTGGTCTTAAGTCTGACCTCCTGGTCTCGATCCACCTGCCTTGGCCTCCCAAAGTGCTGGGATTACAGGCATGACCCACTGCGCCCTGCTAGTACTGAAGAGTTTCTGAGAGGTTTGAATTCCAGGTAAGGCACAGCCTGCCACTTGGCCTAAGATTAGAGAAGAATGCTGACATCTAATGCTTATGATACGCACAAGCACTATACCAATTACACTCATGTGTATGCTATTTTATATAATATAATTGGCCAAGATCTAGTTCTCCAAGCTACGTATTGGAGATTCCAAATATCTCGTAGTGAGGGGGGGGATTTTGCTCACTGCAAGACGGATAATCTTTACCCAGGGTTGGGGTGCAATGGGGAAATGAGCATCTCCAAATTTAGTTTGCTAGAGCGTCAATGCATCAAATTTGAGGATGCAACCTGAAGAAACATGCAATTCTTGCTTTCCCTCCATATTATTTAAGTATTTCGACCAGTATTTCAACCTAGGCATCTCCACTGGAAAAGAATTCTGATAGCAGTCATCATCCCATAATAAGTAAGGTGTATATATTTGCGATTGATGTTATACATATTTTGCACATCACCATATGATAAAAGAACAAGTTAAAAGAAAAAAAAAGATTATCTGAGGAGCTGCCCCAGAACCAACTCCCAGATACTCTAACTCTGTAGATTTGTGGCAGCGGCTAGGTAAACACCTCTCCATGTCCCATACCACACTGATTCCAACGCCGTAGTCCACAGACCACACTGCAAGACGCACTGAACTAGGAGCAGAGAGAAGTGGCCAGTGAGGGTCTGAGAGGTAGAACCGGACCCGGAACCTGAAGGTCCCCATGTTCTCAGCTAGAGAAGCGGCCTTATTCTTTTGCAAAGGAAAACCACTGGTGCCTCTAACCAGAGGAGTCCTTGGGTAGCTGCATGGTGAAGGGCGGATTGGAATAAGAAAGGGCTGACGTGAGGACCTCTGGCCAGGAAGCTTCCCCATGGGTCCAGTGTACAGTTAGTGAAATCTGAACTACAGGTGCTAATTAGAAACCTGAAAATGTGTCAGTAAAAGTCACTAGTGACAGCACCATGTGTTTAGAACTTAGACTAACAAGATTTACTCAGAGAAGAATATTTTATCACGGGCAGTGCTTAGCATTGCTAATGCATGGAGATAATAAAAATCAGACTGACCTTTAGTCAGCTTTATTATTATTCTAAATTCTCTGAAGACAGTGCATGCGCTGACTGCCTCTACCTTGGCGAGGATGGCTCCCACCACCCGCTTTTGTCATGGTCCTGGTTGGGAACTGTACTGAAGTTCACGGTTTTGGCAAATGTATACATTCTTAAAACACCACCACAATCAAAATATGGAACAGTTTTCCTACCTCAAGTGGTTCTGTCTGACCTTCTAAGCTGGTCCTCAATCTCCACTCCTGCCCTTAGCAACCTCTGATCTCATTTCAATCACTACAGATTTGATTTGTCTTATCTAGAGTTTCATATATGTGGAAGCGTATCCCAAAAATAGCAGGTTAAAATCAAACAGCTCATCATGGCACTAAGAAGAAAATGCTCTTGTACTGGCTTCTGGAATTTCATCTGGATAAGAAAGCATTTGGGGGCTTACAATAGAGAAGAAACCAATATGTTTTAATGCCCAAAGCTTTACAAAAATATTTCGCAGCTTTTATTAATAGCTTGCTTTATATATTGACTATGTCTGAAATTAGCTGCTATAATTATCATAAATAATAATTTAGGGAAAATTAAAATATATTTAACACACATCTGTTCATTCTTTATTGTCCTGCATTAGAGAGTATATAAGAACCTGAGATGTAATTGTTTTCCCCAGCATGGCCATAGCTTTGCTTGGGAGGTTCACTGAGAGCTTAATGCTAATCCTATGTCTCTCTGTGGCATTTCACTACACCAGCTGCTAAGGGTCTCTAAGCAGCCATTCTCCACTTTTTTTTCTTTAAGTACAGAACCCCTCATTACCACCATCAAGATTTCACAGAACACGTGGCCATGCGGAAGGAATGATTTGACTACACTCTCTTGCAGCTAAACATGGACAAACGATGAGTTAAGAGGTGACAGGGAAGCGAGGATGTGGCTTCCGCTTCACTTTCTCTCCTCTCCTCTTGGGAGCTCAGGTAGGAATGTGTGGGGTTTGATCTATCTCTGTGGCCCTCATCTCACACAGGAGATGGCTGTCTGAGACATCTGCCCAAGCTAGACACCCATCCTACCCCTAAACTCTTGTGTGGGATAGAAACAAATTTCTTTCTAGCAAGAATCACTTATTTTGGAAGCTTTTGTCATGTCTGTTTAGTCTACGCCCTATCTCATCCAATTATCAAACATGCCTAAGATGTCACTCTTGTGGAACTCATCCCTCTTGGTGGTGTAGTCTAATTTTGGATGTGGTTTTAATTTAGCTTATTTTCCCATTGGACTGTAAAGTACATAGGTAATGAACAGATCCTAGCACAATGTCTCTCAGGACATTAGCTGAATATGTGTGAATTCATGAGGGTGCATAGAACAAAACAAACATTTGGACATTTTGTGATGTGTCATTCTCCGGGGATTGATGGTGACATGTACCTTCAACTGGATGAACAATAATGGAAACAGAAGTTCCTTCATCATCTATCTATCCACAGCAGCCCAGTGTTTGGAGACAATGTACTGAAATGTACTGTGATGTACAAAGCCTATGTCTGTTTGTACCCTGAACTCTGGGATTTCTCTTTTAAATCATTGGAGCACAAAGAGACATCAAAAGTTTTCACTTACACTGCTTTAAACAGCATACAAAGAATACCATACAAATGGGTGTGAAGTTGGCGCCTATTTCACAAATTTACATGAATATAACTCTATTCAAACAACAGGAGACAATACTCATGAGATTATTAGCAACACATTTTGTTTAGCTTCGTATGTGAGATGATAGAAACATGGTCCACTTCAGAAACTATTTGAAATATGAATTTCTCACATGCAGTCAATGAATTAAAACTTTAGTTTTCTTATTTAATGGCTAAAACCCATTTTGAGCAACAGGATTACTCAAATGAATCCAGATTAAACAATTTTTATATTATTGTTTTTCTCTAGAGAGATGCGAACATGTCTTTCTCTAATAAATTTTCATAGATTATAATATACTTTGTGTAATTATTGTAAATTTCACAAACCTACTTAGTACTTAATCCAATACATATTGTACTCACTAAACATACCAAAATCAGATCAATATTCTGAATAGAAAAATTTAATAAATTATATGAAATATATATGTAAAGCATTTCATACGAGTCAAAATCAGCTCAAATTTAATAATGTCAAGAATTTTACTGAGTATCATATAAATAACAATCAAAATCAGCTCAGATTTAATAATGTAAAAAATTTTAATGAATATAAAATATTAATGAAAAATATTAAAACAGAAACCATTTAATGTAATTACAGTTGCCACCAAAGTAACGATATATTTTTTGAAAATCACTGTGTATTAATTAGAGATAGAAATGTGCTATCATACACAACAGATTGATTTGACTAGATAACGTATAAATAAACAAGACTCTTCAGGACTTCAAATGATTAACACTGAAGTAGGAGAAGGACTGATTTTACAGTGATTTTTTTGTTTTACTATGCCAGTTTATTTAAATGTATTAAAATTAGCCCTTAGATACAAATGATGAGCAAAGTAATTAGTATTTAAGCTTTTAAATAAAAACATGTAAATTACACTTAAAATGAAACACACCTTCCCGGATTTTCCCCCACTAGAAGGCTCTGTGACACAAAATTGTGGTCTACACATATTTCCTCCTGGGAATATTGAACTCAACCATGAATCTCTATTTGGACATCGGTGAATTTTTTTAAAAAATTTTGAAATAGAGTCTTGCTCTGTCACCCAGGTTGGAGTGCAGTGTTACCATCTAGGTTCACTGCAATCTCTGCCTCCTAGGTTCAAGCAATTCTCTTGCCTCAGCCTCCAGAGTAGATGGGATTACAGGTGTGTGCCACCACACCCAGCTAATTTTTGTTTTTTTTTAAGAAGAGACAGGGTTTCACCATGTTGGCCAAGCTGGTCTCAAACTCCTTACATCAGGAGTGCTGGAATTATAGGCGTGAGACACCATGCCTGGCCATATTGGTGAATTTCTAATCATGGTTGTTATTATTTGAAAAGGAAAGAGCTGTGGTTTTAGAATAGAAAAACAAAGGAGATGTCAGAGAAAGAGTGTGGCCTCTGCAGTGGTAAACTGAGAGAAAGAGTTCTAGGGTAAGGCCAGTCTGGGTTTTGGAACTGTCCCAGACACTTCAGGGATGGGGCTGCTGGAGGAGGGTCTGCGAAGGAGAAGCGGCACCTGGCATACGCATAGTTAAGGGCTGAGAAGCGCCTACTCCTCCACATGGGAATTTAAATAAAATGGTTCAAAAACATAACCACTATGCATGTTACTCTACTTACTTGGGGACCACACAGGACCCTGAGATAAAAAAGGTAGGAGTGGGGCAAGGATTAAAATCAGAAATGCATTAATCATGTAAGGTTAGATGACAGGAAAAAAAACAAAGGCAAAACAAAGGCAAAAAACAGGAAAAAAACAAAGGCAAAACAAAGGAACAAAACAAAGGCAAAAAATAAAACTCCCTCTAAGCATGTCTCCCATTTGCAGTAGAAGAAAATAGTATAGAAGATTCTCATTGAAAGTGTGGAGGAAAGAGATAAGCTGCTCATGAGCAAGAAAAGCAAAAAAGAGGATTAATTTCACCATAACCATTGCGATTAATTTATGATGTACAAAATGACATCTACATATAATTTGTTTGTTGAATTATCTTTGTTGCTTTCTTATTGTGAATATAAAGACAGGCTCCAGCAGGCTCATCTCATCCCCATCCTTTCCCTTGATGATGGAAAACCCCTCAGCTGCAGTTCTAACATGAGCCCTTTTAGGAACCCAGCTCTGCTGATCAAAAAGGAAAGAGGAGCTGCTCCAAGTTAGACACAGACAGGCATGGAATACTGACTTCACAGATGGGCACACCTTTATCATACAAGAATTTCTTTAACCAGGAACCTCTAAAAATTCAAAGAAACAAAAAAAGTAGAAGTAAAAACAACTGAAATCAAGTAAGTACAGATTAAATTAGTTTCCCAGCACTTTTCCAACCTATAAAACTTTTACAGCTCCCTGAAAACGTGTAAGAAACCAACAAGGCTGCAAAAGGGGTTTAAATAAAAATTGTAAAATAAGTAGTAGAGAATGTGGGTGAACCTGAAGTAAAGAAAGTCTACAGAATAATCATCCTCATACTCTTGACTATGGTAAAGAAGTTCGCTAGTTCTGGACACTAGAACCTATTTACCAGACAGATTCTGCAAGGGAGGATAGATTGTGTGGATGGACTGTTTCATGATGGCGTGAAATATCTTTTTTGATTTTTCAAGTATCTTACATTTGTTCCTTACCAAATTAGTTATTCTAAGGACTGAGTCACCTCTCTGAGTACTCAGTACCTAAAAAGGAGTACCCATGTTGCAGCTGATTATCTATTTTAAATGATGCTTCACTTTGGAAGAAATATACACTGTATAGATGTAGGTCAGTCTTTCCATGACTCAACAGCTTCTGAGCATACTGGTGAAGTGAATATATAAATCAATTATTCTTTAATGACTGATGAAAGATAATTCATCATCATTATCTTACGAGATGCCAACCCCCCCCGCTGTCCTGTCTGGGAGCTCCAAGTCTAGTGGGGAGGAGAGCATGCAGGTGGTGAGAATGCAGAGTGCTGGCTGCTGTGGTGGAGGCAGGTACCAGGAGAACAGCAAAGCATCACAGGGACTGCATGGAGGGTCAGTGGAGGCTCTTGACCTGCACTGAGACCAGAAAGACACAAGCCTTGCCAAGTGAGGGGAGTGATGAAAGGCATCCAAGCTACAGGACAGGCTCACACAAGTCTAATTTCCTCAGAGTCATCAAGTGATAAATGCTGCAATAAAACCAAAGTTGGCAAGATAGAGCATGTCACATGGGACTTCTAAATAGTATGGTCCAGGGTAGAAAATGGCAGAAGAATTTTCATTTGACAGTGGCTTTTTCTCAAGCAATAAGAGGGCAATGAAACCAAGCAGTTGTAAATAAATATTCTAGAAATTTCCTAAGAATGTCACATAGCTTGATAAAAACAAATGCACTACAAATAAATAAACAATAACCAGTCTAAGTGGGGAAATGTATTTTAAACCACCTCTGGCACTGACATCAACATTTCCTGAAATGTATCCTATACAAGTTGTGATACAACCCAGATCTGATCTTAAAGCCGGAGAAGCAGCACTTATTAGAGTTCAATTCAGTAGTAATATGCAGAAATACAGCCTCCCTGTGCAAGGCCCACGAACGCACAGTCACATTGATTGTCATTATTCCTGATCAGCATCATCATATCTAATAAAAAGCCAGGCTGTGCATGCTTTGTAAAATCTGATTCTTCAAGCCCAGTATCTGTAGGCCTCACAGATGTCTGACTCCAGGTCTTTGTGTGTAAAAATCCTACCAGCCATGAGAGATGAAAGTATGTATGTAATACTGAAGAGTAAAGTACAGCAATATTAGTCATTGGGAAAAAATGATTATTTCTTATAAAAAGCTCTTAACATTAACCAGATAAAGAAATAAGGAAATACGTAGTCCAGACACCTTTTAAGAGATGCTGTTATTTACATAATTTTGGAAGACAGGTTGGTTAATGGGCATAAAAATACAGTGAAAGAGAAGAAATACATTCTAATGTTTGATAGTAGTGTAAGGCAATTAGAGTTAATAATTTATTGTATATTTCAAAATAGCTAGAAGATTTGGTAATATTAAATGTTGGCAAAAATGGGTATCATAATTATCCTGATTTGATCACTAGACATGGTATGCATGTTTAAAAATATCACATATATCCCACAAATATGTACAGTTATTACATATAACAAAAAACTACAAAAGAAAAATTAGTCGCAATGTAAAAAAGTGCCACGTACATTTCCGGATCCGTGGCTTCCAGCAGTGGACACAGCAGGTGCTGCCCCCTGAGTGACATTCTCTCAGGAAAGATAGACATGGACCAGCCATTCTACCTAAGCAAGACGTCCAGTGACTTCGAAATGTGAAATGCCTTTTATTTTGAAGCTACATTTTATATCTACTTGTTCATTCAATTCCACTTAAACCTGCATCTTCCAGGAAATGACTTATCTGAGAGCACTTTGTATCTTGTAAGAAGGAATCAGGAGTAGACTATGACTTTGTCATATCAGCATTTCACAAGTAGCTAAAACATCTAATCGTGCACAATGACATAGGTGATAAATCATCTTTCATCCAGATTTCATTAAACCATAAAGTATTAAACAAAAAGAGAAAGTGTGTTAGAAAAATGAGCGTACCTAAAGAAGCTTCAGAATCTCAACTGACACCAGCTCAGAGGGCTCCTGAGAATCACAGAGTGTGAAGCCCACATGAAATGTGAATCTGAATCTGCTCTCCTGCAGCTAAGGGTCCTGGAAAATTGTTTCTGCATCTGATGTAAATTTCAAAGATCTGACAATGAAAAGTGCAAAGTAAATATGTTAGGAGCTTTAACTATGGCTCAGATTTATTTCTGCATTCCAGAGATTCATTCTCTGATGGCAATACTTAACCTAACCCTTCCCTTTTAAATCATGCTACATTTTATATATCCTGCCATGTTCCTGGGCTTCATACAGAGTTTCTTAGCCACCTGCTCTTTTTCACAAATTGTATCCATGTTTAGCGTTTTCTGCAGTTGTTTTCTCCCTAAATGTTGAGAAGGCAGAGAATAAGTAAGCTTTTGAGGTTTTGTCCAAGTTTTAAATTTTTATGTATTAAAATTGCAGTTATCTGGAGCTGAATGTGTCTGCACATCTGAGCCAGGGATAACATCAAAGGAAACCCACCCATGAGGAAGAACCAGCCCCTAACAAGAGAGACGTCCTGTCCCTGAAGTTTGAAACCAGGCATCGACTTCTCCCCTCTACCTACACAAATTCTAGATGGCATCTTCTTCCAAAAGCTGGTTTTGTCTTCATTGAAAACCTGTTGTTATAATAGTTCCTTCACCAATGATCGTAGCTAGACCTTCTGGAGATCTTGTTGCAATTTCTCCATCAGCACTTGCTTTTTCACCTTACACTTTTTTTTTTTTTTTTTTTTTTTTTTTTGAGACACAGTCTTGCTCTGTTGCCCAGGCTGGAGTGCAGTGGCATGATTTTGGCTCAGTGCAACCTTCGCCTCCGAGGTTCAAGGGATTCTCCTGCCTCAGCCTCCCGAGTAGCTGGGACTATAGGCACACGCTACCGTGACTGGCCAATTTTTGCATTTATAGTAGAGATGGGGTTTCACCATGTTGGCCAGGATGGTCTCAATCTCCTGACCTTGTGATCTGCCCACCTTGGCCTCCCAAAGTGCTGGGATTACAGATGTGAGCCACCGTGCCCGGCCCACCTTGTAGTTTTATGTTACAGAGATAGCATTTTTTTTTCTTAAACTTCATAAACCAATCTCTGCTAACTTTAAACTTTTATTCTGCAGCTTCCTCACATCTCCCAGGCTTCACAGAATTGATGAGAGGGCCTTGCTCTGGATTAGGCATTGGCTTATGGGAATGTTATGGCTGGTTTGATCTCCTGCGTGGACCACTCAAATTCTCCATGTTGGTGCATGGCTGTATTGCTTTCTTATCATTCATGTGTTTACTGGAATAACAATTCTAATTTCTTTCAAGAACTTTTCCTTTGTTTTCACAACTGTTTGGCACAAAAGTCTTAGCATTCAGCCTATCTTGGCTTTCAACATGCCCCTCCTCACTAAGATATTTTATAATTTTTTTTTTTTTTTTTGAGTCACGGTCTCACTCTGTTGCCCAAGTCAGAGGGCAGTGGCACAATCACAGCTCACTACAGCCTTGAACTTGTGGGCTCAGGTGATTCTCCCACCTCAGCCTCCCTAATAGCTGGAACAACAGGTGCGTGCCACCACACTCAGCTAATTTTTGTAGTTTTTCATAGAGACAGAGTTTTATCATGTTGGCTAGGCTGGTCTCTAACTCCTGCACTCAAGTGATCTGCCCGCATTGGCCTCCCAACGTGCTGGGGTTGGGGCATCAGCCACCAAGACTGGCCTCTCATTAAGCTTGATCATTTCTAGCTTTGGATTGAAAATGAGACTTTTGACTCTTCTTTTCTCTTGAGCATTCAGAGGCCATTATAGGGTTATTAATTGATCTAAGTTCAATATTTTTGTGTCTTAGGGAATAGGGAGGCCAAAGAAGGGAGGGAGAGACAAGAAATGCCCATTCAGGGGAGCAGTCAGAACACATGCATTTATGGATTAGGGTGCCCTCTTGCCTGCTCCCAGTTTGTGGCCCCCAAATAATTGCAATAGTAACTTCAAAGGTCATTGATCACAGATCTAGTAGATATATTTTTTAAATATTTGAAATATTGCGAGATACACTAAAATGTGACAGAGACAGAAAGTGGGCACACGCTGTTGACAAATGGCATCAATAGACTTGCTCATTGCAGTTTGGCCACAAATCTTTGATTTGCAAAAGTAAATCATGGTATTTGTGAAGTGCAGTCAAGGGAACTATAGTAAAACAAGATTGTCTACACACAAACACACATACACACACACAATCATATGTGAATCTGAAACTCATGTTATAGATTACATCAAATCATACACTCTGATTGTATGTAAGCACAAAATCAGTTTGGGGTGATTTTAATTAGATATAAGGAGGAAAGCTGAAATCTCTTTACCTCCATATTGCTACACTTCAACAAGAACAGTTTTCAGTAAATACATTTTCTTGTTCAAAACCCTCTTTGGTTACAATAAATAAATATTGTCCCTTCCAAATGAAATATATATTATTTTGGCAGAGAAGGACCTGCCTGGTTGGATTCTGCTCTGTCCATCCAGCTCACCTGCATCCACGTCAATGCACAGCTCCTACTTCCACCCTATTGCAAGCTGCTGTTTCTGAACGTGGCAAGGCTCCCAACACCTGTGTCTTCACATGTATGGTTTCTATGGCCGTAACGTTCTGTAATCTCCCCCTCCAACACTGCTGCTACCTTGGCGCATTCGTCACCCAGGGCATCCGTATTCAACCTTCACAACTCAGATCTTGTAGTACTGCCCTGGGAACAATCCAGTCCATTTAGGATGGGCCTTCCTGTACTCCCAGTGATATCGTTATTTATATCCACACCATATCAGTAATGTGATGTGTGTGTAATGTGTCTGTCATGTGTGTGTCTACATGAGTTTCCTCATAGACTGGTCAATCCCATTGAGAATAGGACCTAGGCATTTAAAAAAATTTCTTACCTCTAGATTTAAGGCTGTGCATTCACTAACATTTGTATCAGTTTTCATCAAATCCACATAAGTTGTTCAGTTTAAAAAAAGAACTCTGAAAGGATTAACATGTACTAAAATTATTGACTATAATTTTACCAAATATAAAAATTGTGAAGATTTTAAAATGTTATTTTCTAGTTTATGTTTTTAGATTTTTTTTCTTTTTAAATTACATTTTACTGACACTATTTACACAAAACACTTCTGATACAAACCGTTCGTAACTTCTTATGAAAGGCAATAGTCCCAAACACAGAAACAATTACAGTGCAGTTAACACTGCAAGAACCATTGACTCTGTATGGAAATACTCAGTAGCACAATGAACTTTTACATTTAACCAGAATAAGGCTAGTGTTTGCCAAAGTCATGGATAGTTAGTGAGAGTTTATGGCCTTACACTCTTAAAAATTTTTCATTTGGTAAAACTTCCAGAGAATAATTGAATCAATAGGAAATTTGGCTTTTATTTTACTGAACGCACATTATCTATGCAAATGTCATAACACTAATTCAAAGTGAAGTTACAGTATCAAGAAACTGTATGTTTCTGTATGTTTATTAATAGTTAAAAGATTAACTGTATGTTTCTTGATAATAATCTTTTTCTCACTGCCAAAAGATGTACTCCTGCTTATATGCTCTGTAAGGTAGAATGAACTCATGAATGAAGCTCATGAAACAAGGCCAGGCAATGTGTTTAAGCCACGACTCTACCAATTTCCATAAATAACTGTACAGTTATTTTCTGGAATTCTTATTTGCTGTAGTTCCCCAAATATTTCACATTTGATGACAGAGTCTATTTTTACATAACTTAGCACAGGTACAGGTGGTGTTCCTACTTTTTATCTTATGGAAATTGGTAGAGTCATGGCTTAAACACATTGCCTGGCCTTGTTTCATGAGCTTCATTCATGAGTTCATTCGGGGCAGGGGTGCTTGGCATGTCCTCGTAACTTCATAGAACAAAACAGAGCACCTTGTACATTCTAGTTACCCAATAATATTTTCCAAATAAAATCATGTAAGCATTAATCTATTGACTTGATAGAAAACAATTTGGATTATTTCTAAACATATCTACCTAAAATTTTACCATTAAAGATTTGTTACATGATGGCGTAACTGTCTTTCATGTCATTATACCCAGAAAGGAAATTGTACCACGTGACTAACCACTAACACTCTTTGTAGATTCCTTTTTTTTTTTGCTCAATCAAACCAAGAACACTGTGATTCTTTCCAATCTGAAAATAGATGACGTATATTTTGTTTGGGAAGAGAGTGAAGATTGATAATGTGATCCAAACCACAAGCAAATACGGCAAGAGGCAGGAAGCGAATACAAGCTCTGCCTGTGCTCCAAGAGCGTAAACAACGCCCACTCGCAAACACACGCAGTAGCCCTGATCACTACTGATTTAACGCAGAGCCACACAGAACAACAGGTTTTAAATCAAGTGACAGATGCCATTTGTGTTTTGTAAACACCCCTCAGAGTGAAACCTAATGAATCTATCCTAAAGCAACCCAAGAACTGATGAGAAATGAGGCAACATGAGTTGTTAGTTTTGTGTATGAAGAAAATCAAGTACCGCCATGTGGCAAAGACTTTTAAATTCAGACACAGAAAAGGATAGGGGCCCTTTTCCCCTCAAATTCCTTTCCATAGAGTCACTTCATATGAAGTGAAAGAGAAAGCAAGAATCAAAGTACTGAGTGAAAATTCTATCCTCAGTCTTTGCAGCTATTTTATAATCTTTTTTTCTATATGAAGTAAAATGTTCAGGAAGTAAAATGTTCAGGAGAGGTAATTATGAAAACTAAGAATCACAGCCGAGATATAATTTTTTCAACTCTCTGCTATACTACATTTTTGTTAAATAAGGTTTTCAAGTAAAGTATAATTCAGGGAATTTAAAAGTGACTTGGAAGTTAAAATGGATTTCGGTACAAAAATACTATTTCCTAGAATATTTCCCAGAGAACTTACTATTGTTATAAAGTGGTATTATCAGTTCTTTTCATATGAAGTAAATTAGTTTTTTTAATTTCAAAACGTTTAAATGCATTTTCACTTATTTTTGTTGTATAACTTTACATGTAGCTAAAGCAAGAATAATAATAGCTGCCCGGACCCAGAAAGTCTGAAGTCCTGCCTGCACCACTGATCACTGCCACCACCACCTCCAAAACCCTGCATTTGACATTATCCCTGATCGCCCAGTGGTGCTTCCCCTGGACATTAAGCTTCTCAACCCAACCTGCCATCTTAACTGTTATTATTATTATGATAATGTGAATACCCCTCACCCCACCTTGCCTTCTTAACTGTTATTATAATAATGTGAATACCCCTCACCCCACCCTGCCATCCTAACTGCTCTTAAGCTTCACCCCCACCCATCACTGTAACTGGACTTATGGTAATGTATGCTCCTTGCCCCTACCCCCACCACTGTAACTGATCTAACTCCGTAACACCCCTGCCCCCTCCCCAAAAGATTTGCCCCAACCTATAAAACCAACTCCTACCCCACTGCCCTTTGCTGACGCCCTTTTTGGCCTCCGCCCACCTGCTCCCAGGTCAATAAACAGCCACGTTGCTCACACAAAGCCCGTTTGGGGATCTCTTCATTTAGAGCGCGAGTTTTAACAATAGCATTATTATTTATTAATTTATCCAATCTTTTATTCATCCAAAATGAACCTACACAAAGTAGGTTCATTCAAAAACAATAAAATGCAAGCTCACCATCTAATTTGCCCTGTGGAATTTTAAACTTTCTGTATTAGATAGTGTCATTTTGATAAAGGTATGTTATTGTTTGGACAACTGATTGTATGAATGTTTTCCTGTAAACAGAATTTCTAAAAATGGACACACCAGTGATAGTTTTCTTGGAGAGACCGAGAAGAGAGTCATGTAGGGTTTTCTTAAGGAAAGGGTGGCAGGAAGGCAGAACAATCTTCCATGAGGTGTTAAAAGCGGAAGAAAATGAAGGGAACTCTTTAAAGCTTACCCAAATCGGAGTCGAGAAGTCTATTTTGTAGCTGGAAGACAGTGTGTTAGGGGGAGAGTTGTGAGTCCAGCATGAGGGTGGAGCTCAAAGCAGGGAGGGGATCTTATCTGTCAGCCAAGGGAGTATGACGTTTATTTCACATCGGGGAGAGAAATGAAAAAGCAGGGTTACAGAAAATTCAATGTGTATTTTAGAAATAAGTCTTTCATGACAGCATAACACAAAGCATCATTACAGAAACAAAACAGGTTTAGTTTTTATAACACAAAATGAAGAAACAAAATGTATCCTCTGGTGACCACTGGACCTTCCAAATGAGGTGTTTGTAATGACTGCAGTAAACGTATTTTGTTCTATAAGTTTACAACTTCAGTGTAACTCTGAGTTTGTGAAGATAAAAAAGAAAAGACAAAAAAACTGTTATTACCATTTCAAGATATCTAGTGTGTAAAAAAGAAATAACTATTTCTACACTTTATAATTCTTCACCATAAAATAATTTTCTGACAGATTGGAATATTACATAATAAAACTAGTGACATAAATTCATTGTATCAGAGATACACATGTACTGTACCAAAATGCAGCCCCACCATCTAGTTAGGCACTGAATTACGCATGTAAAAATGTAGTTATAATAAACAAAAAAATAGTTATAATTTTGTGGAGAAATTTTTGGCAAAATTTACAATGTAAGTTTTCTCCTTTGTTCAAATGTTGAATGGCTTGAAAAGGTAGCCCAGTAGTTGATTTTTAATTAGCTTACGGTTTATTCTTTCCTTATATGGACAGTTTACTTCTTAAAACAATTTTATTAGAATCCATCATGAACTCCATTTTGATTTGCTCAAGGGAAATACTACAATATTGTTCGTAGGAGACTTTGTTCAAATATATACTAAAATAGGTAGGCATAAAACCATCTACTCTGACTGAGGCATGAATGTAAAATTCTCATACAGATGAGAAAACAATAGAAAATTTTGGCAAAGGTCACCGTAGATTCTTTGTCTATTAGAAGGTCATTTTTTTTTAACATTATTAAAAACTGGAAGTGAACAAAACTCCAGTGCTCATCTATCGGTAGTAGAACCACAGGTGATTTTTAGTTTAATTGTCTGATTACTGAGTTTTCCGTAATGAGCATGTATGATATTCACAAAAAAAGATATAAAGTTTTGTTTTTCGTAGCATATTATCTCTAAGTGAGGAAATGTAGAGACAGCCTGACATTTGCTAATGATCAATGACTTGTTCTTATCCTCCCTCTCCTTCTCCCATTCACAGGCATCCATGTAGGTGTCTGTTGGGCCAGTGGGCACAGCCTAACATTCTCTGACCTCCGTCACCCTCATTCCTCTGCAGCTTCCTGTGCCGGGGCTCCTGGTACACTGACTGGATTGCATTCTCATGTTACGCTGCCTTTTCTTTCTCCCACTAAACTCTAAGCTCCTTGAGTTTAGGGATGCTGCCTACTTCACCTTTACCTTCCACATTCCTGTTATGGTGTCAAACACGTGAGTAATTACTCAAAACTCATTACTGAAAGAACACTGAAATGAAGACTTCTATCCTTTACTGCAACAGTGAGGGTTTTTTTTTTAACCACTTTCTATGAAATACCATTATTATTTTGACTTTTTGCCCTCTCCACTTTTGTCTCTCTGTTCTTTCCTGCCTTCCTTTAGAATGTTCAATTTTCTTAAGAATTTTCTTTTAATTAACTTATTGGTGTTTTAACTATATTTTTTTGGCCACATTTTAGTGTTTGCACTTGGAATTAAAATAAACATCCAAGACTTTTCAGTCTTCTTGAATAAATATTATGTCACTTTTATTTTCAAACATGTATCAAGAATGCAATTTTAGAGGTCCATTTACCTAACTTCGTTCTTTTTTTTTTTTGGCTATGATTATCACATATATTACAAATACATGCAATTCAGATTCCAAAACACAATGTTGTAATTTTTACTTAAAAAGTCTCATGCACTTTAAAGAAACTCAGAGAAAATATGTTCTTATGTTAACCAAAATATTTACCACCTGTAATGCTTTCTATTGATCACTGAAGATCCCAGTTTTCACCGCATGTCCTAGGTTCTTCCCTTAAGCCTCAGCAGCCTGTCTCTGCATTCCCTCCACTGCGTGTCTGCCAGTGACATGCTCTCATAGCTTCCTCCTATTTTCCATCTTACCCGCATTCCTGAAGGATGTCTTCACATGATGTAAATGTCTAGGTTGACAGTTCCTTTTTGCTTTGTTTTCTTGCATTTTGCTTTCAGCACTTCGATGATGTTGTTTCCCATGGATAGCCTCCACGGTTTTTGATGTAAAATCAGCAATAATTTAAATAGCTGTTTTCTGTATGTAATATGTCACTTTTCTCTGGTTGCTTTCAAGTTTTTTACTCTGTCTCTTTTGAAGCAGTTCAAGTATGGTGTACACAGTTATGGTTTCTTTGCAGTTATCTTTCAGTTTACAGTCTCTTGATTCTCTCTCATATTTTTTGCCGAATTTGAAAAATGTCAGCCATTAGTACATTAAAGATACTTTCTCCTTTACTCTCCTTCTCTCCTCCTTCTGGAGTTCCAGTTAAATGTGTCTTAGACCTAATATCATCCCAAAGAAGCCTGATGCCCTGCTTATTATATTTTTTTCAGTCTTAATTTCTCTGTATTCTTCTGCTTAGATTATTTCCATTGGACTAACATCAAGTTCCTGAACTCTTCTCTCATTTTGAATCTGTTAAGCCCTTCTAAATAAACCTACTTAAAAAAAAATAGATATTATATTTTTGTTATTAAAATATTCATTTGAATTTCATTTTATAATCCCTATTTCTTTGTTGATAGTTCTAACTTTTTCATCAAGAGCATGGCTTCCTATACCTATATAAACACAGTTATAATAATAGCTGCATTAAAATCCTTATCTGCTAATTCCAACATCTGGGATATTTCAAGTTTGGTCTAAAAGTTTTTGGGTCTTTTATTTTTTAATTTTAAACTGGCTTAAATATGTTGAGTGATTAGTTGTTTCTGGAATTCTGAATGTGGTTTACTTTTAGAGACTTTGGACCTGTTATATTCTTCCAAAAGAATATTTATATATTTTGATTTATATATTTATTTTGCCTTTTTGGTTTTGTTCTTTATTTCTTGGCAGGAAATTAAGTTGGCTGCACTCAAATTGAAAACTGCCTGCTGAAAACTGCACATCTGCTCTCATGGAGTTCTTCTATCTTCAGCTGTCTCGTTTGGAATCTGCTCCCCCTTCACATAGTTCAAGACTCAGTAAAGTCTTGGGCAGAACTTAGAACAACAGTTTGGGGTTTTCCAATCTGGATCTCTCCTTTCTGGGATTCTTTCCTCATTTTCTGGTGGATGTGGTTTTGGTGGTTCAGAAATAAAGTGCATGTTAGGATACACTTTTGGTTTTCTCACTAGCACTGACTTCAGTACATCCTCGGCATAAAAGTCAAAAAACGGATGAATCACCACAGACTATTCAACTACTTCAGAATCTATCTGTTTCTTTTCAACTTTCTAGTGCTACTAGTTTCCAGGTTTTTTTTCTGTTTTATGTTTTTACTTTTGTATTTCATCCATAGTTGCAAGTGAAGAAGGGGCAAGTCCCATAGGAGTATATTTGGACATCCCGAATTGCACTTTTAGAAAAAAAAATCTTTTGCCTTCAAAATGTATTTACTTGTACCTGACACAAGCATACAAATGCTAGTTTTCAAGCATACAAATGCAATAAACTAAAGACAGCTAGCTATTCTTTTCATACAAAAGAATAGCTAGCTGTCTTTAGTTTATTGCATTCTGTATGCCAAGCATTTTAGACCATGATATTATTTCAATTCTTATTACTTTGGGAGATAGATTTTATTTTTTCAAATTTGTAGTGAAGGAAATTCTGACTATAATCCATGAAATTGCTGAAAGCTCTAAACAGGACTCACATAATTTTAAGTACTGTGCATATTTTCCTATATATATGAAATATGCACAATACTCTGGAAACTTACATCCTCCCAAGACTAAACCAGGAAGAAGTTGAATCCCTAAATAGACAAATAACAAGGGCTGAAGTTGAGGCAGCAATTAATAGCCTACCAACCAAAAATAGTGCAGGACCAGACGGGTTCACAGTCAAATTCTACCAGAGGTACAAAGAGGACCTGATACCATTCCTTCAGAAACTATTCCAAATAATACAAAAAGAGGGAATCTAACTCATTTTATGAGACCAACATCATCCTGATACCAGAACTGCCAGAGACACAAGTAAAAAAGTCAATTTGAGGCCAATATCAGAAATGAACATTGATGCAAAATCCTCAATAAAATACTGGCAAACTGAATCTAACAACACCTCAAAAAGCTTATCCATCACTATCAAGTCAGCTTCATTCCTGGAACGCAAGGCTGGTTCAACATAAGCAAATTAATAAATGTAATCCATCACATAAACAGAACCAAAGACAAAAACCAAATGATTATCTCAACAGATGCAGAGAAGGCCTTTGACAAAATTCAACAGCCCTTTATGCTAAAAACTCTCAATAAACCAGGTATTGATGGACTGTGTCTCAAAACAATATAAGCTATTTATGACTAACCCACAGCCAATATCATACCGAATGAGCAAAACTGGAAGCATTCCCTTTGAAAATTGGCACAAGACAAGGATGCCCTCTCTCATCATTCCTATTCAACATACTATTGGAAATTCTAACCAGGGCGATCAGGCAAGAAAAAGAAATAAAGGGTATTCAATAAGGAGTAAAGGAAGACAAATTGTCTCTATTTGCAGATGACATGATGTATATTTAGAAGACCCCCAGCATCTCAGCCCCAAATCTCCTTAAGTGATAAGCAACTTCAGCAAAGTCTCAGGGTACAAAATCAATTTGCAAAAGTCACAGGCATTCCTATACAACAATAACAGACAAACAGAGAGCCAAATCAGGAATGAATTCCCATTCATAATTGCTACAAAGAGAATAAAATATCTAGGAATAAAACTAACAAGGGATATGAAGGACATCTTCAAGGAGAACTACAAACCACTGCAAAAGGAAACAAGAGAGGACACACACGTATGGAAAAACATTCCATGCTCATGGTTAGGAAAAATCAATATCGTGAAAATGGCTGTACTGCCCAAAGTAATTTATATATTCAATGCTATCCCATCAAGCTACTATTGACTTTCTTCACAGAATTAGAAAAAAAAACACCTTAAACTTCATATGGAATCAAAAAAGAGCTCTATTAGCCAAGACAATTCTGTGCAAAAAGAACAAAGCTGGAGGCATCACACTATCTGATTTCAAACTATACTACAATACTACAGTAATCAAAACAGCATGGTACTGATACCAAAACAAAGATATAGACTAATGGAACAGAACAGAGGCCTCAGAAGTAATGCAACACATCTACAACCATATGATCTTTGACAAGCCAGACAAAAACGAGCAATGGGGAAAAGATTCCTGTTTCATAAATGGTGCTGGGAAAACTGGCTAACCATATGCAGAAAGCTGAAACTGGATCCCTTCCTTAGACCTTATACAAAAATTAACTTCATATGGATTAAAGATTTAAACATAAGACCTAATACCATAAAAATCACAGAAGAAAGCCTAGGCAATACTCTTCAGGACATAGGCATGGGCAACGACTTCATGACTAAAACACCAAAAGCAATGGCAACAAAAGCCAAAATAGACTAAAGGGATCTAATTAAACTTAAGAGCTTCTGCACAGCCAAAGAAATTAATCATTAGAGTGAAACAGCAACCAACAGAATGGGAAAAAAATTTTTGCAATCTACCCATCTGACAAGGGGCTAATATCCAGAATCTACAAAGAACTTAAACAAATTTACAAGAAAAAAACAACATCAAAAAGTGGGTGAAGGATAAGAACAGATACTTCTCAAAACAAGACATTTATGCAGCCAACAAACATATGAAAAAATGCTCATCGTCACTGGTCATTAGAGAAATGCAAATCAAAACCACATTGATACCATCTCATGCCAGTTAGAATAGCGATCATTAAAAAATCTGGAGACAACAGATGCTGAAGAGGATGTGGAGAAATAGGAATGCTTTTACACTGTTGGTGGAAGTGTAAATTAGTTCAACCATTGTGGAAGACAGTGTGCCAATTCTTCAAGGATTTAGAACTAGAAATACCATTTGACCCAGCAATCCCATTACTGGGTGTATACCCGAAGGATTATAAACATTCTATTATAAAAACACATGGATATGTATGTTTACTGCAGCACTGTTCACAAAAGCAAAGACTTGGAACCAACCCAATTGCCCATCAATGACAGACTGGATAAAGAAAATGTGGCTTATATACACCATGGAATACTATGTAGCCATAAAAAAGGATGAGTTCATGTCCTTTGCAGGGACATGGATGAAGCTGGAAACCATCACTCTCAGCAAACTGACACAAGAACAGAAAACCAAACACTGCATGTTCTCACTCGTAAGTGGGTGTTGAACAATGAGAAGACCTGGATACAGGGAGGGGAACATCACACACCAGGGCCTCTTGGGTGGTGGGGCAGCTAGGGTAGGGATAGCAGGGGTTGGGGGTATTGGGGAGGGATAGCATTAAAAAGAAACACCTAATGTAGATGATGGGGTAATGAATGTAACAGACCACCACGGCACATATATACATATGTAACAAACCTGCACATTTTGCACATGTATCCCAGAACTTAAAGTGTAATTAAAAAAAAAAAGAAATATGAGGTGGTACAGTTGTATGTATTTATGTTTTGAAAATGAAACATCCACATGGTTATAGAGGACTTGCCCTTTATTTCTGTGGATCTCCTAGAATGATGTCACCTCTGTGAATTGGGAATACAAAGATGAACTAGGTGTTCACAACTTTTGCCTTTCTCTCTTCAATTCTTCCACATGGAGCCTCAGTGCCATGGAAACTGAGTATGAAGCTCATAGGTTTCAAGGCAGCCTGAAAATCCTCTTTCCACTACAATAATTTAGAAGCTTGAAAATAAACTCAGCTTCTATTTATAGTGGAAAAAGTCAAATCAACACAACCTTCAATATTATCACTTAGAATATTCTTTCAAAAGTTTTTAAAATTTTCCTTGTGACATCAGATGATGCCTTGAATTACACAATATACTCTATATGAGAGGACCAAGCCAATTATCACTCATAAGTATAGACTAGATGATAGTCAATATTCATTCTGGTTTTCTCTTCATAATCCACTGTTTCTTATTTCCTGTTATCATCATTATTCTGGAAATTGGCAGAACCTGAACATTTTAGTGATTTCACTTTTAGAAAAAAATTGAGATTAAGCACCTCAAAGAAGGCTCATAACAATTATTTGTTTAAAAAAATAAAAAAGCAATAGGTGCATTAAATTATGACAAAGTAAAAATAGGCCAAAATTAGACTTGAAAGAAGAGAATCAAGAATTTTGGCTGAAGTAATACAAAATGAAGAGTTGTGAAAACTGACAGTTCTTAGTCACGTAAGAGCAAGGTCACACTTAATGAAGCTAAAAAAAAAAGTAAATTTAGAAGAAGCTGAGGGAAATTTTGGGAGCTATTTGTTATTCTGTGTGACTGTCTTACTTAGATTCTATTTTCTCCTTATTTTCTGGCTGTCCTCATCCAATGTTCTTTCAGAGGACCTGGGATGTATCTTAGAGCCAGATGGCATAAAAATAACCATGCTATTCATCCTACAGTATGAGGCATATATCCACTTTTCAGTATTGAGATAAATAAAGTGAAATGAATTGAATTTTAATGAATTTATTCTAGGGAATAATTCTCTGAAGTATGGTTATATTTAGATTATTTCTTTCTTTTTTTTTTTTTTGGATTTTTTTTTTTATTGCATTTTAGGTTTGGGGGTACATGTGAAGAACATGGAAGATTGTTGCATAGGTACACACATGGCAGTGTGATTTGCTGCCTTCCCTCCCCCATCACCTATATCTGGTATTTCTCCCCATGCTATCCCTCCCCAACTCCCCACCCCCCACTATCCCTCCCCTTTCTCCCCCGACAGACCCCAGTGTGTGATACTCCCCCTCCCTGTGTCCATGTGTTCCCATTGTTCAACACCCGCCTATGAGTGAGAACATGCGGTGTTTGATTTTCTGTTCTTGTGTCAGTTTGCTGAGAATGATGGTTTCCAGGTTCATCCATGTCCCTACAAAGGACACGAACTCATCGTTTTTGATGGCTGCATAATATTCCATGGTGTATATGTGCCACATTTTCCCTGTCCAGTCTATCATCGATGGGCATTTGGGTTGGTTCCAGGTCTTTGCTATTGTAAACTGTGCTGCAATGAACATTCGTGTGCATGTGTCCTTATAGTAGAACGATTTATAGTCTTTTGGATATATACCCAGTAATGGGATTGCTGGATCAAATGGAATTTCTATTTCTAGGTCCTTGAGGAATCGCCACACCGTCTTCCACAATGGTTGAACTAATTTACACTCCCACCAACAGTGTAAAAGCGTTCCTATTTCTCCACATCCTCTCCAGCATCTGTTGTCTCCAGATTTTTTAATGATCGCCATTCTAACTGGCGTGAGATGGTATCTCAATGTAGTTTTGATTTGCATTTCTCTAATGACCAGTGATGATGAGCATTTTTTCATATGTTTGTTGGCTTCATGTATGTCTTCTTTTGTAAAGTGTCTGTTCATATCCTTCGCCCACTTTTGAATGGGCTTGTTTGTTTTTTTCTTGTAAATGTGTTTCAGTTCTTTGTAGATTCTGGTTATCAGCCCTTTGTCAGATGGGTAGACTGCAAAAATTTTTTCCCATTCTGTTGGTTGCCGATTCACTCTAATGACTGTTTCTTTTGCTGTGCAGAAGCTATGGAGTTTGATTAGGTCCCATTTGTCTATTTTGGCTTTTGTTGCCACTGCTTTTGGTGTTTTGGTCATGAAGTCCTTGCCTACACCTATGTCCTGAATGGTTTTGCCTAGATTTTCTTCTAGGGTTTTTATGGTGTTAGGTCTTATGTTTAAGTCTTTAATCTATCTGGAGTTAATTTTAGTGTAAGGTGTCAGGAAGGGGTCCAGCTTCTGCTTTCTGCACATGACTAGCCAGTTTTCCCAACACTATTTATTAAACAGGGACTCGCTTCCACATTGTTTGTTTTTGTCAGGTTTGTCAAAGATCAGGTGGTTGTAGATGTGTTGTGTTGCGTCGGAGGTCTCTGTCCTGTTCCATTGGTCTATATCTCTGTTTTGGTACCAGTACCATGCTGTTTTGATTACTGTAGCTTTGTAGTATAATTTGAAGTCCGGGAGTGTGATGCCTCCAGCTTTGTTCTTTTTGCTTAGAATTGACTTGGCTATGCGGGCTCTCTTTTGGTTCCATATGAAGTTTAAGGTGGTTTTTTCCAGTTCTTCAAAGAAGGTCATTGGTAGCTTGATAGGGATAGCATTGAATCTGTAAATTACTTTGGGCAGTATGGCCATTTTGACAATATTGATTCTTCCTAGCCATGAACATGGAATATTTCTCCATCTGTTTGTGTCCTCTCTTATTTCATTGAGCAGTGGTTTGTAGTTCTCCTTGAAGAGGTCCTTTACGTTCCTTGTTAGTTGTATTCCTAGGTATTTTATTCTCTTTGTAGCAATTGTGAATGGCAGTTGGTTCTTGATTTGGCTGTCTTTAAGTCTGTTATTGGTGTATAGGAATGCTTGTGATTTTTGCACATTGATTTTATATCCTGAGACTTTGCTGAAGTTGCTTATCAGTTTCAGGAGATTTTGGGCTGAGACGATGGGGTCTTCTAGATATACAATCATATCATCTGCAAATAGAGACAATTTGACTTCCTCCTTTCCTATTTGAATACCCTTTATTTCTTTTTCTTGCCTGATTGCTCTGGCTAGAACTTCCAGTACTATATTGAATAGGAGTGGTGAGAGAGGACATCCTTGTCTAGTGTCAGATTTCAAAGGGAATGCTTCTAGTTTTTGCCCATTCAGTATGATATTGGCTGTTGGTTTGTCGTAAATAGCTTTTATCATTTTGAGATACGTTCCATCAATACCTAGTTTATTGAGAGTTTTTAGCATATTTAGATTATTTCTAAGTAACTCACTAACATGCAAATATTGACTTGTATAGACACCAGCTCTATTTTCCATTTCAGCAATTTATATGCTTGAAAATGAACCCAAATACAAAATTTAGCGAAATTATTTATCCTAGTGTTAATTGGTTGAAAATTGCTTTGCTAATAGTTGGTTTTAAAACAGTTTAAATTCTGTAATATAGTCAATAAGAAGTCTATATCTATACAAATATTTGAAGTCGACTTAATCTATAGAGAAGATGGTTGATGGTTGCCTCTTTTGATAAATCACTATAGTAAAATGTTTGTTGTTGTCTTTGGGAAGCTTTAATGACTTTAAAGGAAGATCATTTATAGCTTCTACTTTTGCACATTTACTTTTGTTATAATATTGAAATGTAGTAGAGCAGATTTGTCATATAATTTATTAAGTGAGCTTAAATGGATTTTAACTTAATCATGATCTCCATGTGCACATACAGATATAATGCATGACTTGTATGGTCCAATTAGTTAATGTCACTGTGCTAAATTATAAACAAGTTATACTGCTTCTTTTTAACCCCACAGAAAGCAAAATCAAATAATTTCATAAAGAAAGTAATGAAACAAAGTCAGCTAAACAAAGAAAGAAAATAAAAACATTATAGATTAATAATATTTGATATCTGAATGTAAAATGTGATATTTAGTCCATAAGTGATAGCAATATTTTATATGTCTGTCTTATCAAGACAGAACATATTTTTCACATTATCATTTACTTTTAGAGAGGAATTTGTCCATAAACCTATTCAGTTATGCAAATCTAAAATTTGATATTTTACAAAATATATTTGGGAACATGAGCTGTCATAAATATTCCTGTAGGAAGTTAAAGCATCTGACATAAACCATTCTACTACAAATCATTTCAAACTACTGTCCTACCTATAAGCAGAAATCAATTTTAATATAAAATATTCTTCCCTTTTTAATTGACAATGGTAGGTTAAAATTCTGTATAAAGATGACATTGAGATTCCAGACAATTTAATTTCATTGATTTAGAAAAAAAAAACAAAGAAAATTGCTTACAAAATAGTTCTCTTTAGTCATCACTGTGGTACATGATCATTTCCCCTCATGCCTTTTTCTTGGTAGAATTTTCCAAGTTTTTATTTCTCTCCTCCAGAATGCATACTCCTCTTACATGTCTGCATGGCAGCAGTAGTTTCTTGGTATAAGGCACCACACTTTGAATTTATAGTTTTTTGTGCGACAGTTTGAGTCTGCCTTACCTAATGGGTTTTGAACTCTACAAATGGGAACATGCCTGCCTTTACTCACTATAATAATTCCAGTATGAATAATGAGTAAATAATGCTCATATAGTATTTTTTCAATATTATACAAACAACAAACTTATATACATTAAATATGAAAATGCTAAGAAAAAAATAAGCAGGATTAAATTTTACTAAGCTGAAAATTCTTCCTTGTAGCACATTTAAAAATGTAAACAATATTTCATTCTAGTATGTGCAGCTTAAGGACTTATAATAATCTAAGAAACATAAAGTATTATAGTTACATTACAAAATAAAGGTGAATTGCTAATGTATATATGCATATACAAAATATAGATATGGAGATCTCTTAGGTGAAGTGCTGAAAATTTTTTTAATGCTAAAGAACAGAAGAAAAGTAAAATATTTTAATACCAAAATAAGTTTTATATCTGCTAATAATATTGCAAACAGTTTCTGTCTAAATATCTTGTTATAGGTAAAATAAAGTGACAAATGAATTCTCTAGGAATTGATACCTAAAAATGTCAGATATCCCCTTAGAGAATATATGTAATTGGTAAAATATTAAACGGTGATTCATTTATTCCTCTTTCTGATAACTCACACTGTGTTGGGGAAATTGCCTTGATTTGTGAGACATTTTAAAGCACTGGATTCACTTTATAAATATAAATTGTTAATGTAGAAACAGTTTTCATGTTCTCAGGTTCCCTGTACCTTTCAGAATGTTTCCAGCCTAGCCAGGTTTTTCAGGAGGTTGTGATAAGCAGAGGGGTCCTTCCCTGTTCCCAGAGTGGAAAAGGAAGCAAGAAATTGTCCTCAGGGAGCAAGTTCATATCTCTACTAGTCCAGAAATTTAAAATTGGATTTTTTCCAAATCCACTGGTGCTTTATATATACTAGGAAAATAAATCAGTAGTCTTTCACTCTAAGTTCTATAATGTAGAATTATTTCTTTCTCTGGGTGGGTGCGGGGGGTATATTTTAATTCCAATAAATATTATGGAAAGATCAAAGATATGGTTTGGCTGTGTCACCACCCACATCTCATCTTGAATTGATTTCCATAATCCCCACATGTCATGAGAGGGACCTAGAGGGAGATAAGTGAATCATGGGTACAGGTGCCCCATGATGTTCTCATGATAGTGAGTGAGTTCTCACAAGATCTAATGATTTTATAAGGGGCTTTTCCTCCTTTCCTTGGCACTTCTCTCTCCTGTCGCTATGTGAAGAAGAATATGTTTGCTTCTCCTTCTGCCATGATTGTTAGTTTCCTGAGGCCTCCCCAGCCCTGCAAAACTGTGAGTTAATCAAACCTCTTTCCTTTAAAAATTATCCAGTCTCAGGCAGTTCTTTATAGCAGTGTGAGAATGGACTAATACAATAAGCATAAACTTCCTCTGGTTTAGTGAATATTTTAACTGTATTAGTGACAGAATGTAATGTTTTTGAATTCATTATTAGAATATAAGTGTATATGAACAAATAGAGCCGAAAAAGAATATGTAAAACACAAATAGCTAAAATAAAATGCAACAATAAAATAAGGAGTCATATCCTAAACTTAAAAACATTTGATGGTTTTCTGTTCCCCTTATTATAAGGATTATTCTCTAACAAGGCCTTATTTATCCTGCGCTAAACAAAATATTTAGCCGTATCTTGTCTTTCACTGCTACTCACGTCTGACTGTCCAAGCCCTAATCCACCCTAGGGAATGAGCTTCGAATACCAACCACATCAGAATATGCACCATCACAACAAGACAGGCCATGCCGTTGTTTTAGCTGCTAACTTAAAATAGGATACTGTTTTCTCACCTTTTTTCCCAATATCTTTCTAGTCTGAAGAACTACTGAAATTTTGAACTACAAAATGGATATCAGTAAAAAATCTTACACAAGGCTGACAGTTTCCCCTGAATTATATCATCACAAGGAAGAACCAATTCCAGCTAATAGTAAGATAAATTGCAACTCTAGATAATTCTGTACTATGTGGTATGTAACCCTTATTCTCAATATAATTGGTCAGAAAAGATATATATTTTGAGCTCTTACTTCATTTTAGTGATTAGTGCAATGAAGTCAAGAAAGCTAAATGACACACTGAATTGCGTACAGTGGGTAAAAACTGGTATAGAGAGAAGTTTCGAAATCCAGAAGAGAGCTCTATGAATTTCAGCTACTCCAGTTCTCTATTCCTCCCACTGTAAAAGCCCATTTACCACCCCCATATATATAGACTATATATATATATATATATATATTGTATGTATATATGGCAGACTGCGTGTGTATATATATAGTAGACTATATAACATATATAGTATAGTATATATAGTAGACTATATATAGTCTATATATATATCTACTATATATAGTCTATATCTATGTAGTCTACTATATATATCTACTATAATTTATACTTTTATCAGAAGTATCTTTTAATAGTTCTTTAGTCTTTTATAATAAGCTTTCAATAATAATTTTTAGTATAGCTAATAATTAATTTAGGTATCCTATACATATCATTATTCTTAAATGTCCAGTTAAGGCTTCACCACCTACCAGGAGTTCACTTTCACTGTTTAAGTTTTTACCATCACATCAAAGTAACTCTGGTCAAAACAAAGCAAACATCCCCTCTAAACCACCGCTATGCCTATCAGTTGAACTGCTGATCATTCAAGGTCATCAGATACACCTGGGTGACAGAAGAGAAGTATATTTTATCTTTTTCACGTATTCGTTTCCTAAGACACAGAGTTTATTTCTTGTTTCTTACCATTCTCAATCTTGCTCTTTATTCTCTGGTTCCAATACTATCACTCTAGGATAAGCATTTTTCAGCTCATCCCAAAATTGTTTTCACTCTGTTCCATGGGAATTTTCAGAGACATAAACCAAATTGAGCCTAAATATGCTCCTTCCTTTTTCTGATTCGTAATTGATGCCTAATATAGCAGTGTCCTTCCAGAAGACCTTGCCGTCATCACAAAATCCTTTACATACCCACAGTCGCACTGCATGTGTGTCCCCCAGGCTCTCCGAATCCTCTTTCATCTCTCAGTTGGAAAAAAATAGTGCTATTTCAAGCAATGCAATCCACCAGTAGGGAGTAGGAAAAAATACGTTTGTAAGAAATGCCTACATGCCAAAGAGAGAAATCTTCAAATAATTTACATGGAAAATGCTATAATAAACTTTAAAATCAGCTTACACATTTTCAATGGCATTCGGTTTGCTATTTTCAACTCTTCACTCCATTTATACTTCATTTTTTTCTTTTAATATTCTGCTTACACATTTCAACATACTACATAATTGAACCATGTATTGATAATCAAGACCTAACTGCCATAATGATGAGTTTGATATCAAACTTTTTAAACATAAAATCTTAGTTGTGAATTATAGGATTTTTAGAAGTTTTCTGTATTTAATGTGTATTTCTAACTATCTTTTTGAGAAATAATGTGCTATATTCTTGCTATAAAATAATGTTTTAAAATTATTTGTTCTCCATAAGTGGTTTTGAAGCAATCCATATATTTAAATTTCAGGGCACATCGGCTCATGCCTATAATTCTAGCACTTTGGGAGGCAAAGGCAGATGGATCACTTGAGGTCTGGAGTTCAAGACCACCCTGGCCAACATGGTAAAACCCTGTCTCTACTAATTAAAAAAAAAAAAGACCCATTAACAGCATCATTATATCATCCATCTGATTTCTTGTGGTTAGGAGTAGAACCATTAACAGGGTCAGTGGAACCACTGCCAGGGTCAGTTCAAATAGGTTGGTGTTTGAGGCAAATTTTATTCAACTACTGGATCATAAAAAAGAGAAAAAGGCAAAGTGAAAATTGAATACGAGCTAATGTTTTAGTCTATAGAGACATGTCCACTTTTTGGTGGGAAACAACTGAATGAATAGATATAGCCCATAGAGGATAAAGTATAGGCATTTATTAAGTACTGTACCATGAGCAGATAAACAAATTGTGAAAAGGCAATGCCTGCATCTCTTCGATCGAAATATAGTTTCCATAATTTATGTAATCTGTAATCAGGCATTCTATTCAGTTTTGTGATGTCTATTTTAACTCTGGCTAAAAACAGGATATAGAACACCAGCAGGCAGCTTCATTCTTCTGAGTTCTATCATCATAACGCAAGCAAATTATTATTGTGCCTATTGAAACAATGAAGCCAGCTGCACATCTGATGCCAAAACACTGAAGATATTGATGTATTTTGCTTTAAAGTAAATACACTTTATTAGGGAAAGCATTAAAGATTTCTTCATGAAGAATTAGCTAAATTGATACATAGACACACTGTTTCAGCATTCTTGTGGTTTCACATTAATTTATTCCTGTAGTAAACTTACTTTCCTTCCACAGTATTAACAGCCCAATGGATACATTTGTAATGATGAAAAATACTTAATGCAATTAAGAACCCGTATTCTTTTTCAGCAGATCAGTAGCAGGGAGCCACATCATGAGGGAAAGGAGTAGCCAAGGACCATGGAATGTTTCTAATGAACTTTTTTATATCATCTTCATAGAGTGGAGCACAACGGCTATGTTCTTGCCTTTCTGCCCTTTTGCCTGGTGTCTTCTCATAGTGTTGTAAAAATAATAAAAATCATTTGAAGATTAAGAAAATTTCCGTTTTTTTTTTTTTTTTTTTCTAGATTTCAAAAGGCTGATCAGTGGCCAAGCTAGGACTCCACCACTCATCTGACAACAGTTTGTGTCTCTATGTTTCTTTTCTGGTCAGTATACACAGCCCCTGTATACAGGTCTGCTCAGGCTGCAGTTTACAAGCCATGCATTTTTATGAAGCTCTGTTTGGGTTCATTCTAGCTCCCAAGTAGTCATGGCTGTCTCTTCCTGCAAGCCCATCATCATAGCCCGTTTTTAAACATTGATTCCTACTTGGCAGGTGTGTGCCATGGTTACTGTGTATCTAAGGGTAAGGGAAGATCCTACCCTTGGGTACTTCACAAGCTAAAGATGAGGAGAAATCTACACAAACAAGTATCAGAATTCTACCTACTGACTATCTACAATGTACTGGAGAATAATCATGCCATTACCTACATTATTCACTCTGTACATATGATCAATATGGTTCTATTAGACCCCTATTCTGTAAGCAGGGCACCTGAAGTCTAGAGAGGTTAGGAAACATTCAGTAATGTCATGTGCAGAGGAAGTGCATTACCTGGAGTTTAAACCAATATCTGCTCAGAAGCTGCTCCTTCCACATAAGGTTGTCATTCAAAGTATGCAAAGGGATTGTCATGCACCTCATAGTCACATGGAAAAATCCCTTAGAAGAACTACCCAATTTTTCTTGGGTGTTTCAGGTCAGCTTCTAAGAGAAGGTGTTATTTAAATAGAAAATTGACACAGAAATGTGTATTAACAAGAAGAAGAGGAAGAAAAAGAGTACTTAAGGCAGAAGAAATTGTGTTTGTTTAGAGGAGGGGTTGAACATGGGTCCTTCCAATGGACTAGCACATTGATTCACTTTGATCACATGGAAAAAAACAGTGAATGGCTGAGCTACGAAGAGCTGGCTTCATCTCAGGAGGGGGTCCTTCAAGTCTAAAAGTTTGTTCCTTTTCCCATCTTTATGTCCCAGGCTTTAACAGGTAACTCTCATCACATTTGCTTTCTGATTTCTACCATGAACTCCTCCCTTTGCCATTGCGTCCATATCCCTCGTCTCTGTAGTTCATCTGTGGACTGTGGGGCTTCTTTCATTTCACCTCCTTCTCAGAGTCATTTTGTTGTTACCTCCTTAATTATTTCATAAGTAACTGGAAGGCTAAGCCAATACTTTAGTTTTTGCAAATGTTAAGTATTTTGCATCCTGCAAAGGGCTGGCTACTTCTGTGCTCCAAGAATACATTTTTCCAGCTCAGATGTAATCATAGAGGAGTTTGGTTTAGAAAATAGCTCTGACCTTAATCTTGAGTAACATGGGTTCGGCTCATTTCAATGAGCAACTGTTAATCACCCTCCGTCCTATGAGAGCCAAAGTTCACCCACAGTTGCTTATTTTTTTTTTTTAGGAGATGGTATATATTAAAATTTTTGTGCTTCCTAATTTACAAATAATATCTAAGATGATTAATAATTCCATGACCATAGCTGTTGCTTGGCTTCATGTAGCAGAACGGATACTGTCTTCAAAGTTAGGAACTCTAAGCTAAGCTCTAGCTGTAGTAGCATATCCATGGGAAAAACCACAACCGTGAGGAGTTTCAGGCTGACCGTGGCAGAAAGAGAATTTCAAACCTTACAGTTGATGTGTCTGCCATAAGCTATGAATATGTAAATTATTGTGTATTTGAATATGTAAATTATCCATGGGCCAACTTCTGGTCAGTTTAAATGAAATGATGGCTGCATGATGGCTACAATAAAACCAGACGGGTAGGTCTACTGTTCAAAATGGCATGACATCATTACAAATTTAATAACTTTGTGCACTGTTGGCATTATTTTTTAAAAAAGTTTAGTTTTTTTTTATACAAATATAACTCCTGTATTAAAAGAATGTGGAAATTGTTTCACCTAATCATTTTCCCATAGAAAGTGAAGTCAAATTAATATTACGGTCACCATCTTCTTTTCCCCTCCAAGTCTGCCCTGCTTTTAGACAAGTGGACTTGGTCATTGCTCAGTAGATTAGGCATAAGTACAATTTGAGCTCTTAAGTGGGCTCTTGAGCCTTGTTTATCTTACCTGTTGTATTACAAGACCCTTATCCATCCTGACACCTACCGAAAGTGAATGATGTTTGGATAGTGTTTTTATTAATAAGTAGTGTTTGGAATAATGTGGTTGGAGAGGCCAACCACATGTCATATATGCCAACAAGAATTTGACTTACAAAGCCTTGACAAAGCATGTCTTTGCTACGTCAGCATTTATTTCCCCTAAAACTAACATCCTATGAAAATTGAGAAACTATCAGAGGAATTACATTTCACAAAATTATATGCATGTAATCCCTTTACCTGTTTTTGCATTTGGCAATGGTTTATCCATGCATAATTTACAAAGATAAATGCAAGATATGCTAATTTGTAATAGAACAAAAGTACAAAAAATGTAACCATAAAGGCTTAGATGCTCTGCTCATAGGACCTGGGTTTGGCAAAGTGCCATGAGAAAGATTCTGTGAGAGAGACGATAATAGTGATAAACAAAATTGCAGCAGTATGCACACAGCATTCAACTCACAGAATCTCAGGCTGTACAACACTCTACTCCAGTGACCTGTGCAAACTGATGAAATATTCTGTGCAGCGTTTTATGTGTCAGTCACAATTACCTGTGAACTAATGGTAACTAAGTCAACATCTGAATATGTAAGTCTCTTGCTCTTCAGGATACAGCTAGTTAGGACTTGAGAACCACAGGTCTGCTGGGAACCCTGAAGGGTAGGGTCTGCCTGATTCAGAAGCTTAGCCCTCTGCAACCCCCTGGGCAGCTTTCAACTCCCATCGCAAAATTGGAAACCATTTTAGTGAGTAGATATTTGAAGTGTTCTGAAGTTACATTATATATATATTATATGATATATAATATATATTAAATATATTAAATATATAAAATATAATATATATTTAATATATATTATATATTACATTTGATGTGTTCTGAAGTTATATTATATAAAATATATATAATATATAATATATAATATATTATATATAAATGTATATATTATATATTATATATAATATATATTTTATATTATATATAAATGTATATATTATATATATTATATATAATAAATATGTATGCACACACACAAGAGGGCAAAATGTGGTTTGTGTCTTTAACAGGGGAGTGAGGTGTATGGCATACGACACAAAAGGCAGACTAAAATGCATGAAATAGACATCTATTTCCTAATGTGGAACACAATAGATCTTGAACATGTGATTTATTTTCCTGCTTCTGAACTTTCAGCTGACTCTCTCCTAGAATAAGAACAACCCCCATCCTGCCGGGGAGCACACTCCCTCATAAGGTCCATGTAACCTGACTTGTTACATGCACTCTCTTTTCAGAGGGCAGTGTGGCACACCTGTCTGAAAAAGCTAACCTTCTTTGAAAAACAGTCAAAACAATATAAAATCAATCAGGCAGGGGCGATCCTCAATCTGCCCACCGTTATAGGACAGAGAACAAGAGAAGGTAATGATAGCAGCTGTGATTGCAACGTAAGCTTTACATTTACAAAGGCACTCATCCAGGGGAAGGGGTATCTCTGGAGAAAGGCAGGCAGTGTGCATTCATTATTCACCAGGCTACTCAAAGCAGTCAGGGAGGTAATGCAGAGAACGCTCAAGGATGTCCAGGGTTCGCCTCTCCTAGGGGAGCAGTAGTAATAAATTTGGAAGCTTAATGTGCACTACCCCAGCTTCTCCATGAGAGCACCACACCCTGCTTCAGGATGATTTGTGTCAGGTGCATAAAAAGGTGTTCAGGAAAGTGAATGTGCAGTCCCCAAATGAAACCCACAGCAGTCTCTTCAATAATTTGTTCTTTCTATCCTGAATTAGTAATTTTGGAACACTGCTCACCTTATGTTTATTTATTCAAAAGATGTTTTTAAAAGTCTTAACAATTGACATAGTCTACAGTAGAATCATTCATAATTTGTGTTGTCTCCAAGAACACATTCAACTTTCTGAATGTAAAACATATGGGGGGAAGGCCAGAGATATTTCATCTGACAATTAAATGCAATTTATAACTTTTATAGATGCCTTATTATATCCTGGATGCCCAGTTATATTCAGTCATATCTACAAAGACATTGACAAAGGAAGAAAGGAGCAAATAATGCTAGCTACTTTATAAAAATAATGTACCCTTTCCCTAATTGTAACATATTTCCAGTAGTTTGAGAATACATTTAAATATACTATCTTGTACTCATTCAGAATTTTTAAATCTCTCTCTCTCTCTCTCTCTCTGCTTAATCAGCAGTGGGGTGTAAAGTATATTCAGACAAGTGTCTGAAATCTGAGCATTGAGTTCTAGCAGTGCTACCTATTGATTATATGGCTTTAAGTATTGTAAGGTCTCTGGTTTTCAAATGTATTGCTTGCAAAAGAAGGTACTGATCAAAGCCATCCTGACACATAGGTTTCTCCAAAAGATAAAACTGCACTGCATATTTATGTATGATGTCATAGTTAAAGTATCCTTTCTGGAGTTCAGAAGCTAAATTTTATCAGTTTATTGGCAATACAATACAAGAGGTAACAGATTCACTAAAAATGGACATTTCCTCAGTGAGGGCTATTCTTTCATTTCTGCAATAGGAGAGAAAAATAATGTTTTATTTTAATATAAGGTGCATAGTACTGGGCTAAATTACCATATCCCCCCTCTAAGTATTTGATTAGACACCTAGATAAAAATTCATTCAAGATATTGCTATGGATTTCATGATTGTGTACTTACAAAACTCATATTTGGGCCTAGGCCCAATGTGATAGTATTACGAGGCAGGTCCTTTAAGAGGTGATTAGGCCACAGGGGCTACACCCTCCCAAATCAAATTAATGTCCTTATAAAACAGGCTTCACACAGCATTCATCCCCTTTTCGCCTTTGCCTCCCTTGTGCCATGGAGGAACACAAAGTTCACCCCTTGGAGAATTCAGTAAAAATGCATCACTTTGGAAGCAGAGAGACTGGGTTGTTTCCAGACACCAGATATGCTGAGGTCTTGATCTTGTACTTCCCAGCCTCCAGAATGGTGAGAAATAAGCTTCTGTTATTTGTAAATCACCCAGCCTGTGGTGTTCTGTTATGGCAGCAGGAAAAGACTAGACACTCATTGTAGTAGCCAGTCTTCAAATATGCCCAGTGATTCTCTTCTCCTGGCATGCAAGCTCTGCATGGTCCCCTCCCACACTGAATAGGTTTGATCAGGTTAAACAATGGGGTATTGCGTGAACTACAAACTGATTTCTGAATATAGATTATTATAAATGGCTCTGCATCTTCTTCCCTGTTCTCTTGCATTATACCTTCTGGAGACTCCAGCCATCCTGTCATGGGTACAGTCAAGTAGCCATACAGGGAGGTCCACATGACGAGGAACTGAGACCTCCCTACCAACCAACAGAAAGGAACTGCAGCTTCTTGTCATCAGCCACATGCAGTGGCCTGCTGGGCAGTGGGTCCTCTCGCCCTATGTCAAGATGATGCATCCTGAGCCAGCGACTTCACCGTAACTTCTTCACAAACTGAGCCATAGCCAGCAAGGTAAGCCACTCCTGAGCTTAGAATTCAATAAACGGTGTGAGAGGACTAGCATTTACCACTGTTTTCAGCTACCAAGTTGTAATGCAATATTAGAAAATCAATAATGACATAAAAGTTTTGAGCAATGATGTGATCATGTTGACCTAGTTGACTCAGAACACTATACCCAACAGCTGCAAAATACATACTTTTTCCAAGGACAAATGGAGATATTCACTAAAACAGATAATATGCTAGCCATGAAACAACTATCAAGTTCAAAATATTTAAATTCTAACGAGTATTTTCTGTGACCAAGTTAGGAAAAGGTAGCAAGAATATCTTTTAAAGACCCCAAATATCCGGAAACTAAACAAAACACTGTAGAATACACAATGGATCAAATAAATTATTACAAATAAAGTTAAAAAATTCACACCAGAGAATTACAAAAATGAAGACATATCCTAATGTGTGGGAATCAGTTAAAGTAGTACTCATGGGGAAGTCTGCAGCTTAAACACTCATATTATGTCAGATAAACCATACAAAGTCAATTATTTAAAATACTGCCTCAGGAAGTTTATAGGAAAAAAAATATGTAACATTTTAAAAGGCAGATAGAGAAATCAGCAAAGCCAAAGGTATTTTGCTTGAAAGATTAATTGATAAAGATTTAGCTAGACCTATCAAGAGAAAGAGAGATACACATTGACTACATTAGGAATAAAAGATGCAAAATCTCTATAGATCCTCAGGACATCAAAGAGATTATAAGAAAATTGTGAATAAATTTTTCCCCCCAAATTGTGACCACTGAGGTAAAATGGACAAAGCCCTAGAAAATTCCAACCTATTAAAACTAACACAAGATAGAATATCTGAGTGGAGCTATAAGAATAATTTAATATTTGATATTATAAACTTTTCTGAAGTTAAAATGATAGGCCCAGATGGTTTCACTGGCAAACTCTGTCAAACATTTAAGAACTACAATAAAACCCAGTATTTTAAGAAATCTTTAGGAAAATAGAGAAGGGGCAAAGGTTGTCCAAGTAGTTCTAGGAGGTTAATATAACTTTGATAACAAAGTGTGTCAAAGACATAACAAAAGGTAAAATAAAATGGAAAGAGGCAAAAACAAACAAAATTACAGACCACTCTTCATTATGAGCTGAGAAGAAAAAAAAAAACCCTTTAAAATTAGCAAATCGAATGGATCAGTGTATGAAAATGGTTAGTAGTATTTGTCTTTGAAAGAGTAGAACTACTATATTTTTTATGCTTGGTCTTAATTTGTGTCTAAATTATTTTTATAAGAGCAGAAGAAATAAGTAAGTAAAATATAAGGAATTTTAAAATGTATTTGGAACTTTTTCTCCTAATTTTTTAGTTTTACTCTGTAGAGTAGCAATACATTGCTACAAAATGTAAATAAAAGTGAAAAGACAAATGGAGAAAGCTTTTAACTTTTATGGAAAACCAATGGCAAAAAATATTGGTTTGTTAAAAGAGAAAAAAAATCACAACCATAGATACAATCTAAAATTTGAACCAATATGAGATTTAAATTTTATAAGTTCCTAATTTTAATCCCATTTTCACTTCAACCCTTCAGGTGATTTTGTTGTAATTGCTATATCATTTAAAACAGCTTTCATTAACCCTCTAACATTTTATTCCTGTCTTTATTTGGCCTTACTTCCTCAAAGAAAAGGACGATTGGTAGGATGTTAGGAACTCGATTCCTTAATAAACCCTGTAGGAGACAGAAAGTGAAAACGGGCCTCTAAGAGTTTGCCAAGCCCCTCTCATTTGATGGCATAACATTAGCAAGACCACTAGTGACAGCCCTAGCAATAGAGGTATCAGTTAGCAATAACAGAAAAAGGAGCCCCTCTGCTCTCTTGCTGCCCACCCAAAGCATATGGCTTTTATGTAGCATTTCCATTCAAGTACTGCTAGAAAGAATTCCACTCCCCAAGACAGCTCTGTTCCATCTTGAAGAAGAACAAAAGCATGATCTAATGCAAATACATACATTCAGTTAAAAAAGGAAAAAAACAACACAAAAATTGGTAATTAGGAAAGCACCTGCAGAAAGACGGAGATGGCCATATAACCACAGCAGGTGCAGGACAGGGAATTCAGATTTTTCCTTACAGAAACTACCCATACATGTTAAATTTCATAAGCAATATGTTGCCGATTGAAGTGAATGTTTTTATAAATCAGAGACTAGTTGTCCAACCAGTTGGACAACCCTGAGACTGAGATACCACCTGTCTTGGAGGCTTCACTATTACAGACTCTGCTGAGGATGGCAGCTGTGCCCGCAACTTCAGCACAGCCAGAAATAAATCATCTGACTGGTTTAAGGACTCTGGCAGAGCTCCTTCCCCCAGTATCTGTGCATAGAATGAGAACATCCTTATCTAGGCAGAAGGTTTAACGAAGCTTCTTGGAGCAGGAGAAAATGAATGGCATCTCACAAGTCAAAGGAAAAACAAAAAGGCTAAATTAAAGCAGCTCCAAAAAACTGTTATTTTACATGTTGGTGATTTTGATTATTTAGAAAATGACTTTTAGTTGCTGAAATCATATTTGCTGATTGATAGGTTCAAACCCCATGGATACTCCAACCCTTTCCTAATACAGATTTTATCCAATCCATTCTTCGTAGCCTTAATAAGCTGGGCAAGCCTAGGGAGAAAAAAAAATGAAAGAAACGAAATATAGACACTTGCAACAACTTGCAGGATTCTCAAGGGAACTGTGCTAAGTGAACAAAGCCAGCCCTAGGTTTAAGCACTGCGTGATTCCAGGATAACACTCCAGTATGATCCCAACATTTTAATAAAACGTTCTGGAAATGACACAATTGTAAAAATGGAGGAAAGATGTGTGGCTTCCTGAAGTTAAAGGGAGTAAATACGTTTATTGTAAAGGTACCATGAGGCTTCCTGATAGCCAGAGAAAAGGTCTGTGTCCCCAAGGTTTCTATGTCAGTATCCTGGCTGTATTATTATTGTACTCTAGTTGTTTTTTGCAAAATGCTACCATCGGGTCAGGATGGAAGGGAGCTCTGTATTATTTCTTACAAGTACAAGTGAATCTACAATTACCTTGAAATGAAAGCTTCAATTAAATAAAGAAGCAAGGACTAATAAAAGTGTTGTCCTGAATTCAATAAAAAATAGAAGCAATTATGTATCAACAAACGTATTTTTTTGCATACTTAATCTCATTTTTCTAAATAGTTATTCTATGAGGTAGATTTTAATTCCATATTTAAGTTGATTTTTTTTTCAAAAAATGCCTATAAGTAATTTACTCAAATAATAAAACCTTACAGCTACAAAATTTTGTATCACTCTTCTGGTACATCTTCATGAACAAAGGTAATAAGGAAGACCTCCAAGAGGGAGTGATTTGCTTGAGGCCACAGAAACAGTCATCAGACACAAGTTTAGAGACCTTTTCCTTTAAGCACTAATTCGATCATACTCAAACTTGAAATCTGAAAGGAAATTAAAATTTCAGTATAGGCAGACAACTCTAAATCACTTTCAAAATCATATTTTTTTAGGATAATACTATTGCAACACTCTAATTCCTTCTGATGGTACCTTGTCATGGAATTCCAACTCATTACAAAACTGACTGGTCAAATCCCAATTTGTTAAGCTCTTAAAATAGGGCCTACACAGTTAAATTCAATCTCCTCTACCAATGCAGCTTAACCTTGAGTGAAGTATAATGCACACTCTAGGCTTTTCTTAATGCACCAAGAGGTTTCATTCTTTCTCATTCATTCATCAAATATTTAAGCAGCATGAACTTCTTCAGGTACCCAAGTAGACAGATCACATTGACAAGTATAATTGAGTTTCTGGTCAATTAATTCTTACATCTTTTTCAACTGAATGACTGATCTTGTGCAATGAATTTGTTAGTCTGAGATGAAAACTTTGCAAACATCATTGTCAAATTTCATCACGTCTCTTGTAGCATAAGAGTGCAAACTGAAAGTAAATGCTGGCAACAATCAGGCAAGGGTTGAAGCTAGTTAAACCCACTGACCAGCTATGTGGTTTGGGTAAATTACCAGATTGCTGCAAACTTCTGTTTCCTCATTTACAAAAGGGGGATAATGATATATACTTCACGGAATTAAGTTTCTCCCCAGTGACTGCCTTGGCCTAGCCCATGAGAGCTGCCTCATCCAAGCTTAGCCCGTCTTCCTGGAGACACTGACATTCAGTCTCTGGGTGATGGGAGATTGGGTGGATGGAATAAGGGCTCACTCTTCCCACTTCAGTTCAAAGCATCTCAACCTAGCAGCTGCCTTAGCTCTGAGCTCCCAAGGAATAGCTAAGTTCACCATTGCCACAGCTTCACAGTTCACCTTCTCTTGCTCACTCTCCTTCCTTCTCCTTCCTTCAGATGATTCTCCAGTCACGGTCCCCAGGGAACCCCTTACAAGTCAACCTCCAAGTCTGAATTCCCTTCTCAAAGAACACAACCTAAAAGACATAGCTGTTCTTGTATTTTTAGCAGATGCTCTTAATTCTCCACATGTTAAAGTAAGTAGAAACTACCCAACTTCTGTCCATTTTCTTTCCAACCCACCTGCATCTAAACCTGTTATTTTAATCCTCTTTGGTGTCAAAAAGCAAGGGGAGGCTTTCTCTGGCTATAATTTCCGTATTTAAACACTGGGTTTCATTATCTCTCCTGCTTTCTGTCTCTCTGTCTCGTTCCTAAATGTTCTCCTATGAGATGCTCACATTCTCACTCCTTCTCATTTTCTGTTTGCTCCTTCTTCCTCTCACCTCTCCGCCTGACATCCTGCCTCCCACTCTCTCAATTGCACTCTTTCTTCTGTGTCTGTCATTCTCTAGATCTTCTTTCTATATTTTCTCTTTGATATTGTTCCAAAGGGAAGAAAATACTAAAATAAATAAAAATAAAATAAGTTGCCTAGCTTAATAATGCCTACCTTACATGACCCAGGTGAATTTCTACCCCATTTAACGCTGCTCATCTTTAGGAAAAAGGATGCCTGAGGTCAAAACTCCCCCTTGTGACCAAACAGGCTAAGACTGGTGGCATCCAAGAGAGCAGCTCACTTGACCTCTGAAGAATGTCTACCTTATTAAAATAACATTTCTGTGATAAACGACATCCCCCAGCATCATGACCATTGACAATCACCATGACGATGACCGCAGGAAACCAGGAAACAGACCAAGGATGGCAGCACTGGGGTTTTGAGGAGGTCTCTGCCCATTCCCAGAAAAGATATGAATCTTCTTCCCCTTGCTTTTAATGCCCAACCCGTTCATTAAAGATGCCTGGTCTCTGTGCCTTCCTGGCTCTCAGAAACTGAGAAGTTGATCTGTGAGCCATGCGAACTCCTACTTCTCAATTCCATGGCCGCTCAATAAAGCCTGCACTACCATAGGCTCACATTTCATTTTGCACATTGGCTCTGCAGAGCAGAAGACAGAAACAACTTACATTTTGGGGTACTAGCTTTGTCGGTAACAGCTTTTCTAGGGTTTCCTCTCCAGCCTCCTTGATTTTTCACAGCCTCTGTCTCTCTCCATCCATCAGCCATCATCTCCCTTCCCTGGTTATCCATATCCTTCTTTGTTTTCAACCTATGTAACTGGTTAAGATGCAAAGCTAAATCTCTCAAACCTTAGAAATAAATATCATTTCCTGAGACTATGCCTCCTACATGTACTCTGACTCTGTCTACCCTTGCCAGCCAAAGAGGTTGAGAGTACTACCCAAACTCATAGTCTTCATGTTGTCAACTTCAGCTCATTCCTCGGTTCACTGCAATCAACTCCCCGACCCACAGCTCTTCAGAGACTTCTCTAAGTTGAGATCCCACCACTATCCATTCCAACAGCCTCAACTCCCACCCACCAAGACCAAACACATTCAGCCCTCAGTATGTGGACTCCTCCCTCCCTCTGGAATCACTGGTCTCCTGGTTTCTAAAACACCACTGTGCACCCACAATCTTCCTCCTACTAATCATTTTTATATTCACCTAAAAACCACTCTTCTGCCCCAGGTCTTTATATTCACCTAAAAACACTCTCCCGCCCCAGGTCTTTCTGAGTTCTATGAACGGTCATACACGCCTGCTCTGTGCTCTTTTGGTGCATAAAGATCCCCTTCCTGAGGGTCTCAAACCTTATTCTTGTAGAGAAGAAGATATCCTGATCTTTCACCAGAGCTTGTGACAAATATTACTAGGTAGGACTCGGGAAACTGCATACAATCCTCCCAGGGATGGCAGTACTTAACAAAACATTGCTGGCATCACATCCCCTGCTCTTTATGGTGACAATCTGTTTGGCTGCCTGCCTTTTCTATTACCTATAAGTTCCATAAGGACATGGGTCACGTCCATCTGGCTCAGCACATTTTCTCCAGGAATTAGTAGGGTTCCTGCCAAATTGGAGAGGTTTCTCAGAGTTTCACTGGTTAGACAGAAGACGGAGAAAGCTTGATATGGGAGAAAGCATGGGCTTTTATTGAGAAGATGTTTTCAGAGGTTTTCTGAGAAGGAAATTAGTAAATACCACATGGTTAGCTTTCCGTGGCATTATTTTTTATTTATTTCTATTTCTTCTTCATAGTTTTTAAAAAGATAACGAACCATATAAAGAAGGGACACATTTCACATATTCAAAACTTATAGCATTGCGATTTAATACCATTTGGATTCTGATTTTCATTATTTAGTTATTATACCTACTCTCTCAAAGGTTAAATGGGGATAATAATATTATGTGTACAACTATAAGCAATAAATGAAGAAATGTTTTTTAATGAGCTTAGTAAAGTGCTTCACATATATGTGCTCAGCAGAGAAAGCTACCTCAAGATTATTGTAATTATTATTGGCACAACATCACATATTAATTTGGGGGTATTTTTGTTAAGGGCACTAATGCCACTCAGTCTACTTTTTAAACTCTTTTATTAGAAGAATATTGGATGTACTACTGTTGAATACTTAGCTGAATTTCAGATAGAACATGGCCGTACCATAAACCCTACTCTGTCTACTGGCCTCATTTGTGAAGGAATTATATTTGACACTGATTTGCCATAGGACATGGAGATTTTAGAATGAGCAAAACTTCATTTATACTTGAATACCGCTGTTGCTTTGTTTAACTCTGGAAGCTCGTTATTAATAGAATGCAATCTTAATTGGCTTGATACTGTTTTGAGTGTAACCTCTACTTTTGATTACAGTACCCGATTGTCTTGAAAAATATTTTTGGCTTGTTTTTGAGAAGTTACTACTTAAACCCTGTTGTCAAATAGTTTATATTCTAATGAAGGAAACTTGAAGCAACTAGGTGATATCATTTATAAAGAAAAACATTAAACATGAGTCATTATCTATCACGCATTAAAAATAAATTACAAACTGTCAGATTTTCCACTCTTTCTCCTTTTAGTTAATACCCAGGTCTTGATTGGATGTGTTTACTTTTTTTAAGACAAAAATGGGAAGGTCTTAAAATATAAAACAAACAGAAAGAAATAGCTCCTACTGCTTCATAGAAAGCTCTGTCCACCTATTCAGGTCTTGCATTACCTTTCTTTTACAACACAAAGAAAAATCTTAAGGGGTGTAGACTTAAATTTCAAGTCTGATACATGAATTCCCATAATTCTAAGTGAAGGCCCCTGAATTTGATAATTATTATTAAAAATTGAAGTAAAAGAAAGCACATCAATTTCCTAATTTTATCTCTAGTAGGTTCTAGTAGAGCTTTAAATAACTTTTAAATATTAAACCAACAGATACAACAATTAAGGTAGTGGGTTATAATTTCTTATAATTCATTGATGGGTGGTTAAAGAACATATATTCTTCAAGCAGAATGAAGAAACATAAATATTTGGCAAAGGCATGTCATAACTATTTTGCTAATAGATACTGCCTACATTATTACTAAGGAGCAAGGAACAGTCTTTTTTATTTTTATTATTTATTTATTTATTTATTTACTGAGAAAGAGTCTCGCTTTGTCACCCAGGCTGGAGGGCAGTGGCACAATCTTGACTCACTGCAATCTCCCCATCCTGGGTTCAAGCGGTTCTTCTGCCTCAGCTTCCCAAGTAGCTGGGACTATAAATGTGAGCCACCACACCTGACTAAATTTGGTATTTTTAGTAGACACAGGTTTTCACCATGTTGGCCAGGCTGGTCTCGAACTCCTGACCTCAAGTGATCTGACTGCCTCAGCCTCCCAAAGTGCTGGGATGACAGGGTGACCCACCACGTGCAGCCAGGAACAATCTTAAGAATGAATCACGAGGATGCAAATTAGAAAAAAGAAAAAAAAGAATTTAATAAAATTTGCAATTTTATTAAATACATATTTTGCTGAAGTTAGAATGAGTCCATCATTGAATTTCAAATATTCATGGAAGAAAAGTAATAAATATAAAACAAATTAATTTTAATGAACTTCTCAATTTTCTTTTACTCAAGTTATTATTTGCACTTTTGTTCCACGTCAGAAAAACAAGAAACAGAAGGTTTTTAAAAAAGTATTTACTTACATGCCTCATTGCTGGAAGATAATTATGTTAAAGTTGGCATTCAGTAATGCAAACATGGGCCACCACTGCTTTCTATCCATCAGCAGTACAATTGCAGGACATACACAACACGCAGAGTAGCAAGAAAACAATTCCGAGAAAGAATCCCATAGCAAGTTCTTCAAGAGTCAGTGCTCACTCCCTAATATCTGCAAATGTTTAGGAAAGCTGACAAAGGCATAGGCCTCTCTTGGTGTGCTGGCGTGTATACATGTATACTGTATTCAATTTTTTATACTTTAACTTGTAGTCACAAGGTTGGTAAAATACTGGAAGAGGCCTTATTCTCAAAATGGATTACTTAGCAGTGGAGAAACAAATAATAGAATTTTAACAAAATTAGACTCTGCATTGTAAGTACTGCATTGATTTTTAAATATTTAATGCTTGCAGTTCTCTATTTAAAGATGTCATTGAGGAAAAGGGTCTTACGTAACTCTGCTAAGACATTTTATGCATCTAAAAAGTGAAGCTACCTTTATATAATAATATTTAGCATATATTTCTGGGAAGGGGGCAATTTTATTTCATTGCTACTCATACTTAGAAGCTTAAGAGTGACATAATTCAGATTATCCTGAGAGAAATACTTTCTCCTTAAGAGAACACTATGTAAATTCCACTGAAGAGGACAATTTAAAAATCCATTGAAATTAAGACATTTATTGATAACTATGTAAGGTCATTCTAGAAAAGGAAGAGAAACATGCAAGAAATCCATTAATTTGTTCCAATCAACTGAGTATGTGAAACCCGAGGACACATGTCCTGGCTTCTGCCTCGTCTGTGTCCCAGGCTGAGGAGAATCGGGACGTGACGCCTCAGCCATCGGAGCTGCCGTGCTCTCCAAGGTAAGGCGCTGTGCTTCGTATCTGCTTCACCTATCATGACACTCTATTATGGCCATATTATGACACTCTTATCTTTGGTAAAATGATAATTAAGCATATAGCCTTTAAGTTTCAGTAAGTATATTAAATAAATCAATAGAAGGATTTAGAAAAATTATTTTAAAGAAATGTAATTCTCTTTCTTCATACTGCCAATGATTAGCATAACATCTTAAGCAATTGTGAGAATGACTTGAACATAGAATGTATTAAATCATTTCCAAACGGAATTCATTAGTTCCTTTTTCTTGTGAATATTTTTCCTTAACGTGATTTTTGAAAGTTTTCACAACTTTTTAAACTTCCATATTTTCCTTAACTATAACTTTTTTCCTTTTATTGTATTGTTTCATGTAATCCATTTTAATAGATCAATATTTTTAATTTGATCAAAGCACTTTGCTGGTTGAATAATCATTGTAAGTGGAATTTAAATAAGTACGCCTGGACTTTCCAAAACACAAGTTTTCTCTATGTTTATTTCTCTTCCTATCATTACTCTCTCTGTGTGGGGAGTATCTTGTACATACTGTGGGTTGAAGCAAAGACCACTCAGGAATGCTGTGGACATTTTTGTGACTTGCTGGCTATTGTATAGTTCCAAAAAGTTCTATTTTGAATATTTTAACCACGTAACTAAATCAAAGGCACTTGTGCCTAAAATCTCCAGCCATAAATTATACAAGCCATATTGACTGTTTGCAGGTTTATATTAACAAGTAAACAGAAAATTTGAAGTTTCACATTATGTAAATATTTAAAGTATAATTTACATATATTTACATAATACTTTGCTAATTAAGCTTAAAAATCACATTTACATGAAAAAATAATTTATCCTACACAATTTAAATAAACCAACTTTTAATTTCCATAAGGTAAATACAAATGTAGGAGAATAATGAAAGTTAAGTTTTATATTTAACTTGATTTTTAGAGAGCCGGGTTGTTTATAGGCAACAGAATCATACAATTTTTAGTGCAGTCTCCTTGAATATGAATTGAGATATTAAATAGAAGTTATACAGATGTTATGTTAGCTCATCATTCAGAGGAATAGAGTGAAATTTTACATATTGCTAGTTTTCTGCTTTATATAAAAACACCACATTGAAAAAAAGCGGCAGAATATCAGTATGCATTTTTCTCTATTTGAAAATAAAATTAAAGCCAACTATGATTGAGAGGAGAAAGTGGAGTTTTAAAAGAAAAGCAACAGAAAGTCCAGGCGCAGAGGATCACGCCTGGAATCCCAGCACTTTGGGAGGCCAAGGTGGTCAGGAGTTCAAAACCAGCCTGGCCAACATGGTGAAACCCCGTCTCTACTAAAAATATGAAAATTACCCAGGTGTGGTGGTGTGCACCTGTAATCCCAGCTACTCGGAGGCTGAGGCAGGAGAATAACTTGAACCTTGGAGGTGGAGGTTGCAGTGAGCCTGGATCACACCACTGCACTCCAGCCTGGGCAACAAAGTGACATTCCATCTCAAAAAAAGGAAAAGAAAAGGCAAAGAACAAGAAAAAAAAAAAAGCAACAGAATGCACGAGAGACTTGGTGTGAAGGACCTTGTGGAAGTGACACTGTGGGAGTGGAGAAAAACAGCTTCCCCATCAGAAGGTGCCTCCTGGGGTGTTGTGTATGTGTTGATAGGGGGGAACACAGCTGTGCACATGAGTGTGGTGCATGCTCTCTGGAGACAAATCTGGGTATCAGCCTAACTGCCGTAGCTGCCCTTGCAACCCGGGCAAGGTGACTATTTGTAAATCAGGGGTGATCTATTGGGGCAGGTGGTAGGGAAAGAGAAGAATCAGCAGCCAACTGCAGTAACCCAGGCCAGAGCTGACTGTGAGCTGGACTCATAGGTAACAGGGGAAGAGGCAGGTCATGTTTGGTTTTGAGAGCTATGGTGATGAGGCAGGGCAGACAGGTGCGTGGAGTTGCTGTGGGAAGTGAGGTAGAGGGAGGTAGCAAAGATGATGCCTGGATTAAGGCTAGAGCAACCATGCGGGGTGGAGGAATCTAACTTTCAGGATTAAATAGCTTCGCTGGGAGATTCTCGTAGACACCCAGACGGAAATATTAATCAAGCACTGTGCTGTGCTTGTGTAGCTCAGAGGAGGGGTCTGTGTCTGGGGACACACACCTGGAAGTAGTGATCACACTTCAGATGCATCTAAAGATGGAAAGGAAATGCTGGCTCCTAGACAGAGTTCAGGATGGAGCTCCCCTCTCCAGCAAGACAAATGATGTAAGTGAGATGCTGATCTAACACTGCACATGGAGTAATGGATGAACAAGGCTGCCAGGCAGCAAAAGCTTAGCAGGGAAATAAAGGTGAGGAATACTTGGTAGTGTGTTTGGGGCATATTGTTCTGAAGGTTAAAAGACAGATTGAAGGCCAGGTGTGGTAACTCACACGTGTAATCCCAGCATTTTGGGAGGCTGAGGCGGGTGGATCATGAGGTCAAGAGTTTGAGACCAGCCTTACCAACATGGTGAAACCCTGTCTCTACTAAAAATACCAAAATTAGCCTGACGTGGGGGCTCCTGCCTGTAATCCCAGCTACTCAGAAAGCTGAGGCAGGAGAATCACTTGAACCTGGGAGGCGGAAGTTAGAGTGAGCCAAGATTGTGCCACTGCACTCCAGCTTGGGCGACAGAGTGAGACTCTGTCTCCCCTCAAAAGAAAAACACAGATTGAAGAGGATACTACGGAGACATGGGGAAGACACTGAAGGTTTTGAACTGAGATTGGGGCGATAATGAATGAAGTATTTAATAATACAACATTATACTGGTGGACTAGAAGCAGAGAGATCATAGCAGCAAAGATGTTGAGAAAGTCATGTAAGTAGTTGAGCTTTGAACTAACAAGAGTTTGGATGGATGTAATTGCAGAGGAGACACGATGACCTGACAGCTTTGGGAATAATTTGGGAGGAAGAGAGGCAGGATGTGCTGGGATGTCGCTGGGGCGGACAGGCACAAGGAACACAAACTGTCTCTTTACCATCTCCTTCCTCTCCTTAACTCAGGTGGAGCTTTCATATTCCCTAAGAGTTTTCCTCCTAGGGTATTAATATGTGTAATTTTTAATATCAATTCTGTTATTACCTGATATAATATTTGCCACATTAGCAATTTCCTGCATTGCTTGCTTGTATGTGGATGATACAGAAAACGAAAATAAACAAATAAGTAAAATAAATAAATAAATAAAAGTAGAGCAGCTAGAGACTGTTCTTTCTTGCCATTTGAACATCTGTATTTTTGTGTTGTTTTTCCTATTTTCTGAAATTTGAAGTGAAAAGAATGTCTCTACTAATATCAGTGTGAACAAGAAATTTTTAAATAACTAGGAATACATTTATTTGAGAGAGACAGAAAAAAAAAGAAACCAATGTAATGTGTATCTACAGAGCGGCATGTGTTATAAAACAGAAAACACCTACATTCAACAACTAGGGGGTCCCTGTAAAATTAAAAGTTTGTATAAGCTATCATGAGTTGCATCCATACTTTAATTTGTTCAAGTCAAGCAGTTTTATTTTTCTAAACAGTCCTATTACGTAAGTTCAGTCACAAGTTTTTATATGTGTACCTGTAGGCATGTTTGTTTATTCATTTGTTTTTGCATTGGAACCTATTTAAATATTTTAAGTGTTGAAATCTAAACTACGAATGATAAGAGTAAAACCTTTATACACGGTGAAACCCCGTCTCTACTAAAAAATAAAAAACTTAGCTGGGCATGGTGGCACATGCCTGTAGTCCCAGCTACTTGGGAGGCTGAAGGCAGGAGAACTGCTTGAATCCGGGAGGTAGAGGTTGCAGTGAGCCAAGATTGGGCCACTTCACTCCAGCCTAGCGCCTGGCAACAGAGCGAGACTCTGTCTCAAAAAAAAAAAACCTTCATACAAGCATTTTTGTTTTAGTAACTTAAATGTGTGGTTCTTAAAAATATGCATGCTTAAAAGAAGGACAAAATATTTCTTAACGAAAACCCAAGGTGGTCAGAAACATGGCAAATGATAATTCATGGCCATAATGTGTGATGTGTTTTATTCCTATAACCGCAGTGTTGTGTTATGTTATATGTTATCACAAGAGTGTTGTTGCATGGTTTCTCAAAACGTCCAGGGTCCTGAATGTCCTATAACAGGTGAAGGCTGGCTGACTCAGAGACGAGTCTTGTTTTTTTTCTCTTCAAAATGGAACCACTGAGATGAAACTCTTAATAACCATAATAATAAAAAGCAACCCACTTTGCCTGCTGGCTCTTGACAGCAAGCAGGCCCTGGGGATACCACTGTGTTGGGTTCACCACATTTGTCTTCACAGCAAACATCCCAGAAATAGGACCAGCCTGGATTTCCCTATGGAGCTTCCAGATGTGGCCTAGTGGCTGCCTATGGCTCTAATCCAGACATAGATTGAAAACAGCAAAGAAAATTGCAAACCAGATGATCCCCAAATAAAATGGAAGAACCTTTGAAGCAATACCTATAAGCTTAATTATAAGGGAGCCCATGATTATAAAAGAAAACTGAGGATGTTAAAATCCTTTCTTAAGGATTGATAATGCATGCCCTAGAAGGATAACTTAAGTTGGTATCGTGTAATTTGATCATTTAAAATTAAAGATATCTTAAAAGTCTTTACTAAGATGTTTAAGTGTGTACATAAGTCAACTAATACAGGCTTCCCCAAAAAGTCACTCACTCATCCATATGGAATCATCTGAGAAAGTAAAAAGAACATTGCATGAGTTTTTTCCCTACAATTTAGGAAGCACTTCTTCTGGGTTGCAATCTGATGTTGTCTTGTGACCTGGCATTCTTGATGTATTTAATGGAGGTGTGTGTCTCAGGTAGAGGATTCCTGCAAAGCCATCCTGCAATTTTAAAGCTTTCAGTGGCCTCAATTTTATACATAATTGCAGGAGAAACACCCTAACAACAAAAGCCATTTAGATGTATAAGCCAATAGGTCAGTTCAAAGGGATGAGCAGAGAGAGAATGTTTGAAAAATATTTTTCCATCCCCATGTTTTTTTAAATTAAGTGATGCATCATTCATAAGTGTGTTTGCTCTTTAATTATGTACTACAAAAAGAAGCATGGCTGTACCCTCCCCTCTCTGCACTCTGAGCTGTAATGAGCTGTTCCTTCATTTCTTTCTGTCACGTTTACCATTATATATGCTCAGTAAGTAAATGCAGAGTGAATGAATCAACTAGCTTGGAAGAAGATAAATTCCTTTTGTAGTACAGAGAACTGGAAATCAGAAAACTAGATTACAGTCTAAGCCCTATCTTTTAAAATGGGTGATACTGAAACACTTATTTTAATTTGCCTCAATTGACACATTTATAAAACGGGTAAAGGAAGAATGCTTACCTCACACCGTTATTATAAGAATGAAACACACCACACATGAACGATGAATAAATAAATGCTAAATAAAGCATCTCTCCTTAAAGAGGTTGTAATAATTCATGCCAATTAAGAAAGATTTAGATTCCCTTTGAATGGCTTGTGGTTCCTGGTGTGTTCAAATCACAAGACAGAAAGTCAGAGGACAACTCAGTGAGAAATGACCCTGGTAACACCCAGATTGATTAACTTGTTTTATAGATAAGCTATCTGCAACACAGGAATTCAAGTACAAAACTTTAAAAGATGTTCTTTGTTTGAGATAGTGAATTTTAGCCCTTGGAACTGAGAAAGAACATTCAACATAAGGTGAATACTTCAAAAAAACTTTCAATGCAGTTGTCAAAGTCTGGGTAAATATGAACATTAGTTTTGGCATGATTAAAAATGCTGTGGGTGGGTTATGTTTACCCTGTGTGTTGTTCAGACGATGTTCTATTACACTACTGTGTGATGATGTCTATCCATGGGGCTTCACCAGCTGAAATTTTGGGAGAAAAACAGCATAATTTGAAGGTGAAATTAATTTTTGTTTGAACACGATATATTCTTATTTTTGAGAATTTGTGAATCAGATGGAAATGAACTTTGTAAAGAGTGATTCCTATGTGTTCATATAATTTTTGTCTGGAAACACAGAATACTCACTTAGAGTTCTTGTTAAATAAAATATCTCAGCAACAAAGGCTGAAATAAGATGATCTTTCACTAATCAGATTTCATATAAAACCCTTGTAAATGAGAGTAACGTGTTCGCAGCTTTAGAATAAAGCTAATTTCAACACAATTCTATACACATCCTTTGAACGGAATCTAATTATATCACAACAAATACAATGTGCTTCAGAGGTAATGGCATTAGAACAAAACGCAAGTGATTTGGAACAAGATCTTCATGAAGCATCGCACTGAGAAATAATACACCTCATAATGCTGTTGATCTTCACTATTTTTTTCTATAAAATTTAATTTTCCAAAACAGGTTTGTCATTCTTTTCAGGGTCATGTGACATAAAATGTGCAACACGCATCACACACATATTGTTATATGTTGGAAGTTGTCTAGTCCCTGTGCTTGAGTTTTAGGGTGGTTACCCAGCTGTGAGGTCAACCACAAAGAGCTGAGAAAGTGGACTCAGTCAATGGATTTGGCCTTAAAGACTAGGAACTCAACACTCTCTCTAAGAAAGGTTCAAATAAGTGAAGGTAGTGAAATACCCCGTTTCTACATATTGGTGGATATTAATTTTCCACTCTCTGTGGCAAATAAAAGCTTCTCATCTCTGTAGTACCTACTTAAGTTTCTTTCTATTCAGCAATATTTATCCCTTCTGGTGTCCTTTCTCAGGCAGGGATAGAATTGCAGTCATTACAAATAAGAAGAGAACGTCATGAAATATTGTCTCCTCTCATCCCTAAGGCTGAGTGATCAATCTTGTTCACCCATTCATTTATTCCCATCCAGGAATGCACTGAGAATCAACTGTGGATCAGAACCAGTATTAGAGACTGGGGTACAATATAGAAAAAATGTTAAAACTGCTTTACGATTTTCAAAGAGGTAAGAATACAAATGAACTCTCTTTGACTCAAAACAAGGAATCCTTGATCTGAATTAAAAACAAATATGGATGCATGTGACAGATCTATTTTTTCTTCTTCATTCTAGGCATCATTTCCATAAGTTTTTCTTTTTCTCAATCTCTGCTACCACTGGATTCTTTCTTTCAGCCCATAAACTTGCATAAGTCTTATTTATCTCAACACACACACACACAAACGCACACATCACACACACACAAACACATACACACACAAATACACACATAAACCCACACACACACATACACATACACATAAACACACATACACATACACAAACACACACACATAAACAGACACACACACATATAAACAAACACATGCAGATTTCTAATTTCTTCCCTCTTCAAGCATCTTTGTTCTGTTACTTTTGCCAGCTCTATCCTTATAATCTCTACTGAATTACATGAAGGACCTATACTCACTTCCTCCCATTTTCAACACCTGTTCAGTCACAAAACCTGGAAATCACACCTCAACTCCTATTATTTACCTTAAGCTGCTTTCTAAACCCTTGCATGAGACCACTCAGCTCTAATTCAGCATTCCTAAGCTCCAGTAATCCTCTTCCACTGTGCTCCTTGCAGCCTTCAAAGCTGTTCACTACATCTTGTGCCATGATGAGCCTCTTTGCAAACACGCTTAAGCACATTTTCAATAAAGCCATGGCATATATCAGTCAAATTGTTCTTCAAAACCATCCCCCCCCAAAAAAAACTCACTTTCCTGGGTTCAGAATAAACCAGTGCAGTTCACTTATTTAAATAAAAACACACAAAATCCCTTTTCCTTATTAGACCTTATTTGCTTTTTCCCCCACTGTAAAACTAGAACTTCTTCCTGAGAGGATCTCCCAGACACTTCCCTTATGATAGTACTGGGAAGTCCACTTTAAATCCCTAATTGTCCCCACATCTTGCTTACTTAGAACATCCTTCTTTTCCATTTATTCAAGTTTTAGTTGTATTGGGAACCAGTTCAGGCATGGAGATTTTTCTAACCAAAAAAAAAACAAACAAAAAAAAACAGCGAATACTCATTTCTTTTACTTTAACTTCCTAATAGAGTTGTCTAAACTGTCATTCATTTATTTTCATTCTTGTTTCATGACTTACCTAAGAAGACATAACGTAGTAACGTGAGCACGCACTTTAGAATCCAAGAAATCTGGGCTAATCCAGACTCCCACTCACTGGCTTTCTGACTCCAGGGAAATTACTTACTTTTTCTAATACTTGGTTTTTATGTGTGTAAAGAGGGGCATATACTACCACTACCTTGGTGTAGAGTGAAGATTAAATGAGATTATATAGCGTCTAGCATACTAACGGAAAATGGTAAGCATGCAATTAATTGTAATTTCTTCGCCCTCTTTGTATCTTATTAGGATCTTTTACCAAATGAAACGTTTACCCAACGAATGCCTCATGATTCGAGATTCTGGCAGCATTCCTCCACCACTCATCTCCTCCCGCCTTCCCTGCACCTGTTCAGCCAACTACTCTGTAACCTGCACAAAGCAGCAGCAAATTCACCATCCTTTTGTCTCCAAACGCTTCTTAACTTTCTGAGCCTTAGTCTCATCAACTATAAAATGGACAAAAAATGGGTATATTATAGAATTGTTGAAGGAGCAAATCAAAGAATGTATATAGCAAATAGCACCACCTGGCAGGTAGTAAGAGCTTAAAATATACAGTTTCCATGGTGATGATAGTGATAAGGATGTCCATCATTTTGATGATGGAAAAGGGGTGTTGAAATTGCCATTCACACTGGGAGACTATTTTATTTTTTCCCTCACAAACTTCCACACCGCTGTTCCAGGGAGCTGCAAGGGAATGCATAAATAAAACCACCAGTCTTATATTTAGAGTATGATGTCAAAAAATAACAAAGTTAAAAGTAAAAACAAATATAAATTGTATAAGCAAGAGCCTCAGAGATTTAAAAATATATATTAGAAAGCCAGCATTTACACAAGAAATAAAGAAGAGAAAGTGGTGCCTCTGAAGGTGGAACTGTTAAGGTCCCAGGGTGTTCTCTGTAATTACTCCAGCAGCACAAGACTGAACTCTGAACAGCGCAGTCCTGAAAAGTCCCGATCCATGCAGCCTGTGATTGCAGAATGATGCAAAGGCAGATGAGGCCCGAGATGGCTCTGGGCTAAGAACTATACATCTACCTGGTTAACCAGAGAATACTGTCTTTTAAAGGACTTGGCAGTAGACTCAAGGACCTCTCTATGCTGCCTACAAGTCTGACTGTACACATCTGTGCACCTGCACACAGGTATGAATTCTTGGGGTTTTTTTCTGTTGTTGTTTTCTTTTTCTCCCTGAGGTTAACTCAATGCAACACTTTGGTGTTCTTCCAAACTTCCACGATAAAGAGCTTTACTTGAACGGCTATGGAAGGAAAGACAGTGGATATGGGCAGACCTAGCCAATACTGCAGTCCATCTGGGGCCCTGACAATGACCCTGCTCAGGTTGGTCGGGGGGGTGAACATTTTCACCAGCAGCGCAGTTACCCTTCTGTTCCAACACTGTCCGAACAAAAGGTCTCCATGCGTAGTCAGCCTCAGTCACCCTGCAGTAACCAGTAAACATATCTAAAAAATTACGGATATGTAGAGAGTTTCTTCATTTTATAAAAGTACGTTTTATGGCTCACGCCTGTAATCCCAGCACTTTGGGAGGCCAAGGTGGGCAGATCAAGGGGTCAAGAGATAGAGACCATCCTGGCCAACATGGTGAAACCCCATCTTTACTAAAAATACAAAAAATTAGCTGGCCGTGATGGTGCGTGCCTGTAATCCCAGCTACTCGGGAGGCTGGGCAGGAGAATCGCTTGAACCTGGGAGGAGGAGGTTGCAGTGAGCTGAGATCACGCCACTACACTCCAGCCTGGGGAAAGAGCAAGACTTCAACTCAAAAAAAAGAAAGAAAAGAAAAGAAAAGAAAAATATCAGCCCAAAGGTAGGAAGACCTTCTGAAGTCCCTTTAGCTCATTTTAAAAGTCTTTCCAAATATAACGTTAAATTTGTGAAAGTGATGGGAACGTAATGGAGTTATCAAACCACATGCCAGAGAAAAAAAAGCAAACTGGGCCAATGATAAGTGGAAGTTTTTGCTTAGGACAGCAGTTGCTGGGTATAGAAGTCTGTGAGCTCAAAGTGAACGGAGAATTACTCACTCTGTACATCTTTTGAATTGAATCCAAAAATTCAAATTGCAATTGCCCATCATCTTGTGAACAGCCACTGTCTCTCCTAATAATGTACAGCATTTTCCCAGCAGACTTGCTGTTAGAGCTTCTAATGAGAGAAAGGGGACTCTTGAATCCTATGGTGTTGGGGGCTGGGGGCTCTGCAATAGCTAAGGGATTACTGTTTCAGATATGCAGGATCCAAAGTCAGTCTTCTGATATTAGCCAAGTTTCCCCCCACGCTGCACTCGCTTCTGAGGTAATGCTCACTGAAAGACTAAGAAAGAAGAAAAAAAAACAACCTCACATCATGTAAATGACTTATTGGATTTCTTCTTCCGTGTTCAATGGTTTGTTCCCTCTTTTGCAATTTAGGACTAATGCTCCTTGCCCTTCTGTAATGTTTTGTTTTTAGATATGTTATAATTTACACATTATAAGGAAGATCAGAGAAATCATGACCTTAGCTTTTTTATTAATTTTAATCCAATATGTAGAATTTTTGCTTTGTTTTTCCTTACAAGAAAAACTTGACATTGGTAAATTCATTAGGTTAATCCTCCTGGAAAATGTTCTCCCTGATTCTGTCATAATACATTTAAGAAAGTCCTTGGTCAGTTTCAGACAGATATCAAATCTGTCACTTGAGGGGCAGAATTCTTTGAAAACTCAGTGACAATGGGGAGGCTTATGGTCACTGAAATGTCAGCTTATCACAGAAGGCTGACTCCCAGGCCCGAAAGAATTTAATCTAATGTAACTCATGTCTACTCAAATGCCTCCTGTTCTTGGCCTTTTAAACTTTTTTTTCTATAAAACTTTAAATACTGCAATATTCAGGACATTTACTGATGATGTTCTGCTAAAATGTATCTAAAAGATTTTAGACAAGATATTGGAAGCAGATAGTTTTGAATTTAATTCATCCAGGACAACAGAAGGAAGATGATTTTTCTCCTGCAGCAGTTCTGTGCAGCCTGCATTCGTATCCTGCTTGATATCAGGAAGGAATCTATCCCAAGAACCAGTGCCCTTAACTCTGCACTCTAAAGGTTACAGCAAAGTGCTGAGTGCTGAAGTCACTAATTTACTTTAAAAACAAATGACAAATTCCCCAACAACTTTAACAGGTGTAGAGTGAGCAAATAAAAATATTTGTATTCTAAACTTTTTACTCTTTTATATTGTCAGTTGACTCAGCAGGTCAGAAAATTATGTTACCTGCTCATGCCCTTGGTTTTGAGCTCCAGACAGGTCTATAAAGTGGACTCTACCTCTGAACATGAGGTAACCGTTGTTTTACAGAGTAGCCATGACTGTGAGTCAGTCAGCACAGAATCAGTAATAGCAACGTTTTCTAACAACAAATTAAAAAAATATTTACCTACAATAATTATTTTATTGTACTTTAGTTTCTGGGGTACATGTGCAGATCATGCAGGGTTGTTGCATAGATACTTACATGACAAGGCGCTTTGCCACCTATATCTGGCATTTCTCCCCATGTTTTCCCTCCTCACCCTCACCACACCCCACTGTCCCTCATCTCAGCCCCCCACAACAGACTGCAGTGTGTGATGCTCCCCTCCTTGTGTCCATGTGTTCTCATTGTTCAACATCTGCCTATGAGTGAGAACACGTGGTGTTTGATTTTTTGTTCTTGTGTCCGTTTGCTGAGAGTGATGGTTTCCAGATTAATCTATGTCCCTACAAAGGACACAAACTTGTCGTTTTTTATGGCTGTATAGAATGCCATGGTGTATATGTGCCACATTTTCCTTGTTCAGACTATCTTAAATCTATACTGATGATCAGTATATACATACATGATATATATATACACACACGATATATATGTATGATACGATATATATGTATAAATACACATGATATGTATATATCTCATGCTGATAGTATGATGTGTGTGTGTGTGTGCATATATACATACTGATCATCAATATACTCAAGAGTGGAAAAAGGTTGGTTTTTAATTCCAGCTCTCCAGTGACTTTGAGGGAACCATTAGCCAAATTCTCCACTCTTTCTCAACTTCAGCACCTTTATTCTCTGTTAAAAAAAGGTATCATAACACCTGTATGATTTTTTTTAAAAAGGTTATATATGTATATACACATGTAAAACTGACTGCATCAAAGTTTGACACATTGGATAAAAAATATTGTTTAATATTCAAATATTTTTATTTAAACACTGTGTAGTCTTAAGCATCTTTAAATCTCATCAGATACCTGATATGCCACATTTTTACATGATTATAAACTGGAGTGAATGCTCAAAACCCATAATAAGAGTTCCTTTATCTCAGACTTGTTGGTAGAAAAAGCCAAGGCTTCTTATATTACAAAAGTTACCTGCTTCAAAAGAGAAAGATGTAAAGGGTAAATTCCATGACAGCCTCTTCATAAAATGGACTAACTCCCTGGTAGTGTTGTCTGGTGCTAGAGTCTCTTGCAGTTCATGTTCATTCTCTCCAGGTTCCCAGGACCAAACAGCTTTGGCCTGTCTTGGAACAGTCACTCCTGAAACTCTGTGCTGCAGATGTGAGTGCTCCAGGTGCTCTAGGAGTGCCCAACCTCTGCCCCTGCACAGGCCTGTCTCTGCCCCAACCTGGCCCTTCTGGGCACGGCTCAACTACTGCAATAGGGTCTCCTTCAAGACACACAAATGGTCAAGACTGACCTGACCCACACAGACAGACTGTTGATTCAGTCCCTCATCTGCAGCAAATTATTGGCCCTTTCACTGGAATTTAGTTGATTTTCTATGGTCATAGTGTGTGTGAATATATGTGCAGATATACATATAGCTATAGATATATAAAGACATATCTCACTCCAGCTTTTCTTTTGGGTCCTAAGCACCCACGTGCAAGGATTGGTGTTCTGCATGTGAGTACTTAGAATCCAAAAGGCATTAAGAACACCACACTCATAGGCAAGTGTTGAACAATTAGAACATGTGGACACAGGGAGGGGAGCATCACACACTGCGGTCACTTGTGGGGGGGGACTAGGGGAAGGACAGAGGGGGATGGGGAGGGATAACATGGGGAGAAATACCAGATATAGGTGATGAGGGGAGCAAGGCAGCAAACCACCTTGCCATGTATGTACCTATGCAACAATCCTGCATGATCTGCACATGTACCCCAGAACCTAAAGTACAATAAAAAAAAAAACAGTAATAATAAAAGAAGGCACACTGTAAAAAATGCACAGGGAAGTACTACACACGTGCATGCACACACACACACACACACATACACACATGCACGCACACACACACACAAGATATGTGAACTGAATGTATCTGACGCTATCATTCTTCTTGCTTTCATGGGTTGAGGCCCCATCCTCCCACACCCTAAATTTGCAACTTTTCAAAGCCACTTTTTTATTGAACGTTGAATAAATGAATTAATTGAATAATTACATGAGCACAGTTTGAAATGGAGTGTCTGGAATTAGACTGGTTTGTTATATACGGGAAAGAGCTCAACCACAGACTAGTAAACCAGCAGCATTTACACACGGTTTCACAGAGTAGCCAGGAATGGTCCCAAGAGGAACTAGGTCAGAGCCCCCAGGAAAAGCACAGTCCGCTTTCCCTTTCCCAGGAACTGCTGGCTATTTGGTGACCTTTACGAAGAATGTCTTTAAATGTGTTCTTAAGAGCAAAGCTTCTCAGTGCTTAGCCTTACATTTTTAGGTATTATTTTTTCCTTTGCATCCATTAACATCAATCCCACTGTGAGTGAGAATTATAGAACAGTAGTTTAAACATGTTTGCTCATAGCTGCTGACAATTTGATCATAATAGGACACTTCCACATTTAAAAAAAAGCAATTCAATTAAAAACTACATTATAGAAATGCTAAGGGCCTAATTCCAACTAAAGATGGCAATGAAATTTAAAGTAAAGACAGCAAGTGAGTGTTTTAATGTCTTCTTAGCTCCCTACATGTAATACACAATCACTAATAACGTTCAGCTGAAAATTAGCTATCCACTGCGTGGGAGCCATACATCCTAAGATTATGTCAAGGGCAAAAAAGCTCACAGAAGGTCAACAGAAGCCCTAAGTACTGATACAGGGCCCTATTCAATTATAAGGTGGAATTGTCATTTTAACTTGATTTCATTGCTTTAGTGACCTTAATCTTGTAACAATTTTGAAATGTTTCCTTATACTGAGTTTATATGTACTTTAGAAATATGACTATGAATAAAAAGGTGTTTATAGGAAAGTGTTTGCAGGAAAAAGCACGGACATTGGTTAAACTCGTTATTCATGTATTTATTGATTAAATAAATATGTATTGAGTAAACTATGTGCCAGAGATGGTTCTAGCCTTCATTAAGCTTACTTTCTTTTTTTTTAATTATATATATATATTTTAGGTTTTGGGGTACATGTGAAGAACATGCAAGATTGTTGCATAGGTACACACATAGCAGTGTGATTTGCTGCCTTCCTCCCCCATCACCTATATCTGGCATTTCTTCCCATGCTATCTCTCCCCAACTCCCCACCCCCCCGCTGTCCCTCCCCTTCTTCCTCCCGACGGACCCCAGTGTGTGATGCTCCCCCTCCCTGTGTCCATGTGTTCTCATTGTTCAACACCCGCCTATGAGTGAGAACATGCGGTGTTTGATTTTCTGTTCTTGTGTCAGTTTGCTGAGAATTATGGTTTCCAGGTTCATCCATTTACCTACAAAGGACACGAACTCATCGTTTTTGATGGCTGCATAATATTCCATGGTGTATATGTGCCACATTTTCCCTGTCCAGTCTATCATCCATGGGCATTTGGGTGGGTTCCAGGTCTTTGCTATTGTAAACTGTGCTGCAATGAACATTCGTGTGCATGTGTCCTTATAGTAGAACGATTTATAATCCTTTGGATATATACCCAGTAATGGGATTGCTGGGTCAAATGGAACTTCTATTTCTAGGTCCTAGAGGAATCGCCACACTGTATTCCACAATGGTTGAACTAATTTACACTCCCACCAACAGTGTAAAAGTGTTCCTATTTCTCCACATCCTCTCCAGCATCTGTCTCCAGATTTTTTAATGATCGCCATTCTAACTGATGTGAGATGGTATCTCAATGTGGTTTTGATTTGCATTTCTCTAATGACCAGTGATGATGAGCATTTTTTCATATGTTTGTTGGCTTCATGTATGTCTTCTTTTGTAAAGTGTCTGTTCATATCCTTTGCCCACTTTTGAATGGGCTTGTTTGTTTTTTTCTTGTAAATCTGTTTTAGTTCTTTGTAGATTCTGGATATCAGCCCTTTGTCAGATTACTTTCTACTGGATGCAGACAGATGATTTAAGAAATGATAAATAACCAAATTTATTGTGTATTAGTAGGTGATGAGGGTTACAGCATAAGAGGGAACGGGGATTGGAGTAGCAGGTTGGAAGAAGGTTTCTGATCCCATTAGCAGGTTTACCTGTCATATCAGCCTAGACTGGGCTACCCCATGGCAAAATCAACCCACAGCTTCCTGGATCATAGCAAGTATAAGCTTACTTCCCACTCAAGACGCTTCTCTAAAGTGCTGACCAATATCCTTTCCACTGGGTTACTTGGCACCCTTTCTGCTGAGGCCATGACCCTCTGAGCCTCCCAGGGCAGCAGCACAGACAGGAGGCTGCTCAGCTGTGTTACGGCCCCAAAGCCTTCAGCCCAAGGTTCACTTGGTCCTGAATACCTGACCTGAATTAGCCACAAGCCTCAGCTTCAACGCAGGGAAACGTAGAGGGGGAGATTGCAACTTTGGGTGTGCCACCATCTCCACTGCGTCAAGGTAGGCCTGATGTTAGGAATGCCAGGCAGGAGTAAGAGCTGTGCAGAGTCTCTGAGGCAGGATAGTCCTTGTGGGTGGTGAGAAAGTGACCATCGATTTATTATGTGTATCTCTGGTGAGGACAGACCACTGTCTGTGCTCCCGGACACCTGGGTGTCTATGGGGGGAATGCAGCATTGGGACAGGGAGTGACCTCTAAACTACCGAGCAGGATAAACACAAGTTTTAATGACAGTGTTTCTCTGGGTGGGAAAATACATTAAAGCTTCCCTAAAATTCTAAAAGGAGGCATCCAAGACACTTATAATGTTTTAATAAAAATAAAACATTCGATTAGACTGCTGCATAATTGATCTGGTAACTATTATACAAGTAATTTCTATATCAAATTCTATCGAATTGTACACACCGAAATCTCAGCTCCGTTCAGTTTCTGTGCGTTGCTCTTGAGTAATCCTGTTCAACAGAAACAGAATGAGAGCCACCTATGACACTTTAAATTTAAGAGAAGCCACATTAAAAAACTTAAAAGTTCAATTAATTAATTTGTAAGTAATTAACGGTGAATTAATTTTTAGAATATATTCCATTCACCAAAATGCACCCAAAATGTGATATTGATATTATAATATTCACTATAAAAATAACTAACAGGGTATCTTTTTTATTTCATACCAAGTCTTTAAGATCCGGTGTGCATTTTATATTCACAGCACATCTCAAGATCAACACCACACCTGCACAGCTGGGTCACATCAGCAGCCACATTGGCTGAGGGCTATGGTCTGGAAGTGCTCTGTCTATACCAGTACACACCATCCAAAGTCAGAGAGACCAGAAAAATTCTCCTACATTTCTTCAAGTCATTGTTAATATTTAAAAACAATCAATCAACAGGCTTATTTAAAACCAAATCGCATTGCGGTTCTCAGTTTACAGGGAGAAGCTCTAGGTCAGACACTCAGCAGATGGGGTTTGGACGACACTAACAGGAGTGAGAATCTCATGAGAGCTGCCACTTATCACGTGGTACATCTCCAAGCAGGCATCTGTGTCAACGACAACATGAACAAGGTGATGATGACAGAACTCATGACTAACTGGCTCTACTACACACAATCCCCAATCACCTTCGGAAAAGAAATGCGGCAAAAAAGCCAAAAAATGCACACACCACTTCAGAGCTGGGAGTAGCTGGCGCCAGAATGGGAACTCAGTTCTGGCTGACTCAAGAGTGTGGCATTTCAACATGCTGTACTGCTTCATTTAGAACTTCCTGAAATAGAGTGGATTTCCATTCAGGAATAAAGCTCCTTACAAAGCCACCTGTAGAGGATAAAGTTCTCTCTGTACAGAAATCACTTGCTCCACAGCAGAAAACGTCTTGTTACACACCACATTGGTATGGAATTCTTTAAAGCACTGGATAATGATTACAAGTGAAATGGATATTTCAAACACTGAAGAATTCGATGTGTACATCGCTGATCGATATCTGGGCTAATTTTTAAGCTACAAAGTAGCACCTGCTGGCTTCTAATTATAAGCAAGCATTTTGTGAATAGCTGGGAGTAGGAGAGACTCTAACTGCATGTAAAATGAGCACCCACCGAAAGCTCATTTGAAGTACAATCCATCATCCGTGTCCAACATGACAGGGAACCGGGCAGGGTACATGCTCTGTCAGATGCTGTGATTAAAGGGAGGGGCACTGCGGCTTGTCATATGACTGCACAAGGCTCCCACCACCTGCTGCTAATAACTGACATGCAATCTTAGCCTGCTTTATAAGATGAGGACACAGGGTGCATGCTCTCTGAAATAGAAGGAATTACTCACTCTTTCATCTTCCTAAATACAAACTGAAACAAATAACTTTTTCATCAAAGTTTTGCACCCTAGGGACTGAAAAGCGCAGTAAAAGTAGGATTGACCCGGGAACTTAGAGGAGGAGAGAGTGAGGGAAATGCAGAAAGACCTGGGGGAGGAACAGAGAGAAAGAAAGAGAGAGAGAGAGAGAGGAGGGGAGAAGAGAAGAGAAGAGAGAAGACAAAGGTTTTTTTAAATTATTATTAAGTTTTATCAGACTCTAAGGGTAACAAATCAAGCTTATTTGAATTCCTTCATACAGATTTAAAATTTAATTTCTGTATTTTGAGTTGTTTCAAGTGCTGCTGAATGATCTCTGGGAATCCTGTAAACTCATGTTAAAGCTGTAAAAGTTGAATGTTGTATGACGATTCTCCTGGCATGCAAGATCTCCCTGCGGTTATCTTCATCAACAATTATTCCTGACCATGTTCATCGCATACAACAAAGTGACTGCTGTGTTGTTCATCATTTGCTCATCAAGGAATCTGCTTTAAAAGCATCAGACTTAGTGTCAAGTGACTACTGTTATACATTCAGTTTTAACTTGATATTTTAAACCCCAACTGTTTTCCCAGAAGTCACCATCCACTGATGTGCCATCCCTTTAGATTTCCACAAGGCAATGGCACAGATATCTGGCCTGGGAGTCTCAGAAGAGCCCTTTGAAATGTCACCTGGCAGTTTTGACAAATTATTTTTCCCTTTTTAGAACAGCTAAGCAGACAAGACATAAAATAAATGAAGTATCTGCATATGCAACCTTTGTTACATCCAGTTTCTACACCACTCATTAAGATCTGAAATATCTTGATTCTAAAGCACAAGCTCAAAAGCGGCACAGGAAGATCAGCAGGGCTCTGTGTATGCATGGACCACAACGCCAGACTATTTGCAAGAATTTGTCACTTTAACAGAATGAGCCAGGTATCATAAAAAATTGTGACAAAACGAATTCCATCACCTTAGAAACTGCCCATTTATGTCTAATTTAGAAACAACAGATTTTCCTAAGTATCTGCAAAGAATTGGTTTCAGGCCCCCCGTGGGTACGAAAATCTACAAATACTCAAGTCCCTTATATAAAATGGCATAGTATTTGCATATAACCTGCAAACATTCTCCCTATATACATTAAATCATCTCTAGATTACTTATAATACCAAATACAATGTAAATGCTAAGTAAATAGTGTTATGCTATATTATTCATGGAATAATAGCAAGAAAAAAATCCTGAACATTTATAGTATAGACACAACCATCCATTTTTTATTTTCTGAATATTTTTGACCTTTGATTGTTTACATACCCCAGAGATATGAAGGACCAGCTGATTTTTTTCTAAATTCCTCAGAGCTATCATTTTCATGAATAAAATCTTATTTCACAGAGTTACTGAGCACATAATATAGTGACCTAGCCAAAAAAAAAAAAAAAACTTAATCATCATCAAAGTTTCATTTATTTGGGAATGTAGTACTGTACCACTAAATATGTGACCCTACTTTTCAATCCCATACATGGTGTCCATGTCAAAGGAGACATGCAGGCAGTCGTCATTCAAGTTTTTAGGCCACGTTGACCACCATTTCCCAATCAATGTTAGGAACTACGCAGGAGCATTTGTCTTTGGATACTGTTGGAATTAAAAGATCTAGATAACATCATTAGCAAACTTATAAGTTTGTTGTTTATGATCACTGAATATTTTTCAACATACTCCCAAATATATGGTGCTACGAAAAATCTTAAAACAATTATGTCTTATTTTTAAAGTGTCATGTAACATGAGACAGTTTGATGTCTGTGGTCATTGACTAAGGGACAAAACTAATCAAATGGGTGTTATCATAACTATTTAAAACAGCTAACAAGTAACATAACAAGACAGCATGTTTTTTCGTTTAAACCTTACTTTTGTCCTAATGAAGTTCCATCCCAGGCAATTTGGGCACAGAAAATGAAATAAAATCATCAGAATTTAGTGGATAATATGAAAAAGTCCAACAAGGACTAAATAGAACCACAGAACCATCCTGTGCTGAGTGAAATGATTAAGATAATCTGTGCCCAGGCTTTACCAAAACTTGAAGTTACCCAGTCGTCATGAGGAACAATCTGCTTTCCTCCAGTGTGGGAAAGATGGTGGAGTTGGAAAAGTGTCTGAGAATAATGAGGTTTAAATATGCAAATGTGCCATTTCTTAAAGAAAAGAATTTAAAATCTAGCGAATATAGCCATGAAATAAAATGAAACAAGACTGAAAGTTGGGCAATGAAAAAAGAACAAGTCAAGATATACTGTGATAAGAAATTTTCATTTTATTTATCCACCATTTCCAAGAAACTTGTGGATGTTTTTCCTCTAACTTAAGCCTATGGAAATGACTGTTTTTAATCTAAGGGAAAAGTCATCCAGCGGACAGAGTCAGAAATACAGTACTCCGGAAATTTTCATTTTAATCACTTTCCGTTTAAGCCAGATTGCTCTCATACGTACTCCAAGGAATCCAAACTTTTCAAAGATCATGTTCCCCAGCTTTTGCAACTTAAGGATTTTGAGTTGTATCTAATTTTTAAGCAATTTTCTGACTATTTTTATGTAATTTTTAAACAGGTTTCTGAAAAACGTTTCGTACTTTCTCCCTAATATATGCCTAATATCTAAATGTGACTGTGTGTGCCTGTGTGTATGTGTGTGTTTCTATAAAGTTACATAATAAAATGTTCTCTTGCTTACCTTCCCCCGCCCCCAGCCACACCATGGTTCAAGAAGTCAGGTTAGGAACATTGATATGACAGATATTTTCAAGAAAATGTGTATTATTAAATTTTCTGCTTCTAAGTTAATTTTACTTTTTTAAGGATATCAGAGCCTCTTTTTCTTAGTACTGACTTATTTACTATTACTAAGTTTTTATAAGTTTATTATAATAATTTATAATAAATACTGACTTATTAAATAGCAAATACTATTTACTTATTTTCCTATGTCAAAAGACAGCAAGTGAGACAATGACATTCTAAAAGTACTCAGTTGATAAATTACTAAGTATTAAGTTTCTTTCTAAAATGGAATCTGAACTCTAACAGACTCACTAAGAGATATTCTTCAACCAGGCCTCAACGCAAAAGGAAATAACTAATTCTCAATGAGCCTTGCACTCCTTGGAAAAATCTGGTAGAAATCTAGTATCTTTCAAAGATTCCTTCTACAAAGTTTTGTTCTGCTCTGGTTTGCTTTGTACACTCTAATGATTTCAGAGAGAAACGTTTCCCTATTGCTAGTATGATTGTTTATCTTTGTGTCATGTTTATCATCATCAGGTGGTTCTACATGTTTGCTTTCTATTATCATTAGCCAGTTTGTTTTAGGTATAGATCAGTGAAATCTTATGAAGAGAAGAATCTCGTGGCTAAAGAAAGCATTTGCTGTTGGGGAAAAAAAATACCTTGAGAATAGTTTATTAATGAAATACACATGAAAATAAACAGTATTAAAATAATGTATGTATCTTTATAACAGAATGATTTATATTCCTTGGGGCATATACTCAGTAATGGGAAAGATACATGCACATGTATGTTCATCTCAGCACTATTCACAATAGCAAAGACATGGAATCAACCCAAATGCCCATGATTGATAGACTGGATAAAGAAAATGTGATACGTGTATACCATGGAATACCATACAGCCATAAAGAGGAATGAGATTATGTCCTTTGCAGGGAGCTAGAAGCCATCATCTTCAGCAAACTAATTCAGGAACAGAAAAACAAGCACCACATGTTCTCACTTATAAGTGGGAGCTGAACAATGAGAACACATGGAGACAGACAGGGGGAACAACACACACTGGAGCCTGCCGGGGGCACAGGGTGAGGGAGAGACATTAGGAAAAATAGCGAACATACGCTGGTCTTAGCACCTAGGTGATGGGTTGACAGATGCTGCAAACCACCATGGCAAGTGTTTACGTATGTAACAAACCTGCACATCCTGCACATGTACCCTGGAACTATAAATAAAAAATAAACAATGTATGGCAAAAGCAGTCTCTATAATTTTACATGCATAGTTTTTTATTGTATTATTTTGTTTATACCAAGTCTTTTAAATGACATGAAATGTATAAAAATCTACTTCTATTTACATAAACATTTACAATTTAGTCTGAGGCTAGTCTTGAAATAAAGGAAACTGAAGGAACCACATTACCCCACAGGATGAGAGGCACTTTAAAAGTACTGGGCAGTCAGAGCTTAAATGAGCTGGATGGTCCAGATGCTGAGCCATCGTTATCAAGAACCAGTAACGTATCTTTCAGGGGTGTGCTGCTGATCTCCAGGTTCTTAGAGGCACTTATAAATGTCTCTGAAGCACCTTTCTGTGTCTGTTCCTACACATTTACACAGACTGTACCCTGGCAATGGACACAGGCCTGTGACGAGGCCAGGGCTGTATGCAGAGAAACCATCCAGGAAGAAAACGCCCTGCCAGGGCTGAGCTTGCCAGTTAAAATGTAGTAAGTAAAAGAGGATGTGTTCCCTCCCCATTTTCCCCTGATTCTTCCACTCTCCTGCCAATGGAGTGACCATTGGGGCCTGAAGATAGGAAGTTTGGAAAAGCCATTCCAAACTATACACAGCACTTCCTTTTGTCTCTGTTCCCCTCTTCAGAGGGAACAGTCTGCGTGTTTATGAGGGCTGATTCTCAGCAAGCAGGGGCCTGTCCAAAGGGGATGCTGCCCCAAACCCCACAAACTCCAGACAAGGCCCTGTATTTACATATGAGGGTCTGGAAGGGATGTGCCACTTAATTACAAGCTTAAAAATATGAAACAATACATCCTTCAGTAATACAGCTTATGGCTCCATATGTTAGAATTTTATATGCACAGACATTAGTTTATGACTCTTCATTTCATTGTACTTTGCTGATAATGTGTTTGTATAAGTTGAAGGCTGGCAGCAACCTGGCATAAAGCAAGTCTGTTGTTGCCATTTTTCCAACAGCAAGTGCTCACTTCATGCTTCCGTGTGACATTTTGCTAATTCTTGTACTATCTTAAAAGTTGCCATTATTATATCTGTTATGGTAATCAGTGATCAATGATCTTTCATGTTACCATTTAAGGTGTTTTGGGATGCCATAAATCACTGCTATGTAAGACGGTAAACTTAAATGATCGATGTGGTGTGCATTCTCACTGTTCTACTCATCAGGTGTTCTTTATCTTATTCTCCTTCCTCCAGCCTTCCCATTCCCAGAGACACAAAAATATTGAAATTGGGACAGTGAAAAATCCTACAATGGCTCCTATGTGTTCAACTGAAAGGAAGAGTTGCACATCTCTCATTTAAATGAAAAGCTAGAAATGGTTACACTTAGTGAGAAAGGCATGTCAAAACCTGAGACAGGCCACAAACTAGTCCTGCTTCACCAAACAGCCAAGTTGTGAGTGCAAAGGAAAAGTTACTGAAACAAAATAAAAGGGCCACGCTTATAAGCGCATGAATGGTAAGAAAACAAAACAGCCTTGGTGAGACGGAGAACATTTTCAGGTAATCTGCATAAAAGACCAAACCAGCTACAACATTCCCTTAACCAAAGCCTCATCCAGAGCAAGCCCTCATTTTCTTCACCTCTGTGAAGGCTGAGAGAGATGAGGAAGCTGCAGAAGAAAAGTATGAAGCTAGCAGAGGCTGGTTCGTAAGATTTAAGAAAACAAGCCACCTCCATAACATAAAAGTGCCAGGCTGAAGCAGCAAACGCCAGTGTAGAAGCTGCAGCACGTTTTCCACATTTGTGTAAGATCATTGATGAAGATGGCTACAGTAAACCACAGATTTCCAATGTAGGCAAAATAGTTTTATTGGAAGAAGATGTCATCAAGGACTTTCATAGGAGAAGAAAAGAGGATAAGTCAAAGCTTGGCTTAAAAACTTCAAAGGAGCTGGAAACCATCATTCTCAGTGAAGTAACACAAGAACAGAAAACCAAACACCGCATGTTCTCACTCATAAGTGGGAGTTAAACAATGAGAACACATGGACACAGGGAGGGGAACAACATACTCTATGGGCCTTCATGAGGTGGCGGGGCTAGGGGGAAGGATAGCATTAGGATAAATACCTAATGTAGATGAGGGGTTGACGGATGCAGCAAACTATTATGGCATGTGTATACCTATGTAACAAACCTGCACGTTCCGCACATGTACTCCAGAACTTAAAGTATAAAAAAGAAGAAGAATAAGAAAAAAAAAAAACATCAAAAAACAGGCTGACTCTTCTATCAGGAGCTAATGCAGGTGGTGACATTTAACAGAAGCCAGTGTTCATTTACCATTTTGAAAATTCTAGGGCCCTTAAGAATGATGCTAAATGTACTCTGCCTGTGTTGTCTAAATGAAACAATAATGTTTGGATGAGAGCACATCTGTTTACAGCATGGTAAGGGAATATTTTAAGCTCACTGTTGAGACCTACTGCTAGGAAAAAAAGAAGATTACTTTCAAAATATTATTGCTCGTTGTACGTGGTTACCCAACAGCTCTGACAGAGATACATAAGGAGGTTAATGTTGTCTTCATGCCAGCTAATATAGTAGCCATTCTGCAGCCCCTGGATCAAGGAATGATTTTGACTTTCAACTCATAACTTAAGAAATACATGTCATTAGGCTATAACTGTCATAGGTAGTTATTCTTCTGATAGATTTGGGCAAAATAAATTGAAAATCTTCTGGAAACGATTCCCTTTGCTAGATGCCATTAAGAACAATTGTGGTTCATGGGAGGTCAGAACTTCAAAATGAATAGGAGTTTAGAATAAGTTACACTTGAGTTTAAGGAGTATAGTAAGACTTCAGCACAGGTAAATGCAGATGTGGTGGAAATAGCAAGAGAGCTAAAATTAGAAGTGGAGGCTGAAGATGTGACTGATTTACTGCAACCTAATGATCAAACTTAACAGGTGAGAAATTGCTTTTTATGAATGAAAAAGGAAAGTAGCGTCATGAGATAGATTCTAATCCCGGCAAAGATGCCATCAACACTATTGAAATGACAAAAAAACATCTAGATTATTATGTAAATCTAGTTGATAATGCAGAAGCATGGTTTGAAAGAATTGATACAAATTTTGAACGAATTATCACTCTGGGTAAAATGCTGTCAAAAGTCATTGCATGCTAGAGAGGAATCTTTCATGAAAAAAAATAGTCTATAGATGAGGCTTTTCATCGTTGTCGTCTGATTTTAAGAAATCATCACAGCCACGCCAGCCTTCAGCAACCACCGTCTTGGTAAGTCAGCAGACATGAACATTGAGGCAAGACCCTCCAGCAGCAAAAGATTCTGACACATTGAACATTTAGATAATTTTTAGCATTTTTATCAACAAAGTATTTTAAAATTAAGGTATACACACTTTTTAGACATAATGCTATCTCATACTGAAAAGGCTACAGTACCGTGTACACATTTTTATACGCACTGAGAAGCCAACATACTCCTGTGATTCATTTTATTGCAAGAGTCTAACTGAATCTCTGAGGTATGCCTGTATTTTTATATATAATGCTCTAGACATAATATTTTTTCACAATTAAAAATTATCTTGAGAAAATATATGATTCTTCCACTTCTGCTAGCTAATTCATAATTTATATTTAGCTAATAAGGAACTTAACCAATCACACATTTTTGGATAAATATATACATAATCAAACCCCACTTATCTGAATGTGCTTTGCCCATAATTGCTAAAATTTGATTGCAACCAAGATGTCCTTCAAGAGGTGAATGAATAAACTATGAGACATTTTGACAATGGATTGTCAATATTCAGTGTAAAAAGCAATGAGCTATTAAGCCATGAAAAGTAATGGTGGAATGTAAATCATATTCTTCGGTGAAAAAACTCAATCTGAAAAGGTCCATACTGCATGATCCCCAATCATATGACATTCTGGAAAAAGAACTAGGAAGACAGTAGAAAGATCAGTGGTTGCCAGTGACTGGGGACAGCGAAGAGTGAACACCAAGAAAATTGGATTTTTTTTTTTTGAGGAGTTTTACTCTGTCTCCCAGGCTGGAATGCAGTGGCACAGACTTGACTCACTGCAACCTCTGCCTCCTGGATTCAAATGATTCTCCTACCTCAGCCTCCCACGTAGCTGGGATTTACAGGCATGCACCAGCACACCCAGCTAATTTTTGTATTTTTAGTACAGATAAAATTTTGCCATGTTGGCCAGTCTGGTCTTGAACTCCTGACCTTAGGTGATCTACGCGCTTTGGTCTCCACAGTGTTGGGATTACAGGCATGAGCCACCGTGTCCAGCCAAAAATAGGATTTTTAGGCAGTGAAACAACTCTGAGTGATACCACAATGATGGATACGTGTCATTATACATTTGTCCATGGGGAGGTGTTACTAGAAGGAGTGACTGACTGTGTGGAGAGGCAGTGGGTGCAGGACGCTCTGTAGTGTCTGCTCAACTTTGCTGTGAACCTAAAACGACTCTAAAAAGTAAGGTCTATTAAAAACAAAAGCACCTCACATTTACTGCATGATGTACCAGAAAGATCAGAAAGTGAATTACTTTAAGTGTATACCATCCTTAGTCTCTCTCATGAATTCCAAGAATCAGGCTGGTGATAGGACATACCTAGTGATGGTGTTCAGTAAGATAGCCTGATGCTTCCTTTTTTTTTTTTTTTTTTTTTTGAGACAGAGTCTCACTATGTTGCCAAGCACCAGGCTGGAGTACAGTGGCATAATCTCGGCTCACTGCAACCTCTGCCTCCCAGGTTCAAGAAATTCTCGTGCCTCAGCCTCCCGAGTAGCTGGGACTACAGGCGCACGCCATGAAGCCCAGCTAATTTTTGTATTTTTAGTAGAGACGGGGTTTCACCACGTTGGCCAGGATGGTCTTGATCTCTTGACCTCGTGGTCCGTCTGCCTCGGCCTCCCAAAGTGCTGGGTTTACAGGCGTGAGCCACCACGCCTGGCCCATTATTATTATTATTATTTTTTGCCTTTTGCAGTTTGGAAATTGTTAGCAGTTAACCAGAATGAAATCTGGCCTCCTACCTACTGCCTTTCCCCACTGAGCTTTGTTTTTTCTTGCTGCCAAATTCAAGCCGAGGAGAAAACACAGACACCTCCTTGAATTATCTGACTATTATTCATCTCAGTGGTTTCTGGAATGGCTTCAGAGGACCCCTTCCGTCTCATGGTCGTTTCTGTCTGCTTTCCTCTCACTTCTATAATCCAAAAGGAACTCACTCGAAGCAGCATGCTTGGCCGGCTGGTGGGGATCCTCCTTATACATCACCGTCTGCCTGTAACAACACTATCATCGCCTCATGCTTCATAGCACCAGGACACCAGGCAAGGGAGCTCCCAAGCTGAACCTCTGCCTGCCGCAAGGTAAATACAAGCAGAGCCGCGTGCTGTAATTTCAGGGTTATGATCATCTTAATAAATGATGCACTTGAGATGCTATAAATCATCTCCCTCCAACCAACTCCCTTGGCAGCCTATTATAATACTCAGTGATTGTGACAGCTAATAGCAGCTACAATAAATGATGACAATGATTATTTTTTACAAAGGACTTCCAGTTAGAGAAAAGCTGTGTTAAAATGCTGAAGGCCTCACACTTTTGGATGCCAGATAGACAGATTGACATTGGCTTTCTCCAGTTACAGAAAAGGTGTGTTAAAATGCTGAAGTCCTCACACTTTTGGGTGCCAAATAGACCTGACATCGGCTTTCTCTTGTCAGTAACTTCATCACATGGCTTTTAAAGAAGTAAGTTTAGATGACAAATACATATTCGGAAACACTCCAGGCCCATGCAGAAAATGTCAGGCTCGGAATGTATCCTAGAAGACACCTAGTTAAAACATCTCACTTTCCAAACAAAAGACAGAGGCCCATGGCATGTCAAAAATCAGAAAAAAAAGTGGACAAGGTTATTTAAAATTAGAAAAACAGATTTTTCTGGAAAAGTCAGGTCAAGTCAGTAGGAAAAAAAAACAGTGTACGAAGGATAAGAAGAGGCAGACGAGAGATGCCGCAGACAAGAAAAAGTTTTTCTCAAGCCTATTAGTCATCCGGGAACAATGAAGGGTGTAACACTGGCCACAGGATTGGATAAATTATAAGGCTGGTGTGTTTGTGTGTGTGCAGAATAGAGAGGAAACAGCCCTTGGCCAACCCTCAGTAGGAGGAGAAGGGTGTGTTGGTACACTTACGCTGGCAATTAGTTATTCATATTATTAAAAATTAGAATTGTAGCACATGCTTTGTTTCAGCAACTAAACTTCTGAAACATGCCCTTAAGAAATGCTCACATGTGAAGATTTATCGGCATGGATATTTACAGCAGCAAACTTAAAAATAGAAACCTTGCAATCTACCCATCTGACAAAGGTCTAATATCCAGAATCTACAAGGAACTTAAACAAATGTACAATAACGACAGAAAACTCATAAAAAAATTGGCAAAGAATACGAAAAGATACCTCTCAAAAGAAGACATTTATGCAGCTCACAAACATGGAAAAAAAGCTCATCATCACTGGTCATTAAAGAAATGCAAATCAAAACCACAATGAGATACTGCCTCACACCAGGCAGAATAGCAATTATTAAAAAGTCAGGAAACACCAGATGCTGGAGAGGCTGTGGAGAAACAGGAACACTTTTACACTGTTGGTGGGTGTGAAATTAGTTCAATCATTGTGGAAAACAGTGTGGTGATTGCTCAAAGATCTAAAACAAGAAATACCATTTGACCCAACAATCACCTTACTGGCTATATACCCAAAGGAATGTGAATCATTCTACTATAAAGACACAGGCACGCGTATGTTTATTGCAGCACTATTTACAAGAGCAAAGACTTAGAACCAACCCAAATGCTCATCCATTTTAGACTGAATAAAGAAAATGTGGTACGCATATAGCATGGAAACATTTGTAGGGACATGGATGAAGCTGGAAGCCATCATCCTCAGCAAAATATAACAGAAACAGTAAACCAAATACCACATGTTCTCACTTAGAAGTGGGAGTTGAACAATTAGAATACATGGACATAGGAGGGGATCATCACAAACTGGGGCCAGTCGGTGGGCGGGGACAGGGGAGGGACAGCATTAGGACATATACGTAATGCATGTGGAGCTTAAAACCTAGATGATGGGTTGGTAGGTACAGGAAACCACCATGGCACACATATACCTATGTAACACACCTGCACATTCTGCACGTATATCCCACAACTTAAAGTAAAAATAAAAAAATATAGAAAGAAATGAAAACATAAATCTAAATGTCAACAGGAAAATTGCTAATCCAAGTTTGGTACATTCACACCAAGGAATGCTAACTGAACGTTTTTTTTTTTTAAAGAGGTTGATCTAGTACTGATTTTAAAAATCTATTTTATTGTTTCAGTTAGAAATCAAGTCACAGGAGAATATTCATATGTTATGAACCGAATATCTGTGTCACCCCAAAAACTCATTTTTTAAACTCCTAATCCTCAATGTCATGGTATTTGTAGGTGGGGTCTTTGGGAAATAACCAAGTTTAGATGAGGCTGTAAGGGTTTAGAACTCATGACAGAAATAGTGTTCTTATATCCAGGGGAAGGCACCAGCACTTCTGCCCTGTGTCTGCCCTGTTAGGAACAACGGTGCACACAAGCAGACGTCTGAAAGCCAGGAAGGGAGAGTCCCCCAGAACCACAGTGTGCTGGCACCCTGATTGCAAACTTTCAGCCTCCAAATAGTGGGAAATGAGTGTCTGTTGTTGAAATCCCTGTGTATGGCATTTTGCTACAGTAGCATGAGCTGAGTAATAAAACATTCTACAATGCAATTTATGATTTTAAAGCTCCTACATGTAAATGTGTATGTGCATAGAGACACATCTGAAAGGGTTGTAATCTCATGCAGACAGAAAGCAGAATAGTTACCAGAGGCTGGGAAAGGTACTGGGAGGGAAGGGGGAGGTGGGGATTGTTAATGGGTAGGAAATAGTTCAAAAGAATGAATAAGACCTAGTATTTGACAGCACAATAGGGTGACTATAGTCAATGATAATTTAATTGTACATTTAAAAATAATTAAAAGAGTACAATTAGATTATTTGTAACACAGAGGATAAAGGCTTGAGTGGTTGGACACCCCATTCTCCATGATGTGAAGATTATGCATCACATGCCTGTATCAAAACATCTCGTGTACTCCATAAACATATATACCTACTATGTACCCACAAAATTTAAATTTAAAAAACATTTAATTGGCTGATAGCCATGACTCCTGGAGAGTAAAAAGAGTTTGAGATAAAGAAGGGTTTTCACCTTTTATTATAGCTACTTCAGTATTATTTCAATTTTATTGATTACCTAGTTACAAGATTATTTTACAAAATCAGATTCTTAGACTAATGCCAACATGCCAACCTTATGCCCATCCAGTTGTTTATCAAGCTTTTCTCTCCCTCATCATCCTCTCATCGCCACCAGTCACCCCTCATAAAAACGCTAGAGGAGAAACCAGGAAACCAATTATTTCCAAATTAGTACATTTAGCATCATCTGGCGTAAAGGGATTGCACTGCTGGAGAACAGGAAGCTTTCAAATGACCGCTGGCCTTGCACTTCTGGGTGCCAAATAGGCAGTCTTGTAGCTGACACTGGCCTTCTCTAGTCAGTAACTTCACCACATGGCTTTTAAACAAGTAAGTTTAGATGACAAATACATATTCACAAACACTCCAGGCCCATGCAGAGAATGTCAGGCTCAGAACGTATCCTAGAGGACACCTAGTGAAAACATCTCACTTTCCAAACAAAAGACAGAAGCTCAGGACATGCCAGAAATCACAAAACAAGGCATGGGAAAGTTTTTCGAAATTAGAGAAACAAATTTGCTCTGTTTTATTGTTTATACACCATGGAATTTAGGAATTCTGTCCTTATGTGCCTGAAAATGTGTATAATAAGAATGCTTTTCTTACATGGTCATGGGCAAACTATACATGAAACATGAACTTTTGTTGGCTTGGTTTCTGCTTCTTAAACACACTAGTTTAGTAGTCCAGGAACAAAGGAGTTTCTTTTCTGACTGGAGTCTGCGTGTCAATGTATTTTTAATTACAGGATTCACAGGCACACCGCGCTGGTCAAGGGCTTCTTTGCTACACTTCATTCTATTACTTTCCTATTTCTTAGTATATGATAGGTAATTATAACCCTGACAGATCTGCTAATAGAAGTGAAGCAATCTTCTAAAACCTAATCAATCTTTTATTTTTTAAATCATGGGCATAACCACCTAGTTTAAAAAAAAACAATGGCAATTCTTAGGACACTAAGCCAAGATTTTCTAATTTCAAAGTAAAAGACAGTTTTTATCATTCTGACATACTTCAGTCTAGAATTAAATGGCAGCAAGTATAAGACAGCATTAATTTGCACAAAATTATGAAGGTAATATTACAGTATTTTTTCTAATTTCAACTGAGTTCCAATGCTTTGGGGGAAAAAAAGCATCATTTTTTAAAATATTCCAAGGAATTTAAACATTAGAATGACTCTCAAATGCAGACTCATGCAAACTCATGAATCACACTCCCCAATTTTATATTAAATGATTAGTGAATTAAAAATTTAATAACACCTATGTATAGATTTACTAAAACATTTTTAATCATTAATAATTTAAATGTATAAACTTCGTGTAAGTACATGATCCTTTTAAAATAAATTTATAAAAATAGATACCAATATAGAAATATAATATTGTATAATATAGGCTATCAGAGATACTTTTTATGTAATGCTGCTAACTTATTTTCCTTACAGACTTGATCAGAATCTTGGTGACTCCAACACCTCATTGATATTCTATTTGCTCACTTTTGTAAGGGGACTAGAGTGGGTATGACTTCTCACATTGTTTAAGACCTGGTTATTTATAGATTTGCTGGTCATAAGACAGCTCTGATTATCAAATACTACGGGATATTTAACCCAAGAAGAAATAAGAATCACTATGTACTGAGTGCCACCAATTTTCCAGGCTGTATGCCAACATTATCCCATTAAATCCTAATGACAAACCTCTGATGCAGTTAGCAAAGTTCCAGTGTGGAAACGAAGAAACTAAGACACAGGTAGATTGAGTAAACTGTCTCAAACAGAAGCAGAAAGCGCCTGCCGCATTCTGAATATCTACCAGTCATCCTGTGCTGTCTCAATGTTCAGAGGACAAAGTATGCCCTACAAAACTGGGGCTCTTCCACAGATACGGGGCTGATGAACCTCCAATCACCAATCCAAACCATGTGAGGCCAGGAAGGGTAGACACGCAGCCAGGCATGGCTAGGTGCTATAAACCAGGATTTTTCATAGAAGTAACACTTTATTTAAAATGGGACGACTTCTGGCTGTTGTCAATGAAAGTCACTGTTCCATCAAAAAAAACAAATGATTTAATCTCCCCCCTCACTCTGTAACAGAGTTCAGGAGAACAGAAACTTAGTTCAAATAAAGAACAGCAGATCCTGAAGAAACTAACAGCTACAAACTCCTTTAAGGACACAAATCTCTATTAAATTCTAGCCTTCTGCAAACCAGCACTGTGACTAGACCTACAGTGATAATTGGCAAAGACATGCCACTGAACTTCCAGCTTTGAGAAATTACAATAAGAGACTGGAATTTTTCTGTATTTAATTATTAAAAGCTTTGATGCTTTCATAATGCCACTGAGATTGGAAAATAAAAAAAACGATCCATCAGTACACAAAATAGGAAGATGAAGAATATTTAGGCAGCCCATGCTGAGATTTTTTTTTTTTAACTTGGATACAAGAAGAAAGGGTTATGAATTTCTTACAGACATGTTTACAGTTAATCACAGAAACAAGTAGTAAATGATACAGTCTTTGAAGCTTTTGGAATGTATTAGGTTAACAAACATTTTCCAGGTCACTATCAGAAGCAGATGCATTTCAATTAGTAGGCTCAGTGTGAGCCTCGCCCATCCCATCACTTCCTGTATTCATTCTTATCTGGGTGTGCTACATATTTCATTAGCTTTACAATTTGTTAAATATACTTTGCCTTTAATGTTTAGAAAATGTTATTTTGGGTAAATCAGTGCAGTTGGATTGCTTTTAGAAGATTCAGGACTTTGTGTTCTTTGATGGTTAACATTGAAAATGTGAACTTGTAACACTTTTAAAGTGGGAAAATCCAATGTTAATTTCTATGGTTTTTATCACATTTGAAAAAAGTCATTTTTCCTTTGATGATAACATTGCAAATGTAACCTTGTAACACTCTTAAAGTGGGAAAACCTGATGTTAGCTTCTATGGTTTTACCACATTTGGAAGAAATCACATTGTTTATGATTAGAATATGTTTATGCCGTGATAATTTACTGATGAAGAACCCAAAATAAAATATAATAAAAAACTAAATTCAAGTGAGAAACTACATAGTAGGAGAATATGGAACTTTCCATGAAATGCACATTCCAGAGTTATATGTGATTCCTGAAAAAATATTTCATAATCTTTTAAAGAGAAGTTTCTCATTTGTCAATTATACCTCAAAAAAGCTGGAAAAAAGTTTCTGATTTGCAGAAAACAAATAATAATTAAAATATGATTGGATCATCTAACATTGTTTTTCTACATTGCATTCCAGAACAAGATGCTCAACACACACAATTCTATGCACAGAATGACGAAGAAAAAAAAGACAAATAAATAAAAACTATTTTCTGAAAGGAGTCAAGTGATGAACGTCATGCTCAATCAGTCTGTAGGGGTGCAGGAGAGAAAGAGGGGAGCAGTGAGACCAGAAGGGAGCTTCAGGGCTCCCGGGCAGGGGAGTGGGAGGCCGGAAGTCATTAACAGTGAGCAGTGATGATGGGAAAATTAATAACATCAATTTTAAAAGTTATAGTTCCACAGGATCCTCTGTCAAGCCGAATCTAAATGAGAAATTTTCCTTTATGGGTACAGAATGTTTTCTCTATATCAAAAAGTCAGACATGGGATTAGTCTTTAATTCTTTCCCTTTGGTGCAGAAGGGAGGAGACCGAGGCAGCTGCAGGTGGCCATTGTGGACTTACCTGCGTGGGGGAATGACCAAGAGCCCTTTGAGTGTGTCTTCAAGTATCAAAGCTGTGAGAACTTATAGGGGCTCTGTGGGCACCTGCACCTGGTAGTGGGTACCTTCGGGGCTTCCTGTGCCTGGCACCAGCATCTACAGTCAGACAGCACTGACAATGCCCAGTGTGAAAGGAAGATACGTCCTGGGGCCCCAAAATCACTAAAGTATAGGGAAAAGTCAAGCTGGGAACTGCTCAGGGCAAATCTGCCTTCCATTCTATTCAAAGTCATCCCTCCCTGAGATAAATGCCAATCTGATTGTCTCTTTTGGAAAGGCTAACCAAAACCAGAAAATAATGCAACTGTTTGTCTCTCACCTACTTGTGACCTGGAAGTTCCCTCCCTGCTCAAGTTGTACCGCCTTTCTGGACTAGACCTAATACATCTTTCAAATGTTGGTTGATGTCTCATGCCTTCCTAAAATGAATAAAACCAAGCTGTGCCCCGACCGCATGGGGCACCTGTCAGCAGGACCTCCTGAGGCTGTGTCACGGGTGTGCATCCTCAACCATGGCAAAATAAACTTCCTAAGTTAACTGAGACTGAAACTGCTTTTGTAAAATTATAACTGAGAAAATTACATCAATGTAAGAAATCAGACCTAACCCACCCTATCTTGCTTCTAACTTTTGAGCTGTCCTTGTTCACTCCTGGCTGTAGGTCGAACTAACTTTGGGAAGGAATTCAGTTCGTGGTTTGACTCTGAAACAAAATTAAAAAATTGATAACAGCCCTTATCAATGAACAGCCCTTATCAATTGATAAATTGATAACAGTTCAAGAAGACCTCATGTTTGCCTGGGGTCCAGTCTGCCTTTGCAGAACTAACAAATTAGATACAAGATTAGAAATTACAGTTTAGGGGTCATGCGGCCTCTGGCACCAAGAGACTGAACCTCGCCAAATTGCTCCTGGGGGTCACATCACTTCTGTAAAGCCTGAGGTCAGTGCTTCAGATGTGGCAGACCTGCATCCCATGGATCAGCTCTGGAGAAAAGTTTCCAGTGTTGGTCAGGGAGCCCTGAGGAAAAATTGCACTGAGAAAACAGTAGCTTTTCCTTGAAAGGTATTGTTTCTGCATGGATGAAAGGTGCAAGCCGTGAATGAACGCCTGGGAAACACTGATCTGAGAAAACTCGTGGATTATTAAAAATTAGGGTCAGTTTTTAAGGAGGAAAAAAGAATGTGAACGTAATAAAAACTTATGTGGATGGTAAAAAGTACCTTAGATTTTGAACTAAAACATGTGCTATGACTCTATTGGGAAAATTGCAAGACCAATCTGAATGCACATATGCCATTCCACATGGTCTCCAAGGTTTAAAAAAAATTTCTTTAAAGTCCCTTACTCAATCCCCCTCCTACACTGTATTTTTAGAGATAACACATCTGAAGTCTTTTAGCTTATCTCCAAACCTTCCCAGACCGCTGTTAAAAAGCCTGAGCTTGCTTTTTCCTCTTGAAGCTTTAGCTCTCCACATGGAAAATTGTCTTCCCTCTCTCCCCCCACACCCCACACCGCACACCCACACACACTGTCCACTCATCCTTGCTAGATACTTATATCCCGGTGCAAGTGGGGTAACTTTCGGGATTCATGTCATTATTGGTATTATGCGCTCTACGCATGTGCTGTATCCTGAATATTTCTTTCTTGCACAACTCGTTTTAAGAGTTTTCATTGTTGCTGCCACTTCTTTTGTTTCATCTGTACTTATTACCAACGCATCCCCCAAGCTCTTTTTCAAGATCTCCACTTTATATGTTCAAATTCATCAATTCTTATCAGTTTCCTCTTCCAAGGATGTCTCCTGGGGGAGCCTTCAGATCTGCTGTAAACAGGATCAGCCACAGTCATTATCTTCCCATTGTCTTCATCCGGAGCCTGGGAATTCATTTTCTGTACCTTCTGGAACGAATTCCCAGTATCCTCAACCCCTCTATCCCCCCGTCCACACACACCATGTTCTCCCTTCTTGGAGAATTTCCTCTTTTAGGTAGACATGCTGAGATAGGTGCATGGGAGACAAAAATTTTGAAACTCTGTTTTGTGAAAAGTCTAGAAATACATAACATTTTGCCTGGGCATAGGAATCTGATTTTGAGATTATATTCCATCAGAATATTTTAGGGTATTTATTTTACATTTTTTTTTTTTTTTTTTTTTTCCTGACCTCCTCTGACTTATTTCCTCTCTGGAAATTTCATAGGATATTCTCTTTTGTTCCAATGTTCTGAAATTTTCTAATGACATTTTGTGATACAAGTCCATTTACTTCAGTATTCAGTTTTCTTGGGCCTGTTCAATCTGGAAACAACCATACTGGAAAATTTCTTGAACAACTTAATTTTCTCATTTTATTTCTCCAACTTTATTTTCTAAGTTTTCCACTGAGGGGTAAGTTACTTTTATTTATGATCCCGCTTTTAATGTCTCTTACATATTTTCTTTCCTAGATTGTTCTTTTTTGTTTGTTTGTTTGTAGAAAGTGATTTATTTAAAGAGAGAGAGAAACAAGAGAAGGAGAGAGAAAGAAACAGCTAACTATTACACTGAGTGAGAGAATCCAGAAAGATGGAATCCAGGAGAGGAAAGCAACTTCCACACTGAGTGGAAGGGAACAGAGAGAGAGATGGAGTTTAGGAGGGGAAGACAGGATTCCACGAGACAGTGTGGAAGGGGTGTTCCTCCTTTTCATACCATTCTGTTCTTGTTTTATGGATACAATATATACTGTTATTACTTAGACAATTTTAACAATGATATATTTAATTTCTTATATCTTGCAAATTTTCAGTTTCTTCCTAGTTGCTTTACCCTCTGTGTTGTGAATTTTGTCTTTCTTGCAAGAGGATTTTTATAAAAGTCTGCTTACATTAGAAGAGAATGATTGAACCTTCTGGGTGTGTGTGAGAGGAGGGCTAGGGCTGCTCCATCACCGTGGAGTCACTGTTGGTAAATAAGCATGCTAATTTTACTGAAAATGACTCAACATCTTTTCTTTAGTTTTCTCTCTTGAGTGGCTTAGAGTCCCTCACTTTCTTTTGGTCAGTCTAATCTTTAAGTTTGGAGAGCCAAGGATGTCTATATTAATACAAACGATTACTTTCAAATTTTTATTCTGGTATAATCCCCAGATATACCTAAGGTCTTCTATTCCAAAGACCCCTAGTATTGGAAGTGGAATTTGATCCTAATTCCTTGTAAAATGTACTTCTGATCAGTAATTTTATTCTGTCTCACCTTCATCCCTAGTGCAAAAATTTCTGGTTTTCCCAATTGCTGAAGCTTGTGAGTGTACCCTAAGGCAAATCGATTTGATTCTTGGCTTTCTAAACTTCTGGATTAGGATTCTGCCTTCCTGGTTTGTTTAAATAAATTACCATTGACCTACTGTTTTCTAACCTGCAAAATTATATTACTTTCTTGTCCTCTATCATTTAATTTGTCCTTGTGAATTTGTGACTTTTAAATAATCATTTTGTGATCACTATTGTAATTTTAGTTGGATTTTGAGGGGAGTAGGTAGAGATGAAAGTATTCTATCTATCAACTCAAAGAAAGGTTTTGATGTGGTTAACTTCTTCCTTGCAACAAAATCTGTCAATGCTTATAAATTATATATTTGTATATATAATATGATATCATCTTATGTGTTATATAATATATATTATTATTTAGCTTAGAAAGAGTGTTCCTGTTCTGAGGTAGGTAGAACAATGCATTGGATGGATGGATTAATTATTCAGGGTTTCTGAATCTCACGTCTAATCTATAAAATAGAAAACATGACACTTTGGTCTTAAAAGAGTCTCCCTGCTGTAGAAATTTAGCTTCAATGATTCTATTGGCTGTGGAGCAACTGGATTTGTCCTAATCCTTTTTAGAAATGCCTCAGAGAAGTTCAGTTTCTAGCTACTGTTAAAAGGAGAACCACCACTTAATCATTTAAGAGTTATAATAGTAATATACATTTCAGACAAGAGATTGAGGGTAGTAACTCAAAAGATTTTACAGTGAAACGGGGAAGCCATTTCTGTAAGTATATGGAATTTGGAGTGGCTGAGTACAGAAGGTAGGAGATAAGCTGTCCTAATCAAAGGGGCTGAATCTACACAGAGCTTCCTGTAATGTAATGACTGACTGTGTCTTCATCCTCCACCTGGTGACTCTTACACACTCCTCAAAACTATATTCTAATCACATCCCTTAAGCTTTCCTTGAGCTATTTGTAACACCTCTCTCCCAACTACCCTTGAGGTCAAGTATACAATTAAACCAAGTATATTCTTAAAAAACTGAAGTTTGAAACCAAGTATTTCTCACTTTGGATATTCACTAAACATTATGGTTAATATTAACCTACTTTGCCTTAAATTGTAGAAAATATATTTCTCATATATTGATAAATTGCATATTCCCTAATGCTTATTTTTACATTTGAGAATAGGTACAACTTCATGACCAATTATCTGGTATACGAAATTTAAAATGATAGATAGAATAGACTTCAGTTTTCATTCATTGCATCCTTTGCAAAAAATACAGTATCAGAACAAATAATGAAGTTGTAATACAGATTAAATTAGTACACAATTGTGACTATTGCTCTCAGAATCTCTTCTTGGTGGCACAACAAAGGTAAAAGCAAAGCATTATAGATTCTTCAAAAACAGGTAAAGAATCACATATGGATCCCCCAAAGCCTATCTTGACATGAAGAACAACATTTCTACAGATCGGCTGTTGCCTGTTTGTTTATGCAGCTAAAATTTGTCATAGATTTTTTTTTTCTTTTACAGGGTAGTAATATCCCCTTCTGACATCTAGCACTGCTGGATCATGAACATTTTATCCAAGGCAATGTTTATTCTTTGAAAGTAAACTCAGATTGAGCAAGATGCTAAGGAGAATATAAATGACATTTTCTGCATTTTGTGTAGAATAAATCTTGACTTTGTGCCTATTTTCTAGTATGACGTCAGAAAAAGGATGCTTATCCATAGCAACTCTTTTTATTTAAAGGAACAAAATTCCATTAATTTTTACTTTAACAGGAGCATGGGTCATATAATACCTTTTATTATGCATTCCCCTATTCCTGCGTGTAATTTTAAAATGCAAAGGGGGTAATAAATATGGCCCTTTGTGCTGTAGCATACATCATCAATGGCTGATCATTCATTCCAGCAGTGTTTGGCTTTCATTCTAAGCTAAATAAATATTCTGTCTTCTCAACTCATGACAGACCTGATGAGCATCCTAACTCAGCGTGGGTCTTCCACGCGCATCCACTGTCGTGTGTGAATCAAAATTTTTCAGAGACAATGTTGATGTTCTCTACAATCAGTTCAGAAAGACACAAAATAAACTGCGTGTGAATGTGAAAAAAAATTGGTATAAATGCAGATGACAGACAGCTGATCTAGCAATTGACAGACAATGAGCATATAGAAAATTTATTCTATTTTTACAAAGATTACATCATATTAAATCCTGAAGACTATAGTAAGCATCTAATAATTTTATTTATTTCTTTATTTATTTGATGAAGTCTTGCTCTGTCACCCAGGCTGGAGTACAGTGGGGTCTATTGGGGGGACTAGGGAGGGACGGTGGAGGGTGGGGGAGGAATAACATGGGGAGATATGCCAGATATAGGTGATGGGGGGGATGGAGGCAGCAAACTACATTGCCATGTATGTACCTATGCAACAATCCTGCATGTTCTGCACATGTACCCCAGAACCTAAAGTACAATATTAAAAAAAAAAAATTAGTGCAATTAGCTAATCAAAATTAATTGCTATCATTAAAATAGTATTATGATTATCAACTCATCATCAATATTGCTGGCATATCAAATTTTCCTTTATTGTTTCATGACAATTGCAAACTCATATATGTATTTATTTTACTATTTAAAAATAACATCGGAGGAAAGTAACTGTCCTTATATGCTGAATTGTGTCTCTCTTGAATTCATGTGCTGATGTCTTAAACCCCATTGACACAAAATATGACTGTATTTGAGGATAAAGTCTTTAAGGAGGTGATTAAGCTATAAAGAGATCTTTAGGGTGGGTCCTAATCCATGACGATTTTTATTCTTATAAGAAGGAATCTGAATGCAGAAAGGCACAAAGGAATGACCCTGTGAAGACAACAGGAGAAGACAGCTGTCTGCAAGCCACGGAGGGAGACCTGAGGAGAAACCAAACCTGCTACCACCCTGATCTCTGACCTCCAGCCTCCAGAACTGTGAGAAGATAACTCTGTTGCTTAAGCCACCTAGCCTGTGACACTTTGTTATGGCTGCCCTCAGGAACAAATACACCTTACAACAAATACACTTACACACTGGCTACCTGATTCTCTGATTCTACTTTTAAAATATACCTAAAATCACTCCAATTTTCCATCCCTACTACATTTGATTTCTCCTAACCACGTCATTTCTCTCCTGGATTGTGCAAGAGTCTCTTCGTGAAATTCATGCCTCTAGTGTACACCTTCTGCGCCATTCTCAACATGGCAGCACGAGAGATTTATTTTAACACAGATTTTGTCCTTGGCCTTGACTGTTTAAAATTCTTTGATAGCTCCCAATTGCTCCTAGAATAAAGTTACTCACATTGCTTGGAAGGCATTCAATGATCTGGTTTTTGCTAACCTCTTCATCTCATTCCTCAACAAAAATATCTCCTGTTCTATACCAGACAGGCTCAGCTTAGAGTCCAGAACACATCATGAACATGTTCTCTTCTGTCTATAGAATTTTTATCAATTATTTTGTGTTAGGACAGACCCCTTTCTGAAACTCTCAGCATAGTGAGTTCACATAGATAAAAACAAAAATAATAATGCTTCCATAATAAACAATTGCATAAGTATTATTGACACACACAAAATATTGTCATATGCTTGTGCAATCATTACAAAATTTTGATGAAAACTAGAAAGAAAGGCATGCTCATTAGAGAGGCTCCCATTTATCACTTTATGACCAACATTGTTGAGAATTATGCTGTCCCATGGGAATATATTTATTCATGCCTAATGCCTTACTTAGCAACCATTACAAGGAAGGAAGGAAGACAGAAGAAAGGAAGGAACAGGGGAAGGAAGGGGAAAGTGAGAAGGATGGGAATTATCAGAAGCAAAATGAGCATAACTTATGCCAAAAAATTCCACACATATAAAACCAAAACTTTAGGAAAGTCTCAGAAAAAAGTTGTATTTCAGATTAGAAACAAATACTAAATATGAAAAAAATGAGTTCTTTGATTGTTGATATACTGGGTGGAAAATTTAGTTTGCACTGTTAATAGTTAAAAGATGTTTGCAATAATATATGAACAAGAAACCCAAATATTTAGATATTTTGCTTATTAGGCAGGATGTTATTACTGTAATATTGTCACCAGTTTATCATTTAAACAGTAGCTGTGTAGACTAAACTGATTAATGATAGTAATACAACTCTAGTCAATAACCATTTTTAAACAATGGTATATAGCTGTAACTACAAATTGCCATTTTAAAAAATCTAATAAGAAATAATGTTCACATAAATTGCAATGATTTGGGATGTTTTAGAACAAGAACTTTAACATGTATTAGTTTTTCCTGGATTGGGCTTTCTAAACTAACAGTCCTATGTCAAACACTGTGGGAGTCCTCATCGTTTTCATCAAAAATTGAAAGCAATTTCAAAAAAACTTATTGGTCAAAACCAAAGCAGAGTTTTAAATGGCACTGTGCAAGAAAGAAAAAATGAATTGACTCAGCAAAAGTACTTCCTTTGAAGGAAACTTTGCAAAGGACCTCTCAAAAAGAACTGTTGCAACTATACTGCTTTCTTAGAAAAGATATGATATACAGAAAAGAAAAGCTATGTGAACACAACAATTGGTCAAATATATAGAAATGAACTTGAACAAGACTTGACAAATTATAATTTGGACACAGTCAGAGACATACAGGGACCATTTTTTTTACCTTCCAGATTTTATCACTATCTTGATCTGTTAGTGATAATAAAATGTTCATCACTGAGGACAAATGGAACTGCCTGCCTGTAAGTTGACTGGAGAGTCCCTTGAAATAAATAACATAAAATTGGTTCTCAGCAAGCATCCCTTTTAAAAAACGCCTCTGTGCGTTAGCAAACCAAATAAGTGGATGCTATTATGATAGTGCCCACTAAAGCAATGGCAAATACGGTCTTCAATGACTCTCAGCAAAAGATGTAAAATGCCTTTAATTTACAGTATTTCAGAAGCTGCCAACTCCAGCTGGCAAGAGAGGTCGAATATATTTCCATAAAAATAGTGAGACAGCGTTTTCCTTTTTCCTCTCATTGTCTCACAAGTGTCCTGTGAGTGTTCAGAGACTGCGCAGTGTCTTATGTAGCCACCATGCCAATAGCTCTTGGAAGGTGTGTGTGTGTGAATTATTTGAATTTTATAATGATTAGCTTCTTGTACTCAATAATTTGTAAGACTGTAAAGGGGTCCTGACACCAAAATGTTTGACAAACTCTGGTTCTGATTTGTGATTATTAATTTCAGAGAACAAAAACTTAACAAAGAAAACAGCCACAGCCACTCTTTCTCCCAAGTGCTAGATTAAAATATCATCAGCACCAACATTCATCCTGTATCAATAAAACACAAATAAATGTGAGCATAATGAGAAACCAAGCAGCTGTGTATTTTTACAACATGATTGCAGTTGGGTGGCCTTTTGGGCTTTAACTTGCTTTGTTATTTCCCTTAGTTGCCTGCTTATTCTGGGAGAATTCTGAAAATGTGGAACAGAGAATAGGCCATTCACAACAGATGCTGTAAATAGGTTATACATTTCCTCCTACCTAATAGCATTAGCCTAATCTTGTCTGGAAAGAGGCATCTTTAATTAATTCTCCATGATGCTTCCTTTCTGGCTAGCTATGAGAAATTGAAAAAGAAACATGGTCTAATTTTAATGAAAATAGGACGTGCCAATGGCACTAAGACTAACCTTGCGGGCTAACTCAGACGTGTTGAATAGAGAATGACAAAGTTCTTATGCTAAATAGATTCATGAAGAATGGAAAAGAAAACAAAAGCTGTCTCTTCTGTTTAATAACGAAATTAAATATATTGCCAAAATAGGGAGTATTTAAAAAGGTAATTATCCGTACAGAATATAACATTGCTTTTCCTTTTAAAAATATTATTATGGTAGTATTTAATATTCAATTTGTGTTAGTTTTTCTTTGATGGTTACAAGATTGGATGCTAATGGAACTGGTTAGATTTTAAGATATATAAGCTCCTGACTGGGACTCCTGCCTTTCTTTCAGAGATGCTCTGCCCAGAGAGGAGGAATCTAGAGAGGCAGTCTGGCTACAGCAGCCCTGCGAGCTGCAGTGGGCTCCAGAGACAACTGTTAACAAATGACATTTTTATAAGCAGTTACAATATAACTGCATCCTGAAAGTAACTTCTTATACATCTGTAAGATGACTGATCCCATTGATACAGATACTATATGTCATGATGTTGTATTTTATATAAAACTAGACTTTTCTAAATTTCTCAAGGAAAATCTAAGCCCTATAATCAAAACTAATTTTTCAACACAAGAAAGAAAACCAAACACTGCATGAGAACACATGGACACAGGGGAAGGAAACATCACACACTGGGGCCCATCTAGGGGAGGGAAAGCATTAGGAGAAACACCTAATGTAGATGACTTGGTGATGGAGGCAGCAAACCACCATGGCACGTGTACACCTATGTAACACACCTGCGTGTTCTGCACATGTACCCCAGAACTTAAAGTATAAAGAAAAAAATTAATTTTCCCCTTATATGATGTTACACACTCAGTGTATTTCACCTTTTGGATGCCTTCCTTTTTTTTTTTTTTTTTTTTTTTTTTTTTTTAAGGTCGCTGGCTGATGGGTTTTTGCTTTTCTGCTGGCCATGCCATAAACTAAATGGGACCGTGCAGGTTTCAGAACCACACATTTCAGAGCTGAGGGTCACACACTGGAGTGCAGCAGAGCTGGGGCCGGGAGTCGGTGCTCTAATACCTGCTCTCTCACTCTGCCTCCTCACAAATGCCTTCTATCAAAAACACAGAACGAAGAACAGTCTCCATGCATTTTCATTCCAACCAATAACAATGTATAAAATCTTAGGAGACACATTTTGAGGAAAGTGATGACTATTTTACCTAAGAAAGAATCCCCTGGATCAGATCCTAGATTCTTAGAAATTCAAGAAAGCAAAACAAAAAAAAGTAATATTAATAAAAGGAAAAAAAAACCTCTTAAGGTTAACTTTTCAAAGAATTCTTTTTATTTTTCCAGATTAAACTATAAAGAATTCCTGATTTCTTCATGTTTAAATGCCAATTAAACTGGAGGAAAATTAATAAATCAACTAGTTCCCTTTAATTATCAGAATGCACTATGAACAGCGGCTTTCATTTAACTGTGTTTTTGTCCCTGAGGTAAATGCTACAGAGAAGAAAGCTAATGTATTGTGAATTAATAGATGTTTAACAGAAATAATTTAATGCCGTCCAGCAAGCTTCCATTTATTTAGAATATTAACAAATATTTTCGAACACTTACTTACCATGCACCTTTCCTGAGACTGGGTTGACCGTACCTGCCCACATACAGAAAGGCCATGTGCTGCAGTGTCCCGTGTGTGAGACAGACATGGGGCTGCCACAAAGAGAGGAACAGTGTGTTTACCCACCACGACACAGTTACACGTGAAGACTGCTGTGATTCTAATCCTAGACCCATTTGCTACTACTTGTATCACATAAAACACTCTACCTTCAGTTCTCTGAGTTTCAACATCTTTCTGGAAAGTAAGGGTGTCCTGGTGGTGCTTTGAAGGGTAATGTGGCTTAATTATGCACCACTGAAAAGTGTTGCATAATCAGCACCCTATGTGTTACAGCTATAATTATACTTATTTGAAAATTTATTATACATGAAATGAAAATGTTTTGATGAGGTAGAAGGTGTCACAATGTTGTTTGAACTCCTTTTTTTTTGTTTTCTTAAGTTGTATGAGTATATTATTTTTTATTATACTTTAAGCTCCGAGGTACATGTGCAGAACGTGCCGGTTTGGTACATAGGTATACACACACCATGATGGTCTGCTGCTCCTTTTTTTCTTTATTGCATTTTAGGTTTTGGGGTACATGTGAAGAACATGCAAGGTCGTTGCATAGGTACACACATGGCAGTGTGATGTGCTGCCTTCTGCTGCTCCTTTTAATTGAACATGGCTGTGCTAAGCACTGAAGTTAAAGAAAGGAGCATGATTCTATGCCTGCCCTGGAGGCGTAGACAGTCCAGTGAGGAGGGTGGCATGGACAAATGGTCTGCATTCAGTGCTGTGAGTCTCAGGAGAGTAGCACCCATCCTGCACAAGGGTCCACATATGGCTTCTTGAGCTGCCTATGAAACTGAGTGGGCACCAAGGGGGAGAGGAGCAGAAGAAGCAGTTTTGGAATAGTGGGACCAGCAGATGCAAGGGCAGAGGGATGCAAAACAGCACCATCTGCAAACTGTAGAATGATGAGTTTGGTGGGAATCCCCGAGTGATGCTTGGGTAGATGAGCACGAAGAACCCAGTGGGACAGAATCACGTAGATGTTTGAACACTGAGCTCAGTGTTCTACAGTCTCACTGGACATTCCAGAGAAGGACTTTGAACAGAAGAACAAAGTGGTCAGATGGAAATTATAGATCAGTACCCTCATCAGAAGCATGGGTGGAAAGGTTTGTTTTACCCTGGAGGACATCTCATCCTCTGAGGGTGGAGGAAAGGATGTGTGGATGGCAGCAAGTGCAGGTGAAACTACGTTTATGTGGGCAGGGGTTGGAGGAGGGAGATAAATAGTTCTCCTTGACCTCAATTTGCCTGGAAGAATAGAAGACAAATTTGATAATTAAAAATAAGACAGTGGCCAGGCGCAGTTGCTCATACCTATAATCCTAGCACTTTTGGAGGCCAAGACAGGAGGATCCTTGATCCCAGGAGTTTGAGACCAGCCTGAGCAACACAGCAAAAATCCATATCTAAAAACAAATAAACAAAAATTAGTCTGGGGGTGATGGCTCAGCCTGTAATCCCAGCACTTTGAGATGCTGAGTTGGGTGAATCACTTGAGGTCAGGAGTTCAAGACCAGCCTGACCAACATGGTGAAACCCCGTCTCTACTAAAAAAATACAAAATCAGCTGGTTATGGTGGGGCACGCCTGTAATTCCAGCTACTTCGGGAGGCCAAGGCAGAAGAATCACTTGAACCTAGGAAGATGGAGGTTGCAGGGAGCTGAGATTGAACCACTGCACTCCAGTCTGGGCAACAAAATCCATCTCAAAAACAAACAAACAAACAAACAAATAAAAATTAGCAAAGTGTGGGGGTGTGAACCTGTAGTCTCAGGTACTACGGAGATTTAGGTGGGAGGACTGCTTGAGTCCGAGATCAAGGCTGCAGGAGCCATGATTGTGTCACTGCACTCCAGCCTGGGCAACAGAATAAGATCCTCTCTCAATTAAAAAAAATAATAGTAATAGAGAGGGAAACCCATGGCTGGCATTCTGGAGAATCTGTAAGTCTTCCTCACTCTCAGCATCTTCATCTCCTCCCCTCCAACTCTGCTCTCCCCTAGGCTGGTTTTTATTTTCTGAGCCCGTACATGGGCTTAGCACCCTCACTCCAGGTTTTTCATCAAATCTCTACCCAAGGGGGCTTGTGGGAGATCGCTGTTCATCAATGCACAGGCTCAGTCGGGCCGACTTACTGTCAAAAAAGACCTAAAAAAAAAAAAAAGTCCTGGTATCTCAATAAATGGGAAGACAAAGTAAAAGATTTAGACAGAAAGACTTCATTATTCCTTACAAATATTGCCTTTTTGGCTATTTACTTCTAACGAATTATAAAATATCCCCAAAATCTATAAAGTTCACATTTTCAAATGTCATAGATCTCACTTATCTGTTTTCTCCAATAGAGCTCCAATAAGTGATGAATGTGTCTCTCACAGTTTCAAAAATTATTCACAGCCTTGTGATCTATGAGAAAGACTGGAAAGTTTCACATGTATAAGATACTGAAGAATAAGCTTGATGCTGAAATTCCAGAAGCCTCCAGGTAGTGAGCATTTCATCATTCCAAAGATGGAAATTAAGGGGAAATGAAGCTATTGTTTAGAGAAGTATGTTCATGAAGCTTGTATGCCTCAAAAATACCAAAAAGCTAAAGAAAGATTTGCCTAAACAAAGGAAAGATTAATACCAATCATTTACATAGCATTCTATGGTTTAAAAAGTGCTTTTGTAAACAATATGCTATCTTCTCTTCCCAATAATCCTGAGAGTTATTGTCTACATCTTCACACACATACAAAGAAAGCAGTTATGAAATTCATACAAACCTGTACAGAATGAGCAATTTTAGTAAGAAATAGAGTTAGAATTATTCCTGTGCTACATTTTTACCCTAACTCACAAGTTTTTAAAATCCCCAAATTGCTTAAACTTTGGATAGCAGGCAATTCTACTAGATCTTATAATCTTCTAATTGAAGATTGGCGATCTTCCAAATAAAGATATTATAATCTTCCAATTAAAAATGGATACAGTAATTTAGTCCATGCCATTAACAATACACGTAATTGAAACATATTGTGAACTCTATTTTACAATGACTAACTTAACATGTAATTCATCATTTATCATGACTAACAGTACCATTTAGGTATAGAGAGTACCAGTCCTACAAAGAGGAAAGAAAGCATAAAGAGAACTTCTTAGAGTGTGATATTTGGTATGCTACCCAAAGTAATAACATGGTGTTAATTTGTTTATAAATTACGACATTAAATTTATCTCAACTTATATATTCATAGATGTTCCAAAACATAGATTCAAAGATGTTTCAAATCTTTGAATAGATAAGTTGAGAAAAAAAATAACTCCATGCTGGAACATTCCCTAATGATTGGAGCAACATTTGTTAGCCAATATCCATACATGTAAAACATATGTAAACAATGATACTGGTGAAATACCATCATGACTCAAGATAATCATCAGATTAAAACATTTTTAAAAAATATTTAACCAAGTTACAGTGATATTTAATTTACTAATAAAACAAGGTTTTCATTGCACTGTTGTATGGGCAATGCTTTATGCTCCCAGAGATTACTGTCTTTATCCACCTCTTAAGTCTACTCTATCAGGTTACGATATTCATCTGTAGGCAAATCCCAGAGGTCTCAGAGAGAGGACAATTTTCTTTGGGTCAATATTTCTGTCTACTACCACGACAGAACTAGTTTCCTTCTATGCCTCTGAGAATAATCTATCTTGTTATTTTCTAAATTCACAAGCTAGGGAAACAAGGAGTTGTTCTAGATGCGTTCCAAGTTAACAACATTTTCAGACACAAAAATGACCATTTTTATTATATGGTAGAAAAGCATGCCTTTTCAACAGCTGGCGTAGCAGCACTGGTTATGCAGTTAATTGCAAATAAGGGAGAAAACAGTAACTGATTCTGGCGATGGCTTCTTTGCAGTTAGTTGGGTGGCTGAGTTAGGGCGTTCCTGGAGGTCAGACCTGACACAATGTGAGATTACACTGAAGGTGCCAATCACTTCATTAATGCAAAACAGGCTTCCACAAACCGTGCATTTTTAAAAGTCTAACATAGGAAAATAATTTCTTGTATTGCTGTACTGTTTCTAATATCATCATTTGATAGTATGATTAGTAGCTGACAACATTAGAGAATACATTATTTTGAAGTCATACAAATATTTGCATCATGAAGAGAAATACCCCCAAAGTATCAGATGCTTAGTTTTTAAAGTGATTGAAAAAAAAAATCCTCTCCAATTAGGAACTAGTGTCAAAATTCCAACCCAATGACATAAACAAAATAAATACATTGAAGCAAGTTGAGTGCTATCATATCTTCATCTATTCACTTGGGAATCTATGGGAGGTTGGAATTAGCATTTCTAGAGAAACAAACGCATTAGCAGACGTGAGTGTTCAAAACATTCGGGTGCTGAGAATGTTTTCTGTCCCCAGAATGCTATGGTCTAAACCCTCTTATATGGTTAACACTTGCTTTTCCCTCCGTCCTCAAAGAAATTTATCCTTCAGGACATAGCAGTCGCTTTGCTTTATAGTATTGGTTTTTATTTCCAGTTATTCAAAACTGATTCATGGGCTGCTGAAAATAAATGATCCCTTATCTCTTTCGTGCGGTCTAAGTTTGTTAGGTGGAGCCCAGGTATCTTTGGTAAATTTGTTTATTACAGGAGACGTTTAATAAACGGCTCATAGTTAAAGCTGGTTAAACTAACCAAGAAATCAATATTAAATTTACATTAAATCCAAAATGTGTAGTTATAAAATTTGAATATAACCCATAGTTCTCACCCCCTTTAACTAGCTGTGATGTCAGTGGCACTCAGGGTGCACCTGCTACCGGAAGGAGATCCTTGAGTGTGAGTAGTCCAGGTTCTTCGCATTTAGAACAAAGAATTGGACAAAACACACAAAGTGACAAAGGAACAAAACACAGGAACGAAGCCGCAAAAGTGGGGATTTGTTAAGGCGTGAAAGCACTTCACAGGGTGAGAGTGGGCCCAAGCAAGCAATTCGAGGGCCTGGTTACAAAGTTTTCTGGGTTTTAACTATTTATTTTGAGGTTCCTATCAGTTACCCCTTATATGGATGAAGGATTTGGTCCCTCCTAATTAAAGGCTAGGGGGAATTGGTGCCCTGTTGCAGATGTAGGGATGGCCAGTTCTTGGCCCACAGCCAACCGAAGGCACTCTCCCTGCAGGAACTGGCCTTAGACCTCCCTGCCCCTAGACCTTGGAGTTCTTCTTTGATTCAGCACGAACTGGCCTTAAGTTCCCTGCCTCCGGAACCTATTCTGCCTCACACCCACCCCCTGAAAAGTATGCTTGCTGTATTCATTCTACTTCTCTTTTTTGTTCTGTAACTTTCTGATAAGAGTGTGTTTTTAGAACTTAATTTCTCTTTCCTGTTTTGCCAGTACAAATTTGAAATAAAGATTAACATTTCTCTGGCTTCAACTGGTCCATGAGCATATACAGTTCTAAATGGATATCCACTTGACGGCCCCAGTTTAAATACATCACATTACCTCTTCCCTCCAAAATCCGCTTAGAGTCTCCAAATTGTTATCTGGATCGGTCAGCTACTGTTAAGTCATAAAAGAGGTGAAGAGAAGCTCATTCCTGTTCATCTGTGTCTTATTATCGTGAGACAATCAGCAGGACCTCTGTGCCCTGACTCTGGGGTTTTACATTCTTGGCAAAGAGCAGGGAATTTCCTCATTGACCTCTTTCAACTTTCTAGAGACTTCTCAGGCATAGGAGAACAGGAGTGATGGATTTGCCAGGTTGTCAGTAAGAGCTGCATCGCCAAAAAACAACCTTCACAATCATTCACAATGCAGGAAACCAGGGGAACTGTGTCCCTGGGAGAAGCTGAAATGGAACTGAAAAATAGGCTTCCAGACTTTCTCAGTGAGTGGAGTGAGGCAGAGACCCCTCACATCATTTCTAACATGAAAATAGAAGGGAGGATAGCATTTGTTTGACAAAACATTCTCTACTTTATATAAATGAGAATTATCTTCTTTTCCTCTTTTAAAAATATTTTCAAATGTTTTTGAAATAGAAAACTTTAAGGATGTTAGGAATGCATCTTGGTTAAGGATATAATTACATTGCACAGATATGAGAGTTTAGACTCATGTAATATAAGGCACGGATACTTTCATTCAATAACTAAACCATTATTATGGGTTTATACTGAGTACAGATCCTCTTTTTCAAATGGGACTTCCATGGCCTAAACAGGTGTCACTGGAACCTGTAGAGTTAGACTTCCAATGCTCTCTTGAGGAGAACTTTATGATTCGCACCATTTTTTTGGGGGGGGTGGGGAATGCTCCAATTTGTAAGAAATATCTGGAAAAAGTTCCCAAAGATTATATACTAAAGTATTCTTTGGGAAATATTAAATGACTTAATTTATAGGTTACTATATATTTTTCAGATTGAAATATATGTAGTAAACTAGGCATATCTGGGCCTAGTCACCCTTAAACATTTTCATCTTGAATTCAATTCAGCAATTCTTTATTATTATTATTATTTGTGGAGAAAGTGTCTTGGCATATTGCATGGGCTGGTGGTCAGCTCCTGGGCTCCAGATCCTCCCCTCCTGGCCTCCCAAAGTGCTGAGATTACGGTCTCACGCCACCATACCTTTCCCAGTCAGCATTTCTTAATGCTGAATTTCTTAATTTCTTTGCTTTCTTCCTGTCCCAAGGAAGCAAGGTCAACACTGCTTCCCTGTAGGTTCTGGGTCAGCTCTCACCATGTAGAGTTTTTCTGTATGAGGAACGCAAGGGGTGGGATGGCTTCAAGGAAGCAGAGCAGTTCACACTAGCTTTGAGTTTCTTAGTCGAGTTTTCAAAATCACATCTTGCTCTATGCATCCCTTGGCACATCATCGGCCCCATTCTTCATAGGATTTACCACACTGCTTGTTGTTACCGCTGTCATCTGTAAACAGGGTGCACGTTTTGTACCTTGCACTAACTAGGTATTCAGCAACAATCTGCTGGGGACTGAACACTTAGCAACATCCCCAGACACTTGAGGGAGGCAACTGTGTGCATCTGCTTTCCACGCACCAATATAATGGCAGCCGGTGATGAATTCAGAGCCTACGTGCCATAGGTCACATAACAGCCAGCCTCCTACTCCACCGGCTTTCTCCCAGTTTTTAAAGTGTTGTTCTTTTCTTGTAAATTCGTTTAAGTTCTTTGTAGACTCTGGTTGTTAGCCCTTTGTCAGATGGGTAGATTGCAAACATATTTTTTTTCCCACTCTGTTGCTTGCCAGTTCACTCTAATGATACGAGCTTCTGCACAGCAAAAGAAACTAAGTTTAATTAGATCCCATTTGTCTATTTTGGCTTTTGTTGCCATTGCTTTTGGTGTTTTAGGGATGAAGTCCTTGCCTATACCTATGTCCCGAATGGTATTTCCTAGGTTTTCTTCTAGGATTTTTATGGTGTTAGCTCTTATGTTTAAATATTTAACCCATCTGGAGTTAATTTTTGTGTAAGGTGTGAGGAAGGAGTCCAGTTTCAGCTTTTCCACCTACCTTCTGGAAAGTCCCATGCCTCATTTCCATACCCAACGTTACTACGTTTGTGCTCCCACAACAACCTGTCCCTGTCTCCATTAGAGCCTCCTCCTTTGGCATTTTAACTAATCATGTATAAACCTGTTTCTGGATAAAGACAATGACACTAATAACTGACATCAGTTCCCTAATGATGTAAGTTCAGACATGCTCTGGCTGAAGCTCAAGTTAGGGTAAATGTTGCTGGTCCAAGGGCAGGCAGTGCATGAAGGTTACTCTAAGTGCTGGCTCACTGGGAACCCCATGCTTTCTCTGAAATATCCAATATCACCATGGTCACGTTTCCGATGCAGACACTGAAGCTCGCCTAGGTTAATAACCCCCAGCAAGTCATGGACTTGCCATATGAGATCAGGGCATGACCTTAATGTGCGGACGCCAAAACCTGCACATAGACACACCACCAGAAAGACTTGTTCGGTCTGGAGATGGTGGCTGAGCTTCCTGGAATCAGGGGCTGTGTGTGATCCTTCTCACAGCCTCGGAGTCTCCTGCAGCACAAACACTGGGGTGCACAAGGTAGAAACCCACAGAAGATGCTGCCAAGCCTTGCATAGAGGCTAGGTTTTAAAACCACGGGTTCCATGATTGTTCCCATAGTCTGTTCTATGACATTTACGGTAAGGAAACATACACACAGGAGGAAGACTTTTATCTTGAAAATATAGCACAGATGGCATCTTTGATGTGCTGTGACATGCTATGGCTGAAGCTCAGGTTAGGGTAAATAACAGTTCCTGCCTAAGTCAGCTGGAACCACTATAACCAATTGCTGTAGACTGGGCAACTGAAACAGTACACATTGGCTGTTTGGAGTTCTGGAGGCTGAGACATTCAAGATGTAGGAGACCAGGTGTCTGGTCTGCTGAGGGCCTGTGTGTAGAGGGTGGCTACTCCTGGAGCCCTCACCTGGTGGAGAGCAGAGAGAGGGAGGAGTGTGCCCTCAAATCTCTTCTAGAAAAGGCACTCAGTCCACAGTGAGGGCTCCACCCCCATCACCTCCTCACCTCCCAAACGCTCCATATCCTAATGCCAACCCCCTGGAGGTTAGAATTTGAACTGGTGCATTGGGAAAGAAGGCCATGATTCAGTCCCTCATGCTGCGTTTGTCTTGTGTCCTGGGAAAGATGGCAGACGGCTGGGAGACGCAGCCTGCCTTCCCCTCCCAACATAGTTCACCATCATCTGAACTTTTCGGATGACCTAACTTCACCTGTAATTAAGCATTTTATTTCATATTAAATTTTTTTTTTTGATGGTGGGGACGGAGTTTCACTCTTGTTGCCCAGGCTGGAGTGCAGTGGCGCGATCTCAGCTCACTGCAACCTCCGCCTCCCAGGTTCAGGTAATTCTCCTGCCTCAGCCTCTCAAGTAGCTGGAATTACAGTCATGTGCCACCACGCCCAGCTAACTTTCGTATTTTTAGTAGAGACAGAGTTTCACCATGTTGGTCAGGCTGGTCTCTAACTCCTGACCTGAGGTGATCTGTTCACCTCGGCTTCTCGAAGTGCTGGGATTACAGGTGTGAGCCACCATGCCCCCGGCCCATAACTTTTTACATTCCCAAAAAAAAGGTAAGATTTCCCATATTCACTAACAGTTTTAAAAGTATCAATGCAGTTTACATTTCTAAAAAGATACAGTTTGATATAATAAAAATAATACACCTTAGGTGATAACTTCTATAGCTCTGAACAATGTTTGAATGGCATTTCTAAATAAGTGCCAATAAAAGAAAACCTTCAAATATATTTGAAGGATCACTGTATCTGGAATCTTGACTGCAAATACTCAGGGAACTACCATTTCAATACTAACAACAACAACAAAAAATACTTAACTCTCAGTTCAGATCAAAATCCGAACTAGATTTATGCTAAAAGGGAAATGAGCAATTGGTCCTTCTGTCTGTAGAATCGTCTTAGCTCCATACCTGAAGAATGGAGATGCAAAGTGCTACACTGAAATTATAAACAACACTGAGTGAGGCTGAGCTCCAACAGAAATATTTCCCAAATATCCTCAACCCCAAGCAGCCAGCCAGGACTTCCTGGATATGTTGTAGCTGCTTTAGGGAAGGTCAATTGAGAATCTGCTACTAAAATATCCTTTAATTGGTCCATTCTCTTTATAAATTAAACGTGTAATGATTATTTTTAAGCTAACCTAGGTCCACCCAAATGTTCAGTAATCTACCTCTTGGTGTTTTGTTAAATTGCAAACCATGAGAAATTCTATGCTGTGGTACCCAGAGTTCAACCCTGTCACAGAGACGTCAGAGAGGCTAAGGGATGCATTAATACGTCCTCAGCAGTGAATGAAGAGTTAATGTAAGTAAAATGAACGTTTTTTATTTTTAAGGGAGTGTATTTTCCAGATTGTGTGTTCGAAGGAATAAACGGTGCTATCTGAGGATGGAGAATAATCCAGGTATGTCCTAAGGCATCTATGTTTTAGTAACAGGATCGGCCCCATGGAAATAGAGCCATTTCTCTATCATGTACCTTCCTCTAGCCTGCCCTCCCTTTCCTCAGAGGTAGAAGTCTCCAAGCTTCCTCACTTCCCTGTTAGGAAGAACATCTCTGCATTACCTAATCGGTGCCGTTCTAACTCAGTGTCTGCAGCTGTCTTCCGCGCCCGGCTGCCTTTGGAAGTAATGTGGACTCTCTTATCTTTGCATGGCAGGCTTTGGACAACTTCAGTGCCTTTTACCAGTGCTTAGAGCTTCAACTAAGAGAATTATTTACAACAGAGATATCTCCTAGAAGGCAGAGTTTCTCTTTCCATTCTTCTAAGGGTAATGAATAAACATGACCCTGCTGAAGGATTCATAACTCAGGTACAGGTAAAACAAGCAAATAAGCCAAACAACAAGCATTAACTGCAATTCCAATCTTTCTCTAGTTTTCCAGATTGTTAGGGTGCAGATAAGGAGGGGCTAGCATTTGGTTTAGAACTTGAGGGTGTGCAAAAGTAGATCCAGAATGCAGATTAAAAAGGAATTTCAAGACCAACCTACTTTATCTAAAAAGATCATTTAAATTTGCAGTTTGTGCACTTGCAGGGGTTTTGGGAGAAGAGAGGGAGGGATAGAATAACTTCAGCAATATGGCATATAAATATAAAAAAGGTCCTGCTGTGAGAAATGTCTAATAAATTACAGCGAGAACAGTGTTTAACATCGTCCCCTCTCCTGTGCTTTAATTACACTCTGCAACCTGCAAACTTTCACTAAAAGTCTTCCAGATACAGACCTGAGAAATCATTCGGGTGAAATAATGCAAGAGAAATTGTTTCCCATATGGGGAGGTAATATAATGGTTGAGGAGCCAACAGCTAAGTTTAGGGGTGGTGCCAGGGTGCAACTTGCATCTCGTACTCAGCAGAGGATAATAGGACCCCAGTTCACCAAATTTGTTAGAAGAGCCAATCTTTGAAAGGAAAGGAATTCATACAAAATCCTTCCTGTTACCATCACCTCTCCTTGTAATACCCAGTATAAACATGGTGAAGTTTACTGTGAAGGCTAAAATATTCAGACAACTTTGGACCACGCATGTTTAAATCATTTGCTTTGTTATACACCCTATGATCAACGCCACAAGAAGTAAATCACTTATTTACAGTGAGACATTAAATACAATTCAGTTTCTAGATCGTGCTAAACAAGAAAAATATTCTTTAAAAATGTAAATGGAAAATTCTGAGACATTTACAATTGCCATGAGACGTTGAATCATCCATAGCTAGTTTAACAAACACATTATGCAGAAGATAGCCAAATGGAAGATTTTGGTAGTGAAATTTATCGTGAAGTTATAATATAACATTAAATTTACATGGGGAATTAAGATGTTATCATTGTCAGACACATTTCTCAGTTTCTCATGCATCGTGACATGTAGTTTCACTTATTTGTTATCAAGAATCTGTGGCATCATTTTTATTATCTGCACGTTACAGGTAAAGAAAATCTAACTGATTTGCTCACGTTCACGCAGATAAATTAATACAAGATAAATACTACAGGAGAACTGTAGTATTAAACAGTCATGATTTTTGCTTCCCAGTCCTGGGTTTCTTCTAGTGCCGCATTTCTTCTACAAATGCTAATTCTACATGAAAAATTTGTTTGAAGTGTTTTTTTGTTTGTTTGTTTACATATAACACTAATCAAGTATATTTCCATGTATCTTTTCTGTTGCAAGCACACATTAAGTATTAGAGGGTAGAGAAGTCCACTTGTCTATCAGCAGTGATAAGTTTTGCCTCCATAAAATCAACTGGAGGTGTAAGCAGTTAGAAACTTTTCTGCTTGTCGTCTGCTAGGCAGTCATTTTAATGAAATCAAAGTGTTTAGCTTGGTAACTTCATTTGACTTTGCTTTAATTTTTTTCTTTGCTTTAATAATACATATACTATTAAAGCAAAAATTAAACAAAATTAAAAAATTAAACATTTAATTTAATTTTTAAAAATTTTTGCTTTAATTATATATATATAATCTATCGTGGGTGTAAAATTGTATGTATATAAGTATCTATATATATCATTAAATATATATACTTATATATATTATATACTATAATATATATTAAATTTAATTTATATATATAATTAAATATATATTTAAGTGTATATATATATACAATTTTACACCCATGATAGGAGATCTATAACCTCAGATGCCACATCTACTCAGGAAGAGTAATATCAAGGTTAGTGTAGTGAGAGAGTAGAGAATATATGTGTGAATGTGTGTGTGTGTGAGTGTGTGTGACAGTGTGTGTGTGCGCACATGTACATACGATGGAGAAATAATGAGAAATTAATATCAAATTAAACAAGATTTTTCTCAAAAATGGTATGAAAAGTATATACTCTATCCTCTTCTCAACATCATAGAAATGATATTTTTCTTCGTTTTTCTGCTATGACAAAGTGAACAAATCTTGCAGCAAATATATACCGTCTATTACAATTGTAAAATGACCTGCAACATCTTACTATCAGTTTCTGAAAGGGGTATCATTCTGTTTCAGACATGTAATTAATATAGCCCTAAAGGAAAATGGCAATATTGTATTGAATACTGGATCTTGACTGTGGTGATCATGACAGAAATAAGATAAACAGAGTCCAGTTCCCGTTTTGCCACTAACTCACCAAGTCCCCTGAGGGGGAGCCAGAGAGTGTGCAAGAAACCACACCTGCGGCTATAAAGAGAGAGTGTGAGAGTTTGATTCAGTTGATCTCTTGCCTGTTCTCCCTTCTGACATTACTTCTTCTTGTGAACTTGACCTTGTCTCTCTACATTCTGGAAGTCGACAGTGTAAGATGCTGCAGCTCCAGGTTCCCTGGCCTCATTCATGCTGCTGCCTGTGCCCGGTGCTCACCAGGCTAGCCTTTCTCACATTTCTGCTCAAAATTGTTGAATTACAAAGCACCAGCTGGTCCCTCATCAGCAGCGGCCTCTAAGCAATCACGGGGAATACCGCATCCCTTCACAGGGTGCCCTGAGATGTCCTTGCTCTGTTTCCTCTCCCCCACCTTGCAAGGCAGCTGACATCATTTATTTTGTCATAACTCGACTGCCTGGAATTTCCACTTCCATCAGTCTGGCAGTCCCATAGATAGAAGAACCCATGCACTGGGCACGATTTCAGTGTGATGACCCTGTGCTCTAAAACCCTTTATCAGGGGACACAGTTTTTATAGTTTTGTGTCTGAAACAAAAAATGATGGAACGTCAGATGCAAATTACGACTGTAGCTATGTGGCTTTCCTGACTCACAGTGGCACACTGACATCTCAGATTCCATCATCTAACCCAGCCAACAAGGCACTGTGGATTCTGCTTTTGAGTGTTTTGTGCATCACTGACAGTAAATTACTGAAAAGGCAGAATCCAATGATAGCCTTCAATCCTCAATTTGCACCAAATTTTCAGCTTGCTGCCACCGTTTTTTTTTTTTTTTTTTTTTTTCCTAAACAGGTAATAAGCAAATTGGAAGAAACACTGAAAACACAGCAAAGAATTGGGAGTCTGGCTTCACAATTTGCTATGTCTCAGGGTGAGATACACAATTTTACACCCATGATAGGAGATCTATAACCTCAGATGCCACATCTACTCAGGAAGAGTAATATCAAGGTTAGTGTAAGCATACAATGAAATAAAGTTTCTTGCAAATGATAACTTTCAACAACAACAAAAAAATAAGCTGTTTCCATTCTCAGCATCCTGTTTAAGTTAAAAGGATAGAGTCCAGGAGTACTCAGCCAAGTAAAGATCCACATTTGATGACACATGTTTCTATTCTATTGTATAAACACAGACAAAGGCATTTAGCAGATGTTATCTGATTGCCTCAAAGGGCATAACATCAACAGTTATCTGTGGAAGGAGAATGATTTACCAGAAGTTCAAAACTGTGTGCAGACAAGAGCCCCTGTGGAGACAGAGCAGAAGCCAGGACACTATGCTTCTAAAGCTGTGAGCTTGGCCAACAGGAGAGGTCTTTGGTAACAGAAATGCATAAGCCTACAGAAGGTCTAAGTAAAAAGTTTTTAAAAAGGAATGATATTCTTTTCCTCTAATTGATAACCTGAGAACTCCCATTTAAAAAGGTACAGGGAAAAGCGATAATGTGTATAGACCTACGTTATATAACTAAGATTAATACCCCTGGAAGACATCAGTATCACTGATCACAGAAAAAATAAGAGAAAGTTTGCACGTTGGAAAGAGAGACATAATTATAAGTTAGTGAAAGCTTTCTGATTTATTGATACCTGGTCAGCTACATCATAGTCCACAGATATTTGTTGAAGCCACCCATTTGTCTAAATTCCAAGTCTACTGACAATAATACAAAATGTTATATTGAAAATTAAGTGGGCTACCCCAATGCTACTCTAGAAACATGACGGCAAGTTTCTGCAGCGATAAACCTCATCACAGAACCTAACGCTGCTACAGGATTTGTCCTGGTCCAGGCCATCTTTGTAAGAGCTTTGAACTCATGCAATGCTTACGGTGGCCACATGAAGAACGTGTACTGTTGTCCCCATGTTACAGATGAGATAAAGGAGGCACTGACTGTTTAAATAATTTTCCCAGTGCTGTCCAATATGCAGTTTGTAATGGAGCCAGATGACTAGGTCAAACAAATGTTGAAAAGTGGCAGCAGAGGGGTGAGTAAGTCCGGGTCTGAATTAGGGGTTGGAGCAGCCAGATCAGCGTTTGGGTCTCACTTTAGAGTCTCACCTGCTTGACTTCCACAGGGTAAACAACTACACTGCTTCTAATGCTCTTCTGTAATCACATTGCTTTCACTTTACAAATCAGAACTTGCCTTGATCTGGCAGAAATCTTGTTTGGGAAAAGAAAATATGGTATATGTTTTCTTCTAGTTAAAAAGGGGAAAGTTTCATTCTTAAATGCAAAACATAAATGGTTAAAAAATTTAATCTTAGGCCATGTCTTAGAATGAATGTTCTTATCTTTGAATTGTGAATCATTTTTTTGAGATAGAGACAAGATTTGACTTTTTATCACTCTTGGTTAGCTGATGACATGATATACATTCAAAGTAATGTGAAGGATTTTAAGGAAATTTCTGATCAAGAGCGTTCTATTTCATCAAGTCACAACAGAAACATTCCTCTGTGTCAGCTTTTGCCAATGATCCTGGATCTTTCCAGTAAGTTGTGTATTAAGAGCCACAAAGGGGAACATGCAAAGCCGCAAAGTAAATGAAATCCTCTTAAATACGGCAAAATGAAACAACAAGAAAGTGCCATCCTATAACCCTCTCCGTTCCTAACAACTGCAGGAATGAGCTTTTGAGAAATGCACAACCCAGATGTTCTGCAGTTGCACATTTCAATCATCAAGTCACTAAAGTCTGCTGATAAACATCAAAAAAGCCCTAACGGAGTCAGAGACCCAGTGGCCCAGTTCCTCAGTTGAGCTCCAGACATTCCTGCAGAAATGGAATTGGAATTGGGCTGGCTGCAATTATCAGAACATGATAATCACCAGATCCTGACATTACGAGTCCCCTCCGGCTCATACCACGCGGAGGCAATTCATTATGTGAGGCGGGTGGCAGGAGGTTTCATATCTAGACTGGGATCACTATGATATGCTTGGAGTGGCAGCAAAATCTTTGTTTTTACTAACTTTTTAATTATGGCTTAATAGTTGATGGGCTTGAAAATGCTTTCTCCTTTTCAATGAAGGCTCTGAATGGTCATGCAAAGTTTATGTGCTCTCTGGTTTTGATAAAACTTGACTGAGTGCAAAAGCCAATGGCAAGTCCATAAAATTTCTCTGTGAGTCTCTGTACTGACTTGAGAAAGAAAGGATAAACATACTATTGGTGCTAACTTTTTTATTGAGCATTTTTATCCCATTCAAGTTATTTATCTTCCTTATGTGTAATAAAATACTTTCCTCTTATTTGTCTTATTAATTTCAAATTCTAAAAAATCACTTCTATCAGCATACCAAAAGCATTCACTTAGTGAAAATATTAAAAACAATGGGAAATAGTAGTATTTGCTACTTGGTGATACCAGGTACCTATCTGCTTTTGGTTTAAGATAATTTTCTGTACTGTCAAGGGCCCCAGAAGAGACTACGTGTAGTCTGCAGTGGGGCTAGTGACTGCTCCAACCTTTGAACAGGAAATCTAGACAGCGCAGCGCTTTGGAAAGAGCCCAAGTTACAGATCCAGGCAGCCAGTACTATGAACACAACCGTGTGAAGGCTTTTAATGTATCTGAGCTTCAGTCTCCTCATACATAAAATGCAGTGGATTTTTCTTACCTCTCTGGACATTTGTGAGGGTTACGAAACTTTATCAGAGCAACTTTACAACTGTTCGGCAGCTGATACATACATCCCAGATGATATTAAGTAGGGGCGGTGGCTGGACATTGAGGGTTAGGTTCTGCACATGAGGAACCTATAGAGTAGAACAGGGATGGACACACCATGGCCAGTGTGACGAATCTCACTGCCTGTCTTGGGAAAACCCTAAGAGTGCATTTCATATTTTCAAGTGGTAGAAGCAACATCAGAAGATTTTGTGACATGTGATGATGTATGAAATTTACATTTCGGTGGCCACAGAAGGAGTTTAATAGAACACAGGAAGGGTCATTTGTTTATGTCCTGGTCTGCGCCTAGTTCGGTGCTGCAGTTGCAGAGCTGAGTCACTGCTCCAGCAACTCAGGGTGGACAGAGCCCAAGATATTTGCCGTCATGCCCTTTGCAGAAACTGTTTATTGAGTCCAGCTCAAAGGCCGAAAGGAAAATTTTTCCAAGAGGCACCAGTAACCAAAAGAGTTTCTACCCAGATATGGACACTTTTTAAAAATTTTCTTTTTTTTTTTTTTCCCCTGCCTCCTTCCCTCCCTCCCTCATTTCCTATATTCCCTTTTTCTGAGTAGCTGGCGGAAGAGGTTCAAAGAACTGGTTAAAGCAGGTCTAGCTACCTGTAGGCAATGACTGCGTTCTCATTCCCCCAATATTCTTAAGACTCTCTGCAGGTCATGTAAAAAGTGAAGTCTTTCATGAGTTTTCAGAGCAACTCAGACCTCTGTTATCTGGGCATGGGGTGAGGGCATCCCTTCACGGCACCCACCTTGCATGGGCCTGCCTAGTTGTCCCTCTGGCCCTCCCATTTCTAGGAGTCAGGACCAGGGCTGACCCACCTGGCCCAGCGTTCAGTGCTGGGTGAACTTGCCCAGTGCCTTGACCAAACTTTAGTCAGTCTCCTATCCTCCCCCACAGGACAACAGGATGCTGAACTTGGGCTTGCCTCCGAGTTTAAGCAAGGTCTAAGGTGCAGAACGTCTTTTAGCTACCCATGCCAAGATTGGTCAACTATTGTGAGGACCCTTTCCTGCTCAACTGCCCCCATACACTAAACCAATGCCCACTCAAAGCTCCTCCTACCCCCTGCTTCCCCATCCCAATACCAAGAAAACCCTTTTTTTTTTTTTTTTTTCCTGCTTGAGCTTCGGATTGCTGCAGCCCCCGAGGTCAGACTAATCTCCCTATGACCTTCGTAACTTTTAGTGAAGTCTCTCCTTCCCTAAATCCAGACCTGTATTTATTTTGGTACCACTGATGCTAGGAGGGAGAATCATGACACATGCCAGTTCTGCAGACATAGGGAAGACTAAGCAACAGAAGCACATGTTAAGCCCTTGGAGAAAAGATGTAGACATCACTATTGTAAAAAGATACTGCAAACAAATACCAAGAAAATAATAATATTAATACAGCTGCCAGGTTGTGTCCTAGGCTCACTATGACAGAACAGTCCTCTTTCCCCCTCCTTGTTTTTCTGGCCAAGAAACAGTAATTTTCACACTGGCGCTGGCGGTGGTAGTAGTAGAAGGGCAATGGCAGTAATAATGAGTGAGTATTATGGGCCAGCAGCTTTTCCTAAGCCACCCATTCAGTCCTCACCATAACCCTATGAGAACAACCATTATCTTCACTAGACCGGTGGGAACACTGAAGTGTTGGGAATTTATCAAACCCCAAGTTTATCATAAGGGGTGATGTAGAATCCAAGAATAGGAAGTTGGTCTTCAGAATCTGAAATCTCAAGCCCTAAGTATACCACTGTTCCCAGCTGAAAGAAAAGATCATCTTTATACAATTCTTTATTGATACGTAACAGTGGAATGTTTTACTCTTTGGGATAGCATTTAGTTTAAGTTTAATTTGTACCTAAAATATTTTAAAAACTAAATTAATATCCATTACTAGAATTCAAATGGAGGAAATATTTTTTTAATTGTGATTCAGTAATTCCACTAAGGGGTATCTATCCAGAGGAAAAGAAGTCGTTAAAAACACTTGCACATGCATGTTTACAGCAGCACAATTTGCTATTGCAAAAATGTGTCCATCAATCAACAAGTGGAGACAGAAACTGTGGTATATACGTAATGGAATACTATTCAGCCATTAAAAATAATGAATTAGTGGCATTCACAGCAACTGGGATGGGATTGGAAATCATTAATCTAAGTGAACTAACTCAGGAATGGAAAACTAAAGACCATATGTTCTCACTCATAAGTGCAAGCTAAGCTATGAGAATGCAAAGGCATAAGATTGACACAAAGGACTTTGGGGTCTGAAGGGGGAAGGGTGGGGAAGCAAGTGAGGGATAAAAGACTACAAATTGGGTTCAGTGTATACTGCTTGGGTGATGTGTGCACCAAAATTTCAGAAATCACAACTGAAGAATTTTCATGTAACCAAATACCACCTGTTTCCCAAAAACCTATAGAAATAATTTTTAAAAAGAAAAAAGCACTGAAGACCATTAAAAATTATTTAGTAATCCTAAATATCAACTTTGAAAATTATGATTTAATTATTAAGATTTCAGGAGAAGTACTTATCTTTTATATAGCAAAAATCTGGCTATTTTTTTCTAACATCTAACTTTATCACAAAATAACAGAAAATATTCTGATTTGGAAAGCAGGGAATTTAGGATACTATCCAGCAACAAACATAAGAATCAAACAGTGACTGAAAACAATTTTTTGTAAATAAAAATTAAGCTAACATTGGAAATTTGGTGTTATGTTGTCTTACATGTAACATACTTGAAATTCAAGGAATAGCACAGAATAAATAATATATTTACCCAAGAAACTAAGTGCTGTTCATGTGCCTTCACGAGGCCCAAACATTAGTTGAAAATAAGAAAATCATTTTGTTTAGGCAAGGGAAAGGGGCTTTTCAGATGATCTAAATAACCACGTTTCTCATTTTGCATGAGGCTGAAGTCTGCATTTCCACACTGTGATGCGGCCACTTGGTTTTAGCCACTCTGGAAGTCTTTGTGCTTGTGTGTACACAGACATATGTCCATGCAACAGCCTGCATTCCATGTCTTCACTTTTGCTTGTGGCAAGTTGCAATTATTTTCTGTAAGGTGATACAACATTTCATCTGCCACACTTGGATAAAAGCATCATTTTACCTCTGAAGGTGGTATAGTCTAAATATCAGAAAAGAAGAAGAATAGGACCTTGAAGTTTCAAATACTGCCTTAGGTAGTAGCTCTAAAAAGGACTCTGCTGAACAAATGGTTTAATATTACTTGAGGCCATTGTATATCTCATCAGATGTATTTACCAGCTGATATGAAAATTGTTAATTATTGTTTGCTAATCACTTTGTCTTTTTTCTTTCGGTTTGCATTAAATCACAGCACTTCTTGAAAACGGAACAGTCCCAGATTTGCAAGAAAAAGAAATATAAGAGATACATTTCCAGGAAATGTAAATAATGTAAATGTAAAAAAATGTAATGTCTTGAGACATGCGATAAAAGTTCAGAAGGATGAGGCACTTGCAATGTCCTACATACCATCTCATTTAATTCCATGAACAACCCTATAAAACAGGCACTGTTACCATCTGCATTTAGTTGTGAGCCCTAGAAACGTTACATAACTCGCCAGCTACACATAATTGATAAGCAACAGTAAGTGACAGAACTAGGACTTAAATCCCATTCTTTTTGACTGTAAAAATGCAGGCTTTCAGTCATAGAATTAAAGGAATCTTAGAGGTAACCTTGTCATTGCCTCTTAATTTTTTAGAAGAGAAAATTGAAACTGGAAAAAGTTGAATGGCTCACTCAAGGTCATGCAGCTGTTGAGATAAAAGAAAAAGAACTAAACCCAAGCTCAGCACTGTACACCTCCTACTACTCAACACCGTTTTGGACAGACTTCATAGACTGGTACATTTTGATCTATACCTATTACAAATCTAAATTTAAAATGTCAAAAATTTAATGTGTTCTTCCAGTGTCAACAACAGCCATAAAGAAGTATTACAGTTTAGAAGAAAAATCTGCAGTATACCATAAGAAAACCATTTCTGCCATCATTTTTTTAATGATTCTGGAACCAGTTTCAAGCACTCAAATTAGATATTTTGAGTTGTGTAAAATCAACAAAATTAATTCATTTTTACATAATTTCCTATGTGATGTATCACTACTTTTTTTTTCTTTGCCACAGAATTCTCTAACCTTTATTTTAGATTTTATAATGGTTTACTAAGTCAAGACTTCATCAGTTCATATCCATTTCATTTAAATATTCAATAAGTATAGCATACAACATACCTTTAAAAGTAATTTCTTTATGGTGGCATTGTGCCTTTGACTAACCATTATGTATTTGCATTCGACTTTGCTAAACTAAGCAATTTTCTTTAATGTCAACCTTGATGAACAAGTAAGCATTAAGGCATCATTTAAACACTAAAGCAATATATGGTTAAATGATTCTAAATAAACTAAACCAGTGCGACATCATAATTAGTTTCCCTGCCTGCTCTGAGTAAATTTTCTTTCCAAAATTCCATATGTGTCTTTTAATTGTTGCTTTACCAGTATTCATCTAAGAAACATTCTGCAATTAAATGTAGCAGATTTTCCAATAATAAAGTTTGCTAAATAAAACTCAGCAAAGTTTAATGGATTTATGTTACTGCAAAAGAAATGTGCTTGTTTTTAGGATCTTGACCTTCAAATGTTTTTCAGTTTTATTTTGAGAGTAATTATTTGAGTACATAATGTAACTGATAAATAAATGGAATAGAGGTGAATTCAAGATTATATAAAATTTAAGCCAGCTTGATGAATAGTTTGGATCCTCAAAATCTAACAAACTGACCAAAATATTGAATTTAGGTATTTTTAATTTATTTTAACTAAGTTACATTGATTTTTTAAAAACAGATTTTATATTTTAGAGCAGTTTTTTAGGTTCACAAAAAAGTTGAGCAGAAGGTACAGTGATTTGTCATATAACACCTGCCCCCATACACAGAGCCTTCCCCACAATTAACATCCCACTCCAGAGTGGTACGTATGCTACAATCGATGAACTCACATTGGCAAATCATTATCATCCAAAGTCACAGTTTACAGTAGGGTTCACTCTTAGTCTTGCACATGCTATGGATTTGGATAAATATATAATGTCGTGTGTTCACCATTGCAGTATCATACTGAGTAGTTTCCATGCCCGAAAAACTTCCCTATTTATTTTCCCTTCCTCAAACTCTTGGCAACCACTGGTCATTTTATTGTGTTTATTGTTTTGCCTCTTCCAGAATGTGATAGAGTAGGAATCACAAAGTGGGTAGCCTTTTCAGGCTGGCTTCTTTTACTTAGTAACATGCACTTAAGTTCACTTTATGTCTTTGCATGGCTTTCTGGCTCATTTTGTTTTACCACTAAACAATATTCCATTGTCTGATATACTACAAGTTTATCAATTCACCTGCTGAAGTACATTTTGATTGCTTCCAGATTTTGGCAAAGATGAATAAAGCTTCCAAAAACATCCCTTGGCAGGTTTTTGAGTAGAAATACGTTTTTAGCTCCTTTATGTAAATAACAAGACTCGCTTGCTGGACTGTACGGTGAGAGAGTATGTTTAGTTTTCTAAGAAACCACCCAAAGTGGCTGTTCCATTTTGCATTCCCATAAGCCATGAGTAAGAGTTATTTTACTCCACATCCAAGACAGCATTTGATATTGTAGGTGTTTTGGATTTTGGCCTTTTTCTATTGTTTTGTTTGTTTTTACATTCGTATTTTAACATGTGAGTTACTTTAAGTTTTTATCCTTCAAATCGAAGTACAAACATTATTTTGTGAAATAGTTAATACTAGGCAAAGCTACAGCATAATTTGGTTTTAAATCTAAATAGATAAAACTTCCTGTTTAAAGTGTTTTTGCAAAACTCTGTTGACTATCCACATATTGCAAGTGGAGTAAAATTCAAGGAATTAATTTTAAAGCAAAAGATAACATACAAATGGTAAAATTTTTTATGGTGGATGTGATGATCATGATTAATGAGTAGCATTAATACTGGTAAGTTTACAATTCTGGAAATGTAATGACTTATTCAACAGTGTCATTCCATTTTAATTTTCTATATCTCTACTTCATCAGTGATTTAAAAATCACTACTCTACCATGCAGTGAAAAGAGAAACATTTGGTTTGAATCCAGGTTTTGTTACGTGTTAGGTGACTTTAAATCTGTTTTATAAGTTTTCAAGGCATCTAAGATTAATTTTAGGGTGGTGACGTGGGGTTGAGGAATAATAGTGAGAAGGGAGAATTGAAGAGTCAGAGTAACCTGATAGTAAATGTGCCATTCCCTTCTCCCCTTTTTATCAACACTACATTAATAACACTCTAATCCTTACAATGTTTTTAAAGAATACTTTTACATTGTATTATGCCTAATAGTTTTATCTTAAAATGTAATTATTAAACTTTATGATCTTAAGGAATTAATATAGCATTTTTGAATGAAAAAAATTAAGAAATAATCAAAATACTTCATATATACAAAAGAAGTCAGAGAAAACCAAGATGATGTTGAAAAAGTTTAACTTTCACTAATGGATACAAATAACAAACATAGAATCCATCTACATTTAAGAATATATCTAAATAGTATTCATAAATCAGTTGCACACTATACTTTTTGGAAAAAGAACACTTACACATTTAGGTAAATGATGCTAACATTCTTGAGGGTTGCATGTGACCTCTGAAACAGCTTGGCAAGCTTCCCATAAATGAACCCCTAAACTAATCAAATACATCCCCCAGCTCATCCTAGTAATGTCCCTAGGCTAAAAATTAGTTACAAGCTGGTGTATAAGCCATCAAGCCCCCCTCCCCCGCTCCAAAAAAAAATCTTCCTGAATGTTTCATAGTAGTAATTCCTTTAGGTTGCTTTTTGTTTTACATACCTCTGTAAAATTTGAGTCCCTTACATAAGACACAATTGAGCTTTGAGAAGAGAAGATTTTAAAACATATTGGTGAGGTGGAGGAAAGGGTCAAGTATTAAAAGTATTTAGGAGCTAGGATATTTAAAAAATCTAGTTTGATAATAGTCCTGAAAAAGAAACTTCACTGTCTGCTTGAATTGAGCAATAGAAACTTTTTATAATTTCTGTAGAGCTTCCTATGTTCTTGGGTATTTTTGTCCATGACACCTGAGGTTTTAGTGGTAGAGGCTGAGCAGACAGTGAAATTTAGGTTGGTACATGTGTGTGTTTGGGGAAACTAAGGATTCATGTGCTGGTGCACAAATGACAGTTATCTATCAATATTCCCATCTCACCTGCCTAATACTGTATCTTCTCGGCAGTGAGTATCAGCAACGCAAAGGGCTACGGACCCTCCAGTGTCACTGCCCTTTCAAAAGGACATGGAGGTCTGTCACAGTGAAACTTACAGCTGTGTATCCACTTGGTTAAATTCTGTGTGCCAGGCATCTCAGCTGTAGAAGTGCAAACATGAGGTGTCCCACAAATTCTTTAGGACTCTAAAACAAGTCTTACTAAAAAATGTGCAATTTGTAGAAAATATGAATATATTTTGTTTGACATAGTATCATGCTGTGTCACCCAGGCTGAGTGCAATGGCACAGTCATGGCTCATTGTAGCTTCGACTGCCCAAGCTCAAGTGACCCTCCCACCTCAGCCTCCCAAGTAGCTGGGACCACTGGTGCACCACCATGCCCAGCTAATTTTTATGGTTATTTGTAGAGACAGGGTCTCACTATGTTGCTGATCTTCAACTCCTTTGCTCAAGGGATCACCAACCTTGGCCTCCCAAAGTGCTAGAATTACAGGCATCAGACATTGCACCTGACCCAGGTATCATTTTTACTATAAGTTTAATCACTAAGCATTTCATCATTTCTTTGTGGTCACACCATGATGTGTTAGCTCTGGTCTCCAGTCACATTTTGTCACTATTATTAGATTGGTGCAAAACTAATTGCTTTTTTTGCCATGAAAGGTAAAGGCAAATTACTTTTGCAACAACCAAATACATCCCTGTGTCTAGCACAGTGTCAGATAGGTATATACTGTATAAACTATAATTACACTTTGCTCTTCAAGATGTTACTGTAACTGATAATAACTGAAAGAGGAATTTATCCATTTCTTCTAGATTTTCTAGTTTATTGAGTAAAGGTGTTTATAGTACTCTCTGTTGATAGGTGTTTATAGTACTCTCTGGTGATAGTTTGTATTTCTGTGGGATCAGTGGTGATATCTCTTTATCATTTTTATTGTGTCTGTTTGATTCTTCTCTCTTCTTTATTAGTATGACTAGTGGTCTATTTTGTTAATCTTTTGAAAGTTTGCAATTAGCTACTGCACATCTCTTTGAATCCTTTCCCTCTACCTTATTTATTTGCTTACACTTTAATAACTAAATTCCAAATCCTTTCTTAATTACATTCTTAATGATGAGGTCATAGAGCAGGACTGTCTAATGGAAACATAATTGGAGTCCCATAACATTATTTGTAATTGGTAACAGTCTCCTTGAAGAGCAAATGCAAAATAGTCATTTTTATGACATATTTAACCCAATATATCCAGAGTATTACCATATCAATATGCAATCAATATAAAATATATAAATATAAAAGTTCTTAATGAAATATTTTGTATTATCTGTTTTATAACAGGTCTATAAAATACAACATGTATTATATATCTATAGCACATGTTATTTGGAGGTAAAGTTCCCACAATTGAAGTAAAATAAATCACAGAGTAATACTCAGCCATAAAACAGAATGGAGTAACATTTGCAGCAACTTGCATAAAGTCGGAAGCCATTGCCCCAAGTGAAATAACTCAGGAATGGAAAACCAAGTACTAGATATTCTCATTTATAAGTGGGAGCTAAGCTATGAGAATGCAAAGGCATGAGAATGATACAGGGGAATTTGGGGACTCTGGGTGAAGTGTAGGACGGGAGTGAGGGATAAAAGACTACATAGTGGGTACAGTGCACACTGCTCCAGTAACAGGTGCACCAAAATCTTAAAAATCTCCACTAAAGAACATAACTAGGTAACCCCAAATCACCTGTTCTCCCAAAATTATTGAAGTTAAAAATAAAAAGTAAAATGTAGCCCTACCAAAATGATTAGGGTGTATTTAATGAGAAAATATTTTACACTACTTGTCTTTTTAAAATTTAAGTCTGTTTCAATGAAAAATAAATAATATTTAAAATATATTTCCCAAGTTTCAGCAGCCTCATTTCAAATGCTCGTCAGCCATGTGGGGGCCTGACAGCACATGCTGAAAGCGGTGTGCTTTCTGCCTGTCCCAGTGCTACGTGTTTGTTAAACCTTTTTGTGTTTCTCAGGGGACTGCTAGAAAACAGCAACAAAGGGGAAAGAGAAAAATCACTTAAAGTATCTACAGATAAATGTAAAACCCTCAAGTTCACATATAAACCCAAGATGTTACTTAGGTGACATTTTGTCTTCTACCTAATTCTGAAGTAGAAAATAAGATAATTTCTTCCAGAGGGCCTGTGTTTTGACTTGGAAAATCTAGGATTTTAGGAAAGAAGTTTCTTTAAATGGGAGAAAAGTGATTTTTCCTTGCAGTTTGGAAAATTTGTATCTATAATAGAAAGCTGTCTTATATAAGTTAGAGGTATCGAAATAAGACTTTGTAAAGTGTGCCTGGTACCTCTTTAATTTAAACAAGAAGCTACTTTAAATGTCATAGGTTAAAGCATTCATGTAAAAGAAATGGTGATAGAAATTTTAACAACAAACTGGAATAAAATAATGGTGACTGAGAGGCTACATTAGAAAAAGTTAACCTGTAACATTTTCTAAAATGTATGTAGGTACCTCCGATTTATATAAAATCTTCCTTGTTGCCGAAATTAACAGCAAATATTCAACCATTTAAGGATATATGAATGGCAGAAAATAGAATATGCGGAGGACAGAAAAATCATCAATCTGTTTGGAAGATATACACTGGCCACATAAAAAGATACTAGTTATATGACCAGTTTAAAATGTTAAATAATCGGGCTGGATGTAGTGGTTCATACCTGTCATTCCAGCACTTTGAGAGGACAAGGAGGGAGGATCACTTGAGTTCAGGAGTTTGAGATCAGCCTGGGCAACACAGCCAGACCCCGTCCCTACTAAAATTTATATATATAAATATATATATACATTCACACACATATATACACACATATATATGTGTATGTGTATATATACATATGTGTATGTGTGTGTGTGTGTGTATATATATATATATATGTAATTAGCTGGCATGGTAGCATGTGCCTGTGCTCCCAGCTACTCAGGAGGCTGAGGCAGGAGGATCCCTTGGGACCAGGAGGTCGAGACTGCAGTGCTTCTTGATTGTGCCACTATACTCAACCTCAGTGACAGAGTGAGACCCTTTCTCTCTCTCTCTCTCTTAAAAAAAATGATGAATAATCTTAATTGTAAAGTCTGGTCCTAATATATATTTTAAATATATTTTTATATTTTAGTAAATTGCAGTATAATATATTCTTAGAAAAGTTATGTGGTGAAAGTAGAGAAAGGAGTTTAAGGCATAACACTAGATTAAAATAAGTTACAGACACAGAACACAACAGTGGGCACATAAGAACTACAAGAACAGAGGGCCTTCGCAGAGACAAAAAGCCACTATTGCGTGTGCAAGATGAACTTCTTTCATCATGTTTTCTACTCTGCAGCCCATCATGCTCATAATTTTTTAAAAAATACTGTTATTCTTTCTTAAAACACAAAAAGAGACCCACAATACTCTTTGACCTCACTGGCTCCTCAAGTTAGGCTTTGTTTCTTTCCTTTACAACAAAACTCTCCTCTTTCCTTTCATTTTCCCTTAAACTTACTTCATCCCAGCTCTCTGTTGCCTCCAGCCTCCACCGGAGTTGCTTTGGACAGAGTGACTGATGGCATCAGGACTACTTATCCTACGGCCAGTGCCAGGCATTGCTCTGTTTAGCCCTGGCCTTTGATGTCCCTGATCATCTCTGCTATCCTCAAGCTGTTCTCCTCATTTTCCTCCTATCTCATCAGCTGCTTACTCTTACTCAGCTCCAGTTGCTGGTTCCTTCTTTTCTTTCTGGCGTCTGGATGTCTTTTCCTACCTCTGAGCTTCTTGGCTTAGTCCTCGAACCCCTTTTCTCTGCCTCCTAAACTCACTGGTGGTGATGCCCAACCTCATGGTGTAAACACCGCAGCTACAGTTTCAGAATCTTAACACTGTGTACCTCGCCAACATGTCTCTGAACGAAGTCCAGCAGTGTTCTCAACACCGCACGGAGATGCCTGATGGGTGCCTCCAGCCTCCTGTGCCTAAAAGGCAGCTTCTGATCCTTCCTCTAAGGACGGCCCCTCTGATGGGTCTTCTTCCAACTAGATACATGACAACAGCGTTTTCCAGCTCCTCAGGCCAGAAGACAGGAGCCATGATAAATACCCGTCTTTTTCTCACATCCCACCTTTAATCTTTCTGCACAACCCACTGGTTTTCTTCAAAATATCCAAATCTGACACATTCCCACCACCTCTGCTGAGGCCTTGTTGCCATTTGCTCTCCTGTAGATGAAATGGCAGCCTCCAAACTGATACTGCTTTTTTCCAACACAGGCATTAGAGGAATCTTATGACATGTGAGATAAATTGCATCAATCCTCTACCTGGAACCTTCCAGAGCCTTCCCAACTCGTTTGGAGTGAAAGCCAACGTCCTTCTGATGCCCCGGAAGGCCCTGTCAGGAGTGGGCTCTGGCACTTCCGCTTCCAGGTTCCGTGCTTTCCCCGCCCTGCTCTGGTCACGTGACTTCCCTTGCTGCTCCAGGGACGCCATGCGAGCCAACGCCTGAGCACACCTCTGGGGGGCTGTCTGCCCTGCGCACGGCTTGGTCTCTACCCCATCGTCACTTCTGGAGGTTCAAACGCCTCCTTCTCACTGAGGACATTTCATGCATTGCCTAATTAAATGTAAACGTATCTTCCTTCTACTGGCAGCACTTTCTATCTGCCTTTTCTGAATTATTTCCATAGCATCCATCATCGTTTATGTTATGTAATTTGCTTGTTCTTTCTATGAGTATCTCTTTCCACTATTATTATAGAACGTAACTCACAGGAGATTTTTTGCGTGTGTGTGTGTTTTCCTCAATAGTGTATCCTTTGTGCATAGAAGAGTGTTAGAGCCGAAGAACTTGTAAAATGAATACGAGATTACATTATTATTTGAATATTCAAAACCTCTATTAGATTAAAATAAGTTACAGACACAGAACACAAAAGAGAGCAGATGAGTACTTGTAGGTGAATCAAAGGTGAATCACCTACAGGAAGGACTTACAGGTGAATCAAAGATTAAGAATATGTATCACTAACTTGTTCTCTCCCTTCAGCATCTTATCTTATAAAAGTTACCCAAACCTCCTTGTTGGTAAGAGTGAAGGACTTGTAACAGTCTACCCATTTCTTGCTGCAGGACTAACTGTTATCCCCTCTTCTCTCTCTCTAGCCCTTTTTATTTTCTTGAACTACTCCCTTGCCTTGGCTAGAGTCTATGAATCTATGCAATTTGCATCTCAATGATATAAAAAAGAAATTCTGTCTCAATTCATGCAGTTCAGTATATTCAGGTAATTTATGTTAAACTGAATTCAAGTACAACCTGTGAAAAGCATATTCATTTATACCTTGAATTTAAAATGTCAAAATACTTCCCTTTTTTCCTAATCTATGGGTACCTCTACTTCTTTCTGACTGGAATAAGATAATTGAGATTGATGAAATGTTATTAAGTAGAGATAAAGTCTATAATCAGAGTATTAGACTATGGAACATGGACAATGCATGAAAATCTTAACAGTCCATTCTCAAATTCTGTTTCTACAAACATGCATTCTTGTTGGAAAACGTTTGTTTTATTACATTCACTTAAGAGAAGTAGAGTACGTTGGAGGAACTGGAGTTCTGACAAAAGTACACTGATATATCTAGAGTTTTTTTGTTTTTTTTTTTTTTTTCCCCTAAATTAACACATTTAGAAGATGTAGCCAAGGGACATAGAATTTCAAAGGATTCTGCTTGAGGATGACATAAGTACTCATCATGATCTTTTCTCATTTGTAACATACACACGAATTCCTGCAACATTTTTAGTTCTTTTTTTTCCCCAAAAAATGCATTCAAATCACTTTTCCCATTCACATATTCCAATGCCTGTACAAGCTGTGTTAGGCAAGTGTCATTATCCCAGGGCTGGAGATGAGGAACTGAGATTGCAAGTTCACACTCTTTAGCATGGCATAATGGCCTTCCATATGCAGAATGCACCAATCTCTCCATCTTCATCTGTTACTGCTTCCCTCCATGGTGCCTACCAGGGTCCAGCTGTATCACCTGCATTTCTGCATACAGAGCTGAGGTTTCCACACTCCTGCTTAGTGCCCATGCTGTTAGCTTCCTCTGGATCAAATATCCATCACCATCACAGACCTGTGTCAAACCAACCCTCTAAGGCCCAGCTCAACTGTTCACCTGTCCATGTAGTTTTCCTAACTCATTCATTCACTTGGCATTTGTTGAAAGCAACCCTATTCCAGGCTCTTTTCCAGGTGTAAGAATTACAATTGTGAAAACAACTCCTTGCATTCCTTGAATTATTTTCTCTCCAACTTCTTATAGTATTTATTATGAATATTTTACCCTACTAATTATTTTTTACTTTGTAATATAATCAATTTATGTATGACTTATCTGCACTCCTAAACTATGAAGTACATAAGAACAGATGCATGTGTGATCAGTAATTGTACTCTACAGTTTCTTTAGCTGGCACTTAACAAATGTTCAATCCATACTGGATATGGAATGATACATTGCCAAATACTACACAATTCCTTAGAGGAAGCTTCCCACTTGATTTCACTAAGCCAAATCCCAAACTTGCCTATTCTTTCCAATGCAGATAAACTGGTAGAATATTCAGAGCTAAGTTAATTTGTTTATCCTGATATTTATGTGCCAAGCTTCTGAAATTTCCATCTTTTTATATTTTATATCTTGGCTCACAATCCAATTTACTTGAGTAACTTCATTCATAAGACGAATCAACTAAATCCCAGTTTAATAAAAAATGCCCATTATGTGTGATTCTCTCATTACTTACATCAAATACTTGAATGCAATTGTCTGCCTGTTTTTACATAAATTACGTTTCTCGCAATACACTAGACTTTGTGTTCTTTTTTGCATAATGTAATAATCAGCATCTTTCATTTGAATATCATGGTTTAATACCACCAAAGCAGCAGATAATATTTTCAAATAAGAGGAAACAATGCACGTTGCTTAAAGTATCTCTTTCTCAGGAGAAGGCAAATCAAGGAGAGTTTATCATGCAAATCATTTTAGTAAGTGCATGACTACCTAAAATTTGAAAAAATGGGCACAAGAGAAGTGTTTGTGACTTTTAATAAGAAAAAATCTGCTCCATCTAAAATAAAACACTGGACCAAGCTCAGAGGGTCAAGTCTGCACTGTAAAAAAGAATGTCTGGAATATTCTTTGCTTGCTCTTTGTGACACAGTAACCACTGGGCAGGCATGGCTATTGAGATATGATTAGTGTGATTGAGAAAATGAAGTTTAAATTTGATTAACTATACATTAAATGAAATTCTAATCTAGATAACCAGTGTTTCTTATGACTCCTGTATTACACAGCATAGTCGAGATTTCCCAGGCACTGTGTTACAACAGACACTATCTTATTCACGTGGTGGTGGTGGTGGCGGAGGTGGGGAAGCTTAAAGATCAACAGTATTCTCTAGCTATTTCTGCTTTGATTGCAGTGGAAAGAGAGGCTCCACAAATCTAGAACTGGATGTATGGTAAGGAACATCTAAGTGAGCTCATGGGTCCCCCACCGTCCTGGTATTTATGAACTCCTGTGATCCTCCCTTGCATGTGGGCTGGACCCAATGTTTCATACATACTGTTTAGAATATTGCCACAGTGATGGGCTATTGCTTGAGATTAGGTTGTAAGACTGTGGCTTCTACCTCTTTCTTGGATCCCTTTCCCACAGAGAAGCCTGTCCCATGTCTTGAGATAGCCCCTGGAGATGTCCCTATGGAAGGGACTGCGGGCTATCCACAGCCATGTGCATGGGCATAAAAAGAGCTCTGCCCATTCCAGGAGTTGAGACTGAGTCCCAGCAACAAGTTAACTGCAACTTATAGAAAAACCCTGAGGGCTGAGGCAGGCAGCTAAACCATGCTCAGATTCCTGACCCACGGAAACTATGAAACAATAAACATTTGGCATTTTAGCCCCTAACATTGAGGGTAATTTGCTACACAGTGGTAAATAATTTCCACCTCAATTTCAAGGCAAGATTGTGTGAACCACAGAGAGGAAGTAACTATACAGTGCAACAAGTATATGGCTGCTAGATTGAGTATAATAGCAAATAAAAATACAGGGCACTCAATTAAAAGTGAATTTCGGATAAATAACCAATAGCTCTTTAACGCAAGCTTATCTCATGCAACATTTGGAATGCAATAATATTTTTTAAATGCTCTTTGTCTGAGTTCCAAATTGAAGTGGGGGAATTTGTGTTGTATATGGCAAACCTAACCAGATGTTCAGTGTGTGCATCAGGCTCTCCTCCCTTGAGGTGTAGCTTAACAGAAGATAAGGCGGAGGCATAAAGAGAAGTTTGCATTTAACATGGTGAGTAATGAGGTAAAGATGATCAGGGGACATTACTGGAGCACAAAAGAAAAGATGTTAAGTGGAATCTAGAGACACACATAGGTGCTCTTGGTAGATGGGGATAAACACTATCCTTCATCCTTTTATCACAGTGTAACACAGTGCCACTATCCTCCTATTTTTTACAAGAAAGGAGAAAGATGAAATTATCAATTTAAATAACAATATGAGTGGCTGGGTTTAAAGGTTACTAGATATATAGCTTTGTATAAGTTTGGAAACACTGAATGCCACTTCTTAGACCCAAAACTGTAATAATTGTAGCAGGGAAATTTCTAAATTACTCAAATAATTCAGGACTCAATGGGAAATTTTTTTGTCATTTAAAAAAAACCCTTGTCTTAAATATTAAAATTAATTCATTCTGTGACTGAAAAGTTAGTGGTAAGGTGGGCTTCAGGCAGGATCTGACCAGGCTTCTGTTCTTCCCTGCTTCTTAGGAAGTCTCTTCTCTCCCAGTTTGAAGTGGCAGCTGAAGTTCTGCGCTCAGCACACGTGGCTCAGGGCATGAACTAGCTTCTTTCCTTTAAACATGAAACAAAAACTGTGGCTTTCTCCTGACTGGAAGCACAGGATATGTGACCATGCCTGGACCAATCACCACGGCCGAGAGAGTATGATGAGTTCATTGGTTTAGGCCGGGGCCACTCAACATCAGGGAGACTCACAGTGGAGGGTGGGGCAAGCCTGGGAAGGGAGGGTCACCCACTGAAGGCTTGTGGCTGCCCTTAGTGGAGAATGTTGAAACTGCCCACGGAAAACCCAGAGCCTCAGCAGCTATGTGAGGACACTGCCTTGAAAACAAAGTGCTAAAAAAGAAAAGATCTTAAGCAAGAATCGAGGTTAAGTATTTCATCGTTTTACACTTCATCCACTACATGACCTAGGTATTGCTGTTCCTGTTTTACAGATTAAAGTGAAGTCTCTGAGAACAAGTCACTTGCCCAAGGCCTAATTCCCTTAAATTAAAAGAAATTGCACTTCACAGTGTCTGTAATCTCCCGACAATGGTTTTCTATTGTTTATATAACAGGTTTGGAAGGTTATTAAATCTTTGAGAGACTATGAGTATATATAATAAATGACCTCCCATATCCACCCACCTCTCAAAAAAGATGCTTTTATAAATACTGCATGTACTGTGGCTGGGATACAGAATGAAGCATCTTTTATAATAATTAAGACAAACTCTAAGAGGTTGGAATGTAGGAATGATAGAAAACAGACCCATGTGAACATACTCAGAGTAAAAAGTGTGTATAACAGTGAAGAGAAAGGACGAGGGATGTGAGGAGGAGTGGGAGAGTGAAGGAGAGAAAGGAGAGAGAGAGACAGAAAGAAACTGATTCAGAATAGCATATGTGCCAGAGAAATTACACCTTTCCCCCAAAAATTTCAGATAAAATATTGACGTTAATGAACACTAGACATTTCAGCCACACTCTAACATCTTTGCAGATCTGATGTCAATTCCTTAATTTAATATTGAAGTCCTTTAAATTAGTATTGATGGCTCTTTGAGATACTTATTGAATTGGAATCTCTTATCTCACTCTTCTTCACTTTAAGTACATTATATTCCTTTTTAAGTGAACCCTGGGCATCTTTCACTGACTTTTACTTTTCACTTTCATAGACAAATTTCTGCCAAGAATAATATTATCTGAGGAATAGTGTAAGACCTTGACCATCAAGAAAGATCATTGTTGAAAAGTGATTTTTAATTACTTCTTACTGGGGAAAATTGAGCTCAAGTCACTAAGGTGATATCACAATGTCAGCCAATTAAACAAAACCATTTATATTTAATTATCTCCACTGCGGGGTCGCATCCTTAGTAAAGTGAATCTTCTATTGTTTATGTTAAAGTTATTTTCATCGCTTCTTCCTAATTACTTTTTACAGTGCTAGTCTCTAGTCTGATCTTCTCTCTTACCTAGGCATATTTTTATTGTTCAATGAAATATGTTTAATTAATTGATGCCTTTATGATAGCAAAAGCATCCAAAATTATAATTTTTATTAAAACGTTACACAAAGACAACTGATAGAAAACCAATGAATAAATGTGGTCATAATAATATCAGCCCTTAGATTTTCTGGAATGTGTATTAGGAGAGTAAATATAAAATGATAAGGCAATTATCACAGCATCATTAATGATGGCAAAAACTTGAAGTCAGACCTGTCTAAAGGTAAAGAAATTGACATGCACATAATGTCTTTTCCCAAGGGAGAATTTTATTGTCCAAGAGAATATTGCCTAGAAAATTAATGGTGAAATATCATTAAGTTAATAGAAGACATAAAGTCATGAATACTATGATTACCATGCCAATGCAACAGGATCTATCAAAGTGTGCATAGGGAGAAAATAACTAGAAAGAGATAGCCAAAATGTTGCCTACTGAGTAATGGGGTCCAGTTGATCTGTAGTCCTAGTTACCACTTTTCTGTGTGGTTACTGTGCTGCTGCAGTTGTGGTTGGTGCCATGGGTCCCCTGGGCTTCTCTCATTGTATTCTCTGCCCTTGACAGGCTAGCCCAAGCTTCCTGTCATAGCCGTTTCAGGGTTCCCAAGAAGCAGGAGCAGAAAACTGCGACTTAGATGTGAAACCTTTGCAGAACTCCTGCTACCTACTTGTAGACAAGAAGTCTCAAGTGCAGTGCAGTTTACAGGAGTGGAAAGAGATTCTACGTCTTGATGGGAAGTCCTACAGAGCCACATCCAACAGGGTGTGAAATGTATATAACATATATAATATACTACATAATATATAACATAATAATATATAATATATGTACTACCTGTTGGACGTGGCTCTGTAGGTTATATAGCTTGTATATAACTTTACGTACAGTTGGTAAATCAGATTGCAAAAATGACAACAGAATTCTATAGCAAGTGTCAATCTTGTCTATATGCTTTACTGACTTCAAGTTTTTAAATTGGAAATAAATTAGTACAAGCACAATTTATTCTCTTAAGCCTCCTTTTATCATTTTTCATTTTTCTCTTATTTACTGTGATTTTTTACCTTAGAAGCTTTCCTGTCCTTGATGATTTTCCCATCTTGGCACCTTCTTACCTCCCCACTCTACTGGTTTTCTACACTGTGACATGTCAATCACCATTCTGATTCCTACAAATATACCTCATTTAGGCCAGAGTAGTACCCTATAGCAGAAGGGACATGGGAGTAAGAAGATCTAATCCTGCATCTGCCAGCAATGGCCATATGAAAGGCAAGATAGCTCACTGGTTGTCACGGAACTCACCTCAGTAAAATGGAAACATGGCAGTAATTACCGTGTTGGAATTCCTTCTTATCTAACATTGTGTTGATCTAATATCTGTATGCCTTTGGTATGAGACTTCAAAAATCCCACCAAACAAGATAACAACAACAAGTATGATATTCAGCACATAGAACTAAATTCTGAACTTGCAATTACTGTACATTGGTATATTTATTTCCAAATTTTCAAGTTCCCAAAATTGCCCTACTCTATTAATTAATCAGGGAATGATGCAATGATAATGGCTTGCCATAGCCACTATGATGGAATAAAACCAAAAAAGTCCAGCTGAAAAATAATGGAACAAACTAGACAGGCTCCAAATATGAAAGCAGAACAACAGACCCACTGAACATTCCAATATGTGATCGACCAGCTAATTCCAGCAGCTGGGAAACAGCCTCTATTTTGGTATATTTGCTTGAAAAGTGAATGAGAAAGCACTGAATAGGAAACAGACATCTCATGTAACACTGATGATTTGAATTTGGTATTTACTGCCTACAGCCATACCACCCTGAACGTACCCAATCTTATCTGAATTTGGTATTTATTGTAAATCAGTAGTAATAATGATTTTATGCTATATATATATATATATATAGAGAGAGAGAGAGAGAGAGAGTAGCTAAATATAAATGCAATTATACAGTTTGTTATTTTTTTGAATGCTTAAACTATAAGGCAGAGATCTACAATCTTTTGGCTTCCACGGGCCACATTGGAGGAAGAACTGTGTTGGGTCACACATAAAATACATTAACACTAACAATAACTAATGAGCTTTAAAAAATTGCAAAAAAAACCTCATAATGTTTTAAGAAAGTTTATGAATTTGTGTGGGTCCACAAGCAAAGCCATCCTGGGCCACAGGATGGACAAGCTTGCTATAACGGTTAAAATTCATTTATATTTACATTCCATTGACTATAAGAAAAGTTACAGATTATCAGAATAATATTGATTCATGTCATTCATAATTATATTCAATATAATCTCCTGTCAGAAACTCTAAACATAAAATAAATAAAAATTCTTAGATTTTCATTGAAATAATATGCATTAACTATTTAGGTGACTAATTGACTATTTAGCAAATGGAAATGTAATGTGCATTTGTACAAATACAATGATGAATTTTCCTTTAGCCCAACTGATTATAGCATGATTTCACAGTGATAACCACAAAGGCAGGACAAGTATTTAGTATTTTACTAGGGGACTCTGTTTGCACGTGTGTGATGTGTATGTGTGTCATGTTTATATTTCTAAGTACACAGAAACTCATACACACCCATGTGTGTGTATGTGTGTGTGTGTGTGTATATATATATATGAAATGTAAGTATATATATATAAATCAGATGTTTAAACCTACTTGAATAGCACGTCAGTTCTACAACTTAAACACAACAACAACAAAGGCAGAATTGAGACGATGAGATAGCACCAACAAAATAGACCTATCAGTTGCCTGATTCGTTTCTGCATTTCAATCTCAGTTTAAGTTTATCATAGTTAAGAAAAAAGGGAAACTACGTAGATTGTTGTTTGCATTATTTGTTTAAAAGAGGATAAAGTTCCAAGCTTGCCCTTGGTTTCAGCAAGTTTATCCTTGTAATCCCCAAGGCCCCTTCCACATGCTTTACCCAAAGTATATTATCTTTAAAAACTTATTCAAGTGATCAGTAAAAGCTGAACCTCCTTGGCCCACTTATATAGTGAAATAATAAAATATAGATTAAAACATTGCTTTAATAATCAAATCAAATAAGATAATATGTCATGTTATTAGCAAAATGTTGTACAGGCCATGTATGTTTAGTCGTTATTTGCTCCTTTCAAACATAATGATACATGATCACAGAAAAGAATTTAGCATTCTACTCTGAGGGAATTTTGTGGATAAAAGTGATTATCATATAAGCTCATTTTCCAAAAGTGACCCCCAAAAACAACAGATTCACAAATTGTAAATGCCCATTAATTTGAAGCTTTACGTTAGAAAGAAAAATAACAGCTACATAAATAACAGATCATCAATATTTTTTTCTCACTAGTTATGCAGTCTCATAGTTAAATTGAGGGGAATATAATCAAGTTAAAACATGCTATTATAAGGGTCATTCTAATTATGGAAATAGAAATTAATATCATCAAACTCAAAGTCCAGAATTGTATGTTTGAATGGAATGGAAAAATGTAATTGAAGACAGTGGATAGAATCTCAACTAGCAAGTGGAGATAATGGCCAATAAAGAAAGGATCAAGGAAAGTAAGAATCAAGGTCTTTCAATTAAGGAGCAATTACATGAGAGAAATAAAAGTGCACATGATAGTGTTACAGTCACATCAACACCATTACTAGATGTCACTCACATCACAGCCACACACTATATTCAGGAGATCATCTTCATGCAGAGATAATTTTATTTCATTTTAAAAGTGAGTTATTAATGCACAAGTGCAGTATAGCCCTGGGATGAATTTAGGGGGAAAATGGGTATATCAAGTGTGGAAAACGGAGAATATCTATCATCTCTAAGAAAATTTGCAATGACTTGAAAATGTAATTTTGTAAAACACATTTACAGTAGAAAATCAGCAATTAAATATATTTAAAGTAATTTATTCATGTCTGATGATTTCTACTGAAGTAATCTAAATAGCAACTTATTTTTTTCAATAAGAAACTTAATGTAAAAGCAACTCCATAAAACATATTGTAGATCACAGCTTACCAACTTTTCTTAGCCCCTGAAACACATGTTCTTCTACTGGAGATGAAAACACTTAGCTTTTTCTCTTCTCTCATGCATAGTCCTTCCTGGTTTATTTGTCACATGATAAACTAGATACAGACATTCCTTTAAGTTCAAATTTCTGAATGAAGTAAAATTTCATTTATTTGTTCTTTTCTGATTCTGTGAATTTGATAAGCATAATTTTAAGTTTCCTTACAACTACTTGACAAAAACATAACTTAGTTGTGAGCAGAGAAATTTAAAACTATCTAACAATGGAAAATAACCAAGTATCATTTTATAAGATTAGTGAAACAATACGAGTGATTTGTTGATGGAAGCCTTTGTTTCAATACCACTTGAATAGTTATGTAAGCACTTATTAAATGTGTCCCCTCCTGGATCGCCAATCTGCTACCTAAAACACTCAATTAGTTTTTTAGCTGGGGCATATGGACAGCTTGCCCACAGCTTGGGGCAGCTACCACATGCTACTCCAGGAAACCTATAAACTGCTTCTGAGAACACAGAAGGAGAATCCTCAGAGCCTCCGACAATGTTGTACACAGAACAAGGGTAGAGTTCATGCTTGCTGATGATGATGGTGGCAAATTCTGTGGTTATCTAACCTGCAATAATTAGCCACCTTCCCTCTAAAAACTACATTTTAGAAATATTCAATATAATTTCTAAAAAATCATTAAAAAATATATATAAATGTGTAACTATGAAAGAAACATCAATGGAAATGCTGTATTATATTAAATCTATGTCAGTGTGAGCCTAAAGTATAACTGTAAGCGGAGATAATATAATCATTTAGCATTCAGCATGGCCAATATGCGCACTTATAATCTATGTGCTATTCAGGAATTAATGGCTAAGGCTAATGCCTAAACATTAGTTTTAGCCCAGTCATTAGTCATCAACACTGGAACTGTGCTCCCTGAAAACCAGCTCCCTCCAACTCTAATAATCTGGAGCATGTTAGGATGAGCAGGAGGAAAAAAAATCACAGAGGGCACAGCCTATTGGATCCGGTCTCATTAGAATCCTAAAAAAAAAGCATGGCATCATTGTTAACATTACAGGTTGTTATTTTTCTTCTGGTAAATTTGTTTAACTTCCTTATAGATTTGTATGTTCATTGCAGCACTATTCACAATAGCAAAGGCATGAAACCAACCTAAATGGCTATCAATGGCAGACTGGATCAAGAAAATGTGGCACATATACACCATGGAATACTATGCAGACATATAAAAGGACAAGATTATATCCTTTGCCGGAACATGGATGGAGCTAGAGGCCATTATCTTCAGCAAACTAATACAGGGAAAAAAAATCAAATGTTCTTGTTTATAAGTAGGAGCTAAAGGATGAGAACCAGTGGGCACAAAGAGGGGAACGACAGACATTGGAGCCTACCAGACGCTGGAAGGTGGGAAGAGGGAGAGGATCATGAAAATAACTGATGCCTACTAGGCTTAATATGTGGGAGATGAAATAATCTGTACAACAAACTCCTGTGACACAGGTTTACCTATATAAGAAACCTGCACATGTACCCTTGAATTTAAAATATCCCAGCACTTTGAGAGCCAAGGTTGGCAGATCACCTGAGATCAGGAGTTCAAGACTAGCCTGGCCAACATGGTGAAATCCTGTCTCTACTAAGAAAACAAAAATTAGCAGGCCCTGGTGGTAGGCACCTGTAATCCCAGCTACTTGGGAGGCTGAGGCAGGAGAATGGCTTGAGCCCAGGAGGTGGAGGTTGCAGTGCGCTGAGATTGTGACACTGCACTCCAGCTTGGGAGACTGACTGAGACTCTGTCTCATAAAAACAAAAACAAACACAAAAATGTGTACAGGCTGGGACCTTGCTTTCTTGCCTTTGCATCTTGGCCCTCCCCGTTACATTGGTTGTGATCTTGGGCAAATTATTTAATCTCTCTTTGTTTTAGGCTGTCTTAAAAAGGGCTAACAATACTTTTGTCACAAGTTTACTATGGAGATTAAATTGAACAGGACTTTTAAAGCACTCAGAATGGTACCCCTAAGCAATAAACACAAAAGTGCGAGCTTGATAAATTATCATTTTAAAAACAGCATACACTATACAGTTTCAATACAAATCCATTCAGGGAATCCGAAAACACTCTTTTGCTAATACAAGTTGGCATAAAGAGAAACACACACTAATTTTTTAACTTATAAATGGATCAACAGTATCCTACCTACCTAGTAAATGTGCTGACTTATGAAACTGCAGCACACATTGTTTAAATTAATTGCCAATGTAAAACGTGACACATATTTCAACACAGTCACGAAAGAGCCCAATAAATGTGTCGTTTGAAAACATGTACTCAAATCTATTTGTCAGATGGACTCATGTCTTTGAATAGCTATCATTCTGAGATAAAATAGCCTCTACCAGTGGAAATTTATAAGATGAGTGGCAGGCACAGTGCTAGAGTCAGAACGTGCCCTGAATAACCATGCAATGAGCAGAGCAACTGTTCCTGTAGGCCTGAGTACTAAGATCACGGCTTTCGTGTTTGAAAACTGCTACTAGGTTGAGTTCATTTCTCTGCAATACTTTTAGCTTAAGGTCTAGGGGCAGAATACAAAAATCTTTCTTAACAAGTACATATCTATTTTGATATGATTGGATAGATAAAAATCCCTGGGTACATTGTGCCTGCCTACACCTGGAGCCTGCAGGTGTGGAAGACACAGCTGATAGAGACGCCCTCTTTGATGGGACCATGCTAGGCTGTCACTAACGCTTTGGCAACCAGAGGCCACTGGAGCATTTGAGAAGCAGCCAAGGTGCCCTGAATGTTCAAGAGAACATTCTGGAACACTGGAAGCTCTGGACAGCAGAGCTGTCTTGCCATATTCACTCCAGCAGAGAGGAAAGTGTAACATTACAAGAGAGGGAGGCCCATGTTCAAGGTTGGGGGCAGTCAGTTTTCCTTCTGGGATTCCTCAGTACCCAGCCCCAGGCTGACTCCTATCCTTGTGTTGAATACAGTGTCTATGCTCACCCCAAGACAGTCCCCAGTCCCTGACACTCTGAGGGCAAGTTCCCAGGGCCCAGGTTTGCATCTCATAAACTAAGGATGCTAATAAGAAAAAGAAAAGTAAGATGGAATTGAATTAGGTATTTTTTAAGCTGGTAACTTTCCAGCATTATACGAACATACAAGACTGAACAACAGGACGGATCTCAGCATTGCTAATGTCAAATCAGCCCCTCTCTTCATCTTCCAGGGGCTAAGAGGCTATTACTTCTTACATGGCTCTATTCAGCAAAATTAGTACATTTGTTTTGTATTAAGAGTAAATATTTTTCTTCCTTTACAGGACTCAACAGTTTTAATACCCATATAAATATTTGCTCAAACTGAAACAAACGCTATCTCTAAGGTCCCTTAAAATTCTGAGGAATTCCATGTTGTCTCTATTCTGTTAAAACATATTAATTAACTGACTTGTAGTATTACAAGTAAGTTTCTTTGCAACGTTCTGGGATATTTTGGGAGTTTTCTCAGAGAAAAATTAATAATGTATTTAACATGTGCTTATAGCAGAGACTTAAAATGACTTTTAAGAAATGTTGATGCTCTTTCGGTCACAGGAAGGAACAATGCACTAGGTCGCAGTGGTTTTAACTGATTTTTAACATGTAAGCATTAAATAGCATTCGGGCTGGGCACGGTAACTCACGCCTGTAATCCCAGCACTTTGGGAGGCCTAGGCGGGTAGATCACTGAGATAATGAGTTCTCGATTAGCCTGATCAACACGGTGAAACCTTGTCTCTGTTAAAAATACAAAAACAAAATTAGCTTGATGTGGTGGTGCATGCTTGTAATCCCAGGTACTTGGAAGGCTGAGGCAGGAGAATCGCTTGAATACAGGAGGTGGAGGTTGCAATGAGTCAAGATTGCGCCACTGCGCTTCAGCCTGGGCAACAAGAGCAACTCTATCTCAAAAACAAAAATACATTCACGAAGTTTGTTCTAGTCAGTGTAAATTAAGGAGCTATAATTTAGTACTCATGGAGAAATATAATCCACTGTGAACAAATAGCAAAATAGGCAGGCATTATTATTATTTTCCAAAATCATAGTTTCAGAGGACTTGCTGACACTACCTCATAGACTGTGTTGTACTTCTTCTCTCTCAGGGCATGGCAGCACTGGGACAATGTCATACATTTGTTGTTAAATATAAAATAGGCCCTATTACAAGTGGTAGATACTATAACAGATATTTTTCATTCCCCTGCCTTTGTCTCCTCAAAAAACAAAAGATTAAAACACACACACACACACACACACACACACACACACACACACACACAAGATAGTGCAAACTTCTTCCTAGTCATAGGCGATTTAAAACAATAAGAAATGTGATTGCTGGCAGCATACACAACATATGATTAGAAATACAGATTTTAAGCCACTACCACATACAACCTAATATATTTAAACTGCAAATCATTCTTTTAACGATGATTTTGGCAGGAAGGGAAATTTTTTAAATGATGTGTAATTTGATTCTGATGACCCAGAAAATAGGGCAGGTAAACTTTTAGACCCCCACGTTTGCCCTACACATCTGTCAATGCCCCACCATTCTCAAATTGTTCACATGGTTTTCTGGATCAAATGAAAGAGAATGCGAATCGAGGTGGCTTAATTCATTCTGCATAATAGCAAACGATATGGGAGCCACTGGTGTATGACCTCAGATTATTTTGGCGGATACAAGTTGTGAAATCAAGCCTCAGAAACTTTATTTTGGAAAAGGGTTTATCAACCATTGTTAAACCTGGTCACGAAAGATGATTTGCAAATATTTTTCTAAGGCTGTCTTTAGGAGTTCAGGCTGAATGAGATAGATTATTTGAACCGATGTGCTCTACAGTCCACTCCAAGTTTAAAATTCTGAGTAACATCCCTGTCCATCTACTGAAAGAATGAAAACTCTTATAAAACAGTCTTTTAACCTTGGTAAAACAAAAAAAAAGGAAGGATAAACAAAAATATGATAAATGATTTTTAAGTAACAACTAGAAGGGAAATATACACAGATTTTTAGTAGGAAAGAAGATGAAGAAACTCTAGGATAAATATTATGGGGGAAGATGGGAAAGGGGGAGGGAAACTATGACAACATGAAACGTTCCTGCATTTGTTAGTGGGTCTGTGGATCTGCCTGATGAACCACATGGGGTTGGCATGACTGCTGGGTTTCTGTCTCCATAATTTGCTCAGATATTGGAGCCCTGTATTGAGAGTGGGCTGCCAGACCTATGCTAGACTCTGACACAGAGACACACTGTTATTGGGCAAAGTCACTGAAAGTCCAGGTTTTATTTGTTATAAGAGTGAATGTTAATTATCTAGCAAGGAAAATTTATGAGATTCGTGTTTCAGTTTACTAGAACATGCCCTGTAAACCAAATTTGTGAGTCACCTCTGAGGTCACAGAAAGTGCACACACAGCACATAAGTCCCAGCTCTGCAGACCCATGTGTGTTTAATACATCTAAGTCCACCTCTGCCCACCTGCAGAGAAATGCTTCCTATGTCTTTATCAATAAATAATGTTAACTCGAGATGAAGCCTGGGGCCAACTGTGTTTATTAGGAATTATAATAGTAAATAATATTAATAAGCCATGTTGTTTCTAACTTTACCTAAAAGTTTGCCTTATTAGAAAATAAGAAGAAACTAGTAGTCCAGCAAAGTATGTTTGTGGAAAAGAAAATCACAATATTTCCACCTAGAGAGAGAGCTATTAATTGTATAAATATATATTTAAGATAAATCAACATTATGGTTACCATCAATTATCCCTCAGACATGTTGATATATGCATGATACTATGTTAGTTGGTTAGTTTTTGAAAAATGACAAAGACCCTTTGCAACGATCCTTCTACTGATGTTCTAAACCCTTATTTATCATGGAATGCATTATAATGGAATAAGTGTCGAGAATTAATTTTTCATTTGTATTCTAATTAATACTTTTGACATTAGAAATTATGATAAATTATGAAGATTAAACAGGGACATAAGGGAAAATTTTATCTTGTTGTCATCTATTAAGGTAAAGTGGATTCAAAGAGCACAGCATTTTAAAATATTAACATTTTTTGTGGTACATAAAACATAGCCTTAAATCAGTTCTTGAAATCCTATACATTTTTGCATATTTTTTTCTCTTAAAAAAAAAGACCCTTCTACTGATGTTCTAAACCCGTATTTATCATGGAATGCATTATAATGGAATAAGTGTTTTTTCTCTTAAAAAATATGAGCAGAGAGCATATGGTAGTGCTTAAAAGCAGAGAGTCTGGGGCTGGTCCAGCTTTATTTACATCTAGGCTCCACCACCAAAGTTAGGGGCCACTTAACCTCTAATAGCCTCAGTTTCCTCACCAATGAAGCAGCAATTACTTCATAGAATGGTTATGATATTTAATGAGTTAACACTCATTAATATGAATTGCTTAGGATAATTAGAGCCTAATACTAGTGGAGTACTTGGTAAGTTAAGCAAGTAAAACAAGGCAGTCACGAATACAAATTAAAATTTTACATAGCAATATAAGCTTTTTGTTTTTTTTAACTGAAAGAAACTCCCATGATCTATTCCCATATTATAATAACATGGAATGGAAGCTCACAGGGGTTAAAAGTAACATTAGTTAGTGTTTTAACTAGACTGAAAGCTTTGGCTACATAACCAGAGAGATTTATCATTATGAATTAACAAACATTTTATAGAAAACCTTCGGGAATCAAATGAATAAATGTAACTAATTTAACAATACTATGCAGTCATAAAAAAAAAAGGGAGCATGTTTTTGGAGGGAGATGGATAGAACTGGAGGTTGTTATCCTTTGCAAACTCTATTTCGAAATAAAAAAAAAGCATTCACGAAGTTTGTTCTAGTTAGCGTAAATTAAGGAGCTATAATTTGGTATTCATGGAGAAATATAATCCATTGTCAACAAATAGTAAAATAGGCAGGCATTATTATTTTGGAAGGAGATAGATGGAGCTGGAGGCTGTTATCCTTTGCAAACTAACACAGGAACAGAAAATCAAATACCACATGTTCTGACTTATAAGTGGGAGCTAAATGAGAACACATGGGTACATAGAGGTGAACAACACACACTGGGACCAAGTGGAGAGTGAGGGGGGAAAATGGAGAAGATTAGGACAAATAACTAATTGACACTAGACTTAATATGTGAGTGATGGAGTAATCTGTGCAACAAACCCCCATGGCACCATTGTACCTATGTAACAGACCTGCACATGTATCCCTGAGGTTAAAATAAATCTAAAAACTTGAACAAGATAGAACTAAAAGCATTGTGCTTACTTGTCTGCAAGACGCTGGTGAGTGGAGGTCACTAAAACATGTGTCTTGTCTGAACTACAACTGAAAATGCTTGTACTTCATCCATGAATCACTGTTCCTCAGCTGTTTAAGCTTTCTTTGTTGAAAGAAAACTACAAGGTAAATTGAAAGAAAATGAAAAGCCAGATGAAAAATTCATCAGGTTGATTTCAGTTCTGTGTGCCTTTATCAAATATATAATCTCCCTCCACTGAAAAAAGGAAAGGTCATTACAAAAATAAAATCGTGGTTCAGTTCATTGCGTGGTTAAATTTGAATTGAACTTCATGTTCTATCAAATGATTTAGAATGTGAATCAGGAAAATCAACAGTCAGTTTCCAGACCTCAGCAACATCAAAATTTGACAACAATTCAAAGATGAGCAAAGAAAGGGAGCATTAGCACAATTTAACTCCCTTAAACCATCTGCACCCACAGGCAAAACACCCATACAGGAACATGTCCCTAAGGATTCGACTCGAAATGCGCAAGCTTCCCACTGTTTCCAATTCTCTTGCAACAAAAGTGTTTGTACTTTCATCTCAATAGCCATTACAAACAAACGCAAAATCAAAAAATTGGGAAGGAGAAGGAGTCATCTGCATTTCAAATATGACGTGTCTTCACTCCAGTGCACCAGTAGGCATGTTATAAAGGCTCAACAGATGGCTTTAAAAATCATAGTTAAAACAGCAAAGATGATTGAGTATTATCAAAATGTAGTTATTATTATAAATTAGGATGATTGTCTGGATAATAATTTTAATAGCTTCATAAAGTATGCAATGACATTGTCCCACCAAGCTACAGGAGGAGCTATAATCAGCAGTTCTCAGATGTCTTAGAGATGCTTTCTCTTGCTCTCTTTGCTAAGTTGTGCCTGGAATGTCAAGAGGCCGCCCTCAGAATCATACCTTCCTCTGCCTGACCCTCGGTGAATCTCAGTAGCACTGCTATTAAGCACCACATAAACTGAACTTCCTTTCAGACAATACCTCCTGACCTTTCAGCAGGAGGGGCTTTCATCTGCATCAGCACCAGCTAGTGGATATTTTACTCTTCACCAGCTTTGCTCTGTAATGAGTACAGGATGGGCTGCAACAGAGGGAGTTGCTTAGGGATCAGAGTGAGAAAAACCTTAAATCTGTATTTAAATCTTAAATCTGTATTGCTCACCAACATATCAGGTATAAGGAATTGTGTATGTATTTGCATTTTAGTGACTTCTATCATTTGTGTTTTCAAGGATATCCATTTGTTTTAGGCTCAAACACAATCTACTCACTCATTACTTGTGGTAAATGCTATTAATCCCAAGAACACTCATGTTGCCATATTCTGTACTTCTAGGAACTTGATTCCATAAGTGATACCTTAAAGGGCATACTCACTTCATCTAAAAGTATTTTCTGTACATGGTGCTGCACCTCCTTTTTTCATAATATTTGAGTGTTTTGCAAACCAAATGCAATCACATCTTTGGAACTCGGGAACTGATCTTGGAATATCTTAAGTTAATGTCATTATGTATTTATCATATTTGAAATGTATCTTTTGGGTAGTGACATGTGCCTTAAATTACTTTGAATTCTCTGAGCATTCAGAAAAGACATTTGTAAAAGATAAGTTGCCCATTACCATGCACTTTACCTCGGCTCTTGGAAGTCAGAAGCAGGGCTGAAAGCAAAGGTGTAGCTGGCACAAATATAAATCCTTAATAGGGTGTTGTGAAAATGTATTGTATCATGTAGGTATTAAAATACCATGCTCATAGTGAAAACCATGCTTTGAAAGAATGTTCTGTAATAAAAACTGCTCAATGCATACTGCCAGTTTAAATGTACTGAGTATCAAACTGAATATTCCTGTGCTTCTAATTCTGTTTGCTGGTCTATTTGCACCCAGGTACCCCTGCCAGGTCAAGTTTCCCTTGGATGGAGTAACAGAGATTAAGGAAAGTGACCATGGCTTCAGTCTTGCTGGTAATACTCAAGGGGATGGGCTGAAGAGGTCTGAGTCACAAGAGGCTATGGGAAAACAAATGAAAGAGGCAGAGGATGGGGGTCCATGGGGGCCTCTGAGGAGCCAATGAGTGTGCTGTCAAGGGAGGCCCAGTATTGAGTCTTTACCCAAACATGGCAAACCACAGCTCAACAAAGATAAAAATCAGCATTTCCGCTGGGCGTGGTGGCTCATGCCTGTACTGCTAACACTTTGGGAGGCCAAGGCAGGTGTATCACTTGAGGTCAGGAGTTCAAGACCAGCCTGGCCCATATGGTGAAACCCCGTCTCTACTAAAAAATACAAAAATCAGCCAGGTGTGGGGGAAGGCACCTGTAGCCCCAGCTACTCAGGAGGCTGAGGCAGGAGAATCACTTGAACCTAGGACGTGGAGGTTGCAGTGAGCTGAGACTGTGCCACTGCACTCCAGCCTGGGTGACAGAGTGAGACTGTCTCAAAAATAAATAAATAAAGTTTTTAAAAAATCAGCATTTCAAGGCTCAGGAACAATATCTCCACAGGAGAATGCTTAATAAGTGAGTGTGGCTGGCCAGTGATAGAATCAGACTGGGATAACACCAAAGGATGCTATGGCAGGAAGAGCAGGAAAACAGAACACAGTTCAGCCATGTTTTCCATTCATTCTTCAGCAGCAAGAGCCTCAGCAGAACTGACCACATCCATGAAGGGAAGGGGAAGGGAAAAGTACAATGTTTAATTGCGGGAGATGGGATTGCAGGTAATTTCTGTTCTCTTCTTTCCAAAGTAAATGTTCTATGATTACTATAAAGATTTTCATGATAATGCTTGTATTTATGGCATGATGTAAAAATTATAGTTACTTTCACATACAAAAAATATATTATCCATCTGAATCTACAGTAAATGTTATGGTAGCCGAAAAAGAATGCCAAATGATAAAAATGACCAAGTAAAACAATTAAAATCTTGCCCTATCAAATTTGTGCATGTCACACCTGACACTGCTAAATTTCTTTCCTCCAACAATCAACATTGCTGCTTTTAATACCAAATGAGGAGTGAATATAGAAATTACAATGAAGGAATAATATAAAATGTTCCCAAGTCATTCCTATAGGAGAGGCTTTAGAAGCTTCAGGAGAAAACCAGAGCTAATTTGGCATGCTGGTACTGTTCATGTTGGCATCAGTCATGAAACAATAGAAATTCTAAATAGCTTGTAAAATGTCTCATAATAAATGGTGGCAAAGTCCTGAATTAAAACAGTGCCTTATAACTTTACTAATGGATAGTGGTTATCATGTAAATACCACCAGAAAGCCTCTCAACAACCATTTTTATTATAATGTCGGCGACAGCAAATAGAAAGTATGCCATTTTCTTTTGTGTCCTCTTTGGCATTAATTCGCTAACAAAGTAGTCATATTTTGTTAGCAAATTAATGTGAAGACAAATCTCCCACATTTTCTTGCAAGGAAAATAAAAACATTTAATAAAATAGGAAAAAGAATCATACAAAACAAAGCCATTTGCCAAAGTTCTTCAAATGATACTTAACAGATTTCATTATTTAAATAAACATGTTTCCTTTAAAACGTATAAAATCATTCTCAACTTTTGTGAGACTCTTTAGTCACTATGAGTCCTGCAAAAAAAATGTACAAGTTTGTTTCAAGATCTCCCATTGTATTATACCCACTTTCACTGGTCAGTCACATAATTAGAATTGTTAGCTGTAAATTAATGAGAGATCACAGTAGAAGAGGCTATTGGTCCCTGGGTATAAATCAATATGAGAATGGATTATCTAGCTTTCTTTCACCTGGGAAATTTCTATCTCTTCACATTGTAACATTTTTTTACTATTTACACTTTTAAAATTAGAAAGCAATTTTCAGGTATTAAGCCTAGAATTCTTTCCATGAAATTGGAAATAGAAACCAGAGGAAGCATTTTAAAGTAAAAATTCTACTTCTATGTCAGTTATTTCCTGAACATGTGTATACATCTGACTTGCCAATGGAAATAAACTAAAACCTTGGGTGTATGCATTAGATTTCAGGCAGATTTTTCAATTTTTTAAGACACAGGGTCTCACTCTTTTACCCAGGCAGTTGCACAATCATAATATTAATAGGCCAGAAAGGTAAACTCTGTAGAACAGAATGAGTTCACAAATTATCATAACAAATCAACACTTCCGTAACATTTTTTAAAAGTATATAATCTGTTTTACCCACTGACGCAAGATGATGTCACGATTTTAAAAAGACTAGTGTGGCCATGAAAACTGAATGTGAGCCTAGAGACTGTCCTCTTCTGGTGCCACATGTCTGTATAATCCCTGCTCTTGACTGTGAGAAGACTTGTGATGTGCATCTAACCAACAGTCTGTGGTAAAGGTGAAGGGTGTCACTCTTGTGATTGCATGACATTGTTTAAGACTGCGTCTTGCCTGACTGCAGTTATAGATTCTCCTGGTGGGCTTGATGAAGGAGCGTTGTGTTGAAGAAGCCTACATAGTGAAGACTTACAGAAATGTCCCCCAAACAGCAAGACGCCGGGGCTCTCCATGCTTATGCCAGGAGGTAGTGAATTCTGCCAACAACAGGAATGAGCTTGGATGCCGAGTCCTCCCGTCAACACTCTAGATGAGGAGGGAGCGCAACCAACACCTTGATCGTAGCACGTGAGACTCAGGACAGAGGACTCAGCACAGCCCTGCCCCAGAAAAACTATGAGATAATAAATGTCTGCCGTGTTCAGCCACCTTTTGCGGTCATTTGTTTTGCAGAGTGGCCATTTGTTCTATTGTTGCCGGAGTTTACTGCAAACAAAGTGGCTTAAAAGAACACAGACCCATTAATTTTTAGTTCCTTAGTCCTGAAGTTCAATACGGGCCTCACCAGACAAAAATCCAGACAGTTTCAGGCTGTGGTCCTTTCTGAAGACTCTTAGGGAAAATTCATCCAATGCGGATTCGGGTGCTTTTAGAATCTACCTTCTTGCATTTATGGGGCCCAGATCCCCATTTTCTTGCTGGCTGTAAACTATGAGCCATTCATCCTTAGCTTCTAAAGGCTACCACAGTCTTTGGGGTCATAGCTTTCTTTGTGAATCTTCAAGGCCAGCAATGCTGGGTCCAGTCCTCATTGACTCTTTGGGACTCATATTTATGTCTTTCCTACTGCTTTTAAGAGTTCACGTAGTCAGAATGGGCCCACCAAGGTAATGACGGTAATCTCTATCTCCGGGTCCTTAATCAAATCTGTAAAACCCCTTTGCCAACAGAGCAAGGTGGTCACAGGCTCCAGGGATTAAGGAATGAACACACTGGGGGAGATGTTTAGCCTGCACATGCCTTCCTACAAAACATCCAGTGAAAGTTCTACCATCTTCGTTAAATTCCTAAATTTCTAAGATTTTGTTCATGTTAAAATTTGTTTATTCTTTGCTCTAATTTTAGTCATTTGAGCTTCATCTGCCCTCGTAATATTTATTCTAGGCTTTCTATTTTTTATTGTGAAAATATTTCTTTTTCTGTTAAATTTAACAGTTATTCACTGAGCACTTTTGCTGTGTTCTACAGAAAATAAAACATCAAGATGAAGAAAATGCAAAGTGTGTCCTCAAGCAGTTCCCAGTCACACTAGAACAAGGCTATCACCTGTTCACCTATGGTCAAAAAATGTGTAGAAGTCCTAGCATTTTCCAGTAAGACCATCATGAATTCTGAGTTATTCCTAAATAATTTCATATAACCAGATATATTTTTTAATTGAGAAGTATTAGGCACTGAGTATTATGATGGTTACAGTTAAGCAACAACTTGACTTGACCATGGGATGCCCAGATATCTGGTCAGACATTATTCTGGATGTGTCTACGGGGTTGTTTTTAGATGAGATGAACATTTCAGTTGGTAGACCAAGTAAAGCAGGTTTTCCCCCGTCACGTGGGTGGGCCTCATTTAATCATCTGAAGTCCTCAGTAGAAGAAAAGCTGACTATTTCTCAAGTAAGAGAGAGTTCTCTTAACTGGTGATCTTCCAACTAAAACATTGGTTCTATTTCTCTGGAGAGCCCTGGCTAATAAAAAGCATCATTGGCTGGGCATGGTGATGCATGCCTGTAATCTCAGCGTGCCTGTAATCTCAGCACTTTTGGAGGCTAAGGTGGGTGGTGCATTTGAGGTCAGGAGTTTGAGACCAGCCTGGCCAACACGGTGAAATCCTGTCCCTACAGGCGGGTGTTAAACAATGAGAACATATAGACACAGGGAGGGGAGCATCACACACTGGGGTCTGTAGGGGGGAAACAGGGGAGAGACAGCGGGGGGTGGGGAGCTGGGGAGGGATAACATGGGAAGAAATGACAGATACAGGTGATGGGGAGGAAGGCAGCAAACCACACTGCCATGTGTGTACCTATGCGGCAATCTTACATGTTCTTCACATGCACCTCAAAACCTAAAATGCAATTAAAAAAATATAAAAATTAGCTTGACGTGGTGGTGCATGCTTGTAATCCCAGGTACTTGGGAGGCTGATATGGGAGGATTGCTTGAACCCAGGAGGCAGAGGTTGTAGTGAGCCAAGATAATGCCACTATACTCCAGCCTGGGCAACGGAGTAAGACTCTGTCTCAACGTTGTTAAAAAACAAACAAACAAACAAACTTCATCCACTTTATCCATCCATTCGTTGGCTTGACTCTGAGTATAAAGTAATGAATAAAACATGCTATCTTTCCTCAAGAGTCAGGGGGACAGACTGTAGCAATGATGAAATATTTATACTCAGGGTTTATGAAGGCACAGAGCAAGGGAACTCTGGGAATCTCAGATGAGGAAAGTTTTATAGAAAAAGGTTCTTTGAGTTAGTCTTAAATGATGATTAGCAGTCCAGAAGCATGACCAGGGGATTCATTCCAGGCAGAGAGTCCAAGGCAGCAAATACAAATACATCCCTTTAAGTTATCCTCAGCCCATTACTACAGAAGCACCAACAGTAAACCCCAGAGCAGTGGCGGCAGGGGCTGGCAGGGTCCACAAGAGTACGTCATGGCAGACCTGTGTGCTGAGCCAGGAGCCTGAACTTGGTCCTACACGGTGATGGACAGTCAGAGAGTTTTCAGAACTGTGTAATCAGATTGACACTATAGATAAGCTATACCTGTGGTTAGGTAAAATGCGGATTTGGGGGATGAGAAAGAAATCACTTTCTGTCTAGAAAGATGACACTTTCAAGAACGTGCAGAAGGAAATTTTCAGCTGCTCTGATTTTAACATAATGAGTCCTTAAGTATATGGCTCAATGGATAATGTCCCATTATCAGTATAGCTTGCCTTTTCCAGATGGGGCTGGTAAACCCCCAAGGAGTACATGGATACTAAGTGTATTTTAATATGATTGGTTTTCTTTGTAATGTATACGTTCTGTGTGAATTTTGAAACGCTATTCTAAGAGTTCACTGACTTTACTACAATGACAGAGGTCATGGAACAAAAAGCTAAAACAGCATCTCAGGAGAGACACCTGTAACAATATCCCTTATTTCCCCTTCCTTTAATTTAATTAAAACTATTTTAACCTTCCTTCTACTCAGTTTTTTTTTTTTTTCTGTGTGTGTGTATATCTCTTTTACATAGTGCTGTTGTTCATTTCCTCCTGCAATCCTTCTCAGGTGAACAAAATTCACTTTCAGTCCCCTGTGTAGAGTGAGCTCTCATTCTCTGCAGTCTGGCAAAACTCCTCAGGTGGTACAGCCAGCATCAGCTAACCCTGAGCTTCAGTTATCTGTAAAGTTCTTCTATGTTTGTACGAGACTGCAGAATGTATCCAGCACAGCACTGGGCACAATCCTCCTTTCAGAAACATTAAAAAATACAACGCCAAGTATCCACCTGACATTTGACTTAGCCTTTTAAAGTGTGACAATATTAGATTCACACATCTTCTGCTTCAGTCATTGAAATGTAGGCAGTGTGCGGGATGCTTTTTGCAGTTTGAGGTCTGTACCTGAAGTCTACCTCTAATCCACATTGATGCTTTCATGAAGATGAACAATGTGGGGGAGTAAAAAGAATGGATTTGCTGCTGGCATTCATTGTCAAGTCCTCTAATTCTATTGCATCTCAGTTTCCCGAGAAAGTCAAATCAAAAGGGCAAAGAGGAATATGTTGTGAAATGTCAATTGTCATTTAAACGTAAGTGATCATCAGTATTGGATCCTCTCTGCTACCAAAGGAGCTAATGGACAATAGACAAACCAATTTATCTTTGATTCCTCCTCAAAGCCTTGCATTTTGCTTCGCATAAATCAAGACTTCAACCCATGCTCAATGTATGAGGCTAGAGAGGCAAGGCGGTCCAGATTTAATATTGTTAATCCAGTGCTATTTTTCAGGGATCAGATGGTTGGATCCTCTTAAAGTATTTTCAAAAATTCAAGACTCAAGTATGACATGCTGTTTGGATAGAAAATCAGATGGCTTTTATAGGTTTCCAGTAGAGAAAAACAACAAAATTCTTCCTTTACAAGGGCTTACTAACGCAACACTTTTAGGCCCTCAGTGGAAGATGAATCATAAATTTTGTGGCAAAATATGGTTACAAGGAGTCTCAACCAATGTGGAAAAAAGAGCTGAATTAAATAAATAATGGTGGCTATTAGAGTTTAGGCCCTGAACTTGTTGAAATTTATGCTGAGGTGCCATAAAAACCTGAATGATTAACTCTATAAACAAATAATCCCCTTTGTAATTTTTCTGTAATAATTGATTTGAGATTATAACACCTGAATGAGATTTGCTTCCTTTAACATTATAGTATGAAACTGCAAATGCTCCCTTTTAACTACCTGGACAAAATGAAATGTAAGTTTATGTAATAGAATTCTGGCCAGCATTTCAAAACAATTCTGCTATTCAATAGATTGATGATAATTACCTTTTTTCACACTATAATTTTTTGGTTAGTTTTGCTTAAAGTATCACATATGGTTTGCTATGTTTTGAGTATGCTTAGAAAAGCATGATTTAGAAGAATATACAATTTAAAAAAGCACAAAAAATTAATAAAGATTTGAATTAAAAGAAAAACCCCACAACCCTCTACTCAACATTCTTACGGTTTAAGTGACAAAGTTGAATCTCAGAGATAATTACTTAGGTAAAAAATGAAAAATTCTTTAGAAATGTACATTAATATAAATGCCTGTTGTGCAATCCTTATGAAATTATAAATCTTGGCTGGGCAGGATGGCTCATCTCTGAAATCCCAGCACTATGGAAGGCTGAAGTGGGAGGCTCTCTTGAGCCCAAGTGCTCAAGACCAGCCTGGGCAATATTGCAAGATCCCATTTCTACAAAAACATGAAAATTAAAAAACTAGCCAGACGTGGTTGTGTGCACCTTCATCTCAACTACTCTGGCAGGTGAGGTGGGAGTGTTCCTTAAGCCCAGGATATGGAGGCTTCAGCGAGCTATTTTTATGCCACTGCACTCCAGCCTGAGTGACAAAGTAAGACCCTGTCTCAAAATGATAATAATAACAAATCTTTAAGAAAGGCTAAGCTAGTTTAAGGTATTTGCATTCATGTATTTTTCAATCTCCATAACTAAATGTCAGAAAGTTATTTTACTAATTTACTTTTTTTCCATAGGGCTTTTCATATCTGGATATTCAGTGTGAAAGGCATCATGAGATACTGCAGAGACAGACAAATTCAAATACCATTCACTACTCTCTACCTAGATAACCTTGGGCCAATATCTTACTTTTCAGAGAATAAGAGACTTTACATATCAATTATAGATACTTTTCACAATTGAAAAGGTTACTGTAAGGATTAAGTACTGTTGCATATGCAGAGGAGGTGATCTAACACACGGCACAAAAGAAATACTGGTGAATGTTCTTCTTGTAATTAGAAAAATTCAGAACACAATATGCAACAACTGTAGGAGGAAACTGAAATATAAAACACAAATACGCCTTTATTCATCCTTGATCAAACTTTTCATTCCCGTAATTTTTCTCAAATTTTATACATACATAAAAAACTGAAGTGCTAAGAAACGTAGTTTGAAACACAAGACTGAATACATGAACTCCTGACAGTCTAGGCAGGGAGGTTTATATACCTAACCTCCCGCATGGTGGCTGTTCAAATTCTTGAGTGCTCCTTATAGAAGGATCTTAATTGTATCTAATTATCAGAGATGACCATTATACATGGAAACCATGGGGAGACCACTGCACTCATTTACCATGCTCAAGAGCATTTATTTAAGCCAGGCATAAAAACGCTGAGGCAGAAAAAACAAATGAAACCTATTTGTATTTGGTGATCATACTCTGGATGAGAAGAAACAAGGACATTGGAATGTCCCAGTCCTGCTGTGGGTTGGCTCTTAATGCTTGCCTCTCAATTTAAGTGTAAATTTTGTTTTTTGGTTTTTTTTTTTCTCTAGAGTAAACATTGTCAATCAGCCATTTCTAGGACTGGTGGGATGACCAGCTGTCTTAGTATTATTACTCTTGTAATGACACAACAAAATGAGATGTGACTATTTGATGAATTATGTCTCATCTTCACAATATAGTTAAGTTTTTATTCATGTTACTGAATATGCTTTAAAAATTGAAGCATCTGCCTATTTTCTTTTCAAGAGCTCAGTTACAATACAGCATTTTAATGTCTTACTGTATCATTCTGCACACGTTTTTTTTTTTTCCTTCTAGCAGTTAATTCTTAAGCTTTTACACAGAATGAAAGAATGTAGAGGTCATGGGCATGTACCAAATGTTTTACTGTGTAAGTTTTAACAAGGTCTTCAATAACAAATTTGTACTTTCATACTTAAAAATTTTAAACTATCAGCCTCAACAAACGACTCATTTATTCATTCAAAAAGAGTTGCTTTTCTGCAATCTCTTGAGTATCATGGTAGATATAAATTTCCTCTCAAATGAAACCAACCCTGTAGCTAACCCACATAGATTTTTCAGTGAAAGAGGGAGAACAGCACTAAACACATAAGTACTCAAATATTTACTTAATAACTAAGTGTTATGAAGGGGGGAAAGTGATAGTGATGAAACAGAACAAAACTGAGGATTCAAATATCAGAAAATACCCATGAAAAAGAGGGCATCGGAGCTGAGACTTGAAACATCAAATGCAGGAAGGTGAGGAATAGAGGGTGTTCTGGAGAAGGGGCATGGACTGTGTGGACACCTGGAATCAGGACAGATCTTAGCCTCATCTCTTTTTGCAGTTGTGGGAGCAGAACACTTACCTCCACCAAAAATGTCTGCATCTTAATTCCCAGAACCTGCAACTAAGTTTCCTTACCTGCTGAGAGGATTTGACATGTGTGAGAGTTAAGGATTTTGAGCAAGTGAGATGATCTGCAATTATATGGGTGGGTTCCTTGTTGTCATATCCTTTCTTAAAAGCTGAGAACCTTTTCTGGCTCAGGTCAGAGAGACAGAGATGCCATTTTAAAAATCGTCAGAAAGATGCAAGCTTGCTGGCTTTGAAGATGGAAAAAGGGGACCACAAGCAGCCTGGAGAAGACACCTCTGAAGCCTTTAGAAAAGAACACAGGTCCCTCAACACCATGGGGTCAGCTCAGGGAGACCCACCTGCTAGTTAGAAGCCCACATCAGCCTCCTAAGCTGTGGAACTATAAGATGAGATGTTTGTGGTTTCTAAGCCACTACATTTGTGGTAAAATCCTACAGCAGCCAGAAAAAAATAATCCAATATGCTTTTCTTTTTTCTATAATGAAGAATACATGTTTATTCTCAGTGAGCAAAAGGAAGGCTTTCTGTGAATCCAAGTATATTCTGTTATTAAACAGCTGGGCATGAATTTGGAAGTCAGTGTAGCTGCGAGACTTAGAATCAAAGAGCAGCTGTAGCACTCAAAATACGTACGGCTGGGGGTGGACACTACACACATTGGAACTTGGTTCCTCTCCTGGCCATTTGTAAGTGGAGATCACACACAGGTGCATGAACATACATATACACATGCACACATACATATACACATGCACATATACATATAGGCATATGCATGCATATATATATATATATAGTCAAGCTTATGTGAGGATGGCTTAAAACTAAAACTTGGCCAAGAGTTGTGGCTCATGCCTGTAATCCGAGCACTTTGGAAGGCTGAGGAGGGTGGATTCATTGAGCCTAGGAATTTGAGACCAGTCTGGAAATATGGTGAAACCTCATCTCTACACAAATACAAAAATTAGCCAGATGTGGTGGTGCACGCCTGTGGTCCCAGCTACTCGGGAAACTGAGGCATGAGAATCACTTGAGCCCAGCAGGCAAAAGTTGCAATGAGCTGAGACTCCACCACTGCACTACAGCCCAGGTGACAGAACAAGACTGCCAAAAAACAAAACAAAACCGAAAACTTGAAGGATCTGTCAGTTTTCAGCTCCGAAAATTCATTAGCCGTGCCCATGTGGCGCTGTGTGCCTGGGATGGAATTTCAACCTGGCTTCTGATACCACCATCATCCTCGTGTTTCTAATACCCATTCATGCAGTGCTAGGAGAAAAAAAAAAAACTCAGTTTAGAAGTTTTTGGTTTTGCTTTCCCAGAATCAGAGTAGTTTAAAAAAATTTCCTATTTCCACTTCTAAGTGAGCAAACTGACAACATCATTTGATCACCTGTTCTACAAATTAGGAAAGACAGAAATCTAACCCATAAGCTAATTCCAAAACCACTTTTCTTTCATGAACACCTGAGATTTTGTCAGCTCTTTTTACATCGCAAAATGAAGCAGATTCAATTTCCGTAATATATTACCCCACCTTTTAAGTATAGAAGAAATTATGACACCTTTTCTATTCTATATTGAGAAGATTCAATCTGACAAAAATATTGCATAAATGTTGTAAGGAGATAGTAGGCAACAAAATGCCTAAATTATTTTATAAAAATTATTATTAGTGTTGTTTTGGGACACAGTTTCACTGCCACCCAGGCTGCAGTGCAGTGACCAGATCATAGCTCACTTCAACCTCAACCTCCCAGCCTCAATCAGTCCTCCTGTCTCAGCCTCCTGAGTAGCTGAGACCACAGGCACAGGCCAGCACATACAGATAATTTTTATTTCATTTTTTTATAGAGAAGGTGCATCACTATATTCCTGAGGCTGGTCCTCAACTCCTGTCCTCAAAGATCCTCCCATCTCAGCTTCCCAAAGTGCTGAGATTACAAATGTGAGCCACTGAATCTGGCCTATAAAAATTGTTTTCTAATTTATTTCCAAAAGAATATTTTGCCACTGATTTTCTTTCTCACATATTCTAGCAAGAGTAATTTATCTTCGTTTTTTTTCATGACAATGCCACAGACTTTATTGTAAACATCAAATGTTTTAAAAAGAAACATGATTTGAGATATACATATTTATCTCAATTCTCTTGAATGAAATTATTCTTAAAGAGAATCCTAGGTGAAGAAATATCTGATTTAAATAATAGCATTGCACATTTCTATTTGGTAGAACTCTATTTCAAATATCATTTATATTATTTTGTATTTTTCCTGCTCATTCAGTTTTTACAATAGTTCCTTTAAAAAGATTATATATTGTTATTTACTTAGATGTTCTAAAATAAGTATTAAATGATTGAGGCTAATGTCACTAGGCAAAAACTGTAAAAAATTATTTTAGCCTTGACATGTGCCTTCTATCTTTTTAATATCACCAAACTAATATTTATTGTATTTATGATGTGCCCAATTATATACTTATGAGAGCAATTTATTTCTCCCACAACCCACTTGAGGTAATGATCTTTATCCCATTTTATGGATGATGAAACTGATACTGAAAGTTGAGGGGAACTCACTGAAGTGACACAGCCAATAAATGACGGGCTAGGATAAATACTGAGTGATTTCCCCCAAAAGCTAAGCACAGTGAGAAAGTCTTTCCTTGTTATGGCTGCTGTGGCTCATTTGGGAGATTTTTTACCAAGTTTCTTCCTACCAGATAGTAGAGGTTTAGTTCAGCTCACTTCCTAGGCCACTGTGAAATGAACAGTTATTTGGGCCATGGAAGAAACAAATGCCTGTATTAGATATTTCTGGGGGTAAAAATGGAAAATTCTCCACCATTAATATTTGAGGACAAATGAACATCAAAAACCAGACAATGAACATCTTTCCTATTACCCACTCTCCAGAAAATCAGTACTGAGTCCTCCTGCAGTCCCATTTTTCCAACTCCCAAGTTGCTTACTACCTTCTTTGGGGTCACACATGTCCATTCTCTCTACCTTGAGAATTTTCTTTCTCCTTCTTCAGAAAGTACATAGTCCCTCCCCATCCATGCCATAAAACTTCCCTGGATCCATTCTTCTCAATTCGAAGGACAGAAAGGTGAGTGAATAGGAAAAGCAATGCCGGGATAAGGAGAGGGAGAGTATTTTACATTTTCCCTATTATTCATAATATGTGTAAATATATGCTGAGAAATGAGGATTTCAAAGTATTTTCAATGAAACCATACAATTTCTTTAAATGGTAGTTGGTTATATATAGATTGTTCTAATATGTATGAGTTTTGAGTGATTATCTTATGGGATCCTACAAACATATTATTTGATTACAATATTATTTTTCCATAAATCAGAACCTAAGTGCTTTATAATTTAGAGTTCACCAAATTACCCTCCTCTTTGAAAAGAAAAAAATGCATATTTCATACAGATGTGAATGAAACTATAAACGTATTAAAATGTTTTAGTAGATAAAATCATGTAGGCCTCTTTAAATGTGTATAAATATTTTTCTGTTTATTTACATTTGCAAGAGGCATAAATAAATGCCAGAAGATTAAAGTGTTTTCCCATTTTCTAAATAATCTAGAGATAGGACAACTGGTAAAAATAGGAGAATTTATATGTATAGTAATAAACGTAAGATTACAAACTGAGGTAGATAGGAAATGAAGGTGACAAGTTATATACATGCAAACATCACCAGCATTCCCATTATTTCAAGTGACAGAATGAAACTATACAATTATCACTGGTCTAAACCATGTTAACATTAACTTTTAGGGCCAGAACTGGCAATTATCTGACTAGCCAACAAATTAGTTTAATAGTTCAGATATCTTTCACACACTCATGGAAGATTTTAAGAAGTAAATTATGTTTTCTCTTCAACCAACTCTTTTAAGGTTATTTAAGAAACTGAACCATATCTAAGATTTAAGAGAGCTGATCGAATGTCTTCTTATTCATTTAAAATTGTTATTTAACCCTTAATATTTCTTAAACTGAAATATGAGTTTTAAGAAATATTAGGTTCAATAATCAGTTCAGTAAGATTGGCAATATTTTCATTATGCACACGGGGTTGTTTATGTATTGCCACAAAAATTAGTGTGCATTCCCATGTATGTTTCAAAAGAAACACTTTTATGATGAGTATATTAATAGCAAAATACCAATAGATAACATAACATTTCAAAATCTATTAGGATAGCAAACCATTAGAGATGGTAATAGGAAAAGCTAAAATAGTTATGTTGAAACAGATCCAGCCTCAGGCCTTGTGAAGAATGGTAATTTGGTCCATATTTTGGGAGCAATTAGTCCTCATGGAGCAACAAACATAACTGTTTATATTAAATAGTTTATTTTTTTCCACTCCTAAGGATTTATCTTTAGACAAATATTTAAGCAGAGAAAATACTGAAAACAGATATATTTAAGCAGAGAAAAGTTTAAAGCCTAAAAGTTCAACATAGAAGAATATGTAAATGTTTCAGGGCAATTCAGTTCTGTTCAGATTCACGTTTACTATCTATTGAAAGCAGTAACAAGACACACAATTCTATGCACCTCATCACTTTCTTAAAAAAATACATCCAAACATATTGGTGGAGTTTAAGGTATTAAAAATGAAAACAGATTCAGCTATAGAACACAGATATTTCTTCTTGCTTTGAAAGGTAAATGCTCCTGTTATAATTGCTTTTTCAGTCAAATACACAGAGGAAAAGAATGAAGGGGAGGTAGAAAAAAGACTGGAAAAGAAATAAAAGCAAATCAGGTCTTATTTGAATCCTTCCTGGAGTAACAGGGAAGCATTTCTGCAAGGAATTGAGTTACTGGCCTATTATAATTACCTTGTTATGAAAACTCTGGGTTTTTTTTCAAATTTTCTGTGGCTATAAAAAAATTGATAATTGAAGTTTCTATTCATTTGCCTTCTGCAGTTTATTAATCTAAGATAGACTGTAAGAGCAGATTATATTTTTAAAGTTTTATATTAGAGTGATTTGACTCATTCTATTTTCTTTTTTCTACTGAAAATAATGTTAAGAAAATGAATATAGTCATAAAACTAAGACTGTGATATGCAATAGAATGACATAAAACCAATTATGCAAGAGATTATGATGAGTCAAGAAATGACTAAAAATATACCAGAATTAAGGCAATAAAAAGCACAGAATATGGAGAAAATATTGTCATGGAAATTTTGCATTACAGAAATCAGACGAAGAACATCTAAAAAATTGTTCTGTTTTACAGTTGTTTAATATCTGGTTGGAAAATTGAGGTAGCAAGAATTATCCATTCAAAATACCAAGGAGTGTGAGATTTTCTTGAATTTCTTTTTATATGTGCCCTGTAGATACAATAGATAAAAACTTGACCTTTTCCAGTATGCAATTTAGAGCTGAAAACCCACCAGTGAAAGCTCCTTTGTGCTTCTGCTGTGAACCATAATGAATCCTATCGTGTTCTCTCCTGTCTCTGACTTCTTGCTTCTTTTGAGTTTTTCTTTTTTCCTCCTCTCTTCACCCTTGCTCCCTCATGATTTACGGTGTTAGCTCATCTTCATGATTTCTATCTAAAGCAAAATGCTGCCCTAGAGCCCAAGGTTCCTTCCAGATATATGTAGGTTTTTTGGTCATTTTCCTAACACTTTTGAAAATATACTTCCCAAAAATTCTAAACTAAAAAGGGGCAGCCACCTGGGGTCCTTCCTTCATTTAATGGCATCAGTGGTTCCCCACCTATGAGACATCTTTCCTCAATCTTACAGGGACAGAAAGAATTCCAAAGGACACATCGATTCTCATCCTTCTGATGTCAAAGACTCTCCAGTGCTCCTCTGGAACTGAATGAAGTGAGAACTCCTCATCAAGCCAGATGAGGAAGACATTGTCTCATCTGCTAGTTCCCAAACTCTTCTCTTCCCACTCACTCCCACAGCCCCTCCTCTCCAGTGAATCAGGGAGCTGCATGAGACTCCTTGCTGCCATACTGCCTGTGCTGGCATTTGTCCACCTGCCTTTCTTTCTCCCAGTTCCTGAGATGCAGGGAAAGGTGAGCCCCCAAATTGGGGCTCAGCCTGGGAGGGTTTTGGCTTTGCTTAGGAAAGAATTCAAGGACGAGCCAGGGGTGGCACACAGCAACTTTTACTGACTGGTGCGGCAGTGCACAGGAGCTGCAGTGGTCCAGCTTCCAGCACAACAGAGTACCCCATAGTCCATGGGCTCAGAGCGGCAGCTCAGAAGCTATTCTACATTCATATTCATACCCACCTTCAATAACATGCAAAATAAGGAGCAGTGAATGCAGAAATTTATAGGATGAGAGTGGTAACTTCTGTGTCATTAGGTGGTCTCCATGGAAAGGGGTGCCCACGTCTGGGTGTTGCTATGGCAATGGTAAACTGGCATGACACACTGGAGGGGGTGTCTTATAGAAACCTGCTTCTTCCCCCAGACCTGTTTTTCCTAGTTCTCAATTTGGTCCAGAGTCTGAACCCTGCATCACGTCAATTCCTACCTCCTACCTCACCAGCCCTGCACCAGGAGGGCTCCTGATAATTTTCCTCCTTCCTGGGGAAAGCACCATTCCTGTCATTGTGTGTCACATGCAACACTGTCTCAGCCCATCTGCTGGAGCCTGTTCATCCCTTTCCAAGCTAGCACACGGAGCATGGCTTTCTCATAGGATGGGCAGAGGACTCCTCTGTTTTTTGTTTTGTTTTGTTTCCCTGGTGCCTTTATTTTCATCCTCTAGTGTTAGATTCCATGTCAAGTTTGGGATTGTGCTGTGAAAAATAAGTTGCGTGATACCAACTTTTAGATATTCAAATCCAACTTTTTCTTCTTAGGATTTTATAGTGGAAACTGGTGGCCTATATAACTCTCAGTCTTTTTAAACAGAAAACATAAAGTTTGTAACTTTGAAATGTAAACAGACAATTCAGGAAATTTTTCTTCTGTTATATCTTAGGTGAAAATGAATTCATCTTTGAGTTTTAGGAAAGCACAAATAGAAAACACAGGATCTGACCAATTTTCTAAAATGTTTAGTGCACAATAAATTAATAATTAAATATCTCATTAATTTTACAAGTAGTCCAGAAAAAAAACTTACCTGAAGAAAGCCAAGTTTCCACTTCATTTTGTTTAGTTTTAATGTTAAACAGTAAAAATCACATAATCTTCAACATATTGAAATATTAAAGCTCTTTTGAATTCAATGAGTAAACACCCACAACAATATATACCAGTTCTCAGACGATCAGTCTTGGAAGGGTACGTGTATCTCAGGAAAGGAATGTTTCTCAACACTGATGTCTTCTTGGTCCCTCAGAACATATTTTCTACAAGAAATGGTTGACTTAAGGATAAACTAGATTGTCTGGGGAGTTCTGCTTTAAACTTCCCTAAACAAAAAAATCTCTATAAGAAATTACTACCAACCAAAAGAACCACACTGAAATAAAAGTTTCAAAATGTTTTAAAATACAAACACATTTCCTTCCTTAATAAATCCATGTTCACATTTAGGGAATTTTCTTGCTGATATATATCCCTGAATTGTGTGTACTAATCACTGAAGAATTTATTCAGAAAAAAATACTTGCACATTTACTTCAGGAAAAATCATTTGTATATTTTTTTAGCTGGCATAAATTAACCATTGATTGATTCCTTTTCTTTGGTCATTTTCTTTAACCTGCTCTCATTATATCCAACTCTTAAATTTATTTAACTTTCTTTTATTCTCTGTTTTTCTTTGAAGTAATGTAAATCATTTACAATTATTTTACCTAAATCAGTATCACTGAATTTTGTCAACAGACATATAGCGGCTTGTGCACTACGAATGAAAAGGTTTAACTCCTTTTGAAAATTTCGAATGAAAAGATTTAACTCCTTTTGAAAATTTCACTGTGTGTTTGAATATATTTATTACTTTTCAGTTTTATCTTTTGCATACTCGAGCATTCGAAGCAATGTTTACTCAAATTAGATAGAAAGAAGCTTTGCTAAAATGGCAACAAGTAATCTGTAAGTTACCACATAAGAACAATAAATATCCTATCATACTAAAATCTCTAAATATCGAAGTATCCTTAGCTGAAAGGTAGGCTCTAGGCAAGCTGAACATGAAGCAACCTGACTTTGCAAGTGGGGAATTGACAAAGAGACCTGCAAATGTCTACTTCCTTTGTTAACTATTTTATTCAAACTATTCCTATGTACTTCTGGACTTTAGATGATAATTTTTCAGTAGGAGTCTTTGAGGCTGAGAAAACACTAACTTGCTTTTATAATAAAAAATCTTATCTACAGAAAACATCCTTCCAACATCATCAACGTATTATTAGGAAGAAAGGGGAATAAAGTCAACTGTATTCCTATTTTAGAGAGATTTTTAGCAGTATGTCTTCTGTTATAAAATTGCAGTTGAAACTTGCATTTGTGCAGCTGTAATGCAATAACAGGACTTTCATGAATTCCTTTTAAATTATAAGAAAGAATATGCATTGTCAATGTAACATAAAAGTCCTGATTTCAAAGACTATGTACGAGGAGTATCCTTTATTATGATAAAAAGTACTCTCAGTTACTTCTCTATTTATTTAACTTGTTATGCCTTAGCTAATTTTGCATTCTTTAACTGACTGACTTAGATAAACACTATTCTAGAAACTTAGTCAAAATTAGAAGCCTACCATCCAAATACTTATCTACAGGTAACTTGTAGAAAATCCCATGAATTAAAAGACTTTTCACATAGAGAATCTCACTAAGATGAAAGCTATGCTTTTCATTTTGACATTAATGGCCCTGGTAGTCCAGAAAATGAAAAATGTACTTATTATTTTTCCTTTCAGACTGGCAGATGGAGGGGATCTTAGAGCTTATTTAGATTAGAGATTGTCAAAATTTTGAACTTTGCAGTCTTTTTATTTCTAAAATTAAAAAAAAAAATTAAATTAATCAAGACCTGAGATTCTCAGTAGCTGGTAGTTATCTAAACAATGATCCTACCTACTACTGAGACCATTTTATTCATAAAGAACAATTTTTAAAAAACTAAGAATAGAAATAATTGTTTAGTTATATGTAACATACATGAATATGAAATGTAAAAAATGCACGACATCTGCCTTATTTTTTTCTGACAAGTTACTGAACAACCTCATTGCAGCCACAGGTCAGTTTATGGACTGTCATTTGGGAAACACCCTTCTAGTCCAGCGCGCCTTCCTATAGGAAGATGAGGACAACAGTTTGGTGGCTGAGCCGGAAGGAAGGCAGTTCGTCTCATTCCCAACTAGCTTTCTTTCCCCTGATAGCCACTGAAGACCTAGTGTTGACTTCTAAGTCAAGTCTAAGCCTGTCCCTCTTTGCTTCCTTATTCTTAAAACCTAAGTTGCTGATTTAAGACTAAATCTAAGGTCACTTTGAGCTCTCTAATGTCTAAGATGGAAGAATATAGATGCTTCACCCAGTCGAGCATGTTTAGACTCAAAAACAACATCTGGAAAATTTCTCACTAGGATATAAACCAAATGGGAAGAGACAGAGTCGAGAATGTGAATCATATTTCACTAATGGGTATGTGCTGTCTGTGAACCAGCTGGGACGCTCATTCTGTCAGCAACTGAGAGGGGGTCCTGTCAGGTTTACAGAGCAGCTCTGCTCACACCACACCTCACTGCTGCAGACATGCAATTCACAGAGTTTCTCAAGGACTGTATGAAAAAGAAAAAAAGGCTTTTCTTTGAAATTTACTTGCTTAAATCCATCCCAGTCACTCTGGCAACACCTATGGTAATAGCTAATATAAGAGGACAGGTGCCTAGGTACTGCCCAGTTACTAGAATGAAAAATTTTTCTAAATAAAATTTGGTGGTGCATTAATGTAGAAATGGAATACACACAGTGTCTAGAAATAAAACACTTCTGCTCTCCCACATGCAATATGAAAGAAAAATCAAATGCCAGTTCTCTGCTTTTAATGAATTTTAAAATGCAGAGTAGGGTGATGGTTGCTCAGCAACTGAGATGAAGGCAGCCATGGGCCCTGCCTGGTGGGAAGCCCTGGGCTCCTGTGTGACTTCCTGAAAGGGAGGGAGTGGGGGTAGGACATGGGCGAGATGGAGTTCCCTGCCAGCTATGGGGAGGGTGGATGCAAACTAAATTTGATTAATAAAGGTAAGAGACAGTTCTTGCACCCCAGTATTTGGGCTGACAATCAGATGAGCTATAGGCGAAGTCCTACAGATATGAATCAATGAATGGAAGGATGAGCCCTTATGCAGATACTTGCACATGACTATGTAACCACAGTGCGTTTAACACATGGTATCCTGCAAGGTACACAAAGAAAAAAGGGCAAAGTTCCAATGATGTAAGTAACAACGGACAAAAGAAAAATGCAAAATGATCAATAAATATCTGACCTACTAAATTATCCATCATCTAGTTCCTAAATTTCAATCCAGTTTTTTTTTTGCCTTATCTTTTGAATCTCTACTCTTGGTTTTAATTTAGCACATCCTTACACAGGATAGGGCTCATCAGATGGAAATTAAATGAATGGACTACGATGGAAATAAGCCTTGAATTGATTGAGAATTTTAGAAGAAAGCTTTACTTTATTAAATTATCATTATTATTTGAGTCAAGGTCTTGCTCTGTCACTCAGGCTGGACTGCAATGGTGTGATCTTGGCTCACTGCAATCTCTGCCTCCCAGGTTCAAGCAATTCTTCTGCCTCAGCCTTCCAAGTAGCTGAGACTACAGGCATGCACCACCACACTCAGTTAATTTTTGTAATTTTTATAGTGAAAGGGTCTCCCTATGTTGCCCAGTTTGGTCTCGAACTCCTGAGCTCATGCATTCTGTCACCCTTGGCCTCCCAATGTGGTGGAATTACAGGCATGAGACACTGTGCCTGGCCTACCTTATTAGAATTTTGAACACAAACATTGAGTATGTATTTGCATGCACATATATGTGTGTATGTGTGTGCACGTATTGTTATGTGTGTATGAGTGTATTTGGTGTGTATCTCACTTGGATATATGCAAGAGTTCATCACAGAGATATACATATTTCCATACTTGACACATTTCTCCTAATTGCTGTAATATACATTGAAAATGTAGTATCACCTTCACAGAAGCTCAAAAATATGAACATATTTTAAAGAAAAAACTATACCAGTCTTAGATAGTATTTTTAAGAAATAATCTTTCTAAGTTTTACAACTTGTTTTTGTTTTCAGTTCACTTGTAATGAGCACAGACAAAGCTCACTTCACGTGAGACACAGGCACAGACCTTCTCTGTCAGGATTACTGAGAAAGTCAAGTTCAAGTCTGTCTCAGTTTTAATGATGTCTTCCAAGCTGGCTCAGAGAAAGCCAGGGAGCCAACAAAATACCAACAATGCATCTATTCCAGACATGTGAATAGATCTCAGTTCTCAGGGTGCCAACCTAGGGAGAGGGAACGCATCCCAAACAGGGGCTGATAGGGATCCTGTGTCTGCCGCATAAAGGCTTAACCAGCTGAGACCTCTAGGTAGAAACGCTAAATTGGGGATGAGCTTTTCTCCTGTTCACCACCAAGTGCTGTACTTTCCATAATATTCATTTCCTCCTGCCCCACCACCTCATAGTTACATTTGGCTTTTAGATGTCCACAGATGGCATTTTTTTCTTGGAAAGTGTTAGATAAAACATGAATAACAGATTCAGGCAAAGATACCATGTCCGAATCATTAGAAACACAAAAGAGTCAGTGCTTCCTGAATATTTTATACTCAGAAAAGAATTTATCGGCTGGGGCTGTGTGAATACATAGAGGGTTTTTTTCTTCTCTCTCTTCCAGAGGCCAGGATCCTTTATAATGTTCTGCTAATTATAGATCAGATATTTTTTCCCCAAAATGTATACATAAAATATGCAAAAACGTGTTTACTATGCACATAAATTTGGGTCATACTGGAGCTGAAAACCATTTTAAATGAGGTTTTTCTAAAAACACAGACTTTAATATGCAGATTCTTTAATACTCAAATGTACATGTGAATCTTCATAAGTAATACTTCCTGTCATTCTTTCCTTAAAACATTGTGATTTCTTGGTGGCATATCTATTCTCTCCTTTTTAGTACTAATGTTTCAAAGAACACAGTTTATGGAAAAGGCACAGTGTATGTGATTAATTCTATGATGTCAAGAATAAAATAGAGATGGCCAGGCATGGTGGCTCACGCCTGTAATCCCAGCACTCTGGGAGGCCGAGGTGGGCAGATCACGAGGTTAAGAGATCAAAATTATCCTGGCCAACCTGGTGAAATCCCATCTCTACTAAAAATACAAAAATTAGCCAGGCGTGGTGGCACACGTCTGTGGTTCCAGCTACTCGGGAGGCTGAGGGGGAAGAATCGCTTGAATCCAGGAGGCAGAGGATGCAGTGAGCCAAGACTGCACCACTGCACTCCAGCCTGGCGACAGAGCAAGACTCCGTCTCAATCAATCAATCAATAAAAATAAATAAAATAGAGACAAAAATTAAAGAAGAACAAAGGAAATGTAGATTCATGTAGGACTGACCATGCTGGTTTCTTTGGTTAGCATTTTTATCCAGACCTAAACTCAGAGAGTGTGGCCCATTTCAGTCGCAAATAGCCAGTGGCTATTTCTTCCCATTGCCATCCTATGGGAAGAAAGGGAGGCCACCACGCTACTTCTTGGCCTGTAGGGATCTTCCCAATCTGGCCACCACCTGCCTTTTTTATGTAATCCCATTTTTTCATGGAACATGACCAGCCTGTGACACTTGTGGCTTTGTCAACACTGGGACCACCTTCCTCCTTTGCTGTTCCTGTGCATGCTCTTCCTTCTGCCTGGAATCCTTCCACTTCACTAGGCCTGATTTTCTCCACATCTTTGCCCAGCCAATTCTGTCTTTCACCTCAACAGCAGCAGAGACCTGTTCAGCTCCCTTGATCTCATCACTTTTAATAGGGTGCACACACCATCAGAATAGTGTATACTATTCTGTAAATGGTAAAATTAGTACTTATTTGGTGAATTTCCTAATTAAGTAAAGTTAATTAAATTAGTAAGTAGTAGAATTTTACTAATTAGTAAAATTGTACTAAGTATTAGGTTATTGAGTAAAATTAGTGCTTATTCGTCCCCCACCCACCACCCCTAGCAATAATTCTCAAGATCACAGAACCCTGCCCTGAGTTAGCTGCCATTGCCAACAGAATCCTTCAGGTGGACGGGAGTGAGGATATCATGAAGGCTGAATGCCGAGCCTCAGAGCCCTGTGTCGTCTGGTAATTGACTGGGTTGGAGGAGCTTCTTATGTTTTACATAAGCACCAGTCATCTAGGAGGAGAGGGTGTACATGAGACTTTTAAAACCTTTAAAATTATCATTCCATTCACAGAAAACAGAAAGTCTCCAGATGAAATCACACACAGAATTCCAACACGAACAAGTGGTAAACATGAGGAAGGGGTGCCAGACCCATACCATCTTGACAATCTCCCTTTTTCCCTTCTTTTCTTGCCCAGGCATGACTTTCAGAGTCCCTTTCAAGAGCCAACAGCTCCAACAAACCTTTTTCAAAATGACTATCCGAGGATAGATTCCCACAGCTAAGACTTCTCTAACTAGAATTGTTCTGCGTCTCTTAAAGGATCACTCTTTGATGCCAATTCATTAAATCAGGCAGTGTCCCATATCTGTTATGCAATATGGTATACAGATGCTGACACTCTAGTAGGCGTAGCGCTAGTCTACATAGTGCTTCTTAGAAAAGCCCAGAAATAAATACTGAATACTTTTCATGCCTCTGCTTATAATACAAAGTTATAGGTAGCAACAATTAGTCTTGTTGATATAAAAATGCATATATGCAGACGTGGGATTTAGAATTTGCAGAAGTCTTTAAAATAAGCCAAGTGTCCATGCAAGCACTGTAAATCTTTTGTTTTCCAGGTACTGCCTTGGACTCTAATAACCAATTATATTTTCTCTAATATTAGGGAATTTCATTTCATGAAATGTAACCCTAGTATAGTTTGACACATTTTATAATGGCGATATAAGAGACCCTATATGATAGCCACATACAGTGAGTTAAACACAGTTAAGGGTCACATGACTTGTCCCTGGCATCAAGGGAAAGAGAAGGTAGTAGTGGAAGTGTTATCCTGAGTAAGGAAGGCTTCACCCAGCAAAGACGTGAGCTTGAGAGGAGATCATTTGGTGAATAGGCAAGTAGTTTTCTGAGTAAATAAATACAACTGATAACTGTTGAAAAAGCTGATTGAGTTGACCTCATTAGAAAAAAGAAATGTAGGAGTTAATTTTGTGGTCTGAATTTAAAGTTTTAGGAAATACAACTATATGACTTCTATACTCTATGGTCTTATAGGATACTGGGACATTTGGGGTAAAAGACCACAGAGTATGGGGTCTATCATCCTCAAAAGTAAGATTTAAATGCAAAAAGAAAATGTGAAAAGGTGAGCCAAGACGGAGACATGAGAGGAGAAGGTTCCAAGTGAGACTATGGAAAGAAGAACAAGATTCAGGAGCAAAGAAATGTGCAGAGGCTGCAGGGAATGCCATGGTGGTTAGAGGAAAACAGTGAAGAAGGAACATCCAACCTGACAAACAGAAAACCTATGCTTTATTGATGGCTTTCTGGCCCTGGCTTACTCACCCGTTAATGCCTGAGACTGCAATTTTTTAAATTTTTGCACTCAGTCAGCAGGGTATAAATAACTCCCACAAGCTTAACGTTCCAATAATGGAACACTAGGCGTAAATGGCCACTGACTCCTCTTGGTATTTTGCTCAGATCATTTTAGTATATGAATATCCCAAGGATGTAGCAATTTCTCCAAATTGTATGTGAAAATAGAAATAGATCCAAGTGTGGTTTTCCTATACTGTGAATTCTAAGTCTATTCATTAATTCAGAATGATCAAACCCTTGATTCTGTTTGGTCATTTCTAATAATTTTCTCTAAATATTTCTCTATCTCAACTTGAAAATGGCCTTTATATTATATCCCTATTTTTATGCGGTCAAGTTTCATATCTTCCAAGAAAGTGTGAATCTCCACTTGTTATATTATTTTCTTCTAATAAATAACATTTGTATTTATTTGTTTGAATTTGTTTCTGAGTCAAGGAAAGTTGTCTACTTTCTCTGTCATAGTAATTTTTATAGTTGTTGAATGTTTAATTTCAATTAACAAAATCATACACTATTTCATACCTACAGTGATTAGGCTCTAAGGCTTAATCCTTGGGTACAACTCTTCAAATAGAGGCATCCATTGCAATGATCGTGATGGGTTTCAATACCCAGCTGGTCGTTTTCACCAGTCTCTTGATTTGGTCCTGTAAGAATATACAGACCTAACCTCTTTCTTAGCATCAACCCTGTATTGTGACAATAATTTCCTCTGTACTTTTCCTGAGATACCACCTCCTATTTTCAAAGCAAAAATCAAATATATACTCTTTCCACTTTGGATCTAAATCCTTGAGGTCATTCTCTGAGCAATGCTGCTTCCTCCAATGTAGGCCTAATCAAATCATCCCTGTGCACAGCAATTACACAAGTTATCCTCCAGTCACACTTTGTGTCATTTCCCACTGAAAAGGTCATACGCTAGGGGTACACTCTTTCTTCAATCGCTTTTCCTGCTCCTCTGACACCCCAGGGTAAATGATGGGACCCAGGGTAAATGATCCTTTCACCTGTGCCCTTTCTGCAGCACCTGGTGCTGTGTGCCCATCCTGCCTCCCGTTTTCTGCAACATTTCTGCTCTCAAATGATTTTTTTCACCCCCTTTTACTGCTCTTGCTGCTAAATATACTTGCCCCTTTGCAAATGTGATTATTTCTTTCAGTCAGTCCCAACATAGGTCTTTTCTTCTCTGGGGTACATCTCTCTCAATAATTTCATTCCCTTTCATAACTTCTGCTGGAATTAGGCACTTCCTCCAGCACAGAATAATTGCCAAATACATACTTATAAAATTAATTAAAGAATCTCTATGGTAATTGGGCTCTGACCATAGTTCATACCCGAACCTCTCTCTTGAAATTTAGTCCACCATTGCCGTCAGTCTCTTGGGTGTTCCCAGGATTTCTCATGAACACTACAAATGTGATGTAAACATTTATGCTTATGTTAAAACATAAATTAAAAAATATTGGTGTTAATGTCTGCGGTTGGCTCTAAGCCAAAAAACACTGTATCACTTGAAGCAATTCTTTGTTCACTCCTGAAGAGTGATATCATTTGGAGAATATTGCTATACAAGTCAAGAGTTTAAACATTACTTTGGGGACTGTCTTCAGAATGCATCTTGATTTCTTTGAGTGATTTCTTTTCCTGAAATTAATTTAATATTTTTAATCTCCCCCAGATAGCCATTATCTATCTACTAATGTATTACTAAGTAGAGCCAACTATGTGTGAGTTATTTGTATTCTAGTGAAGAGTGCATAGAAAGACAAAATATCAAATCAATACCATGTGGAAATGATGTGATTATAATATGATGGAGAGAATCACTCAAGATTTTTTTTATTTTTTTATGTCTTCTTGAGATGGAGTCTCACTCTGTCACCCAGGCTGGAGTGCAGCAGCACGATCTTGGCTCATTGCAACCTCTGCCTCTTGGGCTCAAGCAATTCTCCTGCCTCAGCCTCATAAGTAGCTGGGATTACAGGTACATGCCACCACACCCAGCTAAATTTTTGTATTTTTAGTAGAGACGAGGTTTTGCCATGTTGGCCAGGCTGATCTTGAATTCCTGACTTCAGGTGATCTGCCTGCCTTGGCCTCCCAAAATGCTGGGATTACAGGCCTGAGCCACCATGCCCAGCCTCAAGGTAATTTAGAGACATTTGTCAGTGAGGGCTTCCTGACAAGGTTATATGACTGGAGATTTGAGAGGTGAGAAGAGGGTTAGTATGTACAAGAGCAGGGGAAGAGGCCCACACCATGATGAGGAAGCTGCGAGGCATTGAGTTGAGGAAGAATTGATGGAGTGTGAGAACTGGAAGGGCACTCGGTTGGCGAGGAAGAGTGTCATGGGCTGACCTGCACAGGTCTGTGGCCAATGGTGAGTGACCAGGTCCATGGGATGGCACTAAAGGGAAGGACAGTGAAAAGACCTTATGCACCAACTTTAAAACATCACTTTGTGTGAGGAATACTCAGTCCTAGTGCACAAGTGGAAACATGGATACATTAGTAAACAATTTTAGTTTTGTGAGAAATAATTGTGGTTTTTCCTAGAGTGATGAGAGTCCACGTCAGAGGAAGGGCCAGTGGTATATTTTGGAGGCGGAGTCAACAGAATTTGAAGAAAGCTTAGCAAAAGAGGGAAAGCAAAGATCAAGAATGGTTCCCAGGTGCATGCATTGAGCAATTCACTAGCTGGACACAGGAAGACAGAGAACCAGGGTAGAGAATAGGGGGTACCCCAAGAAATGTTCATTCCAAACCCAGCACAGCTCAGGTACGACACCATGCGGCTGAGTGAGAACTAGAGGAGGAAAAGTAGCTTGGGTGACAGGAAGATTTGGGACTGAATGTGGGAGGAATAAGCAGACTTCCTGATGACGACATGTGTGTGCACAGCTCACACCACATGGTTGAGTGCACAGTCACCCAGAGGAGCCCTTGGGGTGCTGTCCTCTGCCATACCATATGCCCTCAGGGGAAGGCCAATGACTGTCCAGCTTTTCCCATGAGTAAAAACCCAAACTTTAATTTGGGGAAGATCACTTCATTTAACTAAAGAAAAGAGGAATGCAACAGATAAGACAGAGAAGAGAAATACGAAGAGCAGAGAAACATCACTGAAGTTCCATCCATTATTCTGCATTTCAAGCTGGCTTTAGTCTGTGCCCCATACAAATTTCAAATACAACAGACATAAAATGCAATGTATCAACACCTGCTCTGGAGAATTTCATTTAAACATGGCATGCTGGATATACTCATGGACTTACCACTTCTTGCTCACAAAATGCTTCAAAGGCACAAAAAGAGCCCATCTCCACAAGGACAAAGAGGAAAAGGAAACACATTGACAGCAACAAAAGTTTAGAAGCCACTGAGTTAACAGACCAGTGAAACTGACTTAGCAGAACTGATAAAGCTGAAATTTAAATGGGTGATTTGGGAATTCCCGAAGCAAGCCAATTTGCAGCACAAAATCCCAGAAAGCTTCAAGACCAGGAGGCCTCAGATGTGTCTGAAAAGATGTGAAAACAAGGCTCCAACAGGAAGACCTCTGAGAATACTGAATGAGACAATTTCACATCCCCTGACACCATCCCCTACTTGATGGGAGAGGCACTGCCACTCCCACACCCCAGCAGAAGACTGGAGGCTTTCTCTCCAGAGATGCTGAATTAGATTCTGGGATGCTGGGCTGGCCTACATTGAGATTAAGAGAAAATCTACATTTTGAAAGGTGGGATTCCAAATCTCCTTTTTCTACTTGGCTCTGAGAATTCTCATAGGAATTCTTATTGCACTCAGGAAGGGTTTTAGAGAATTCTTAGCAGAGGAAATTCACCAGATAAGAGAATATGCCTAGAGAAGCTAAGTCAAAAAACCAGTAACAACACTGTCCAGCAGGTCCATCTACAATGGATGAAGCTGTCTGCCCAACAGCTCTCCCCACACCATAGAAACCTGTACATTTCACTTCTCTTGAGCATGATAAGACAAAAAAGGCCACCAATCAATCAGAAAAGCCATCAGTGGAAGAAGATCAAACCAACAAACAAAAACAGAAGCAAGTAGAAGAGAACCTTTCCAGACCCTTACCACCATCTCAAATCCCCTTCTGTGTCTACAATCACAGGCTCTACTGGATAAGTGAATCAATATTCCTGTAACACTGCACAAAGTCATGGCAGGCCAGCTGATCTTTTCCCAGCTATGATTTTCCCATGTATTGCTTTTAATTTTCAGGCATTGTGGAAAACTTGGGGGACACAGCAGGTATCACAGTTTTGCTGCTAACAGAAGCCTCAATCTTGTTCTGTAAACTGAGGTCTGTGTGCTTAGCATAGTACCTGGCCCACCATCGTTCTCAGTAAATAAGTCAATACTATTGCTATTACTAAATAATCAGGAAAATATTAAAACCACAGAAGTACAGAAAGAGGTTAAAGGCTATTAGTTTAAAAATCTGCTTGCCCACTACATGGCTGCTCCCACAAATCAAGAACTGTCATTTTAAATCCTGAATCGATGTGACAGCAGACGTCAAATTCAGCAACACAACTCTTCATTTATGCCTCAATCTGATTAGCTTCCATCGGTGATAAAAAGTAATTAAACACTCTTTCTGCCCGAATGGAGGTTATAGTTGAGCCTTCCAAGTCATCATTAAGGGCTGGTAAAGCTGACCTGAGGATTTTTGCCAAGGTAAGAGTCATTGAAAATACCATGAGGACACTTACCTTTGTTTTGATCACTAGACATAGCCACAAAACTATGGACAAGTCACAGTTATTGCACAGGGTTTGTGATCCAAGTTCTAAAAAGGCTTTGTTTTAGGAAAAAATAATAATACAGGCTCTGAGAAGCTGAAGTTAAATTAAAACAAACAGACAAAGAATAAGAAGAAGAACTGACAACGGACTTCCTGCATTGGGCACTGGACATTGTACAGTTGCCTAGACAGCTGGTTCCTCCCGCCCTGCCCCGAGCGTCTGTGGTAGTAAGTGGCTCAGTAAGGCCTTGGGAAAAGGAGGGCATTGCCACCCAGAGGAGCCTCCAGGAGTTAATAAAAGTCATTTCTGCACCCCAAGAAAAGCCACAAATGAAATTTTCTTTTTCTTGCACATCATCTTTCTCTATCAACTGACATTCTGGGCATCCAGACTTTTCACCTCAAAATTCACCTGCACTCTGGTGAGGACTCAGAAGAACACTGTTGTCTCAGAACAATTTAAACTCCTGTCTGTAGTCCATCCAACAAGTAAATTCAGCTGTTGCCAAGGTGAGCAGGAAAGGGCGTCACTGCCAGGGATATATGATGAATTTATATCCCTGACTGCTGGCCCAGACCATGGTCTGACTGGGACGGATAACTGGTAGACACGATTGCACAGGACATCATCCACCACACAACTGCTCACTAAAAACCACCAGAAGAGTTAGCCTGCAAGGCAGGACCTGTGCCACTGGAATGTTCACTAAAGTAGGTTGATCTACCATGGGAAGCAGCTTAGATGAGGAGCCAGGACTCAGCAAGTCCAACCTCAGTCTGTGCTCTTCGAAAAGTCATTATACTTCTACACCCTGAATATTTTTTTTCTTATCTGGAAAATGAAAAATTTGGGTTGGATCCTCAGAACATTTCTAGCAAAGGTTACCAGATCTGATGCAAATTAAAAAGCTCCTTGGCCAAAAAAATAAAAATAAAATAAAAATAAAAGTAAAATAATAATAAAAAAGCTCATTGGTCAATAAATCCAGTGAAACTGTTCATTTCCTCTGTTTGTTGAGACTGATAACGAACATTTAAAGGTCCCTAAAAGTCCCCGCATAGAAAATTAAAGTGTTTCTCATTATTTCTCTTCCACACACTTAATAACTTCCAGGGGTTTTTTGTGCCTGAACATACTAGCCCAACCACTTTTAAGATCCTTTCTAGTAAAATTCTTTAGACCCAAATGATAATCCCAGGTACATTCTTTTAACGAAACATGCATATATAACCCTACTCAAGCAGGCTCTCCTGAACATGTGTGAACAAATCTTTTTCATTACTGCAGTAAAATATATAAAACATTAAGATATTTTAACCAGTCTAAGTGCACATTTCGGTGGCATTAGGTACATATACAATGTTGGGCATTAGCACACGTTTTGATGCCAATTCAACTTCAGAAAGTCGTATTTAAATAAACCTAGGGAAATAGTTGCTATGACCTCTCTGCACACCCAGGTCAATCTTTACTAAATATACTCTTTGCCCAGGTTATCCAGCAAGGAGCTCAAGGGACGAAGAAGTCCCACGGTGCTTCAGGAATTCCACTACTGTCCAAGGGTTATTACTTCATACTGAATTTTCATCCATAGTGAACAGGGAGGTAACTGGATAGAATTCCCTGCTGCTCAATTTCCGATGTATGGCGATGAATTACCAAGATAGCTTCTTTTCCCAACCCACTAGCTTTTTGCACATTCTCCCCATAGTATTATCCTGTAGTATTCAAAACTTCTTACAATGTTAAAATGTGTGTTCATGATATTTCTAATTATGGGAGGATATATTGGGTGCTATGGCTCATGCCTATAATCCCAGCACTTTGGGAGTCTGAGGTGGATGGATCATTTGAGGTCAGGAGTGGGAAACCAGGGTGGTCAACATGGTGAAACCCCATCTCTACTAAAAATAATAATAAAAAAATTAGTTGGGCATGGTGGTGCATGGCTGTAATATCAGCTAACGGGAAGGCTGAGGCGGGACAATCACTTGAACCCTAGAGGTGTAGGTTGCAGTGAGCTGAGATTGCACCACTGCATTACAGCCTGGGCAACAGAATGAGACCCTACCTGAAAAAAAAAAAAAAAAAAGAAAAGAAAAAGAATGTATACCGAAATTCATTGTATTTGTTCATGTTAGGGCAACTCCACTGCACTAGTTAAGGCTACAGGGTATCTCAGGGCACACCTCTGTAAACCAGTGACAGGATCTGAGAGGAGAATCAATGACAAACTATAATTTTCTTCAAAATGGAAAACAACATTATTTAATCATGTTCTAAACTTTCTTTTCTGAATCATCATCAGAGACTTGTTGATTATATTTTAAATTGCACCTAAAAGATGTAATTAACCTAATGTACATCGTGTTTCTCATGAATTTCTAGCTCTTAAGCTTCTAGATAAGGACATTTTCATAAATTGTTCTGATTAGTATTTGTTTAAAAATAATAATGAAATATAAAATGCTTTAAGTTTATATGAAGCAACTCATCACATTTTTTTTAAATTCCTTTTTGCTTCTACTTTTTCTTCTTCCTTAGCAAGACTGTTAAGAGCCTAAATATACCACATTTTTATTTGGGAGGAAATCATATGCTGTTGTCCGTTTTCCTGTCTGATCTGCATCGTAATCAGGTAAGTTAAAAGCTGGAAAGTGGTGATGTCCTAGGAAACTGTCTCACCAGGCAAGGATGTCATCCTGACAAACTGCCACAAGATGGCGACTTCTGAGTAAAGGTTTAAATTGGACCAATCTATTCAAATCTATTCAGAGTGAAATTAATATTTTATTGCACAACATTCTTAGATGTAAAGTGGCACAATGTGATCAGCCTAAATGAAAGTTTTAACTGTGCATATACTTGGATTCTTTCATTAAAAGCGTAATTGTCTGGTAATTTCTTACTTGGAATTTATTGGAATGTGAATTTCATATTTGATAGATTCGAGCTCTAGATATATGTTAAAATAAATTTTCCCATGAATGTTTATTTTTACCGACTTAGGCAAGCTGCAGGGTTAGAGCTGATAGGGACACACACACACACATACACACACACACACACACACACACACACACACTTGCTAGCATGAAAGTTTTATTTTTCTGTTACTTGACATCTTAGTCTTAGGAACTTAAAGGAGGTAATTTCACTAATCACTCTTTACCATGAAAGGTTACCAGCAAAAACAAAGAATAAAATAGTGAAATAACACTTTTAAATGCATTTGGGTATTTGGATAAAATAGTTGTTGACATTCAAAAGAGAATAAAAGACCATCAAATACTGTATTTTAAAATGCATTTTCTTGACATAACATACCATTTTGCATATACAATTTCAACTCTCTCTGAAACGATGCAGAAATAAATCATAAAAATATGCAGTATTAATTAAGCACACAAAAACAGCAGAGAATTAAAATACTTGCAATTTAGAAATTTTACAGGAAATTTCAGTAACAGACCATATCATGAGTCGAAACAATTAGCCTTGCTCCTATAAAAAGCATGGATCCTATATATTTTAAAAAATAACTTATAAAAAGGGCTATAATTTTCTGCAATGATATTACATAGCATCAATTACTACATTAAACAAAATAATTATACTACAACCATGGAAATTAATAAATGTATTCCTTTAAAAATTGAGTCCTCTTTTAAAAAAGAAAAAAAATCAAGCAGTTTCTAATAATCAGGTAACCTGGCTCTGAGCTTTAAATTGAATTTAAGAAAAAAAAAAAGTAAAAACTCTGCATTTTAGTGCAACAGTAAAGTTGGGTTGTTGAAAAGCAAATATAAAGAGTCTCCTCCTGTCTTTATAGTTTGAGAATAAGAAATAAATATTTGAATCTAAAGTGTTTTTTGTTGCTGTTGTCACTTTCTGTTTTATTTTGTACTACGGCTTAACAGTTTTACTTTAGTTTGGAGAAGCACAGTTCTGAAAATTACAGGGCAGACCCTGTCATTGACCCTGCAGGTGAGATGTGTCTGAGTCACATCCTCCATCCTGCATCAAATCCCGCATCAGGAGACACGCCCTCCATCTTGCCTGAAATCCGACATCAGGGTTTCCTTCTCTGCTGCATCGTTCCCTTCACTGTAAAAATGTTCGCCCTCATGGCGTCCTCTCCAGTCAGAGGCCCCTGGTGCTGCTACCCGTGGCACTAAAACTCTTTGAAATAAGTGTCTTATTCTCTGCCTCATATTCCTCCCCCTCCCTTCAATTTTCAAATTTTCTTCTGAAACTGCTCTTGTCAAGGTTATCTACGCCCTGTATTTTGCTAAATTTAAGCAGCAGCATCTGCACTCCGCTCACTTCACCTGCAAGCAGCACGCTACGCCTTCGCCTGCATCCTCCTCCAGCTCTCTCTTCTCTGGTGCTCCAGTCCCCTCTGTCTCTGGGCTCTTCTACATCCCAGAGAGTGTCCCTTTAGCATCCTTGGCAGTTCTTTCCTCTGTCCTCACATCTCTTTTTTTCTACCCCTCACTTCCCAGGTAACCTTTTTCAGTCTTATCCATATGCTGATGACTCCCGATTTTTTTTTTAATTTTATTCATTTATTTTATTTTTTCTTGAGATGAAGTCTTGCTCTGTAGCCCAGGCTGGAGTGCTGTGGCACGATGTTGGCTCACTAAAGCCTCCTCCTACCAGGTTCAAACGATTCTCCTGCCTTAGCTTCTCAAATAGCTGGGACTACAGGTGTGCACCACCATGCCCAACTCATTTTTGTATTTTAGTAGAGAAGAGGTTTAGCCATGTTGGCCAGGCTGGTCTCAGACTCCTAACCTCTGGTGATCCACCTGCCTCTGCCTCCAAAGTGCTGAAATTACAGGCATAAGCCACAGAGCCCGGCCAGGACTCATGATTTTAAAGAGCCAACCTGGACTTTTCCATAAATTTCAGACATGGATAACTGACTGTCTTCTCAACCACCCTGGATATCACACTAAGCTTTCCCCAAACCTGATTCCTGATGTGCTCCTAAGTCTGCTTTTCCACATGGTCTTCCCAGCTTGCTAGAGAATAACTCCTTCTTCTAGATGGACAGGACAAAAACCGAGAGTCAATTTCTATTCCTCGTTTTCTATCAAATACCAAATCAGTACATCAGCCAGTTCGGCTACTCCTATTCGAAAGAGGCTGAGATGCTGAAAAATCCTCCCCACCTCATTATTCAGTGGCCTGAGCTGCCATTCTCTCTCACCTGAATGACTCCAGTGTGCCTCTTTCTTGTCCACTTTTGTGCTGTAATCAACACAGCAGCCCAAATATTCTCTTGCAGCATAAGCTAGATCCTATCTACCACAATCATTATCTTTTCAACTATTTTACAGTAGAAGACTCACAACCAACAACAAGCAGCTACCAAAGAAAGAAAATTTTGACTTCATATCAGTCTACTGTAGCTTTTTTCCTTCCTTTGTTCTCACACTTACCCAGCATTCCCCCATCCTCAGCACCTTACAGGAGCTGTTTCCACTGCCTGAAGGTTCTTCCCCCAGGTGACCTCATAGTTCATTCCTCTTCTCCTCCAGCTACCTGAAGCCCATCTTCTTAGTGAAGTCCGTGCTCACCATCTGACGTACAGACTCGGCCCCTTCCCCTAGCTTGGCCAACCCCACACTCTCCTATACTACTTCTACCTAGCACATCACAATGGGACTCACTAAATGTTTAATCACTCACTTCTTCTTTTGTATCCATCACAAACGTATAAATTCCAAGAGGGCTGGGATTTTCTCCCTTTGGTCTGTGTTCTACTCCAGCATTGAAATCTGTGTATGGCTTTGAGTGACACTCAATAATATTTGTTGAGCAAGGAATATCTTGCATTCTAAAACCAAGGGACTTTTATATCCTAAAGCCTACATTATAACACTTAAGTCTAGAATAAATTCATAAAATTTTGCTATTCAACATTTTAAACATAAGAATGTCTTACATGCATATGTGCACTCAGGTATATATAAACGTTAAGACTACAAGCCTTATAAATCTTTTTCTAAACTTACATCATCTGGGAACATGACAACATATTGCAATGCTGGATATGTTTGAATTGATATTCTTAACCAAATTATCTTAAGATTTAGAGTTTTCTGCTAATCTTAATAAATGTTTGGGTTGCTCTACAACAGATTTATATTTATTAAAACATGTAATCCTCAAAGCAATATGATGAACCAGATAGCTACACCTTAATCTATCCATTGCATAGATAAAGAAAATCAAGCCTGTAAATTCTGGTGATGTACCTGAGGTCAGACAACTAACAAATAAATGATCTTGTATATAATCCAAGGTCTTTCTAATTCTGAAATCTATGACTTAAAATATTTATTAAATTATATCCCAATGAATAACTATTAAAATTAAACTCTGCTCAAAGTACATATAATGGTTAGGGTACTTTTCTGCATATGGTGTTTTAGACCACTTGCTCAATCACATTGTACAATAAAGTCCAATCATAAAACACAGCTTTAATGTTCATGGCTGCTATATATCAAGATGTTTTTAAACCCTCAAATTTGTGACTACCAAGTAGCTCTTAATTTTCTCCATAAATATTATAAATTATTACTGACTAAAAATAGTAATTTTCCTAGACCTCTAATGACTAGAAATATAAAAATAAAACCAATTACAAGCTATTGAAGTAAATTCTATCAATTTTTGACTTTCAGGTAATTTTTCTCTCATACTTCAGCAGCTTTTGCAGTGTCACAATGTAGTTTTTGCATTTAGTAACAATCAATTACAGAGTCATTAATGCCACTAACTTGAGTCACCACCAAATATTATATTCTATGATTCTTTTAATCTCCTATTTTTTTGTTGCTTAGACTGCTTCATTTTTGACATCAATACTGGTATTTGGCTTTCATCACACACACATCCATAGAGAAACAACTCACACACATCCATAAAGCAACAACTGTCCAACCTGCTACCCTAGGAAAAATGGGGAAAGTGTTTTTACAAGGGTTTTCCTAAATGAAACGTTTCTCCACCAAGGATGTATTTTCAACTACAAAAGACTATTATGAAAACTCATATTGATAGAGTGAAATGTTTAAAATACACATTAATTGTGCACTGATTCTAATTCAAAGGCATTGTCTTATCCCTCTTTGAGGTTACTGACGCCATGATGGAAGGAAGCCATCTGTTACCAGAGGCAGTGATGTTATAAAAAGAGCATGAAGCTCAGAGTCATGGGTCCAATCTCACATATGACCTCAATAAATCACCTAGAATTTCAGGATCATTTTCCTCCTCTTAGAGAACAGGAGCATATTTGTCTCACAAAGTTGAGGACACAAAAATTATTATAAAAGTGACAGGTGTAGAGATCAGACATTAGACATTGAACTGTCTCAGGGCCAGCTCTCTGACTCGCTCACATCCTTCAACTAGGAGAAATAAGATGAAAGTTCTGTATTTTTGTTGTTGTTAAAGGCTAAGCAATTACAACATTCTGTGTATAATAATTATTTTTACAAATTTGCATACACTCCCCCAACAAATGTTGAGCCAGCTTTCTTCTTTACTGAAGGCTCTTTCTGCTAAGTAGACTAATAACTATAAGCTCTGGCCTCATGACTACTGTTTATAAGCCCATTCTTAAGAATGTGATGGGTAGTGATGGATCATGGCAAAAGGAAATGACATTGTTGGCCCTGTCACAGCCTCGGTCCACATACTCAGGGTTCTACCTAACAAAACTGCCAGTTTAAGAAAAGCACCCAGAATGTCTATACATATATGTGATAAAGGATCAAACACATCAACTCCAAATACCTTTGTTTTACCACAATGTCTGAAAATCATGCATAAATTATGTGTGCTCCATTCTTCCCTCCTTTCTTCTTTTTCTACCTTCTCCTTTCTTTCTTTTGCAAATGGCTACTCATTTTGTAAAGCAAAGCCATCAACATGACTTTATTATGAGACAATCTGTTAGCCTCATAAGATGAGGTGTTAGAAGAGAGAAGTTGGAGTCGTAATTACTCTGGTACTTGCTCATATTCATGCTTCTTACACTTTCAAGATTTTCACTTTTCTATTTGTGTTTAATTTTTTTGTTTTCTAAACCTCAAAATCTGATTGTATTGAGAAACACTTGTTCTTTATATTTTTTATTTATTTTTTGAGATGGAGTCTCTCTCTTGTCATCCAGGCTAGAGGGCACTGGCATGATCTTGGCTTACTACAACCTCTGCCTCCAGGGTTCAAGTAATTATCCTGCCTCAGCCTCCTGTGTAGTTGGGATTACAGGCTCCCGTCACCATGACCAACTAATTTTTGTATTCTTAGTAGAGACCAGGTTTCACCATGTTGGCCAGGCTGGTCTTGAACTCCTGAGCTCAGATGATTCTCCTGCCTCAGCCTCCCAAAGTGCTGTGATTACACACATGAACCACTGTGCCTGGCCACACTTGTCCTTCAAATTATACACTATCTATGAAAAATAACTGACTTGGCTTTTCTCCATTCAAAAATGGAAATCTGAATGGCTCTTGTGATTCTAAGCATAGTGTTACGTCTTGCAGGAAATTAGATGAAGGGTATTTAATCACTAATTCTGACTTTCTTACCTGAAACTGTAACCCTAAACTGAAGGAGACATTGTATAAAAGTGTGATGTCAAACATGATTTAGCAGTCACAAGATTCCCTGAACTCACTGCTATCTGGTTGAAGCCCTAATTGGGGGTTGGAACTAAACTGAATGTCAGGTGCTTTGAAATCTAAGCCACAAACATTATTTTGTTCTTTTTAGGGGGAAGAATCTTGAATAAGGGTAAAAGGAGGAAGAGAATATTAAAGTTCACGAGAATTCTTTGTTCCAAGAAGTTTTCTGTAGTCAATCATAATTTGGTTATTCATAAGAAAAGGAGGAAACAGGAAGAAGATAAACGTGGTGTGATGTCTAGATGCACCTGCAGATCAAAACCACAAGGATATGTCGCTCTAGGTTTATTAAAGCTCATTGTTCTGTGGACTGGCACTGAACTGCACAGTTGGAAAATGCTATCACTTATCCACAATGTCCCAGCTTCAAGAACAATGACATGCATTTTCATAGAAGCAACGACATTCATATTGAAAACATATCATTTTCCCAAATTTCTTTTTATTTTTGAAGTTAACACTGTTGTGACAGGGAAGATCTGCTTCTTTGTACACAGAAGTGCCCACTCTCCATAAGCCATGTCTCGGATATGAATGTTAAAAGTCTCTCTTCAGAATCTTTTTGACATGTTAGAGGTATCTGCATTAGTGTTTCTCAGTGACTGAGTACCGTGTTCCGAATGTGTTCTCCACCAAATTCATGTGTTGAAATCCTGATCCTGAATGTGATGGTATTTGGAGGCAGGACCTTTGGGAAATGATTTGATTAGGAAGAAGGAGCTTTCAGGAATGGGATTAGTGCCCTTATTAAAGAGGCCCCAGAGAGCTCTCTCACACCTCCCACCCCATGAGGACACAAGGAGAAGTTCCTGTCTGTGAACCAGGAAATGATCCCGGACCAAGATACCTTGATCTTGGACACCCCAGAGCCTCCAGAGTTGTGAGACACAAGTTTCTGTTGTTTATAAGCTATCTAATGTATGGAATTCTGCTACAGCAGCCGCAAGAGACTAAGATATTAATAAAATAAGATGTAAGACCTCTGTTGAAATGCACAAATAATATCTGAGAAGAAGTAGAGTAGTTTTAGGATGCCCCATGAAATTTCATTTGTTTGAGTTGGCTAGTTAATTATTATTTGGCCATCTACAAAGAATCTAGTCCTGGGAAATTCAAGTCGAAGCCATATCCAGTACTTGCACGAACCCACGTCACCCTAAAATGCCTGAATGAAGTGAGACTAATCCGTGGAGAGCTTAAGGTAAAACTGGGGGGGAAACATTGAGGAGGAGGCTGGAAGGGAGATGTCACACATAAACTTTGTCTATTAATAATTTCGTCTTCAGAAGAAACAATTCAAACCACTGTGTATCTATTTGAGTTTCTGAGGACCCAGGGGTGAGGAAGATGTAACACCTGTGTCTGAGAAGTTCTGCAATCTAGTTAGAGCCTAGCTAGAAGTCAGACTCTGACTTCTAGCGAAGTGTGACCCCTGAAACAGATCAGTCAACCATTAACCCCCATATAAGCACTAACATGCACATGTACATCAAGTGCTACAGGAGTTTAGCAAAAAGGAAGATTATTTTTTCATGGGACTGAACGTAGATTCCCAGGAGATAATACTTGATGTAGACCAGGAAAGATGAGTAGAAAAGACATCAGTAAGTGAAGGCTGCCACCAGACGAAAGCAGGAGGTTGTGAATGAAGAAGACTTCCAGGGAGTGATCCATGGGACCCATCTATAGAGCCAGGGGTTGCAGGCACAGATTCTGAAATGGTCCTAGGTTCCTGAAGAGACCTCTCTGCAGGACTGGAAGGTGTGTGGCTGACACTGAAATTCCGGAACCACCTCAATCTACTCTTCCATGGAAACCAACTTTGCGGCCAAGACCTCCATTTCTCTGTGTGGCCATCTGAGACCTGCTTATCCTTGAGGTCTGAACTCTGCCGTCTACATTAGATGCCACTTCTAAATGTTCCTGTAGCATCTTCTGGCCATTGACTTGGCACAATTCTGAACTGCTTTTTTTTTTTCATTGAATTGAGTGTTTATAAGTACATTTTATTTTCCATTTTATTTTAAACCATGTAAGATTAGACCTGATGAATAAATGGCAGGTGCTAAATACGTATTTGTTGTGAATAAATGAACGGTGTGGTATATGGCCACAGTGTTGCTGGTGCTGAAAAAGGGAGTTGTGGCTGCTCCTGGATCAGAAGATCTGTGCTAACTTGCACCCAGATAATCATTACAAACTGGTGGTTGGACAGACAAGAACAGTCTCTGCCCTGTGGGTGCCTTCTTGCTACGTCCTCATGTGGCTTTTCCTCGGTGTGTGAATAAAGAGAGAAATGGAGCTCTATGTTGTCTCTTCTAACTGGTGTACTGATCTTGTTTCTAAGGGCGGGGTTTTCATGACCTCATGTAATCCCAATTTCCTCCCAAAAGCTCCAAATACCATCATATTGGTGGGAGTTAAGTCTTTAACATATGAATTTTAGGGGGACACATTCCATCCATAACATTCCCTCTCCAGGGGACTTCAAGAATAGAAAAATTCTCTTGCTTTAATCCCGGAATGAAGACTTCCTCCATTTCCACCCACAGTGTGTGTGATTCATCTTTCAGAGGCATCTCTTTCCTGTCCAAACCCTAGAATGGACCAAGGGTGCAAGAAAGAAAACGAACAACTTCGTTTTTATTTGTTAGATTTCACAGGCTACATGATAAAACTCATATACAAAATTCACTGGAAAAGAATTTTCTTAAATTTATTTTTGTTTTTTCATTTTATTTGTTGTTCGTTTTGTTTCTGAGATGGAGTCTCACTCTGTCACCCAGGGTGGAGAGCAATGGCATGATCTCGGCTCACTGCAACCTCCGCCTCCCGGGTTCAAGCAATTCTTCTGCCTCAGCCTCCTGAGTAGCTGGAATTATAGGTGCCCACCACAGACCTGGCTAATTTTTGTATTTTTAGTAGAGGCAGGGTTTCGCCATCTTGGCCAGGCTGATCTCGAACTCCTGACCTCCTGATCCACCCGCTTCGGCTTCCCAAAGTGCTGGGATTACAGGCGTGAGCCACTGCACCTGGCAATTTTTAAAATTTATATAGTCATTCATACTGATTTCTCAAAAGACATGCATCATTTTTTTACTCTGGGTACTTAGCACAGCTAATGCCCCAAAGCCTGTCTAATATGCCAGGTTCATATGCACCTGTTCAGGGTGACTTGGAAACAGAATTCAGTTTCTTGTTTTGTAGAAAACAAACTTTCTTAGTAATGGTACATAAGTCAATCTAATAAAAGTGGTCAGAATATTTTCTTGTGCTTTTATAAAGAAGTCCATCCAGTCTTTTCTCACAGGATTATCTCATGGCACTGGCCTGATCAACCTACCAGGGACCTCAAATGCAGCAGCCTTTTTAAAATGGGTCAGCCTGTTACCATGCTTTCCTACCTGGCATTTTAATGATTCTGGTGATATGTAAGTTCTTACATGCAAATGCAACGAGGAAAAATTGCCCCCCATGTGTAGCCCTAGTCTTTTTCTTCTTCTTTTAAATATTTGTTTTTACAACTTGAGAACACTCAGAGGAGAGGACACATCCTCCCATCCTTTGATTCTGACTAAGGAATGGCTGAACCGCCTGACAGACCCAAAACTCGGAAACTCAGCCGCAGCTTTGGCCAACAAACCATTTGTGTTTACAACGGAATTAACCCAGTTGCCAAAATGCAAAGCTACCTAGCAACTGATTGATGATAATGACTGTGAGCGAAGAGGTTAATGGTTATTGTTTTTTCTGTTTTTTAAATTTCATTTTTTCCAGGTATCCTGTAGGCCCAGCCCATGGCCCCAGATGGGAGGACTTGATTAAAAATACCGTATGTTGTCGGTGAGCTCTTCCCTCAGGAACTGGAAGGCCACAGTCAACACATGACGCACATGTGCTAGAATTCATAGATCTACAACCCATCCCATCACTGTTCTTCCTGAGGGGCTTTATGTGTAATTGGCACATGGATCAGAATTCTTGCAGTAAACCAGAATGCAGAACACAGAGGATAGTAGTTTAGTGCAGGAGTCGGACAAACCAAGGTTTCATCCCTACTCAGAAAAAGGGCTGCTGGTGAGACTAAGCACACATTCTAACTAGTCAAGGACTTTTCTCCTACACCTCAGGTAACATGATGACACTGAACAGCAAAACAGAACTAGCTGCATTCATGGGCTGGCGTAGGTATCTGAGATAATTTGGTCAAAAAAGTTAAAGTGATTGCATGTGATTTATAAAATCTCCATGCGATAGAAAATTTCCAATACTAAATGTGCTGGCAAATTTAAGCTTAGGATCTAAAACTACCTCTTAAAAGAACTGAGCCAAAGTCAGCATGAAATTAATGAATTGCATTGCTTATTTAAACTCTTTAAGCTTTGGTTCTTGTATCTGTAAAATGACAAAAATCACTATGACTGCTAGATTAGGATGACTTATCGCAATACATTTTACAAGGTGGGCAATTACTAAATATTAGTCCAAATTATTAGGTCTAGGTTGCTTTCCAAATAAGTCACTGAATAAAATGACAGAGAAGCGTCAGTGATATGCCAGGCAATGGTATAAATTCAAATTCCAGACCTCTCAGCTAAAATGGTCTTCACAAACAAGTCTATTTCCTCATGAAGCAGTTCCATGAAGACCTTATTTTCTCACACATACAAGATCTTAAACCGCGCCCCAACTGCGTCATGGATGTGTGTGTTGCCATGGAGAGATTATAACGGCCTGATGATTAACACCACATCTTTTATTCTTCTCTGTCCTCCACTAAGACCCAGCTACTTTGCATGGAAACCCTGAAGAAATTCTTACTGGATGCCACTAATCAATCTTCCTTCTCCTTTCCAATCTCCCTTCTCCTTTCTGTATTTGTACCAACTTTGCAAATCGATTGTTTAATTATTTCCCAAGTAGATATCCTGCCCTTTTTGTCCTGAAGAGATTCAGAGTGAGGGCATTTATATACTAAGAAACAAATATTGAGAGGGAATGTTAACCCCTTAAACCATGAATGAACTATACTTCAACAGAAAGCTTTATCTCTGAGACTCAGTTTTCTTTTATTTAAAATGAGATATTGATATGCACCAGGTGGTTTATTATGAATATTAAATATGTACACCCTAAATGGTAAGAGCTTTGAAGTGAGGAAAAATGCCCTGCTTAATATTGCTATATCCTTTCAGGATGCTGGAAAATTAATAGCAAGAACTATCATGCACTTACTACAAAGCAAGGGTTACACTAAATGCCTGTTTATTCCTCAAAATCATCCTATGAGAAGGGTGTGGTTACTGTACCTGTCTTACAGAGAATATTAACATAATGGAATTAAGTAGTATGTCCATGGCCAAACCAGTCAGTGGCAGATTAGAAACTAAACCCAGGTAATATGGCTGACCTGTCTTCACTCTTAAGCAATACTGCTCGCTCTCGCTCTCTCACTCTCTCTCTCTCTCTCTCTCTCTCTCTCTCTATATATATATATATATATATATATATATATATATATATATATATATTTTTTTTTTTTTTTGAGATGGAGTCGTGCTCTGTCAACCAAGCTGAAGTGCAGTAGCACGATCACATCTCACTGTATCCTCAACCTCCCAGGTTCAACGGATCCTCCTGCCTCAGCCTTTCTAGTAGCTGAGACTAGAGGTGTGCACCACCACGCCCTGCTAATACTACTTTCTGTAGAGGCAGGGTTTTGCTATGTTGACCAGGCTAGTTTCAAACTGTTGGGCTCAAGTGATCCTTCTTCCTCAGTCTCCCAAAGTGCTGAGATTACAGACAAGAGCCATAGTACCTGGCCCAAAAATAAGTTTTAAAAAGGGAAGCTTTACATTGTATCATTTTTTTTTTTTTCTGGTCAATGTCTTATGTTCCTTAGAACATACAAGTCTACCTAAATAACACAATGGAAAGCTTTTCTCTCACTGGGGGGAGAAGTAGCATCTCCAGGAGTTGTCTTCTGGGCTGGCTCAGGTGACAGAGGCATGCACAGGCCTCCTGGGCTGGACAGACCACACCATGTGCTTATCTTTTCCACCACGTTGCTGAGTTTTCTACCCTAGGAGGCCTCAAAAGATTGTAAAAGTTTTAAGATTGAGACACAATTTTTTCATTCATGTTTTTCCCTGGCCTAAAAATTTCTGGTAAATGCAGTCCTGAAACCCCAAAGGACATCTTAGAATGCCAAGCAGGTTGCTATTAACACACTCACACTCTATAAAATGGGCTGAGGGTCTTCTATGTGCCAGGTCCTGTGATTCTTTCAACAGGAACTAGAGACATGAATGAACATGCTTCCTCTTCCACAGCTTTCTACTCCCCAGCATGTGCTAAAAGGGTGGTCCTCCAGCTCCCAGCTGCCAGTGAGGCTTGGGGTAGCCCAAGGCACATGTGCTAACTCCACCATGAGCACACATGGTTAACCCTAGAGTCACAAATCAATAGTGCGATACCCTCATGGACAAAGGTGGGTGCCTTAGATTAGGGAGACACATTAGGAGGTAACTGTTGGCAGGGTCCCATGGTCAGATAGGTTTGAGGTTGATTCTGACGGTGATTAGTTAGACAATGTGGCCATATTATTTAACTCTCTAAAGAAATTCTGTCTTCTCACTTATACAACAGAAAGAACGAAAGCAATGAGGTCATTCCCATGTCATGAAGGTCAACGAGCCTCGACTATCTTGGCCCTCACTACATGTTAGCTGTTTGGGGCAGCTCAATAGTACCCTTCTCTTGATTCCAGTTAAAGCTTTCATTCTCATTATATTCCCAGTTGGGTAAAGAAGACTTGGCTGATAACTCATGTAAATGCTTTGACCCACAGTCAAAGTCATACTAATAAGTACATTTAAAAAACTGATGGCAAATGGTATTTTTTTCGCAAATGCATTTTTTAGTTTCTAGGTTAAATTTGTTAATAGTTCTACATGGGATATGCCACCCTGCTCTCCTGTAGAGAGTAGGCAGTTCAGAGTCCCATTTTCCTGCCCTCCATCACTATAGCTACAGGATTAGGTTCTGTAACCTGTTTTTGCTAAAATATCACACATCCCTAAACAAAAATAACCTGCATTAGTTAAAATGTCTAAACTTATGTCACAAAGAATTTTTTAAGGGAGGTTATGTCGGTTAAAACAAATTATTCCTCAATTAAAATCATTATGTTCTTCACCAGACTTGAATGAAGGATCTTCTTACATTAGAGATACACTTGAGTCTCAGGTTTTACATCCTGCTAAACTCAGAACTGCATTATGGTGGATGCTGGGTTGGAGGTACTCTGTTGCATCAGTTAATTCTTTTTTTGTAGGCAGCACTAATGATACAGTAGGAGAAGATTTCTCTGCCCTTCAGCCTTGGTGGAGCTGGCAATGAAGCTGTTTTCCCATCTGGCCTTGGTTGGGATCTGCCTCTGATTCCTCTGAACTCCTCTGCCTCCTCGAGGCTGGGACCTGGAGCCATCAGTGTTCCCATCTGGTCTTGGTTGGGATCTGCCTCTGATTCCTCTGAACTCCTCTTCCTCCTGGAGGCTGGGTCCTGGAGCCATCAGTGTTCCCACCTGGCCTTGGTTGGGATCTGCCTCTGATTCCTCTGAACTCCTCTTCCTCCTGGAGGCTAGGTCCTGGAGCCATCAGTGTTCACATCTGGTCATCATTGGGATCTGCCTTGGATTCCTCTGAACTCCTATTCCTCCTCGAGGCTGGGTCCTGGAGCCATCACTGTTCCCATCTGGCTTTGGTTGGGATCTGACTCAGATTCCTCTGAATTCCTCTTCCTCCTCAAGACTGGGTCCTGGAGCCATCAGTGTTCTCATCTGGTCATGGTTGGGATCTGACTCCGATTTGTCTCAATGCCTCTTCCTCCTGGAGGCTGGAGCCTGGAGCCATCAGTGTTCTCATCTGGTCATTGTTGGGATCTGACTCCGATTTGTCTCAACTCCTCTTCCTCCTGGAGGCTGGGACCTGGAGCCATCAGTGCAAGGAGAGATGTAGTGCCCTCAGCTCAGCTGCCCCACCCTAGCCTGGTCCTCAGAGCTAGTTCTGGTGGTTTCTAAGTCATTCCAGCAGGTTACATGCAACCCTATACCCCTCCAGTAAGTCCCCTCTCTACCTGTACACATCAGAAAGCATTTCCACCTAGAGAACCCAAACTCCTGCAGTCATGCTCTGGGCAGCAGAGCATTTCATTATGTTGTTTTGGGATAACTGGTTGCTTTATCATGGAAAGGAGGGTGGTGGTTCCTTAATGATGACAACGGTCTCTCTTTCATATTAGTTCCCTACTCACAGAAAAGGTGAAGGCATTTATGACATTACTGCCTGAATGTGTCTACACTATTTTGTGACATAAAGAAAAACAAAGTATACTTATTCTTTGCAGCATGAAGAGTTAGCATAAGTAAAGTAGGATTCAATTAGTAATTCATAACAAAAAATAATGCACTTTAAACCCAAACCTCTTTTGCCAGTGATTTCTTAAAAATAAATACAGTATGTTCTATTTGTTTTCAAGAAGCCCCAGATAACTCTTGACAAGAAAATCACATATTTTTATTATTCAGTTAAGCTTTAAATAAAGCAACTTAAAGAGTAACACAAATATTGTTATTTTTATTTCTAAAGCTAAAAGAAGTATTATTTAAATCCAGATTTATAAATAAACAAGGCCACTGAGGTTCCCGTCACTGTGATTTTGAAACCTTGATGGAGAGCGTAGCTTGTGCTAACCTGTTTCATGAGCGGCCGGCAGCTTTTTCACTGGGAAACCTCCGATTGCTTTGACCCTTACCATCTTGGACAAGTTAAACTTCTGGTGTTGCTGCATCTTTGCTGAAAAGGAAACTCCTGCATTCTGGCTACTCCCCATTCAGCAGGCATCAAAGATGAGCACCTTAGCCTGCTCTGATTCCTGTAGACTTCAAGATTCACTTATGAACTTACTTCCACATCTCAGATAACAATCTAAAACAAGACGAAATGACACAAAGCCTCCAGCAAGACTCTGGAAGCTAATTTGATTGTGTAGTGTCTTCTTAGAAGTCTCTGCCTCCTGCCTTTTTATTTTCTCTTTTAGCTCAAAAGGAACTCCCTTCACACTGAGGATGGCTATGACATCTCATTCCCAGTGTTCCCAGCGCCTTTCAAAAAGTATTCCTCTTATATATTCCTGGCTTCCATCTCCTAATGTGAATGTGTCACAATTTAAAAAATGCAGTTGATGCTAATGTTACTTTTCCTTTTCTCTGTGCCCTTTGTATTTAATGTTTTCTTAAAATACACATGAAAGCCAAAAAATATTCTTGCTATTTTTTTTTTATTATTTGGTGTGTATGTGAGGGGGGTAGCATGGAGTGGCATTTTTTTAAATACGGAATGATGTATTCATTCAAGTGTATGGTGCTGTAAATAACACAGTTTATATTTATTTTTCTATCACCAAGTTCTAACAATTATACCTTCTAAATACCCCTTAAGTCTGTTCAATTCTTTCCAGCTAACGTCTCAGTGAAAACCCATCTGATTGACTAGTGTTCTCTCTTAGTCTTTTAATCAAGCTACCCCTATTAATTTGATCACTGAATTATTTCTCTTCTACATAGAAAGCCTCTAAATTAGTGTTTCCGTGAACGCTGGCCACATTGTTGGTACCAAAGCCTGTCTTCTTAAACAAAATCCTGACAGCGAATTCCCTAGTCAAACACAGTCCATGGCTTTTTAGAATGCTGGAATAGAATTTGTTGCCCTTCATACAGACCACAGGGCCCTGAATAATCTCACCACAACTCATTTCCTTTACCTGTTGTCACCCCCGGAACTTCTCTCACGCCTTGCATACTTTCCTTCCGTTCTCACCTTCAAGTCGCAGGTCCTGAGGGAAACTCTCCCCACTTCTCTGAATTGGTTGGTAGCCCCTGTTACACTTCCTGATAGCACTTTATTATCTCAGTCAGTGCATCTCCATCTGCAGGGGTCCCTTCATGCAGTCAGGATGTATGTGTCTTTGCATATCTGTGCCCCAGGAGGGCAGGGTCTCTAGGGCACCACTGTATGACCATGCTTAGCACAACAGCTGGCACACAGCTGACCCTAAATCAATACCTAGAACACTAGAGGATTTCTATGTAGAGGGGGAAATAATTCAATGATCAAAGTCATTTAAAAGGATGGTGTTTTTTCCATCTAGATAAAAAACGGAATTAAGGGTGATTTTTAAGTGCAAAACAAAGAGAGAAAGATGGAGACAGAATGCGAGACATAGAGACATCATCAGGAAGCTGTTTTATACTGTGTTACCAACTGACTAGATACAAGTTGTCAAAGGGATCAAAATGTCAACAGTGCTTTAAAGTAAATGAGACCAATTCATTTGTCTCCCCCTCTTCTGTTAGTGCCTTCTGTCTTTGTGAAATGAAAAAGGGTAAATTTACCTGTATCACCATACACCAGGCAGTATTTTTGCATCACTGTGGGTGCTGAGAATGCTCTAAAAGTTATACAGGTCTTTCTTAGCATAAATCTACAAAATTAGATATCCTTCTCACAATGATATATTAAAAACTTCAAATAAAAGAATTGTGACTTTGGGGGGAAATTAGATAAGAAAATTGCCAGTCTTCATAAACATCATCATATGTGAATGCTTTACCGCGAAGGGCAGATTGGAAAACTCATAGCAGTGTAATTACTAATGATTAGTAAACATGAAAATTTGCAACCTCCCTAGTAATCAAAGAACTGTAAATTAAAGAAGAAAACGCTTCTCTACACCCAGCAAATGAGAAAAGGATAAAAATCTATCATAATACTTCAAGCTATAATAGGACTAGTATCATGAGCACAGATTACTAGAGATTTCTGGAGAGCAATTTTTTCCAACTACTCTCAATATTTTTCATATTTATTATATACTTTAAAGATGTTCTTAACTCATCTTTCCCATTTTCTCTCATAAGTTGTCTTAAGAAGAGACTCAGAAATGTTAGTGAAGATATATACCAGTAAACTAGACTGCTGCTAGTTCACAAGGCATTTTTGTGTGACTGGAAATAAATTTTCTCCTTCCAGGTGCACAGACCTCCACCCAGGGTCCACTCTGCCCAGTTGAGGGGTTCTTCTGCAGAGTGCGATGTGAACATCCCCCAGATTGAAAGAAGGTAATTTATTTACAAGGTCGGAGGCAACCTTCAGTCACCAACTACATGTGACTATTAGTGAAGTCATTAGGTAAATTAGAGTAAAGCACTAAGATGAAATATTAAAGTCATTAAATTGATGTTTTAAAAGGTTTTTCTGACACAGAAAAAGTGATCATCGTATAATACTGCATGAAAAGTCAAAAATTAAAATTGTATGTATAGTAAAGACTATAACTTGTTAAAATGCAAAGCAAACAAGAGACCAGAATGGCAGAGGTTTTATCCGAGTACACGGGTCAAGGGTAGGTTTTTCTTTCTTGTAAAGAGGTCTTAGAGTCCAGAACGTGTTCACTGTGGGAACTCAGACAAATTGAGCAGTTGGAAAAGGACAGGAAGAAGCATGTTTAAATGGAGGCCTCTGCTCTGGGCTGAGGGAGGCATGGCAAAGCGATAGGCTACTAGCAGATTCAGGAAAGTGGACATCAACAGCTTGGGTATTTTATTACCTGGTCTCATGAACTAGGTCTGAGTTTCATGGGAAGGGCCTCTTGGCTAAATCTGAAATTGCTGTACAACAATTTGAAAACCATTGCTTTGAAAACCTACGCAACTCCCAGAGGAGCCCCCAAAACAGTTTGACTTGGAGAGAATTATTCATCTTCTACTGCCCTCTTTGCTCCCTGTTCTCCTATAACTAAGATGCTTCCCAGATTCAGCTTCTAATCGGTTTGCCTACTCAGTACAGAAACTTTCCAATTTTAAACAGTAGGCTTATGTTTGCAACCAGAGAAAATAAAGGAGAAAGTATACCTAAACAAGTACATGAGTAAATAAATTACGTACGGAGAAATGTCTCCATGACTATGCCCTTAACCGCAGAAGACACAGAAAATTACTACAGTCCCTTAAAACACATGCATGATATTGTCACTTAATCTTTGATTAAATTCCCATCTTTTTTTTTTTTTTTTTTTTGAGACAGAGTCTCACTTTGTCTCCAGGCACCAGGCTGGAGTGCAGTGGCACAATCTCGGCTCACTGCAACCTCCACCACCCGGGTTCAAGCAATTCTCCTGCCTCAGCCTCCCGCCAGTAGCTGCGACTACAGGCGCACGCCACCACGCCCAGCTAATTTTTGTATTTTTAGTAGAGACGGGGTTTCACCATGTTGGCCAGGCTGGTCTTGAACTCCTGACCTCAAGTGATCCGCCCGCCTCGGCCTCCCAAAGTGCTGGGATTACAGGCTTGAGCCACCGCACCCGGCCCTTAAATTCCCATCTTATCCATAATCTGAGTCCAAAAACAAGAACACCCATCGGACCATGTCATCATTCTACTTAGTATTCAATGAGGAAAGAAACAAAAGCGAATCATGACAAGCTCATCTTTACAGTGAAACCAAGATGGATAAGAAAACAGGGTAGGGGTTATGTTATTGCCTAGACTTGTGGTTCCTGTTTTCTCCAATATACACATTGCATTAGCAGAGAGTTTGCTTCCCTAAGTGAATTCCTCTAACCAGAATCATCAGTAGCAGGTGGGAACGTATTACAATGGCAGAATGTCAGTTCCTGACATGGAGTGGAAGTTGCATTTTAACCAGGTTGCAGGCTATTTGTTTTTATGATAAAGTGCAGGTTGTCCCACTGTGGACAGCTCTGTGCATCTGAAGATGACTACTGGGTGCTGTGTGGATGAACTTCACATAGAACAAGTGGGTTTGTGCTATATGCAGCTCTGCACACTTCTGGTAGAACCGTTCAGGCTTAGGTGAGACAGACCAAGCAACTGCAACACTAACAGCCAAGCTTGAAACGTTCCGCAGAGAACAGGGGCACAGAAGGGAGGCTGCCCTGCCATCTTTGGGAAAAAGACTAACCAGTCTTTTCTCCATGCCTCAAAACGTGCCTGGAGCTCCAAGAACTGAAAGTTTAATAAGTAGAAGGACCTAGGAAGGGATGTTTTTAAGTTAATACATCTTCAAAAAACTAGCAGAAAAGCAGGCATCTACATTTTTGTCAAATAATTTTTTTAAAATCCTAAGTTATAAATGTATGAGTTTGGACAAGTAAAAATAGTTTGAAGAGTGTTACCAAGTCAAACAAAGGTTTTTATTTTTCTTTTCAGGCTCAATGGGAAAATACCACATAAACATCAACTATTGTAGATTTTTCTCTCCCAGAATAATAGTGCACTGAAAATCACATTTCTTAAAAACTGATCCAAGTTATTAAATGACAGATACAAACTGTGTTCTTTATTTTCACACATCATTCCTCTATTTCTAGAAAACTCAGTTGCCTCAATGGCACATTTTTTTTAAGTGATGAGTTTTGCTGAAGAGAAAGAAAAGGGGTATTATATATGTATATAATATCCATATCTATATATATGTGTGTATGTATCCCTATATATATACATATATATACACATATGTATGTGTGTATATATGTGTATCCCTACACACACACACACACATATACACACATATATATACACACATATACACATATATACACATATATATAGGGATACACACACATATGTACACATATATAGGTGTATATATTCATATATATGTATAGTGTATATATTCATATATACACATATATATGAATATATACACCTATATATGTGTATATATGTATATACATATTATATATATATATATACACACACAAACACACACACATACACACGTCTGTGTATGTTCACACCTCCTTCTAAGGTCACTGTAAAAAGATCCCCTAGGGACAATAAAAAGGATCAGGAGGGAGGTTAAGTGGTACTCACTACAATCACTCCTCATCACCACTGCTTGAAAACAGATAAACTTTAAAATAACCAAAAATCTAGAGTAGAAGCAAATCGATAAACATCAGAAAGAATCACATACTCATTTGAAGTATAAAATCACCATTTATTAGAAAACGTGTACTACAGCTACTTTGCGAGCCTGTCTGGAATGAGAAATGTCACTCTAGATTTCCAGTACTCACTCCGCACAGAATATTCACGTTGAAGTGCCTGGTCCAGACTCTCACTCCACATCTTGTTAGTGCTTTCAAACAAGTTACTTGATACTGGTTTGCTTAACTCTAAATTTGATGAAATCAAGCACCTGAATTATTGAATGAATTATGTAACTCTACATATATTAACACAACAAACACTTTATAAAAGTATGTGTGTGGGCTTGTGAGCCTGCAGAGGACTGGGGTGGGGGGACAATTGCAAGTGCCCGGCCTGCCTTTTCTGACAGCTTGATCCACAGTCTGACAGTGGAAAGGGATGAGGAGGCAGATTAGGTGGTACTCGCTACAACTACCAGACACTCAATTTAGCAAACAAAAACTCTTCATAAAGAGCCTAAGGTTGGATGTTGCCCAGTCCACAGTCTGTCCATCCTGTGGTGCTAAACGTGGGGTGTGTAGAGAGAAGATGAGTTCACAAATGATCAGCTGGTCAACAGGTTCCTCTGGTCAACACCTGTTGTAATCACACCAAAGAAATCCTGAATTCGGATACCCAATCTACCCCTATGAATGACAATTCAAATTATCCTATGTGAGGTAGTTCCTTCACGTGCTCTACTAAGACATACTCTTCTTGGTAAGTCAGGGCCTATCACCCAAATCTGTTTGCATATTTTCTATTTTCTTAACAAAATCAGACAAAAACCTGACATAATCACATAATTACAAAATCACATAATCTTTGAACATAGAACATCTCACAGGGTCTATTTTTCATACATGGCACTTTAGCTAAGCAGTTTTCCCAACTCATTGAAATAAATTTTCCTTCTAAACAATACAGTCTATCAGGGCCATGGACAGGGATGGTCTCATGAATATACAACCTAGGTCAGGTTTTTTTTTTTGTTTTGTTTTTGAACTTTTAAGTTTGGTGATAAAGTGCAGGTTTGTTACATAGGTACACTTATGTCATGGGAGTTTGTTGTACAGATTATCTCATCACACAGGTATCAAGCCTATTATCAATTAGAGTTATTTTTCCTGATCTTCTCTTATAAGCTTCCATCCTCCAAAAGGCCCCAGTGTGTGTCGTTTGCCTCTATGTGTCCCTGTGTTCTCATCATTTAGATCCCATTTATAAGTGAGGACATGCAGTATTTGGTTTTCTGTTCCTGTATTAGGATAATGGCTTTCCTGTTCTTTTGCTAAGGATAATGGCCTCCAGCTCCATCCATATTCCTGCAAAGGACATGGGCAGCCTTTAGAAGAGCAGTTCTTGACAAAATATTCTGCAGCTGCTGTTGTGAAGTTCTTAATACGCTGTGGACCAACGGCACTCCATTTTCTTTTGTATGGTGCCTCAGTTATGGAACTGCTCTTGTTACGGAGATAAGAGTTTTTAAAGAAAATGGTACGACCATTTTGAAAGTTACAATGTTTACTTAAAACATTTTGTGAGGGTTTTATTTAAAATGATTATTTGCAACTGTCCTGCAGGATTTGCCATGATGGGTCTAGTTTTGTGCAGCAGGAACAACTCCCTGCAAATGCTGAGGGAAGCAAGAGTGACGAAAAACAACTCAACCCATTTTTTAGGAGAGGAATAATAACTGCTGCACTAAAGCAGATTTACAGGGATTTTATCATCAAGTATTAACGGATTTGCTAATATTTATTTTAAAAGACCAAGAAATTAGAAGCGGGGTGTTTTCTCACAATAAGGTAAATGTGAAGAAAGAAGCTGTTATCAATTGAAAATTATTTTATTCCTTGATTTTTTCATTGATATAAATGCTTTTATTTATTTAAATTAAAAAAAATGGAATCCAGAGATTAAGAATCTGAAATGTAAGGAAAATGTAGGACGGGACATTTCAGTTGTGAATAAATACTCATAGAATTTAGAGCTGGACCCTCCTGTAAAATACTCTACAAAGTGACTTCTTAAACACTTTTCAGTGCATAAATACTTCTTCAAAGAACCTTTATAAGAGAGAATGTAGATATTATTGAAAAGCATAGAAATGCTTTAGATGAAGGTGAAAATTATTATGTTATTTAAAAAACACTGAGTGCCAATTAGGCACTAAATATGATTCAAAACCTTAAACTATGAAGTGAAGAAGACATACAAGGGCTACCCTGTGGGTTGTAGAGTCTAGTGAAGAAAACACCCAAAAAAAAAGGAAAATAAATCATACAGTCATCAATATTGCTTCCTCTTCCATATCCTTTTATGTCCTATGACAGTTTGCATAACATTTCTCTAGAATTCCTGTAATGAGAAAGGGACATTCAAGTCACTATTGATGACAATGACCAAAGACAAAAACACACAGACAACCAATTTGTGGTCCATTGTTCTCTCTACCACATAACCCTGTATACCACAGAGTGCTCTCAGCTATGTACACCTCTTACAAGTAGGGTAGAGTCAGTTGTAGAATTGGTTGCATCTTCAGCTTGCAGTTGTCCTGCTGTGTTACTCAGAGACTGATGAGCAGCCTCATGAAAACGCTTTTTACCTCAGTATTTATGCATGCTAATGTTTTCTTTTGGTGTAGAAATTTACATTTTCTTATTAGCACACAAAGAATCAAAGGCTTTGCAGATGACATGATTGTATATTTAGAAGACCCTATCATCTCAACCCAAAATCTCCTGAAACTGATAACCAACTTCAGCAAAGTCTCAGGATACAAAATCAATGTGCAGAAATCACAAGCATTCCTAAACACCAATAACAGACTTAAAAAGAGCCAAATCAAGAACGAACTGCCATTCACAATTGCTATAAAGAGAATAAAATACCTAGGAATACAACTAAAAAAGGATGTAAAGGACCTCTTCAAGGAGAACTACAAACCACTGCTCAATGAAATAAGAGAGGACACAAACAGATGGAGAAACATTCCATGTTCATGGTTAGGAAGAATCAGTATCGTGAAAATGGCCATACTGCCCAAAGTAATTTATAGATTCCATGCTATCCCCACCAAGCTACCAACATCCTTCTTCACAGAACTGGAAAAAACCACCTTAAACTTCATATGGATTCAAAAGAGAGTCCGCATAGCCAAGACAATACTAAGCAAAAAGAAAGCTGGAGGCATCACGCTACCTGATTTCAAACTATACTACAAGCCTGCAGTAATCAAAACAGCATGGTACTGGTACCAAAACAGAGATATAGACCAATGAAACAGAACAGAGGCCGTGGAGGCAATACCACACAGCTACAACCATTTGATCTTTGACAAACCTGACAAAAAACAAAAAATAGGGAAAGGATTCCGTTTAATAAATGGTGTTGGGAAAACTGGCTAGCCATGTGCAGAAAGCAGAAACTGGACCCCTTCCTGACACCTTACACTAAAATTAACTCCAGATGGATTAAAAACTTAAACATAAGACCTAACACCATAAAAACCCTAGAAGAAAACCTAGGCAAAACTATCCAGGACATAGGCATAGGCAAGGACTTCATGTCTAAAACACCAAAAGCATTGGCAACAAAAGCCCAAATGGACAAATGGGGCCTAATTAAACTCCAGAGCTTCTGTACAGTCAAAGAAACAATCATTAGAGTCAACCAGCAACCAACAGAATGGGAAAAAATTTTTGAAATCTACCCATCTGACAAAGGGCTGATATCCAGAATGTACAAAGAACTAAAACAGATTTATAAGAAAAAAAACAAACTCATCCAAAAGTGGGCAAAGGATATGAATAGACACTTCTCAAAAGAAGACATATATGAGGCTAACAAACAGATGAAAAAACGCTCACCATCACTGATTATTAGAGAAATGCAAATCAAACCACATTGAGATACCACCTCACGCCAGTTAGAACGGTGATCATTAAAAAACCTGGAGACAACAGATGCTGGAGAGGATGTGGAAAAGTAGGAACACTTTTCCACTGTTGGTAGGTGTGTAAACTAGTTCAACCATTGTGGAAGACAGTGTAGCGATTCTTCAAGGACCTAGAAATAGAAATTCCATTTGACCCAGCAATCCCATTACTAGGTATATACTGAAAAGATTATAAATTGCTCTATTATAAAGACACATGCACACGCATGTTCATTGCCTCACTGTTTACAATAGCAAAGACCTGGAACCAACCCAAATGCTGATTGATGATGGACTGGACAAGGAAAATGTGGCACATATACACCATGGAATACTAGGCAGCCATAAAAAATGATGAGTTCGTGTTCTTTGTAGGGACATGGATGAATCTAGAAACTATCATTCTCAGCAAATTGACACAAGAACAGAAAATCAAATAATGCATGTTCTCACTCATAGGTGGGTGTTGAACAATGAGAACACAGGGACACAGGGAGAGGAGCATCATACACTGGGGTCTGTTGGGGGGAGCCAAGGGAGGGACAGCAGTAGGGGTGGAGAGGTCAGGGAGGGATAGCATGGGGAGAAATGCCAGAGGTAGGTGACGGGGGGATGGAGGAGGCAAGCAACATTGCCATGTATGTACCTATGCAGCAATCCTGCATGATCTGCACAAGCACCGCAGAACCTAAAGTACAATTATAAAAAAAAGAATTCCCCCTAATAATAACATTCTTGTTAAATGGCCCTGTATCACATAATTATAAGAAGTAAAGCAGAGGCAGATTTCAAGTAAGTTATCACCATGCAACATGTGAAACTAAATTTGTAATGTATGATCTTCTACATTTTTATGTTGATACACATACTATAATGACTTTTTGAAAATGTATCAGCAACTGCTGATTTCAAAGCCTGATTTAGTTTCAAGTTTCACATAGAAACTGAGAAAAGTGCTGTGGAAGTCAACAAGTCCATAATTTGACTTTGTGACGTTATTATTAACAAATTCTATCACATCATTATGTAAATACAATGTACCTTTTTTTCTTGAGGGAGAAATTTTTACCTACATATTAATGTGATGTAGGTATATTAACCAAATATTCATAAAGAAATATTTTATCTTCCTTTGGAAATTGCTTCACCCAACCTTTAGTTTAAATTGGCTCTCTGTAATTATGTATAGATTTTTGACTTAGACAAGTTATTCATGATAATTTGAATAGACAGACATTGTTGATTAACTTTCTTCTGGAAATTTTTATTTTTGCCTATATTTTCAGTTTTTCTTTTTGTTTTTTTTTTTTTTTTTTTTTTTTTTTTTTTGTTTTGTGGCAACAAACAGACTTATTTTGCAGTTAAAAAAATTGTTTTGAAACTTGAAGCCCTGGAAATTTCATGATAGGACATGCCATTTCCAACAGTGGATACGTGGCATTTCCAATAGCAGATAGTCCAAGAACACTCAAGTCTTAATTTATAATCCAAAATTCTTTTTACAAACCATCTGAATTTATATACTAATCAATCAATGCATAAAGGTATCTCCCAGCTGAAGACGCTTTTACCGTCTCATTTCTCAGTGAGTGCTAGCTCACTGGCAAACCTATCATGGTGCTTACAGAAGAAGAGAGCCCATCCATTTGAACATTGTATCTTAATTAAAAGTGAAAAGGTCAATCCTTACTTATGAATACTTTTGAGCTTCTAATTAATATGTCAACTTCTTCAAACAGGAGGATTTCAGGTTTTCCCATAGATACATTCTATTTCTCTTTGACTAACTCCTTTACCTCCTTCAAATTTGTGTTCAGATATGACTTTCTCAAAAAGACCTATCCTGACTACTCCATTTTATACTATGAAGGACCATCCACCATCAGCCCCCTATCCTGCCCTAGACATGACCAACACCTTTATCCTGCTCTTCTTTTCGGTGGTATCTATCAACTGCCAACACATTATACTTACTAAGTACATTATTTACTGTCGGGTTTCCTCTTCTTAATTGAAAGATCTTTGCTCACTTTGGTGACTTATGTGTCCCAGGAGCCAACAACAATGGCTAACACTCAGAAGGCACTCAACAGTTTTCTGTTGAGAAAAAAATTCCACTTAGACCATATTGAGAATACCTATTTAATGCATATAGATGCGTAATAGCATAATGCTACTTTTAATAATTCAAAACATATACATACACAAGACCATGTATTTAATGAACTTGCAACAGTGCCTGGCATATGATAAATATTTCCTTGCTGTTAGCACTCATTATTACTGCAAGAGACATGTCAGTCTTTCTCCAGTTACACAAAACTTTGCTGGAAAAAGATAATCTTAACATATTAAGAGAATGGTGGTAGAGTTATTGAAGCTTGATAATGTTACCAGGAAGTTAGGAGGAGTTTTTGGGAACATATTAAAAAAGGGGGAAACATTTCTCTTTTTTTATCTTGTCTTTTACTTCTGAAGTTACAGAAGGTAGGATGAAGATGACCCAGCAAAGCCACTTGTTTCTAAGACAAAGGAATAAAGCAGGTTTGGTCTATAGATGTTTCATATGGCATATTTCTCAGAACACAACTTCTGCAATGTAAAATGATAGTGTTAGTGAAAAAGGATTCTATAATCAAACCCACGTGGACAATGATTGATGTAAATAGAGTTAAACCTTTTATTTAATGCAGAACAACATAGAGGCTCCTCCACTGATGTGTGCTGTAATTCTCTGGGGGGGATCTGAAGAGCTGATCTATCCATCTTAGCTTGAAGTTGGATACTGAGAGAATGGTGTTAATTTCTTTTTTTTTTTTCGGCTCAACACACTGTGGCACGTGGCTCTAGCTTGGGGGATCCCAGCACCCTTCTCCTGCTGCTGTTGTGGCAAAATGAAACTGGGAGACTTGGGCTGTTCGTAAGTAGCTCAGCATTGCAGAACAAAGTATATTAATGGGTTCTCAGGGAAATGAAGAACACAGTGTCAGTTTAGAAATTCTTCTAAATGATGCTGTGGTTTCAATGTGTCCCCTGACCCCCAGAATTCATAACTTAGTAACTAAATCCCCAATGAAGCAGTGCCCGGAGCTGGGAACTCCTGGGAAGTGTTTAGGTCATGAGAGCTGCACACCTGTGAATGAATGAACGCTCACATAAAGAGGAGCTGGGACCTAATGGGAAGTATTTAGGTCATCAGAGCTCTGCAGTCATGAATAAATTAATGCCCTTATAAAGAAGGCTCTCAGAGTGGGCTACCTTTCTTTACCCTTCTGCCATGTGATGATGCAGCAAGAAAGCCCTTGCCCGATACCAGTGACTTAATTTTGGGCTTCTCAGCCTCTAGAACTGCGAACCGAAACGTTTCTGTTCTTTACAAAATACCCAGTGTGTCGTGTTTTGTTACAGCAACACAAATGTACTAAGACAACCTGTAAGAATGAAAAGTCTCACTAGTGATATAAACGGCCCAGCTCAGCTTAGGAGTCCAGGTGGAATTTTCCATAGCTGTGCAAGCTCTGAGGAGAGAATGTGTGTGTCCTAATGTGACTGTGGGCAGAGTCCCTGGGAAAAAAAGCTGGTTGAGGATCCACGATTGTAGCCACCCCTCCCTGGGGAATATGCATAATACATGGGTAATATTTGGGTCCATGAGCCCAGTATTCCGAGTGCAGCAGTGACTCTTGGTAGAAATATATGTATATCCCACACGAAGTCAACATTGGAAAGTTTAGAATGCAAAGCTGATTTTCTTTTAATAAACTCACATATGATTATAATGGTTGGTTCTACCAACAGAGTACAGCAGTTTCTTCCATACTGTATTAGATACTGTCCTTTCCTTGAGCAAATCTAAAGAAAGTTTGCAAAGAAGAAACTGTAAATATGTATAAATATGCCAGTAACTCAAAAATTATTTTTCTCTGTTGAAAGGCTTAACTGAACTGGTTGAAAAATTTTTTAGAATATGCCAACACTTTGTCACTGTTTACAGGATATTCCCACTACCCTGATGAAAAGAGCACCTCTTGAACAATGAGGTCTTAATCACCACGGAGCTCTTTTCTTTGGATGACATCTTTCCCTGAATGTTAGTGGCTGAATTGATTAGACACTGATAGTTCCTAAATCACAGTTAATGACAAGCGTATTTTTAGCTGCTGGACACAAATTCAAGCCAGGAATCTGCAGGTGTTTGTGAGATGTTGTACTCACATTTTCCCTGCCAAGTTTCTGAAGACTACCTATAAATCATTTTTTTTTTTAAATAGAAAACTATAATGGTATACAAGGCCAATTAAGAAAAGACTATAAAGAAAGTGAACAAGTTTACAGTAAATGAAACATACAACAGCTAAGAGGAAATATTTCTCCCTCCAATCACATCAGTATATGGAAGGCTTGTTTTAAAACAAAAATGTTAAAAGGTGTTGTATTACAAGCATGTCATAATGTTTGCATTATGCCATATTTATTTAATGAAACATAACATAGAAGTTTGGAAAGACTCATTTAAAAGCTTTGGTGTTCCCCTGTAAAAGCTCTTGTCTTTTGAGCAATCACATTAGACAAGACCCCAAAGGCAAGTAGGCCCCTACTCCACGCAGTGCCCTAGGAGCCCAAGACAGATGATAAGATGGTTATACCAAAATAAACAGCCTAAACCATCTCTAACAAATTTAATCAGGGCAGTATCCCACAGGTGACCCCACTGCAACCCGAAAGTAAGTGAGACAGGTTTTGTGTCTGGCTATCACACACTGGCAGCTGAATCATGACAGTTTTCTCATTTAATGGTCTGGGATTGGCGGGGAGCAAGGACCTTGGATGGTTAAGCGTATGTGTACCTTGTCCTGGTGAGATGTTACAACTGTAAGTGTGTTTGTGAGAGAGATGGAGAGACGGAGAAGGAGCTAGAGGGTGGTGGAAGAGAGAGGGGATGGTAAGGCGGGACTAGGGAGGAAGGGAGAGAGGGCAGAGGGAAAAGAAACCTATTCAGTGGAGGTGAGGAAAGAGAAAGCTGATTACAGGGAGAGAGAACTTTCGAATTTATGAGCTGTGTTTACTTGAATCTCTTTAAGAACAGAAGATTATTCCCAGCAATTAAGTTGAAATTGACAAACAGAAAAAGCATAGGTGGTAGAGAACTACCGAAACACGCAATTTCAGTTTTGTTCTGTTCCTTCAGAATAGATGGAAAGGTGGGGTAGGGAGATGGTCAGAAAAGCTTAAAACAAGACAAAGGCTAACAGGCATGGACATAGTCCTTTCCCTTCCTGGCTTCAGCCTTCTGCCCATCTTTCTTCTGAGCTCTTTTCCAGCATGCACACTCAAATATTTATGCCACACAGCATCTCCACAATGAAGAATATGTCACACTAGCTTTTCGGTTCAATACATGTTGAAGTTATGCAGCACATTCTCTACAACGGAGAGTATGCAATGCTAGCCTTTCTGTCCAATAGATGCTGAAGGTATGTATGGGCTTTTCCCAGTAATCAAAACAATAACCGAGACTCAGGAAGAAATAAACTCTAGAGGACCTGAATGAGAACTTATATTAGAGACAAATATGTTTCCAGGGCTTTTGAGAAGCCAGAGGCATGTCCTGCTTCCTCAAACACTGTAAAATGCTCGAGTTTGACCCCTTGTCAGAAATTGCTATATGCCTACACAATGTAGAGTCTCAGAAATCTTCATTCTTCACAGAATCCAAATACAGTTTGCAGAAATAACACCCCAGCTTAAAAACAGAACAGGCTTTTATGTTGGGTTAGCCAGTGAAATGCTAACAATGTATCATTGGTTGTACAGGAATTATGAAAGTGGTTTTAGATGGGACTTCAATGGCAGACATGCACCATTGAGCAGAAAAGCACCACTGATATGCACAACTCTTCTTTCCACTTTCTCCATGCCAAGGATGCATCAATGATGACTGGAGTTGCAGCAGCCTTCTTGGGACCATGAGTGAAAGGCAAAGAGAATTCCAGGTGCCTAGGTCCTGAGTAACTTGAGCTCCTGGACCCATGTCAGCAGAAAGTACCAACTTTTAGACTGTACTTTTCATGACAGCCCAATAAGCCCATGTGTTTTTAAGCCACTGTCAGATGATCAGTACCAGCAGCTGAACAAAATTTTTCATGTGCTCATGTCTTATGATGAGACTGCACACTCTTAGAGAAAAAAGATTCTTGCAAAACCCAGGATTATCTATGGAACTGGATAGACACTGAATGAATGTTTTCTAAAAGGATAAACTCATTAGGAAATGTTCTATGTAATATATTCTCCTCTTATCCAAACCAGTCCCATTCCTAGTTATCATTCATGACCCAGATAAAGTGACATCTCTAAAAACCTTGGTGTTCTTAAGACCCTGAGGCAACATTAGGCACTCTCCCCTCAATATTCACGTCTTATCTCTTTTTTTCCCATGCTACAGAATTTATCACTCTATGCTGTAATTATACATTTACATGTAGTTTTTACATTGAGTTCATAGTCTCAAATTTGTATTTTTTTATTCCCATACCGTAACATAGCTGAACACCATATCAGGACCTAATAAACGTTTACTGTATGAGTTCTTAGTATGCACCAGGCCCTAGGTTAAGCCCTGGGATAGAGAAAGAAGGAAAGGATGATGTTATTTAATTTTGGAGATCATTTGATCTAGGATACTTCAAAGCAGTAGAAAGAGGTGATGATAAAGTATCTCAGTCAAGTAGAAGGCAGGAGGGAAGGTGTCAGATCTACTTAATAGACACATAATTGTTTGAAACATTCATTGATTCTGCAATGTAAAATTTGCCACCTACGTAATGTTTAACTATACACATCAATTTTCTGGCTGTTAAAGTATATACTTAAAAAAAAAAAAACAACTGTTGAAAATTTTGTCTGTATTTATGTGAAAGACAAATAATCAATGCCATTATTGTCCTATTGCTAAGGGGGTAAGAACACATTTCCTGCTGGTCTTATCTACAAAGAGACAATACTGTATTTCTTTCTATCTTTAGCTGTCCCTCTCTTTACCAAATAAAATCAGCTAACACCTGTGCCAGTTACTTCCATAAGAACACAGAATCTGGAATTGGATTACTGGTAACCTTCCTTCAATGGAGTGTCTGCTTGTATTGGAAGTACAGTCATGGGCTGCATCATGGTGTCTCAGTCAACGATTGGCACATACAGACGCGGTCACCTTAGTTATAGTGGAGGTGAAAATTCTTATCACTGAGTGACTTGGTAGCTGTCATAACATTGTAATGCAATTACTTTTTTATACAAATAAATTCAGTATAGCCTAAGCATATGGTGTTTATGAAGTCTACAGTACCGGACAGTCATATCCCAGGCCTTCACATACACTCACCACTCACTCACTTACTCATCCTGGTCAGCTTCCAGGCCTGCAAGATTCACTGATGGTAAATGCCCTAGACAGGTGTACCATTTTTATCTTTATTTTTTTGGAAACGGAGTTTCGCTTTTGTTGCCCAAGCTGGAGTGCAGTGGAGTGATCTTGGCTCACCACAACCTCTGCCTCCCGGGTTCAAGCGATTCTCCTGTCTCAGCCTCCCAAGTAGCTGGGATGACAGGCGCCTGTCACCATGTCCAGCTATTTTTTTTTTTTTGTATTTTTAGTAGAGATGAGGTTTCATCATGTTGGCCAGGCTGGTCGCGAACTCCTGACCTCAGGTGATCCACCTGTCTCCAACTCCCAAAGTGCTGGGATTATAGGTGTGAGCCACCATGCCCAGCCCGTTTTTATCTTTTAGACCATATTTTTACTGTACCTTTTCTATGTGTAGGTATGGTTATGTATCTTCAGACCTGAAGAGTCTTACCACTACGGTTTTACAGTTGCCTACAGTCTTCCGGACCCAGACATGCCGACAGGCTGCCCTCCATAGCCTAGATGTGCCACAGGCTGTACCACATAGGTGTGCGTATGCACACTCTGTGATGTTCCCACATAGATGAAATTTCCCAATGAGGCATTTCTCAGAAAATATTCCCATCACGAATCAACACAGGACTGCAGCGGACTCCATAACCACTGAGCTTAACAGCACACTAAATCTGGCAGATCACTCGGACCTGTTTTAATCCAATCCCCTCATGTCACAGGGGCGTTGTTAAAGCAATTCTCGGCCTTTTTCTATGATACTGCTCAAACCGCTTAACCCCTCTGTCTTTACTTCTTCCTTTGAGAATACAGTTTTATTTTTATTTTTTTGGCTCTGGCTTGGATTTTAATTTTTTAAAAAAATCATAAAATAAATTATGACAATGATAATATAATTGAAAATTTGAACACTTACTGGATATATTTTATGATATTAAAGAATTATTTTAATTTTTGGCTTTGATGCTGGTATTGTGATTATAATTAAAAAAGCCTTTATCTTTTAAAGATAAATACTTAATACTTATGAATAAAACCATATGTCCAGGACTTGCTTCAAAATAATACGGAAGGTGAAGTACATAGGGACTTAAATGAAAATTTATTGTCTACACATGGGTAATTGTTGACCCTAGGTGATAAGTAATGGCGATCCATTATATAATTCTAAAAACTTTTTTTTCATTTTATAGTCAGTTTTATTTTCTTAATATATCAAGGCTATCTTCTTGTGTGTAGGTGAGTTTTTTTAATACTTTAAGATCTGGGGTGCATGTGCAGAACATGCACGTTTGTTACATAGGTGTACATGTGTCATGGTGGTTTGCTGTACCCCATCAACTCATCATCTACATTAGGTATTTCTCCTAATGCTGACCCTCCCGTAGCCCTCCCCACCGCCAGATAGCCCCCTGTGTGACAGCTTTTAAAATTAAAAGACGTGATATATCGATAGAGCCTTATCCAGTGCTGGAAGGACCATGATGAGTGCCAGCTAATTTTTATAAGCAGTGTATGTAGTCCCCATAGATATAATTAAAATTTTATTCCAGTGAATACATTCTTTATCATACTCTGCATTTAGCAAAGACTTCTCATGTTGGTGGACTCCAGGAGGGGAGCTATTGATATCTAACGTCAATGCTCTTAAGCCAAGATCCCAGGGAAACGTGATTGAGCAAAATAATTAAAGTGCATGCAATATGCAGGCAGTAAAAATGGCTGTTTTCTCACTTACTTTGAAATAATAATATAAAAGTGATTCTATGAAGACTTGTTCGTTATAGATCTCATTTAAAATGTACACTAGCAGTGGATTACTTGGTTTAAAATAGCAATCATTTTTGTTTTTTATCTTCTAGATAGAATTCTTTCTCTGTAAGACACAGACATCTTTGAATAAAGTTGATTATATTTGATTTTTATCAGCAACAACCTCACATTGCCTCACTTATTTTGGACTTTGTCAATATCATGAATTACATGAAGAGTTAAGATAGTTGAATTCTCTTAGACACTATGAGTTATTTGTACAAAATCCGAGCATAGACTTAAACGTAACTTTTAAAATTAACATATGTTTTCAGAAAACCCTAGCTCCGTTCTGTGGCCTCCTCTGGGGCACTGGCTGGCCTTGCCCTTGCCTATCTTTGAAGTTTATTTCATAGACTTTCCTTTCTAACCTCCCTGCTAATGTAAACCCATGAAGGCAGAGGCAGCGTTTGTTGTGCTCACAACTTTCTCCCCCACAGCCTAGCATGGCATCCAATAAAGCTCTGATGGAAATACAAATACGTGCAGGGCGGGAAAGGTTATCTCATAAATACAGCATGGAAAGAATGCTACTTTTTAGGTGCAAAGATCACATATTTCCTATGAGTTTTAGGCAAACTTAGGTGAATCCTGGACTACTTTGCTCCCCTACAAAATGCTCTCTGAGCAATACTAACCGCCATGCAGCCTGCCAGAGCCTTTTTTGCCAATTTCCACTTCATTTGTTTCTGATTTGTCCTTACTCAAAGTAAGTGCATTTGTACTCAAACCAGCCTTCCCTCTCTGCTGTGAGTCCCGTAATAGATGTTTCAGGATGCTTATGTTACAGAGTGAATGTGCAACAATTCTGCAGACAGACCAGCTCTGAATTTCTAGCTCCTACTTTTGGCCTTAGCTGAATCCACTGCCCCATTAATTCACCCCTGTGAATCTCTTTCCTCCTCTGAAAATAACATGAAATTGTGAAGATCAAAAGAGGTGATATAGAGACATGAATTAACTGAGTACTGGTGAACAGCAGGTTCTCAGTGAGTGCATAAAGAAATGAGGCTGTAAACGTGGCAACCGAATATCATCACCATTTACTTTCATTTAAAAAACCCTGTGAGAAGGGAGTTACCCTCCCTTTAGAGAAAATTACCTTGAGAATCAGTGAGACCTGTGAATGGGGGGTGCCCCACGTCACAGATGGGTAATGTGGCTACAGGAAAAATCCCAGCAGATGGGCCAAGCGTGGTGTGGGGGAAGGAAGGTGCCAGGCAGCGAGGTACAGGGCAGTGCCCTGCTCTTAAGGAACTTGCAATAGGGCTGAGAAGTCAGGATCTGGCGTAAAGTCAAGTTATGAGGAAAGAACAGCTTTCCCTGCAAGGGTCACCATTGTATAAAGAGGGAGAGTCGCTGCTGGATAAAGTGGTTCAGAAAGAGTTTGTAGAATTTATTTTCCTCTGCTTTCCCTCCGTGGTCCGCTGACCTCTAATCACTGGCTAGAGGTATTGGATCTGCAAGAGGTGTGTAATTTCCAAATGATGCAAGCTACTGGTAGCAAGCCATCTAGGAAAAGTGCCTGTGTCATCATTTTAAAATTGATCGTCTCTTCTTAGAACTTTTTAATACCACACTCTCCATACTCTGTGTGAGTCATACTCACCACATTTGTAACCCAGGGCAAATTACTAAAAGTTTGACCTTGAGTTACCAATTATGGGACTACATTTTTAAGCATGAGAAGTTTTATTGAAAGAGACTAATACCATTCTGCCATGTATTTTAATTTTATTATACCAGTCTTTCTGTACCCTTTTTGTTATGGCTTATTATCTTACAATACAGTTTTAAACGATAACTATTTTTAACCATCCATTCAAAGGTTGAATGATTTTCTCCCCTCAGAAAATTAAATATTACCATTTTTCTTCATCTTATATATAATCATGCATTTTCACTTCTCTATCTTTAGGCTTATTAAGAATTTCTTCTTTAATAGTTTTAAGAATGCATGTATTTCTAGTAATTTTTATATTTCCTAGCCCTTTTTGAATACAATTTTGCATAAAGTGCTTTCAATTACATGTTTAAAGTAAGGAAATAGAGATTCATAAAATTCTGTTCCTGCTGGATAGGAAAGTTCGGTGAAAAGTTTGTCGTATTGTTTCAGGAAATACATAATTTTGGTAACAGCATGGGTCTAGGGGTGCAGCAGTCTTAGGTATAGATCCTAACGTCACTGTCACTGGGTACTATATACCTCTCCGATTCAGCTTCCTATTTGCTAGACTGGGGATAAAATAGCACCCACCTCATACATTGGCCATTAGCATTGAATGTGCATAAGATTGCATGCATAGGGAATACAGAAAATAAGCACTAATTATTCAGCTATGGCGTACTGGTTATTCCCTTGTGTTTGTTGAGGCCAGGTTAACAATATCTACAACCACTTTACAAGTAACAGGATTTTTCAGAATCGTTAGTATCTTAGTCTGCTCATGCCACCATAAAATAATATCATACACTAGGCAGATTAAACAACAGACATTTGTTTCTCACAGTTGTGGAAGGCGGAAGCAGTACTCCCACCTCAGCCTTCCTAGTAACTGGGACTACAGGCCCGTGCTACCATGCCCGGCTATTTTTTCTATTTTTATTAGAGACGACATCTTGCCATGTTGCTCAGGCTGGTCTCAAACTCTTGTCCTCAAGCAATCTTCCTGTCTTGGTCTCCCAAAGTGCTGAGATTACAAGGGTGAACCAGCACGCCCTGACCCCTGCCTATCTTAAAGACCTGTCTTTCTCCCTGTGTGCTCTTATGGTTAAGAGACGGAGGGAGGGAAAGAGGAAAGGAGGGAGGAAAAGAACCCTTGTTCTCACAGGGGCACTAATTCCACCATGGGGGCCCCACCGACCCTCAGAACTTCATCTACAGGTAATCATCTCCCAGAGGACTCACCTCCAAATACCATCACACTGGGGTGAGGGGTGCAACATAGGAATGTGTGGGGACACACGCATTTAGCCATAACATTTACAATGTTTACCCAGCTGAAAATTTAGAGGCAACTCTGAGGACACAGCAGCAGAAATATCAGGAACCCTGTTCCTCATGGACACCAGCTGCAAAAGTCTCATCTCTACCTGGCCATGCCATGTGTTTTCAACTTTGCTTTGTCCTAAGATCGTTATAGACCAACTTCTTGCATCTACTGAATACACTAATGTGTATGAATATCTAAATAAGATTTTAAAAGATTCCTGGGGGATAGGCATTTATTGGAAATGTCAAACTTTAAAGGAGAAATTGCGCATAGACCCTGTTTTGAGTTTCAACATTGATGATTTCAATGTAGCATTTATCTCTGAAAGGTCATCTTTTAAATATCAGACCTAATTAGGCATACCTCCAAAATATCTCACCCACAAAGCAAAGGGCCATGCACTCTAGAAGTTACATTCCAGCCCACAACGGCTTTCAAAGCACAGAGAGAATGCGGGATAGGTTTTTCTAAACAAGAAACCCCAGTCCCTGGCTGGCATTGGAAATGAACAGTATCTTAAGACTCTTTTCCTCTCTCTTCAGGAAAATCACAGCCTCAGAATAGGAAAGTGAGTGGATCTCAACAAAAGAAGAGAAAAGAGGAGCCCCCAATTTAGCTTCATCTGTAATTATACCTGGACACATCCCAATGCTATGAGAATGCCTTAAGCTTTTGGCTTAGAAATTAAGTTTTTATACATCAAGTTTATGGCCCATGGGTCCCTTCTTCAACAAAATTCAAAATTTTTAAAAATTTCCTTTTTAAAATTTACAAATTAATACTCTGATTACTGATCTAGGATTGTTTTAAAATACTCTTCAAAACATTACAAATATAGTCGGAGTCCTTACCCAAAGCAACGCCAACCTTCCCCTGTCGGCAATACTGGGTCCTGAAATTTCTATTTATCATGCAAACACATTTCACTAATTTTACCACAAATATATACACATACAGACATATGTCATAAACCGTAAGAAGAGACAATATTTTAAATTATGTAATAATATGCAGCTATTATTTGTCACATTACTCATATGTTTGAAATTCATCCAGATTAAAATATCATAGCTGAAGTTCATTTATTTTTTGCTACCACACAGCATTCTGTTGTATAATATTATAAAATTATATCCATTTTGCTAACAAATGTGATTGTTTCTAGTTTTTCACTATTACTAACAGAGCTATAACGCACATAAGTTAACATGTCTTCTCGTGCACATTTGAAAGAGGTTTATTTTAGCACATATATTTGAAATGGAAGTGCAACCTTGGAGACCACAAACATCCATTTTATTATAAATTGCTAGGTTCTTCAACCAATTGCTAAGTCAATGCACCTGATCTACAGTGGATACGTCCCATCAGGTCACATCCTTGCCAATATTGATTATTATCAGGCGTCGCCTATCTAAGTGGGGGTGAACATTACCTCTTTGCTGCTTCAACTCGCATTCTACTTATTACTAGCAAAATTCATGTTTACATTTGTTCACTGTACATCAGTTTGCTCCTTCGTGATGTGTCTGGTTATTTCATTTGCCTGATTTCCCACAGAGTCACTACCGATTTGTAGGAGATGTTTGTATACTTTGGGTTTTTATTAAAAACAAAAATTATACTTTTACTAAGATGCTAGTATATACTTCACTGAGTGTGGGTGCGGATGTTCCCTACTAAAGTTAATACAAGGCAAATGGTATTAAAGAATACTAGTCAATGCAAGCACATAGCCAAAATACCTGGCTTTTATTCAGACAAAGAAAATTTTATAGTATTGTTTATGAAAACACATTTGTGGTTTCCTTTTAGACTTTTAATATTGATATTTCCTTGTAAATGATTTTCATATTGTTTCAGTTTTTGCAAGAGGTTAATTAAAAATTCATATGTGTTGGTTTATTAATATCTTCTTATAATTCTATCACTTTTTGATTTAAACAATTTAGGCTAAGTTATAAGGGACATACAACTTGAGCACTGTCAAATGTCCTGCAAAATTAGATCTTGTATATTTGTATTATGACACTCTTTGCCGTCAATAACTGTTTTCTCTTAAAATAAATGTCTTAATCTTTGTCTTGTTTGATATTATGATGGAAACATGAGTTATTTTAGATAGTATTTACCTGATATATTTTTCTACTCTGCCTTTACTCTCATTAACTTGTGTATTTTGTAAACAACATACATTCAATTAAAAAGCAAAGTACAGTATAGAGAGCAGTTACTATGCTTTAATGGTGAATTTAGGATTTTTGATATCTTCTTTTGTGCTATGTACAATATTTCTATGTGTCACTTACATATATATTTCTTTGTTAGAATCTTTTTTTCTCCCTTCTACTGGCTTGAAAGTTGTCTCTTCTGTTTAATAGTCATGATTAAGTTAAAAGCTACTAGAGAAGGGAGGCCCAGCCACCCCTGAAGCTTGTGTTGTAGACACAAGGAAAAGGATGCTTTCTGTTTTCTTTTCTTTCTAAGTGCAATAAGACAGTCATAGAAAGAAAAATACTGTATAATCTCACTTAGATGTGGAGTCTAGAAAATCAGCTTCTCAGAAGCAGAGAACAGAATTAGCACGGTGTTTGCCAGGAGTTGGGGAAAGGGGAAAATGGGAAGAATGATCAAAGTTTAGCAACTTTTATTTCGAAGATGAATCAGCACTGGGGAATCTAATGTACAGCGTGATTACTCTAGCTAGTAATACTATGCTATATACGTGAAATTTGATAAGAGAGTAGATGTTTTTATTTATTTTATTTTATATATTTATTTATTTTGTAGAGATGAGGTCTTGCTATGTTGCCCAGGCTGGTCTTGAACTCATAGGCTCAAGTAATCCTCCTGCCTCAGCCTCCCGAAATTCTGGGATTACAGGCATGAGCCACCTCATCTGGCTGTGAGTATATTTTAAATGTTCTCATCCCACAAAGAAAAATGTTTGCTGTGTGAAGGGATGGATATGTTAATTAGATAGTGGTTATCATTTCTTAATATATATCAAAACATCACATTATATACCTTACATGTATAAAGTTTTTGTTCATTATACCCTAATAAAGCTAGAAAAATATATTAAAAAGTAGATATGGAACTTAATACTTAATATAAATACAAGTGAATGAATGAGTGAATGATATGGCAATATAAGAAAACAGAAAACAATGAAAACCTAAAATCTATCTTTTCCTACAAAGATTTAAACTGTAACTGCTGCATCCTCAGTACCCCTTCCTTAGTATTGCCTCATATTTTAGATTTACCTTGATTTTTTAACCACTAAAGTTAGTCATGTTTACTGTTACTTCTCTTTCCTATAGATAATTCCTGGAGTTCTAATTCTGCTGTTTGCAGGATCTCATTCAGAGTCACTTGCTTTTGACTAGCTTGGGTAAATTTCAACCTGTGGACGCACACTTGACTTGGATCTGAGAGTGAAACTCCCGGGCATGGTGGAGGATGCCCTCACTCTGTTGAGCTTCTTCCTTTTTTGCTGCCAGCCTTCCACAGGCACTAGTCCTGTTCTCTTTCTTTTCATTTCTGCAATCTGGGATTCCCATGACACATAGGCAGCCTGAAAGGAATCCCAAACCAGAATAAAGGCAAGCTTGTGGTTACAAATTTAAGAACATCCTTTTATGTTCCCCACTCAATAGAGACAAAGACATGGCACTAAAATCATTACAGCTGAAGTCCCAGAGATGACAAAACCTGACCTTTGCTCTTCTATTTCCCTGGCTATTTCCTTTTGCTGGTGGGCTGATTTTTAGGTTTGAATTCAGCCTTTCTGAGGATCATGAATTTGAAGTACTCTGGACACATATGGAGGAAACTCAGCTCCAGTGCCTCATCTTCAGGACCCTGGAGCTTCAAACATCAATCGCTACCCAGTTAGCCAGCCTGGTGCTAAAAGAGTAAAACTCACTCAACCAGGACCCTCAGCCTCCACTATCAAGTTATTACTCAGGTCCCAATGTCCACTTCCCTTTGGCCCTGGGGTTTTCCTTTACTTTCTTGTAAACTCAGCGATGGAGAGGAAACAGGTTCTACCAGATATGCAGAGACGAGACTGAAGTCTGTGAGAATTTTCTAAGCCTTGGCTTTAACCAAAACTCTTTTAAGCCAATGAAAACAGCATTTGCAACTCAAAACTGCCACCACAGAAGTCATCATTTAAATTAATAATGAACCATAAGAACATCAGATCAGCCAAAGAAACTGAGTCTCCAAGTAAAATCACATTTTATTTGCTTTTTAGGTCAGTCACTAATTCTGTCTTGGCCAAATAGTCTAATAAATATTAGAACACAGTTATATTCTATGTGAGAACACTTTATATGAGATATATTAATTTTCATTTAAAAACAGTATTATTTCTTCTGGGTTTTATCACTTCTCATTTTTTTCAAAAATTTATTATGTAAAAGCAATTTACTGACTGGCGGTGTATTCCAGGCATGGCACTAAAAATCATTATAGCTGAAGTCCCAGAGATGACAAAACCTGACCTTTGATCTCAACAACTTGAGTTTAAATGGGAAAACATGGGAATATAGTAAATGTAATCCAACGTAATGACTTCATTTATAAACAAAATATTAAGGATTCTAATGTGTAATAAATGGCCAAAAACAAGTGACCCTGGTACAAGCAGTCATTACATTATGGTAAAATTTCTCAGGAAAAATTAAAGTCCCTTAAAAAGAGAGAAAGAGAAAGAAATAATTATCAGTTTCAGAAGCACAGTTAAAAGCAAACTTTGTCCTGTTAGTTTCTGTTGAGTGCTAAAAGCCAGGCTGTTGGCTAAGGAGCTAAACAAACCTGTAAGCTGAGAGGTTAGATTTCCTAATCAAAAATGTACAGTACAGATTTACTCCTCCCACCAGAATTGGCCTCTGTGACTTCTTTCCTCTGGAGCTATGGTGAACACACTGGAACAGAATAAAAATAGAAAAGCTGCTTTGACCACATTTCTGTCAAATCCAGGCAAACAAAAACATAGTGTGGGCTGTTTTTAGATTTGTGATATAGTTGTTCCTTCCAAATTAATCCAAGTCCTGAAGTTTTGTCTGTGACAGTTAATTTACTTCTCTGACGCTTGATATAAGCAACTTTGATGTCTTTCTTGGGAATAAATAATCAACAATCATAAGTCAATTTTCATTGACCTTCAAACAATCCAGTAAACTGCCTACTGCAAAACCATATCTTCTTAACAATAACTAACTCTGTGACCTACATAATTTTGAATTATTTATATCACCTTAGTTTAAGGGAGCATGTTACTGGCAAAACAACACAATGATGGATTTTTATGTATGTTTTCTATCTGAAATAATCAAAATGAAAATCTTTACTCCAATTGTGACTGGCTCACTTAAATCATACATGTTTTCTAAACCAAGTTTTTATAAAATTCAAAAACATTAACTTATTTGTATTTTGAGCAGAATGCCCAGAACAATTATAGACACGAGAATTCTCTAGTTTTCTAAATACAGTGTTTTTCTATATAATGCAATTTGTCATAGCAGAAGAATCACAGCCTCAGCAGACATGTCTTAGAATTAAATCAGATCATTTTTATTGACTAGCTCCATGAACTTGGGCAAGTTTATTAACCCTACTAAACCTAATCTATAAAATGAGGATAACATCAAACTATCAAGAATAAATGTACTGATATTTGTAGGTAAAGAATACAGCATCTGGTATTCAACTCTTGGGCACTGTGCCGAAGCTGTTAAGTGATGATGAAGATGATGAAGATGACCACAACGACTATGGTGACTACAATGATCATCAGAATTCCCTCTTAGGAATAATTTTTAGAATACTCTCAAACACTGCTATAGTAACACAGTATTGTATGTAGAGGTTCAAGAGCATAATATTCAATTTTCATGAAAAATACTCATTTGGAATGACAGAGCTCCTGCCTTCCCACTTTTTAGAAGATAACACCAGAAACGTCCAAATAGGTTGCACATGTCTCTAAGGATCCAGTTTAATAAAGCAAATTACTAGTGCACAAATTGGCAGATAACAGTTCTCTCTCTCATTGATCTAGTTTTCAGACTAATGAGTAGCTCCCCTGAGGCTGAGTAGCTCTATTGCTTAAAGCCATGTTTTTAAGGATTAGCAAGCATTTTACTATGGAAGACTGGTTCCTCTACGTTATAGGGTAGATAACAGTAAGGGTTTCTCTCCTGCTGTCCCACCCAAGTACGTGACAGCCGTGTTCACCAAGGTGGTCATCCCCAGAAAAAGGTGACCAGGGCCTTAAAACAAACACTGGAACACATGTCAAATGATGCTTTTCAAAGCCACACCATTCATCAAAATGCTGAAGGAATTTTTCCCTAATATGTGTTTTCCCTAATAAACAAACACCGATTAATTGCCCAGAAGTAGGAGACATCCTCAGTAACATGTAGAATTTTCTTTGGCCACTTTCGTGCCACAAACTTGGAAAAGTTATTTCTTCTTTCTGAGCCTCACCAATGAACTAAGGATAATTTCAATTGCAGATGAATAAATTAAGGGTCCTATGTAGGATGATGAACAGAGAACACATGTAGGAACTGGGCTTAAGTCCCTTTTCCACGCTTCTAGTTGAACCAACTATTTGGGACAGGGTAAAAATATGCAGCTAAATTGGCAACAATTAAAAACAAATTTAATGCTTAAAAACAATAGCTAAGCTTAATAAACACTTACCAATATGTCAAGTGTATGAATTTACGTTAATGTTGTCGAGGTCAGATTTGTCTTGATGCAAAGGCTTCTTCTTATATAGAATCATCATATTCAGAGCTCCTAAATGTCAGCTGAAAAACTGGCCTCTAGCTTAATTTAACCTCAACTATTATCAGTAAAATAAATATTGTAACCTGTTTCAAAAATAGCAAAATTTAACAGTAAAGTTTAAAAATACATTTATTTATGAATGAATTGTATACTTGTACTCCTGTATTTTGTGCTATATTTTATGGAATACGAAGCAATAATATTATTAAAAATCATGAGATAAAAACACATCTATTAGGAAAAAATTCTGTCAGCATTTTGATGAATTATCTGGCTCTGAAAAGTATCATTTGACATGTTACAATTAGGAAACAGTTAATGCACCATAACATTTATTTGAAAACTTTAAATCGAGCAAGTCAGTGCTCAGGTTTGCATAACGTGATGTTAACTTTTACAAACTCACACCCTTCACGTATCACTTTAGTTACCCTAAAAGCCAGCTATTTGTAGAGATTCGTGGTCTCCCCACAGATAAAGATTCCTACACCAATCCAAAATAAAATGTGAAGAAATAGATTTCCTCTGTTGCCCAGGAGGACGGGGAACCATGGTCCCCACTGTTTTCCAGATCTACTTTGTGTGTGTTTGGGATGTAAGTCATCCCGAACTTGCCCACTCCACATAGACCTGCCTGGCCTATTAGCTGATACTGATCATTTGGAGATGACTTAAAACCACCTTTTTACTTAAGCTACTCAAAGCACCAAAAATCCAGTGTTATTCAACAAGCAGAAGTTTTTTAACATTATATTTTCTATGGAATGGTAACAAATTTCCATAAAAGTGATATAAAAATTTAATACCAAGGAAAATCTTTATCAATTTTTGTTTTCTATTTAAGAGAAACTGCCTAGATCTTAGAAACAATTGATTTTGCAGGAAAAAAACCTCACAGCTTTATAACATAATAAATAACAATTTGAAAACATGAGTTTATTTGTACTTAATGTGATTTCATTATAGTATGTAATGTTGATGATTGGTTAGATAGAAGCCAATGATAAAATTTATAACTCTGACAAAGCATTTATTAAATTTTAAGAAGTAGAACATTTTGTTACTCATCCCTCATATTCTTCCTTCAGAAAAACAATTTTGAACAAATATACCATGTAGGTATGTTCCTACTAATGGTTTAAAGTGACCTGTCCTGTAGTTGAACTTCTTTTTCATTATGAATTAACACTGATACTATAACTTGAAAAATACACTACTGAAAAATTGTATAAACTTTTTTATAAATTAGATAAAAATTTAGAATTTATATACTTTTTATCTAATTTACCTAATGAAAATCTGATGATCTATAAATTCTTAAAATAGTAACACCGAGAATCTAGATGAAAATTGAAATAGTGGATCGTGACGAGGTTGCATTTACTGCAAACATAAAAATATGATTCAATATTTGAAAACTGTTAACATGGAAAAAAACCCAAAATGATTAATAAAAATTGAATCACAGTTAGTAAAATATAGTATCTATTCTTGATTAAAATGAACAATTTTGGAATACAAGAAGATAACAATCTTTTATGTGATTTTTATGAAACAAAAGCATAAAACCTAGTAATCTAACAGAAACCATTCCTATTAAAGAGCCAAGAATAGAATGCTTACTTACTTTTTTTTTGAAAGTGCTTTCTAATGCAATTAGATGGGAGAATTAAGTATAATTATTTGAAAGAGGAAAGAAAATATTCATTAATTCCGGAAAACACACAGCAAAAGGATCAATCAACAACAGTTACTAAAGAAAAGTGAGTTCAATGAAGTTGCTACTTAGAAAATCGTATTTCAACATTTATTAGCAATTATCATTTAGAAAATATAATAAAAAATTATAGAACAGCAATTAGAATGAAAAAGTAGCAGTGAGAATTTACAAGTGAGCCTAAGGATTAACTTTATGAACTAAGAAAGATCTATGTGAAGAAAATGATAAACTTCTACTATGGAGCAAAAAATGGTTTAAATAATAAACATAATGAATATTAATATTCAAGTTTTCATATCTAAATGCAGCAAGTATTGATCTCAGCCACAGTGCATCTCCAATTGTGATAGAAATAGCAATTATTGGCCAGGCATGGTGGCTCACAGCTGTAATTCTAGCACTTGGTGAGGCCAAGGTGGGAAGACTAAGAGATCAGGAGTTCAAGACCACCCTGACCAAGATGGTGAAACCACATCTCTACTTAAAATGCAAAAATTAGCCAGGCGTGGTGGCAGGCATCTGTAATCCCAGCTAATCTGGAGGTTGAGGCAGGAGAATCGCTTGAACTCAGGAGGCGGAGGTTGCAGTGAGTCGAGATTGTACCACTGCTCTCCAGCCTGGGCAACAGAGCAAGATTCCCTCAGCAAAAAAAAAAAAAAAAAAAAAAAAAGAAAATAGCAATTATCATGGCTAGAATAAGTGACACATTCTTGTTTGGTTAAAAAAAAAAAAGACGTTTCAATTAAATACTAACGATTAAATATATATCTTGGCATACTTCCTGTTTCGGTTTCAGCTTCACTCCCTCCTCATTGTCTTATGTGCCTTTACGTACTCACCAAATAACTGAAGATATTGCTAATTGCAAGTTGCCACTCTTAATATCAGAATACATATTTTAAATTGAACAATGGTATGAAAACATATTGTACATTGAAGATGTACAAAATAGAAAGTGCATACATATCTAATTTAGCTTAATAGTAATCACAAAAGTACATATATATATATATATATTTTGTAAGCAGACAACACTTATTGTGGTAGTCATATACTTCTGATTAAGTATTTAAAAAAAGGATTTTAACATGGTAATGACTGAAATAAAAAAGGATTCACTTATTCATGCCTGATATATGTTCACACTACATTTTTGGATCTATTTTCTAGAGTCAGTATGGATGAGATGGGGGAAGGGAGCAGGAAAGAATGAGATAGATATATGAGGTCATTCTTGAAAAATGTGTTCATAATTTTAAGATCCATGCAATCCACAAATAGAAGCACTGTTACAAAAAACTCATCTAAGAACAATGACACTGTTAAAGATATATTCAAATCCACAATATATTTTCACAACAAGATAATTTGGACTCCATCAATTCATCATAAAGGGATTATTATCGTATTTAAAGAAAACAATGGTAAGGTGTGCAAAACATGACACTGAAGTCCCAACTGAGTTTCTATATTTGAACAAAATAACGACTACAGCTATGTGTAAAGCAATTATGACCTGAATATTAATTAGATTCTTTTTGGATAATGTTTTCCTCTTGGATCAATACACTTCGTTAATTCTCTCAAGAGAAAGTAAGTATTGTAGCAGTGACCAATTGTTTATAGCTTACAGAAAGTCTGAGATATTGAAAGGTAGTATTTCTGCTTATGTTTGTACATATTTTGTCATATTTAGAGAAACAAATAGAAGTCAAATTAAAAAAAAATTATTTCACTTACTTGAAAGACTGAAGACAAATATCCTTATTTAAAATGACTTATTTTTGCAAAAGTAGCTATGAGATTACAGTCAAGTTCAGAGAAAACCTAAAAATCTCTCTAAATACCAAGTATATACAAAATAAGGAAGATATATATGTGATTCTCATTTTTTTTAAAGTAACATAACCAAATACCCACACTTAATTAAATTGCTAAACACACACACCCACCCACCCACACACACACACACACACACACATACACACACACATCTGAATAACATCTACATAGGAAAGGACATTGTAAAATAGTTAACAGCCCTAAAGTAATTTTAATATGAGAGACATTTTCATAAAACAAATCCCTTTCCACATAGAATGTTTATTCACAATACATCAGAAACTCATCAAGAGGCTTGCTATTTGGAGAATTACAATTACTTTCTCATTCTGTTGTTTCATTTTATTAATTTTTTCAATATATGAAATATCTTCTTAATTTATTTCCTGACAGCAAAGTAAAATACACAATGAGGTACATTTTCTGAGAGATTATCTTCATCTTTTTTTTTTTTTTTTTTTTTTGAGATGGAGGCTCTGCCTCCTGGGTTCAAATGATTCTCCTGCCTCAGCCTCCCGAGCAGCTGGGACTACAGGCCAGTGTCCTCACACTTGGCTAATTTTTGTATGTGTAGTAAAGACACGGTTTCGCCATGTTCCCCAGGCTGGTCTCAAACATACAGCTCTTGACCTCAGGTGATTCACCCCCATCGGCCTCCCAAACTGCTAGAATTACAGGCATGAGCCACTGTGCCTGGCTCCCTCTTCATCTTCACTGTGCTTTGAACCACAATCCTGAGGCTGTGTGGCTTTTGATACAGACTTTTCTCTCTGAAGTTTAATAATGTATTTTTATCAGATCTTATATATTCTCTTACTTTTTGAATATGGTAAGTGTTTTTTTTAATCTAACTAAAAGCCCTCAATATATCTCATTCAACTGGCAGTTTTGTTCCTTTTTCTCCAATCTTATGAAAGCGTCCTGCACATACAGTTTACCTCATTTTTTTCATAAATATATTCTAACTATGACACATAACTTTATTATACTACTCCCTGACAGTACAGATTGCCTGATCCAAACTCAAATCTTTTTTCAAAGTGTTTCTTTTTAGCTTATCAATTAACCAGGATCTGTTGAATTCTTAGTATTTACATTCTACTTAAAACACTGCAAATGACATCTTCATTTAAAAAAAAGTAACAATACGAAAGTTATATACAGATGATATGCAACCAAGTCTCCAGAATTGCAGTAATGCCAAACTATCCTTCCCCTACAATATATGCTGAAATTATCACATCATTGCTGGAGTTTATATTATAGAATTCTACATAGATGGAGGAAGAAAGGTGGCCAAGCCCACAGTTGGCGAGATCACGATCTCTCTGAGGAGCAGGGAATACTTTGAACGGAAAACGATGAGTTCGTGTCCTTTGTAGGGACATGGATGAACCTGGAAACCATCATTCTCAGCAAACTGACACAAGAACAGAAAATCAAACACCGCATGTTCTCACTCATAGGCGGGTGTTGAACAATGGGAACACATGGACACAGGGAGGGGAGTATCACACACTGGGGTCTGTCGGGGGGGGGGAAAAAGGGGAGGGATCGTGGGGGGTGGGGAGTTGGGGAGGGATAGCATGGGGAGAAATGCCAGATGTAGGTGATGGGGGAGGAAGGCAGCAAATCACACTGCCATGTGTGTACCTATGCAACAATCTTGCATGTTCTTCACATGTACCCCCAAACATAAAATGCAATAAAAAAAAAAAAGAAGATAAAAAAAAAAAAAGGCAGAGGGGACGGAATGCTGACCTGAGCCTGGGGCCGTATGATAGATGAGCCTGAATTGGGCAACCGTATTTGGGTGTTGTTTTAGGATTTATGCAGAACTTTTGAAAAGTTTGCGAGGAGAGAAACATGACCAGATCAGTATTTCAGCACCTCTTTCTGAGTCTTTTGCTGTGATAGCGAGGCTGGAATGTGGAGGGGGAGGCCTTGAAGAAGGAAAGTGGTTAGAAAGGCGTTGATACAGCAGCATGTTTGCTACGCAGCAAGCCGCACCAGGCATTTCATTCCCGTATCTCATATTGTTATACCCAAGAGAGTTAGATGGAACAGCTCCATGCTCTGAGTTTGAATTACAAGTCCGTTATTAATTAGCCAGTGACTGAGAGATGGCTAATGCTCAAAATTCTCTGGGCCTCGAGGAAGGGGCTGGATTCCTTTTTATACCTTGCTTAAGGTAGGGGATGGGGAGCCTAGCTGGAGCAGGGTTTTCAGCAGCAGAACAAGGAAGTTAGATAAGGAAGCTGGTAACTGGGAGGCAGGAGGTTCTCACGATTGTTGATTTTCAAGGAGGGCATACACAAGGGGTTCCCATGATTGCTGGTTACCAAGGTGGGTATTCGGTACTTGTCATACAATCAATCAACGGGGGCATTCACAACAACAAGTGGGCTTGTCAAGCAGGCTATGGTTACAAAGGTTATATGCCTCTATAGCTCTAAGCACAGCATGACCCAGCACAGCAACGTGACCCACATATGCACTCAAGGGAGAAATGGCAGGAGGGGGTGAGGCGGAGGTTAAGATGGAGTCTCTCAGGCTAACACAGGGTAGGTTAGCACATGATAAATACTTCTCAATGGTATTTAATTAATTACAGTTACCTTCCTCCAATTCTTTATACTGGTCTAATGTGTTATTGCAAAATTATGATCCAGACTTTGTTTCCATTTCATCACCTGTCCTCCCTCCTCTCCATCCATGATCTCTTTTGGCCACAGTTGCCTTGGCTTTTCTACTTTGTGAAACCATCTATTTTCATAGATCACAGAGAAGCTGCAGAGCTTTTCTTCCCCCCATGTGGCATCTCTCCAGGCTTTTCTGAGTCTCCTCTCTTCTGATATCCAGCTGTGACTAGTGCAGCTTGAATCCCATTATTTTTGATGACTACATATTTTACAGCCCGACTTCCTGTTCAACCTGATTTTGACTCTGATAGAATTAAACCTGCCCCTCAACTGAAGATGGCATGTCTGCCAATTTAGCTGCTTTCTTCTATTAAAAGCATCTGATACTTATTTTCATTCGTAATTTGAAAATGGAAAAATTGTGTTTGAGGGCAGTGCTACTCATCACCAGGTGGTTGTGGCTTCCTTCCACCTAGAAAGTTCCCTCTCTGCCACCACACTCCGTACCTTCCCCACTTACTCACTGGTGCTTGAAATCCCACCCTGAGAACCTCATTCCTTCAGCAAACAACTCGAGGTGCTGATCGCTGTGAAAAATGAGACTCCCCGGGAGAGAGAGAGTACTTTAAACTGTCACCCGCATTCACTATTTACTGAGATTGAATTTTAAACCGTTATGAGAGCAGGTCCTAGTGGGAAGAGACTTAGAGTAAAGAAAGGAGATTTCCTAGAAGAGTCGGTGCAGAAAGTTCAGGATGTAGAAGCATTCAAAGGCCATTCCTTTTATTATTTCCTCATTCTGCCTGGAGCTGACTCTGAATTATTATCACTATAGATATCATTTGCATTACCTATGTTTTCATCTGGGACAGATGTAAAACTATCTTTTTCTTTTCTTTTCCTGCAATGTGATAAACATGAGTCAGGGCCTAGTGGACACCAAGGACCATGAAGCTGCAGGGGTCGGTGCCCTAACAGGATGTGAGCATCAACTCTCAGAAGATGTTAAAATTGGTCATTAGTAACAAACACTGGCAGTGCTTGAAAAATGTCAAAATAAACAAACAAAAGTTTAAAAAACGCTTAGCTTGGCTTGATGCCCTATTTGAAGCACTCTAGAAGACTCTCATCATTAGCTGAAGAAAAATTCACGGCAGTGCAATACATATTTCATAGAAAAAAACTGCATCAAAGTTAGGAGATCTAAAATGAGCACCAGCAACAAAATACTACCATTACAATGACATTCGAAAAGAGGGAAAAATGGCAAAGAAAGTATCAGGTGCCTGAGAATTAGCTATTTTTCAGAGCTTTAAAGAAAGAGGAAGAAAACAATTGTTAGCATACCTCCATGTTAAGGTATGAATCACTGTATGTATATTAATGATATCTCACTACTAAATCCCACGCCTGTTTATCATTAATGTACTTATAGATACAAAACAAATAAAAAAGGATGCAGCTTCCATACTATGAATTGCTCTTCCAGTTGCAAGCTTACATGTGATTACCTGGTTCTGGCAGTGCTATTTGAAATGCACAGTGAACTCCACAATGCATATAGTCCTCCTGTGGTGTCCGCAGGTCATTGGTTCTGGGACCCCCATGCATACCAAAATACCTGCTCTACAGATATGACATATGGGAAAAGCCAGCCCTCCCTAAATACATGGATTTCACATCCCATCAACACTGTATTTTCCATCCATGCTTGGTTGAAAAAATTTGCATGTAAGTAGACCTGTGCAGTTCAAACTTGTGTTGTACAGGAATCAACTGTACGCCCACACCTGTCATGGGTACGTGTGCAGGTGGACACATGGAGTCTTGCTAGATTCATCTCAGCTTTGCAGTGCAGTTACTTTTACTTTACGCCCTTAATAGGTATAGTACTTTACGGTTTACTATTGTACTACTCTATGACCTTAATAGGTTCTTTGTAACTGTGACTTTAAGGAAAACTATGTATATATTAAAAAATTCCTTGTCAATGTCATAACAAAACTACACTGAACGAAACCATGCTACTCCAGTAACTGCTGGGCCTCCTTTCGCTTGAAGTCTCAACTTCCAAAGACCTGTGGACAATGATCAGTGAGGACTTCCATATATTGTATTACATAGGAAAAAGTATCTAAAACTAAGCTTCTATGAGTATATAGGCACAGATAGTAACACAGGATCATGTTACTATAAAAAAAAATACACAGAAACCACATGCATAACAAATAATTCACTTCAAACTTGTAATATCAGTTATTCACTTACAGTATATATTTTCTAAAGGCAGGGTTTTCAAATGCCTGTTTTTGTTGAATTAGGTCAGAAATAATTGCAATCTTCCTAACACTCCAAACCTATTGTAGATTAATATAAAATTTATTTCAATGACTGGACATTTTCAACCTTTAATTCTTGAATAAACTCTCAGTAAAGGAGATGATTATGAGATGACTTTAACTCTTAACTCACCACTGTATAATTCGGATTATCAGTCTTGATGAGTAAGTCTCAACACACAGATAAATTGATAGATAAAATTTATTAAGAAGTTGTAGCTTTAGTTTCTCACAGAAATCAAATAAAAAGTATTTTTTAAGAAATGACATTAGTTCACAATATTTTAATTATAAATCAAGGAAAAACAGATCCTGAAAACATCTATTGTATACTGTAGCTAACATTTCTAATTATTAGTTATTTAAAAAATTGGTGACGTGTATACCTATGTAACAAACCTGCACATTCTGCACATGTACACCAGAACTTAAAGTATACTAAAAAAAAAAAAAAAAAAAACACCGGTGACCATTATGTTGCCATCATTTGATTTTTGAGAAAGAGGTGTAAAAAATATATGCAAATGAAAACCAAAGACCAAAATGATAGAGAAAAAATTGCCATTTACTCTTACCTTTATCTTTTAAAAGAGATTTGGATAACTCATTTGTAGAAAGAACATAGAATTGAATGACAGTCTTTCTCATATAAAATATAACTAACAAAAAGGCACTGAGAATATTTATATTAGTTCACAATTGAATGTGAGTATATGCATATAGTTTTTTCCACTTTTATGTCAAAAGTCATGAAAGCACTATTCCATTCATATTTATGGGTAATTAGAGAGATGAATGGGTTTCTGGATTTTGCATCAGATTATCTGTGCAACCCTGGTCAGGTCAATTATACATTTTTGTCTTCAACTCCTGTCTTCCAGAAGCAAATTATAACAATTGCCTAATAAGCTTATTTTGAGAGTTAAGTAGCAAGTAAGAACAGAGGACATTGTGCTGACTTCAATTTTCAGTTAAGCAATGAATATATTTTTAATATAAATATTTTTCATCCATTGTTTATTTGAAATTCAAATTAAATGAGGTTTTCTGTATTTTATCTGGAAAGTCAAATAGAGAGTAATCTTCAGGAAACTGTTTATTACCAGGATATGGTATATGAATATTCAGTTATAAGTAGGATTTTTAGCTAGACCATCTGGGTCAAAATACTGACACTTTGGCTAGATGATTTAGACTCTCTAAGCTTCTGTTTGCTTATGTGTCTGATGAAACCTGTACTGGCCACTTCTTCAAATGGTTGTGAAGATGAAATGATAACATATACTTGCTGTGCTTAGCACAGTGTTAAGTGTTTAGTAAGTGTTGACTATCGCCATTATCACTGGATTGATTTTATATGAAAGCTCTTCAACTGTACTAGAGGTATTTAGAATGATATTTCTATTGCTATAAATAACTGCATGCATTTCTTTTCAGCATACTCTATGTCACTTAAAATAATTGCAGAGTGGAAGTATGAAACTACAACTTTATTGTAATATATAATTCATTTATTATATGGAACATATTAAACAGCCCCTCCTCCACCATGATCTTAGAAATGACTCTAATGCCTACTAACGTATTTTTCACAAAGTTAATTTAGATGTCAAAACAGAACCAGAGAAAAAAATAGTTTAAAGTCCAGGCCTCTGAACCAATCAGCATTGTACTAATACTATACTCCTTCTAGCTCCTACTATCAGATGTATAACGTGAACTATCACCCAACTAGCATACGTGGGGGAGGAAAGACATGATTATTCACATTTCAGTTCTCTAAACTATGAGCACAAAGTTAAGATTTCAAAAATTATCAATTTCCTCAAGATTTCTCTGGTGCCCAAGAGTTGCAAATGCATTATTGACTAATCCTGAGCACAGTTGTGATGGCATTAATTGAAACATCCAAGCAAATAACTGTTCATTGAATATTTGTCTGCTTGGTTCACAAATTACAGTAAGAGGTCTGTGTTTATAATGAAGGCCTTCTGTTCTTTATGTTAAATCTATTTATTAATAGATTAATAAATCTATGAAATTTACATTACATATGGAACAAAAATCTGTATGTCTCCCTCCATTAAATTTATCTAAAATAAAATTCAGTGTTTCTTAGTGGTATACCAAGTGCAAAGTCAACATGATATATAACATCACTTGTGTCTCTAAACTGCCTTGCTATCAGGAGATACGGGATTATTAGAACATTTTATCACTTGGAAAAATATTGCCACCCTCAAATAAATTTACAACTGTCTTGCTTTGAAAACTGTTGTACTGCTTTTATTTTTACCAGACTCAAGCACCCAAAAGGTTTGCTCACAGATAACCCAAAAAGAACTGTTTTTTCTGTGTTGGCCACATACATATTTTCTTGATGATAGCCATCAACAAACATGCTTGTAGCTGAGCAGAGTGTGTGGTGTAAAATGCCAGGCATAAATAGTTAATAGGTTTTTCCATTGGTTTCTATTGAACTACTTGCTCCAAGTAATTCCTCAAACAATAAGATTAGTGTTATAAGATATAAACAAATAAAAGCCCTTGACCTTACAAAGATAACCAATGATATTCAATAAAAGAGTAGGTTTTATGGCATAGGTATATTTTTTTGGGTTTTTCCTTTCTAGTTTTTAAGTTAAATTATTGCCTACTTTGTTTTTATTGATGTTGTTTTCAAATGAATATGGAGAATTTAAAGTGATACAACTCTTTTATATTTTATTAAGAGCAGAAACTGAAAGGTCAGAAAGTGTAAGCTTATGTGTTGTTTCTGTTGGAACAGATTCAGTACCAAGATTAAAGGAATCACCTTTAATGTTTTATATGAAAGGACAAAGGAGCATAAATACATTGATTTGTGCCCTTTATTTAAAATTTTATGTGACAGTCACAGACAGATCTTATATAGAGGGGGAGATAAGAAAACCACTGTGCTTGTTTTGTAACTGTTACATGTTGGTTAACTTCCAGAATTCCTGAGTGTTCCTAAAATATGTGTAAATAAAAGGTAATATTGTAATTTTCAACATCGGCATGCAAAAATTCATGTGCAAACCTTCCTAAAAATGCAAATAAGACAAAAATTATATACATTTTGCAAAGCTTATTTTCGTGATAATACCTGGTATGATTCTATTCAAAACAGGTAGGGTATATCTTCACACATGCCTGTAGAAAATACTTTAGTCACAGAAAATGAACTCTAAAATGCTCTAACTTTTGACATGACTAATGATCTATACTACTGGAAGTGATACTGTTATATTTTATATATGCTATTCCACAACGCATGAATTATAATTGAATAAACAATAAATTAACTTTCACAAAAACAGAGGATTGTTTAAATAATTTATATAACAAGGGAACCATGAATAGTTAAAATATTTTTTTAATTTTAATTAAAAAAATAAATGTTATTGGTATAATTTTAAGTAAAAATAGCGATAGTCTTTTACTTTCCTTCTGGTCCTTGATTCAGGAAAGAAAGTCTTTAGTTACAATATGATCCCAATTTTAATAAACAGAAATATATACATGTTTTGGTGTTTGTGTGTAGAAGGAAAACCCTTAGGGAAAACAAAATTGGAACAAGGGTTTTCCCTGTGAACTAAATCTCTTTTCAGAAATATAATAAATGTGCCATTTCCCTAATCAGAAAATAAGTTTAAAACAATTAACTATATAGTTAAAATTGTGTAATAGAGTAATAGAATTCATTTAAAAGTAGCCTGTATATGTTTTCATATACTGACAAATGAAAACATAAACTCGATATTTTAAAAAGATAAACTCTAGGTAAGTTTAAAAGTTAGAGAAAGTTCAAAAAAATTATCAAGATGCTATTAGACTATCCATTTTATAACACTGTGTGTTTTATAACATTGCATATAAATTTTTTACCATTTAAAAATATTTCCTTTATAAACCCTTACTATATAGAAGCATAGTCAAAAACTATATGCACATATTTATGTCATCTAGATAACATGTATATATCTACACATAACATACATGTCACCTACAGATTATATATATACATATATATATATAAAATGCTATTAATCTTTAAGAATTTCTCATAAAGTTGGGCTGTATTCTGATTAATAAGATTAAAAATCTGCTGAAGGGAACATGGCTGACTTCCCTTGGATTTCTGAACTTTCACTTCTCTTTCGTGCCTCATCTTTGAATCTGCAGGCACATGGCTTGACCGAGCCCCCACTTCCCCATTGGTAATGCTTGTCCATCAGCTTTCAGTCACCCTCCTAGTCACATACTTAAATGTACAGTCCTAAACAATCATATTCTCGCTGTTTCCTGGTGCCATATTTTTCTTTTATATCTAGATAGTTTTCTTGAATATATAAACATGGATAGAGTTGCATGTCAACACCCATGAAAACACGAAGTTCGCTACCAGGTGATCCTGCCTCACAATCCCCTTTTCGCAAGGATCTGCAGAAAGAGTTTGTTTGTAGCATGTATTTTTTTAAACACAAGTGACAGAATTTAAGGAAATCCTTAAAGTGTTAACATAATTAGACCTTACCCATTCCCTTACTTTAAGCATAATACTTGAAATCCTCCATTTATAAAACCCTTGGTGGTTCTATTTCTCCTTATGCCCATACAATTTCCCTCAAACAGAATAATCTACCCTTGAATTTCAGACTACATTCACAATTTATATATAATTCCAGTGCTCAAGAGACTCAAGCTTGGTAAGTGTTCAGTGAAGTATAGTGATTAAAATTCAGTTTCATTTTCGATGGATAGAATGTAAAGTTCAAGGATGTTAAAAAGACAGTGATAGTCCTGGTAATCTACAAAATAGCTAATATGTGACTCCAAATTAATGTAAAATGATCAGCTATATAGATTATTAATACATATAAGTCCAGATGATAAAATTACATGTGATGCTACTATTGCTATATAAAACATAATTTTTTAAAAATAATGAAAGCAGCATTTTAATATTAGGTTAACGCAAAAGTTATTGTGGATTTTGCCATTAAAGTAAAGTACTAAATGCTAAATGTGTAACAAACAGATAATTTGTGCTTATTTTTAGAAAAGAAATAAATTCATAAATGAAAACTCAAATTTTAGCTACAAATTCAACATAAAGAAAACCAGGTTGTAACTTGCTGCCACTATCATCTCTGTTTGACTTGTCATAAGATGTGAACAAAGGAACAAAGTGTGATGAGTATGTGAAATATTTTAATTTGTGTATATAAACTGGCTCTTAGAATATTTATAGAAAAAAAGACTTTAAGTTACATTCCCAATTGCAGTATATTTATAATAAAGAGAGGCTGCTAAGATACCTTTCTCTGAAAGTAACAACCCTCATTTAAAAGTACTTGTCCTAGTGTTTGTTAAAATTATGTCCATATATGAAATAAGATTGCTGTATTGTTATACCTCTTTACTAACAGTTGTTAAAGCTGACCTATGGGCACATTCCTTTCCATAAACATCACTCTACTGTTTTTATGTTTGAACATTTTCATAATATTTTTAAAAACCAGCAACTCTATTAGCAAATGTCTGAGCATCTCAGTTTAGATGTGAAAAGGAAATTTACCCCATGCCAAGCTTCCTCTCTCTATAACACAGCATACACATTGACACACACACACACACACACACACACACACCCCACACACAAAATTAAGCACTTGGTGAAACAAGTGTGCAAGCCACACTTTTAAATGCTTCCTCCTGTTTAGTGTAAAAAGCCAATTGCTTCAGACAAGTCATCCAGAAACACACAGCCACACACAGGAATCAACAGCTACAGGTGGCCAGTTGACATCTAAACAGAATGTTACATTTTTTCCTGGGTTCTTAATCCCCATTAAATGGGAATTCTTGGCAGTATTGTCCTTGGATAAGATGGCAAGGTTCAGTGCCCCATTTAGTAGGGTTTTTTTCATGAGCAGGAATGTTGAGTTTATTACTCAGTGTAAATACGGAGTAGTAAGTGCAGCTTTAGCAAAGTATCCTCTAACACACTCATTCTACACAGACGGTTCTATTGCCCTCAACAAATAGACTCATTGAAAGGGTAAATGCATAGCTGTGGATGTGGCAACTCATTCAAGTGTCTTAACCCTGGTCAACTTATAATTAGCCAACTCCGAATGTGCATTTTATTCTATTTGTTATTCACAGCATATTTCAATGCAGCGTTTTTAATGAAGGGGAAAAAAAAATGTGAGTGTAAGATACAGAGGAGGCCAGGAGTGTTGCGCTGTGTATTTTTGATGATAAAAAGACTGAGCACTTGCCAGCGGCAGCTCACTGTCAGTAAAAATGAATCCGAAACAGATGCCAACTGCGTGAAAAGCTTGAGTCCTATACATTTTTTATTAAGCAAAGACACAAATCATGAGAAAAGTACATAGGGGCAAGAACATCAAAGGATACCACTGTTTCAAACCAACACACAGGGGCCTATCCACCGTCTCCTTCCCAGCCTAGAACACGATGTCCTCAAAGCTAGAACACTGAGCATTAACTAACCTGTTGAAAATAAATAACTTCATTTTGTATGCTTTATTATGCCAGGAACTTAAAATTTAAATATGCTTCTGAATTATTTAGAAGTATGCTTAAAAGAGGGTTTTAGCATGGGCTATTTCTTAAGCAAGTGTTGGCCAATCAAAGGTTACTTTCTCTCCTTTGACATATACTCAGCTTTGTATATTGCATTACTTGATATTACCACATTTTTATGATTTAGTATATAGTAAGCTTTTAAAGAGAATGGATGTATTACCATGTTCTGAAAAAATAATTTCTAATACTAATTGAATAGACACAACATGTAACATTTTCCTCAGCAAGTTAGAATCTGAACAAACTTTAGTACAAAACTGTGAGAACAGAAACTAACCTGAGCACTTGCATTCTGTATACAACAGTGTTTCAGTATGTCCTCCACATTTCAGTAGAAAAATTAAAACACGAAAGCCAAGTGTTTACAGTGGCTACATTGGCAATTCAACACCATTAGAACTTGACACTGCAGCTATGCTGGACAAATGGGTACCGTTAGAAGGTAAACCTACGTTGATAATAACTTTGTAAATAAATGCTCAGGCTTGTATGAAACAGCTCACAAAATGCTAAACCTGTCTAGCCCAGCACTGTTCTATAGAAATACAGTGAAAGCCATAAATATAATGGTACTTTTCTAGTTCCTGCATTTTTAAACACTGAAAAGAAACAGGTGAAATTAATTGCATTTAAGTTACTATATATAGAATATTATTATTTGAGCATATAATCAATGTTAAAATTTTCAAACATTTATTAATTATGACTGTTTTATCTTCATTTCTTATATTACCTGTAAGCATACAGCATTGGAAATACTTTTTTGGTAATTAGTTGTCATAAAAGTTGAAATTGAAAAAGTAGATATACACATGCAAATTTTTTTTTTTTTTTTTTGAGACACAGTTTTGCTCTGTCGCCAGGCTGGAGTGCAGTGGCAGCAGTCTCGGCTCACTGCAACCTCCACCTCCTGGGTTCAAGCGATTCTTCTGCCTCAGCCTCCCGAGTAGCTGGGACCACAGGCACGTGCTACCATGCCTGGCTAATTTTTGTATTTTTAGTAGGGACAGGGTTTCACCATGTTAGCCAGGATGGTCTCGAACTCTTGACCTCGTGATCTGCCCCCCCTCGGCCTCCCAAAGTGCTGGGATTACAGCACATCCAAATTTTTTCGAAACACACTTGCAAGTTTCACAATAATAGAAAAAAGTAGTTGTTTTTAAACCTTAATTTACTATAATTAAGTAAGTTTTAAAATTCAGTCCCTCCGTCTCTCTGGCTTCATGTGTTCTCCCCAGGCAGAAGCTGCCCCAGGGATGTAACAAGACGAGGCCTCTGGTGGCCTCCAGGTGGCACTAGGCTTTTGGGAGCACCTGACCCATTCATGGTTTTCAGATCAAATGTAAATAAAATGGACCTCGAAATGTAAGTGTGGAAAAGACTTTGCTACCTTAAGTATGATCTCAGGGAATGAAAACAAACTCTCAACAGCATTATGGGAAAACAGAAGGGGTGGATTTGAAAAACGGATAGTAATTATGAGAACAGGTGGTCCCAGGACCACAGAATAAGATGACTGCATAGGGTCTTTGCATAAGCCAGTGGCTTTTCTCCAAAAAAACAGCTTCAAATTCTCATGTCTAAAGCTATGAAATTAACATCTGAGAATGAAACAACTTGAGAGTAGCACACTACAACCTCGGGTTTCAAATTTCCTGTTTTATTGAAATGTCTTAGGCATTAAAGCTCACATTAAAGGTCCTTTAAAATGTTTTGAAAGATGCAACTGTTCTTTATTCTGTTTTTGAATCTAAAAATTATATTTAGCCAGAAGTTAAAGCTTACAACTTCTATGTTGGGCTTTCTTGACATATAATTCTATATAGTAACATCTATATGTGATTATATACACATATATGCAATTATTATGTATTAACATCAAATAAATGTAATGTCTCCACTTGTTCTCAAAATACATAAACAAAGTGATAACCCTATTAAAACTTAATTTAATCTTATTACGTTGTAAAATGTTAATTTTCTACAGCTGCTTCATAAACGCACCTAACATACATTTAAAAAAATGTTTTGCAAATGACAAGGCAAAGGCTTATAAAGGTTAAGTGATGTTTTGATGACACAGAGGCTGGTAAATGTGCCACTCAGGGCTTGACCAGGTCTACCAATTGCAAATGCATTCAGCTTTAGCAAGGTGAATTCATGTTCTCTTGAGATGTGATTAGCCTTTGTTATAAACACGTTCCCCGGGCTGAGGCACATTGTAGCATCCAAGGGAAAATATTAATTTATTAATCCAAGAGTATTTTTAATTACATAAACTTTTTTAAGTTATAAAATATTGCTCAAATAATATTTCAAAATAACTTTCGAAATCACATTTTGATCAATAGTGATGTTTTGTGAAGTAAAAATAAACAGAAGAGAATAAAATCTTAAAACTGCATACAAAGGTAAATATAATCTATGTGAACTTGTCATTTTACAGACAGAACTAATGAAGCTCAGGAACATTCGAGCACGTCCAAGGGCCAAGATCATAACACAGATCATCTGGCCTCTGGACAAGACGGCTCTCTTCATTTTCTGGGACTTGTCAGCACATGAATACCCTAAGGATGTCCTCTTCTCCAGGCCACCTCCTATTGCCAGAGAAAGGAATGTTGCCATTTTTGCTTATTTAATTTAGTTTGACATAGTTATCTCCTTATTTTAAGTTTTGTGTTTGTAAAAAACTGATTTGTTTTTCTATCAGCACCATAAACTTATATTAAATGAGTTGATCTTAGAAGATTCTAATCAGGGAGAAAGACTAGCTAGTATATTGTATGCATTCATCTTTTCAGTTTCATTTGTTTGAATACGAGGTAGGAATTGAGTTGGTCTTGACAGCACCCTAACAACTCATTTATAATTGGAATACTTTTAATTACTTGTAGCAATAATATGTTTAACTGCTAATGTTTTGAGAGCTTTTTGCAGTAATTACACTTTCTAACGGAGTCAGGTATATGTCAGATTCACCAAAGCATCATTCAGAATCTGACAAACATACTCATTTTCTAAAGATCATAATTGTATTTTACATTAATGTCTGAACTTAACACAGTTCATTGTTTGCTGTATAAACATTTTAATTTCAAATCCAACCCTGCAGTTTTCAGTCTTATATATTCTTACTATTTTTACTGCAAAGTAGTCATTCTGCCTGGGTTGTATCCCTTTGATTATATTTTCATTTTAAAAATGCCTGTTAGAAACAGATTGTTTAAGGTAAATACCCTGTTTATTAGCAGACTTTTAAAATTGCCTCCAGTAATTATGGATAAAAATATTACATTGTTGGTTTTGTGCAGGTATGTTGAGAGTCTTTTTACAACATTTAAAAATTATGTATGAACATAATTTGTCTAAATTTAAAGTATCTACTACCCTTTTGCAAACAGTTTAGATGAAGAATTTTAATACAAATTCCTCATCTCTGACATTTGATTTTGTTGATTTCTTTGTAGCTTGGGTTCTCCTTTGTTGCTGTCCTGTGCAAATGCAAACGTCTTTGCTGTCTGAAAAGGGCAGGTGTACCATAAAGTGAACTAATTATAAGAACATATTCTTTTCATTAGGTACAGGCTTTCCAAATGCAAATTATCTCTTGAATTTTCCTCCCACTTTATATAAGTATATTTTCCTTGTTTTTGTCCAATCATTTTACAGAATGAAGGACAATCATTTTATAGAATTAAAGTCATATATACCATATAGTTCAAAGTCTTCCACATGTAAATTAGGAAAGCCAGTCCCATGGGGACATGAAACTTTCCCAAGATACATGGCTAGGGAGTGACAAAACCGCACAGACACATCTCAGTTTTTACACTTTCACTTAGGTTTTGAGAAGCACAAATATTTTAGTCTTTTAAATTGCCCAAGGACTGCATGAATGTTTTATCATATTAAAATTCTGAACATGAACCAAAAGGAGAATAAAAAGCAAACATCCAGTTTTATCCACGTATAAAAGCCTACTCTGCCCCAGAAGCATGGCTAACAGTTTGATATGCTCACCTCTGGCTTTCTCCGCATCTTTACGTTTTCGTCCTAGAATGTTTGCAAATCTAGACACACCATTATTAACAATAAGGTCAGCTGGGCATGGTGGCTCATGCCTGTAATCCCAGCACTTTTGAAGGTCGAGGTGGGCGGCTCACTTGAGGTCAGGAGTTCGAGACCAGGCTGGCCAATATGGTGAAACCCCGTCTCTACTAAAAATACAAAAATTAGCCAGGCATGGTGGTACATGCCTGTAATCCCAGCTACTTGCGAGGCTGAGACAGGAGAATTGCTCGAACCCAGGAGACAGAGGATGCAGTGACCTGAGATTGCACCACTGCACTCCAGCCTGGGGGATAAGAGCAAAATTCCGTTTCAAAAAAGAATGAGGTTATCCTTAAGGAGAGACAAGGGCTGCGGGAGGGGACCTCTACACAGCATTCCCTCCCTGTCACTATGTGGCTTTCTCTTTCCACATGTAGCTTTTGTGCACCGTGCCTCCCCCATATGGTAAAGATTCCTGTGCAACACACTTACATATCACAGCCCCAACATTTATAGGGCAGCCTAAGCAAAATATTTATATTCTTGCCAGGCAAGGACGGTAAAACTTACAGCAACTGTTTTCCAAGGGTAGACTCAGGACTCCTGGGGGGATCCCCAAAACACTCTTTGCAGTTACAAAAGACTAAAATTTGGATTTCTGCTGCTACAGGAAGGTAATTTCATGTTTCAGATGATACCCTTTTTCTACCCATTTCTCTGCATCTTTCCACAAGCCACACCTATTTTACATACTTCAATATATGTGGCTGTATTATAAAAAAAAAACAGCTAGGTTAAAAAACACTTTTCACTCTCCTGGATTCATGAATTCAATTTCAGGGTGCACCAGTTAATTAGCTGTAAGACCTAGGGCACAGTTAGCTCACCTCACTGTGCTTCAGTTCCCCTCATTTGTAAAATGGGGAAAATAATGTTGCCCCATACTGCACAAGCCTTGTAAGCCTAACGTAGTAGTCAGAGTGATGCCTAGTGTGTAGGAAATATTTGCTATTATTATGATTGCTAGCAAGAAAATTCCTTTGTACTTACAGATCTTTTGATTGTGTACAAGTTTTTACTCCATGACTTATTTTTATTTTTGCATGTCAAAAAGTGGCCTTCTTAAAATTCAAACTGCTTGTATCCAATCCAGTTTCATTATACAGCAGGCAGGCTGCAACATTAAATGCCATTTCATTCTTATTTAAATAATCAAATTACTCTTTGGAGCCATGTGCAGCCCTTTACTTAATATTACAATCAGAATTTCCATCTGAAACTGCAGCCTCTGTATTCTAGAGGAAAATGAATTTGTGGCCATGAATCTTGAACCAGACTTATCATAAGAACCACCCAGACAAGGCTTAGTCCAGAATTATGAAATAACATAGGAAAAAGTGGGCTTTCCAATATAAAGAGGATGAACACCGATCTCGTTTTAGGATACCAGGGCTTTCTCTCCATGGATGAGGGTGGGTTTTGCTAATGCTGATTTTGGACCAGGCAGCTGGGAAATTTGATTTCATGAGCATTGCCCTAAATGGAATAGCACAGATGGTTGGTCTATGCTTTTCTTGAATGACAGTGGCATAGGAGGAATTGAGCTTTCCAGAACTAGTACAACAGTCAGGGCCATTGGTTTCTTCTTGTCCTGTTAGGAAATCCAGAGGTCAAAATAGGTTTGCTAAGACCTGTAGCCTCTGCATCTTCTCAGGGCATCCCTCTAATTTCACATAAGAGCATGTGTCCTTGGCTATTTTAATCAGGAACATAATCTACTTGTGGTCTCTCCGGCCTGGAAAGTAATCCAACTGAAATATTTTAAATACCATCTGCACAAACCTTTTAACTGACTATGCTATATCCACAACGCTATAATTACACGTATGCAGTGAGTCACCTTTACCTCTGACAGCAAGCAGTTTGAAAAAAGCTATCTCTGCCTTGGCTTAGTGGAAATTGCAGTTAGGTCCCTAAGTCCAAAATACAGCTGGGAAAATATGTATTATTCTTTAAATGACTGTTCATATTGATGAAATGCACATGTAATGTTTTTAAGTTCTTTCTGGTACCAAAAACAGAAGTCAGGAGGAGCTTGACTTCTTTGCTTCTCCTGATTTCAAACTCTAATTCCTTCTTGCCAAGCTCTGTTGACTCTCTCCACCAGGCACTCCAATTCTCCCTTGCTTTTACTTAGTGTTATCTAACCTCAGGGCCATTGTTCTTGCCACTTTTGAATGTTCTCTTATTTTTACAGAACAGTTTGTCCTTGAATGTTAGTTCAAAACTATAGTCCTTCAGCAATGGCTTCAGGTAATGTGAGATGGAGAAAATCCTGGAGACTATGTTTACTTGTTTGCAATATTAGTTACCAGTTGTGCCTCTTCATTTTAATAGAATAGTTGGGGTACAGGAAAAAAAGACACTCTTTTGAGATATTATGGTCTCATCATGAAGACATGGGGATGATCATCAGCATACCTGAAACCAAGTCCTGATAGCCTCCTTTATTAGGTCTGAGAACATCACTTCACCTCTTGAAGACAACTTCACCCTCTATGAAATGGGACAGCACCAGGTGCAGTGGCTCACCCCTGTAATCCCAGCACTTTAGGAGGCTGATGAGGGTGGATCTCCTAGGTCAGGAGTTCAAGACCAGGCTGGCCAACATAGTGAAACCCTGTCTCTACTAAAGATACAAAAAATGAGCTGGGTGCGGTAGCAGACACCTGCAATCACAGGTACTATAAAGGCAGAGGCAGGAGAATCACTTGAACCCAGGAGGCAGAGGTTACAGTGAGCCGCCATCGCACTCACTCCAGCCTGGGCAACAAGAGTGAAAATCCATCAGAAAAAGAAAAAAAAAAAAAAAAAAGAAGAGGGAGAGGGAGAAAAACAAAAGAAAGAAAAGAAAGATAAAGAAAAGAAAGAAAAAGAAAAAAAAAGAAAAGAAAGAAAAGAGGGAAGGAAGGAAGGAAAGAAAGGGAAGAAGAGAAAGAGGGAGGGAGGGAAGGAAGGAAGGAAGAAAGAAAATAGCAATCATACTGATTTTGCAGGACCGCTCTGGAAATCAAACAAGAGATTGTACACAGCTCATGCAGTAGAATCCCTGGTATCTGATATTTGATAAATATTTGTGTTTTTTTCCCCCATCACCTCTTTGGCTGGATATGTTTCTTAGAAAACCAAAGGCTGACACTGTAGTTGCTGTTTGTTGTTAGGAGACATGCACTAATTACAAGTGAGGCCACTTCATTCCATTATGGTGAGGAGTTAATTCAAATGGATCTATTTTTTTATTTCATAGGGGACAAAATTCCATAGAGGCAGCTGAAGGAGGCTGACATCCAAACCAAGTAAAGATAAAGGGCTAAATTTCACTTGAAAAATAACAAACTTGATTAAGAGAATGTACACTAAAGCTTAGTAACTTGAGAGAACAAAAGAGTTTCAATCTACTTCATATATAACAAACCAGGGTTCTTCAACACCTAGTCTCATTAATGTGAACTATGGGACAGATGCTGTGTAATTTAGAACTAAGCAGTTTAATTTTACTCACATAGCTAATTGGATGTCTTGCCTCTATTTCCTGGAAAGTTCTAAAAGTTTCCCCCCACATTCCCTGAATATAATTAGTATTTTTGTGTGACTCTATTTTCAGATAAATCAAGCACATTTGGAGAAGTTATTTAATGACACTTTTTAAGAAAGCACACGAAATCTGGAAGGACAATACGATGAAAAAGGATCCTAAGATAGCCACAACAAGGTTGCTTTCTAACTACCCTTTTTACCTCCAATATTGATTAATATTAGAAATGATAAGCCCAAGAAACTTATCTTTTGATCCTAAGACTTAATATTTAGACCACACTCAGTATCTCATTATTGTTGTAATAACCAAGAGGGACAACTAACCTCTGCAAGCTTTCACTGCATTCCAGGGATCAGGTTAGGTACTCTACATAACCATAATTAAATGATGGCTGCAGCCTTGTCATAGGTATCATTATGTGCTTATTTATTTATTTCTTTATTCGTTCCAGTGAAGAGTATGAAAGAAAAGTTTAGCAAGTTACACAACGTCACACAAATAGCCACTGAAAGTGGATCTGGTCAGCTGAGGGAGCTGGACTCATCCTATCTCTCCTCCAATCTCTTTGTGACCCACTCAATGCATTTACTGGGGGAAAGTGCTTCCCCCTGTTCCTGGATGAAAATGAGGGCAGTCTCAGGATGTCCCAGGTTACTCTTAAAAATCACATAACTTACGGTCATCTTTAGTTGCAAAACCTTTCTCCAGATAGCAAATCCCAAGGCCATATAAAAATAAAATAAAGGTTTGATTTAAAGTTACACTTCTGCCTTCTTTTTTTTAAGCTGGAACCATCAGAAGACAGAAAGCTGAAACAAAGAGGATATAAAACTCACTTACTTTTACTGAGCCTAACTTTCACTCATTTTGCTAGCCATGCTTTCTGTTCCTGCAGCATTAAAGTTTGAGTGAGCAAAGAAAATGCTGGAGAGTACAAGTTTCCTTTTTTACTGGTACTGCAGTGGACGGTTTTGTCCACTCAGGGCCTGGGAGTGCTGGGCACCTTCATGAGTTTTCTGAGATGATCCCACTGGGCACAGTAAGCTCCCCTTCCTAAGATGTGGGTAGCGTACTATTAGGGCCACCCTGAAGGGCTTACATCACCCTTCAATTTTCTTGTGCAAACCTTAATGATTCCAGAGAGGCTGTCTTACAAGAATGACCTACAAATGTCTCAGGCTTGTTCACACAAACTCAGGAAATTCAGTTAAATAATGCATCCATTTCTCCTGCACTGCTGATGTTGAGGCCACAGGGTAATCCAACTATGCCTTTTAGGTTTTCCAGGCAGGAGCAGACACCACGTCCTTTCCTTCTAGCCTGTCCTTCTAAGTGAAGGGACGTAAGTTCAGCTCGATGCGTGCAGCTGGAATGCCTGCCACTGTGTTCAAGGTAAAGGATGCTGCCACCAACTCGTCCCCCTCTAACCAAAATTCCTTTTCAACATTCTGTAACCTTGTTGTGGAGAGTCTTCTAGTGGATTTTTTTTTTGGCAAATCTATGATTGCAAGATCGCTCAGATGGTTAGTCTCATTTCAAGATCTGATGATACCTGTCAGGTCTACATATCAGCCAGCCTTGAGCAAAACCAAGTCGCCTTATGTCAGTGAAGCACAACTACAGGATACTAGTATGCTACAAATTATTTTAATTGTAATTATTAGTTTCTTAACAATTACATTTAAAGTGCTCACTCCATATATAACATTAAATTACACAAATTGTGTAGAAGCTATAAAAGTGGTGTTATGTGCATAAAATAATTTGAAAACACAGTAACATCTTTCAAGCTGTTTTTTCAAGCAATAACTTTCATACTGAGGTTTAAAATAGCACACACAGGGATGAAAATAAAACAAATTATATCTGGTATAACAGCAGAAGAAAAATTTTACAAAATGAACTAACTAGCTCCAGTTCTTCTAAAACCCATTCTAGGACAGTGTATACTATTATATAATAGTTTATGGGACAAATATCCTTTATCAGTTTTTAGATACTTCTCATTCATTTTCCATATTGTTAGTTAACTACAGCTTTCTCCAGAAGCCTCTTCAGGCTAATTTGCTTACATAATTTCACCCACTACCTATACAATTGCTATCATGTAGCTCCCATATATTTAAAGTAGATTTAACCTTCATTATATGTAAGAGAGATTAACATCAACCAATCAGTTAAAGCAGAGGGAGCCAGCGCTCAAAAATGTCTGTGTTTCTCCTCATTTTTCCGCACTCTAAATGACTTCTTTAAGTCCAGTAGTAGCCAGATATGGACCACATAATTTACTTCTGTCCACTGTCAGCACGAACAAGATGTGACACTTTCAGATCTGACATGAGTCTCCCACTCAGAATTCGTCACATTTTGTCCAGGTCTGGCAGTGATGATGGTGCCATGGATGAAGGTGGGGCTCTGGGTAGCAGGGGCAGAGCTGCTGTCTGTGGTCCTGACTAACATGGACCATGACATGAGCAGAACATTCAGCTTTGCTTTCTTCAGCTACTGAGATTTTGCTACTGTTCAACGCACTGTGAATAAAACATCTCCACTGTACTGGAAGCTCCACAGTTAAGAGGATATGACCACCTTTGTCTGCCATGTGTTCACAGACTAATCTAATGTCTGGCCCAGAGTAGGTAACCAAAGAGTATTTGCTACAAACAAGAAATGAAAACAGGAATGAATCAAACAGAGCCTCTGAGTCCAGGTGAGTAATTGGAAGAACTATTGACCTCTTCTTGAGAGAGGACTCATTATTTCATTCAGTTTATATATTTAAGGAACGCTAATATGCTAAAGACTCAGTGCACTGCAATTGTTATGGTTTAATCAGAACCAACTACTGCAAATTCTGCATGATTGTGTTTATACAGGCATATAGATCTGCAACAAAAACAGTGAAATGGAATCCAGTACCAACAGGCAGGGAGTGGTGTGGAAATGCTTCCCAGATAAAGTAGAGTTGAGCTGACTTTTGAAACAATCAGTCAAAGGAAACACACTTGTATGTGTGTCTGCAAAACCGCATGTGTTTATGCCTGAGGGTGATGTTTGTAAAAGGAAAGCATGGTTTTAGCACTCATGTGTACAGATGCAAAAGGTCAGATTAGCATGTTTGAATCTCTTCAGAGTAATGCTCTATGACATCTGAATGGAGGGTAAGAAGTCCCAACATTGAAAGTAGCCAGATCAGAAGGGTCTCTAACATAAGATTTGAGCTTCGAGGTTGTCCTATGGGCAATTTTAAACAAGGGTCGAGGGGATTATGAGGACGATACAAAGTATCTTTCATAGCATGAGAAAAAAAAATGAAGATGCTTCTCTGAGTTACAGGGCAAAACAAAGATTAAGAAGGGCCATTTATAGCTTTTCTGTCTCTCAGGCTTCATAGAGTTTACCAAGGACAGGCAGAGGCAGTATTTAGGAAAGATTTCTTGTGAGAACTATATTTATAATTATGATCCACATTTAAGTAGCAACTTCAGCTACAAAATAATGAGCATATGACGTTGATAATGTTCATTAACTTTATCTCTGTATCTATAGTTTCATTTAGAACTTCTATTCTGTACATTTGATTTTTTTGGTAAGTTTTTACTTGCAGGAAATCACAATTTGTAATTTAAAAAATTCAAAGCAAAATGAAAATATCTGTTTCTTGTGACTCATCATCCTTTACGATGTCAGTTCTCTATAACTCCAGCAGTCCACAACTTCAACTAAACTACTTTAATTAATTTCTGTCTAAAATTCAGGGGGACAAAATTTCATCTCCTTAAGTTTTATTTGTTAAATGCAAATGGCCTGATGTCAAAATAAGATGTTCTTTGTACCCTTGTGTAAAGTATTACTAGCAGAATTGTAATAGAATTTCCTATTTTATTTTGTGTAATTGAAACACAACTTCTAAATGTTGCTATGACAGGAATCTGAGTCTTTTTTAAATTAATATGGTTTGGGGATTATCTAAATTCTCTTCAGTGTTGCATTATCGGAATACATTATTTGGGATTTTAATTTTTAAAACTTTAAAATAATGTACTCATGAATATGCACTAGTGGTAAGTAATAAAGAGAATATTTAAAAGGATAAATATGGATTAAAAGTCAAAATATTTAAAAGCTGGGAATAATGAATATAATGTTTTCCTTTAAAACTGATATATTAAATACAAAAACAGAAAACAAATTTATACTTACAATCATGTAAAGTAAATCTCCATAATTAAAACACAACCTCCAAAGCATGGCAGAATATGAATTAATTAAGAGAACAGTATTTTTCTTTTTTATCCACTAATTGCCACTAATTTAACAATTCATTTTTTTTCAAAAAGTACATTTTGATTTACACACACACACACACACACACACAAAATAAAAGCTTAGTGTAGCAATGTTATTAAAGTTCAAGTACAGTATTTTGTTTACATGGCCATTTTTCTTGTGACATGTTTCTTTCTTAAATTATAGCCTCAATATGGAGAACAATGCCTATCAAAAAGATACAAAGTTCTTTATTCATTGGGTGATAAAATTCATAAACCCAGTCTAATCCGTTATATGGGAAGAGAAAAGTTAAGGACTACTAGGCTAACTAACTACTTTGAGAGCTAAAATAATATATGAGGAGAGAACTAATACCTGGTTCTGACAGGTCATGCAAGTCATATGTCCTTTGCAAAATAATTAACTAATGTGAAATTAGAAGTTTTATTTAAATTGAACTTGCCTTTCAGGTGGACAATTTCTTTTCATATCAAGCAGAAACAGAACCTTCTTCCCTATGTGAACAAGTAGGCAGGGACCCTGGTGTCCAGAAAGAACTTCTTCCATCAAACAGGGTTTGAGATGCCATCATGTGTTATACGGATCCATTATTACCTAGTTAGTTTAATAATGGAGGTTTGGATGTTTGATCATTCAGTGAAAACACCAAACATCTGTACAAGGGAGCAGGAATGTTTAAAACCCTCACCGTAACACCAAAAAAGAAAAATGAAAACAACAACAAAGGCAAGCCCAGGCACAGATTTCAGAAGGGAGGGACTTATTTATTTGCCTATGCTGATTTTTTTTTCTTTTGCTTTCCAAATAATTTTTCAATTAGATTGAATTTGCAATAACCCACTCTAAGATTAATACATGTAAACACGTTTTTTTCCTGTAACTTACTCTTGCATCATAAATGTGTTTCCACAGAGGAACATATTCATTGGAAAAATGTTTCAGTTTATTTTTCCTATGTCAGTCTTAATATTATGCCTCCAGCATCTTCATTACTGTTTAAACTGAATGTTAAATGTAATCTTCAGTAGTCCCAATAATACTTCTTATTACATAAAGGCAGAAACTGGCCTAAATAAAGCCAAATGCTAAGATGTATCTCCTGTTTTTATACGGATCCTTTATAATATTTAGAATAGTGATGACATTGTAGAGATGTACTGAAATAATGCCAGCAGTAAAATGTAGACTATAAAAGATTTATCTAAAGTCAGGGTCCCTAAAGAATACAGGTGGCATATTTAAGTGGGTTAATTGAAGTGGCTTTTTTAAAAAAAGGTAATTAATTTATTAGTTCTGCAATGCGTGGATAGTCTTAGCAGAAAGCACTCCACAAAGTACTCCAAAGGAAAAAGAGGTGGACAATATCTTTTCTTCAGGTCCAGAGGGGCAAGGGTGGGAATGTGTGGCTACGGCTGGAGAAGGGGCTGTTCCACCAGAGCTGTGTCTGGAGTAGAACCATGCATTCCACATGCGGAATCAGCAGGGAGGGGGCTCCAAGTATCACCCTCTTAATTTTGTCCCACACCTGCCCTTTGTCCAGTATTTCCTTAGGAGTGAACCTCCCTTGCACAGAGAGTGCAAGAGAGCTCAATGATGCAGTTCTTAAGGCCAGTCTCCAAGGGCACAGAGTAACGGAGAGACAGAACAAGGCAGTCTGAAGCAGCAAATGAAAGTTAGCCGGCACAATGAAAAAACACTCCGCTCAAATTACTTCTGTGAATACTATCTTACTAGTAAGTCAAATCGAAATATATTGAGCAACTCTTAAGCTCCTGCATTATTAACCAAAGCTAGGGCTAAAGAGTGTTTAAAATAAATTAATTACACAAATATGTGAAAATTATTATTTATATATCTAGCTCAGCATTCGTTTTTATTTTTACGCTGTCATTTAAAACAACACTAATCATGAGATAGACTTGTTATCCTTGTGCCTTATCTTCCAAATCAGGAACGATAAAAGAGCTCACCTGCTCATGAACTAAGCAGCACGCTGCAGTACTGTGCTTTGATTTTAAGACATGTCATTCTTTTATATACCACCAATAAAAAATAACAATGATTTCTTATTCAAAATTTTATTCTGTACTTTAAGAAAGGTGCTTTAGGGCCGGGCACGGTGGCTCACGCCTGTGATCCCAGCACTTTGGGAGGCCGAGGCGGGTGGATCACGAGGTCAAGAGATCGAGACCATCCTGGCCAACATGGTGAAACCCCGTCTCTACTAAAAAATACAAAAAATAGCCGGGCATGGTGGCACGTGCCTGTGGTCCCAGCTACTCAGGAGGCTGAGGCGGAAGAGTCGCTTGAACCCAGGAGGTGGAGGTTGCAGTGAGCTGAGATTGTGCCACTGCACTCCAGCCTGGCAATACAGCAAGACTCTGTCTCAAAAAAAAAAAAAAAAAAAAAAAAAAGAAAGATGCTTTAGATACATTAAGGTACAGATATTTTTGTCACACATCAGTTTTGTTCGTATAAAACACAGAACATTTAAGCAAAATAAACATGCATTTCTAAGCCATTTTACATTCAGTGTTCAAAGCTGTTCTACTATTTTTTGAGTCAGCAGTGACATCAGATTTAACGTTTGATAGAGGGATGTCCTATTAGTGTCTCCCCATATAACTTTCCACACTATTAAACACTTTCTACAAGTTCTAAAGCCAGTAGTTTTTGAACCTCTCAAATAGTGTGTATGGAAAGTTTTATAATAAAAATCAGGACTTATGTTCTTTATCGCATGGTTCTCAAATGACTGTCTGACTGAAATACAGAGAAGTTGAAGTTCTATAATCCTTTTACTGCAAAAAGCAATGTGGCAATGACATTGATGTCTGACTACCTCCGACAAGCAGCCACTATAAGATGCCATCAGCAGCAAGCACACCTCAATTTCAGAGAAACTAAAATGTGGGAAAAACTGAGCATGTCTGAAATGATGGCATATAGATCACGTCACAAACAATTATGTATGAATAGGGGCCTCAGTGCTTCATATCCTATTGATAAATTATACTTCCATTGACAGTTTTCAAAATAAACCCAACTCTGGAGACAGTATTCCAAAGAGTACAGGATGTCACCTTTCTTCCTGATTGCACGTTAATAGCTAATGTTTATCTAGGACTTCAATAAAAATGACAGGCATGAAGTCCTTGCCTATGCCTAAGTCCTGAATGGTTTTGCCTAGGTTTTCTTCTAGGGTTTTTATGATGTTAGGTCTTATGTTTAAGACTCTAATCCATCTGGAGTTAATTTTAGTAAAACACCAAAAGCATTGGCAACAAAAGCCAAATAAGACAAATGGGATCTAATTAAACTCCAGAGCTTCTGCACAGCAAAAGAAACAATCATTAGAGTGAATCAGCAACCAACAGGATGGGAAAAAACTTTTGCAATCTACCCATCTGACAAAGGGCTGATAACCAGAATCCACAAAGAACTAAAAAAGATTTACAAGAAAAAACAAACAAACCCATTCAAAAGTGGGCAAAGGACATGAAAAGTCACTTTTCAAAAGAAGACATATATGAGGCCAACAAACATATGAAAAAATGCTCATCATCACTGGTCATTAGAGAAATGCAAATCAAAACCACATTGAGATACCATCTCATGCCAGTTAGAATGGTGATCATCAAAAAATCTGGAGACAACAGATGCTGGAGAGGATGTGGAGAAATAGGAACACTTTTACACTGTTGGTGGGAGTGTAAATTAGTTCAACCATTGTGGAAGACAGTGTGGCGATTCCTCAAGGATCTAGAAATAAAAATTTCACTTGACCCAGCAATCTCATTACTGGGTATATACCCAAAGGAATATAAATCGTTCTATTATAAATACACATGCAAGCTTATGTTCATTACGGCACTGTTTACAATATCAAAGTCTTGGAACCCACCCAAATGCCCATAGATGATAGACTGGACAAGGAAAATGTGGCACATATACACCACGGAATACTATGCAGCCATAAAAAACGATGAGTTTGTGTCCTTTGTAGGGACATGGATGAATCTGGAAACCATCATTCTCAGCAAACTCACACCAGAACAGAAAATCAAACACAGCATGTTGTCATTCATAGGTGGGTGTTGAACAGTGAGAACACAGAGACAGAGGGAAGGGAGCATCACACACTGGGGTCCCTTGGTGGGGGGGGGGGCTAGGGGAGGGACAGCAGAAGGCGGGAGGTTGGGGGAGGGAGTAACATGGGGAGAAATCCCAGATACACGTGATGTGGGGAAAGGGGGAGCAAACCACCTTGCCATGTAAGTACCTATTCAATAACCCTGCATCATCTGCACATATACCCTAGAATGTAAAGTACAATTTAAAAAAATGACAGGCAATGTTAATGATCTAAATTGCTGATCTACATTGTCTCATGGATCCTCAGGATAATGCTTAGATACCAAGAGTTCCTCCATTTTTCAGATGAGCAACCAAAAATCACTTGTCCATGGTGCCCAGTTAGAGAATAAATTGAAATAAGAAACCAGGTCTGAGGACTACAGACCCTGAACATTCCAGAATGAGTTGGTAGAAACTTATATTCATGTTTCTTGGTATTTTATGTTTTAAAAATATTCTAAGATGACCATCCATTTTAGCTTTTCTTCTCATATAAATAATCTATTTTTTCTTACTGTATTTAGATGACTAAAATTATTTATTCGTAATAATCATGAGTAAAATAAAAACCTGGAAAAAGTACTTAGTTTTCAACTTATGTGTAATTAGTAACTTTCTTTAAATAATTTCAGAAGACTGTCTTTGTCCTTTCATAGCTGTCAATATGTGTGGAATGAAAGACTCATGTAATCATGTGGCCCCATTCTCTCTTCTTTCAAGGAAACTGCCAAGGATATTTTTCTTATCATATTTTGCCAAGTCAGCTGATGTGAACCCAATCTAAGGTGTTAAGATATATATATCTTTAGAAAAAATTTAAAGCTAATTCTCCCTCATACACATTTCAGCCTTGCTCAGCCATTATCCCAAGCAAGTACAATGCTCTTGTCTTTTCTCCGCTGTCTACCTCACTAATTAAGCCCATCTCAGAAACGTGGTAGGTTCCAGACTCACTCTGCATTTTCCTGGAAAAAAAAAATTATATACTTTCCCCCCAACATCTTAAAAATAAAACTGGTTAATTTCAAAAAGACTGAAGGAGCCCTTAAAATGGTATGCTCTGTTGTTTTTCTCTTTGCAACGAGAGAAATTTTAATGAAAACCACAGTTAACGGCAAAAATGGAAGGTGTGGTCAAACCATTCTCAGGGTCTCCCTCCTGTTCTCCTCTTTGGCCTCCCCTGGGACCTCAGTCCTCATGTCATCTCCAGCTGGGTCCAGCTTGGAACCTTGACCAGTGATTAAAGCTGGAGAAGTTCATGGCAACAGAGCCTGGAAGTGTCCAAGACAGGAAGAATTATGTAGTTCCAATGGTTATAAATTCTACAGTTCAGGCATTATACACTATAAACTTATGTATATTTCAGTACCACATCCATTATTTCTAAACATAATAATTATATAAAATAAAGGGTTATCACAAGAGTGTGAAACAGCATAGCATTTGGACTCATGGCCAGAGGTAAAATATTTAAATATTTTAAATAATTAATATTTTTTTCCTCAAGAGAGGATTTATCTGTTTCTGAGGCTAAGCATAATTCACTATTCATAATTCAGAGGATGAATGTATTTCTATATGCAAACAGCAGGTAAATTAAATTTATATTTTATAGTATTTTATTTATTTAGCAAATATTCAACTATTAACCAATAAGTGGAGGGACCCTGGTTTGGGTCCCTGAACACATGCAAATAAGAGTTACTGTTTTTTTTTTTTCTCAAGGGCTTATACTTCACTGGGTATATTTCCACTGTATAATAATTTTTAAATAATAGCTTTATGCTGGTGAAAATGAGTAGAAAATATTATTATTGTACTTATCGAAGATATCTGTGGGGGTCCTGTAATCTACCAGCATTAGACTCTCAAATTTTTTTTAAAAGCTGATGTCATGGAGATTATATTCCTGTGCATAATTGATGATGGACAATAGTACACAGATTTGAAAATATAAAACCCTGTAAGTCAGACGACAAAAATGCAAAGGAGTGCAAAGACAGGAATAGGAAATGCTGCGAAAGAGTAATGTTACATTTTTATGCCAATAAAAATGGTAGGATGGGTTGGATAGGTTGAGGAGCTTGGGGAGACCATTTAGAGCATTGTAGGTGCTGTAGGTTTTAATCTTTATCACCATAAAAATATACAATACATAAAATAGTCATGAATAAACTTTTAAAATCTAGATATATATATATATATATTTTAATCCCTGGAGCAATTGGAGATCAAACATTTAGAAATAATAAAATGTATAGCTTGAAATTTACCAAGGCTACGTCAAGAAAAAGTCTTGTATCTTACATAAAATACTGAGAGAGTCTTGACTATAAAATCTGTTTAATCTGAATCTAAAAAACAAAAAAAATAAAAAGATGAGAAAGTTCAGAGTACTGTAGTTCATTTTTATTGACTAAGAAGTGAATGCTAAATGGCATTAATGAGAAACAGAATTTGGCTGCTTGATATTCACATACTAACACTTTATCCAGTTAATGAAAATTATATTCAGGTCATTTTTGCTTCTATAGCTGTTAAGCCCCTCACATACATTCAATTTGTAATGCTAAAAGTTGTTATTTTAATTTTAGATCATTACAATTCTTGTGAGGCTAAGATAGCCTGAAATTGAACATGTCCTTTCAAAAGTTCACACCCGGGTTTGGAATTTGTCTACTTTCTGCTACTATTTTAGCATTAACCCTAAGCCATCTCTTATCCCCTCTGTTGGAAGATCATTCAATCACACCACCATTGATTAAGAACCAACATCCTTTGAGAGGTATTACATTTCAAACGTGTTTTGAGTTAATTATATAATTAAAGTTGATGTCTGATTATGCCATTACTAAACATTGCTGATGGTCCTGCACTTTAAAAAGAAGTTTATTGAATATTTTAAAAGTATGTAATCAGAAAGATTTTTATTAGCAAAGGAAAACAAGAGGCTACAGTGATTGATTACCTGAAGAGTGAATATGGCAGTTAAAGGGTTGCTGAATTGTAGCAAATGATGTTTTCTTTTCAATAAACTGATTTTATGTTGAACTAAAGCATTACTGCCAATAAATGCTAGCCTTTCTCTGGTGAAAAGCCAGGGTAAAGGACCTGAAGAACATCCCAGGACTCTGGGGACACATTACAAAACTGGCATAGAAGAAAAGTTTAGAGAAATGTAATTTTGGGGAATCTGCCTTAACTAAATGAAGTTTCCAAAATAATGCAAATCTTTGCTTCCTGTGTCTGCCATTAAAACTAAACACACATACCATAAAAGGTAAGAAGTTACCATGTTGATTAACTTTTGATGCCTTAACTGTTATTCTTAGTTGTCCTCCCATTCAAAAATGTCCCAGCACAAGCCATTCTACAAAGTTGCAAATAATTCCCTATACAGGAAATTACTTAATGAATACAGTGTACATTGTTTGGGTAACTGACACCCTAAAAGCCCTGACTTGACCTATATAAAATGTATACATATAACAAAATTGCACTTGTATCCAATAAATTTATGTAAATTTGAAAAATGTTCATATACATTAATATTAACCATATGCAAATGTCATAGAACATCAAAATATAGTTTTAATACAGTTCTAAGTAGTTATTTCACTTTCATTTACTTCTGCAGGCTACTTGATACTAAATCAAGTATTTTCTTCCTAGTAGATGTTAAGAAATTAATGTTAAACTGATATTTGTGCTTTTGAATAATTAAATATATTTTGAAGAATGTATTTGTGAAACATTTATTTTTTAAATACTAGTATAATTCTTTAATTGGACTTAAATGAGCAAATTTTACATGATATATATGTATATATACACACAAATATATATAATATATATATATATAATAATGACTAAAAATTTTGCTTAGCAGATCTAGTCACTTTAAATTTGTCATTTAAAGAGCAGAATAAAAGAACTGTTCAAAATAAATCTTGTGCTGTTAATCCTCTTTCTTGCCTACTACACTATAAAGAGGGAAGAAGGGGATAGAACACAGAAACATTAAAAGACTTGCCAAAAGAGATTGTCCTTTTCTTTTAAAAAAAATTGTCAGAAATTTATAGAATATAGTTTTGCTAGGTAATATGAGTAATCAGAATTAGAGAAGCCATTGCAAATATTTAAATATAAAACCTTCAGACAAGAGAAAGTTTTTCTTCACTCCCAAAGCCCCCAGAGAAGGTACGTTTTAAATAATTACCTCCAGGAGGGGTTTTTACTTGACATATCTTAGGTGTCAGAAATGATTGTAGATAACCAGTAGCCTCAACATAAGAGAGGTAATTTGCAGGATTCCTATAGTTGTTCAAAAAGCCACAGGTAATTGGTTCTTTCACTCAGGAGATACTCAGTGGCGACCATGTGGTAGACACATTGTAAGTCCTGAGTATATTGCAATAAAAAAATCAGTTTCCAGCTTCTCATAGAACTTAAACTCTAGATTTAGAAATATGTCTCATATTGGCCAGTACCTTTATACCATATCATATATTAGATACTATCTTTCCAGTTATAAGTACTATTTGTTGATAATAGCTATTAGAATTTCTCTCCTTCACAGAAAGCATAAATCTACAAATTTGTACAAAGAGGACACACGGAGTGAGCGGAAGAACTTCTGATATATGTCAGAAGATCAGGGTTTAGGATTTTATTTGCCCACTTACTGATTATGTAACATCAACTGAGTGTTTCTGACTGCATAGTTATCTTTGATAAAAACAACAACAAAACAGAAAATTTCCTTCTTCCCTATCTCACAGAAGGGGTATAATGTTCAGTTCTGATAATACACAAAGTGGTTTATAAACACAGAGTTTTCTTTAGCATATTTTCATATACTTGGGCATAGATGAGAAAATATGAAAGGACCTCAAAAAGTGTGTGGAAAAATGAAATTAAAAGGTAAAAATAAAATATATAAACTTTATTTCTCAATATATGCTCCATCAACTTCAATACACTTTTATAAGTGGTAAGGCCAGCCATTCAGTAAAGAACCCAGGATCCTGATAACTTAACTAAATCAACAAAGTCTTTTGAACATTATTAATTGAAGGAATGTTTTTTATGGACTTTTTAAGATTAGGAAACAAAAAGAAGTCAGAAGGAGCCAAATCAGGACTGTAAGGTGACGCCTAAGAAGTTCCCAGTGAAACTCTTGCAAAGTTGCCATTGTTGGATGAGAGGAAGGAGCAGGAGCATTGAGAATTGTTGTGATAGGAAAGAACTCTCTGTGACAGGTTTCCTGAGTGGCCGTCTGCTAAAGTTTCGGCTACTTTGCCAAAGCAATCTTATAATACGTCGATGTCATCAATCCCTGGCCTTCCAGAAAGTCAACAAGCAAAATGTTGTGAGCGTCCCAAAATATGGTTTCCATGACATTTGTTCTCATCTGTTCTACTTTTGCTTTGACTGGACCACTTCCAGCTCTTGGTAGCCAATGCTTTGATTGTGCTCTGTCTCCAGGATGGTACTGGGAAAGTCATGTTTTATCTCCTGTAACAAATCTTCAGATCTTGGTGTCACTTGTGTAAAGTTTCCATTGAAAGCTCTGCTCTTGTTTGCAGCTAATCTGGGTGTGATGATTTTGAAAATCATCAAGTGGAAAGTTCGCTCAATTCTTATTTTTAGTCAAGATTGTATAACCTAAACCAGTCAAGATGTCCATGGTGTTGGCTGTTTCCTGCTGTTAACATTCAGAACTCTTCAATTAGGGCAATGACAAGATTATTACTTTTCTTGCAAATTGATGTGATGGTCTGCTACTGTGGGTTTCATCTTCACCATCATCTCCTCCCTGCTTAAAGCTAGTTATCTATTTGTACACTGTTCATTTTGTCAGGGGGAGCACCTCGTCCCCAAAAATTTTTCATAAAGTGTCAGTGATTTCACCATTCTTCTGCTCAAGCTTCACCTAAATTTGATGTTTGTTGTTGCTTCCATTTTATCAGAATTCATGTTGCTTTGATAGGGGCTCTTTTCAAACTGATGTCTCATCCTTCTTAGTGCCTCAAACTCAATCATGTTCAGATATGTGATAACAATTTGAGTTGATTTTGGTACAAATACTTTTTGAAACCCACATATAATTTTTGCATTAGAAATTTCCACAAACTTTATGAAGACCCCTTGTATAATGCATCACGTTCATTATGTAGAGGCAAGCTATCTTGCTAACAAAAAAGCTGTTTACCTACTTAAGGTCAATTGCCAGGTGGAACTTGAGTGGTACCTAATAACAAAAAAGTTCCAAATAGATGGAAGGAAGGCACAAAAGAAAAGATAAAAAAAACAAAAACAAAAAAAAAACTAGTGTTACAGATGAGAATCTGGAGAAATAGGGAAGAGATATCCTTGAATTGGTTTTCCCTGGCTCATTAGCTAATAACTATAAAAATAATAACAATAGTGATTCATTGTGGTAATATATTAAGCAGTTCTGCTATTCAGGTACGAGTTGAAAAGCTTTATATATATGGTCACTTTTACCCCAGAATGAAGGTGGTTTTGTCATACATATTGTGCAGCTGAAACAGCAGTCTGTGAATCAAGCTACTTGACCACAGTATTGTGTGTTCATGTGGGAAGTCCGATTAAGAGATTCTGTCTTTAAAATCAGCTCTCTGCCTTTCTTTTGCCCCTATATCATATTGCACCCATAAGTGGATTTTCTCCTACGTTTTTGTGTTTTGTCCCACAATAAGCTCAAATCTACTAGCTGATTAAGGATCAAAAGCATTCATCTCTACTGAAGTGGTTTGCATGCACCATGTTTTTAACTATCCGTTCTTCTCACTAAATCATTTAGTTTTTTACTGACTACCGAATGCAATCCCAACTGAGTCCAACTAGAGTTAACTCATCAGCCCCTCTACAAACCAGACAGGGAAGCCACAGGGCCATAGTGACCCTGTGTTCTCCAGGACTGGCAGGCAGGACCAGCAGTTCAATTATTGGCCTTCATGCTGATACATGTTAACTCAAAAGGCGTATATATATATATATATATATATATATATATATATATATATATAACACACACACACACACACACATACACACACACACACACACACACATATATATATATATATATATTTTTTTTTTTTTTTCTGAAAATGGTGCCCCCTTCATGGATTAAATTGTGACCAGAAGCTCAGCTCTCTGTATGTCAAATAGACACAAAATCCAAGAAAATCAGGAATGGCAATTTTCTGTTTAGGGAATATACATACAAATAAGTATAGAAAATTATTTTACATGGACAATATGAGTAATGTAAAGGGAATTAAAATGAGGACATTGTGATTTTCTCTAGGGACTAAAAACTTTTCTGAAACATAGAATAGGGCATGAATACTGTGGGACTCGCAAATGAGAATAACCTCTATTAACAGAGATACCATCTATTTCAGATAATGATTTTCTACTCTCATCAAATATGAAAAAAAAAGAAAGCAAAAATAATAATTTTTACTTAGTCATAGCCTGGTTCTGAAGAAACTTATTAAACTAGGCAAAAATTAGCATCTTGCCATCACCAAAAATCTTCAAAAAATTTATTAACTTTTATTCATTGTCTATTTCATACACTGGGCAAGAAGCTATTTTTTTGAGTTCTCTGTGCTGACCCCATGTTGGTTTTCAACCTCCTTATCATCTCTATCACCTCTATATTCAAAGATTTTGTAAAAGGAAAATAAATTTTTAAAAAATCCTTGTCAGCAGCTATGATGAGTGTGGGACATTTCTGGACATTGTCATATGAAGAGAGTTCTACTAGAGGGCACTGGAAGAGTTTTACTTTTCCAGTGAAAAAGTGAGCCGCCGCCGCTATTTTTCCCTCTTCCTTTTGCCTCCTCCTGCCTAGATCCTGAACATGATGTCTAGGAATTGTCCATGAAGGAACAAAAGTGGCAGTGTTAAGAGAACCAGGGGCTCACAAAACATCATCGACACCCTTGGACTGCCATTCCATTGTCTTAGAACAGTAAATCACTCTTATTTAGTCTGCTATTTGAATTTTCTAATAAATCAATTGGATGAACATAAACCAATTCAAATTTAGGAGAATAAGCTAGTTTTGATGAAAATCAGATTTAAAGCTGTTTTATTCTAAATGTGAAAGGCTTTGTAGGGCAAGTCAAGGATTTTATATTAATGGGCAGCATGTTCAATATAGAATATATATATATATATATATATATATATATAAAAGATAGTGATCTTATATGTCAAACTGATGTCTTAGACACATTCCATTTGATTATCACAATGAGCTCATGTTGTAAATAGAGAAATTATTACCATCTAAGTGCAACAGAAGGTGAATGTAAGTTTCAAAAGTTAAGTGACTTGCTGGAAGTCACCCAGCTAGTACAGAGTCCCATCCTGACTCAGACATAAGCTTTACTCGTTCAGTATCAGGACTGGGCCACCTGCTAGCTCACTGTGATAATCAATTGGGATGTGTCTAAATTTAGTATAAAATGCCAACTCCTTTTCTTTAACATTTCCCTCATTATATACAGATCAGATTCCTCTCATTGCTACTCGCACCCAAATAATGCACCTGTGAGCAAGGAAACAGCTTTAGTTTGAAGATGGCAAACCTCTCTACAAGGAGAGCCCATTAAATCTCTTGGTAAAAGAAAACATCCAAAAATAAATATGCATTACAATAAATTAGTAACTTCATCCTAAGCCATACTTTATCAGATTATCATTCAGAAAACCATTGAACTTTTGTCTTGAGACTCTATTTCACCTTACTGTAATCATTTCACAACATATACTCTCAATCTATCAAAATATATATTATATTAAGATTTAATGATGAGATGATGGATAATTATTCTTTTATCTGGCTGTGGTATTTGTTAAACTGATTTCTGGATGATAATGCCAATGGCTGTTCTTACAGGATCCACTGCAAATAGACAGTCCCTTGTATTAGGGTCCCTTTTCAACATAGGTACATATTAGTTTTAGGGCACAGAATGGCACAATAGGTTCCATGCCTCCTGGATAAAATTTCCAAAATAATATTCCAGATATGATATGATGCCTTGGTATCATTTTGAAAAATAGTTTTTAACCCAATTATATCAAGTAATTTTTTAAACACACTCCTCAGCATGGAAAGGTGAAGTGCCAGCAGACTTTGGGGCTTAGCTACATCAGCCATTTCCAATGCCTGGGAGCTACACCAGCCTCCCACTAGGTAAGAGCCAGGCAGGCACAAAGCCAGGCAGCAAGAGAAGTGAGACCGGAACTGGAATCTAAGGGGCTTGCAGGGATCAGAGCAAGAGATTAGAAGAGGGTTGCATCAGCTTAAGTCAAAGATATAATCGACTTGGAGTAAGGTAAGCCATTGGTCAGCTGTAATCACTGTAAAATTAATGTGCTTTTACAGGCACTGTTTTCCCTGAGGACAGCACCATGTGGCAGAACACTTCCTAGTACTGGTGTTCTCTTGAGAACAAAGGAAATAATGAGATGGCACGAGTGAAAAATTAACCTTTCAATACAGAACCCACTTAAGACCATTTTAGTTAAAGGACCCAGAAAGATAGGATCCAGAAAGATACAACATCCTCAACCCACAGACAGTGAGTGCTTGCTCAAAATGTGTCCTCCCGCAAAGATGAAACGATCTCTTGCATGTATGGATGCCACACCAGCTGTAGGCAGTGATCTGTATTTTAAATTTTGTTTCCACCAAAATAATATGGAATTTCAAAACCAGAAAAACAGCTTCTAATAATACTGTAACTTGCTGATCATGTATGGATCCCCCTTCCTGTCTTTTCTTACACTAGTGTATGCATGTAAGTCCAAACATCCGAATGTTTGCCATTCTATAACCTTTATTTAATAAATAGTATTGCAGAACAACTTTCATACTTATACACAGTGTGCCCAGACATTACCTTAATGGTTTTGTCATATTATAATTGGTGCATTTGCCATAATTATCTTAAGTATGCACATTGCTGGACATTTACATGGCTTACAAATATTTATGACTGTGAGAACTGTTATAATTAATCTCCTTTTGCTTTTTAAGTAGGTGGTATTATATAGTCAACATAAATTTTTTAGAAGAAAGAGTACCGGTTTCAATTTGAAAACATCCTAAAAATGTATGAAATAAAATGCTTGTGCATGCTTCAGAGGAGCCCTTCCAACATATCACAACACTAGCAATGCATAGTGGCACATTTGTACTGTGGCCCTTCTTAAACAGACACTGGATAACAGATCTGAAAGCCAAGAGCCCAGCTCAATCCTTTCATCATCACCATTTGTACTGCCTTAGCTGCTTTATGTGATTAGTCCCTAAGCCTCACTCTGGTGTTGCTAGATTTAAAGAACGATAGAAAAAAATATGTACAGTATCATTGTGAAAGTTCAGGTGATAAAAAATATTTTGTCACTTCCACATTGTGAATGCTTCAGCGGGATATGAGATCTCATTTCTGGAAACACAGGTATCCAATGCTCATCTGGAAGATAAAATTTTCATCTTCATGCAAAAAACTAGCTCCCTGCCCACAGTGTATTAAGGATTCTGATGCTTTCCATCTTGGCTTCTTCAATCTCATTTACACCTCTAGACGTATCCAGTGTTGATCACATGTAGGTGACTGTACACTTAACATGCTTTCTTCTTCTCTTCTCTCTTCAGAACTCCTTCCTATAGTGAGCAGCAAGTCTACATGAGTCCCTGACCACTGCAGGTTGTGTTGTAGTACAAATCCACAGATCAGCCCTTCTTCTTCCATTCTCCGTATCACCAATCAATCCCTATCATCTCAAGATTTAAAAAAAAAATCTAATAGCTTTTCACTCTCTTGTTGCAAAATCTGCAGTAATGCTTTCATTGCTCTCAAAATATACTTCCAACTCCTCAGTCTGGGATTCAGTACCTGTCGATTCTACCCCCCAGGCATCTCTCAGATCTCCTGTCTCTTCCCACCTGTCATCACCCTGGTTCAGTCCTTGCACTTTCTCACCTGCGCCATGTCCACTGTGGGGGTTGTGGTATCCTCGTCACAACCCTGCTCTCACTATTGCCAATGTGAATTGTTTATTTCCACAAGGCCGGTTGCCTCCTTGTCTCTGTGATGAGTTCCCATTTCTAGTTCTAATCTTCAGCACAGGCTGCATTTAGTCACACATCAACCCCCTTCCATGGCTCATTATTTTCACAATACAGCTTATTTCTGAGTCTAACATAAGCTAATCACACACAGCAGGCTGTCTGTAGCTCTCACATATATGAATCCTCTAGGACAGGATCACACACATCCACTGTGAGGCTGAAAATGAGTCCCAGCAATGTGAGAGGTGGTGGAGCACAGCTTGGCCCCCCCCGCACTCCTTTCTCTACCACCATTCTCATGTCACACGCAATTGAGATGCTATCATGAAATTCTGATAGCCCATGTCACATGCCCTGTGGAGACTCCTCAAGCATCTAGAACTAGCAGTACCATTTGACTCAGCAATCCCATTACTGGGTACATACCGAAAGGATTATAAAACATTCAGTTATAAAGAGACATGCACATGTATGTTTATGCGGCACTGTTCACAATACCAAGACTTGGAACCAACCCAAATGCCCATCAAAGATAGACTGGATAAAGAAAATGTGGCACATATACACCATGGAATACTATGCAGCCATAAAAAATGATGAGTTTATGTCCTTTGCAGGGACGTGGATAAAGCTGGAAACCATCATCCTCAACAAACTGACACAAGAACAGAAAACCAAACACCGCATGTTCTCACTCATAAGTGAGTGTCTGAACAATGAGAACACATGGACACAGGGAAGGGAACATCACACACATTAGGGGGTGGGGGGGCTACAGGAGGGATAGTAGGGGATGTGGGGGGATTGGGAAGGGCTAACATTAGGAGAAATATCTAATGTAGACGACAGGGGGGGATGGATGCAGCAAAGCACCATAGCATGTGAATACCTATGTAACAAACCTGCATGTTCTGCACATGTACCCCATAACTTAAAGTATAATTAAAAATAAATAAAATAAATAAATAAATAATAAAGAGTATTAGGAGGAAATACAACTTCACTACCCTATTATGTTAACCATGCCTGGTCTGTTCAAGTAACAGCATGTTTTAAAACGTTGCCTCTTCTGATCTGTGTTTACAGGGTCCAGCGTCTGTACCCAACCAACTTGTGAAACAAGCAAGCTTATCGAATTGTGCATCTCAAGGACTATGAGAAATAGGTTAAAATATGGACTTGGTGGTCACTTTGCAAACTAACAAGACAACGCTCTTGACCAGGAGTGCCAGTGAATACCTACGTGGGCAGCCAGAGAGTTTATCCAGGGTGGAATAACAGCCAGTCAGTTTGTCTGTCTACACCACAGTCTGAGAGATTATAATATGGTGATTTAACTGTGGAGAAACTCAAGAGAATGCTTTATTAAGGATGAAATGTTCAGTGGAAAGGAGGGAGCAGAGAGCCAAGTTTTTAGCAAAAGGGGCCCCAGCTGCAAGGCTGTTGGGGAGAATAGAGGAGACACACACTTGAGGATATTATAGAGGCTCAGGGTGGCTGGGACATAAACAGTGATGGTGGGCACCATGCAAAGCAACCCCAGAGATGGATCTACCTTTCAGCCCCAGCTACGCACTTTGGTCTTTATGCTGTGAACAGTGGCATAAGTGGAGAGTGTGGCAAAGCAGGAAGATGTGTTTTATTTACAGAAACAAGTGTTTCTTCTAATGCTCTTTAATATCTCTGTGAGTTAGGAGGTACAGTCATTTCACACTGTATGGGATGTATGTGGCATGAGGCCATGTATACTTTTTGGGGTGTGTGTGTGTGTGTGTGTGTGTTGTGTATAGTTGGTAGTTTGTGTAAAGTTTGAAGTGTCTGTGTGGGGTGTTATACCTGGTGTGTATGGTTTGTGGTGCGCATGCGGTATGTGTAATGTGTTCTGTGTACAGTCCATGGTGTGTTCATGCATGTATGTGTGTGTTATGGGGAAAGTCTGATGATGGTAGAAAGGTTTAAGAAAATGTTTGATCTTTAGCCAGGGCCAATGTGAAAAATGGAAAAAGGCCATTTCATTACTTCAAAGATCCTCCTGTGTTCAGCAGAGATGGGCTTTCTTTTGGAAATATCTTACTATACTCTTATAGGAAATGCCCCTTGGAGTAATGGAGACAATTTGCTAAGCAGGCTTTGGAAAGCTAAGAATTCTTATTCCTAAAACAGTTTATAACAGGCTTTACACAAATATCTGGATGCTTTTGGAATTTAATTGCATTTGTATGATTTAGAGTAATTTATCTGAGATGCGTAAGACTGGCTGTTTGAATGTGATGACTACAGATTATTCACAAAACTGTAATTCACAAATGAGTTGTTAAGCTATTGTTTTCTTCATTTATAAAGCAATCATACTGCATATCAAGGGCATGTTATAATTCTATTATAGCTATAAAGACACAGTTTAAAATACTCAGAAAATATCAAAGGTCCACTTATTTCTATTTTAAAGAATGTCACGTATACCCTGTAACCCTCTGACATAATGTTGAACTAATTCCTAAAGCTAGATGAGTAAATACATAACAGCAAATGATTATTGATGCAATTCTTCACATCTGTATTACTTTCTCATTATTTTTTATATTATGTTATTTTTCAAATAACTTGTTCTTTTCCATCTAGCTTAATCAATGTCAGGGAGTACTTTGCACACACAGGTCAATTCAACAGCTTTCTGAAGATCTATGGAGATTCTGAAGGTTAAGTTCAATTCTTAGGGTCAATTTGATATTCTGGGTAAGTGCAAGACCCATAATTTTAATTAATTCACACAAACTAATTATTCAACTTCTTCAGATACAATATAATTGCACTGTCTATTTAGCATGCCATTTTATCAAGTGAGATAATAATTATTTTAGAAAAAAGCTAATCTTACTTTTGTTTTGTACTCCTTTAGAGAAGACACTCAAATGGTCTGGAAATTTGAAAGGAAATAAACTCAAAATTTTAATAATTTTAATACAGTGTGTATTATTTAAATTCATGTTTATAGATGAGAAAAATTAGCATTAAATACGTTTTCTCATCAAATTTCTAAATTAAAATATAAATCACATGATAACACAGAGAAGGTAGAGATCACAGGCTCACATCAACCAGCCAAACTCTCAGTTAGTATGAAATTCCCCCAGTAGCACTCCTAGTTTAGCACAACTCTCTTGGGAATGGGCCTACTGCTACTGAAATTAGACTGTATTTGGGCCTATCACCTTGCACATGTTTTCCTAAATTTTATTTTTTTATTATACTTTAAGTTCTGGGGTACACATGCAGATTGTAGAGGACTGTTACATAGGTATACACACGCCATGGTGGTTTGCTGCATCCATCCCCTTGTCATCTGCATTAGGTATTTCTCCTAATGGTATCCCTCCCTAACCCTCCCAACCTCTGCTATCCCCCTCCCGTAGCCACCCCCCCTCTAACAGGCCCTAGTGTGATGTTCCCCTCCATGTGTCCATGTGTTCTCCTTGTTCCACAACCACACACGTCTTCTTAGATGTTACTCTAAGGATTGTAACATACACAATACATACTAAATAACCTATCACAGTATATTGATATTAATGTTTTACTAGTTCAATGAAGCATAGAAACCTCACCTCCATATAGGTCCCTCCACTCTTACTTCATTTTAAATATAACTGTGTAAGTATTTTTCCTGCAGACACTCAGTGTCACTTCGGAGGGTCTTACATGTGCTTTAACTATGAAATGTGATTCAACAAGCTCATTAGAAGTAGGATAGTTGATTATATTTACCCCTATTTTTACAGAGTGTTTTGTTTTCACACCAGACTAAAGAGTTTGGAAAATGCGCTAAAAGATGTGAGGAGCCTCAGAAGGCAGAGGGCAACGGAAAGATGAAGCATCTTGAATGGTGAGATATGCAATCATCACCTCTCAGAGATACACTCATCCCCCAATTCATTACTGCTGCTATTAATTGCTGCATGTTTATTGCACCCAGACATTGTATCAGACCATAAAGAAACACTGGCGATCTCCATCTCCTTTACCAATTAACTTATTACTTAGAAAAGTATGAAGTTAGAACTGGTGTCACTGATGGTTAGAGCTGAAATTCTGATGGGTGTACAGGGGAAAAGGCCTCCACACTGGAATGGATGCCTTCGTAAAAGAGTTCATACACAATTTTACTCACAAACAGCCTCTATGATGCCCAGTAATTCCAACATTTAGTATTCAACAAAGAGATAATTTGTGTGCAGAACTACAAAGGAAGAATGGTATGCATTATCTTTTATCTAGTGTTCATTAATTTGAATTATTTTCTTCCACATTAAATATCTTTGTTTGGACACAAAAAAATCTCAATACTTGTATCATATATTGTGCTAACCTACCCTGTGTTAGCCAGACAGACTCCACTTTGCTGAGAGCCAGATAGACTACATCGTGACCTCCGCCTCACTCCTCCTGCCACTCCTCCCTTAAATACATACCTGGGTCTTGCTACTGTGCTGGGTCTTCCTGTACTTAGAACTATAGAAAAATATAACCTTTGTAACCATAGCCTGCTTTGCAAGCCCACTTGCCATTGTGAATGCCCCCTCTTGATTGACTATGTGACAAGAATCGAATACCTGCCTTGGTAACCGACAATCATGGGAACTGCTTGTGTATGCCCTCTGTAAACAATCAACAATCATTAAAACCTCCTGCCTCCCAGTTACCAGCCCCCTTATCTAACTTGCTTGTTCTGCTTCTGTAAACCCTGCTCCAGCTAGGCTCCCTAACCCCTACCTTAAGCAACGTATAAAAAGGAATCCAGCCCCTTTCTTGGGGCGCAGAGAATTTTGAGCATTAGCCGTCTCTCAGTCGTTGACTAAAAATAAAGGACTCATAATTTGAAACTCAAAGTGTGGCACTGTTCTATTTAACTCACCTGGGTATAACAATATTTACATTTTTGAAAGTTTTCATAGCTCTCAATGTTAAATCAACATGGTATGTTTGGAAAAAATGACTCAAACATTTGACCAATACTATAAAATGTAGTGGTGACAAAACAAAGACATGACAAACACAGAATCTGCAAGACATGTGAGCATTGTATACCACAGAGAGAGTAGCTAAGGACACGCAAGCTTTGTATACAGCGGAGAGAGTAGCTAAGGACACACGAGCTTTGTATAACACGGAGAGAGTAGCTAAGGACATGCGAGTGTCATATACCACGGAGAGACTACCTAAGGTCACACGAGTGTTGTATAGCACGGAGAGACTACCTAAGGACATGCGAGCGCTGTACACCACAGAGAGAGTAGCTGAGGCCACGCGAGCATTGTATACCACAGAGAGAATAACTGAGGCCACGCGAGCGTTGTATACCATGGAGAGAGTAGCTGAGGACACACGAGCATTGTATGTCACAGAGAGAGTAGTTGAGGACATGTGAGCGTTGTATACCACGGAGAGAGTAGCTGAGGCCACACGAGTGTTGTATACCATGGAGAGAGTAGCTGAGGACATTCAAGTGTTCTATACTACGGAGAGAATAGCTAAGGACACACGAGCCTTGTATACCACGGAGAGAGTAGCTAAGGCATAGAGAGGTAGATTCCATCCATGTACAGCCTTACCAAAGGAAGAGATTCACATTAGATCTCACCTTTGCTTATTTCAGCAGCAGGACTATCTAAAAAGGAATGAATTATTCTCAAAGGAAGATTTACATGTGGCCAACAAGCACATGAAAAAAGCTCAATATCACTAATCATTAGATAAATGCAAATCAAAGCCACAGTGAGATACCAGCTCATACTAGACAGAATGGCTATTAAAAAGTCCAAAAAGAAGAGAAAGTGGCAAGGATGTGGAGAAAAAGGAACACCGTTGGTGAGAATGTAAATTAGTTCAATTATTGTGGAAAGCAGTGTGGCAGTTCTTCAAAGGGCTAGAAGCAGAGCTACTATTCAATCCAGCAATCCCATGACTGCCTATAAGCCCAGAGGAACATAAATCATTCTACCAAAAAGACACACACATGTGAATGTTCATTACAGCACTATTTATAATAGCAAAGACACAGAATCAACCTAAATGCTCATCAATCACAGTTTAGATAAAGAAAACGTGGTACAAGTATACTACGGAATACTATGCAGCCATAAAAATAAATGAGATCATGTCCTTTATAGCAACATGGGTGGAGCTGGAGGCCATTCTCCTTAGCAAACTAATACAGGAACAGAAAACCAAATACTGCATGTTACACTTACAAGTAGAATCTAAAGGCAGGAACGGTGGCTCAAGCCTGTAATCCCCGCACTTTTGGAGGCTAAGGCAGGCAGATCACGAAGTCAGGAGGGTGGAGAGTGGGAGGGAGACGAGCACAAAAGATTACTACTGGGCACTGGGTGTAATACCTGGGTGATGAAATAATATATACAACAAACCCCCATGATACTTATTTACCCGTGTAACAAATCACAGGTACCCTCAAACCTAAAAGTTGGAAAGCAAAACGACATTTATACAGCAAACAAACATATGAAAAAATGCTCATCATCACTGGTCATTAGAGAAATGCAAATCAAAACCACATTGAGATACCATCTCATGCCAGTTAGAATGGTGACCATTAAAAAAATCAGGAAAGGATGTGGAGAAATAGGAACACTTTTACACTGCTGGTGGGAGTGCAAATTAATTCAACCATTGTGGAAGACAGTGTCACGATTCCTCAAGGATCTAGAAATAGAAATACTATTTGACCCAGCAATCCCATTACTGGGTATATACCCAAAGAATTATAAAACATTCAATTATAAAGACACATGCACATGTATATTTATTGCGGCACTGTTTACAACAGCAAAGACTTGGAACCAACCCAAATGCCCATCAATGACAGACTGGATAAAGAAAATGTGACACATATACACCATGGAATATTATGCAGTAATAAAAAATGATGTGTTTATGTCCTTTGCAGGGACACAGATGAAGCTGGAAACCATCATTCTCAGCAAACTGACACAAGAACAGAAAACCAAACACCGCATGTTCTCACTCATAAGTGGGTGTTGAACAATGAGAACACATGGACTCAGGGAGGGGAATATCACACACTGGGGCCTGTCAGGGGTTTGGGGGGTAGGGGAGGGATAGCAGGGTGTGGGTGCATTAAGGAGGGATAACATTAGGAGAAATATCTAATGTAGTTGATGGGGTGATGGATGCAGCAAACCACCATGATACGTATATACCTATGTAACAAACCTGCACATACTGCATGTGTTCCCCAGAACTTAAAGTATAATTAAAAAAAAATAAAAACAAATTATTCAGCACATAAAAAAGAAATGCACTGCCATGAAATTATTATAGTATACTGAAATCACTGTAATTTCTATCTAATATAAATATGTAGAATGTGTCAATAATTTTCAGGAGATAAAAATGTTATCAACTGTTTTTAAAATCAAAATACATTATCTTTACACATGCTTCCCATCTGCATCTAGTCAGAAGATACAGTGAATGTATACACTATGTATATGCATGTGTGGAATGCATAGATGGCGTATCTAATCATATTGCAATCCTAACTTACAGGCAATGTTTAGCACTGACTCACATAGCCACTTTAACACACATGATTACACCTACTTTTTAAACTCTAAAATAAGCTAATTACATTTATTTGAACAAATATATATAGGACTCTATGTTTCCAGTTTTAGTATCAATGCTACTTATTAAAAATGATCAAATGATAAGGGTTTTCTGTTGTTCTATTTCGGAACAACAGATGTGTTAAAATACAGTTGTCAGGATGGGTGGTGAAAATAGTAACCCTGACTGGCATGGATAATTTGGAAGCACGGGGGGAAGAGCCCATAATTTGACCTGCAAGGTAAGATTTAGGGGGAAATGGAGCTGGGGAGGTAGAATTTAGAGAATGATCCAGATATATTTCTACAGAAGAAACTACAAGTGAATCTAGTCCCATGATAGCCATAGAGCTAACGTAGAAACACAATATTCTCATGGTCCCTTAGACAGTGACCAAGCTGGAACTGGCCTTTAATTTCTAATCTACTAAATGCACATTCTTTTTAAGCCTAGGGAATAATAACAGGAAAAGCTTAACAACCCTAAAAAAACCTAGCTGGCTAAATTTTCAATCAGTTTCCTCTAGCGCCTGGGAAGATACTGCAGAGGGTCCAGTAAATACCCAGCTGAGGCCCCAGAGAAGGGGGGGAATCCAGTGTGTGTAGCAGACAGCATCATCATCACTGTGCATGACACACACTCTGTTTTTGAGAAGCACATTCAGTGTCAAGATGCCTGATGGGACCCCCATGACATTTTTAACTTTCCTCTGAAAATGTTAGCAATGCAGGAACCCAAGGATCTCCCAAAGGCCTTACATGTAAAGATGATCAAAAAAAATACAACAGGCTGGGTGCCGTGGCTCACACCTGAAATCCCAGCACTTTGGGAGGCCGAGGTGGGCAGATCGCCTGAGGTTAGGAGTTTGAGACCAGCCAGGCCAACATGGAGAAACCCGGTCTCTACTAAAAATACAAAATTAGCCATGCATGGCAGTGTATGCCTATAATCCCAGTACTTGGGAGGCTGAGGCAGGAGAATCCCTTGAACCCAGGAGGCGGAGGTTGCATTGAGCTGAGATCTTGTCATTGCACTTTAGCCTGGACAATGAGAGCAAAACAGTATCTCAAAAAAGAATGAGTAGGTCACACCAGGAAATATGTGTTATGGAAGGAAGAGAAGAATGTTGGAATTAACTTGGAATATGAACTGTGTGCTTTAAACATGCAGATACCATTTAAACATCAACTTAATCCTTCTGAATAGGGAGATGAGACATAAATTCACCTGAGAGAGGGAAATCAGGAGCTCTGAAAGTTTCAGACACTTGCTTTAAGGTGATTTGACTTAAAAAGCAGAACTAATATATCCGGCATTGCCTCTGAGCCACAGCCCGATGGCTTCTTCTACTCTGACAAGCTGTGGGGCTTGTTTATATTTTCTTGGGAGAAGGGAGAAATAAATAAAAATATATCCTTTCACATAGAAACCCGCCTTTCTTTGGGTAGATACAACTTCCACACATAAGTAACATATACAATAAAACATAATAGAATATACACATAAGTGCCAAACTGTTGGATTGCTTATAATTGCTGCAGTAATGGGACTACTTGAAATGGGCCTGGAAGGGTGAGTCCTAATTGAACTTTAAAATGAAAAAAAAAGATAAAATGTCCCTTGCTCCTCCGCTAACCACATTAGGGAGATCAGCACCAGTAAATGCGATGGCGGGACGGGGGAATGGATTCTGAGGGAATTTTTGGCCAAGATCAGGAAAGACTTCCTTTTCCTTTTCACCATCCAAATTAATGAATACATTTCATTTATTAGTAAATGAAAGATTCGTAACTTTCCAAAATCAACATTTATTTCAGCAGAGTTTTTCAACACATTTTAATTTCTACTTGAGCTAAAATTAAGGAATAATTAGACTTTCTTGCACTAGTTTTTCAGCTTTCCAATGTCTTTTACCTGGACCGTTAAATAACTCTAAGGTGGGCCTGGTGGCTGACAGCTATAATCCCAGTACTTTGCGGGGTTGAGGTGTGAGGATTTCGTGAAGCCAGGAGTTCAGGACCAGACTGGGCTAAATGCAAGACCTCACCTCTACAAAAAGTTTTAAAATTAGCTGGCAATGATGGTGCATACCTGTAGTCCCAGCTACTCAAGGGGCTGATGCTGGTGGACTGCTTGACCCCAGGAGTGTCAGGCTCCAGTGAGCCATGATTGCAACACTGCACTTCAGCCTGGATGCAGAGCAAAGTTCTCTTCAAACAAAATAAAACTCCAAAATGAGTTCAGATTCTTATTCTCTTCAGTGGGTCCAATACACAGAGAGAAGAAAAAGAACCTAGCTGTTAAGAACAAGCTGACAGACACAGCCTACTCCCTGTTCCCCTCTCGTGATGTCATCTCTCCACATCAAGGAGGAAGAGGAAGGAAATTAGAATCGACAATAAAATTTCCAGTTAACCTTGCTTTCTTTCTGTGTCCTAGAGATGGGGAATTCAACACTGACACCACAACATATGCAGCATGAAGAGACTGTCCACACATCCAAGACATGAAGGCTAAGGAGCATCTCCTTCTTGGTTCCCTCATTATTTTTATGACTTCAGTCATGGTAATAGTCATGTCACAATATAATGCAACATGGAACACAACAGCACAAACTCTTAGTTACAATTTACAAAATACATAGATTTTATTTTATTTTGTATTTATTATTTATGTATTTAGGAGACAGAGTCTCAATCCTTTGGCCAGGCTGGTGTACAGTCCCAGGCACAAGCAATTATACTGCCTCAAGTAATTGCCCTGCCACAGTAGGACAATCCCTCCCAGGTAGCTGAGATTACAGGCGTGTACCACTATGTCCGGCTAATTTTTGTATTTTTAGTAGAGATGGGGTTTCACCATGTTGGCCAGGCTGATCTCGAACTCCTGACCTCAGGTAATCCACCCGCCTCAGCCTCCCAAAGTGCTGGGATTACAGGCGTGTGCCACTGCCCCTGGCCACAAAGTATATAGGTTTATAGGTGAAGAAAATACAATCACCAGAGAAACAGCCAGAGTCTTAGCCTGCCGTAGGAGATTTCCTACATGTTTCTGTCAGGGCCAGAGTTCAGAGGCAAACTAATAGAAATAAATGTTCTGTTTCAGGAAATAGTAAGAAATGTTTTAAAAATATAAGCCAATATCAATTGCATTAGTTCCTTAAATACCTTTCTAAGCAGTCTGGACTTTGCTAATGTCTTGGGAATTCTCCTGAAATACTAAAGCTGACTCTAAACTCCAGGCCACAGTCACTTTTACTTATGCTACTGCTTGCATTACATTTTCACACACAAAAAAAAGAGAAAGAAGTATAATGGTATTATTTGTGAGTTAAGCGTTGGGTCAAAATGCCTTTTAAATTATTACGTGTTTTTATATACACACATACATATTGTTTTCTCATTTATACAACTGACCCATGTCTTCTAAGATTTATCCTCAGAAAAGATTTAGCATTTGTCAATAAAGACCACAGCACAAGGGCATAGGAAAGTTCAGAGTAGGGAGCTAGGTGGGACAAGCTGGGTGTTAGAAAAGGCTTCCTGTTAGAGTGAAGAAAATAATTGGGTCCCTAGGAAGACACAGACATGGTGAGGATCCAAGATGGCCGAATAGGAACAGCTCTGGAGTGCAGTTCCCAGCAAGAACAATGCAGAGGGTGAGTGCCCACCACATTTCCAAACAGATTTTCACTGCCCACAGACCAGGAGATTCCCAGGCCAAAAAGCGCCATGAGTTTTCAGCATGGCGGTTTCAGCCAGTGCTGGGTTGGTACACAGAAACTCACACGAATCTGAGAGGCCGTTTCAACTGGTGCCTGGAACGCCTGGGAGACAGAGCTGCCCATTCAACTGAAAGGGATGGGCAGAGACAGGGAGCCAGGCGATCTGGCTCTGGCAGGTACCATGCCACAAACCAAGCAACCTGAAACTCTCTGGATTGAGTTTCGCAGCAAGCACAGCTGGACCCAGGAGGGTCCAGCTCAGTGTGGGGAAGGGCGACCACCACTATCGAGGCAGTGTGCCAATACTGAGGCAGCTCACACAGCAGCTGGGCAGAGGCTGCGGCAGCTCAGCAATGATTCTGCTGGCAGACTGTGACTAGACTACTCTGTGCGGGGCAGGGTATCTATGAAAAAAGGTAGCAGCATGACAGGAACTTATAAATAAAGCCAACCTTCCTAGGACAGAGCACTGGGAAAAGAGGTGGTTATGAGTTCAGCTTCAGTAGACTTAAAGGTACCTGCCCAGCAGCTCTGCATGGAACAACGGAGCTCCCAGAACAGCACTTGAGCTCCTATAAGTGACAGACTGTCTCTTCAAGCAGCTTCCTGACCACTCTAAACCCAAAGAGACACCTCCTAAAGAAGAACTCAGGCCGACATCTGGCAGGAATCCTTCTGGGACGAAGACAACAGAAGAAGAAACCAGCAGCAACCCTTACAGTTCTGTAGACCCTGTGGGTGATCCCCAGGCAAGCAGGGTCTGGAGTGGACCTCCAGCAGTCCTGCAGCAGATGGGCCTGACGGCTAGAAGGAAAACTAACAAACAGAAAGAAATAACTTCACTGACAAAAAGGACATCCACTCAGAGACCCTATCTGAAAGTCAACAACTACAAAGACCACAGGTAGATAAAGCCAGTAAGATGGGAAGAAACCAGAGCAAAAACGATGAAAACACCAAAAACCAGAACGCCTCTCCTCCTCCAAGGGATCACAACTCCTCACCAGCTAGGGATCAAAGATGGATGGAGAATGAATCCGATGAATTGACAGAAACAGGCTTTAGAAGGTGAGTAATAACAAACTTCTCAGAGCTAAAAGAACAGGTGCTAACCCAATGCAAAGAAACTAAGAACCTAGAAAAAAGGTTAGATGAGTTGGTAACTAGAATTAACAGCTTACAGAAGAATATAAATGACTTGATGGAGCTGAAAAACACAGCACGAGAACTTCACGAAGCATACACAAGTTTCAATAGCCGAATCAACCAAGCAGAAGAAAGGATATCAGAGATTGAATATCAACTCAATGAAGTAAAATGAGAAGGCAAAAGTAGAGTAAAAAGAGTGAAAAGAAATGAACAAAGTCTCCAAGAAATATGGGATTATGTGAAAAGACCTAATCTATGTTTGGTAAGTGTACCTGAATGTGACAGAGAGAATGAATCCAAGCTGGAAAACACTCTTCAGGATATTATCCAGGAGAACTTCCCCAACCTAGCAAGGCAGGCCAACATTCAAGTTCAGGAAATACAGAGAACACCACAGAGACATTCCTCAAGTAAAGCAACCCCAAGGCACATAATCGTCAGATTCACCAGGGTTGAAATGAAGGAAAAAAATGCTAAGGGCAGCCAGAGAGAAAGGTTAGGTTACTCACAAAGGGAAGGCCATCAGACTCACAGTGGATATCTCAGCAGAAACCCTACAAGCCAGAAAAGAGTGGGGGCCAATATTCAACAACCTTAAAGAAAAGAACTTTCAACCTAGAATTTCATATCCAGCCAAACTAAGCTTCATAAGTGAAGGAGAATGAAAATCCTTTATGGACAAACAATTGCTGAGAGATTTTGTCACCACCAGGCCTGCCTTACAAGAGCTCCTGAAAAAAGCACTAAACATAGAAAGGAGCAACCAGTACCAGCCACTCCAAAAACATACCAAAGGGAAAAGAGCAATCACACAATGAAGATGGAAAAGAGCATCGACACAATGAAGAAACTTATCAACAAATGGGCAAAACATCAAGCTAGCATCAAAATGGCAGGATCAAATTCACACATAACAATAATAACCTTAAATGTAAATGGGCTAAATGCCCCAGCCAAAAGACACAGACTGCCAAATGGGATAAGATTTCAAGACCCATCGGTGTACTGTATTTAGGAAACCCAGCTCACGTGCAAGGACACACATAGGCTCAAAATAATGGGATGGAGGAAGATTTATCAAGCAAATGGAGAGCAAAAAAAAAGCAGGAGTGGCAATCCTAGTCTCTGATAAAATAGGCTTTAAACCAACAAAGATCAAAAGAGACAAAGAAGGGCATTACATAATGGTAAAAGGATCAATGCATCAAGAAGAGCTAACAATCCTAAATATATATGCACCCAATACAGGAGCACCCAGGTACATAAAGCAAGTTCTTAATGACCTACAAAGAGACTTAGACTCCCACTCAATAATCGTAGGAGATTTTAACACTCCACTATCAATATTAGACAGATCAATGAGAGAGAAATTTCACAAGGATATCCAGGGCTTGAACTCAGATCTGGACCAAGTGGACCTAATAGACATCTACAGAAATTTCCACCCCAAATCCACAGAATACACATTCTTCTCAGCACTGCATGAAACCTACTCTAAAATTGACCACATAATTGGAAGTAAATTACTCCTTAGCAAATGCAATGAAAATCATAACAAGCAGTCTCTCAGACAACAGTGCAATCAAATTAGAACTCAGGACTAAGAAACTAACTCAGAAATGAACAGCTTCATGGAAACTGAACAACCAGCTTCTAACTGTCAACTGGATACACAATGAAATGAAGGCAGAAACAAAGATGTTATTTGAAACCAATGAGAATGAAGACATAACATAACAGAATCTCTGGGACACATTTAAAGCTGTATCTAGACGGAAATTTATAGAAATGCCCACCAGATAAGTGAGGAAAGATCTAAAATTGATGCACTATCGTTGAAATTAAAAGAGCTAGAAGAACAAGATAAAAAAAAAACCTCAAAAGCTAGCAGAAGACAAGAAATAACTAAGATCAGAGCAGAACTGAAGGAGATAGAGACACAAAATACCCTTCAAAAAAATCAATAAATCCAAGAGTTGGTTTTTTTTAAAAGATCAACAAAAAGACCACTAGCCAGATTAATGAAAAAAAAAGGTAGAAGAATAAGATAGATATAATAAAAAAAGGTAAAGGAGATCTCATGACTGATTCCACAGAAAACAAACTACAATCAGAGATTACTACAAACAACTCTATGCACATAAACCTGTAAACCTGGAAGAAATGGATAAACTCCTGGACACTTGCACCCTCCCAAGCCTAAACCAGGAAGAAGTTGAAACCTTGAACAGACCAATAACAAAGGCTGAAGTTAAGGCAGCAATTAATAGCCTACCAACCAAAAAAAGTCCAGGTCCAGACAAGTTCACAGCTGAATTCTACCAGACGTACAAATAGGAGCTGGTACCATTCCTCCTGAAACTATTCCAAACAATACAAAAAGAGAGAATCCTTCCCATATCATTTTATGAGACCAATATCATCCTGATACAAAAACCCAGCAGAGACTCAACAAGAAAAGAAAACTTTAGGCCAATAGCATGATGAACATACATGCAAAAATCTTCAAAAAAATACTGGCAAACCAACTGCAACAGCACATCAAAAAGCTTATCCACCACGATCAAGCAGACTTCATTCCAGGGATGCAAGGCTGGTTCAACATAAGCAAGTCTATAAACATAATCCACCACATAAACAGAACCAAAGACAAAAACCACATGATTATCTCAATAGATACACAGAAGTACTTCGACAAAATTCAACAGCCCTTTAGAGGCTAAAAACTCTCAATAAACTAGGTATAGATGGAATGTATTTCAAAACAATAAAAGCTATTTATGACAAACATACAGCCAGTTTCATACTGAATGGTCAAAAACTGGAAGCACTCCCTTTGAAATCTGGCACTAGACAAGGATGCCCTCTCTCACCACTTCTATTCAACATAGTATTGGAAGTTCCAGCCACAGCAATTAGGCAAGAAAAAAAATTAAAGGCTATTCAATTAAGAAAAGAGGAAGTTAAATTGTCTCTGTTTGCAGATGACATGATTGTATGTTTAGAAAACCCTATCATCTCAGCCCCAAATCTCCTGAAACTGATAACCAACTTCAGCAAAGTCTCAGGATACAAAATCAATGTGCCGAAATCACAAGCATTTCTATACACCAATAACAGACTAACAGAGAGCCAAATCATGAGCAAACTCCCATTCACAATTGCCACAAAGAGAATAAAATACCTAGGAGTACAACTAACAAAGGGCCTCTTCAAGGGGGAACTACAAAACGCTGCTCAATGACATAAGAGAGGACACAAACAGATGGAAAAACATTCCATGCTCATGGTAAGGAAGAATCAATACTGTGAAAACAAACAGCCATACTGCCCAAAGTAATTTATAGATTGAATGCTATCCCCATGAAGCTACAAATGACCTTCTTCACAGAACTGGAAAAAACCACCTTAAACTTCATATGGAACCAAAGAGAGCCCACATAGCCAAGACAATTCTCAGCAAAAAGAACAAAGCCAGAGGCATCACATTACCTGATTTCAAACTATACTGCAAGGCTACAGTAATCAAAACAGCACAGTACTGGTACCAAAACAGAGATATAGTCCAATGGAACAGAACAGAGACCTCGGAGGCAATGCCACACATCTAAAACCATCTGATCTTTGACAAACCTGACAAAACAAGCAATGGGGGAAAGGATTCCCTGTTTAATAAATGGTGCTCACAAAACTGGCTAGCAGTGTACAGAAAGCTGAAACTGGACCCCTTCCTGACACTTTACACTAAAATTAACTCCAGATGGATTAAGGACTTAAACGTAAGACCTAAAACCATAAAAACCCTAGAAAAAAACTTAGGCAAAACCATTCAGGACATAGGCATAGGCAAGGACTTCATGACTAAAACACCAAAAGCATTGGCAATAAAAGTCAAAATCGACGAATGGGACCTAATTAGAGCTTCTGTACAGCAAAAGAAACAATCATTAGATTGTACCAGCAACCAACAGAATGGGAAAAAATTTTTGCAATCTACCCATCTGACAAAGGGCTAATATCCAGAATCTACAAAGAACTAAAACAGATTTACAAAAAAAAAAAAAAAAACAAACCCATCCAAAAGCGGGCAAAGGATATGAACAGACACTTTTCAAAAGAAGACATATATGAGGCCAACAAACACATGAAAAAATGCTCATCATCACTGGTCATTAGAGAAATGCAAATCAAAACCACATTGAGATACCATCTCATGCCCGTTAGAATGGAGATCATCAAAAAATCTGGATACAACAGATGCTGGAGAGGATGTGGAGAAATAGGAACACTTTTACACTATTGGTGGGAGTGTAAACTAGTTCCACAATTGTGGAAGACAGTGTGGCAATTCCTCAAAGACCTAGAGAAATAGAAATTCTATTTTACTCAGCAATCCCATTACTGGGTATATACTCAAAGGATTATAGATCATTCTATTATAAAGACACATGCACACCTATGTTCATAGTGGCACTGTTTACAATAGCAAAGACCTGGAACCAACCCAAATGCCCATGGACAATAGACTGGACAAGGAAAATATGGCACATATACACCATGGAATACCATGCAGCCATAAAAAACGATGAGTTCGTGTCCTTTGTAGGGACATGGATGAAACTGGAAACCATCATTCTCAGCAATCTGATACAAGAACAGAAAATCAAACACCACATGTTCTCACTCATAGGTGGGTGTTGAACAATGGGAACACAGGGACACAGGGAGGGGAGCATCACACACTGGGGTCTGTTGGTGGGGGGCCAAGGGAGGGGACAGCAGTTGGGTGGGGAGGTGAGGAAGGGATAACATTTGGAGAAATGCCAGATGTAGATGACGTGGGGGATGGAGTCAGCAAACCACATTGCCATGTGTGTACCTATGCAACAATCCTACATGAGCTGTACATATACCCCACAACCTAAAGTGCAATTAAAAAAACAAACAAACATAGGCGTTACCACAGGAAAGGTGGAGTTGACTTCTACATGGTGGGAGGAACTCATTTTTCCACATGGCTAATATAGACAGCCCTGGCCTGAGAAAGAGGTTCCTCTTCTAATCGTGACTGTGTTGGCTTTCCATGGGTCCTGACCATTGGATGCACACTTTGAGGGAGGGAAGAGGACAGGGCTTCCTATACCATCACAGGACTGCCATTCATTCTCTGCCCTCATCCACACCTGCTGGAGAGAGATGACACTTTCTGCCCAACGCAAAGCCCAGCTCTGACTTGAAGACCAGAGTGAGGCAGGGTTTATGAAAGCAAAGACAGTATGTGAGAGGACCCTCTTACCCTAAGGTCCACAGCATCTTCTAGCTGCTGATGCTCCACTGTGAGCCCGAGGCACAGGACCAGCCTGCTTCATTCACTAATGTGTCCCCAGCAATGGATGGGTGACCCATATTCAACAATTATTTGTAAAATAATTGAGGGAATGAAAAAAATACTCCAATGCCTGACTTAAGAAAAAGGGATAAGAAAAAAGTGAACCAATAAGTTAGAAAATTAGGTTTCTAGAAATCAACTAAAAATCACACAGTGTTTAAGGAGAACCAACCTTCGACCCAAAACTTTGCCTGATATTCTGAACAGAAAAGGTGATCTTGGTCTCCAAAGATAAAATGATTTTACCATAGAATCAAGGTTTTTATATCAACACAAATATGATGATCCTTATAAAATAACTACTGAAGTCTTATCTGTAGGTACAGATTGAGCTGTGCGATAAAGAAACTTTATCAAAGCAACTAGTTGGTTATTTCATGTCAAAACGTATTTTGCATAAAATAATTCAGTCTTTTTTGTTACTCTTGAGAAGTGTTTTCAAAAATTTGTTCCATATTGTATTCTGTCTTTTCAATAAAATTTTAAAAACACTTTTTATAAAGCTAAAGATGTACTCAAATATACAAAATGAAATATAACCTTCTCTTAACTCCTACATAAAGAATAGGAAATTTTGGAATGTCATCTTTTATTCTTTTTTCATTCATTTAAATATTCAGGCATTGTTGAAATCTGAAAATATTCCATTGAGAAATATATTAATTCTTGGGTAGAAAATAAAAGGGAATATTAAAAGCCAAACACTCATTATTGTTAACCCTCTTAACAACCATTCAAAAATGTTAAATAATCCAAACAGTCCCTCTAAATTATGTAGATTAGACTTCAGGAGAACAGGACCACGTATTCTAAACTTTTATGATTTTTGAATGGTCTTCCATTTGTAGTGCTTTTTTCATCCTTGAATCTGAATTTATTGTGACATGTAAGACATCTCAAGGAATGCTGCATAGTAAATAATCTGTATATTTTACTCCAAGCAGTTTCTTAGATTATGGGCTTATATTCTAGGCTACTACAGACCTCTGTTAATTCTTGAACTTACCAAGACAATTTCATGATACATTAGGTTGGTGTGAAAGTAATTGTGGTTTTTGCTATTACTTTCAATGCAGAAAACCTCAATGACTTTTGCATCAATCTAAACAAATAGAACTATTATCCCATAATAGATTTCTGGTAAAGTAATAATATATAAACAATTATTTTCTAGTACTATTCCATGGAGCCATAAGGCTTGGTGGAGACAATGTCAGAGTTACCTGTGACAGAATAGGAGTGAGAATGGGGTGCATTGTGTGTCAAGACGCAGGACTCGCCTGCAAACTAGGGGAAGCTTCCCTTACGTGTTTCAAAGTAATGGAATTTTCAGAATGACAGCTAAATAACAAAGTGCTCCAAAGCCCCTAAAACCCTCTTCAAATCCAGAAGTAAATCCATATTGGAACTCCTTCAAAGTCAGTACTCAGTAAATGCAAAATAATTGGTAGCTGCTTCTGTTAGTGATGCTGTGTGGTTATACTCCAAATCTTGGGGTGGAGGAATCTTCAAAGGAAAAGAAAAGCCGAAAGAAAATATCCCACATGCTGAATTCATACAAAAACTCCATAGTAAATACAATCAACTCTTGTTGAGCACGCCAATATGCTTTTGGGGGAAAAAAAACACTATACTTGTAAATTGCTTTCAAAACATACAAGCCCTGTGGAATTGATCAGCCAGGGTTTATCACAGGCAGGAGATTTCCAACTAGCCAAGCACATCATCATAATCTAATGTTGAGTAGTAATCCTCAAATCCCTGTAGTCATTTAAAGTTTTACAGTTTATAAACCAGCTCAATAGGTTATATTTTATTTACACAACAATCTTATAAGTTAGGCAGGGAATTTCTTTTTCTTTTTTAGTATATATGATTTCAAAAGAAAGCTGAAAGGGCTTGTGTGATTTGTGTAATTTTGCTGCTTGCTAATGTGGGGTGCAGTGAAATTAGACTCCCACCTCTGTGTTCTAAGCTACTGCTCTTTCATTCTGCCCTGCTGTAAAACTCAGGTTACAAAAGTAATGTAAGTATATTTCTGTTGTCGTATAATGTAACAGATCGTCTATATGCTGTCCATACAAGGCATGCACACGCACAATCACTATGACTGCTAAGGTGAGTGAATTTACTTGGCTGTTTCTTTGTTTCTTCATTTTCCAGAGATAGATTCAAGGTGTCCAAGTTAAGTGTCAGTACTTAAGAGAGAGAGAGAGAGAGAGAGAGAGAGAGAGAGAGAGAGAGAGAGAGAGACAGACAGTCTATTTTCTTTACTGACAAGCAGAAAGTTTAGATCAATGATCCTTTATAGACTTTGAGGTGAGGTAACACAAAAGAAGCAATAGCTCAAGTGAGCTCATGTCTTTATCATTTAGGTTACTTCCACACTGCCCCAGATGTTTTCTTTTATATAGTAAAGTGCCTGATATGTTTTACACATTCAATAAATATTTGTTTAATGTATTTTTTGACCAAGTCAAACCCGTTTTGGAAGGATGAAAATATGTTCTCTCTTTCAGATGTGTTGGAAAGGAAAACCAAATGTCAAGAATGATGCAATATATTGCTGTTCTGAATTTAATGTATTTGATATTTTGTAGTAGTTAATGAATAAATATTTGGATATACAATTAGAATCCAGGACTAGTTCCATCATCAATACATAAAATTATGTGTTAGTTTTTTCTCGCATAAGTGTGTGACTCAGTTTTGCCTGTCTCTGAAGCTGTACCCATTCCAAACCTTTATGTAACTACATTGTTAATGTTATTTATTAAATAACATAAACATTCTAATATTGTTACTATCCTTCCATAGGTTTACATGTCAATGATAATTACAACTTATTAAAACTTTTTTCTCAGTGTAGAAAAAAATGACACTTGATAACATTTTTCCTTAATTAAAAATTTTACTTTCTAATATCTTCAGACAAAATGTAAGATCTTTACCATTAGGTCATCTATCCCCCTCTCTTTTTTATACACACATATTTATGCAATCTCATACAGATCTCTATTTGTGGGTTTATTTTGGTTTTCTTGTGTGTGTGAGAGAGTAATATGTTGAAAATTACATTGAGATAACAGATCATTTGCAAGTAATGAAACAAAGTATGCATTCAGGAACTATATAACTGAAGAGAAAATTTGACTAAATAGTGATTGATAAATAAGGTTATATAAGAAGAGCTTTTAGACTAAAAAGAGTAAAAAATCTTGATTGAAATGTTTACTCTTATTCAATTAGTAAATAATTAAAACTTACACACCTTCTAAATTTGAGACGTCACTGATTCTGCTTTTGATATCACTAATTTTTAACTCAAAGCCTTATTATTATTTTAAAATCTCAAAGCCCTTCTCTTTCTTTACTGGTTGTACAGATCAATCAATAGATAACATATATTGGTATCATATTTGCAAGCAAGTTAATTTTAAACTATTTGAAAAGCTAACATCCTCCCATAAATCATAAGGCAATTTACAAGACAGATCACATCAGAGATGTGTTCTAAATGAATGCACATTCTGAAACTTTACTCAGAAGTGGGTTTTTAATTTTACTCTTTATTAAAAATAAAATACAACCACAATAATAATGGCAATGTATTATCTACACATTAAACAGCTTGAGGCCTGAAGTTTAACAAAGCTTGAATGTACTAACTCTGCGTTTGACCGAATAAACATCTTTGATTAGTGGTCCTCATATATATGTGCACATTATAGCAAAGTGGGGAAGATTTTAAAAGCAGATTAAAACAGAATTGGGAAGATACCTGAAAACCTAAACTGTTAGTAAATTTTCCCCAGTAATTCCAATCACAGACTTAGATGAAAAGTGACATTAAATCCTGACAGTCAGTTTTCCATTTTGCTTTCCTTCAATTTCTTTTTGTAATGTCCTCACCTTGTTTTAAACAGTAGTTTCTTCTAATGAATTAAAAAGTCTTAGCATATTATGATTTTCCTCATTTCCTTTCCTAAATGTTTCTTTGAAATGCTGAACCTCTGGTTTCCATAATCTGTATGTGAGCCCTAACTGATACACCTATACTTCTTCCCCCGAATCAAAATAATAGCTATTTGTACCTAAGGCTTTGCTAGGATAGCAGGGACCAGATTTACTCTCACAGATGAAACCAAGAAAACAACAAACAAAAAAGCCATAGAAATATAGGAAACAATAGCTGTTGGGTGTTGAATAACAGGAAATACAGAGCAGTGATTCCTAAGAGAAGGAAACAAATGGGTGAATTATTTCCCCCAGTTCACTGGCTGGCAAGAGAGGCCAGGGAATAGAGCAAGGAAGGAATCCAAACAATCTGGAAATTCCTGGATTAGAGGAGAAAGAGCTGAGACTTGCGGGAGGCCAAGGCTACTAGAATTGCAAGGCAAAATACCAGAGAGGAGAGCGAGCTTCACATGGGATGTTCAGAGGACCCTTGGGGTCTTCATCTGAGACGGCACCTGTGTATTATGCAGATAACAGAAGTACCCAAGGCTGAGCTCAGGCTACAGAAAGAACCACCCAAGAGGAGTAGGGGGTTATCATCAGAGCTCACACAAGGCCAGTGTTTGGCTTCTTACAGGCAGAGTGGAAAATATAAAATAGAAGCATTGGGTTAAGTACTCAGGAAGTACTCCTCAAGAGTGAAGAAAAATGAGTTGTAAACAAAAGACTTTGGTTCTACCCAACAAAGAATACACGTTGAAAAAAAGAAACAACCCTTTGCAAGTAATTTAACTGTGTAACAGAACAAAGCACAAAGCTTTAAATATTTAGATATATCCAAAAACGCCCAGCACTTCACAAGGTAAAATATGAGGTCTCTGGCATCTGAGCAAAAATTACCAGGCATGAAAACAAACAGCAAAATTAGATCCATAATAAGGAGGCAAAGAAAACTAATAGTCTTCACCTTATAATAACTTCAGGCTCGTTTCCCGCCACAAGTCATCACACAAATAAACCTATTTTTGTTTCGTTTTTCTCCTACAGCATCTTCTCCGTTTTATCCTCTCCTCCCTAACGCAAGGTGCTCGACACTCTGCAAGGTCCAGTTTCAACCCTGCCTCCTTATACCAGTTTCCCTGTAAACTTATTTCCCATACACATTCCCATTTTCACATTTTGTTTTACACACAGATCTCTTAGGAAGACTTCTCATACTCTTACATTAGATTGAGTTTTTTTGCCTGTTTACTTGAGTCTAAAACAATCAAAGGCAGGGGAAAGTGTCAAATCCATCTTTTTATCCCGTCACCCAGCACAGGGATCAAAGCGTTGTGTTCTACATGTGTGTCCAGTGCATGAACACATTAACGAGGCATGCCCCCAACCAGTCCCCGTGGCCTGCTGATCAGACTCGGTGTGCTGAGATGTTCAGAGCTGACCCAGTCTCTTCCCCATTGTTCCCTCCTGAAATGGCCATACGGGTCTCTCCTCTCCCACCCTGGTAGGTAAAGCATTAAGACTGAGCCATCAGAAGAGTATTTTCATCCCAAGCCTGCTGCTCCACTTACTGTGTGGCCTTGGGAATCTTACCTTCTCTGTCTCTTAATTCCTCATCAGCGCAATGTAGACAAACATACCCACAGCACAGGGGTGTGTCAGGGATTAAAGGGGATGGTGTGATTTCTGCTATACAAGAGGCACCGCATACATTTTCCTCCCTTTTCTGCTCCTCCTCTGCATACTTTATTAGTGGTGAAGATAAAAGAGCTATTCACCATTTCTTTCTAAAATCGTGATAGGAATCAATGTCTTTGATGATAAAAGTTTCCAAATAATTACGAATAAGGGTATTTTCACAAGGGATACTTTAAAAATGTACAAATTATTTTAAATTTACAAACTACTGAGTATCTTTCTGGTAGTGTAGCTACACTACTGCACACATAATTCATTCAGAAGTAATGAATAAGTAATATTTGATCTTTGTGATTTATTAGACTTTTTCCTTTTATTATATTATTATTTCTATATTTTATCACATTACCATTATGAAATTACCATGGTAATAGGCATTTTTAATTATCCTCAAGAAGAAATGCAAGAAGTTTATCCTATTAATTTAGTTCATACTTTTAAATGCCTAATTCACAGATAGTTTTCTATGAGTGCTTTAAATACATAAATACTTAATATAAAATATTGGATTATTTTATTCTCCTATTTCTTTACATTTGAAATAACGTTGCTGAAAGTTTTTTTAAACAGAATTTCCTTTCAATATATGGTTCCATATAGATAATATGTTTATAATTTTATTTTATAATATACTGTATTTAAAGTATTTTAAACATAAGTGAGACCTAAATTCAATTGCATGTTATCTACATATTTTAACTGACTACTTTTTTTGCAACAATCTCAGCACTGAGGAAAGTTTAAAGTGGAATTAGAATTTCCCCAGTAGCCAAAAACATCTCATCTATTAGCAAGGTGCCTACACGTGGCAGAATATGCCATCATAACAGTAGTGAAAACCCATAGCTCTTGGGGGATTAACACAGGGGAAGTTATATGCAGTTATGGGTTCAGGTAAGGCTATTTAAAAAATGCAACATTTGAGATAGGCCCTGAAGAGAATAAGCAAGGTTTTGATTAATGAAAATGTCCAACGTAAGAAGAACATTGTAGGAACAGAAAAATGCTGCACATATTTGGGGGAACCTCTAAGAATAGTCACTGTCTGCAGAATGTTGCTTATTTTCAAAGAGATGGTGACAAGGTTGAAAATGCAGTAGGAGCTGGGCATGGGAGCTCATGCCTGTAATCCCAGCACTTTTGAGGCAGGCAGACGACTTCAGTTCAGGAGTTCAAGACCAGCCTGGTCAACATGGTGAAACCTCATCTCTATTAAAAACATACACATGCAAAATTCACTAGGTTCCTCTAATCCTAGCTACTAAGGGGGCTGAAGCAGGAGAATCTCTTGAACCTGAGAAGCAGAGATTGCATTGAGCCAAGATCACACCACTGCACTGCAGCCTGGGCAATAGAGCGAAACTCCATCTCAATAAAATAAAATAAAGTGCAGCAGGAATCTGAGAATGGAAAGATTTTGACCAGCCTACTCATAGAGAGTTAAGTAGCGAAGGAATGGGAAGTCATAGGAGTTCAGTGAGACATTAGGTGGTCATTCCAAAGTTGTCTCCTTATTTGTAAAACAACGAGCTTGGGTTATACAGTTCTAACTTACAATTCTAAAGTCCTGTGGCCACCCATGAATATAAGAGAAGGTCAGCATCACGTATAGCCAATTTTGCTTAAAAGAAGTTCTGCAGCAGGGTCAACAGACTGATTTCAGACAGTCGCAGTCTATATACACTTAAGTCTCTAAAAATTATGAAAAGTGAGAAATAAAAACAAAAAAGCATTATTTCCCATATAGCACGGCCTTCCTAATGCCACAAGCTTGGTCCATTTCTTCTTCACAGGTCATCCCATCCTGTTCAAAGTAACCATTCACACTAAAGGATAAATAATGGGACTAGGACTTTCCCTAACACCTATTACCTGTAATGTTGCCTGGTATGTGAATTCTGTCCAGTAGGGCTGATCTATATTGGGCCATAGATCTGCTTTCTAAGGTGTTTGAGTGGCTGATACACAAAGTTAATGGTGCAACAGAAACCAGAAGACATAGGAAGAAAAAAATAAGGGGCAGTGGACTCTACCAACAAGAATCACCTAGCAAATGCATAAAATAGAGGGAAGCAGAGAGAGTGCAATGTAAGCATTTCACATTGGCTCACTCAACTTCCCCCTCGCACCCTGGCCAGACCCTCCTAGCTTGACTTATTGAACCGTAAAGGATGGGGAGCTCCAAGTAACTTCCCCCAGATGACTTGTGCTGAGAGTTTAGCTTGAGGAAGCTTCTCTCAAGAAACTGCACATTTTGAGCACTGAAGGGAGAAGCTGAGTCCTGAGCCTGGAGGAGGCAGGTGTTTCAGCAATGGGCATTCGGACTGCTGGGCTGTGGGTGCAGCCTCCCGTTTCAAGAGTTTCACTGTGGTTCTGGGAATGATGGGCACAGCCACACCCTTAGCAGTCCAGTTCCTCTGTGTGGTTCACGTTACCGGAGCCCAAGCTTAGATTTTATATGTTTTACCTTCCCGATGACATGGCCTAAACATCTCCTGCCTTAACTGCTGCTGTGCAGTTACGAATGCTGACAAAACAGAATGGAAATAGTAGAAAAATAAATACAACGAAAGAATCTGTGACAGGAGAACAGGTGATGCATCTCCAGGGATTTCCTGGCAGCAGGAATGTGTGACTTCCAAGACATTTTCCTATTCCTTCACCCTATCCACATACTGCATTAACTACACAGCAACCTAGCAAGACTAGCAAGGCAACCTAGCAAGGCTCTGTTGTAGCAGCCATTCCACGGATTGGACACGAGAGCCAGGGCAGGAGCAAGGAGGGCTTCCTCATCCTGGAAGGAGAAGCTAGAAGCCTAGACTTTGTGAGTGAACACAGCAAACCAAGCTCTTTTTCTGAAATCTTCTTGGAAGCAGATGAAATGCACACACACGAGGGTTCTTCTGCACCTCCAGGAGCTGCAGCCTGGTGGCCAAAGCCAGGGAATAATTTCAAAGGACTGATAAACCTACCAGGAACAAGACAGGTCAGTGGCCACTTATGACCTTCCATATAGAAGAAAACAGAAAAACATTGCTCCTGGAAGATCCAGCTCAGAGGATCTAAGGGGAATCCAGTCTACCCCTGTTTTTCATAACATGTTTTTATATATGGATAAAGCGTTCCAGTTGATTTTGTTTTAGACCCAAAAACAAACACCGAACATGTGTTTACTTAGGGCCTGCTTCCCTTATCTTGCTAGAGAGCGTAAGCATGACAGAGAAGAGGACAGGCTCCCACCCCAGCACACTCCAGCGTCCTGGATCCTCAAGGCACTCTCAGTCCCAAGTTGATTCTAGGTATGGGGCCTCTTCACTGGGAGGAGGCAATTGTATCTGGAAAGGACATCACTGCATCACTATTGACGCATCATTGCATTATCGGTGTGATCACTCATTGAAAGCCGCCCTGTGGTCAGTCAGAAGGGCTTGTAGTTATGCACATGGTGGAGTCAGGAGGGAAAAATAAGACATCAGTAACCCATTTGATAACATTGCACATTGTATGCAATTATGAGAGCTGACAAGACACAGTAGAAAGAGGAGAAAAATGTAACAAAGGAAACTGTGTCAGGAGAACATCCCACAGGCATCTCCAGGGAATTCCCTGAAACAGGAACTTGTGACTTCCAAGACTTTCTTCTGTTCCTCCCCACTAACCATGTATTCCATTAACTAAATAGCAAGCTAGCAAGAAACCAATGGTGGGCGGGATCTGTTATCTAGGAAGTCTTAGATAACCCCAAGACACAGAACTCCAAACGCCACTGTGATCTGTCTTAGAAGGAATTCTATGGAAGCCAGGTAATACATGGTGTTTACTTCATCTAAGGACAGTCTATTTGCAAGTTGTTCCTGTGGTTACTTTGTCTTCTCATTTCTGCATAACTCACTTTGCATGAATATCCATGGCAATGGAAAGAATTCCTACCCTGCAGGGAGACATGAAAGCATCTGAAGTTTTTCCCCAAATTACCCAAATTACAAAGCAACCATCATGCTCATCTCTAGGGCCAGAAAGCTACATGAAGGATGAACCTCGATTATTATAGATGGAACCCAAGACTGAGAATACTTCAGTACTATTCCTATTGCACTGGTCTCAATTTCCAGTTAGGCTGACCCATTTAAAATGCTGATGGACCTGAGAATGACTGTAGGTTAACAAAAGCTTATTCTGCCTGATGGCTGCGATGGAGAGATCCGTTCTGTTTATGCACATGGTCCGAGTAGGATAGAGCAGATTTATATGCTGGCTGGGACAAGTGCTTCTGTTCATGGTCACATGAGTCCATAATAGAGCAATATCCTTCACCTGGTGTAGGAACTCAGTAAAGCCGTTGGTTCACTCTTCTTTAGGGCAGTGTTTGTTGACCTAACATGGGATTACTAAGTTCTAGCATTCATCAGCATTTCCAGAAGGGAATGTTAAATCACAGTGTAGCACTCTGCCCTGAGAGTTTCTGAAATATTCAGTGTAGACTTGGGCCAGACAATTTGGATTTCTAGTAAGTTGCTTGGTGATGTCAATGCTGCTGGTTTGGAAAGACTGCTTTGAGAACCATCGGCCTCAGATGACAAAATATGGTAGAGCATCTTCATGTAGGGTGGGAGCCTTGGATATAGCAAGGAATAGTGGGGAAGTCCCTTGAAACTACGGGGCCTGTGATTTTAGTCATGGGGCAATCTGGGGACGATCACCAGCATGGCATAGGGCACTCAGATTTACAGCATAGATAAAAAGATGGGAAAATCAATTAGGTAGCTACTGAACAAGAGGTAAAGGGTACATATATGCTTGACATAAGGAAGTAGCAGGAGAAAATAGGAAAAAAAGGTCCAGAAATAAGAGGCAATACATAAGGAGTAATCAGAAGTAGGCGTAAAGAAAAGTGAAGGCTTGAAGCAGTTTTAAACTTCTTTGTCTTTCCTACAGAGAAGGCAGTAAGAAACTGCAGAACATGCACAATAAAAGGATCTTCTCTACCTTTGCTCAAAAACCGCAGCAAAAGGTCTGGACTCCAGCAGATGAAACATTCAGTTTGGGTAATCTCAAACGGGGACTTGAATGAATAGTCATGCCAGTCTTCAGAAGAAGGTGAGGCATGCAGGAGTGGAATTCAGCAAATAAATCACCAACAAAGTTGGGCTTTGAGAATCTTTTGAAAAAAAGGTTACAGTTGAAGCCTTGGGAAAGATTTAACTTACACCGTTTTACACAGACCACGTACAGGAGGAAAAATGAAGGTAGGAGCCATAATCTCAAGGAATGTCTACTTTTGAAGTACAGGTGAAGAAAAGGGTTCAATGAAGGAACTTGAGAAGGAAAACGAAAGACATAGGAGAAACAGACCACAGAAGGTCAGTGGTACCGACTCCAATTCAGAAAAAGGCTTCAAGTAAGAGAGGAGATTATAGCATATTCCTATAAAGGAGAGGGAAATCCAGCTGCAACACCTGTTATCGTTGACAATAAGGTCTACTAGACAACAAATTGTTGATACATTATTTTGTATGTAATCTAGAAATAACACATTACGTATCTTTAAAAATGATGTAATTTAGCATTCATTGGTGTTTAATACAAACGTTCATTTTATAGGTAATTGTTCTTAAATCTCTCTTTTGTAACTTTTTTGTCTTCTTCCTTTTCAAGAACAATTTTGAGAGAGAATAAGAATAGGCAGAGAGTCAAAAGAAAGGTTAATGAAAATGGGAAAACCCTGCTAACGTATTTCCTTGTGCAAATTGCAGAACACTGGCACAATCAGTCCGATTGTTTGCAGCCTCCAGGTTGCTGCCTGTAGGTAACTGGTGATGAGCCATTCTCTGCGCTGTCTGCATTCCTTGCGGTGTGATGTGTTGGCTTTTCAAACTCCAGTGTTAGCTTTTCCATGGGGTGCTCATCACTGTCACCCACACTGCAAAGATGTTACCAAGTCAGAAAGGGGGAAAAGCCTCCATAACACAACAAAAGAACACAACAAAAAGCTGCACGATGAATGTTTCTGGAATGTATTTTTGTTTAGACATAGATATTGAAAGTATAAAATGATTAACAAGAGACTTACTGTCCAAAAAGTTGTTACGTACATTATTTTTATTTAATTCTAAAACCAAGTGTAAATTTTCTTGTTAAAATGTCTCCTTTAAGTATAAAATAAGGTACATTTTTCATTTTTCAAACAAAAATATACTTTATTTTATACTTACAGGAGACATTTTAGCAAGAAAATTTACAGTTGGTTTAGATTTAAATAAAAATAAAGTATGTTGGTGGGAGTGTACATTAGTTCAATCATTGTGGAAGACAGTGTGGTGATTCCTCAAGAATCCAGAAATAAAAATACTGTTTGACCCAGCAATCCCATTTCTGGGTATATACCCAAAGGATTATAAGTCATTCTATTATAAAGACACATGCACACATATGTTTACTGCAGCACGGCTTACAATAGCAAAGACTTGGAACCAACCGAATGCCCACCAATGATAGACTGGATAAAGAAAATGTAGCACATATACACCATGCAATACTATGCAGCCATAAAAGACGATGAGTTCATGTCCACTGCAGGGACATGGATGAAGCAGGAAACCATCATTCTCAGCAAACAAGAGCAGAAAACCAAATACCACATGCTCTCACTCATAAGTGGGTGCTGAACAATGAGAACACCCAGACACAGGAAGGGGAATATCACACACTGGGTCCTGTTGGGGGGGTGGGAGGGACAGTAGGGGGTAAGGGGTTTGGGGAGGGATAACATTAGGAGAAATACCTAATATAGAAGATGAGAGATGGATACAGCAAACCACCATAGCATGGGTATACCTATGTAACAAAACTGCACATTCTACACATATACCCAAGAACTTAAAGTATAATTTAAAAACTACATATTGAATTAAAAAATTAAACATTTTATAAAACAAAAACAAAAAACTGTGAAATCTTTTGTTTCCATGTCCCTAATTTTCTTTGCTCTCCACATAATTGGTACGTTTTTTCACTGTGATCTAGAAGTTGAATAAAATGACAGTTTTAACATTTACCAGTAAACTTTATTCACTTGGGAAATAAAAAGAGGTACTTAAGCATCAGTTATCAGTCATGCACCAAGTACTAAGCTCTGCATTTCATAATTTTAACTATGCAAAATAGAAGTCACTAGGTCCATTTATGAATTAAGAAATACTCAAAGATGTTAAATGCCTCACTCAAGGTCATGTTACAAGACAATAAGCTTGTATTTGATCCAAATTCTATGCACCTGATTACTTTGCACTCACTACAAGTATTTATTATTAATTTTTTTGAGAGGAACTCTCTTCTTAGCTGTGAATACCACTTCCCCACAACTCAATTAAGTAAAACTGTGAAGTCTGACACTTCTCTCTTTCTTAGTGTGTAAGTGGGGTTTCACCATGTTGGCCAGGCTGGTCTAAACTCCTGACCTAAGGAGTCGTGATTTCTTTTTATTACTTCCAGTTTCTACTTTTGATTAGTTTCAAGTTATATAAATCTCTGTTGTCACATAAAAGGAAACAATTGATGGAAGACTTACAAATATGAAAAATATTCTTCCTGCTTTTTTGCTAATTAAAACATTTGATGTACCCTATATACACACTTACTATGTACCCACAAAAATTTAAGAAATAAAAAGGAAAAGAATTTAAAAATTAATGACATCATCTGTTTTGAAATATTTACCAAGCTTACTTATCAAGAACACTATTACCTTTTCCCTTCGGAAGGCATATCTATACGTTCAACCTATTAGAAAGTGCTTTATTAGCTATATTAAGGCTATTTATTGTTTTATCGAAAAGGTTATATATTTTAAGTATGCAATCTGACAAAGCATTCTCTTTAAAATAAACTTCTAAAAATAACACTGTGGTTTTAGAAGTTTAAGCAATTCTTGCCAGAATAATTGTAATCAAAACTCATAAAATGTTCTTATTACATTCATTTGTGTATATTGGTGGCATTTTGTTTCCATTTGCTATTTTTGGAATGGATTTTCAAGTTTAGCAGAGTATCACTCTTCTCTGATATTTATTTTTGTGTTTATTATTCCTCTTGGGCTTCCAACGTCAATCTTCCGTTATAAGTCAAGCCCTGGAAAATGATCACATAATAAATAAAAATTTCACAACAAATAAATCCAAGCCTTGTGTTGGGTCTACAGACTGTATGGCTTCCAAACATGTATTATCTGCCTTGAATGCATGGTTCTCATCAAGCCCATGATGGTGAATTACAATTGTAGAGATGTTGCAAATACAAATTATTTGGACCTCATTAGCGTTGACATATGCACAGAATACAAACAAATACATATTACTAAAATGTTTGAATGAAAAAATATTTTTTGAGATGAAGTCTCACTCTCTCACCCAGGCTGGAGTGCAGTGATGCATTCTTGGCTCACTGCAGCCGCCGCCTCACAGGGTCAAGTGATTCTCCTGCCTCAGCGTCCGGGGTAGCTGCAACTCCAGGCATGCGTCACCACACCAGAGTAATTTTTGTATTTTCAGTAGAGACGGGGTTTCACCATGCTGGCCAGGCTGGTCTCAAACTCCTGACCTTAAGTGATCCTCCCGCCTCAGCCTCCCAAATTGTTGGGATTACAGGTGTGAACCACCGCACCCTGCCAAAAAAATACTTATTTTATTTACTTACTACTTATATGCCAAAACTTCAGTTATACAGTTTGGATCTGTGCCCCCACCCAAATCTCATGTTGAGATGTGATTCCCAATGTTGGAGGTGGGGCCTGGTGGGAGGTGTCTGGATTAGAGGGGGCGATCCCTCAAGGATAGCTTGGAGCATCCTCTTGGATGTGAGTTCTTGCTTCAAGTTCTCATGAGATCTGGTCAATTTAAAAAGTTTGTGGCACCACCCTGCTTTCTCTGTTTCTCTCTCTCTCTCGCTCTCACTTTTGCTCTTGCTCTCGCTCTCTCTGGCCATGTGAGGTGCCTGCTCCCCCTTTTGCCTTCTACCATGATTGGAAGCTTCCTGAGGGCTCTCCAGAAGCCAAGCAAATGCCAGCACTATGCTTCCGGTACAGCCTGCCGAATTGTGAGCCAATTAAACCTCTTTTCTTCATAAATTACACAGGCTCAGATATTTCTTTACAGCAATGCAAGAACAGTCTAATATAATCAGCATTTGACTAAATATAAATACTTCACAATGAGTAGTATTCAAAGAAATATACAACAGAAACAGAGGGAGTAACATTCAGTCATGAAATCCACCATTTCTCCATAATGCGCATCAGATCCAGTAGGACTCAATCTATCTGGTTACACGCTTTTACAAACTAACACTATATTTTAAATTTAGTATTACTATATTTTAAATTTATTATTAGTATATTTTAAATTTAGTATTTTGGGTTGGGCATGGGGCTCACTCCTGTAATCCCAGAGCTCTGGGAGGCGTAGTCAGGCGGATCACTTGAGGTCAAGAGTTTGAGATCAGCCTGGCCAACATGAAGAAACCCCATCTCTACTAAAAATACAAAACTTAATTGAGCATGGTGTCAGGTGCCTGTAATCTCAGCTACTCAGGAGGCTGAGACAGAGGATCACTTGAACCCAGGAGGCAGAGGTTGCAGTAAGCCAAGATCATACCGTGGCACTCCAGCCTGGGCAGCAGAATGAGACCCTGACAAACACACACACACACACACACACACACACACACGCGCGCGCACACACACACACACACAAGTATTTTGTAATAGCTCAAAAATCTAATCATACTTTGTTTTCACAACTTCCTATGCCTTTAAGTTTTATACTCCTACCTCTTTACTCAATTTTCTGTAGATTGAGGATACCCCAGGAAAGCTGCCTCCCTGTCCTTGAGGCAGCTCCTCCCTACCTATCATTTCCTTCTCTATCTATCTTCTGAAGTGCTGTTCATCCTTTCAGATACAGTTTGTATCCCACCTTCCCAGATTCTACAGATCACTAGGAGAGTCAGTTTCTCTCGGAAAGCCATTTTATGTATGTCCAGCTCCCTACATTGGATTCGCTTTCCCCATGTTCATCTTTCTAACTAGATACAAGACCCCCAAACATATAAAGTCACCTGCTTGTGGTTGCTTTGCCATAAGTTCTTAGTATGTTATGTATGTTATACATGCTTCAGGCTCAATAACTATTTATTTCTTTCATAATTCATCTGTCTTATTCTCTAGCATGCAACTATATGTATACAATAGCAAAATAAAAATATATTTCCCCAAACTATACCAAACTATCCTCCCCAAATTATTTGCCTGATAAGAATAAACCAGAAAGCCATCCTCAAAGAGTTGACAAAATTACCGTAGCTCAGACAAGTCCCTGTGGGGGATGCCCTTCAGAGAGAAGCCAGGGAACTCGATGGCACAGGGTGCTGAGGTCACAAGCATCATGCTGCATGGTGGGTACAAACACAGTTTTCAGACTAATTCTACCCTGCCCCTCAAAGCTGGCTTTCACCTGTATTAGTTGCTAGGTGTCTACGGCTTTACATTGTTAGTTATCTTTTAGTGACTTAAAAATACATCCAGGTTTCTGGTAAGGAGAGCCTTGCCAGGCTTCTTGTGGGTTTTGGGTTTTGTGTTTCAAACGTGTTTGAGTGTTGTTATATCCCATTCTCAGTTGTGGAAAACTGGGGGTATGAGTTAAATTCACAGCTGAGTGGCTGCAGGGAATGGGGCAGAATAATTTGTGGTGGCATCTGTGGCTTTCTTCTGCCATGAAAGGCTCAGTTATAATCGATAAAGCTAAAAGGTAGCCAACCCAGAGGCCCCAGTTAGGTCATTTCAATGCTCCTTGTTTTCCTAGCGGCTTCACAATGACCTTTCTAAATATTAACCAGCTTCAGTCCCTGTGCCAAGTCTTCCCAGGAGAGGCTTTTATATTTGACTCACAGTAATTTTCCTCCAAGCAAATAATTATTACTCATTTCTCATAGCACAATCCATTTGTTCAAAAAAATACGTAACACATAACTTGAGAATTTAACTATTTAAAAGCCCACATGATGCTTTTTAAAAGTCTCCATGGCCATGTCATTGGAATTCATTTCCCCTCATTTTTATGCAAAGCAAATCTGAAATGAAAATGTTAAGTAATTTACTCAAACTCACAAACAACAATTGATGCTTGTGGTTTTCTGTTTTTATCTTATCAGTTCAGCTCCACTGAATCATCTATTTTTAATTTTACCAAAAAAAATGTGCATAATTCTACCCCCAGAGTTGTCATGAAAATGTCAGGTTGCTTAGGCCATGGTATAAATGCAACTGTGGAAAGAAATAATGAGACCTATGAGCAAACAGGTGTGGATCCCTCACAAAGCTAGCACCACCACATCTTAATACCAAGAAGCCAAAGGGTTGTGCTCCAAGCCTCTCCTGGAGGTGCTCTTTCAGTCCTTCCTCACGTCAGGATCGCCAGAACACTGAAAAAGGGATGACAGCACTGCACTCAAATTAACGATTCCTACCATGCAGCAGGTGGATATTATAAATTCTTTCCAGGCACCACTGAGTAACTGCTGGGTAGCTAAAAACAGGGTGTACCGTCACCGCAACTGAGCACCAGACAGAGATGTGCTGTTCTTTAGGTTTTTGCCTTTTTCCCCCAACAATACAGTTCTTCCATAATACACACACACACACACACACACACACACACACACGCGCGCGCGCACACAGGGAGAGAGAGAGAAAGAGTCACATGCAGAGACATTCAGATACACAAGACATGCTGCTTTCATTACTATCTTTTTGCTTGTTGGTAACCCTGGAGGAATATTTAGTATTAAGTACATTTTTAGCGTGAGTTATTATTCTTGGACACACACATGATTGTATGTGGTGAATGTTCAAGTTCAAAAGAGTTATGTATGGAGAAGAGGAAGCTTTCGGGGAAACTTTATTTAGCTGATCAAATGATTTTTTCCAACCATCTACGTAAAGGAATGTTTTCGAGAAAAACAACAGAATGACTTGAAAAAGGTACTTCATTATCACGTTTTTTCCTTATAAGAATCTAAAAAAATAAATAAAGCTCTAAGATGTTTGCCTCCAGTTTCGAGGTAAACATCATATGAAACAGCCTAGCAACAACAATGCCTTTCTCATCCCACGCACAGCAACCATTTTAAATGTCAAGAGCGTTTCATAAAAATAATACTTTTTCAGGATAGAATTATGTTTCGAAAATTTGAAAACAGAAGGTGAAATCCAGTAACACATGATTGAAAATAAGAACGCCTCAAAAAATCCTTTGCAAGGTGGGATGTCATCTCACTCACAATTCTGAATACAACAGAAGTCACGGCCTGCCCAGTGGCCCTGGACGCAATTCTGTTAAAGCCGGTCCCCGAAGCCAAGTCCTCATCTGAAAGAAGTTTCTCAGATGCTGTTGAACACTTGGATCCCGGAGAGATGATACACAAAAGGGAGAGCACAGAGGTACTAGCACAGGCTCCAGGGATGGCTGCCTGGGGTTGAATTTCTGTCTCCTCACCTGCCTGTTGCTTACAATTGAAAAACTTGTTGAACAACGAGTTTTTCAACTGTAAGCAATAGGCAGGTGAGGAGACAGAAATTCAAGCCCAGGCAGCCGTCCCTGGAGCCTGTACTAGTAGTACGCACCAAAAGTAAAATAAACTAAAAAAAAAAAAAAAAAAGCCCAATTATACATTTATAAATGTCCAATCATGAAACAAGACATTGCATGCTCTTCACTTCACCATTAAAAAATGAAAACACACACACAAAAAAAGAAAAACTCATCTTCTCTCAGCCTCGGTTTCCTATCTTGGAAATCAGAATGGTATGATTATGTGCCAAGGACTACTCTCATTTCATAAAGTGCTTAAACAGTGAAATAACCCAAACGTGCCCATCATACCGTCCAACATGCATTAGTCATTTCTACTGTTGCTATTGTTACGGACGCAGATATATTTAAGGATAGTGATCTAAGTCCGAATACAGTGAGAAGAAATCAATTTAGAAGTGCTTTCCTATGATGCAATTTAATGGTAAATAACTGTAGAAAGGCCTGCTTAAAATGAGAGATTCCAAAATCTAGTCCACTGCCTGCCATGGGTAGGTAGCCTTGGCCTGGGGCTGCCTCTGGAAACACATTGCCTGGGTGCAAATCTCATCTCTACTTCTCACTAGCTTTATGCTGCTTCATCTTTATAATGGGGATTCTAATACAATTTTTCCCCTTTTTATGAGAAAAGTTCTCACTCTGCCATCCCAACTGTAGGGCAGTGACACCATCAAGGCTCACTGCAGCCTGAACCTCCTGGGCTCAAGTCATCATCCTCCCACCTCAGCCTCCTGAGTAGCTGGGACCACAGGCCCCGACCACAATATCTGACTTTTTAAGTTATTTTTATTATTATTTTATAATAAAAATTACTTTATTTTTAAAAATTATTTTAAATGATTATTTCAGAATACAAAATTCCTGAGGAACTGAAATAGTACAGACAGGGTTCTACTGTGTTACCCAGGTTGGTCTCAAAATCCTGAGCTGAAGATACCTGCTGGCCTTGGCCTCCCAAAGTGCCGGGATCACAGGTGTGAGCCACCATGGCTGGTCCTTAAAATTCTATTTGTATCATCCAATAAAAATGCAGATGATAAGGCGCTTGGAAGTACGCCTTACATGTATTTGGTCAAACTCCACTCCAGGTATTGTTGGGAAGGTATTTCTGGATGTGATTTACATTTACAGTGAATAATGCAGGTGACCCTCTGCTTAGATGGCAGGCTTCATTCAACCTGAGAGGAACCTGGAGAGCAAAGACTGAGGTTTTCCAAAGAAGAGCTTCTTTCTCAAGACTGCAACATAAAACTCTTGCCTGAGTGGCCCGCCCTATCGAGTTTTGATTTACCAGCCCCCATAACTGCATGAGCTAATTCCTGAAAATAAAGCTTTCCAGGTAAATTGAAAGATTGATAGATGGCAGACAGAGAGACATCTCTATTCTTATTTCTCTATCTATACTCTCTCTGGAGAACACTGACTAACACATAGCTTTATACCTCCTATGGTTAGAGAAGTTGTAAATCCTCAAAAACCTATCCCTACCATGAAAAATATTTTTTATTTGCATAGATATTTCAACAATGTGCATGACTCTACTGTAGTAAATGTGGGCGTTTTAGTCTGTTTGGGCAGCTATGACAAATTGCCCTATAGTAGGAGGTTTTTAAAGAACAGACACTTATTTATCATTGTTCTGGAAGCTGGGAACTTCAAGATCAAGGTGATAGATCAGATGTTGGTGAGGACCCACTTTCTATCCCACTGATGCCATATTTTTGCTACATCCTCACATAACAGTAAAAGCAAGTTCCCTCTGGGCTTTCCTCTAATGTCCCTGGCCTAAGTGATCTTCCTGTTTCAGCCTCCTCAGTAGCTAGCAGCACAGATGCACACCACCATACCTGGATAATTCTTGTATTTTTTGTAGAGACGTAGTCTTGCAATGTTTCCCACACTGGTCTCAGACTTCTGGGCTCAAGCGACCCATCCTCCTCAGCCTCCCAGGGTGCTGGGATTACAGGTGTGAGCCGCCATGTCTAACCTGGACTCTCTTTCTACGGACACTGATCCCATTTGTGAGCACTTCACTCTCAGGACCTAACCACCTCCCAAATGCCCTACATCCTGCTACCATAACCTGGAGAGTTAGGATTTCAACCTATGAATTCTGTGGGGGAGAGGCACAAACATTCAATCTACAGCAATCTGGATATACAGATCTTCTAAGTATGTAAACATGGCACCATCTCTGTCTCAAAAACAGCAGAAAGTCCTTCATAGAATCACTTCTTGAAGTCAAGGAGTTTATTTGGACTCCAGAATACCAAATTCTTGAACAACTGAAATAATCACCTGCCATATAAAAGCATCAGCCCCAACATCTAAATTAGCTTAAAACCGATCTCGGTCAGCCTTAGCTAACTTTGCCTTAAAACTACTCTATGGTTATCATTGGTTCATGTATTTATTCAAATATTTAATAAAATGAAAAGTTGTGTAGAGCAAGAAGTATATTGTGTACATTGTGATAGAATACAGTGTTTCTCAAAAATAACAAATCATGTACCTCAATGGGCTCATGGCATCAAGAGAGAGAGGTCAGTGCCTAAAGACAAACACACCACGATACCTGCGTGTCCCGTGGAAGATGCAACATTGCTCAGCCCGAGAGTTGATTGGGGTATCTAAGGTGGGGAGAATATGGGGATGAGGAAGTGGAAGACCTCCAAGGCCTCCTGCAATAGGATCGAATATCATGAAGGAGCCCCATATTGGAGGATAAGAACGAGGAGGCTCCTACGGATAGAAGAGACTGCGGTGTTAACAGCACCCATTTGAGGAAAAAAAAAAAGTGTCAAATCCTGGAAAATAAATTGAGTCAAGAAACAGGGATGAGGGGACAAAAATGAGTTTGGTCTTCCTGGGAGGTGACCTACTCAACATCTAATTGACCCATTCAAACCCCTCTCACTGTCAAGTTAGGATTTGCAACACTTCCTTCTAGATTTCCAAATTGCCTCCTTGTCTTCAATAAAATGACTAAGCTCCACAAAGCCAACCACTAATTGATGAGAAATGGTGTAAATATTCTTCCTGTTCTATATAAACTTCTCACTCTAAGCTCTACCCTGAATAATCACACTTCCGCTTTGCAGTTGGCACTGGTTAACTCAGGGGGTGCAGGTTGTATGAATGCACCTGTAGGTTCAAGACCCTTTAAAGGCCTTGTGTAAATTCCAAAAAGAGACAGCATTTTATGTCAGAGGCTTTACTTTGAATGCCACGTAGCCTCTGTAGAAAAGTACATTTTTAGTTAGGAAGCAGGGAGCAACTGGGCCATTAACACAACACTGTGCCTAAGCGTGACCCGTGGCCACGTGTGATGGAATGACCCCAAGGCCCCCAGTCAGTTAATGTCAGCATCTGTGCTGTATGTGTACGTTTGTGCATTCAGACATGGAAACACAGATACAGCTACATGTGTATGGCCAATAATGTGTTGAATGAATGTCATACTGTTCGTTTTCTAGACGACTTCCAGTGGCCTGGCAAAGCATGAATTTATTTTAGACAGGGATGCACACACACACACACACACACACACACACACACACACAGAGTGTGCATTTATTGTATAGCACAAATGAGCACATGGGCACGCTTCACATCACTGCTCTGGCATCTGTAACGTATTCCTTCAAAGACAAAGTACAGATGAGGCTGTTGATTCTTTCTAGGATCCAGTTACTCCAAGGAACTTGGTAACCAGATTCACAGTGGGTGGAGCTGGGCCCAGAGAAAGATGCTCTCTGGCTGAGAGGCAGGCTCTCAGTAACTAGAGATGGAATGAAGACGGGGTTGAGATTTATTTCCAATAATAAACTCTATTAAAAACATATGGGATTGGGATTACCTAACGTCCATAATAAACAATAACAATACAGAAATTCTGTAGGGTACAATGTTCCAATTGAGCAGACCCCCAGGATCTGGTATGCGTTCTTCCCAGAATGGCTGAATGGCCCGTTTATTAAATCTGCTATTATAAACTGAATTTTGTCTACACACTGTGTCCCTCGTCCATCTCACTATCCTAGAGGGCTACTGGGGTTGCGACCGTGTGCAGGAGATGGAGGCATTTAACTGGGCTCCTCTCTTCTCACCTTCGTTGGAGTCTACATCTACCTCTGTTTGGAGCACTGTTCTCTCTAAAGGGGTGACTTACAATCCTTACCTGTGAGGCAGAAAACTCCAGTGCCTGATAAAACATAATGATCATGGCAACTAAACGCTTATTTTCTCCTCGACATTTTTCTCTGCCATCGGGATCAAAATTTATCCTCGTTACCATGGCAACTGCCATTGTTGCAAACTTCTGGCTAACTCATTTTTACCCCTCTTCTTCAATCAACAGATCGTTTCATTTCAGAATGCTTTTCTATCTTAGCTTTCTGTTTCAAATCGAAATGTTTTTACAGATGAAATTGTAAGGGGATCTATGATTTTCTTTTTCTTATATGTATATTCTAAGGAGAATTAACACTCAGATGGTAACATGATTTTCTAACAAACTCAGATGTGAAGTACATATGAGGCATATCAGTTCTTCAAAGTCAAAATCATGTGGAAAGTAAATAGAATATTTTAGACATGTGTCATTTTGGACTATTAACTTGACTTACAGCAATTTATTCTTACAGACCTTTATTTTCTCTTTAAGCAAGCCAACTTTTCAAACAGTATACTTAAGTATTTGCCATCGACACAGAGTGGATGAATAGCACAGCCTTTACATTGGGCTAGAGTTACTGTAATCACACAGTTCTGATGAATTTTTAATCAGTAGAATAAGCAAGGTAATTACAAAACTTCTTGATCTTTGGTGAAGACTTTAAGAACAAAAATAGGCATCGTTTTAAGCTTAAGAGAAAATGATCCCATCACTGAACAAACAGTATACCATTTAATATCACATTTAAGTTTTCTCAACTGTAAAATGTCACTATTTCCACCAAATAGAGTTGTTCTGAGTTGAAATATGAAAATTTATTCCAAGAATTTGCTTCACTAAAGCTCCATTATATTATTTTGCTATGTGCACTTTAATGTGCAATATTGGTGTACAATTAATTTGAGAGTTAGTTACTGTGATTTTTATTCCCAAAAATATTGGTACTAATGCCAGAATTTAGATTAGAAATGCATATAATAGTTCTCTTTCTAATATTAAGGTAGAATAGTTGTAATATTCTAGTTGAATAAATACAAGAGCTCAATGCAGTAGTTAAATATAGTCAATTTCACATTTACCTAATATGTTATCTATTTCAGGACCTTCTTAAAAGAGCACACAAAAATATCTTATGTTTGCAAATTATGCAAAAGCACATACCTGTGTGGACAAATCAAGGCCTCATCAGAGCCATGCAAGCAAGATGCCTTGGTGTTCACCCCTGGATAGGTTCACAGCAAATCCACCTCGCCATATTCTACTTTCTATCTTCAAAGTTCTTTGGCTTTTTCTAGTTTACTCTATTTTCGCAACTAATTTCTTGTTTGATAAGACCTCTGACACACTCATAACGGGAACACAGCAATTAAATAAAAGTTTAAATTAGGTCCACAAATTTGGCTGCCTGTCATAAAATGTGCTACTGGGTGAGTCAGAAATAGAAGCAACAATTCCATAGTTCTGGGTCTAGACATTCTTTTCTTAACTGAGAACTTTTTCACCTAATTCATAACCAAATATTAAATTGTCCTGAAACCCAAATGAATCATATTGATACTAGTTTAATGTTGCATCGCCTTCAATTTTGTATTGCCTTCAACATTAAGCTTTCTACTGTTTTTTGAATGAAGAAATTATGGAAAGTTTAAAAGAGAACCTTCTACTAGAACTAAAAACAGAGGCATGATGAGTAAAGTTAAAGTAAGGGTAAACATATATCTGAACATACGTCTGGGCATACAGTGAATGATCAAAAAATGCTTTGAGATTCTGTGAATAGCAAGGTCTGGACTCAATTACTGTAGAGCCTCAAATCTACCAGGAACTATTGCTTGGGTGGTAGAGGCATGGATTCTGAGTCTGGACCAAAGAGCTCATCTCTGAAGCAGAAATGCATTCCAACTACTAATGTTATCAGCTACGAATATAAATTCTTGATCCAGGCTTTATCTCCTTCAAAGGAGGTCTGCAACTATACCACAGGCAATAATCCATAGGAAATAATTTAGTTATGGTCTTGGCCAGAGACAAAAGTAGAAAGTTGATAACTACCTCAAACCCTTTCAATTCTTACCATTTTGATTTAAATTCACAAGCTATACTGGCAGACTCATCAGCTGGTCAAATAATGAATCTATTTTTTATCTTGTCATGCCCTGTGCTAATCTTGGTCCAGGCTCTCTTTCATGTTAATGAGAGCCTGGTGTTTGAATCAGCTGTACAAAGCTACTGCAAAATGAAATACTGGAGCTGAGTGACAAAGAGTTTAAATTTATAAGACTTCAGTTTCAGACCTACATTTCTAAAGACTACAGAATCTTTCATAAATAATTTTGGGTTGTTTATTTCATCCTGCTAAGAACAGGTGGGAAACTGCTCCATGACTACCTGCCCACATAGGAAAACATTCATCAGATGATTCGACATGTTATGCTTGGGTGGCAAAACAGTTTCCAGGTTTGAGTTAGTGAGAAGAAAATGGAAGATGATGGTATATGAAGTAGAGCAAAGCTCAGTGCAGTGGCTCACGTCTGTAATCCCAGTGCTTTGGGAGAATGAGGTCAGAGAACCACTTGAGGCCAGGAGTTTAAGTCCAGCCTGCGCAGCAAAGCAAGGCCTCATCTCTACAAAGACTTAAAATTATTCTGGCCTGGTAGCATGCACCAGTAGTCCTGGCTACTCAGGAGACTGAGGCAGGAAAACCAGCCTGGGTAACAGAGTAAGAACTTAAAAAAAAAAAAAAAAAAAGGAGGTAATTAACATGGTTGAATACAAATAAAACTCAAATTCTCTCATCAGCATATCTCAGAATCTTTAAAACAAATATGACCTAAACATCCAGATGAGATACAGGATCTCTGATGTAATTTTTATGGCCCCAGAGGAGAAAAATGCACCAGCTACACATGGAAAACAAAGACTTTTTGAGGCTAGGTAAGGGCAGACATTTCTCAAGGGGAAATGAGAAATAAGAAGTTGCTGTCCTAACATCTTTTAGCTTCTTACTAACATCTTTATTGCTTCTCTGTGATGGTCAGAAAATAAATTTTGAGTTTGTCACCACATGCTAATATTGCGTTTAAAATGTACCTCTTAGTAAACTCTAGCCTACTCTCTAGATTAATCTAATTCATTACCCAGCTCCACTTGGCTAGCTGGCAGAGGAGGAGTGTCCAAGCAAAAAGTAATGTGAAGAAATCAGCATGGTGGGTTTTGTCCCTGAACTGTCCTGGGACAATCTTGCTTTGATTCATGTGACATGCAATAAGGTCTAACCATAACATTGGGGACTCAACCCTGAGAAGTTCATGATCCCTAGACAGACCCATAATTCCCTCAAGGAATTTATAGCATCATTGAGGAGTTTATTTAGCCAATGGTCAAGCAAACTCATCTCAACAGTGTTATTATCCACATTTGTGAAATAAGGCATAGCAGCCCCTAAAACCTCATCCCAGCCAATGTGAGGGTTTGGTTAGATGCATTGCAAACACAGATGACTATTCTCAAGGAAAAGTAACAAATCTTCCATGCTTCACCGAGAAGAAAGGCGAAACGGTATAGCAAACTCTTCTTGGCAGGGGTGTCATTGGTTTTTTGGATCAGAAGAAAAGGTATGAAGAAAATGAAGCATGTTAAATAAGAGCACTGAAACAGGAGAGATTAACAACATTTCTAAGATTAACTCCAATTTCTCTAATACTTACGTTACCAAAGTGAGCCCTAAAACCTAGGTTATCTTGCTTAACATAATTACGGTTGCTTGTGGATAGCTGATTACGCTGCTTACTCACTGCTAGAATCTCAATGGTTTGGTTGCTAATTATGCTGTACTATGTTTGGTATTAACTATTAATGACTATTATCTGCAATTTAAAGGAAACTCAAGTGCAGAGATTTCCAGGCCTGGGAGGATGTAATCTGTTCTCCGAGGGTTTATTGCAAGCTGATGGATTTAAAAATTGTCACAATCATCCTACTTTTCAGAAAATTATGTATTCAACTTTAAAATCCATACTCACAAGCAATGTAAAAGGTAAAACTTGGGAAAGAATAGTGAGAGAATACAGATACATCATTTCCAATACATCATTGCCTAGGTAACAAGGCTTATCTAACCATTTTGAATTAGTAGGCGTTAATCATCTATATTTAGAGACCCAAATCGGCAATGAAGGCAAGTTTCCATGGTGCTAGCAGTTACATAACTGTTTCCCAGTATTTTTTATAAGGAAGTTGTATGTCATATGGGCATATTTCAGGCTCCAATATGTTAAGCAATCATGTCACTAGGTAAAAGTCTGTCACATTCAATTCTGAGATGCATATTCACTATCGTAGAAAATAATTTAGTGCTGAAGGCCTTGAACGCAAATGTCGAGGAAAATGCTTGAAGAAAGGGACAGATCATTGTGGTTAAGAAGCAATATCCCCTGTGATCAAAGGATAGACTACTCTGCACGTCATCAATGTGGCCCTCTCTAAGAAGCAAACGCAGGGCAACAATTTTTTTTCCGACAGTGTGATTTTGAGAAGAAATACGAATGTTCCATGGTTCCTCTTTTGTCCAGTAAGACTTTGACTTATGGAAAAATATTTAAGAAATTGTCATGTGTTCTAAAAGCATCTTTCCACAAAGCAATGCAGTCAAGATAAATGGAAATGTAAGATTAGTCAATGTGGTTTTTCAACAAATTAGAATTAGGCAGTTATGGTGGATTAATAATGGTCAATAACATCCTGGGGATTTCAGTGCTCACTAATCTGTTCAGTTTACTTAGTGAGAACATCTACAGAATAACAGAAGGGTGCTTCACCCAGCAGCCATAGCTGATGTTAACCTTACGGCTTCCACACCCCTAACTTTCTGATTATTCATTATCTGTACTTGGTGTTAGTACTGTGCTTTGTCCAATGGACTGACGCATATTACCATGGCTCAGGAGACAGAACTGTCCTTATTTACATCATGCAGTCATTTTAAGAATTGGTCTCAAGATACAAATTCTTGATACGAATTTGGAGCATCCTGAAGATCCTGCACATTGAAGTAGCACAAGCCATCTCTATGTTTCCATGGTAACTCCACAATCTGTAACAAGCCACAGAGCCAAACTAAGACTGTCTACCAAACCAATCTTACTTCCCTTATGCAGATTGGGGCAATGGTGTGTGTGTGTGTGTGTGTGTGTGTGTGTGTGTGTGTGCGCGTGTGTGTGTGTGTAGAGGGATATTTCAACCGCAAGTCAAGATTCAGACAAAGGGTATATTACATGTACAATACAGGTAATATACACACAGAAAAATGTGTGTATATATTCTACAGCCATCACACATGTCTGTTACATTATAAACGTGTGAAAATAGATAATCACTTTCTGAAAGGTACAAAACTATTCTGGCCATCCAAACAGCAGACAATAAACTGGCAGAAAGCACGGGACTAAATCAGCCAGGGCAGGTTTCATTTCAAACTCTGGTGTTTTCCTGCTGTATGATATTTACTCAGTCAGTGGTCCCCTCAAATGGACACTTTCCCATAAGGCTAAGGGGAAAATAAGACAATAAAATGATTCACATGCAGACATTCCTTATTTTCATCACATGTGATGCTAAACATGAACTGGCTGCCCAGCAATGGAGCCACTGATTCCTATGAGGTTAGCACAGGGAGGACACTCCCCCAGGTAGACAGGCTTGCAGAAGATGAGGAAAAAAACAAAACAAAAAAACAAGCTCAAGGGACTTGGAAAGGTGATTCGTTCCTGCCAAAACATCACAAAGAAAAAGCAGGAAGCTAGTTACCCTAGATACACTCATGTACCAGGCACAGTGACATGAAGGCCACCCATGTACCAGGCACAGTGATATATTAGGAAAAAAATGATTTATTTTCTTTTATTTTTATAAAGTTTCAAGGTATGCCGAACATTTATCTGTAGGTGTCAGATTCTGAAAGGAAGATGTCAGGTAGAGAATTTCCAGCTGTACAGTAGACTGGAATGCCCCCACCCAGCACCTGTGCCTCCTCCAATCCTCCCATTTAACATTTCAACATTTTAAGTTGCCTTCAACATCACATGGTATCTCAGGAACCAAGGCATGTGGGGTATTTTATACCTCTCCAAAACCAGATGCTACATGAAATGGGCAGTATATTTGGTGAAATACAAGTGGTGGATCAGCTTGCTGTGTATGAGCATAAAAAGCTCAGATGATAGTCAAATACAAAGACACAGAGAGGAGGATGGAGGTTGCCAAGGTTGGGGAAAGGGAATGTAGAGAGATGGTGGCCAAAGGGTACAAAATTTGAGTAACAGCATGAATTCATTCTGGAGATCTAACGTAGAACAATGTGACTGTAGTTAATAATGTTCTCTTGCTAAGAGAGCTGACCTTAAGTATTCTAACCACAAAAAAACAGTAAGTAATAAAAATGGTCACTACGTGTGATGATGAATATGTTATTTACCTTCATCATGGTGATGTACATGCATACATGATTCCCAATGCATATCAAACATCAAATTGTACAACTTACATACATTCAATTTGATTTCTCAACTATATATCAATAGAGATGGAATAAAGCAATTTTTATCAAATAGAAACTAACCCAAAAAGTAGACTATGTGCACCAGAGTATATGATCATCTCCTAGGAGATCTCAGAGACATATTCTTCGTGTCTGGTGACCTGATCCTTGCAGCTATTTCTTTTAACCAGCAGAGCTTCAACTAGGTCATAGGTGAATCTCATCTTGGCATGTGCTGACTGCACTGGGGCTCATCTTTCTCCTCCTGCACTTTCCATATTAGAAATATGTGAAAAAGCTCTAAGGAGACTACACAACCAATCCAATTTGTTTTCTCTCTCACATCTCCCGTAGCATATGCCCCTGGTGAACAGAATAACTAGTTTTGAAGGCTTGTTTCGTTTTAAATACGGCCAAGAGAAGTGCTTTTAAAATTATAATAAGTATTTTCATGTGCATGACAACTTCTAGTAAAGCCACTGACAATACCACAAGCACTGGGGTTGTGAGATTGTGAATGTATACAAATAGGTATGTGTGTGTATATGTGGAAGCGCACACACACATACTCTCTGGCTTAGCAAGGTAAACCAGCACCTGGAGTAAATAGCCTCTTACAAACACACTTATCATCAGCAATATCTTGTTAACCTGCTTTTTCATATATTTTCAGATTTCTCTGTAATCGTCTCCATGGAGACTTTCCTCTGTTTTCCCAAAGGTTCCTCCGACACCACCATCTGTTACACGTGTTCATTCAATTGTTCATTCTGTCATGTGTCTACTTTAACATTTTAGATGTGGCCTTCAAATCAGCTTTACATCTTTCAGGTTTGGTGCATTATTTTTAATAATCTCATAAACACAAGCTCAGAGAGTACTTCCTATCTTCTCTGGAGCAAAGGCAGAAATATTTTAAAACCGAACTGTTCAAATATGCATTCTTTTACAAATTTTTACCTCTGTCTTGCAATGTATTTTTCCCTTTTTAATCAAAATGATTATCAGAAGTGTATACATATACATTCATAAGTATGTATGTATGAATATAAATGTATACATGTATATGTGTATATATATATGACTTGCTGAGTTATGAGTTATACAGCTATGTTCAAAAGATCTGTTTAAAAGCACCCAAGAACCAAAGTAATAAACACAAAGATATTAAAAATGTTCCATAAAAATCAAAATGCATATCCATCATCAGCAAAACAATATAAAAGTTGTCACTCACATTTCACAGTTGTAGAAACAACATGTTTTATAGCAAGAGATATGTATTAGCATATGATATATGGCTGATCTTTAAAAAGGATCTTTGAGAACCTTTAAAAATATTTACCTAGTGGCCACGCGGTAGATCACTCCTGTAGTCCTAACACTTTAGAAGGCCTAGGCGGGCGGATCACAAGGTCAAGAGATTGAGACCATCCTGGCCAACATGGTGAAACACCATCTCTAGTAAAAATACAAAAATTAGCCGGATGTGGTGGTGGGTGCCTATAGTCCCAGCTACTCAGGAGGCTGAGCCAGGAGAATCGCATGCACCCGGGGGTCTGAGATTGCGGTGAGCCAAGATTATGCCATTGCACTCCAGCCTGGCTACAGAAGGAGACTCCATCTCAAAAAAAAAAATACCTAGCAATAAGGACAACTTGAATACTTCTTGGACAAGAACAGACACTATGGAACAGATTGTGGTCAGTTGGTCTCTGAATGTGCATACAGAAAGGAATTTGTGGACTGAAGAAAAAAAATGGCTAGCCAATGTTTCTTACTTTCTAAGGCAGCGTCACTAAACATCAAGCTCAAGATGCTGTGATTAAGTCAGCCAGTGGTTGTGGCTTAGAAAGAGGAGAAATAATGGGGCGGTCAAGAGGAGCTAAACCAGTTAGTAATTTTGGTTTAGAGAAGCAGAAAATGGTGGGACCAGATGTCCACTCACAAGCAAGACACTGCATTGGTGACCAGTGCTCACATATATTAGCAACTATTACAGTTTGCAGGTGAAACGAGCATGAAAATTACATTGGAACTTACGCTTTCTATGTGTACTGAGGATGTTTGAACACCCTAGAAGGTAACATACACATTTTTTGCTTTGTTTCCAATTTTGTTATTTTTGGTACTTAATTATACATATTTATGCAATATAGAGTATTTTTATACATGTATGCAATTTAGAGTGATCAAATCAGGAAAAATAGAAAAAAATATTGATAACTGGGATTACATCAAAGTGTAAGCTTTTATGTAGCAAAGGAAACAACTATAAAATGAAGAGACAACCTGCAGAAAGGGGGAAAGTATATGCAAACTATTCCTCTGACAAAGGACTAGTATCCAAAATATATAAGGAAGTCATAAAACTCAAAAAGTACCACAATAATTAAATTAGAAAATGATTCAAATGATGGGAACAGACCTTTCTCAAAAGAAAATCTCAAATGGCCAATTAAAATTAAAAAAGCTTGATGGTTTGATTTTTTTTTAAAATTTACTTGGCCATTTGAGAGTTTCTTTTGAGAAAGTTCTATTTCAATCATTTGAACCATTTTTTAAATTTAATTATTCTGCTACCATCAAGTCTGATGTCCAAAAGAGCAAAGAATATTTCTCTAAGCAGAAGTGAGCGCTGGGCTGTTTTGAGTGCCAGGCTGCAGTGGGCAGCCATGAGAACAAAACCTCTTTTGTATTTTTTTTTTCCGTGAGTGAAACACAAGACTTCAGAAAAAAAAAAAGCAACATCAGTTATCAAGAAGATTAAAATTAAAACTACAATGAGATATAATCTCACCACAGTTAGAATGATATTTCTTCCACAAAACCGGTCTGTGCCTTCCCTGGAAGGTCATCCCTAGCAGGGACCTACATTGGTGGGTTATGAGGTTATATGCACTGACAGGCAGACGGGTGGCAAGTCCCTGTATTCAGTCAAGAGGTAGAAAGAGTGGCTTTTCTTCCTCAGTGTTTTCAAAATATGCACTTCAAATCGACTAGATGTCATTTGGAATTTCACTAGTTTACGTTAGTATAAAATAATGGAATATTACTATTCTTACTGTCATCTCCAAATTATTCATACCCCATGTGCTAGTATAGGCAAACTCTATAAAAACACTACATCTACAAACCTTCACCATTGGAAAGGACCTTTAGGCTTTTCTAATCCAAACCCTCCATGCTGGTAAAGTATGGCACACAAGTAAACATGCCTGCTAAGTTTTCTGGACAGCTCATTTGCTAAGAATGATTTTTGTATTTTGAACTGGCTAAATATAAATACAAGGGATAATAACATTTCATGGCACATGAAAAATACTAAATACATGATTTAAATTTCAGCATCCATAAATGCAATTTTACTAGAACCCAGCCATGCTCATCTATTTACATATCATCTGTAGCTGCTGTTCGCCCCCATAGCCGGGCTGAGGAGTTACACCAGGGAGTTTGACCCACATAATATCTGGCCCTTTAATGCAAGGTTTGCTGACCCTTGATACAATCCTTCCCTGCTCCAATAGCCTCATGGCATTATTATCTAAACCGAAATAGAATCCAGTTACAGAGAACTTGCTGCTCTTTGGGCTCGACTGTGCCTTTTGTTGTTGTTGATTGATTTCATTTCAATCTTCAGCAGGAATCAAATTTAAAAGAAGAAAAAATGATAGATCAAATCTTCATTGCAGTTTTGAAATACTATTTTTTTCTAATTTGCCTCAAAAGAGTGCTAGTCAAAAATGTCATTATATTTTAGCTATAAAAATAAATTAACAGAATTCTTACCAAAATTTAAAGGGGACAAGCCAATAGTAAGCTCTGGATAAAATGTTCTGTAGTAGAAATTCATGGGGGTTGAGGCTGAGGGCCTGAGCCCTTCACCACATCTCTAAACACCACGTCATTCTGGCTGAATCATAAAATCCGGCTGGACCTCCATTTTTTCCAATACTAATTTGAAAGTGAGTTTAGTTAAGTAATATTCACCTCTCTTGTAGTGGAGGATGCTTGAGGTTGAGGACAAGGACTCCAGGAAACTTAAAAATTAAGGTTTTCTGTTGTTGTTGTTGTTTTTTCCCTAATTATCTAGATTGGAGACACCTTTGACCATTTTCCACCTGAACTCCTCAGAAGTTACTTTTTCTCCAAGGCAGGAAAGATGAAAAGATGAATGATTTTAACATTTGGTGTGACAATCAAGAGATCTGTGTTCAAGTTTCTGCTTTACTCCTACCAATCTCAAGTTAGAAATTGTTGAAAATTAATTATGCTTAAAATGAAAAAGACATTCATAATTTTGAGTAAACTCACCTTGACCCTCTCTAAACAGAAGTGGCAACAGCTTTAAAATTCTTTACAGCATAGGACAAAAATACATAACATAATCGATACTCTTTACTCTGATTTTTTGGGACACCTAAGACTTTATTATTTAAAATATATAATATTACTTAAATATTTCTATCCAAACAGACACAAGAGAATATACCACAGCTATAAATTATAAAGGAGACTAAATTATAATTTAACAATGAAATTATAGGATAAGGCTGTGTCTCAATAGAGAAATACTTCTCTATTGCCTATTAAAGTCCACCAAAGAGGACACAGATATTGGCCATATGCTCTGAGTCTTCTAATGTGTAAGGCAATGAAAGTTGGAATATAATTTCACACCAGTATGTATTTACAATGTCTCTTACTAATATAAACTTCCCTTGTATCTCCTGTAGCACATAACCCATTTCTGAGTGCCTAGCAGGTGTCTACTGCCAAGTTTTATTGGATAGAATTTTAGTAACTTTAAATGAAATCTATAATCCCTTTAAAATCTATAATCCCTCTCTTGTTCAAAGAAACAAAGAAACAGATCAGAAGTAACTTCTAAAGTTAATACACGATAACAAGAAAAATATAGAACGAAAGCAAGTAAAACAAACAAGAATAAAATAAGAGCACAAATGTAAAATGAAAGCACAAAAGAGTTTATACATGGGAAGCACTACACAGGCCAACATGAGTCACTTATTTTACTATAAGCTGACTACAGAGGGAAAAAGAAAAAAGATCATTTACACATACTCTAAAATACACCAGGAAAAAACAAGCCAGTGGCCCAGGAAAAGCGAATGTTGGCGAACTACCTATCAAAAGTATTAAAGAGAGGATCATTTTGTTTCTAAAACATGTTTACTGTATACCATCTCTGGACATGGCATTGTACTTAGTAAAATGTATATAAGACAATAAAATGCATACTAAATGCTCCTGAGTATCTCTTAGTGTCTAAGGGAAATGCAGACATGTCAGGAACAAGGCCATGCTGTGTGGATGCCTTTATAAGAGTGTGAGGACACAATGGCAAAGGCATGAAATCCACCCAAGTGCACTCCTATAGAAGTACCTGAAGAACACTTCAAGTCACAGAACTGTTAATGAGTTCTACATTAAAAATTTAGTCTTTTTGATCACTTGCTGGATGAAGTATCTTCATATTTATTTCCACAAAAAGGTAACTTAATAAGTCATATCTACAAAGATTTTTAAAGTTGTTTCACAATAAACAGAAGTGTGTGTGTGTCTGCATGTGTGTTGGGGGGTAGGGGAGAGAGAGACTCTTGCATACATATCTATTTAAGTGAGTTTTATACCAGGCTAATTTGACCTTTATTTTTAGGAAGATTATGAGTTAAAATTGTAGAGTATAAACTGCCAATCTGACTTTCTTTCAATCCCTTAACCCACTTATTCTTCCAAGACCCTGTTAAATCAATAAAGGTTTAATGAACACACATGCTCTTAGTTCATCTACAGGTCTACTGCTCTAATTGAGTCATAAGCATTCCTCCCTGTGATATCATAGCTATTGTTCCTTAACCAGACAGTGCCCTCAGAATACTCTTAGATTGTACCATATGCAGAGAACAGAACAAATTGAAAAATCTAAAATCCAATTGTTCGCACAAGCCAAAATCTTACATTCTTCCTAATTTAGTTCAAAGTTATTAACATGACTCATGAAATGCTCATATTTTACAAAAATTACAAAATGAGCTGAAGTTTGAAGATAAGTAAAATTCAGTTTCAATGCGAATAAACAACTTGCAAATGTGCTTCTGGTGTAATTTTGTCAGAGAACTAATTGAAGATTTTAATCAGAATGACTATAAGAAGGGCTTGTTTACTAATTGTCTTGTAATATTTGGTATAGATCAGTGGTTTTCTAAAACAATTTTTGCAGCAGTGGAAAGCTATTTTTCTATACTCTAAGAGCTCCACAGAATGGAGCATGATAGGATGTATGTGTTACTGTATTTTACATTTTTCTTGAAGCATCCTTTTGGGGTAGGCAGAGGAAATATCACCTCTACTTTAATGATGAGGAAAAGTCAGACTTAACACTAGTGATTTGTCTCACATTATATAGTTAGAAAATGGAAAACTATCTAGAATCTACCTTTTTTTCCCCTTTCAACAACCTTTCCGCTGTATACCATGCTTTTTTATAATAAATAACATGGAATGCTTCAACATTTAGCGACCAAACAGTCTTAGAAAACTGTTAATGTCTCCATGAAATTTCACAACTGCACACCCTTATGATATTTGGCAAAACGATAAATTTTGAAATGTGGCCAAGTTCTATCATACCTATAATCGTTAGTTACAAGATCTTTATTTTACATTTTTCAAATACCCACATGAAACTTCCTTAAGATATTCATTTCTCTAAATTGCTTAAAATTAAAATATGATATAATTTTTTTTTATGTAGGTTACTTTTTAACTATGTGATGTTACCTTTAAGAAAAGACAGGAAGCCAAAATATATTAGAGGAAAGGTTGTGCTATGACCTTTACAATGCCAAAGTTTAAAACAAACGTATGCTGTAGACTCAAGGGATCTTAAGTAATACCTTTAGTCCCTGAGCCCTGGAATCTTGTCTTTCCCTTGACTAAAGAGGCTTAGTTTTAGCTTATTTCAAACAAGAATCTCTGAACGCTGAAACATGACCTATGAGCCTCCACTTGATGCTAAGTTGGATGCATCCCAAACTTCAGTCCTCCACATCAAATCTTGATACTCCTTATTTTCACAAGACTTCTTTTTTTGTTGTACAATTGCAAGGCTCTATTAATTGCCCAGACACTTGCCTGAAGCCTAAGTCTCAGTAACTGGAAGCCTCAACCCAGGGGGTGCCAAATGTGGGTGACTGTGCTGTCTACCTGAAGTGTAATGGACTGACACAACTGAGGGGCACACAAACTGTGAACCAAGAAACGGGGAAAAAATCAAAATAGTGTTAAAATGAAATGCAAAGCTTAGGATATGCTCTGATTTACTCTATCTCATAAGCCAGCCTTGATTCAACCACCTACATGGTACTCTTTGCCTGCTGCAAACCACACATACATGCAAGATTACTGCAGCAGTGAACTCACAGCCTGAAGGAGATGAGAGGGGGAGGCTTACATCCTCATTCCACGTTCATTCAATTAATACTTCCACACTGACAATGAGAGAAAATGAAACTGGCCTAGGCAATGGGCTGGGAAATTGAGAGTTGCCAAAGGAAATTTACTAGAACAAAGGTGGATTTTTTTTTTTTAATTCACTATGTCAAGGTTATCTACTTCTCCCAAACCAAACTTGCATTTGTTCTTCTCTAAGCCCAATGACAGCTCATTGAATTTTGATAGGTTATTCTTAAATTCCCCAATTCCCAGCATCCAGTTACTTTAGCAAGATGACTTTGCTTTCCTTAGATGTGAAGACACCATCTGCCTGTGGCATTCGTTCCTGTGGGTGGAGGGGAGAGGATGTGCATTCTAAGGTGGGCAGTGTCTACACAACCGCCTTCCTTGAAACATACTTGCTTTTTCCAAGTCATCCTTTTAAGCTTCTTTTAATAACTTAATTTTGCCTCTCTGGTTAACTTTAATAGTAAGTAAAGTTCTGTTTTGGCTACCTCTCCTGAAGAAGAAACATGCTGGGCTCATACCTGTAACTCCAGCGCTTTGGGCGTCTGAAGCCAGAGGATCGCTTGAGCCCAGAGGTTCGAGGCCAGTCTGAGCAACATAGCGAGGTCCCATCTCTAAAAAATTAAAATTAGGAAAAAGAAAAAATAACTTCTGGGAGTTAATAAAATGTACCCATCTCACTCTCACACCTAAAGCTCTGTCTATATCCTGTCTTCCCAAGAAGTAATTATTAGAATGCATCATGTTTTCCTAAGAAGAGATTATTTTTTCAATGTTAAATATTTCTCCAGCTATATGAAATCACTAAATGAAAATGTGAGGCATCTCCCCCATTCCTCTTGTTCTCCTCTCTTCTCCCCTCATGACTCCTGCTGGTTATTATACAAAATAAACTATGAAGAGTTACTGAAAATAATGTTTAAAAAACAGAGCTCCATAGATATTACTGTGCCAAATCTAAAGATTAGGAAGGAAATTCAGAGAACTTAAATTGTGAAATTTATGAGGGTAGAAAGTGGCCGGTCGCTTTGGCTTTAAATGGTTTGTGAGAAAATCCTGAAAGAGACTCCATCTTCTTTAGGCAGTGAGAAAGGAGGTGACAGAGGCTTATAGAAAAAGTTTCCTAGGCGGAATGTCTTCTGAGGAGAGACTTTAACCTTTAGGAGGAATTACCCAAACATGGAAAAGAAAAAGGCCTTCTAGTACGAGCAAGACCCATTTCAGAAAATGGGAAATTGTCACTTATTTTGTGCACGTGGAACCCGGCTTATCAATAGGAGCAGAGCCAAATCCCAGGCCAAGGAGATGTCCAGGACCCTGGTCATTATACATGGCAAGGCTTGATTGTGGATCACACACTATAGAAACCAACATGTAGAAACGACACTCAAGGTATCATAGCCTTCATGTAATATTCTTTTCTTAAAAAAAAAGTATGTGTCTTGAAACATCTGTATAAAAGTGATTAATGCAATGTTGATCATTTAAGTTCAATGTGTCCCAGTGTGGTCTATAGCCATTCAGTTTTAGCCACCCTCCTCCTCCTACTGCTGGAATACTTTGTAGAGTACAATGAGTTGCCCTCTGGCCCTAACTTAGAATGTAGTTCTCATATTAACTCCACTTAGGTTCTTATTGCCAGGGACAAATAAGGGAGCCCCGCCTAGATCTAATGCAATTGTAAGCACCAACATAAGGATGGAAATGCAAATGACCTCACCTGCTCATGAGGGTTCTTCCAAGTCATTTTGAAAATGATAAAATTATTTTATGCTCTCATAAAAATTAAAATTTGACATATAGAATGTTCTCAGATAATTCTCAAACATCAATAAACATGTCTGTAGATTGACAGGGAATGAGGAACACTGGTGTAAACGCTTCCTTTTCAACTCAAAAAAATTTTTGAAGAATAGGAAGTATTCTCCAGAACGTATTTTTAGTGACCCAAGTTTCAAAAAATATGAAATTTGCCAGTTGCAAAGGATGGCAGAAGTCATTCATGTCATCCCTTCATTTTGCCTGTAAGTAACTAAATTTGAGAAGAGTTAAGCCATTTGCCCAGAGTGACACTGACGAGATTAATGTCATACTATTTCCCCTACAAAAGCCATTTATAAAAACTTACGCATTTTAAGATTTACTTTCAGGAATACACATAAGACCCCACATTTCTGAGATGTAGGAGTCATTTGGTGGGAGCCATGAGCAGACAAATCTACTGATGAAATGTGGACATGGCTGTTGGCATCAGTTTCAAGAGGGTTCAAACCAACTCAAATAAGATCGTTCCTGTTTCTCTGTTTCGTATTGATCGCCAGCCATAATTACCTCAGAAGATGATGCTAGAAAGAATTAGGCAAAATATTTATAATGAAATACAAGCTTGTAGGGCTAATTATGGATAAATTCTATCAAGCCTTTGAATGCAACATTAAAGAGACTCATTATTTCCTGTGAATATCATTTCCCCAAGTCATAATATACTAGGATGTAGAAACAGTAAAAACGCAGATATTCTCAACTTCACTTATTTTTTACCTGAAATAATATCACGTTAGAGTTATGTTCTTTGATATGGTTTAGCTGTGTCCCTACACAAATCTCACCTTGAAATATAATAATCCCCGCAGGTCAAGGGTGGGGCCAGGCAGAGATAATTGAATCATTGGGGCAGTTTCCCAGGTACTGTTCTTACCATAGTAAATAAATCTCAAGAGATCTGATGGTTTTATAAAGGGGAGTTCCCCTGCACAAGCTCTCTTCCCTGCCACCACGTAAGATGTAACATAGCTCCTCAACTGCCTTCCGCCGTGATTGTGAGGCCTCCCCAGCCATGTGGAACTCTTAGTTCATTAAACCTCTTTCATTTATACATCACCCATTCTCTGGTATGTCTTTATTAGCAATGTGAGAAAAGACTAATACATTCTTTAATTGAAATTGGTCAAATGCATCCACTGCATATGATCTGCTAATATAAAAACTAGACCTTTCCTAGGAAATATAATAGATATCAATAAACTCGAAGTAGCATGCCCTGAAGCATATGCGTAAGTCAACTAGAAAGCAAAGTCATGTCCAATGTGACTGGCTAAACCTTCTCAATCTGACTTTACTCATTTCTCCCAGAATTCAAAACCAGGTATGAGAAATCTTTTCTTTGTGAATCACAATTTTTGTTGGGGTTCATGGAGATTTCCTTTTTCCCCTTCTCACATTTGATTTACTTATTTGCTGGCTTATAAATGGCTCCAGCATTAAAACCAGTGTTCCTCTCCACAGTGACCCACACTTAATTATGGCTCATCTGGTTTACGGCAACAGTGCCAGGGAAAAGAGCGTGTTCAGCAAGCTGTTTTTACACAATGTTCATTTGAGGTATCTTAGGGAACTTCATCAGCCCTCCATGATGATATATTGTTTCACATTTTCCTAACACCTGCGTGGCTGTTCAGCACATTCCTCAGGTTTTTTCCTCTCCATGCCAGTGTCTACGCAGCTATATATCATTTCAGAAATCTGCATGGGAATATTGCTTCCATATTGTTGTTAACTTGCCTATGAACTTGCCTGAAAGTAGATTTTTAAAATTTAAATATAAAAATCATAGCACATTCCCTAACAGCATGTCCACAGCACATCTTCATAGATCATCATCCTGAGTCTTCTGATGTTTCTGCATTAGCACCAACATTGTAGAACACGGTGTCATTTTATGCCAAAGGAACCGAGTTATTGAAGAGTATTAAGGCGATGAAACGGTTCAACTGTCTAACCTCTTTTGAGGTTGGAAAACCATTCTAATATTCAGAAACCTGGTCGTTTCATAACTATTAAAATATACCATTCCCCAATAGAACTGAAACAGCATGCTAGGAGTGGACACCAAACAGCTGTGTTAGCTAAAATTATAATACATGGCTTGGAATGTCAGAGAGGAAATCAGAGTCATGAATGTTTAATCACTAGATGTTGTAGAAAAGCTGGTGGCTGCATTAGCACTAAACATAGATACAAGGCTTCACCATGACTCAACCTTATCACATTCTCCTTGAACATATGAGAACGTGTCTACTCGAAAAATAAACAGATGGATGTTTATCTAGAATTTAAAGTCTCTGAAACACTTGTATATTATCTTTAAATGTGTTTTTGAAACACTTGTATATTACCTTATAAGTGAAGCAGGTGTTTGAATTCTTGTTATAGATTCCCCTTTCCCAGAAAAATGAAAGCTAAATGAGTTTATCAAACTTAATATGTTACCTGGTTTCTTAGCTCTCACGAGAAGGCAGGTAAATGAGAAAAATGTAGTGTGTGTGTGTGTGTGTGTGTGTGTGTGTGTGTGTGTGTGAGTGTGTGTATGTGTTACATATTTGAGTATTTTTAGATTGAAGAAAACCACCAAATTCCACCAAAACACATGTTTAATGGGTTAAATGGGTATAATGACTTTTTTTCTCTCAGTAGATACCCTGTAGGGGGATTGTTGGATCAAATGTTCTTCTTTTGTTTAACTTTCAGAGCATTTTAAACTTGCTTTCATTTCAATGTCTGTTTCAGCCCATTCTTACATCTGTCCTGTAAGCATCTTGACTGTTTTCACTGTGTCTGCTTTATTCGTGTGTCCTGTGAACGTAGTCTGCACACACCTCTTAGTGAAGGCATCTTTCCTGTGTTTTTTGTCCTCACCATGCTCACTGATGGAGCAGGTACAGTGAGGGCACCTTCTCTGGCTTCGAGTTACTGGAACTGAGTTCTCTTCTCACAGTAGGAGTCTAGCATGTCCAGCCCCTGACCCACTTGACACTGGCACCCATTCTTAGTTGATGAGCTATCTCAGCTCTTTTCTTTAAAATCTAAAGGTTGAAAATACAATTTACCCCTTTAAATCTGAATATACGTATTACTTTTTAAATTTCAATACATGAAATGTGAGAATAGCAATTGAAAGACTTTGCAGCTGTATGAAGATATATGAATTTCAATTGCTACAAAATTCTTACATTGTATGCATTGATTAAAATGTATCTTTACCAAAGGAAGAATACGTTATAACTCTGGGGTCATCAAAACTCAAATTCACTTTGGTGAATGATCTCAAAATATGCTGTGCAAATTCTCACACATGTAGTGTGTTTTTAAGCAGTTAAACATTTTCAGTTGAAAGATCCTCTTATGTGTAAGAATTAGAGCTTCACGGACTAAAAAGTAATCTTATAAATCTAATCTGGCCATTGTTCTTCCTCAAATTTTCTCCCAGTATCATGACAGCTGCCTAAGCCATTCATAACAGGATCTAAGAACTGAGTCCACTGCATTCCATCCAATAATCTAAATATCAAATATTTATTCTAAGGCCTGAAATTTTAAGAGTTTATATTTTACCAACCCCAAGATATTTTTCTCCTACTGTTACCCTCATCAACATGGAATTACTTTATTCATAGTTACTCTGCACTGCCATTTCCAATTAAGTTGGAAAAGAAAATCTGTCAGTCTCCATGGTCTGCTTGGTATTAGTCTCTTAGGATAAAAATAAATAGCATGCTTAAATAAATACAAGATCTAGAGGTTACCCATAACAAAGCTTTCTTCATCGTAAGACTTCAAAAACTTCACAAGTAATCAGAATTAATTTGAGATCTAGAGGTATTCAAGTCAAAATTTTGAAGGTATATAGTAAAAAAATAAAATAAAAAGAGAATGAGGAAGGAGAGGAGACAGAGAAGGAGATATACCGGAATAGTGAAAGAAGATTTAAAAGTGTCATGAATAGAACTTAAATATTTATCCTATTTTAATGCAAAATCATAGTGATGTAATTGTAAACTTTATAAAAAATAGAGACTATACTTAATTAATAGCCCATTACTCACGAATGGAACTCCAGTTTAAGATGTATAATAGGCCTGGTGCGGTGGCTCAGGCCTGTAATATCAGCATTTTGGGAGGCCAAAGTGGGCAAATCACCTGAGGTTGGGAGTTTGAGATCAGCCTGACCAAGATGGAGAAACCCTGTCTCTACTAAAAATACAAAAAAAAAAAAAAAAAAAAGAAAGAAAAGAAAAAATTAGCCAAGCATGGTGGTACATGCCTGTAATCCCAGCTACTCAAGAGGCTGAGGCAGGAGAATCGCTTGAACCCAGGAGGCAGAGGTTGCAGTGAGCTGAGATGTAGCCATTGCACTCCACCCTGGGTAACAAGAGCAAAACTCTGTCTCAAAAAAAATAAATAAACAAAAATAAAAAAGATGTGTAATAAACATCTTCTTCTTCTCCTTCCCATGTGACTTCTGTCCTAAGGAATATACAGTAGCTGCTGCTTTATTTACACATATACTTACATATATACGTATATATTTGTATATACACATATGCTGTGATCAGCTAATTCAATTTATTCTCAGAATTTATTCTCGAAATTTCCATGCATGCAAAATTTTGATGATGTTCACTTTATTTGGGCATGAATATCTTCTGGGGGATTATAATGTAATTTTATGTACCAAATGAATGTCACTGTGGGTCTTGTTGAACTTCTGCTTTTACCAGTGGGTGTGGAGTGCAGCCATGGGCCAGATCCAGCTGGTGCCATCTGACAGCTGCCTAGTTTTGCAAGGCTCATGAGCTTAGAATGATTTTATACTTTTAAATGCTGGAAAAGAAAAAGAAGAGGACTATTTCATGACACGTGAAAAATACATGAAATTCAAATTTCAGTTTCCACAGAGCTGGACTGAGGGAAGCTGCACTCTCCTTTCTACATGGTGTATGGCTCCTTTTGCAATACCAGCAGAACTGTGTAGATGCAGTATTGATGATATGACCCACAAAACCTAAAACACTTACCATCCAGCTCTTTAAAGAAAAAGTTTGCTGAAAGTAATAGTCTAATAGGGCATAACTATATCATGCAACAATTTATGAATTCCTTTTGTTGCTGACTTGGTTTTTTGCATGCTCTTTCTACTCAGAGGAAGCCAGATATTTGTAGTTTAATAATTAAAATATCTCTCAAGATAAGTGTATATGATTTCAAAAAGCAATTAGGTTGCAATAAAGCTTTGTTAGCGAAGGTGAGGGTAAACAAGTTATAAATCAAGTAAGAGTGCCTTGATTTCAATGCTCAAATTACTTTTAAACACAGTTTTACCAAATATCACCATAAACCTCAAAATGCAGGACAGCGAACTTAAAAAAAACAAAACTGAACTATTAGTACATTTAGTAACACCCTTCCAGAGCCTTTTGTGCAGACACACACATTTAAATTTACATATATATGTGTATATATATGCCTATACATGTAGAAAAATTAATATACATATGATACCAAAAAAGTTTTCATGTTACACATGAGGTATGAATAAATGCCAGAGTGCTAGGGTAGAAATTTAGAAAGCAGAGATGAAGCCCAGTTCAGTTACTAATAAGCTCCTTGGATATCAGAAATTTAACGAAAGTCCCTGAGCCTAAGTTGTATTATCTGTAGAGAAAGCAGTCCCTCCTTCTGTGGTTACTTCACTCTTTAAGATGGAATACTATGCAGCCATAAAAAACGATGAGTTTGTGTCCTTTGTAGGGACTTGGATGAATCTGGAAACCATCATTCTCACCAAACTGACCCAAGAACAGAAAGCCAAGCACCGTATGTTCTCACTCATAGGTGGGTGTTGAACAATGAGAACAGGTGGATTCAGGAAGAGGAGCATCACACACGGGACAGTTTGTGGGGGGATAGGGAGAGACAATGGGGGGTGGGGAGGGAGGGAGGGTGGGGAGGGATAACATGGGGAGAAATGCCAGATACAGTATGCACCTAAAGTAAAATAAATAAATAATTTAAAAAGAAAAGAACATTTAATTCAATAGATATATTCTGTGTATATATGGCTGCAAGGCATTATTTTGCAGGGTCTCAACAAGTGCAATATACCTGAACACCGTAATTCTCAACAGAAGTTATCAATAGGGTTTAAAGTCACATCAGCATGTTAACTAGAGAAACTTTGTTCTTCTTCGTATTTTCTCTAGCAATTTAAAGCTGATCCATTCCTTAAAGACAAGACGGAATCACTCCTCTTTGTCTCTTGTAGACTTCCTCTGCCTGTCAAGTAGATAGAGATGGCTGCCTCCTCTGAATTGAACAGAGATCTCGAATCCTCTTGGCAGAAAAAGTGTGTATTCTTTGGAGACTGTGTGGTATTCTAAAAGACTGAATTAACTCAATGGACCTGCATTTGAGTCACACTCCCCTCGCCTATGTGTGGGGGTGATTCTGGATATGAAACTTCAGCCCTCTGGGTTTTAGTGCATTTGTCTGTACACAGGGGTGATGTGACCTGGCCCACTTCCACATTCATCCCAAGGGTCAATGTCAACGAGAAGATCAAGGATCCACAGTGAGTACAGTCTAGGTGCAGGAACCTGCTGCCTCTCCTATCATTAGAAACAAGACTCCCTGCAAGTTCAGAGACAAGAGCACTGAATACTAAACAGCCCCTGCCTTTTACTCACAGTGAAACACCAACATGCTGTGAAAAAATGCTTTCCTATTGGAAGCTTTCCATGTGGTTAGGATGTTGAATTAGCCAAAGGTCACTGCCATCCTAATTTTGGAGTTCCAGATCATTTACTTGTTACCATCGTTGGGTGCAGTTCTAGTCTCTGACTATGTGGGATCTGGGACAAGTGACTAAACGTCTCTGTATGTTTGGTGTCCTCTCTGTGGGTTTGGGTGTGAGGATGATCTGAGAGGATGAACTACACATCCAAGTAACTATCACCTAGTAAACGCGTGGCATTTATCAACGTTTTAGCAGGTAACCTTTCTCATCTAATGTTGATTTCCTGATGAGTACACATCTACCTCCCCGAATTTGCTTTTACTTCAAGGTAGTCCCCAAATGTATTCAGGTCCATGGGAAGTGCAAATCCTCCCCTTACCTGTTATAGGATTAACAACACATGCCTCTCAACCCTAATGGTAAGTTACTGCAAACTCCATCTATAAAAGCCATGTTTGTGGAATTAAATAACTGTTTTATTAAGTCACAGAAGAACCCCTTGTCATGAGCTCTTTTTCTCACCCGTACTTCCTGCTCCTCCTGGGTTCTTAATTGCACAGTTACGCACAGAATTGATCACTGAGCTTGTGGTCTTCTTTATCTTTATGTTGGTTAAGCACTGACAGGTCTCCTCAAATTAGAATTAGGCTTCTGATAGCAGGTGAATTTATTTTGAATCTTTTCGTGAAACTTAAAGAGTACTTGACTGACAGTGGGTATTCAACTAATACCGTATGTTCTCACTCATTAGTAGGTGTTTAATAACGAGAACATATGGACACAGGGGAGGGGAACATCACATACCAGGGACTGTCAGGGGATGGGGGACTAGGGGAAGGATACAGGGGGTGAGGGGGTTAGAGAGGGATAGCATTAGGAGAAATACTTAATATATATGACAGGGTGATGGATGCAGCAAACCACCATGGCGTGTGTGTACCTATGTAACAAACCTGTACATTCTGCACAAGTACACCAAAACTTTAACGTATAATAAAAATATTTAAATATATTTTTAAATAAAATATTTCTTAAAATTAACGCTGTATAGAAAAGAAAAACTGTTTTTTTTTTTTTTTTTTTTTTTTTTTGGTGCTCAACAGATGTTTTGTCATTTCTCATGCTGCCAACTGTGTGGATGCTGAAATAGTCACTCAATCTCTGGGCTCAAGCTTTATCATTTGTACAAAGGGCAAAATTAGACTTGTGAAGCTGTGAGGTTTAAATTAGACAACTGGTTTTCAGTGGAATACCTAACTTACTCAAAAAGCAGGAAGAAAAAGACATCATTATAAAAGTAAAGATTCCACTGCTTACTCAGAAATAATGCAAGATAAACTTACTTTTAAAATATTAGATAATGGTATGCCTGGTATCTGCAGTCTATCTGTCTCAGGCTCTGTTTCTAAGTACTTTCAAATAACCACTCATTTTATCTTCATCACAGCCTAATAAGGTCAACAATATTCCATTTCCATTTCACAGATCACAAAACTGAGCCCTGCAAGGTCAGGTAATGGCCATGGTCATACAGAGTTAAAAAGTGGGAGTTCAAGTTTGTTCCTCTGTGAAATGCAGTTGTCCTATTCTGTGCTCCCAACTCTCTACTTTCCAGTCTGTTTCTGTTTTGTTCTTCCTTAAAGAAGTTTCCTATAAGAAGAAGAAAGCAAGACAAGGGTTAGAGGTACCACATGTAAGGAACCTGTGAAAAGAAAGTCTGAGATAATTTAATTCATATAAAAATGAGAACTAAATTAAAATTCCAAGTGCTTTATAAAAATAGAATTATGACAGAGGGTAATCTAATTTACATGAGTACAGAAAAAAGTCCATTACATCTCTACATCCATATTTTCCAAAGGATATTAGGAGATTTAATAAAAGACTTGTCTTTTCTGTGACAGGGGATTTTAACCAGAAGACAAACCGTGGACTCGTCCTCCAGGTGGACTCCTTGGCCCTGGGGTTTTAACTGAACCTTCAGACCCCATGCTCATCTATCTGTCCATGTCCTGCCTGAGGACAGAGTCTCAGGTCCAAGGGATTACATGTGGCTTTGGACAAGAAGAGTTTTATTAAAGGTCCCTTGCTGATAAGATTACTGCTTTCTTCAGAGAACTCTTTTTCATTTGTCTGCTTTTTAATTTGTCCAAATAGAAAGAACAGGATCTTAAGCTTATTGTGGGAAGTAGAGGACATAGCCCTGTGAAGTGTAGCACAAAATAGCTGCTCAATAAACTTTCTTTTCTCTTATCAGTTTGTTATCCTCTCTACTGGCCTCAAGAAGAAAAGGACAGTGAAACAAAAGAAATTATGAAATGACTGACAAGATTTGTAAGAGAAAAGCACTTTCATTACATTGTTGTGTAATCAAGTTTTACTTACTGAGCCATTTAGATTTTAAGTTAAATTTAAAAATAAATTGTTTTGTAATTTGATTTTACAATACAGGATATTTCTCCCCCACTGGGATCAGGGTCTCTAAATCCATGGCTCATATGAGTTACAAAATTAATTTAAGTAATTAAATGTAAAAGATTATTTCTGAAACTGTTAGAAGGGACAAATCCATGTAATTTAATCCAAACATCTAAAAAATTATATCTAACAAACACTAGCAATCTTTGAAAACGTTCTCAATTTTAAATATTTACTTTTGCTACTATGTGTAAGGTACATTGTTGAGTTCAAATGAGGAAACTGAGGCTAGTATAAGAAAATGAAAATTTGATTTATTTAGCTCCCGAGTGAGGTTTTATGGTCCAGGTAAGGGCTAGAGAAGTCACACTTAACTTTTTAGGGCAAGGGGTTTTATAAGGAGTGAAGGCATTTAATTGGATATAGGGGAGACAAAGCATAAGGCACTTGACTGGATATTGGGACCCAGGAAGGGGAGTGAAGGCAGTTATTACTGGTAGGTAGGTGGGATTTTTGGTGAGTGGGCTGTTTTGGGGAAGGACTTAAACAGGACAAAGAGTTATTGGGCAGGGTTTGGTGTGGCTTTTTTGAAATTTTTGGGCGGGGGGTTTTTAGCGGGGGCTGGGTGTTGGGTGCAGAGTGGTGACGTAATTTCCTGGCGCCGGGAGGGGATGGGCGTGTTTGAGCTCCCAAGGAGGCAACCGGCCTCACACTATGGACGGGAAAAATTCAATTTGCTTTTGAGAGTAGCCGGGTCACAGTGGATCATAAGATCAGAGACTTCATCAGACACTTTCAACAGAGTAAGTAGGTGAGAGACAGTTTCGAATATACCTAAACAGACATAAACAGGAAGTGCTACCATTTTGTATTTGGTGGATCTTCCATGATGACCAAGGTCAATGCTTCTCAATTTTGTTTTTTTAATTATCACTGTGTAAGAAGCCTCTCCAAACTTTTTGCCTCCTACCCCTCATGAAATTTTAGACTGCAAGTACCCTGCATCACTGAATTATGTACTCCAGTGTGTGTGTGCATGTGTGTGTGTGTGCACGTGTGCATGCACACGCATACATGTGCTTTATACATAAGAGGAGTAAAACATTTTTTCTGGCCTTCGAGATCTTATTCCTGCCCCCCCCTCATTGAGGTTCTTTCCAGCTCTATCTTCCCCACCACGTCCCCTCTGGAGGAGGAAACGCATACTTCTTTTATTGTTTGCAAAGCTAATTAAGAGCAGGAATAACTCACTCCCTACTACAAATTGTAGAAAACAGGAGTGCCATCTCCCTGAAAGACCCGTTTCAAAGAGACAGCACCAAGGTCCCTGGGAAAGACAGTGTTGGGCCATACAACTGGCAGGCAGCTTTTAAAAAGCACTACACGTCTCTGTGCCTGGCTTATTTCACTTAACAATATTATCTCTATTTCCATCCATGTTGTTGGGAATGACAGGATCTCATTTTTTATGGCTGAATAGTACTCCATTGTGGATTTGTATCTAGTTTTCTTTATGGGTCCATGACATGTTCTTACTTATTTGCAGGATCTGAAAGTCAAAACAATTGAACTCATGGACATAGAGAGTAAGGGATGTTTACCAGAGGCTGGGGAGGATGTAGGCAAGGGGAGGTGGAAATGGTTGATGGGTACAAAAAGAAAGAATGATTAAGGCCTACTTATTGATAGCACAACAGGGTGACTAACTATAGTCAATAATAATTTAACTGTAAATATTTAAATAACCAAGAGATTACAACTGAACTGTTTGTAACGCAAAAGTTAAATGCCTAAGGGAATAGATATCCCATTCTCCATGATGTCTTTATTACACATTGCATGCCCATATCAAAATCTCTTGTACCCCATAAATGTAATATACCTACTAAGTGCCCACAAAAAATAAAAATAAGTTATCTTAAAAATAGTTAATTAACATTTTAAAATGCTTTAAATCTCAAAAGGGGCAGAAAGATTCGCAACTTTATTAAAGCTAAGGGGAACACTACGGTACTCTTGGTCGGACTAGGTCCCGTAAAATAAATGGAAATCTTACCTAAGAAAACTGTGGTTCCCTCTCCAGTTCCTGTTTATTTTTAAAATATTAGAATAATCAATTTAATCAACTGCCTTTTACTAAAATAATGACCAAATTTTGAACCTGAATCAAAGCACCCCACCAAAACATGCAAGAGATTTAATATGTTTAACTTTTACTTGAAAATACCTATGTTCTAATGGAATTCAGATGATATTTTATTGAACATGTTCTTCCAATTGTGAGGACACTTTCCATGTTCATGAATTGTAAAGATGAGTTTATAATAAAAAGTTTAAATATTTTAAGTGTGTAGCAAGGTAAAGTGAACTAATATACAGCATATTCATATTTTTATTTTGAATTTGGTTTTGTTCAAAATAAATACTTTGCAACTTGTCTGTAGATAAAAAATAAATTTGTTAATATTTAAGTAGTTTGGAAAATAATTTTACTTTCTTAAAGAAAAACTACATAAATAGAAATAACATTTGAATTACACCTGATTCTGAAAACTGCACAATTGAAATGCTAAGATTATCAAAATCATGCATCCTTTTTTTTTCACATTTCTGCACTTTTGATATTCTTTTTAAATGTTAACTTTGGCTAACTTCTCGGGGAGAAGAAAAGACAACATTTCTTTTTAGATTGTCTGTTCTTTTTCTCCAAGTCTAGTGGCCTTAGGGGAGTGTTACAAACCCAGGCATTATCATTAAACTCCCTGTGATATCAGAGAGAGTTACCTATAATAATTGTGCCTTCTATGGAAGATATCAAGCAGATAATCTGGTTTCTGTCTTTCTGCTTGATTTGTTTACTCTGAGCACTAATGATGAGTGTGAACAGTTGCTTCCTGTGTTTCCAACCTAAGGCAAACTCCAGCCTCTTCGGATTCAGCCTCAGACTTTCTGCCACCTGCTTTAGGCTGAGCTTCCAGATTTGAATAGCTAACTCCAATGACCGAATTTATAGTCAAGTCCTGATCACTCTTGGCATCACCCTCTAGAGGTTTTGATCTTTTGTTTTTTCTAGATTCCACCAAGGAAGCATCACTAAAAGATCTACTTAAAGATTAATTTTCATTTGAATTGGAAATATTTCATCTTTAAAGTTCTATTATTTTTTTCTTTTTAAAAACGTTTTTAGGTTCAGGGGGTATATGTACAGGTTTGTTCATGGGGAAATTGTGTGTTGCTGAGGCTTGGTTTAGGAATGAGCCTGTCACCTAGGTAGTGAGCATAGTACCTGACAGGTAGCCTTCCAACCCATGACCCTCTCCCACCCTCCCGACTCAGGCAGTCCCCAGCACCTGTTGTTCCCTACTTTGTGATAATGTGTCTTCAGTGTTTCACTCCCACTTATGAGAACATGTAGCATTTGGTTTTCTGTCTCTACATTGGTCCACTTAGGATAATGGTCTTCAACGGCATCCACGCTGCTGCAAAGGACATGATTTTTGTTTCTTTTACGGCTGTATCGTGTCTCACTGCACATAGGTACCACATTTTCTTCAGCCAGTCCACCACTGATGAACAACTTGGCTGATTCTACGTCTTTGCTATTGAGAACAGCACTGCAATGAACATATGCATGCATGTATCTTTTTGGCAGAATGATTTGGTGTATATACCCAATAGGTGGATTGGTGGTTTAAATGGTAGTTCTGTGTTAAGTTCGTTGATAAAACTCCACACTGTTTTCCACAGTAGCTGAACTAATTTGCATTCCACTAACGCAGTATATAAAAATGTTCTTTTTTCTCTGCAAATTTACTAGCATCTGTTGTTTTTTACTTTTTATTAATAGCTATTTTGACTCGTGAGAGATGATCTCATTGTGGTTTTGATTTGCATTTCTCTAATAGTTAATGATGAGCCTATTTTCATATATTTGTTGGCTGCTTGTTTATATTCTTTTGAGAAGTGTCTGTTCACATCCTTTGCCCATTTTTAATGGGGTTGTTTTTTGTTTGCTTATTGGTCTAAGTTTCTGACAGATTCCAGATATTAGACCTTTGTTGAATGTGCAGTCTGCAAATATTTTCTCCCACTCTGGAGGTTGTCTGCTTACTCTGTTGCTAGTTTCTTTTGCTGTGCAGAAGCTTGATTCCATTTTGGAACTTATTATTGGTCTGTTCAGGATTTCAATCTTTTCTTGGTTTAATATGAGAGATTTTGTATTTCCAGGAAGTTAGCCATTTCTTACAGGTTTTCTAGTTTATATGTATAGAAGTGCTCATAATAGTCTCAGGATTTTTGCACTTGTGTTGGATAGGTTGTAATGTCACCTTCGTCATTTCTACATGTGTTTAACTGGCTCTTCTATTTTTCTTGATTAATCTAGCTCACAGTCTATCAATCTTATTTAAACTTTCAAATCATCAACTTTTGGTTTCATTGATCCTTTTTATGGATTTTAGCATCTCAATTTCATTCAATTCACCTCTGATTTTGTTTTTTTTCTTCTATCTTTGGGGTTAGTTTGCTCTGGCTTTTCTAGTTCTTCTAGGTTTGATGTTAGGTTGCTAATTTAAGATCTTTCTAACTTCTTGATATAGGCATTAAATGCTATAAACTTTCCTCTTAACACTGATTTATCTGTGTCCCAGAGATTGATATGTTGTGTCTCTGTTTTCATTAGTTTCATTTTTTTTTAAATTTCTGCCTTTATTTTATTCTTTACCTCAAAGTCATTCAATAGCAAGTTAACTTCCATGTGATTGCATGGCTTTAAAGCATCTTTTGGATACTGATTTCTATTTTATTTGTGCTGTTTTATTTGTGGTTGGTATGATTTTAATTTTGTTGAGACTTGCTTTAAGGCCAGGAATGTGGTTGATCTTAGACTATGTGCCATGTGCAGATAAGAAGAATGAATATTCTATCATTGTTGAGTGGAGTGTTCTTATAGATGTATGAGGTTTGATCCAGTGTCAAGTTTAAGTCCTGAATATCTTTGTTAGTTTTCTGCCTCAAAGATTTGTCTAACACTGTCAGTGTAGTATTGAAGTTCCCCAGTATTACTGAATGGTTGTCTAAATCTTTTTGTAGATCTCTAAGAACTTGTTTTATAAATGAGTGCTCCCACGTTGGGTGAGTTAACTATTTGGAATAGTCAAGTCCTCTTGTTGAATTGAGCCCCTTATCATCATGTAATGCCCATTTAAAAAAAAATCTTTTGTATTGTTGTTGGTTTAAAGACTGTTTTGTCTGATATAAGATTAGCTACTCCTGTTTGTTCATTTTCTGTTTGTCTGATAGATCTTTATCCATCCCTTTACTTTGAGCCCATGGGTGTTGTTACTTGTAACATGAGTCTCTGGAAGACAGCAGAGAGTTGGGTCTTGTTTCTTTACACAAGTTTTCATTGTATGCAATTAAAATGAGGCATTTAACCCATTTGACATTCTGAGTCAATATTGATATGTGAGAAGTTTATCCTCTCATCTTGCTGTTAGCTGGCTGTTATGTAGACTTGGTTGTATAGTTGCTTTGTAGTGTCAATGAGGTATATGCTTAAGTGTGGTTTTTGGTGGCAGGCATTATTCTTTCATTTCCATGTTTAGCACACGTTTTAGGTACCCTTGTAAGGCAGGTCTAGTTTTAACAAATTACCTTAGCTTTTGCTTTTCCGAAAACAATTTCATTTCTCCTTTGCTTATGAAGGTTAGTTTGGTGAGATATGAAATTCTTAGTTGGAATTACTTTTTAAGCATATTGAATATAGGCCCCCAGTCTTTCCCAGTATGTAAGGTTTCTGCTGAAATGTCTGTTAGCCTGATGGGGCTCCCTTTGCAAGTGACCTGTTCCTTCTCTCTAGCTGCCTTTAAGTTTTTTTGTTTTTGTTTTCTCATTGACTTTGGAAAATCTGATGATATTGACTTAGGGAGGGTCATCTTGCATAATATCTCACAGAGATTCTCTGACTTTCTTGCATTTGCATGTTAATTGCCCTAGTGGGATTGGGAAAATTTCCATGGACTGTATCTTCAAATCTGTTTCTAAAGTTTCTTGCTCTCTCTCCTCTTTCTGGAATACCAAATAGTTGTGTTTGATCTCTTTACATAATCTCCTATTTTTGGAATTTTCCATTTTTAAAAATTCGTTTTTCTTTAATTTTTGTCTGCTTGTGTTGCTTCAAAGGAGTGGTGTTTAAGAACTGAGATTCTTTCCTCAGCTTCGTCTGTTATGCTGTTAATGTCTCCAACTGTATTTTGAAATTCCTTTAGTAAGTTTATTTCACAAAGTCCAGTTTGGTCCTTTCTTAAAATGGCTACGTTGGCTCTCAACTCTTGGATCATTTTACTGTTTTCCTTGGATTGTGTTTCAACCTTTTCTTGTATCTTGATGAGCTTCATTGCCATCTAGATTCTGTGTTCTACGATACTTCAGCCATTTCAGTATGCTTAGAATCCATTGCTGGGGCGCTAGTGTGACTGGTTGGAGATAAGAAGGCACACCGGCTTTTAGAGTTACCAGAGTTCTTGTGCTGGTTCATTCTCTTTTGTGAAGTTCTAATGACCATTTTCCTTTGAAGTTACTGCCCTTTAGATGGGGCGTTTTGTTTTCATGGTTTTTACTGCCCTTGAGAGTTACACGGTAGCACAAATTGGGTGTAGCTGAATGGCTTCATTTCTGGATGCTATAGGGGTGATCAAGGCTCAGCTCCACACTCCTGGGCTGCATGCTCTAACCATGGGGGATTAGGACCAGGTCAGCAGGAAGGCTTCTAGCTCCTCGAGGCTGAACCTCTGCTGGGCTGGAGAGGCCAAGATACCCAGACTTATGGCAACAGCCAAGTTAAAGTTTTAAAGGCAAGGTTTTGAGAGAAACTTGGTTACATTTTGTATTAAACATATTTTTATTCTTTTTGATTAAAGTAAGCATTAGGTTTTTATGGAGGAAATGGAGAGGAGGACAGGTCTGGGGAAAGAAAATGTAATAAACCTAAGGCTTGTATATTAGATATGGGATATTTCCTTTTGCAATGAAACCACATTGTTATACATTTTTAAAAGCAATGTATTATTTTTTCATTCATGGATTCAAAATGCTGATTTCTCCTTTTCATAAAAATGCATCTTACTGCACACATTCATTTGCTTTCTTATATCTTAAAAGTTCTTATATCTTAAAGTTAGTAGAATGTTAGCTATATAATCTTCAACATTTTATGTCTGTATGTATGTTTTTGTATATTATTCAGAAGCCTGAGGTCTTTATGGTTACACATTAGACAAATATTTTTTTAACTTATGTTGATAGACTGCCAAGCAACTGTAGTGGAGGAACAGGATCAAGTAAGTTGAGTTGATCAAAATAAATATTTATTATGGTGGACTATGGAGGTCATGCAGATTAAGAAAGGAAGTGGGGACTTCAGAAGAGTAATAATGATGAAAAGTGGTAACTCTGCTGATATAAAGTCATTGCTGTGATGGAAATGTTATGACTGAAAAGCTGTGAGTTCAAAGGTTCAGCATGATATAGCTACAGGTCATGGCGAGGTCTGGGGTGAACATGGAAGTAGGTGGCTGAGATGGAAGAAAAGCCCCTTCTATCTTAGTTCAAAATCATTTACTGAAGAATAGCATTTTTCTATGTGCATTTCTCTAATCTTCTACCAGTCTATAAAGAGATAATTTTGTGTCAGTATCAGCCATTAAGGTATAATCTAAAGCAGGAAAAAGTAAAACTTTGTATGAAGTGAAGATATATATAACGTTGGCTCTCCATTTCATTTTATTAAGTCTGTGGGTTACAGGATGTCCCGAGAACAGAGTGTGATGGTATTAAAAGTGAAGGAGGAATGCATAGTGTTTCCTTCCACATGCTGTTTTCCATTGTTTATGTCAAAAGGTAATCATTTCATCTGTATTTGACATTTATTTTTGTATGCCATGAATTAGTGAACTCAATAAAAGGGTAAAAGGTAAGTGTCACTTAAAATGACAACAACAAAAACAGAATAAAAATATCTTCTAATACTTTATCCAGTGAAATGAATCAAAGCCCTTTGGAGGAATGGTTGTTTCTAGGTTTGGGGTACACCATATACAGGATGAACATTTTTAGTGTCAGAAAGTAAGGAAGTGTTAACAAAAAATCACTAACAAAAACCTACATTGTGGCAGCCATGTCGAAGGACCCAATAGCCAACTGAAAGAGTTCTCAACGTCCAAAACTAGAAAATTGTGGCAAGAGAAAAAAGTATCATTGAATTATAAACCAAAGTATAAAATAAATATACTTGAATCCATAATGATATAACGAAATGGGAAGAAATCCAAATTTTCCGTGCAGAAGACTATGAAATTATTTACATGGATATACAGCCCCTAAGAAGGCAATGTGTAGCTCCCCCATCCCCTAAGCATGAGCCATGCACAGTGAATTGCTTCCAAAGAGTGCCAAGTGGAAAGAGGAAAATGTAAGTGATTCTACAATGGAGAGCCCTCAGCATCAACAGTGATGAGTCAGGCTCACAGTATATAGCCCAGATGTGATGTGGTGGGAACACACTTTAACCTGTGTGGTCTGTCTCCCAGAACCCCAACCTCCAGTCTCATCATGATTAAAACCTCAGACACATCCCTGGAGGAGCAACCTGATATGCCTGAGCAGTGCTGCTCAAAACCGCCAAAGTCATCACAAACAAGAGGAGTCTGAGAAACCGCCCCAGCCGAGAGGAGCCTGTGAAGACATGACAAGTAAATGTCAAGTATGATTCTGGGACAGAAAGAGAACACGAACTGGAAGAAGATTCAAATAACAATCTCTGAATGCTGAAACATGACCTATGAGGCACCACTTGTTGCTAAGTTCGGTGCATCCCGAACTTCAGCCCACATCATCAAATCGTGATACTCCTTATTGTCACAAGCCTTCTCCTCTTTTGTACAATTTCAAGGCTCTGTTAATTGCGCAGCACCTGCATGAAGCCTAAGTCTCAACAGCTGGAAGCCTCACTCCAGAGGATGCCGACTGTGAGTGACTGTGCTGTCTACCTGAGGTTTAGTGGACTGACACACCTGAGGGTCACACAAACTGTGAACCGAGAAATGGGGAACAATAAAAATTGTGTTAAAAAATAGTGTTAAAAAAATCAAAATAGCTGTTTCTAGGTTTGGGATACACCATTTACAAGATGAGCATTTTTAGTGTCAGAAAGAAAGATGTGTTCAAAAAAAAAAAATCACAAACAAAAACCCACATTGATGCAGGCATGTCAAAGGACCCAATCAATAGCCAACTAAAAGAGTTCTCAATGTCCAAAACTAGAAAATAGGGGCAAAAGAAAAAAAAGTAGCATTGGATTATAATCCAAAGTACAAAATAAATATACTTGAGTCCATAATGATATAAACAAATGGGAAGAAAGCCAAATTTGCAATGCAGAAGACTACAGAAAGAAGATACGTGGCATAGGATTTTTAGTTAATAACCTTGTGTCAATGTTGGTTTATTAACTACAAAAAATGTAACCCTGTAATATAAAATATTAGTAATAGGAAGAACGGAGTGTGAGGTATTTGAGAACACTGCAGTATCACTGAAATTTTCCTGTAAATCTAAAACTGGCCTTAAAAAATTTATTTAACAAAAAACTTTTAAAACTACTTTATCACTCCTTTTACTTCTATTAAGTACTCAACTCTTATCATTTAATTTCATCTTATTTAATTTTCCTATATGCAATGATGACTCATGAACATCGCGGAGATTTCTAAAAATATTATGGAAGTTATGATAGTTTAATGAAAGATTTCACTTTAATTTAATTAGAAGGAAACATTTTTACACTCTCTTCTTTCCCTCCAGGGAAGGAACACTGTGTCATCTTATTATCAGGTTCTCCCTGGGGCACTTTTTCCTCTTTGATAAAATTGATATAGTCGTGGAACCCTGGAAGACAGTACTAGCCAAAGGAGATTTTCTATGTATATAAATAATTATTTCTTTTGCTTTAAAGCAGAAGCTATTAATGAGGTATTAAATGAAAATTTCCTCTTTCTCTCTATACTTAGAAGACTTTAGTGTCTCCACTGAATAGACTTGATATATACCATTAACAGAAAAGCCAATATATACTATGACGAAAATTAAGACACAATTATCAGTAAAAATACATGATCAAATTAAACTGAAACAATGGTAACACAATCAACAGTCAAGTGTATAATGCATAACAGAAGCATGGTTTTCACAACCCTCACTTTATTGACCCATGAGCTGGATAAGTACGTCCTTACCCTCCGCTTTTAGGTCCCCTCGGAGTTCCAGCCTGGGGTTAGCTTTGAGGAAGGGGTAAAAGCAGTGCATACAACATCATCACTGTCACTAACATATGGGTTAACTTTTTCTTTAATACAGCATAGCTACTAAAAAATTAGAGTATAATATAGTATTTTTCTTTATTTTGAAACTCAGGGATTATCAGTAATAAAAAAAAATGTCACAGGGGCTGAAGGAACCTGAGAACTTTTTGTGGAAGGAATGGGACTTGACCTGTGCTGGGGAGTGAAAGGGAGAGAGCTTGCTACTGTCAGGAGTGAGGGGAAACTGCCCACAGCAGGTCTAGAGAGAAGAGGCTGGTCGGTTCCACTCACACTGTCTAGGAATGAGGAGAGACGTCGTGGAAACACATGGGAAACGGCCAAGAAAGGGTCCTAAAAGCAGGAGAGTCAAGTTCTTTTTTCATGTGGATGTTTTTAGAGTAGAGGGCTAGATCACAAAGGTGGCTTTTAGGAAAATAAAGAGCTGCATCCCTGTCTGGGGTAGACTAAGCAGGAGTAGCAGAGACGTCCCTTCGGTTCTTGTCTAATGAATGGGTACCTGCTCTAGGATGACTGCAGAGAGAATGGCAGGAAACAGGCCTGCTGAGCAATGTCTGGAGCCAGTTTAGGGAACCTGGGCGCTAATGAAATACAGAATTTGAGGCTGAAGAAAAAGCCAATGATCTGTTCCAGGTTTCTAATCATTGTCTTCGAAAGCAATGATTAAACGACAAAGAGGCAAGAGAGACAGAAACACAAAGAGAAGAGCGAGATGTGTGAAGATTAACAGGCTGTTGTAGGTAGACAGGGAATGATGACTATTTCCAGGCATGTTCATTGGCAGACTTGAAGAACGAATTCAAACACAACAGCTGTAGAGAGGTGAAAATACAGTGTTAGGGTCAAATAACACAAACAAAAAATATGCGGTGTCTTCTAGTCTGTGCACATGGGGATAGCTGGAATGTTCTTATGAATACATAGGGCATGCAGTTGTCCATAAACAGATTGAGGAAAAGGCACAAAACATCCTGTCTCCAAAAGCACCTTTCTTCCTGGTCTGTGGGGGAGGGTGATCATCCTATTCACCATCCACACAGGGGCGCCATTGAGAGAAAAGGAGGGCACTGTATTTTGGGATAATGAGCATAAGCATCGTGTACTGTCCCCAGCAAACCAGAGTTGTCCTCCTGCACCTGGAGTTTTGCAATCCACCTTGTGGAGTCTCCTTGATTGGCAAGTGCCTTTAAAAGAATGTTTACCCTAAAATCCTCAGCCTCTTACTGAGATTACCATTTCAACTGGGGACTCCTACAGAGGAGGAAAGCTCACTGACTAACCACCCCGTGGAACTGTGGCTGGCTGTGGAATGGTCACGGCTGGTGGAAGGATGGGGAGGAACACCCACAGAGTGAGAGGGGTAGTTAAGGGGTCTGCCTGATGATAGTGTTCTTCCTTCTCACTCCCTGACTACCTGCACTACGCCCTGCTCTGTATTTGCGGGGTGATTTCCCCCTCTTCAAAACATCGCCCTCCATATTTTAACTGTTCAATGTTTTTAAGCCAACACAGACTTCATATTTATCTGAAGAAAAGATGTATGCAACTCCAGCAAACACAGGCAAATGCCTCTGGGACACAGCCACCACATTCCTGCTGCTGGATGTGCAGAAGGCTCCCTGGTGACCTCCAGGCCTTGCTAATGCTCCTTATCCCACTGCTTCTGAGAGCAGCAAAGGGAATGTCTATGGAGGAAAACGCCTGTCCTTAAGTCTTAGTATCTACTCTGAAGCTAGAAAGAAAATTTCCATAATTTAATATATCATAACTAAGTAGGACTCCGCTTATCAAAAGACATGGAAATGCACTGTTAACTTTATGCTCTAACATCAAGTGTGCTGAACAACCACATGAAAAGATTTTATTTTCTGTTGGCTGTTTGTCAATAATCTGTTTTTGATGTTTTCATATTTGACAATACTGATAGCATTTTCTCTGATGGTAAGAACGAACTGTGGCCGTTATAGAAAATTTAGAAAGTCAGGACATTTTTGAGAAGAAAATAAAAGTTGCCTATAATTTCAACTCTTAGATATACTTACTGTGAATAATCATATGTAACCCCTACCGGGATTATCTTTTGTGCATATATTTTCTTTAAGTTTCAAAACATTTTCCGCCTACTCTGTAGAAACATCATTTAAAAAGAACACCTCCAAACATTTTTATATGAATATAATATTATTTACCCCACTGTACATTTAATCACTTTTTAATTAAATTTTATCTTAAATGTCTGCCTATTCGTTGTTGTGACAACATTGAGTGAAATGATATAACAATTTTGGGGGGAGGGATTAAGTAATACTTCTTTTCAGAAGAGTTCCAGTATATAGCAGTGCTCATATCTTCACACACTTAACATTGAATATTAATTCTCTAATCTTTGAAAGCTGATTGCATTTTAACTTGTACTTCTTTGTTTATTCATGTAGCTGCGATATTTTTCAGCATGCTTGATCACCAGCTATGTTTTCTGCTATTCAATCTGTAGTTTGATATTCCTTACCCATTTAAGTGATTTTTTGTCTTATTTGTAATTGCTTCTATGTTATACATTTTTGCAGTTAATCAACTTGGATTTTGTCAGTGTTTTGGACACACTGCTATACTGCAATTTTATGGAATAGGGGTCTTGTTCATTCCTCCAGTCACTGCACAGGTGCTCAGCACCAGCATGGCAGGAGGCTGTGCCCAGCACACAGGGTACAGTGGTGAATGGGATGACCTCACTAGTTTCGGATTGTCCTCCTGGATCATTGCTTCTGTTGCTTTCACACATCTAATCCCTCTTTCTTCTGAATTTTGATATAGAGCCATTTCTCTTTTATTTTTCATTTTTATATGTTTTAAGCAGTGAGACTGTAATACACGGAATTGATTACATGTCTTTTGGAAGGTCTGAGAGAGCAAAAGGGGAAAATAATTAATTTGAGGTTAGTAATTAAAGAAAGTAGCTATCAACCCTGGGACTGAGAGAGCAAAAGGAGGAGGAGAAGTCACTACAGCCCAAAACCTTGGCCAGGGGAGGCTTAGAGCTTACTAATTTGGCTTTTAATGGTTTGCTTTCTTTTAGTCATTGTATCTAAACTATTTAAATCCATTTAGTTTTCCATGTGAAGTGAGAGGTTAAATGGATTTTTCCCCCTTAAATTACTAACAAGCCAATTTGAGTATATTTTAAACATGTTCCAAGATCACTTTTGGACCCAGGAGACCTCGTATGTAGTCAAAGCTGAGTCAGTAAATGTGCTGCACCTTGGGAGGAAGCCAAGTGAATTTTGAAAGCCTCAGTTTTAGGATGTGTGAAACTACAGGTTCAGTGAAATTATTTATAAGTTTCTTTTTCAGCAAAATATGTATTTCTATTAAGCTTTTAAAAATTTCATATGTGGCATACTTTTGATTTAAAATACTTCTTACTCTGCCCACAATAACTATTAGCCTATCAGGAAAAAATCAGTTTGGCACCTTTAAATATCTAAGCTTTGTAAAACTGTTTAGCTTTGTGTATAAATATTTTTGTCCCAATTAGTGTGCTTCTGTCACTGTGATTAGTGCCTCAATGAAGTAATTGAATTAGTATGGATTAGTTTGTATAGTACTTAAATTGCAAGGTACTTAGAAATGGCCCTCATAATATTGATTACAGCAAATGATAGAACTGTAGTGCTCTCAACAATATTTAGAAATATATGTAATTATCTTATTTGTATTCCCTCTAATCTGCAGGAAAGTATAACACCGACTACCATTCAATGACAAACGCCGCAGGAGAAGTAGATGCAGATACAGAAGCCCAATTTTATGGGTGGCATGGAGTGTGTGCGCTTCAATATTTCTATTATTCACATCTACTCTAGATATTGTGATTCTAATGGGCATCCAACAAATTAGTTGTGTTATGTATTGATTTGTGAGATTTTTTTAAAAATTACTTTTCTATTAACATTTATACATACATTGTCCTCTAGCCTCTGTTATATAAGCCATGCGAATTAATCATTACGTTGTTATAAATTGCTATTGCTGAATTTTTAGACATTTAATGAATGTAGGTGGAACACAATCATGAGAAATTAGCTGTACCATTTGTATGCAAATTGACCTAAAACATAAGAGCATGATATCAACTAGAGAAATCTCAAGAATTACTCTCTCTAGCTCGCTTTCTCCCTGGCTTTTATTTGCTTTCTCTCTCTCTCTCTCTCTCTCTCTCTCTCTCTCTCTCTTTCTAATATTCACTGAAGTCACAGTGTGACCACTCTTCCTTTTAGTTTTGCACTAGTCTTCAGTAAGCTTTAAATACCTTGAGTCGAAAGGATGCTAAAACAAATTTTTTGAAGACAAATAGTATAGGTGGATAGCAGCTACTACGGTCTAATCATCCCCTTCCTGCCCTTGCTCATATGTTGAAAGCTAATGTTCAATATGGTGGTGTTAGAAGGTGAGGCTTTTGGTAGATTATGAGGTTATGAGGGCTCTGCTCTCATAAATGGGATTAATACACTTCTAAGAGTCCAGGGAGCTTTTTCCCCTCCCACCATGTGAAAAAGTCATAATCTATGAAGCAAAGAGGGAGCCCTCTCCCAACGCCAAATTGCAGGCCCTTGGTGGTCTTGGATTTCCCAGCCTCCAGAATTGTGAGAAATAAATGCCTTTTATTCATACGCCTTCCAGATTATGATATTTTGTGATAGCAGCTCAGATGGATTAGGAAAGTAGCAAAATATTTTCTTCAAGATAACCATTAATAGCAGAGAAAAAGAAATTTTATGGTGGAGATACTTAGCCCACACCATGTTACCAAGTAATTAATGTTAACTTATCAAAGGTGAAAAAAACACAGACCTATCGGCCTCTGTAATTTGAGGCACTGGAAATGGTTAATCTCTTCTGTCATATTCTGCCCCCAAGTTCATCACTTCAACCAAATCATGGGAAAATATCAGAAAGATGCAAAACGTGGGGCATTCTAAAAAATAGGTGACCAGCAGTCTTTAGTATTGTCAAGGTCAAGAAAGACAAGGAAAGACTAAGCAACTGTCACAAACTGGAGGAGATTCAGGAGACAGGAGGAATAAATAGAACATAGAACCCTGGAACAGAAAAGTGACAGTGGAAAACCTGGTGAGTTTCAAGAGAGCCTGCAGTTTGCTTAATAATGCTGTGTCAACATTAATGCCTTCATTTTGACAGTTGCACTCTGGTTATGTAAGATGTTAGCACTGGAAGGCAGTTGGGTGAAGTATATAAGATATTTCTATACATTTTTGCAATTTTGTGATGGCTAAAATTATTTCAAAGAAAAACTTAAAAATACATATGCAAAGTAAGGCCTGCCTGAGATTTAACACCAAAATGAGTTTGCTGGATCTTTTTTGAAATTAGTTCTTATAAGGAAAGAAAACAATGCAGCAACAATGGCAGAAGGTATGATAAATGAGAAAAATCTATGACCTAGGCGTCAAGTCCAAGTCCTCCAGGCAAAATGTTGACAATTATATATGAGGTAAGTACTGCTTGCTGCAAAAGTGATCCCTACTAGGAGACAGTGAAGTTCAAATGCTTGCATGCTGACGGAAGCCATGGTCAGCACACTGGAAGCGAAACTCGTGAGCACTGGCCAGCATACACTCTGGAGACGGAAGAGTCACCACTTTGTAGACAGCAGATGGAATAGCATCAGTATTGCAGAGAGGACTGGTGAAACTGAATCTGGGTAACCCAAGGTATAAAATAAATATCCATGAATCCACCCTGAAATAAATAAATGACTGGAAAAAAAAAAGTAAATGGTAGAAAAAGACAAATCCTTTGTGTTTAATTCTAAATAGTTTCTAGATAATCTGCCCTCAGAAGGTGGCATGTAACTCCCTTAGGATGGCTCCTAGTTACTTCCTTCCACAGGACAGTTGGAGAAAGGACATTAGAGTAACCTTGCAGTGGAGAAGCCGGACAAACACCAATGCCAGGTGCCTGAGGTCGGTATCCGCAGTGCTGGTCACGGAGATGAACGTCCTTGTTACAGTGTGATGGGAATGGCACCTCGCCCCTGGTTTTCCTCTGAAAAATCTACAGCTCAAGTCAACCCATGAGAAAAAACATCAGAAAAATCAGAATCAAGGGAGTTTCCACAGGACATTTTACCAGTATTCCTAGAATCCGTCCAGGTCCTGAAAAACAAGGAAAGTGTGAGAAACTGTCACAGCCAAGACGTGCCCAAGGAGACCTGACGACTGAATGTCATGTAAGATTCGGGATGGGATCCATGGATGGAATGAGAACATTAGGTAAAAACTCAGAACATTCAATAAAGTATGGACTTCAGTTACTGAAGTATCAATATCGGTTCATTAATTGTGACAAATGGACCGTACTAACATAAGACATTAATAACAGAGGTTGTTGAATGTAGCATATATGGGAACACTTCATACTGTCTTTGAGACTTCTCTGTAAAAGTGCTAAAACAGAAAGTGTATTTAAAAAATGAAATCTTGGAAGCAAGGCACATTAATTTAGAATGTTTCTATGTGTTCAATATCATCATTTTGTTACTATATTACTAAACTCTTTATATTTTGTTAAGTAGTAATCTCATATTTTTGTGGTTTTTTTTTAGATATTCTATCCACAACTAATAACTATGGTTATTGCTAACCCATTTCCCATTGAGGAAAAGAAAAAGGGTATCTCACTGCCAGCACTCATTTCCGAGGGCAAACAGGAAATGAGTTAAGGAGTACCTGAGTATTGTGGGTTATATTAGGTTGGTTCAAAATTGTGTTTTTTGCCATTACTTTTGCACAACCTAATAAAATGTCAGTGACTTAAGAACTAAAGAAGTTGATTTTACAAATACATATTACAGTACTCTGTGGTACTGATAAAATTTGGTGTATGGATTTAAAACGCAGCTCATGTAAGGTTAGTGGAGCATCTGAGTGACGAATGAAGAAGTGAAAACAGCCTTCCCACGGTTGGGAAACCCACTGGGTGGGGGAACTGCACTAGCTGTTCATTCCCAGCTTGATGGATGAGGCATCTTGTGACCTGAAGGCTGCAAGAGTAAGCAGGGGTGGAAAACCTATGACTATTTCCTGCCATTAAACCCATTCAAACGGGGGATGCCGAGGCTTGCTAAAGATCTTCGTCTTTCAACTGGCAGGCCTATTATTTAGACAAAAACAGGTCATTACATCAGGATTGGTAGAGAGGAGGTATTTTTGGAGATATGATTGCAATTCTGCCCAAAAGCAATGCCCACCTCTCCTTGGTTCCCCACCCTGCACATCCACTCTGCAAAGCTCACGCTGCCCTGGATGGACTTTAGGCTTTAATGCTATGTTGTTTTGTTTCTTTTCTTTTTTTCTGGTTGATCCTTTTCCGGTGATGAGTTAGTGTCATCTTTTCCATCTCCTGTTTTGCTAAAGCTCAGCATCACATAGGCTCTCTTAGCAGACCCTTTTGCTTCCCTGCTATACAGTGATCAAGACACCTGCCAACTACGGAGAAATCATATTTAAGTACTTAGAACCATCTTCTAAGTGGGCACTCTCTGTGGTAAAGTGACTGGACCAAGGTCCCTGAAAAAGGAAGTGGCACAGCTGGGGTCTGAATTTCTGTTATGTAACACCAGAACCAGAACTTTCAGTCATGGCTTTCCTCTTCTTGACACATGGTACTGTAACCAATATGAAATGCACTTCAATAAAGTAAGGACAACCTTGACAAAGCAAAGTATGCATTCTTCATGGGATGCTATTATATAATTAGGAGCAATAAAATATTCCCTTTAAATGGAAACTCAATTTCATTAAACAGCCATTACCAAAGCTATAAAGATTATTGACCTGACAGCATTGGGTCTTATTGAGTTCTTTATACAGAAAGTAGAAAGGAATTGTATATGCACTTTCTTATCAGTGCTCATGAGTGACAATGGCACACACTTGCCAGATAATTAAGGAGAAAAGACGATGGTAAATGAATGACGCAAAGCTAGCTGTCCTATTACAGAGCCTGGCCTCCTTAAGTTATAACACAGACCCATTAACTCTACATTCTAACCACCTAAACTGTCTGCTCACGGCTCTTCTTTTAAACGGTATTGCAAAAAGGATTATAAAAAGCCCTCTGAGTATAAGTATCCCTTTATAGAAAAAGTTAAAAGACTTGGGTATCCATTAAATCTTAAAGGTGACACATACTACTGCCTCTAAGTATAGGAAAACAAATCTTCACATCAGGTCTTCGCATAAATAACATAAATTAATATAGATTTGAATTTACTGGGTTCTTTGTTTTTAATGCTTTGGCACTCTTATGTCCATAAACTTTCTGTGTCTAAAAGAAATAAAAAAACAATAACAATGGCCCCTAAGTGTCAGATGCTTTAAAACAATCTCATTAAACTGTGACGAGAACCTCACACGTTTTGCCTACAAAGAGCTCAAGGCTCAGAAAGATTAAATAAACTGTTCACGAATACCTAGTTAATAAGTGTGAAGGTGTACATTCATTTTATCACCTAAACTGCATACACAGAAGATAATGAATACCTGAGAGGTTGCAGCCACCTGTATACCAGGCGGCTTTAGTATGAATTGGAGAATACTCTGGTCTCTCTGTCAGCATTAGAACTCTGGAGTATTAGCTGCTCCTTGATTAAGCAATGCTACGATCCTCCGTTACATGCTTTTATGTGTATTAAACTAAGCAACCTGATGATTTATTTGTTTTAGAACTTCTCACCTTAGCTCCAGGTGACTTTCAGGGGCATATAATTCTGAGTATTGACTCAGTATGTTAATGGTGGATATGGAAACAGATTCTGAGAAGCAGAGTCTAGCATAGTTTGTATTCCTTTCCAAGGGGAAGGTAAGAATGTTAGGAGTGGATATGGGGGGGATCCCTGAGTCAAAGATGTTATGATGAGAGAGTTTTATTTTGCTAACGGGAAGTGTACTTGGAGGCTACATTTACTGTATCCCTTGCCTCATTCCTCTTAAGTCCAGCCAGATACCATGAATTTAACAGTAGTTCCTAATACTTTATAAACTAGAGTAATCTGTCATCTGTAATTTTATTCCAGGACACCAACAAGCCCTGGATATTGCAGACTAGAAACATTTATAAACCTCAGATCCTAATACCTATCCCTGAAACATGGAAGTATATAATAAAGACCTGCTGATCAAATTGACCGAGCAACATCTATGAACTTCAGTGTTCAGAGAAATATCTCAAAGAAAGTAACCAAAACATCAGAGTGTGGGAAACTTAGTAAAAGCCCTATCCTATGAGAAACTGAGCATGTGCAGATAAAAAAAAGTCCTTTTCTAAAGCAATCACCATTTTTTCAACTGTCAAGTGCTATACCTGTAATACCAAATTATTGTGAAAGTGGAACTTAAAAATAACATTGAAATAAACAGAATTTTAAAAAAGAAAATCTCTTAAAATATATTTGAGATACTCAAATAAATGTTTATGAATATGATACTCTGAAAGAAAACATGTTCTCTATTATGGAAACAGCTCTCTCGAGAGCATACCCTTTATGTACCACTTGGGCAAGAAGGATTCAGGTACCCTATGCCCCTTAACAAATGTTTGTTCTTGTTCAGTGTTATCTTTTTGCACCATCTCAGATGGAAGGGTGTTCCTGTCATCCCTAAATCATTACCACAGGCCTCAGCTTTATCATACCTGAGCCTCGTTCCCTGTGAATGCTACGATTCTCTAAGAAAGACATCCTGCTCAACATTATAATCACCAGGCTCCCATAGTTTCAAAGTACACAAAAGTCATAAATTATAACACGAGCACACACTCTATGGAGCAATGCTGTGTCACTTCACACCAGAAACTCTTACCAGTGGCTTCTCCACTTGGCATTCATTCAGTCCTAGAGAATATCAAAATTATGTCACCTATTTTAGTGGAGAAAGAGGCTATTGTTAGATCTTAACAAATACAACTGCTATAATTCCTGGTGACTATGAAACACAATGGCTTGATGGTTCCCAAATTAACCACATCAAGGTCGTCATCTTCACATCAAGAAAGCCCACCCCCCACAACCCCACACCCTGACATGGAGTCTTGCTCTGTCGCCCAGGTTGGAGTGCAGTGGGGCGCTCTCTTGGCTCACTGCAATCTCCACCTCCTGGGTTCAAGCGATTCTCCTGCATCAGCCTCCTGAGCAGCTGAAATTACAGGCACCCACCACCACGTTCAGCTAATGTTTGTATTTTTAGTAGAGATGGGGTTTCACCATGTTGGCCAGGCTGGTTTCAAACTCCTGACCTCAGGTGATCTGCCTGTCTTGGCTTCTTAAAGTGATGGGATTATAGGCATGAGCCACTGTACCTGGTCACATTAAAAAACGTTCTTAAATATGTCTCTGAGGTTTGTTCATCAGACTTTCAAAATACTACCTGTTCATGTTAAACAATGATGCACTTTGCCAGGTGGTCACCTAAAACGAGCCCTTTGCTGCCACAGATTACTGACATGGCCCCAACCATAAAATATTATCTGAAGGCCAAATGTACGCTGTTGCTACAGCACAGATTTCACTTAGCACATCTTTTTTTTTTTTTTTTTTTTTTTAATGGAGTCTCACTCTGTCACTCAGGCTGGAGTGCAGTGGTGCGATCGCAGCTGCAACTTCCGCCTCCCGGGTTCAAGCAATTCTTCTGCCTCAGCTTCCAGAGTGGTTGGGACTACAGGAGCGCACCACCACTCCCAGCTAATTTTTGTATTTTTAGTAGAGAAGAGGTTTTACCATATTGGCCAGACTGGTCTCAAACTCTTGACCTTGTGATCTGTCCACCTCGGCCTCTCAAAGTGCTGGTATTTAAAATAGATATTTGGAGCTTAGGACTATTGTATTAATAGTGTTACGAATATTAATATCCTTTCATTTTTTGAGTGGACCTTAGTACAATATATTCTTTTTAAGGAGCAAGAATGTTATTAATTGCTAATTTTAAATATATTTTCTGAATCCGTAAAAAAATGCAAAGAACACTGCCATCATCCTGCAGGATTTATCCAAAGTGTTGGGAAAAGCAGCCTCATTCCGGCACCCAATGTGTGGGGCTCCTGGATTCCCTACACAAAGCACATGTTAAAAATAATATTATTAATAATGTACTATTTTTTATACAGAAAGTTCAGTCCACCATGTTAAAAAATGTTAAAATCTAAAGAGTAATTTATGCTGATGGTAATGGTTGTTAGTATTTGTACAGTTTTAATTAAGGTCTCATAGCTTAAAAATTATTTTGTGTTCCTAGGAAACTGTTAAACTCTGGATATTTTAAAATATATGTTTAAAACAAATAAATGCCAGAATCTTCTCAGGACAAGTTCTCCAGGAATTCCTGAGTAACTCACCCCCTCAAAATTCAGATACCCACCCTGGTCCACAAGCATCTTTTCTTTAAATTAATTTCCTCTGTTGTATTTTAAATTTCCCCCCTTTTTTTTTTAAATCACTACAATTCCTCTGGTCTGTGACATCCTGTCTTCCCTTATTGAGTTTGCTCTTCTTTAGCTGCACCCAGAATCTTGACTTTTGCCCAGGAATCTCAAAGCTTCCATGCCTGGTTATTACTTCCATTCCACTCATACAATACACACTATCAGACATTTTCCTCTCTTTACATTTCCATCAAAACCACCCCATCTTGTCTACCAATCTCTAGTAGACAATCTCAATCCCACTGTTTGTCTAACTCTAAAGAGGAACTTAAAGCCCACCTAGAATAAATAAGACTCACGAGAGAGAAAGGCCTGATACGGCAGGACATGCAGTTTATATTTAATCAGAGAGACCTTGGAAAGTCATGGGAAGTATTTCAGCCTTCCAGGAATATTACTGGATGTGCCCTCACAGAATGTATTTCAGACAAGGGTCCAGATGGTGAGGATGGTTGGGAGAGAAGTGCTAATGATGAATTTAATTAGGGGTAGAAACAGTTAATTTCACTTGAAGGGATAGAATAAAAAAATATTCTGGGCTCTTGGGATTAATGTAAAGCAGCAAATAAGATAGCAGCACCAAATGTTGAATCCATCCTGGATGACGGAGAAAAAGCGTAGCATCATGAATCATTAAAAGCAATCTTCTAGGCAGGTGGTATTCTTGATAGAAAGAAAAAATCCAGGAGTAATATGTTACAATTATATAGTGTATGAATAAAATGACAGTGATAGGCTTCATTTGAAATAGACTGAGCTTAAGATACATCTGGGATATCCAGATTAAAAAACATAAAATGATAGGCAGAATTTAAGAAGCCAGTTAATAAAGTTAGGATAATTGGAAGGTTTCTATAAAACAGAATGAAGAACAGTTCTTAATTTGAAAAGTGAGCTAACACAATGCCATCTTGCGGCTAGGAGGTATCTCAGCGTTACTCACTTTGTGTAAACAAACATAAATAATTTATGCTTCAATTATCATTTTTTAATCTATAGGAGCAGACTATTTTTAAATTAAGCAACTCTAATTTTAGATATCAATTCCTGAAAAAAAGTATCATAAGTGGCATATTAGCCTATACTAAGAAGTGCACATTTCTTTTTGTGCTTTTGCTAAATAATCATTGAACATATTTTGAAACAATCAAACTGGTAGGTACCAGCAGAAAACCAGTGCTAATCCAAAGACACATAAACACTTAAAACAGGTTCTGTAACTTTCTACCATATGCATGTTAGTACTTCCTAAATTCACTTCATTGTAAGAATCATCTGGGATCCTGTTTAAACCTCAGGGCACCAGGTCCTAGTCTAGATCCAGGAATGAGGACACAGACAGGAAGAGGCCAAGAATCTCTGTATTTCTCTAGGGATCCAGGCAAGGCCTGTGCTCAGGCAAGTCTGGGAAGAACTATTATTCATCAAGCTGTTTCCTGAAAAGTTACATTTCATGAAGCAAAAAGCACTGTTTGCAAAGATAGCCACGGTAACTCCTCCAATTATCATTTTCACTCATCTTTGCAATTAACTGTGCTCTCCCTTCCCTTAAGAAGTGGTCCGTTTCCTTCTCATTCCTCCACTCTGAGCTGAGCAGCGAGTTGCTTTTCCAGTATAATGCAGGAGAAGTGCCATAGACTTCAAAGTCTAGGCCTTCAGAGCCTCACTGACTGAGAGAAGGAACATAAAGCCAATTATGAGAATATATATGAACATAGAAACTCTGCCCCACAACCTCTGCTGCAACCAGTGCTGGAGACCCAGCCACATCCACTGCATCAACCAGCTCAGAACAGATAGGACTTGGCCAATGAGTTTCCGCTTCCCTAATTTGCCCCTGCTTTTGACGCCAGACCAAGCAGAGGAAGCCAAATACACGGCTGGATCGACCGGTGAGAAGTGAGAAGGCAGCTCACTTCCATTTAGCTCTTTACCACCACCAGCTTCCCCATGTGAACAGCCTCAAACTACAATGTGCCTGAAGCCTTCCTCTCTTCCACTATAGACCTTTCCCTCCCCCGAGTGGCTGTTCAGCTCAAATCATGGCAACTGACTTGCTTGTTCTGGCAAACCGGAGTCAATAACCTCGGTTCTCATTTGTGTATGCCCACCAGCTTCACTGAGAGCTTCCATTCACATGTCTTAGAACCCCGAGGCTCCCATGAGGAATACTGAGATAGTCTCCTTGAGCACAGAGCACAAGAAGGGAGAGGTCTAGTCAACACCAAGCACCAACCCTAAACAGGTGAGTGGTTAAGTGAGGCCACGGGATGCAATGCCAATCCTGTGGGACACCACACATCTGCAGCCACATAAGTGTCCAAAGGAAAGACCAACAGAATCCACACAGCTGAGTCAAGCGCAGATTGCTGACCAGTGAAATTGTCATCACCATTTTTGTTTGTTTCAACTTGCTAAGTCTTGAGGTTTTCTTACACAATACTATGTAATTGTAACATTTTTCAGTTTACCTGTGAGGATATAAATTGTAGTGTTATTTGCATATAGCTGATAATAGATTCTGGAATAAAGACACGAGGGTCAGGTTTTGCCATGGGAACCACAGATACACAGAGAAGGCCACCAAAGGAGGAGAAGCATAAAAAGATTAAAATTACAGAGACACCAAAAATCATTCAAATTCCTCCCAAAACTATGAAGCCAAGGAATGTAAACTTTTTCAAGAATATCTGTCCATTGGCACTGAACACTGCTGAGCCAAAGGAAAGTACAGGAATCAGGGTTTGTGTGTGGAGGGGGGAGTGCCATTGGTCAGAATGTCACTAGGAAACTAAGGTACAAATTTGTGTAAATGACTTTCATCTCAATTGGGATATGGTTTGCTATGAATAGAATAGATGAGAAAAAAGATTGCAGTTTTTAATTAGGTGCTTTAGAAATGAAAGGAATGTAACAAATGTGAGGCAGAAGAAAAATCATTTTCTAAATTGCAAAGGCCAGGAAACTGAAAGAGAAATTCATTTATGGTTGCGAAATCATTTATTGATAGGGGAAAATGCATAGAACGCAAAGTGCAGTTTTATGATTATCACATACGCGCTTATGTGGAGATGGCAGCAATAGCTATGTAGACTTAAGCGTGTCTCATACATCCCAGGGCCAGTTTGACTTGGGAACAGCTAGATAAATATACAGCAAAAGAAAGGCCTTTGGAATATAGTTCCCAATTAATGAGGTTGGTAAAGTGTCATTAATTATCAATGTTGAAAAGACATGAACACTAGTCCAGTTTGCTTTACACTGCTATAGCATAATTAACCAAGAACCTGGAACTCCAGGGCAGACCTCAAAAATCCCTGAGCAATTTGCTCTAAGAAATTCATTGCCTTAGAAACAGGAAAAGCTCCAATCCTTAACTGGTCATTTTTATATGCCATATTTTCCTATGTTTCTGTATCTTTTCCAGAGTTCTAGGAATTTACATACATGGAGTACACAGAACTATGAGACATATAAAATATACCTTTCCCTCTTAAATCCTTTACCTTTATTGGAAGCTATCAACTGTGTTGCAGAGATAAACACAAAATATGCAATTTGCCAATTTCCTAGGTAACAGGGCAACACATATGGTATGACTTCCTTCAAAGAACTCATCAATGAAGGGCTAATATTCCTCAGCTACTCATATCTGAAACAAATTTCTCAATCCACTCAGAAAGCACTGAAGATTAATTTCCCAGAATATCTTCCAAGTATTATTGCTGAGAGCTTATTCATTTGAAGTATCATTAAATATACATCTATGTATTGTGTACTTCTGAGAAAAGTGCCTGAGTTTCAGAAAAAAAGTAATTCTTCTTTCATAAGAAAACAGAAATATATCAACAGACATATATAATGAAGTCAAATAAAAATGTTTACCCTTCTGTGTTTCAGTTTGCCTAGAGAATGCAGTTATTCTTTTGGGTTCTTAATGTCCTGTTTTCATTATGAGCCCCACTGGAAATGGCTTCATTAGACCACAATCAAACTTTTGTCCTATTCAATATGCGATTTTTAGTGCTGAGTCTTTGGAGGAAAACTGCTCAGGTACTCTCACGTCTGAAGTACCTCTGGGTGTAAATGAGAATGATCTGAGGTCCTCATTCAGCCTAAAATTATTGCTTTGGGGCAAATGTTGTTTGAACCCATGTCTGTGGATACCCTCAGTAGCTGCAGGAAGGTGGGATGGTGTCGCTGGGGCTGGGAATTCCTGTGATAGTAACAGAATTTCTCCTTTCTTTCCCCATTCCCTTGAGCACCTTGCTGGCACTGATTGTCTCTCTTTGATCTGGACAACAGATAACCCATTTTCTTTCCCTGGCCTTATTGAGATCCATCTGCACCTTCCTTGTGATGTAGTCTCACCTTAGTTTTCAATTGACTTTACACTTCTGAGTTATTTTAATGGTGCTTTATGCTTTTCCTGGGACAGAAAGTCCAACACAATCTTGCCTGAATAATCTGCCTTTTTCCACCACAGTATTCCTCTGCAGCGGGTACGCTGAATCTCAACTCACAGCTCAAGAAGTTAAGAAAGGGAAGAGGCACAGTAGAGCAGTAGACGTCTCCCTCTGCAGGGTTGATCTCACATGCCTTCCCAAGGTGGACAGCTCCAAGGTGTCCCAGCACCTCTTGCAAACACAGGACCCTCCACTTGGAAATGCAAACAGGAAGTGGAGCTGAAGCCCTTTTTCCCTGTTGTCCTTAACACAAACCCTCCTTTTTTAGCCAGAGATGAGAGAACATCCGACTTCTGGCTGGTTTTCTCCTCCAAACTGTGTTTATCTTCTTTTCTCTTCTCTCTTACACCAAAACTACCACAAAGAAGCGGCTTTCACCAACTTTTTCGTAACTTCAGCCTTTTCGCTATCCTTAGTGTCTGAATGCACTGCTTTCATTAAGACTAGGGGAGAGGTCCCAATATCTGGTACAGCTGGCCAGGCTCCAGAAATGCTAAAGAATCATGAAAACCAGGAAAAGCAGTCTTCCTCTCATCAAGAACAATGGCAAGACTACTGTTTTGATGAAGAATACAGATCTCCACCCCTTACTCCCTACCCTACTTCCTCACCTGCTGTTTTTTTTTTTTTTGCCTGCCCTGGAACTGCAACCTTCTGAAATAAAGGCCAAGAAGAGGGCAGATTTCAGGAGAAAATTACAAATATTGTCCCCATTATCCTAATACTTATATCTAAATGTTTTGATAAAGCACTGTTCCAAAAGCTAAGACATAAACGCTGAAACATGTATTGATAAGGGGTCTTTGTAAACTGAGCTGTTAGAAATGCTTGTGCTGTGTAAGCATTTGTAAAAAAAAAAAAAGAAAGAAAAAGCTAAGTGGAAAAAGAGTACACAATTCAATTATGCAGGTGAACCCTCAAAGTAGATACATGCCTTAACTTAGAAATGACAGCATGAAAACCATTGCAGTCTTTAATTAGGTAGTATATCTAGAAACACAAATAAGTGTAATTGAAAGTCTGTGACAGTTTTTCTAACAGTTGAAATATATCTCAGTTTTGTCATTAACGTTAGTTTTTTTTTTACTTTTGAAAATTTAAAAGTAATGCTTAATCATAGTTTGATTTCTGAAACCAAAGTCTCAGAAATCACTAAAAGATGTATTCACATGTAACCAAACACCATCTGTTCCCTAAAAATCTATTGAAATTAAAAAAAAATTAAAAAGAAAAAAATATTACCCTTCTAAAATTATGCACACTCACCATCTCTTTTCCCTAAGAGTATATAACCGTCTGCATGCCATCACGTGGTGGAGCAATCACTCTTTGATTTTTCCCTCCATGCATGATAATAAACTTCTATGTGTTTTAGCCTAGTAAAAAAAAATAACAGTTCCCTTCTGTTTCCTTAGCACTGAGAATTTTTTTTCACAAAATATGAGCATTAGTTACTTAAGCAGAGAATTATTTTCCAATTATAAATGTATACGCATATTCAACTGAAGATTACCTGTCCATAAAAGAAGAAGTTGAAAAATGTATAATCTTAAGTGGAGAAAAGAGTTTATTTCATTAAACCTAAGAAAGCACTAGAAACACAGATATGAAGAAAGCCCTGACGTACCTGTTCTGTTGCAGGGTTTTCATGAACCTTCTATGTGCCCACGAGCAATGTCTGCAAGCCTGAGTGAGACTCACTTCTATTTGGTAATGAAACAGAGACAATACACATGACTTGTTCTAACATTATGCTAGAAATTGTGGCAATATAAGGTGAGGAAACAGATACTAACAAGATTTCAAATTAACTAGGTTTGAATCTCAAAATACAAATACGCTTTAATAAATAACAAAAGCATGAAAGGAAAAATCAACAGTGATATGTATCTCAATATTACATTCTAATTTTAAAATGTTTATAATCACAAAGTAATGTAATATCTGGCTGCATCTAATTAATACAATTTTCATCCAACAGTATAATGCTTCCAATTGTCACAATTTTAAGTTTGTTCTTTAAAACATTCTAGAGTAGGAAAAAAATGGGTTGTCATACACCTACTTAAAAGACTTGGATGATTTTTAAATACCTTTTGCTAGGTTATACAAGCTGGTAGCAATTTCTAAGTTGGTACCCATCTAGAAATATCAAACAGCTAGTATCAGTGTCAGTATCAATCAAGCAAGAGATTTGCAATCTTTTATGTTTCTAATGCCACATCTGGCAAAGTGTTTACAGCAGGTGGTTCTACAATGACAAGTTTCCCTGACACCCGATCTCCAAGTAGGTCAGAATGTAGAAGGGTGATCTGTACTATGCAGTGGGTCTCACTCCAGGGAGGCTGGTGTAATACTGTGGTGAGGTTATTTCTAATTCCTCTGGATGGATGATCATCTCTACTCTTAGTACGAGTTTTAAATTCTGGTTAGGACTGATGATTTTAAAAATTCTTAATTACCCTCTTTTTAAATTGTCTTGGTGAAACATTTAGCTATTGGTTTCAAAACAAATGCTAACAGATTTATCAGTTTCTCATTTACGAGAATTATTGATCAGCACTGTTCTTTCATGAATCAAACTATCTTGTGCGGTATTTTCTTTCGAAGGTCTTTCTATCTCTAATTGAAACATTCAAAGCATAAAATAACCAACATTCTTAATAAAAAAATAAGTCTCCCACTCACAAATCCATTTAAGATGCTCCAGAATATATTTGGGAATGTTTTTTAATAGTTTCTTCCAGGAATCAGTCTGTTTACTGAGGACCTAACTTGTACAAAGCCTTTTAAATAAGTAAAAGAGAATTGTTGGTGTAAGAATTTCAGTTATAACCTTCACTAGCTGGTAACTTTTAGTTAGCCATGTAAATGCTTACAGCTTTCAGAGATTTGTGTTTAAAATAAGAATAATGGCAAAACTTTGTGTGATCAGCATAGGGATTAATAAAGAAAGATGTTACTAGCCTGGAACTCAATATGTGTTTAAATATATTACAAACTTTCCTTCCCCTTGTATGTAACTCTTCCCCATAAAAACAACAACAAAGAACCATCATTACTAATGAGGGAGCTTCAGTTCTACCTGGGAAGACAAATTAAACAATGTATGACACCACAGAGTGAAGTACTAAATTACAGAATAAAACCATTAGAATAGAGTTTCAAACATAGGCAATGGCTAAAGAGCTTAATGTTATAATGTGAGAAACTGACCTACATTTCAAAGAATGGGAATGACTTCACCGGCTTTTTCTCATGTACAGGCTTAAGTTCAATGTCCTTAGGATAACATGCAAGAAACTTTCCTCTCTGAATCCTGGCCACCCAGCTGGCATAATCCCCCCATTTTTGTCTTTATACCACCCCTGGATCTTGCTGTATTTGTTGTTATAACATCCTAGGTGTCAACATTGTGAATTTCAATCACTGTATAGTTTGCAGCTAAATTTATTACTACAGAAACTCCTTTTCAAAAGAGAATTTTAACCTTGAAGCTAATGATTTTTGTTTTATACATCAAGCTCCTGAATTTTGCTAATGTGAGTCTATTTCTAAAAGATGTATCTGCTTTTAGGAAGCTACTAAAATAAGCTTTCGAAGGCATCAAGGTGAAGGAAAGAACCCAGATTAAAAGTTCACCAAACTAATAAATAACATCATTTTAAGGTCTCATGAGAAGTAGAAGGTTGACTTTATTCCCCAGACCTCACCTAGGGCTCTCTGCACCAATATATTAGCACCAGCTTGGTAAGTGTTACTTTCCAAGTGAATTCCCACGCCATCTAGTGGAGGTACACAAACACACACATAATTAACCTGTGGAGTATTACCATGCCAAAAAACAGATCTAAATACGAATACATTAAAATAGTATATAGTCTCTGCTTTATAGTAATTTATATTTGGGAAAGCATTGCTGTGGTTAGGGAAGTAATTACTGATTAAATACAAGCCATAGAGAAAGCAGCTTGAAGCAGCTTGGGAGATGCAAACTTCTGGACATCGAAGTTCTGGCTCCTTAGTTTAATGAATTAAAGTAAGATATTAGCAAATTGGGTTTTGCAGTTCCTGGTCCCATAGAAAACTGTTTTTTTTTGTGTTATAAATTTGTCAAAGCTTGCAAATGCTTTTCATTTACATCTCCATCCTGTGTTTGCAGTGCCAGGGGCATACATTTCTACATGTGTACATGCATGTATGTGGAGATCGAGACTCATTCATTTGCTCCACGTAAATTCTTGTGTTCAGCGACATCTCAAGTTCCAAAGAAGTCAATAAAAATTGCCCTCTATGCCTTTCGCGCAAGGCACAGGGCCAGCCACGTCAGCAGTTACTTTCATTAGAGCCGCTGGAGTTTGAATACCATGGCTGGGATCCAGACTGACCTGCAGTCTTAAAGTCTTTAAATTTAATATAACCCATATTTTAGGCTGGTTCAGACTAATTTGCCCTTTTTTTTCAGATTTTTTAATGGACACTTTGTTTCAAAGAGTATTTCTCTGATAGAGTACATGCAGATCAGATTTTTTTGTCTTTTTAAAAAATTATTGATGAGCTCATGCTTTTAGAGGATTATAGGGGCATTTGAAGTATAATTTTTTATTTAATAGCAGGAAAATTGAACTCAACATGGATTTACCAGGTGTCAACATTTTGTGTATTACAATGACTGCGTACAATACCAATTTCACAATTCTATTTTAGGTATTATAAGGCTTATATTTCAATATTTTAACGAGAGGTTTCTTAAAATGAAACTGATTACATTTAAAATCTGAAAGTTAATGGATGCTGAGCATGTAATATGATATACTTGATCTTAAGAAAATGAGTTTTTATAAAGAACATTGAAAAGAACTCTTCTCCAGCTCCACATAAAGCTTCTGTTTGAAGCTGGAAAGCTGAGGAATCATCAAAATAGGGTTTTCCACCAAATTAAGAGAAAAACTTTTCAAACGGTTTCTGAAATAACATATTTCGACATTGTATGCTTATTTAAAATATTAGATACATGCCTAGAAACCTGTAATCAAATGAAAGTGCTTTTATAATATTTACATAGGAATAAAATTAACTGTGTTCCAATCAAACCTACAAATATTGTTATTACATTTTATTCACCGAAGAGGTGTATCAGACGTTAGGTGAGTTTTATAAAATAGTATAAGTATTTTATATTATTTGCACATGTTTTGTTTTAGAAACATAGATAATTTCAAGCTCCCAGTAACCTGGGCAGCACCCTCCCCCTCACCCAGAGAGAGGAACCTCCCAGGCCAGCTTCTACCTTCCTAGCATCGGGTCCACTCTCTGATGTTTGCTTTGACCCTGTCTAGATGAATCAATCATTTTCTCTGTCTCTCTCCACCTGGGTCACCACAAGAACCCAGGACTCTGTGTCATTCCCCAACCTCCATCTCATTTTATTCTCATCCCAAATACCTGAAAAACTTATCTCCCCTTTAATCCTCCTCTTCAAGAATCCCCTTAACCTTCCACCTGAACCTGTGTCTCCTCTCCTGATCACAGTCCCACGGCCCTGTGCAGGGGGCTTCCTCTGTCACTCACCCCTGTTCCCTGGGATTGGTTGCTCATCATCATTTCCTGACTGTTTCCCCCTAAATGCCAAGCTTTGACTCTTCTGTCTTCAGGTTACTTCACATGCAGCTCCTTTTATTGAAGCCAACCACCGCTTACCTACCTTCCCCTCCATTTGATGCACTGGCTCCTTGAAGCTTTCAGCTCCGGAGTCCCTATCGCACTCCCCACTGCTACTTCTGAGAGAATTCTGGTGACTTCACTATCCTAAATGGTCCTTCTAACCCCATGGCTTCCTAGATTCTCAACCTCCTCCCTCTAATAAACTTATCTTCCCTTCTCTTTCATTAATTACTCACATGGTCAGAGACCAGCCTTTATCATACCAACCACATACACTTCTTGAAAATTCTGACTTTCTGAAGTCCCCGGCTCTTGCCTCTGTTTTTTGGGGTCATTCCCTCCAGAACATCAGGAACTGCAAATTCAGTGATCCTTTCCCAGGGTCTTTTCCCCTCCTCTCTTCCTTCCCTCTTTCAAATCTATGTTTCATCATTATACTCATTCCCCAGAGTGGACCCTCAAATCCCTCATTTCTGTATGGCTCTGACCTCTCCCCTAGCATGGTTACTGCTGCACCTCTGCAGCTGAGCACGACTGGAAAATAGCATGGCATTGTGCTTCCTGGTCTATCTTTAATGTTCATGACCACTCCTCTTCCAAGCATCCATACTGCAGCCCCCATTAATGCTCAAATCTCACAGCCCCTTTATTCTTCCACTTTTAAAGGGAGATTACTCTAGAAGACCATTTGAATATTACATGACTGCTCCCCCATTCCTTAATCTTCCAAGAGTTATCCTTCATCACATTTTCCTGTAATGAATTTGCTTATAATTTCATAGAGAAAATAGAAGGAATGTGAGAACAGCTATCAGATGCTTCTCTCATACATTTACCTGTTTGCATCTATACTGAGTTCCCCTCGATGCTGTGAGTAAAATGTCCTCACTTTTTAAAGCCTCTCACACTTTTGCATGAGACATTACCCTGATTACTTCAGTAGGAGAGATCCCTTATGTAGATGACAGCGTGATGGGTGCAGCAAACCACCACGGCACGTGTATACTTATGTAACAAACATGCACGTTCTGCACATGTACCCCAGAACTTAAAGTATAATGAAAAAAAAAAGAAAATTAAAAAAGGACATTACCCAACTTACTGAAAGATATTACTCAACCAATTTTCATTTCCTTATGAGACTATAAAGATGATATAATATCTGCTATGTTAAAAATAAAACAGTCAACCACAAACATTACTTTTCTCTTCATTTTCCCATCTACCACTATTCCATGCCCTTCCATTTCATTTTAGAGCAAAACTCCCTGAAGGAAGTCTATACATGATCTCTCTAACTTCTCTCGTCTAATTTTCTTTTGAGTCATTCCAGTAAGTGTTTCACACCTGCCATTCAACTCAAAAGGTCCTTGTCAAGGCCACTGATGAGCTTCTCATGGTGAAATCCAATGAAAAATCACCTCTCCTCATTATTCCTGACTTAGTATCATTTGCCTGGGCTGGTCACTTCTTCCTGAAAGACTTGCTTGAGTTGGCTTCCAGGACAATATACACACCCATAAGACTCTCCCTTTTCACCTGCTGGTCTACTTGGTCTATGTCTATTTGTCTCCATCTTTCTAGAGTCTAAGCCCTAGACTAAACATTATATTCTCTTTATCTCTTCATGTCACTCTCTTCTTGTCTGTTGATGACCTCATCTTAATGCTGGCAACTCCATTTATGTTTCCATCTTGATTCTGTCTCCTGGACTTCAATTTACATATCCAGCTGCTCAAATGGCATCTGCCCTTGGGTGTCTGATAGGTAATTTACATTTAACTTGCCTAAAATTGAACTCCTGATTCTCACATCCCCTACCCCCACCCCATTTAACCCTAATTTTCTTTTTTTGAAGTGTCCTCTATTTTCAAAACCTTTGGAGTCATCCCTAAAACTCTTTGCTTCTCAGGTCAACCATTCAATTAGTAAACCATCATACCATTAAATTAGCAAACTCTGGTGGGTTTAAGGTTAAAATACATCCAGAATTAAACAAAAACACTCTATGCCAGAGCTTTTCACATGCTTTCACTACTTTAGGGAATGGTATTTCCCCAGAATTCCATGTGAATGTTTTCTTATCTTTTTCTCAGTGAAGAGTTTTCCTAACACTATTTAATACTGAAATTTAACCTCTAGCCTAACAATCCACATACCGCTCCCCTGGTATTTATATTATCTATCACCTTATGATATGCTATAGGTGTATGACATCTACCACCTTATGACATGCTGTATGTTTCAATCATGTATTTATTTATGGTATGACTCTCTCCACTGGAATTAAGAGCCAAGAGCACAGGGATTTTGTTCTGTTTTGTTCAATGCTGTATATATATTCTTCAGAATACATATACAGATGTAGTCAATAAATATTTGTAAAGCAAAGGTAATTTTTGAGAAGCCAAATTACGTTTGAGACATATTGAGTGACACAAAGACGGGAAGTTGGGTGCAAAAAATAAGTTTAATGAAGGTAATGTTCAATATTAAATATAAAAATTTTAAAACTCACTTGAATTTTTAACCTAGTAATGGCAAAACCTACAATGACTCTTGCACCAACAAAGTAGTAATAAGATATGAATTTATATTAAATACATTAATATTTATCTTGCATTATGTATATTAGTGAAACTTATCTTTATAATATTAATATTTAAATTTTATTTAGGATTTTCTGCTTATGTTTAACTTAATTTGGATAAAGCTTAGTATCATGAATAATACTATTAAATATAAATGAAATTTGAATAGCTGTAAACAAGACTTGGAGCTAAATACATTTTGTGGGTACACATCAAGTGAGTCATAACAACAGCAGACACTAACACTCTACCAGCCGCTCTTCCATGCACTTCACATTTAATTCACTCATTGAATTTTTACAAAGAGGCTATGATGTCAATAATCATATTATGATTATCCTCTTTAGGAAATATGGAAACTGAGGCACAAGAGGATTAGTCATTTTCTCAAGGCTTACTACTAAGTAATAAAACTGAGATTTGAACTAGCATGTCATGACTATGCAAGACGCTTTCTCAAATCAATACTGCATTGATGGTACAGTATTCAGAAAAGAGAATTTTAGACTATTGCCTCAGCACGGATTCTTTCACATCTGAAAAGTATTCTTCCTTCCTAGAATCCATATAAACTCTTGGTCAACACACTGTATTTTATTAAAGGAGACTAACCAGTGATTTTGTATAAATTGAGAATACTCAGCTTAGAAAAGATAAGTCAATACTTTCAGGGATCGTTTTTATAGTTTGTTACTAGAGAAGTTTCTCTGAACGTGTAGAGCACTGACAAGAAAAGAAAACCTGAGGCCAATATCCATGATGAACATAGATGCAAAAATCTTCAATAAAATACTGGCAAACGAATTGCAACAGCACATCAAAAAGCTTATCCATCATGATCAAGTAGGCTTCATCCTAGGGATGCAAGGCTGGTTCAACATAAGCAAGTCTATAAATGTAATCCACCACATAAACAGAACCAAAGACAAAAACCATATGATTATCTCAATAGATGCAGAGAAGACCTTTGACAACATTCAACAGCCCTTTATGCTAAGAACTCTCAATAAACTAGGTATCGATGAAATGCATCTCAAAACAATAAAAGATATTAACGACAAACCCACAGCTAATATCATACCGAATGGGCAAAAACTGGAAGCATTCCCCTTGAAATCTGGCACTAGACAATGATGCCCTCTCTCATGACTGCTATTCAATATGGTACTAGAAATTCTAGCCAGAACCGTCAGGAAAGAAAAAGAAATAAAGAGTATTCAATTAGGAAAGGAAGAAGTCAAATTGTCTCTATTTGCAGATGACATGATTGTATATTTAGAAGACCCCATCGTCTCAGCCCAAAATCTCCTGAAACTGATAACCAACTTCAGCAAAGTCTCAGGATACAAAATCCATGTGCAGAAATCACAAGCATTCCTATATACCAATAACAGACTTAAAAAGAGCCAAATCAAGAACAAACTGCCATTCACAATTGTGACAAAGAGAATGAAGTACCTAGAAATACAACTAACAAAGGATGTAAAGGATCTCGTAAGGAGAACTACAAACCACTGCTCAAGGAAATAAGAGAGGACAAAAACAGACAGAAAAACATTCCATGCTCATGGTTAGAAACAATCAATACTGTGAAAATGGCAATACTGCCCAAAGTAATCTATAGATTCAATGCTATCCCCCGTCAAACTACCTATGAATCTCTTCAGAGAACTGGAAAATACCACCTTAAACTTCATATGAAACCAAAAGACAGCCTGCATAGCCAAGTCAATTCCAAGCGAAAGAAGAAAGCTGGAGGAATCACGCTACCTGACTTCAAACTATACTACAAGGCTACACTAATCAAAACAGCATGGTACTGGTACCAAAACAGAGATATAGACCAATGGAACAGAACAAAGGCCTTGGAGGCAATGCCACACATCTACAACCATCTGATCTTTGACAAACCTGACAAAAACAAGCAATGTGGAATGGAGTCCCTGTTTAATAAATGGTGTTGGGAAAACTGGCTAGCCATGCACAGAAAGCTGAAACTGGACCCCTTTCTGACACCTTATACTAAAATTAACTCCAGATGGATTAAAGACTTAAACATAAGACCTAACACCATAAAAACCCTAGAAGAAAACCTAGGCAAAACCATTCAGGACATAGGCATAGGCAAGGACTTCATGACTGAAACACCAAAAGCAATGGCAACAAAAACCAAAATAGACAAATGGAATCTAATTAAACTCCAGAACTTCTGTACAGCAAAAGAAACAGTGATTAGAGTGAACCGGCAACCAACAGAATTGGAGAAAATTTTTGCAATCTACCCATCTGACCAAGGGCTAATATCCAGAATCTACAAAGAACTAAAACAGATTTACAAGAAACAAACAAATAAACCCATTCAAAAGTAGGTGAAGGATACGAACAGACACTTTTCAAAAGAAGACATATATGAGGCCAAAAACATATGAAAAAACGCTCATCACCACTGGTCATTAGAGAAATGCAAATCAAAACCACATTGAGATACCATCTCATGCCAGTTAGAATGGCGATCATTAAAAAATCTGGAGACAACAGATGCTGGAGAGGATGTGGGGGAAATAGGAACACTTTTACACTGTTGGTGGGAGTGTAAATTAATTCAACCATTGTGGAAGACAGTGTGGCGATTCCTCAAGGACGTATAAATAGAAATTCCATTTGACCCAGCAAGCCCATTACTGAGTACATACCCAGAGGATTATAAATTGTTCTATTATAAAGACACAGACACAGGTATGTTCATAGCGGCACTGTTTACAATAGCAAAGACCTGGAACCAACCCAAATGCCCACTGATGAAAGACTGGACAGGGAAAATGTGGCGCATACACCATGGAATACTATGCAGTCATAAAAAATGATGAGTTCATGTCTTTTGTAGGGATATGGATGAATCTGGAAACCATCATTCTCAGCAAACTGACACAAGAACAGAAAACCAAACACCGCATGTTCTCAGTCATAGGTGGGTGTTGAATAATGAGAACACATGGACACAGGGAAGGGAGCATCACACAGTGGGGTCTGTTGGGGGAGGACTAGGGGAGGGACAGTGGGGGTAGGGAATTGGGGAGGGATAACATGGGGGAGAAATGCCAGATATAAGTGATGGGGATGGAGGCAGCAAACCACATTGCCATGTATGTACCAGTGCAACAATTCTGCATGTTCTTCATATGTACCCTAGAACCTAAAATGCAATAAAATATATATATATATAAATAAATCAGTTTAAAAAAAAACGAAAAGAGAAGTCAAAAAAGGAAAATGATACTATCTTAGCACAGCAAAAGAACTTCCATCTAGTTCTATGCTCAATTTTTTTTTCCTTCTCAAATTTTCTTAGAAATGGTTTTAGATTCTGGCACAAATTGCTTGTTAGCTGTGTGAACATAAGCGGGTTGCTTTACCTCAGCTGTCAATCATAAAATGAAGATTTTAATGCCCATCTATAGTTGCGTGGTTGAAAAAGTAAAGTGAGGTCATGTGCAACACCTAGCACAGCTGTTTAACAAAAAATTGTAACTGCCATGAAACCGTCATCATGGATTCAGAAATATGCTATACAAAACATCACTGTGTTTGTTGACGATCAAAATGAAAAACAAGGTTTTGCACAGCACTGTATTATCCATGCATGAGACACATTGCTCTTTGCTAACCTCCATATGACAGCTTCTTAGGAAACCATCTTTGAAGTTAGTGCAATACCAGACACCCCAGAAACACTTGAAGCTATATTTGAGTTCGGCGAGTGAATTTATACAAATGCCCTGAAGCGGAGCCTCCAAGATGTGCCTTAGAAGTTATCTACTCAGTATTTGAGAAACCCATGTGGTTATTTTTGGTCAATCCTAAGTAATATTTGCTTAGCATCTTCTTCTTAATTAGTATTCTGAGTAATGCCTTATGTTCTGATAGCCTGTCCTGTAACAGGCATGACTGTGAGGAGTGAGAGGGCAATTCATTCAGACCGGCTTCTCTTAGAACTGGCTGCTGGAAACAATGCCAGCAATTTTATTTTTGGTCTATTAGTAAAATGACAGCACTAATTCATTTCACAGCGAACCCAAACAGCTGTCAGATGGCAGTGAGCATAATGGCGCACACATTAGAATTCAGATACGCTGAGTAGGATTTTCCACCGGTACCCTGTCCTACTGTAATGAGCTCCAAGTCCCCCCAAATGGGCCAAGTGGATCTCCTGGTGCATTTGCCCCCCCGGAATAGTGCAATTCAAACAAAACACGCTCTTTGCAATTGGGCTTCCAGTTGTGAATTCAACACACTCAAAGTGACATAATTTAGGGAAACATAAATGACAATTAGATGATTCATGAAACTCAACTTTTTCTTCCCAACCTCATAAAAACAATACCTTAAGGGCCATAAATTTCTGATAAATCTTCTACTCATCACCCTCTGGGCAATAATTAGATGGGAACAAGGGCTTTGATTAGCTGGCACTACGTTTCATTCTAAGAAGTTTAAGGAGCAAATCATCCTGTCTTCTGCAGGCATATGAGCTTCTGAGATGGGTAAGACATCCACACCCAAGAAAGTGACAGAAGGTTGGGACTGGCCACACAACAGGAAGCACAGACATTCCTCCTGGCCATGCCTTACACAATAACTACACACAGAAAATGTTAAACAAGCTTGTGATGTCCAAATGATGCCAGAGAATATATTGTTTGTCAACTAAGAAAAAATTAATTTACTGGAATTCCTGAGTCATCTGATGTTTGATGAAGGTGATTAAGTTGTCCTGTCATTTACTGCAAAGCTACTCAGTGGCCACTATAAATACAGCTCATACTGAGGGCCACTTACTTTTTCTATTGTGCATTGAGAAAGTAGGTTAAATAATAAGGCCAAGCTGACCTAGAAGACAAGAATATCTTGTTTCCTAAAGAGAAAAATGTTCTCACTTTTGGGTTGGGATTCCACACTATGGCTATGGGTCACCTGTCTTTGTAAATAAAGATTTATTGAAACACAGCCACGCTCACTCAAGTATTATCCATGGTGCTTTCACACTGTAGCAGCAGATTTGAGTAGTTACGACAGGCACCAGAAGAGCAGCAAAGCCAAAAATATTTAACTCTGGCCCTTTATCAAAAAAGTGTACCAGTCCTCTTTAGAGTGAGCACCCCCTGAATTCCAGCTGTTCTATGCCACAGGATGTCAATGGAACACGTAAAAAAATGATCGTATCTTTTAGTGTAACTTCATAGGAATACAATCCCTGCTATAATATGTATGGGATGAAATGAAAACATACATAATAACATTTTATTAAAATCTGTCAATTGTTACTACGAGTCTTGTTTAACAGGCTATAAGGTATCTTGCATTAAGGTTGCTGAAAATGGAAACAATTAAATTAAATGTGGTTAAAACAAATCAAAAGTATGTTATAAAATGTTAATATTACATATAATATTGTAAGGCAACAAATTTCACTGTACTGTGTTGTATTTTTACAGTGTTTCAAATCAGAGTATAGAGATCTTATGCTAATTTTATATAGTAATTTATCAATAAAATGATACCTCAGTTAAATTTCCAGGAATTTCAGTGTTAACTTGTATTACAGTGAATTCCAATATACTTAATTAGTGTCCTTGTCTTTGTGAACTCAACATATATATAAATTTGTTATCACTATGCTCATAAAAAGCTGTAGTTTTTCCATGATTCATGCATCTCAGCATTCATTTTAAAAAAGTCAAGTAAATACATAACTTTTGATATGTCAGTATTGTAGCATATGGCAAGGTTTTGAGCAAGTGTGAAAGTCTTAAAAAATGAAAAATCAGATGTGCAATGTTGAAAGCTCATCTTTATGAGTTAAGATGGATAACACATCCAAAGCTGAAATGTGTTTAGCATCTTATTCCTGCACAGTCTCCCATTTGTTATCCTCCTACACCCAGCACAATCACAGGAGAAAACGGAAAGCCCCCACGCACCAGCTGTCCACTTACTCACCCTCCTCCCCTTCCCAAATGTAGCTTTCCATTCCATTATTCTAATATTTAAAAGCATGTTTTACAAAAAATATATGCTTGATTGGAAAAACAAAATGGAAGCTTAGAAGATACATTTGACTAAAATGACTACAACGCTTAGTCAGATGTATACAAATCGGTGTTGCAAGCTGATAGCCCCCAGCCTGCCATCTCTCCTTCGGGGATGGTGGTGTTGCCCTCTCCCCAGGGGGTATGAAAGAATAGAGGGTTATATTATCAAAGAACCAGTGTCAAAAATGTCTTTGAGGAAGTTACTTAAGACAAACTGGGAAGCTATCTGGAAAGGGCGTATCATCCTCTACTGTCAAGAAAAAGGCATTTTAACCTACTAAAGAAGGATTCTCCATGATGAGATTTTAAAGAAAAGAACTGGGAGAATACAATTAATTGCATGAATTATTAACTGTCTTCTGTGGCTTAATTTTACTTCTTTTTTTTTTTTTTTTTTTTTTTTTGAGACAGAGTCTCACTCAGTCACCAGGCGCCAGGCTGGAGTGCAGTGGCGCGACCTTGGCTCACTGCAACCTCCGCCGCCCGGGTTCAAGCATTCTCCTGCCTCAGCCTCCCGAGAAGCTGGGACTACAGGCGCGCGCCACCATGCCCAGCTAATTTTTTTGTATTTTTAGTAGAGACGGGGTTTCACCATGTTGACCAGGACGGTCTCGATCTCTTGACCTCGTGATCCGCCCGCCTCGGCCTCCCAAAGTGCTGGGATTACAGGCGTGAGCCACCGCGCCCGGCCGGCTTAATTTACTTCTATATCTCATGCTTCTTATTAATTATTGGACACAAAGATTCTCCTATTTAGGTTTACATTACTCTGATTTGCACAAAGGAATGAAATGTGAAAGAGACAATTAAAATAAGAAATATCTGATAATGGAAAATATACTCTATATGACACCTTTTCAAGTGGATCAATGAAATCAATAGTTCATTTTGTTGAAACCAAGAATAAGCCCATAGGTGACCAGCTCTCAGAATGTCAACTTTGTAGAGGTCAACGGTGTATCTATTGCTCAGGTGAGGCTATCGATTGCCATTTTCTGGCTCCGTTTAAAGAAAATAAATGCACAATAAAGGCAGAAGCTTTTTAGACTAAGATATACATTGAAAAATATTCTTAGATTTAGAAACACAGATGCTTGTTTGATGCTCAGTAAACCATCAACCTTAGGTAGCAAGAACGTCAAAAATAATAAATTTACATGTTGCAGTCAAATTCAGAAATGGAGATGAACTGTGAATTCTTTGTAGACTGATTTAAGAACTCTGAAAATAAAACAAATATTTGTATCACTTTTTGTCATTTGGGTGTACATTTGGCATTGAATTTATTGGATAGCAGACAATGAAGTTTTTTAAAGCTTAGCATCTACATTAATTATATTGAATGCACTATACCTATCTTTTACAAAATGACTTTCAAAGGGCAAATTTAAAAAAAATTATCTACAAAATAAAAATGAATTTGATGTATGAAACTATAATTTTGCTGTAATTTAAATACTTAATGTTTATTTCCAGTGTTCTTGGCTTTCTTTAAGTCAATGTATGTCAATGTTTTTCTTGTCTTAATCCAAATCTATGTCATTCTTTCACATCTTCTCCTGGAATTGCCTCAAACTAACAAAAGATAATCTACCCTTTCTCAGTGAATTTTACCCCATACTCCTAAGTCATTTTAGAGCAGAAAGAAACAAAACAAAAGCAAGAATGCCTATGTACATGAGCTGATATTTGAGAACCTTAGAAATGTAATCCGAACCAAAATACGTAACTTTCCAGCTCATCATAAATTCAGAACATGCCACTCAACACTCCAGCAGGGGTGAATTTGTTCTCTGCACTCTGACTTCAAAAAACATAGATTCATCATTATTTGACTACTTTTTCTTTTTTTTTTTTTTAACATACAAACCAGATAAAGAGACAAAGCATAGAGAAGGAGAAGGTGGGACAGAGGTAGACACGGGCTTCCCAAGAATAAGATGGCAAAGAGAACAAAATGAGAGGGGCGTAAGGGTTACAGGAGAAAGTAATCTCATACATAACTTGGAAGAAAGAACCATACTGTGTATTCTTTGAGGCCATCTTCTAGGCCAATCCAGGTCAAATGGAAGAAGACATTTAAAGTTTTCTAAACCAGATACTGAACCCAACAGTTTAGATCACTAATTCTGTAAACCTCATGACAACTCTCTAAGGTAGGTACTATTTTTCATTTTACAAGTGAAAACAAGTTGAGGTAATGAGGGCTTAGTCACCAGCACAACAGTCACACTCACAGTGACTGGGAAGCTGGATTGAACCCACATCTCAGAATTCATGGCCCTATCCACGTGTAAACAATTAAATTAATTTACCCTAAAACTTTGCATTTTTAGTGTCCAAATAGGATATAGCCAACATCTGATGGTGTTTAAACAGAAAGTCATCTAATTTCTAGTTACTATAAAAGAAAGATAGACTATGAAAAATCAGGCAGTCTCATTTTTGCTTATTAAAGTTCATTTTAAATAATGACCAGTTGTTTGGTTTTCAATCATTTTCTGAGATTACATATTATCAAATGTAATTATTCATATAAACTTGGAGAAAGTTACCTCTGATGCAAGAAAGTATTGGGAAAAAATCCATAAAAAAGTCCTGGGAGAGAAGTGGGTGCAGAGAATACAATTTAAATTATGATTAAGATGCAAAATACTAAGAAATGCAAGTGGAATAACTTATGAGTTAGGAATCCCCTCTGCAGTGGTTTGGATACGGTTTGTCTCCACCAAAACTTACGTTGAAATTTAACTGTCAATGAAAGAAGGTTGGGAGGTGGGGGCCTTAGAGGCGATTAGGTGAATAAGATCAATGAATGTCTTTCTCTCCAGACTAGATTTGTTCTAGCAGGACTAGGTTAGCTCTTAAAACAGTGGACTGTTATGAAGTGAGGTGGCCCCTGTCTCTCACCCCTTCTGCACGCATGCTTCTCCTTTTGCTTCTCTACCATGTGATGCCACTCTCCCTCACCCCCCTTATGAGGCATCCCAAGGCGTTCTCCAAGAGTGACCACCTGATCTTCAACCTCTCAACCTCCATAACCATAAGATACATCTCTTTCATTTATAACTTACCCAGTCTCAAGTAATATGGCAACACAAAATGAACTAGGAAGCCCGTCAAATACAAATATTAATATATAGTCACTGAAAAATTATTCTGAAACTGCCTCTTCTATGGAATTGCCTTGCCCTTTACTATATTCCTTTTAGACAAGTGACTATTTCTGTGAGTAGATTTCTAACAAGAACATCTTGTTTTCTCTTATTAAAAAAAAAAATCAGCTACAGTGCTGGTTTTAGGATTCATTGACTTAACCATTTGAAAAAAATACATAGTGAAGGACTTTTAATTACATGGTTCTATATTTCATTCAAATTTTAATTAAGAGCTAGAGATCCACTTAACAATATTAATTTCCACATCATCATCAGACATTTCTTACTCTATAATGTTCATTATTTAATTTTTTCTGTGCTCATTGCAATGAGCTGAATAACAGTTATTTGGAAAAAAAATACAGCAATCCCTTTTTCTGGTCGTTTCACTCTTCTCAAAAGTTATTTTCACAATTCACATATTCTTCTACACTTTTCTGAATGCTCATAAAAGCATACATATGTATGCTATATATTTGTACATATAAACATATAAGAATGCACACATATGTGCACAGTCACATATCTATGCAAGTATTTTTATTTTTATCTTTACCAAAATGGAATCATATTGCATTTTTTCACTTTAATGTACCATGCACATCTCCTGAGATCAATACATATAGGACTTAAAGGAATCATTTTTAGTAGTACTAGAACTTTAAGGAAAATGTTTTCTTATGATGCTTGATGGAAAGTACACAGCAACATAGCAAGGAGTGTGTGTGTGTGCGTTTGTGTTTGTGTGTGTGTGTGTGTGTGTGTGTGTGTGTGTGTGTAGCCAGGGCAAATGATTACTTAAATATCTCAATGTACCTCTGATACAGTTTGGATATTTCTCATTGTGCAAACCTCATGTTGAATTGTAATCTCCAAAATTGGAGGTGGGGCCTGGTAGGAGGTGATAAGATCATGAGGGGTGGATTTCTCAGCAATAGTTTAGCATCATCCCCTTGGTACTCTCCTGGACACAATGAAAAATGTTCACCAAAAGTTAACTGAAAAGTGCATGGCACCTCTCACTCCTTCTCCTGCTTCTGCTTTTGCCTGTGTTGCACCAGCTCCTCCACTGCCTTCCACCATGACTGGAAGCTTCCTGAGGCCTCACCAGAAGCCTGGCAGATGCCAAGGCCATGCTTCCTGTCCAGCCTGCAGAACCATGAGCCAATTACACCTATTTTCTTTGTAAATTACCCAGTCTCCAGTATTTCTTTATATTAATACAAGAATGGGCTAATACGACCTCACAAATGAAATTTCTCTTAATGAATATGCAGTGGTCTCTTTCAATTGATTCAGAAACTAGATTTTGTGATACTGAGAGAAGATTCATGGTCAGGGTTAAATATATGTTAGTTAAGTTCACATAACCAATATATAAAGACAGTGTAAAGTAAAGCTTATAGGAATTAGACTATTTACACTGATATGACAGTTTTTTGTTTTTGTTTTTCTTTTTTAAATCACTCTAGGCCTATATGTGAAGGCAAACTGTAATGGAAGGATGCCTGCTTAAACAATGAATTTAGAGCAAGAAAAAATAAGACATAAGATAACTGACAACAATTAGATAAAAGAAAGGCCGATGCCTCAGGATAATAGGGCTTATATTACCAATGGAGAGAGGCCACTTTTATCTTTTCATTCGTTTTGAAATTTGTGACAACTTGAAGTCTATAAAATATTCTTCCAGAAAAACACACAAAGTTGTGCATATATTTTCACAGCTTCATAGACAGAGATATTTCATGATCCTCAAACTAAGAAAGTTAGATCTATGGAATATGGATAGCCTCACAGTGGACCAGAATAATTAGAGTTAACACCCTACATTCACACATATCCCAGGGAAGGTTGTTGAGTTGACTGCAACCATCAAACCATGAGGGTACAACTGTGAGCTGGCTAAGGTTTCCTTTCCTTGAGGCTGATCCTAAATGAGGCACATTCTCCTTGGGCAATGCAATTTTACAAGGTTCATGGGGCTTCCCAGACCAATTCTATCATTCATTCTTTTATCAGACACATTAGAAGTTACAGGTAGCATGTAAGCCTTGCTAGATTGGCTAAATTTGTTTCTTTACTGCAGTTCAGCATCTCTCTTCTCATCATTTGCTGTACTTTCACAGTGCAATTATATCTCTGCTACATCCCTGCTTTTCGAAGATGTTAGTGTTGATGTACTCAGAGCAATAACTATTTTCTTTTAAAAAATTATTTTATTATAGCAAGAATGCTTAGTATGAGATCTACCCAAATAACAAATGTTTAACTGCACAAGACAGTATTGTTGAGTATACATGCAATGCTGTACCGCTGATCCCTAGATCTTACCCAGTGAATATTTTCAAATGTCATTTAACAAAGTTTGATTAGTAGTTCTAATACAGCTAGTGTTCAAAACCCCTGCAAATGGAGGATAAGGGAGAGATTTCGGCAGATTCTGTCAACTAAGCCTAGAGACAGCTAAGGTGAGGACTCTCGTTCTACTTGTTACCAAATGAGGAAGGAGTGTGTTTGCAGAAAGGATACCAGGGTTTACCAGTCTAAGTTACCTAATTACCCCAGAGGAAAGTAAGTATGGAAATGTTGCATTTGTTTCAAGCTCTGTAATTGTTATAAATCTAAAACAGTGTTCCAGTGTGGGCTAATGGAGAGCCAGCTGCTGCTCCCGCGCTAGCACCATCTTCAAAAGGAAGCATTTCTATCCTGCCAGGTGCATCATGCATGCTGCACGCTTTAATTCAGGTGGAGTTTGGGTAATCACTTCAAGGGAGAAATAAATCAGTGCTGACATTCTAAATAAAGCTTTGAGCTTGAAGGGTAATAATCTAGCTGCTCTTTCTAAATCCAGACCCATAGGTGTTAAAGGAAAGAAAATTCTCCTTGAGGGATGTGTCAGAGGAAAATGCCACATGTATTCAGCCAACAGAGGGACACCCTGGTAACAGGAGAGCCCTGCCCACCCTTAGCGTTAATTACTTACTGAAACCTGAAGAAAAGATCTCTGTGGCAGCCAAGATTCACTTTTCTCTGGTGAAAATTCAAAGAATATACGAAAGTGTTGGCCATTTTCTTCCATAAAATAAATCTTCAATGGATTAATCAACACTACTCACTCATTTTCTGTTTGTGAGGATTCCGTTTCATGTCCTGTACTGAGCAAAAATTTTAAGAGGATGTGCTTATCCACAGTTTGGAAGCCATAAAATATGATCCATATTGTGGATAATATAATCTCTTTATCTTTAAACCAGTTCAATGATTTTATTTTTTAGAAACATCTGCATGAGTGGGTGTGTCCACTAGAGAGAAAATCCAATTCAAATTTTCAATTGCAATACTTACTGGTAGTTTTCCTTTTAGGTTTTGAGGAAAGGAATATGAACTACTAGATGAAATTAAGTTAGGGGTAAGTGTAGATTTTTATCAAAAATATTTTCGAATATTTCTCATGGGCCAAGTGTCAAGGATTCAAATTTTCCTTAGATTATTGCCCTCAAGGGTACAAAGAGAAATGGCCCACAGAGCAGGTATATTAGGTGCCACCTATTGGCTTCCATGAAGTGCTGTGAGAATTCAGAACTCATTTAATCCATGTGCCGTCTTCTGCCTGCATGCATTTTGGGACAATATAACTATCACTTAAAACCCAAAAGGTGATAAACTGTCACATAGAAACATATGCAAACAAAAATGCTATACTGTATTTCATCGTCCAGTGAAAGTAATTCAGGCTTTACAGAGTAAGTTTTCTATTGCAAGGATAAAACAACATAAACTCAACTTCCTAAGCTTGAGATAGGGCAGAGGGCTCAGCTCCAGGCTCTCTGAGCTCCAAAGAACCCAGGCTCAGGATCATCTCCCTTCACTCCCCCACTAAACTCAGCCTCCATCAACTCCACCTCGCTTCTGTGTCCCCTCTTCCTGTAAACCACACTGCTGAGCATTCTCTAAGACGGCCATCTGTTTTCCTCCATACTTCTGCAGGTGTTCCTCCTCACTCAGAAAGATCCTTCTATTGTCTGTCTTCCTTGAGAGCTTCCATTAAGGGTCTGGCACAAAGTAAGCGTTTAGCACATGTGCTTTAAGAACACACCCTTCAGGTCGTGGCCCAAGCGTCCACTATGTGATGGTCTCTACCTGGCCCACATAAACCTGGTCTTTCTCTTTCTCTTTTGCCCTCTCCTGTAAAGCCGGCATGACTACTGAGTCACACCACATTACACTAATATTCTCTTGGATTGTTTCATTCTCCTCCACTAGTCACTTAGAATAAAAACTGTTCATCTCATCTCTGTATTCCTGCAACTTAACTCATTATTGTATCTCTGGTAGAGGCCCCATGAATGCTGAGTAAATAAATGACAGAAGAAATGAATGAGCAAATCTGTGTATCTACTTATACATTGTGTGTGCATATGTAAGTATGGACAGCCACACGTGTGTGGGAGCACGTGTATAGATGTGTGCATTTTTGAGTGTATATTTGTGTATGTGTGTTTACATAAACTTAAATATACAAGAGGAAATGGCGAGTGTTTAAGGATTGCAGCTTCTGTGATACGTAGATATGTGGATAATTTCTGCTTTCATTACCTATCAGCTACTGGATCTTGGGAAGCTAAAATACTGTAGTTTACTACTTCACTTTCTTTATCTGATAGGTCACCTTACTTCACTTAGACAATTTCTGTTAAGATTTAATAAGAAAAGTCAGGTATGAGCTTTACACTGTCCAGGGCATGTCTCTCTGTCTGTCTGTCTGTCTACCTACCTACCTACCTACCAACCAACAAATCTAGCTACCTAACCATCCAACCATTCTCTATCTATCTATCTACCTACACATCTATCCATTTTAAATCCAACCATATATATCCCTCTATCCACCATCTGTCTACCTACACTATCATCCATTTTTTCATCATCCATCCGTCTTCCTATCCATTCACATGCACTTTAATGAGTAGAACACAATGTTATAACTGACAGAATGATTTTAAGACAAAAAGAAACATAAAATAATTCCTTTAGATTTCATTGAGTTTCTTAGACCATGTTCATGGGGAAGTTTTTCCCACTCCAACCAATAAGCTATTTTATTTATATGAAAAATAGTTTTCTGCCATAAGTACAATTTTGCTGTTTAGTATTATTGAATTCCTCCTCACTGTACCTCCAGTATTTATTCATTAAAATATCTGATACTTTCAGATTCTTAGAGATTTTATGCATAAAATTTAAAACAAATTTATTTACAGATGGCCCCTTGTGAAGCTGAAGCAAATGTTGAATATGTAAAATGAGTACATTATAATTAACATGTGACACATGTGTTTGCGTTTAACTATTTTCTCCTTTTCAACTACCATATCAGTCATGATATTTAAAGGAATCTTAATACAAATAGGTTCCTACCATTCTTATCAGCTTTGTTTTAATCAATAATCCAATTTAACTTTTCTTCCGCCTTGTCAATTTTATTATAGCTATCTGTACCAAAATGTGTAATTTCATTCAGATTTATTTCAAAATCCTGCCATCCCATGAATAAAGCTCTTACCGACTGTTACCAGAAAAATTGTGTCCAATCTATAGAACTGTCTTATGCTGTGGAGAAATGTTCTATACAAAGCAAGTATTGATTCTAGTTAATAAATATTGGAGTCACTCTTTTGATTCGGAGTTGGTGCTTTCTGTCCAAAAACAAGTTGTATTATGTATAAAAATTTTCCACAAGCTACTAGATCATAAAGAATATAACTTAAAAAAAACTTTACAAAAAGAACTAAAAAGTCAACCTAAGTTACAGTATATAATTCATAAAAGCAAGATTTTAAAAATTTAACCAGTATTTAAATTATGGAAGTCCCTGTATGAAGATTTTACCAAATAGTTTATAAAACCTTTGAAATGACATTCATAATAAATATGTGCACTGAAATCGATAAAAAATACATATGGGTTCCCCCACCAAATAAATGCCAGAAATTAGAATGTAAAAAAAAAAAAAAAAAAAAAAATTCAGACTTTAGAACCAAAATAACAAACATTTTGAGTCCAAGAGTTTTGATAACAGATTCACTTATGTTTCTAATCTTTATCTTACATTTTTACTAATAAGGAAAACCATTATAAAAGAGATGAATTCCTTTTTAAAACCTACAGAGGAAAAAAAAAAAACATAAAAAGTCCATCAGCGTGAGAGGCTCTCTGGGGTACTGTTTTTAGATAACTGTATACTACCCAGTCCGTATGTTTTCTTCAGTGTCCTCAAGTCTAATACTTGTCAGCCTTTTTGTCATTTCAATTTTCTGACCTCCTAATGTTTTTCTTCAAACAAAAGTAAGCATGATGACAAAATAATATTTTCTTAATATTTAAGATTTCGATAATAGAAGACAGAAATACACAAATATATGAAATGTATACATAGACATTCAAAATTGGGCACATGTAGCAATAGTAATCTCTCTCATTGTAAATTATATGTAATCCTAATATTTTCTGTTATAAACTTATCAGTTATGCAAATTTGTTGGTTTGCAACGAAAACTAATGTCCAAGTATAGAACTAGCAAGTAAAATCTTACAAGAACACTGTATTAACTTAGTAACTATAATTTTATTCCATATTTAGCAGTTAAAAACGGGTTAATTTTAATCTATACACTTGATTGCTAAGACTAGCTAAGGTCCATATTCAGAAAGTAATATACTGTAAATAATCAGTTATTTTAAGTTTTGTCAATGTTCCCATTGGATTGCCCAAGTCAAATTCAATGACTGAACATGTTAATTACAATATTTTAATTTATTGTTTCCATACTCATTATGCAGCTTAATATTTTTATTTATGAATAACAACTTATGTAAATTATGCCATTTCCAAAATACTGACAGAAAACACTTGAGTTCAGTGTCCAGATTGTGTGTGTTTCCAAGGTGATCACGTTTACACAGCTTTTAGAAGTTTGGAAGACTTTTCTCATTTCAAGCCAGTCAATTTCAATTAAAAATTTATACAGCACTCCGGTAATACTACCTAATTCTAGTTTTAATTGAAAAAAAAAATAATATGAGTTTATTTTACCATAATAGCTTATTTTATATCTAAATCCAGTTACCTTTACAGGTCTTAGATAATACATCAATATTTTATTCTATTATTTGGCTCACACAAATTACTTGATGGGTCAAATAACAGGATACTTGGGCAGTCTCTTCAAAATAAAAACTAACAGGAAAGAAGGAAATCTGAGTCATCAGAAAAAGAAATTTGTAATTCTAAAGCAACTCGAGATATTTTTCTGGCCACTATAATTGATCCTGCTTCACATACACATATGAATAGGTATATTGGCTTATTTTATACACTCTTAATGAAGTCCCTTGACATTGCCTTGGTAAGTTATAGTTGCCTAAAGTTTATGGCTAAAGTGTTTGTTACTTGCAATAAAAATTGCTATTAAAGCTCTCCTCTCCTCTAGATCAATTCTCCTTTTTTTTAGTCTCCCACTTAAGACTAGAATTGATAATTTTTTTTCCAGATAATACACACCCATTTTTGTAGGAGACCTTAAAGCTAACTGATAAATAATTTTCACATATAGATATTAAATACTGGATACAATTTTGGTTTAGCCAACAGCATCTTTTTAACACGTTTTTTCTTTATATGTAGGTTCATCTTTACTTGTAAACATCAGACTATAGTACCACGATTTAAAATCTAAATATCAAAAAAGATTTTCTACATAGCCACATTAAAAAATAAATATAGGTAACTTATGGCTCTATTCCATTTTCTAGTAAGTTTTCCAGCTGGTCTTTTGGAGTAACACAGAAATATTTTTCCAACACAATCTTGCCCTGTATGTTTTATTATACCATCATGACCATCAGTAAAGCCAACAACAGCCCAGAAGCATATGATAGAATTATTCATGTGGCAATCTCTCAGCAGCAACAGTTTTCAGAACATTAATTTTGGGAACCTAGTAACACCTGGTTTCAACTATCAACTTTATCAGGAGTGGGGGGGAAATTGCAGTTTTCTAAAATGTGGAAGCATTATCTATGTTCTGAACAAATATCGTACATTAACTGGACAAAGTATGTTTCGCATAGAGCTGGTATGCACTGCTTTAGAGATGCTTCTGAAATATTCCTAAAAAAATGAAGTTATACGAAATTAGGGTTTATATGAAGTGATACATTGATAAAATCAAAACCGAAAGCTAATAACATCCATTGATCTGAAACTGGCCTGTTGCTTTCCAAAGATTAACTCATTCCTTGATAGTAACATACTTAAAGGTGACAGACTCTTTCCAGCCACTGATGCTGGCTTACGCACAAATGCCATGGCTTCCAAGATACTAGAGGTAGAATCGCATACCATTCTCAGCATGATTCCACACATACCTTTAACTGAAAGGATAAACCTGTTTGTTCCTATGTCTCTGCAAAAGAGAACCTTCTACCCTTTTATTTTCTGATAATCTCACTACAGACAAATTCATCTGCACAAACCACAAGTAGATTTTAACTTTCCACAAAGTATCATTTTTGCCCAACAGAGAATTTCCAATAAGAATATAAACTTGTGACTTAGCATAGAACGACATCCAAAGTAAACAATGTGTGATGTAAATAGGGATTGGTTTATACCTCTATCCATAGATTGCTTTTTAAGTTTAGACTCCAGAGTTTGTGTTAAAGACATAGCTCTTGTATTACATGTAAAACAAAATTTAAAATCTCCAGCAAAACAATACTAAGGTAGACACGTCTCAGCCTTTGAAGTATTACTAGTTCAATTTCTTAAAACCTAATACTTAAAAAAAGACAATTTCCTTTTCCAAAGTTCTATCTCTGCTTTTTAAAAAAATTTCTGCCAAAAGCTATTTTAATAATGATAGCAATATCCCAAAGGTATCTAGGCGCAAATCTGAAGACATGAAAACAAATAAAATCTCTATGCCTTGCATGATCAAACAACAGTAAAAACAAATTAATTTTCTCTATTAAAAATTTCACCTATGACAACAAAATCTCATTTAATGAAATTTCCTTTACTCATGCACTATCAATATAATTGTCCAACCAAAAAGTTAATAAAATCCTTCTGCATTAAAAATAAACTCTTCACTGTATAATAGGGCTAAAAGTTTATATTCAAACGTCCCAAAACATATTCACTACAAATCAATGAAAATAAAATCCAAACAAGAAAAGTTCCACCTATAAGCAAAAAAACTGATAACATGTTTTGGGCTAGAAAGTTAGGCGATTCTAACAGTGTTATGCAATGCCAGCGTATTAAACAGAAGCCAAATGTCTGTATCACAAAACGACCTGTGACATAGCAGCGTACTTTTTAATTGTTCATCCAGAGTAGCATGTATTAGATCATTTGAACAGTGAATGCTTGTGCAAAACGCAATACATCTCCTACCTTCATATAACGCTTTGAAGCCTTGGGCACTCACAGCGAAGTCTGTCGTGAACCACAGAGTGAGGATAGATCCTGTGCTCACTATAGAGGAGGGCAGCTCAAATCCCGATAATCTAAATTTAAAACAAGACACAAAGAGAGTTAAAAGCATGAATTTGTTACAAAAGCTTATGTGACAAAGTCACTGAATAACTTTACCAGTGGTATACTCACTTGAAGTATGGCATTAAACACTTAGATAATCCACATACATGGCGTTGGTTGGTATGTATTTGAAATCAAACATTTTCAAGTATCAGGGTTTATTTAATTAACTTTTGAGAAAATTTACTGTTGCAAAAACTTACCTATATAATATTCCCTTGTCTTAAATGCTCCTTGGTTTTGGATGGCTATCATCTACTGCAAACTACTTTGAATTTTTATTTTAAGTTCTGGGGTATATGTGCAGGATGTACAGGCTTGTTACACAGGTAACCGTGTGCCATGATGCTTTGCTGCACCTATCAACCCATCACCTAGGTATTAAGCCCAGCAAGCATTATCTATTTTTTCCTAATTCTCTAATTTTAAATATTTTCTAATAATATATATATGTGTGTATATATATATATATGTGTATATATGTGCATGCATATATATGAGTGTGTATATGTGTGTGTATATATATGTGTGTGACAGGCAAAACATGTGCATGTGTGTATAAACATTTATACACTCAAGCATTAAAGCATTACAAAGCCATTGGGTTGACTGTGAAATAGTCTGTGATTCAGTTAGATTCTGAGCAGTGCTCTTGGGGAAAGTGAGATGACCAGGATGGCAAAGGCCCCATGCAATAGGCTGTGAGCTGTCTAGAGGGTAAATCAATCCTGAGAGAGCTCTGCAATCCTCAGTAGGACTCCCAACGTAAGAATGCTAAGAATACCCACATTCTGGTAAGTAGCTTATTTTCTATGTTATAAAATCTACAAACTCCTGTGCTGTGGAGGCTGGTCTGTCCTTTTTCACCCTCCTAGGAGCCTTCCTCCATTCCTGTGTTTTGGTTTATCAGCTTTCCTAGCTGGCACAACTCACAGGGATCTTCACCAACTCTCAAATTATATTCATCTTTGTAAACTGCAGTATCTGCTGTCTGTTCTTTATTTTTTAATTCAATCCCCTTAAAGAGACTCATTTGTTCTTTTAATTTTTTTCCCATTGGATACCAACCCAAACCACTTCCAGATAGTTCATTCACATGAAGAACTAAATGACTGATGAATGGAAAAAGAAACCACTGTCTTACTATAAGACATTGCTTCATGATCTATATGTTATCTAACGCAACACAGAAGGCAATTCAGTAAAGCAAACATGGCTTTAAAAAAGGAAGAATAAACAACACTGAGTTTAAATTCTCCTGTGACTGAAGACTGGTAGGATTACAGAACTCACCAACCCTATATAACAGTATTTAATCAGTATTTATAGAGCACTTTACCCAACAAGAACAGAGTACACATTTCTTTCAAGTGACCATAGAATATATAGCAAGATAAATCATATTATAGACCATAAAACAAACCTCAACCCATTTAAAATAACTGAAATCATATAGTGTCTTCTCTGACCGCAGTGGTATCAAATCAGAAATTAATAAGACAAAAAGACAGAAAAATATCTAATTACTTGGAAAATAGCACACTTCTGAATAATACATGGATCAAAGAGGAAGTCTCAAGGAAAACAAAACTATAGATGAACTGAATGAAAATGTAAAATACAACATATTAAAAATTTTAAGACTCAGTTAAGCAGTGCTGAGAAGGGAACTGACAGTATTAAAAACACAAGTTAGGGAGAGAGATCCAAGATGGCCGATTAGCAGCAGCTTAGGATTGTAGCTCCCACTGAAAGCGCAGAGAGTGAGTGGATGCCACATTTTCAGACAAATTTTTATTGCCCACGGACCAGGAGATTCCTGGCCGAGGAGCCCCATGGGTTGCCAGTGCGACTTTTTTGGCTGGTGCAGCTGTTCTCAGTCGGAGTATACGGGACTGAGTGCCCTTTTGGTTGGCGTTGGAGCTCCGGGAAGGCAGAGTCTCCCATTCAGCTGATTGAAAAGCGGACTGAAGCCGGGAACCAGACTGGGAGATTCCTGGGCAGAAAAGTGCCACAAATCTTAACACTGCTGTTTCAGCCGGTGTCGTGGGTTGCCTCAGGGGAAGGCTTGTCCCCCGCCACAAAAAAAAAAACAGCAATTGGAACTGCTGAGGATTGAGAGTTTCACAGCAAATACAGCTGAACCCGGGAAGGGCCAGCTCTGTGGGGGACAGGCGTCTGCTGAAGGAAAACTAAGAAACAGAGAAAACTTTACCACCAACAAGCCGGACATCCACTCAGAGACCTAATCTGAAAGACAGCAATTACACAGAGGACAAGTGGATAAATCCACAAAGATAGGAAGAAACCAGCACAAAAAGGCTGAAAACAACCAAAATCAGAATGCCTCTCCTCCTGCAGAGGATTGCAGTTCCTCATCACCAAGGGAACAAGGCCTGATGGAGAATGAATGTGAGGAATTGATAGAATCAGGCTTCAGAAGGTGGATAATAAGAAACTTCTGTGAGCTAAAAGAACATGTTCTAACCCAATGCAAAGAAACTAAGAACCTTGAAAAAAGGTTTGATGAAATGTTAACAAGAATAGACAATTTAGAGAGGAATATAAGTGAATTAATGGAGCTGAAAAACACAATATGAGAACTTCCAAAGTATGCACAAGTTTTAACAGTCGAATTGATCAAGCAGAAGAAAGGATTTCAGAGGTCGAAGACCAACTTAACGAAATAAAATGAGTAGACAAGATTAGAAAAAAAGGGTAAAGGGAATGAGCAAAGTCTCCAAGAAATATGGGACTATGTGAAAAGACCTAATCTACGTTTGATAGGCATACCTGAATGTGATGAAGAGAATGAATCCAAGCTGGAAAATATTCTTCAGGATATTATCCAGGAAAACTTTCCCAACCTAGCAAGGCAGGACAATACTCAACTCCAGGTAATACAGAGAAGACCACAAAGATATTCCTCAAAAAGAGCAACCCCAAGGCACATAATAATTAGATTCACCAGGGTTGAAATGAAGGAGAAAATACTAAGGGCAGACAGAGAGAAAGGTCAGGTTACCCACAAGGGGAAGCCTATCAGACTCACAGCAGATCTCTCAGCAGAAACCCTACAAGCCAGAAGAGAGTGGGGCCAATATTCAACATCCTTAAAGAAAAGAACTTTCAACCCAGAATTTCATATCCAGCCAAACTAAGTTTCATAAGTGAAGGAAAAATAAAATTTTTTACCAACAAGCAAGTACTCAGAGATTTCATTACCACCAGGCCTGCTTTACAAGAGCTTCTGAAAGAAGCACTATATACAGAAAGGAACTACCAGTATCAGCCATTCCAAAAAACCCATCAGTAAGCTGCATCCAGACCCATCTCACATGCAAGGATATACAGAGACTCAAAACAAAGGGGTGGAAGAAGATTTGCCAACCAAATGGAGAGAAAAGAAAGAAAGAAAAAAGCAGGAGTTGCAATTCTCATCTCTGATAAAATAGACTTTAAAGTAATAGAAACCAAAAGAGATAAGAAGGATATTGTATAATGGTAGACAGATCAATGTAACGGGAAGAGCTAACAATCCTAAGTCTTATGTGCACCCAATACAGGAGTGCCCAGATACATTAGGGCAAATTTTTGGTGACTTATAAAGAGTCTTGGACTCCCACACAATAATAGTGGGAGACTTTAACACACTACATTGTCAATATTGGACAGATCAATGAGACAGAAGGATAACAAGGATACCCGGGACTTGAACTTAGACCTCGAACAAGTAAACTTAATAAACATTTACAGAACTCTCTACTCTAAATCCACAAAACATACATTTTCTTCAGTAACACATCACATCTATTCTAAAAGTGACCACATGGTTGGAAGTAAATCACTCCCCCAGCAATTGCATAGCATTTCATAGGCTTAAATGAAATATTGGTTGGCTGTTTGTTATTTTCCTCCCTTATTCCTTGTCTCCATTGTATAACACAATTATTAGTATAAAAGAGCTTCTCAATACTCATTTTTAGACTGCATTCTAGCCTGGGCAATAGAGCAAGATTCCCATTCTCTCTCCCCTCTTTTCTTCTTCTTTTCCCTTTCTTTCATTCTCTTTTTTTCTTCTTTCTTTCATTCTCTTTTTTTCTTCTCTCTCTTACTCTCTTTTTTTCTTTTCTTTCTTAAATAAAAAAACAGAACTTTTTTGAAAAAAAAAACAAAAACACAAGTTAGAAAAGAGAAAAACTCCCAAATCCCTAATCCAAATTCTCATCTCAAGAACTATAACAGAAAAAAAAGAGAATGAAACTAAAGGAAACAGAAAGCAAGAAACAAGAAAAGTATAGAAATCAATAAGATTTAAAGAAAAAAGAACAAATAATGAAACAAAGAATCAGTTCTTTGGAAAAAAAAATCAATAAAATTGACAGAGTGACTAAATAATTGGGAGTTTCAGAAGGTCCAAATAGTCACCGTTAGGCATTAAACATTAAATATTACTATGAACTCAGAAGACAAAAAGCTATTAAGAAACTACATATGTACATTTGGCAACTAAGACAATATGGGCCACTAACTCAAAAAATAAATGATTACAACTAACCAGTGAAAAACTACATGATGTGAATTACCCTATAGCTCTTAAAATTTCTACTAAATTTCCAGTTCCAAATGTTCCTACTGGATATTCTACCTTTATAGAATTAACACTGAGTGTACATACTTTAAAGAATTAACACTAATTGCACACAATCTCTTCCAGAAAACCTAACTGGATCCATTGCTTTTCTAGTAATTTTGTGGCATGGACACTACCCTTTCCTTATGGGCTGAATTATGCTCCTCCCACCAATTCATATTGAAGGGCTTCATATTGAAGCCCCGACATAACTTATTTGGGAATAGGGCTTTACAGATGTAATTACAGTTAAATGATGTCAAATAATTAGGACTCTGATCCTATAGGATCAGCGTCCTCTAAAAGAGGAAAACGGAAAGATATCTTTCTCCATTGACACATACTCAGAAAAGTCCAGTAAACACAGAGCAAGAAGGCTGCTGTCTACAGGTTAAGAGAAGAGCCCTCACCAGGAACGGAACATGCTGGACTCTGATCTAGACTTTCAGTCTCCAGAACTGTGAGAAAATAAATCTGTGTTTCTTAATCCCCTGTAGTTTATAGGATTTTGTTATGGCGGCCTAAGTAGACTAAGACACTCTGATATCAAAACCAGATAAACACAGATAAAAGAAAAATAGAACAGTATCTCTCATGCATATAGATGTAAAAATCCTTAACCAAGTAAGAGAAAATAGAAGTGGGCAACATAATAAGAATTCTACACCATGATCAAATGGTGTTTATTAGAGGAATATAAGAATGGTTCAATCTTTGAAAATTAATCCATATAATCTGCAATATTAATGGGCTAACAAAGTAGAATCACAAGATCATAGTAATCTATGTAGAAAAAAGCATCTGACAATAATAAATACTAGAGTCATGAGAAAAGTTCTCAGTAAAATATGATTGGAGGGAACCTTCTCCAACTTGGCAAAGAGTAACTCTACAAAAAAATAAATAAATAAAAGCCAAAAGATAACATTTTGCTTTGTGGTGAAAGACTGAATGTTTCTGTGTAAGATTGGGAACAAGACAAGAAACACCTGCTGTGAACACTCTTATTCAATATTGTGATGGAAGATCATGTGAATGCAATAATACAAGAAAATAAAATAAATGCATACAGGTCAGAAAGGAATAAATAAAATTACCACTATTTGCAGATGGCATGGTGATCTTTATAGAAAATGCCAAGGAATCTACAGGAAAACTCATAGAGCTAATACCTGATGTCATCAAATGCACAGGCACACAATGAACATATCATAATCTACTGTATTTCTACATACTAGCAATTAACATGTGGACATCAAAATCTGAAATATATCAATTACAATAATTCAAAAAGAAAAGCTTCTGTATAAATACAATAAGGTATGCCCAGCCGTATATACAGAAAAGTACACAACGTTGAAGGAAAAATTCAGAGTAATGCTAATTAAATGGAGACATACCATGTCAAATAGATTGGAAGACTCAATAATGTAAAGATATAGGTTCTCTCCAAATTGATACAGGTTTTATCCAATGTCTACCAAAATTCCAGCAAGATTTTTTTTGTAAATATAGCAAGATCATTCTAAAATGTATATTGGAAGCCAAAACATAGAATAGCTCCAACAATTTTGCAAAGGAAGAATAAAGTAGGAAAATTAGTTTACCTCATTTCAAGACTTATTTTATGCCTGCAACAATTAAGACTATTCGGTATTGGCAATTGACAGATTGGCAAAGAAATAGACCCATAGTTCAATGGATGAGAACAAGGAAACCAGAAATAAGCCTAAACAAACATCTCCAACTTAGTTTCAACAGATTCAAAAACAATTTCATAGATTAAGTCAACAAATTGTAATGGAACAACTGGATATCCTTAGACAACAGCAAAAGAGCCTAGACCTAAGTTTAACACCTTACATAAAAATTACCTCAATGTGAATTACAAATATACATGTAAAATATAAATCAATCAGTCTCTTAGAAAAAAAAAATTCGGGGGAAATTCTTTTGAATTTAGGGCTACAGTTTCTATACTTGACACCAAAATTACAATCCAGAAAAAAGAAAAGTTAATAAATTAGACTTCATAAACTTGAAAAATTTTTGCTCAGTGAAAGACCCTTTTAAAATGATAAAAGTGTATGCTGCAGACGGGGAGAACACATTTGCAAACCAAATATCTGACAAAAGATAAGTATCTAGAATACACAATGAACTCTTAGGACTCAACAGCAAAAAACAAACATTCCAATTAGAAAACAGGCAACAAGCATAAGAGTCATATGACCTAAAGAATATCAGAAGGCAAATAAGAACATGAATGTTTGCTCAACCTCATTAGACATTAGGGGAATGCAAACTAAAACTACAGAGAACTATCATACATGATGTTCCAGCCTATCAGAATGGTGGAAATTTTTAGAAATAGTTACAACATCACATGCTGGCTAGAATGTAAAGAAAAATGATCGCTCTTCTATTGCTAGTGGAAATATAAAATGGTACAGCCACTCTGGAGAAGTTTGACATTTTATTTAAAAACCAAACATGTCAACATGCAACTACCATCTCACATAACTATTGTTCTTCTTTGCAGTTGCCCTAAAAATTTTCATGATTGGAAATAGTCCATATCTTCACCGTAATGCATCAGTATTCTGATAGTGTAATTATTGTACAGCAGTTTTGCAAGATGTTTCTACTTGAGAAACTAGTATGGAGTACACAGAAACTCTTTCTATAATTTCTTACCACTACATGTGAATCTATAATGATCTCAAATTAATTAAAAAATACATCAGAAAGGTTGAGACTGAGAGGTACTCAAGAAAATGTTAAGATTAAAATAACCTACAAACAAAAATATTGCTATTTAATAACAAAACATTCTCATTAAGTTCTAAAAGCTGAACAAAAACTGTTGAGGATAATTTCATTTAGTAATTGCCCATTTTGAAGTTTTGCATATCTATTCACATAAGTTTAGGTATGAAATAATGGGATAACACTTTAAAATAAATACAATTTCATGTCCTCTTTATTCAGTTTTATTAAAATTGTGATTATGAAGGGATGTGGTCAAATGATATTGACAACAGTTCAAGACACTAAGTGTTTTTAAAACCAATGTCATAGCACTACTATTTGGAGGTCTGGGGACTTTGATATTGACAAATGAGGTAAAATAAATGCATGTTATATGATTTCAAATAGCTAGAAAGTAATAGAATCATTCCTATTTGTATGCACAAAAAATGGAGTTCAGTATTAGCTGACAGGGTTGTGGAAGGATGAGTGGATCCAATTGATCATAAAGAACTTTTCTAGAGCTAAATTTGTGATTAAATGTTTATGGCCATTACTCCATGCAGGTTGAAAGTGAGGAATCTTATAAGGACAGCTGGCAAGACTCACTCCTTGGTGGCTCACAAATGTGCTCCTGAGGATACTACAGTACTTTGGGGAGTATTCCTTGTATAAGTGCCAGCGCAATAAATTTTATTCTCATTTAACTGTCTCACTTTGAGGAGTCCTGCTTTTTATAAGCTATGGCTTATTTTTAACACCTAGCAAATTATAAAGCAGGAATATTTTGAAGTAAATCACAATAATCCACACAGGTGTCTTATAGTAGCAAGTCTTCCTTTGTCATTCAGAGTTGATGGTCCAGGGTAGTTTGGGGATATTTTAGTATACACTTTTTAAAAAAGTTATAAACTTTGAATATTTCAACAAAATGACATACGCGCTACTCCCTAACATACTGTAGCCTTTTAGTGTTTTACAAAAAATACAAGCGTGCTAAAGTATCTTCATTTTGGAGAGGTAGAAATAGCCCAAAAATTAAGGAAGTATACATTAAGACATTTTAAAAGGTGTTCTCCAAACCACCAAGAGATTGCAAAATTTTACTAAAATAAAGGAAAACTGTTTATAAATAAATAATTTTGAAATGAAAAAGAACACTCTCTGGATGTGGCAGAGAGACTGAGATTAATTTTCAGATGACATATCCAGAGGCTGGGTAATCAGGAAACAGACTGTATTCTGTAAATTCACATGCCTCTTATCTATAGTTACTGGATTAGTAGTTTTTCAGTAAAATAACTGTTATTTTCTGTAAGCTTATTCCATATTCTGTTCCAGAATTCATCCAAAATCAGTTGTAGGTATAAAACGTTTTTAAAATTATATACTACATAGTATATAAGTCTAAAAATATTTTTATATATTTTATATATAGTATATATAGTAAAATTTTATATATACTCTTTATAAATAGTATATATATAGAGTAAACATATACAGTATGTATCTATATAGTAAATTTTTACATATTTTATAGAGTATATATTATATACTATATCATATATAAAATATAAAATATATACTGTTATATACTATATCAATATAAATTATAGCATATTTACTATACTGTATATATACACAGTATATATACAGTATAGTATATATAATACTATAAATTATATTGTTTACTATGTAATAGAATATACTAACATTTTATTTTTTATATTTTATAGTGATATATTTTATTCTATAATATGGTAATATATTATAGTATTATACATTATATATTTTCTCATATAATATAGTAACATAGTAGTATTTTATTTTACCATACAATAAAAATATATAATATAGCAATGTAGTATATATTACCACATAGTATATATTATATACTATATTACAGCAGAATTTTAAAGTGGGAAGGGGTATTGGATAATACCAGATGTCAGGTGTTTCAGCTTTTTATTTCATAAAGAAGAGAAATTATGATTAGAAGTATTTGGTCACTCAGGCTTGCCTGGTCTAGGGATGGGGACAATTTGGATGACAAGAAGTGGTCATGTTCTTGAGAGAACACTTGTAGAGGGACCAGCCCCAGAGAGCTTGGGGAGACCTGAGAACACAGGTGGCTGTGGATTCTGGGAGGTCACCGTCTTTATGGAAAGCCCCTCCTACCAGGTCCAGGTTGTGAGGACAGAATCCACACAATGGAGAAATCCACATGAGCCTACAGGGACCATCTAACGATTCCTGAGAACAAGAGAGGCACATGTGGTGTGCTGCACGGTCCTGAGTACAAGAGATCACTTGAGTTATGTCCTTGGTGAGCAGGTCTCGGTGCTGGTGACAAAAGACCAGATGCAAGGAGTTACATGTCAAATTGTGTCAAGACATAGCAGAGGGTGGTCTGGAACCAGGCGCTTCTCAACCCCTAGTCCTTGGGTTCCTAGAACTCTCCAAGGAAGATGGCATCAACCAGGCAAGGTTCAGAACAGACTAACTCAAACACACACACACACACACACACACACACACACACACACACACACTCAATCACGAGTATATATAAATTTTGCCAGATTAAAATTTCTGTCATCATTTTGAGAGAGACTCAAAAAGTATTGTGAACTCCATTTAATTATTACATTATTTTTAGATCTTAACTTTTGGCCTCAGAAAATAGTACCTATTCCACTTACCTATTTTTCTGTTCTACTCAGCATATAATTAATTTGAAATCATTAATATAAAGCATATGTCTACTCTCAATATAAACTTCAATTACAGATTTTTATCACAATGTATAAACCATACAAATATATGCATGTTTAAGCAATTGTATGATTCTTTTTCTTAAAACGTTGTTGGATTTTAAACTCAGGGATCACTACTTAATATAACATCTCTAGGGAACAGACTGTCCTTTATTTAAGGAATTTTGTTTTTCAGAAAGTATGTATTATTTTTATTTTCATTTTACAAAGGCAGGAAACAAAGCTTGAGGACATTGTTTAATCACTCCAAAATCACAAAGATAATTAGTGATAAAACCAAGATCGGAATCCAGGCAGTCAGACTCCAGAACTCATGTATATAATGCCCAGCATATCACATTGCACCGTCTTTATATTTCTATGCTAGTGTTTATCACATTATGCTAAATTATTTTTTGGTTTTTTTTTCCCCTCCACAGGGAGATATTTTTAGATGATCCCTAGCATTTTCAGAGAAAATGCCAGTATGTCTGTTTAACTTGGAAAGAGTCTTGAGCTGACTATGAATCCTAAAGGTCAAGATGTATCTTCATTTAATCAATCACTCAGGTGTTGAAGGCAAAACCTGAAAGTGACAAATACAATACCAAATGGTAAGGATGGTGTGATGACATTTAAAGTTAGGTTTTCAAAATTTTTTCCCACTCCTTGCTGTGACACCTGATTGACCCCATAGTAAAGATATCCCACGTAGCTACAGTACTTGAAGCCTTCATTGCTACTGTTTTTAAGAAATTAAGGTTAAATGTCTCATTTTTGTATCAGACAATGTCAACAGTGAATGGGATACATCTCTGCTGCCTGTTTCCTCCTCACCAAAGCACCCATTACATCTATTGGAGTCTGGCTTGACTTAAAAGAAACAGCAAATCCATGTTCACTTGTACCGTATCCATTGAACCACACATTCTAAACACGAGACAACTAAGAGGGTATCAACTTGAAAAAGAAAATGACGACAGCTTGAAGCAAGACAACTACCTCACATTTAAGGAGCCGAAACATCTTTATCATCTGCTGCTTAATAGGGATTGAAAATAATTCTAGGTAGCTTATTAGCTTCCTTGCTAGCAGTAGTTCAATAAGAATACCTAAATGATTTGTTAGTACAATATTGAAATGCTTTTTCATATTAATTTCTGGAATAAAAAGTCTGCACGCCTCAATATGTGTATATGTCTCTACATGTCAGAGTAGGTATAGACACAGAAATATGTAAACATATATTTTCCCACAATAAACTTGAAAATTTCATTATGGCACTTTCAGTAATACTAGATGGGCTCAAGTTGCTTTAGGAAATACACAACCTACAGAACTTTTAGAAGTTTTAAAAATAATTGAAATCTAGGATTCTTTTTAAATTTGGTTATTTTATTTATTATTACTATTATTATTAATTTTTTGAGATGAAGTCTACCTCTGTCTCTCAGGCTGGAGTGCAGCGGCATGATGTTGGCACACTGTCAACTCCGCCTCCCAGATTCAACTGATTCTCCTGCCTTAGCCTCCTGAGTAGCTGGGATTACAGGCACCACCACCACACTCGGTTAATTTTTGTATTTTTAGTAGAGACCAGTTTCAGCATGTTGGTCAGGCTGGTCTCAAACTCCTGACCTCAGGTGATCCACCTGCCTCATCCTCCCCAAGTGCTAGGGATATAGGCATTAGCCACTGTGCTTGGCCTCATTTTATGTATTTTTATAAGAGTTGTACATATTTACAGTGTACAACACAATGTCTCAGTGTATGTGCACATCGTAAAATGATTACTACTGGCAAGCTTTGTATGTCTATGAAGATATATATAATTGGATAGAATTATAAAAGTTTTATGCCTGTCTTATACAAATATCCTTGGTTATATTTTAAAAACATCACAAGATTAATAGTCCTATTACTTCTTAATAAAGAGAATAATTTCTTCTAATTTTGGTTTCATTGCTCTTCAAAAGCTTTACAGGTGTGTATCTGTGTATACACATAGATATACACACATATATTTTATACACACACATCTACATGTACAAAATACAATGGATGAAGAAAAAACATCCTCCTTTCACACCAAAATGTTTTGTAAACAGTGGCTCCGTTTGGTTCTTGGCCAATTCCTTCTGTTAATTGGGAAACAGAAAGATTGGCTTATACAATTTTAAAAATCCAAGTTGGAGCAGAAAATTGCAGAAGACTAAGACTCATCTTATTTCAGAAGAACTTGGTACACATTGATTTAGGAGACAAAGACAGGGTAAGTTTAGGGGCTAAATGAGCAGCAAGAAGGAATGCACAGAGGAGTGTCCTTCATGCTATGTACCCCAAGAGCTGGACCCCGATATTCCAGGAGGCAGATGGATCCCAACATTCCAGGAACAAGAGCTCCAGGAGAGCAGAAGTGGGTCCTCTGTAACCCACAGCCATGTGCTGAGACTCTAGAATGCCTGCAGAGTGGAAGCGCTCCACCCATATTTGTTGAACTATTCCAGCAATCCCCTCCCATCAGAACGAGCATCACATTGGCTGAGAAAGAACTCCATGCCCATTGAGTTAAGTTCTATGGAATGAGGGGAATCCTCTCCTGCATTTTGGGCCAAGACTTGGGGACCCAATCAGTGATAACCCAGCAGGTCATGAAAAAGAGACGAGTAGTTTGGAGTTGGGTCTTGTCCCCACCCACCCTTTCTACTACACAAACATACACAACAGGATGTGACTTTCTTTCTTTTGAAAACTTGTAAGATTCTCTTTCTAAGATCCTTCTTTACAGGACTAGTCTATATTATGATACAAATTTCTTTTTTAAAATTCTCCTTTAAATACTTAACTACATATCTGCCTGTCTTAAAATTTGTGACCCCTGAAATACTTAGCACATTGTTTTGTACATGCTGGGTACCTATTTAATTATTAAATTGAACTGTATTATTAAAAAAAAAAAGAAGAAAGAAAAAGAGAAGAGGCAAGGGGGAGAATCCACTTGAAGCTGCGCTCGAAGGTGAGTTCTCCTTAACTGCTGTCCCACTGAACTCAAGTCAACTGCCTGAGTTTTCAGAATCAGCCAGAAAGTATAAATGCAGAAAACAAAAAGGTTTCAATTGCAGAAGTGAGGTTTGTAAATAAAGCCAATTGTGCTGATCCCACAAAGCAAGTCTATGTCAGAATCTCTCCCACATGTGCTTCCCTAAGCGAAGTGCTCCCTTTATCCCAGGAGTTAGGCTTGGGGTTTTCATGCCATGAATACTGGCTTGTAGAAGAATTTTTCTAAAATCACATCTTAAGTTTTGGTGCTGAGAAAATATTGCAATTAACCACTGCCTATTGCTTTAACTGATAGTTTTCCTTCCTAAGAGACTTACATCACTACAGACTTACCAGTTTATTCAAATATATCATTGTTCACCTCATGTTTATGACATGGTCTACTTTCTCCTGGGACCCTAGAGAAATTTCATTTGGTTATGGAGATTTAGTATACATGGTATATCATAGTTCACACTAAATAGAATTTCACTCTCTGCTAAACACTACTCTCTAACAAAAATTCCTCCGGGGGAAAAAAAATTTTCCCCATATTGCATTCTAGACAAGTTTGTCAAGAATTAATTCCACTGATCCTTGTTATTTTTTTTAATCAATTCACCAAGTTATTTTGGGCAAGTTATTTCATAATTACAGGGTCTGTAATAGACTATTGGAAACAAAAATCTAAACACATTTTGCCCCCCAAGCATGAAATAGCATCCACATGATGTGTATTTATTATGACAATAGAACCATTTATAAATGATGTTAAAACAGTAATGGCAGCTTTCCTCTCGATGTCATTGTAAATACTTTACTCCAGTGTTTTCCCCTTTACTCTGCCTTCAGTGCCATCAGCACCAGCTTCTCCTGAATGGCAAGGATCCATGAACTATATATTTCAAGTACAAAATTCATTAGTAGAATTTTTATATCGAGATGACTTTTCAATCTTTTCTCCCTCAGATATACCACTTTTCTATGGTAAGAGTTTAGATTGACCTAGCAATCCCATTAGTGGGTATACACCCAAAGGATTATAGAACATTGTATTATAAAGACACATGCACATGAATGTTTATTGTGGCACTGTTTCCAATAGCAAAGACTTGGAACCAACTCAAATGCCCGACAATAACAGACTGAACAAGAAAATGTGGCACATATATACCATGGAATACTATGCAGCCATAAAAAAGATGAGTTCATGTCCTTTGCAGGGACATAGATGAAGCTGGAAACCATCATTCTCAGCAAACTGACACAAGAACCAAAAACCAAACACCACATGTTCTCACTCATAAGTGAGTGTGAACAATGAGAACACATGACACAGGGAGGGGAACATCACACACCAGGGCCTGTCGTAGGATGGGGGGCTAGGGGAGGGATAGCAGGGGGGTAGGGGATTGGGGGAAGGATAACATTAGGAGAAATACCTAATGTAGACGGGGGGAATGGATGCAGTTAACCACCATAGTGCATGTATACCTATGTAACAAACCTGCATGTTCTGCACATGTACCCCAGAACTTAAAGTATAATAATAAAAAAGACTTTATTTAAGTCCTGTGGTTCTTCAGAATAACTCATGGAGTTTCCACTTTATTTTATCCTCTGATCATTAGTATCAATATATTTAATCTTAATCAAGCAGACAGCATGGCTGTGAAAAAGGGGTGAAGCCCTAACTGATTTGCTTCATAGGCAAGGAAGGGGAGTACGTAGTGACTGCTGGAGTTTATTCCAGGTCTCTGTTTTCATTATCTCAGTAACATTTAAACATAGTGACATGGCACAAAGATGTTAAATAATATGCAGATTTATTTCATATCACAAATATATATTTTTACATCATGATTTCCTTTTTAATGGTGAACTTAATGTCTGTAAAATAGAAACCTGAATCCAGTAGTTGGGTGGAATTAATTGCACTTAAAACTGTACACACACAGCAACTCAGAGATTGAAGTAGAAACAAGGTGAGAGGGGACGGAGAGACAGAGAGACGGGGAGGGATGGGGAGAGAGAGACAGGGGGAAGAAGGGAGGGGGGAAGGACACAGGGAGGAGGAAAGAGAGGGGGGAGGGGAGAGAGGGAGGGAGGAGGAGAGAGGGAGAGAGAGGGAGAAGAAGGGAGGGAGGGAAGAGAGAGAGGGAGGGAGGGAGAGAGAACGGGAGGGAGGGGGAAAGAGAGGAAGGAAAGGGGACAGAGAGAGGAAAGGGGACAGACAGAGGGAAGGAGAGAGAGAGGGAAGGAGAGAGAGGGAAGGAGAGAGAGGGGAAGGAGAGAGAGAGAGGGAGGGAGAGAGAGAGGGAAGGAGAGAGAGAGGGAAGGAGAGAGAGAAGAGAGAGACAGAGAGAGAGGGGGGAGGAGAGAGAGGGAAGGAGAGAGAGGGAAAGAGAGAGAGAGGGAAGGAGAGAGAGAGAGGGAGAGAGAGAGAGAGGGAAGGAGAGAGAGGGAAGGAGAGAGAGAGAGGGAGGGAGAGAGAGGGAAAGAGAGAGAGAGGGAAAGAGAGAGAGGGGGAAGGAGAGAGAGGGGAAGGAGAGAGAGGGGGAAGGAGAGAGAGAGGGAAGGAGAGAGAGAGGGAAGGAGAGAGAGGGGGAAGGAGAGAGGGAGGGAAGGAGAGAGAGAGGGGAAGGAGAGAGAGAGGGAAGCAGAGAGAGAGGGGAAGGAGAGAGAGAAGGAGAGAGAGAGAGAGAGGAGAGAGAGAGAGAGGAGAGAGAGAGAAAGAGAGAGACAGAGAGAGAGACAGAGTGCCTGCATACAGAAGAGCAGGGCAGAGACTGAGGAGGAGGAGATCAACTGCTTCTTAGTTACACTTCATAACACCTGATCCTGACCACCTACACCAGCCCCGACTGAATTTCAAAACTTTGCTCTGAAGCTACCACTTTGGCAAAAAAACAGAGGCTAACTGGAAAAAAAGGAAAAGATAGAAGAATCAAACAAAATAATCCTAAATCCTGACAGAAGAATTAAGATAATGAAATCAATTGTTCTAACAATTTTGAAACGAAACTTCCCCGGTGAGCTGGCATGCATTAGAAATGCAGCGAATGCTTAGTAAGTTCGTGACATACACAACTAAGAGAAGGTACTGGGCAATGCAGCCCTGCTGTTTACTTGGTGAAATTTATCAAACTTAGTATATACACTATTAAAATATTTGAATGATATGCAACAATTAGGTAAATGGGAATTACTTCAAATAAACACAATATCGTTTTAAAGGCCACAGCAATAATCTACATGTACGCACTTCATTACATTCGTCAGTGTATTCTCAAAAGGCCTGCAAAAGTGTGTAAAGAGCTGTGGTAGAGCTCACGGACTAAGAGACAGGATTAGAATCCAGAAATACTGGTTACTGAATAAAAAAACGGTGATTTATTGTATAAAATAAATCCTTGCTAAAACATACATGATTACAAAAGCATGATTAGCAATAATTTTGAGAAGCTTGGAAAAGTAAAATTTGAGTTTAAAAATTCTGTCAAGCAGCTTATGAGAAAACAGTGAACTCACACAGGATCTTCACTGTCTTGCAGTTGCAGTTACTTGTCAGGGAAGAGCCCAGAGACCAGGTGGCTTAACTACCTTATTCCAAGGACTGCTTGTAGAATCCCCACCCCTGACTACGAGCTTAGTCATTATCCTAGGCCAGGCAGCTTTCACGCTCTGTTGATTTCCTAGATTTGGGGACTAGTTAAAAGAAATGGACTAATGCAACAGAAACTCAAATATCAGCTAAAATCAACCTATCAGCTACTCCCGTGGAGTGTCTGTGAACTGCTGGTCTATGCTCCTAGAGTGAAAATACCGTGTTCTCAAAACATCCATAAATAACCTAACAGGTGACGAAACTAAGCCCCAGAGATCCTTAATAACGGACCTAAGACCATGCAGGTGGAGAGAACTACAGCCAAGATTCAAGCCCTGGTGTCTCCAGAGCTTGTGCACAGGAGATTTCAAGCCAGGGCCATAGAGGAAATTAAATATATAGGAAACCAAGCCGTAATTCTGGTTACTGATTAGAGACCAACCAACGATTTCGATTTCATTGGCACTTTGTTGCATAGCCAGGGTCTCCAGCCCAGAGCCATGGAACAGGGCTGCAGATCAAGAGGCCAGCAGAAGGAGAGAGACGCTGTGGTGTTTTCAGAGTCACTCCCCACGGCTCACGTTTACCATCTGAGCTCCACCTCCTGTCAGATGAGCCGCGCATTAAATGAGTCACACAGGAGCGCAAACCCTACTGTGAATTACACATATGAGGCATCTAAATTGTGTGCTCGTTATGACAATCTAATGCCTGATGACGTGTCACTGTCTCCCATCATCCATAGATGGGACTGACCAGTTTCAAAAAAACAAGCTTAGAGTTGCCGCTGTTTCTACACTTTGGTGAGTTGTAGAACTATTTCATTATATATTACAATGTAATAGTAACAGAAACAAAATGCATCAGAAATGGAATACATTTGAAAGACCCTGAAACCATTTCCTCCCACCCACTGGTCCGTGGGAACATTGTCTTCCACAAAACTGGTCCTTGACATCAGAAAAGCTGGAGACGGCTGTCATATGCAACTCATAAAATTGTTGAAATGAAATCACTACATAAACTAATACTAAAACAAGCAACTGTTGAACCAGGAATAGGGGCACATTGAAGGCAATTCCCTGACAGGTGAAAGCACTGACTGTCTGCAAGTGCAGCCAGGTGGCTCCCTCCTTCCCCAGGGCAGCCTGCAGATCCTCCTGCTGGCAGAAACAACCTCTGGAAACAGACAAATGCTGCCACAGAGAGAGGAAAAGCACTCTTAAAGTGGGAAGTGGAAAATTAAGTAAAGCCAATTTTCCTTATGCTCAAATCTGCCCTTGTCTGAAAGAGCTAAAACTTTCTCATTTGCAGTCATTCACCTGGCATGTGAACATGTAAAGTTCCCATCTTTTGATTGAAAAGGCCATTTATTTCCTACGCCTTTATGAATTTGTAGATGGCATTTAAAATTTGCATACATTTACCACTGTGTTTTGTAAGATAGAATTTTAAAGATCTGGAACAAAGGGAAAACAAACCGAAGCATAAAGCACACATGCATAGCCACATTTCTCTGACAACTTTACAAGTCAGTATAGGAAAACAGATACCAAAGAGGGGCAAACCTGTGGAATTTACGTTTTTTCACTGTGTGCTCCAGGAAGTGATTTTCTCTTCAATCTCAGGATGAACAGCTTCAATTCTTTTCAAAGTAAAGACAAGGAATTTTAAATATCTGGATCTAGGGGCTGGGCACTGTGGCTCACACACCTCTCATCCCAGCACTTTGAGAGGTTGAGGTGGGCGGATCACTTGATGTCAGGAATTGGAGACCAGCCGGGCCAACATGGCAAAAACCTGTTTCTACTAGCAATACAAAAATTGGATGGGTGTGCCTGTGTGCACCTGTAATCCCAGCTAATCCCACGGGGAGTTGCTGTAGAAACTACTCAGGAAGCTGAGGCAGGAGAATTGCTTGAACCTGGGAAGCGGAGGTTGCAGTGAGCTGAGATCACACCATTGAACTCTAGACTGGGCAACAGAGTAAGACTGTCCCTAAATAAATAAGTAAGCAAACAAACAAATAACTGGCTCTAAGAACACCAAATCTGAATGTGTGGCAACAGAAGCCACTTTTTAAACTCAGCCTTATGCCTTGTGACCCATCCTACGATGTCCCCACACTCTAACAGAAGGAAAGTAACAAACAACAGAAACAAAATCCAGTAAAATTGTGTGATGATGCATTTAAGAGCCCAACATTGACTAAAACAGCAAAAAGGAGGAGGAAGTTCATGTTACAGTCACTGAAGCTAATCAGAAATTTCCACCTAATTACAGGTGGAAAAACCGCTGGGGAGCCTTACCACTAGCCTGATCTACTTGCCTCTTGACTGGATACCAACAAAGAGTAACAAATGTTTTCACGCCCCTGACAGCACTGCTCTGGTGATTTGAGGACTTAGCTCTTAGACTGAACATCAAATACACACTCTTTGCTCGCTGTAGACCCTGCCCCAGCCACCAAGCCCCACTTCACCAGGGCTCAACCATCTCATAGCTGTCTACTGGGCACCCGCAGGAATGCACTGCATCTCTTCCTCAAGAAAATGCTGGGTTTTGTCATCACATGACTCTGCATGACAAAAAGTGATAAGAGATGTTAAAACCCATTATTTCCTATAGAAAAATGGATATAGGCTGGGCTCGGTGGCTCAGGCCTGTAATCCCAGCACTTTGGGAGGCCAAGGTGGGTGTATCATGAGGTCAGGAGATCGAGACCATCCTGGCCAACACGGTGAAACCTCCTCTCTACTAAAAATACAAAAATTAACTCAGCGTGGTGGCATGCACCTGTAGTCCCAGCTACTCAGGAGGCTGAGGCAAGAGAATCGCCTGAACACGGGAGGCAGAGGTTGCAGTGAGCCGAGATCGCACCACTCACTCCAGCCTGGCAACAGAGCGAGACTTCATCTCAAAAAAGAAAAAAAAAAAATTGATATAATCTAATTCAAATTCGTACTTTTATCCAGTCTTGGAGACATTTAAGAAGCCAATACTGTTGAATAAATGTCTAACATATTTTCTATGTAATATATTGGGGTCATAGAAATGTAAGCCTTTAACAGTAGATGTTAGAAATAAGGATAAACTTCACTTTTAAGTAACTATTATTTTAATATAAAAAAATTCAATAGGAAATATAAATTAATACACAAGTATATCAGCCGATTTGATCTTTGGAAAAATAAATCTTGAAAAAAACATGTTTTATAAGTACTTTCTTAATTCACCAACAGGTTTGCAAATTTTTTAATTCACCAACAGTTCCACAGCCAAATGTGACACAGGCAAGATGCAGGATTATGGAGTTTTGAGGCCTTATTTAATTATTAGGACAAAACTCAGAGTTTCTGCAGTGAGGTATCACTCCAAAGAAGTCATCATGCAGGCTTGGAGTTTGTACAGTTTTGTTAAACTTATCAGTTTCCACAGGACATCTCTGAAAGCCCTCTTATGGTAGGATTTGTCCAGGCAAACAGAATCCTGACTGCCTGCCTCCTTCAACATTCAAAGCATTGTCCTATGGCTGTCATACTCCCTTCTGGAACTCACAGAATCTGCTCTTCACTGCACAGAGGTGAGTGATGGCAGTAGGCCTACCGCCTACCTGGAGGACTTGATTTTGTGTGAGGTTACCCCACTTGTTATTGACAGGCAAGTGGGAGGTGCCTCAGTGTGAGGGTGTGGCTGCCTAGAGAGCAGTCTTGGCCACGTGGCTACAATAAAAAGTACCATAGCTGCTGGGCGCGGTGGCTCACGCCTATAATGCCAGCACTTTGGGAGGCCAAGGCGGGAGGATCATGAGGTCAAGAGATCAAGACCAGCCTAGCCAACATGGTGAAACTCCTTCTCTACCAAAAATACAAAAGTTAGTTGGGTGTGGTGGTACACGCCTGTAGTCACAGCTACTTAGGAGGCTGAGACTGGAGAATCCCTTGAACCTGGGAGGCGGAGGTTGCAGTGAGCTGTGATCATGCCACTGCACTCCAGCCTGGTGAGAGAGAGACACTCCATCTCAAAAAAAAAAAAAAAAAAAAGTACCATAGCTTTGACAGCTAAACAAGACAATGTGAGAGAGGTGGCATCCTGAACACCTTCAGGGCAGAGCATGTGACTCCACAGCTCATCTCACAAGTGTTAGGACTGTGGGAGCCTGACAGTACAGTGTGTATCAAATGTCGATTTCATGCAAAATCATTAGAATTTTAACCAAATTCGACATTCTTAACTTTTGCATCCACACATATCTACCATTTCATTTTTTTCTATCACAAACATTGAATTAACTTCATATGCAGCAGCTTGTTAAAATATAAGATCTAATCAAGATCATTCGTGGATCTTATAATTCCAAGTTTCAAGAATAAAACCAACACATCCAACTGAGCTAAATATATTCTCCATTTCAGGATAAGGAATAGAAGTCATAGATCTTAACAGGATTAGAGTTCAGTGTCTCATCTTACAGACACTGGGTTTTGGTAATGTCTAAGGCTTCTTATGCCTAGTATTAACTTACTGTAGGATAATAGTTATTTAAATAAAAATATGTGTAATATCCACCTTGCAGTGTGGTTTTTTTTTTCATTTTATTTGTTTTGCCACTATAAAATGATGCTATCAATCTCTCCTTCTTGCAGAGATTAATTGCCTGATTTATGCACTGAAGATGTGCTTCTTGGGTCTATTTAAATTTTATTTTTAATTTTTGTGTGTACATAAGCGTGTATATATGTGGGGTACATGACACGTTTTGATTCAGGCACGCAATGCATAATAATCACGTCAGGGTGAATGGGCTCTCTGTCGTCTCAAGCATTTATCCTCTGAGTAACAAACAACCAATTACACTGTTTAAGTTATTTTTAAATTTACGAGTAAGTTATTGTTGACTATAGCCATCCTGTTATTCAATCAAATAGTAGGTCTTATTCTTCTATTTTTTTTTCAATCCATTAACAATCCCCACCTCCTTTCCACACCTCTAATGTCCTGCACGCTTCTGGTAATCATCCTTCTACTCCCTATGTCCATGAGTTTAACTGTTTTGATTTTTTAGATCCCACAGATAAGTGAGAACATGTCATGTTTGTCTTTCAGTGCCTGCCTTATTTCACTTAACATAATGATCTCCAGTTCTAGCCACATTGTTGCAAGGGACTGAATCTTGTCCTTTTTATGGCTGAATACTACTCCATTGTTTAAAAGTATCACATTTTCTTTATCCACTCCTTGGTTGATGGACACTTAAGTTGCTTCCAAATCTTAGCTATGGTGTACAGTACTGCAACTTCAATCTCTTGTTCAGCTTTCTAGGACTATCCTGATTCTCTCTATCCCCTAAGAATGAGACTCAGAGCTTTTACCTCAAGGTGATTTAATGGGACAAGCTATGGGAGAACCAATTATAGAAAAATGAATTCTACAGTTGCTACCCAGAAAAATTCTTTTGGGGGAGTTTTATTTTAGAAATGGCAAATCCAGTTGAACAAAACAAAACAAATCTGTGGTCAAAACTAAGATATCAAACTGAAGAACCATTTCTGAAATGAATCAGTAGGGAAAAAAACTTTCTTTCAAGTAATTGGAATATGATTGTTTAGTTTGAAAGAAAAATCTAAGCTTGTTTTAAAAAGGAAATACATCTTAAGGTATTTCTAAAATCTTTGTTATGTGAACAGTGTAGTATAATCATGACTAGAAAAAATAGCCACATTTTCTAGTCATGATTATCCATAAAAATCATCCACAAAAGAAGTAAATTACATGAAAAGTTTCCTCTCAAGATTTTTATAACATAGCCATATATGTATTTTTGTAATTTGTTTCACAATGACATTACAGTTTCTGGAGATATTTTGAGCAGACTATCTGGGTAAAAAGCTTTTATTTCCTATTCTATCATCCTCTGTCACCCAGCATTTCTGAATCCCAGAGTCACACAAAGGAATTCTTACATTTTAACCTAGTATTTGTAAGAGCTTTAGCACAGAGTAAGATTCTACTATCATATACACTTACGTCAGCTGTCCGTGAGTTCTCCATTTGTGGTGTGAAGAGAGAGATATTTGAGTTCTATTTCTATGGGACCATCATGGGCCACATTGGGGTGATGGGCTTGTCTGTATAAAGGTGCAGGTCTGCCCTAGTTTACCTGCTTCACTGGCATAGAACTCAAGTGGCCTCACCTGAGAACCTGGCTGCCAGGCTTGGGGATCAACCTGCTTAAACTATTTTTCTAAATGTTTTCCACATATTTTCTCATAAATTTTCACAGAAACCCAATGAAGTGATCTGATCTCCATTTAAAAGGGGGCACAGAATAGTTCCCAGCCTCTTAGCTATTAAAGAACAGCCAATATTCACACTCAGCTTGTCTGGCTTCCAAGTTTCTGCTCTTTCTAGCACACTATGCTGCACTCATAAAATAATTGAGTGTGCTTTTGCATTTAGATATTAACTTTTTAAAAAAATTCAGGACATTGAGATAAGATCTGCAAGAAAGTCCTGAATATAATCTCGCCCAGGCAGTCTTGTTTTTAGAGTGCAGTTCATTAAGGTTTTAGAGACCTGGAGCTTCCCTCAATGATCATGGATGTGGTGTCTGAAGCAGCACCAAATCTCCAGTCTCTGGAGTCTGTCCTGCGTCTTCCCTTTTTCACTGGGGTGTGCAGCTTAATTATAAATCTAGCTGAAGTTGGTGGATAAACTCCACCCATCCACATGACGCTAAATATTAAATGGCACGCTTGGCGATTGATCAACACTTCAGTCCAGCAGCACCTGGCTGTAGGAAGAGGCAGAGGGAAGTCCCACTCTGTTCCCATGTTTTACTTTCCATCTCTAAGCCAACTAGAGTTTGGGGAGCCCTGCAGAATCACATTGTGCATACTCATGCTCTTATTTTACGTCTACATTTTCCCACGGAGGAGTCAGTATTGACCCCCAGGATGTCCTGGAGATTGAGCCACTTATGCAAACTCTTGTGGCTTTAATACTCAGTTGAGATTACTCAAAGTTACCTGCAAATATTTGGCTACAAAGACCATTCAAATAATCTGCCCTCAGTCACAAGTGTTTGAAGGATCAAAAGATTTGCCTATTATTCAAGATCAAATTCTTGAAATTAAAACAAAAGATATGTTATTTGAGTCCATACTGTGTTCCCTCGAAAGCATTACATTAGCTAAAACCAACAGTTTAAGTATGCATAAGTAACAGCGTATGGTAAAAGATTTCATAAATGAATCAATATGAAGTCATGGGCGCTTCACCAGCCCTAGATGTTTGGGGTATATTTTCATTTTAGAACTGAACTATAAATGATATTCTTTTTAGTATTCTTAGCTGATATAGGCCTTATTGGTGCCATCCTATTTCATCTGTATTATATGGTTCACACTAATTAGTCAGACCAGTTAATCATCTATATCACCTTGTTACTGCTGAGGTAAGGATTTTTTTCAATTGCTTAAATTATCCATCTTATTAAACATATTGCTAATTTCATTCATCTGAAATGCTTTACATGAAATATATTGCTTTTATTAAACAAATTAACTACAAAATTGAAAATGACCTTTCACTGGTGCCAAAATTACCATGGTAATCAATAGTTAAAAGTAACTATTCTAAATTACAGCAATAGTGAAATATTAGTATACAACTTTGTGGGTTACTAACTTATTTCACATAAGTTCATTACTTAAAATATTTAATAATGCAGTGATTCTTTTCATCTAAATTTTCCTAACGTTATATTTTTCTACTTTCTTCCATTTGAAAAACAAGCTGAGTCATATATATATACACACACACACACACATTTAAAAGTATATATTTGAAGTATATGAGTTTACTCACTATCTGCTTAATATATACTTGTTGACTATATTTATTATAAGCATACTTACATATTTGTTTTAAGGTGAAGTAAAACAGCACAATAGAAGTTGGTAGTGCTAGGGTCACAGCAAGGCAAGCCCACAGACTCCTCTCCCCATTCTCCCCCGCTAAGCTGAGCTCATAACAAAAACAGCCTCAAGTCTCGTAAACAGGGCACCTGGGTTCCAGGATATGGTTACACCATGCTCTTGAACCCAGGATGTGACCCAATTAAGCAGAATGTCAGCCTCTGCGGTTTTTCTTAGAATAGCACCCGGCTACCTGCAAACCCCCCCAAATAACCCCCATAGTCTGTGTGCCAGGCTGCAGCCTTCACTGCCTGTGATGAGGCAGCCAGCCTGGCAGGTTGAAATAAACTTGCTAAACCTGACCCTGGGTCTGCCTCTCCATCCTTTTGGTCAACCTCACAGGTAGAAGTGCACATTATGAAAATGTGTACTTATTAGAGGAAGGGTTTAAATTTAGTTAGGTTTTGAAGTAAGTAAAAGAGAATATAAATCAGTTTTGTGTTACTAATAAAGAATCCTAAGTCTACAAACACTGACTTGGGGAAGAGATATAAATCCAGGTGTGAAATGGAAGGAACTAATACAGAATGTGCCTTCCAAAGACAGGATGGTGTAATGAGATCCCAAGAGAGAATCAACTGCACAACAGTTAACAAGCTTAATAAGGAGTAATAATATATGTTTACAGTTTCCACACAGGAATTAATGTCTTGCCCTGCACACTTCACCAGCCCTAGACATGGGGGGTATTATACACTTTTAACTTTCTTAAGAGTTAAGAAGCTTAATATGAAAATACTATATATAAAATAACAGTGATCAGCAGTTTCCAACAGTTTTGATGAAGATGTAGGAAAAGAGACACTCATTTTTTAGGTCAAGTTTTTATATAAATTTCTTGCTAATTTGGACATATCTTTCGATATTAATAATGCAGAAATCATTTGATCTAGCAACCTAACTTCTGAAAGGTACCCTACCTGTGTACATGCACATATACATATATTTATAAGATGTTCACAGCATTGGTAGTATAACAAGAAAAAAAGTCTACTAATTGGGAAAACTTAAATAAATTATTACATATTTATGCCATTATACAATGAATAAGGAGTCAGAGGACTGCACACACACACACACACACAGGCACAACACTTCCACCTATATGTAATTATCCCCTTCTCCCCCACCACAAAATGATTGCTCATCTTGTTCTATACCCATAAAAAAATATATATCTCAGCAACCGTTTTTGTTTCCCTCTGTAACATTTATGCAGATAAAGACATGTATAGATAACATTGCTGATGACATGCATATCTATATATAATTTTGAAAGATGTAAAACCAATTTTAGTAGTCATTTTCTCTGGAGAGACAGGTAGTAGCAGGCAATAATGGGGAAGAAAAATTTAATTGAAAACATTTGTGCTGCTTCAAAACTTTATCATCTAAATGTATTATTTTAAAAATTAAGTAATTTGGTCCAGGTGTGGTGGCTTATGCCTGTAATCCCAGCATTTTGGGAGGCTGAGGTGGGCAGATCACATGAGGTCAAGAGTTCAAGACCAGCCTCACCAACATGCTGAAACCCCATCTCTACTAAAAATATGAAAAAATAGCCAGGTGAAGTGGCATGCCTGTAGTCCCAGCCACTCTGGAGGCTGAGGCAGGAGAATCGCTTGAACCCAGGAGGCACAAGGTTGCAGTGAGCTGAGATCACGTCACTGTACTCCAGCCTGGGTGACAGAGCGAGGCTCTGTCTCAAAAAAAAAATTAATTTTAAAATATTAGTGAAAATATATGCATCTATTATTATTTTAAAATATACATTTTCTTTCTAACTCTTTCACTCATTATTATTTAAGAGGCAGGGTCTTGCTCTGTCACCTAAGCTAGAGTGCAGTGCTGTGACTTTGGCTCACTGCAACCTCAACATCCTGGGCTCAAGCAATCCTCCCACCTCAGCCTCTTGAGTAGCTGGGACTACAGGCCTGAGCACTACCCTCAGCTTTTTTTTTTTGGTAGATAGGGAGGCCTCACTCTACGGTCTACTCGTTTTGAATTGCTGGCCCCAAGCAATCCTCCTGCCTGAGTCTCCCAAAATTCTGGAATTACAGGTATGAGCCACCTCAACCAGACCCAGCAGCCATCTTTAAGATTACTTTCTTAAAATGAAATCAATGTTAAATGTCTTATTATGAGTTAGACATGAGGTACTTTACAGAGAGAGGATGCATTATAAATAACTTTGGATTTTCATGTGCAAAACCTAGAAGTAATTCATTAGTTTATGGGAACATTTTGTGTTTAATATATCTGATAATGCTCAGGTTCTTCATCACCTCAGTATTTAATTTTGTTTCACAGAAAAATCATTTTTTTCCTAAAAATATTTACAGGTGTCTTTCAAATGCAAATTAAAATGTTTGAGGTACAGGAGATAAATGAAATATTTTATTTAGATATTGCATTGCAATCCATTTGATTGACTAATCTTGGATGTATCACAAGGTAAATCAAATAGTAAGGTTTAATAAGATAATGAAGTATAAATGGATAAAAGAGTGAATGAAAACTGAAGAAAGATCTGAGTTATTGTGAAGTATGCTGCTACTATTTTATGAAATTCCTTTATAAATCTTAGCATCTTCTATCACCATTGTACAAAGAAACTCAGGAGCCCAATATTCTAAAAACCAAGTATTGAAAAGTAGATTTTCCCGGAGTCATTTCTTTGTCCCCTTTTTTTCTAAGTTGTCTGGAAACCCATTTTGTTTCAAAACTGCCCAGAGTTTGAGTTGTGGAAGCACGTGACTAAATGCTTATCTCCTCCCATTCTTATCTACTGTCCTGATCCAGCAAACACATCTGAAACACAGCTTCAAATGCAGGCAACGTGACAATCTGACAAATCTTTACAGCACACATGATGTTATACACACTGCAGTGATGGCTATTTATAAATCTTTCTTTAAATTACTTTTTGTTGTTTCTGGTTTTATAACAGCAGAAAAAAAAAAAGTTAGAAAACATTCGTTATTTCTCCTAATAACATCCCCTCCCCTAGCCCGGCATTAGGACAAATACCTAATGTAGATGTCAGAGTGATGGATGCAGCAAACCACCATGGCATGTGTACATCTATGTAACACACCTGTACATTCTGTACATGTACTCCAGGACTTATAATAAATAAAAAAGTTAGAAAACAAATGTATACAAAGTATAAGGTGGACGTTCTCCTTCCAAGTCTATCCCATTCCCATGTTTTTGCCTAGATTTCTACTGTTAACAAAGCCTACACTTCTCTAGACCCTACTGTATATATGAACATATATAGCCCATTTTTATAAATACATGTACTTACATGCTTATCTACAAGCCTATTACATCTGTTATGTATATAAAATATGTTATTCCTTATGTGTGTTTACCTAGAGAACCTCTCAAACCATATGCAACTGAAGATATTTTATTTTGTTTCACTTATAGCTCTTTCAAATTGGCTAGAAAAACAGAAACGAACCCTCTGGATTGCTGTGGATTCCAGAGTATTTCACAATTTGGTTGACTCTTTCCCTTATTCAATGTCACCGGAAAGGTAGTTCCCTGAAATGTGTATTTTTTTAATATTAAAATCAGTGAATATTTTATGTTTGTATATAATCCAAGTACAGTAATGGTCTATAACGTACATTTTTTAAAAATTTGATTTCTAAACCTGAAATATGTAAGTTGTCTGAATTTACACGGCTTGACATGGGACTGTAAATTAATGCGATTACTTGTTTTTAATGAACATAAACACATAAATGATAGTTGTCCCTCAAAGCAATAAAGCTGCAGCATCACAGTTATCTCCAAAATAGTGTCACCAAACTCTTCATCTTCCGAAAACACTATCCATTTTTCAGATTTTGACTGTAATTTGGAATATACAAGTATTTGAAAAGAGTCTGGTATCTGCCTTTACTTAATGAATGTAAATGGGCTGTAAAAAGGGGTAGCTATTAGAACAACAGTATCTTACTCCTCCTTTTAAAGGTTAGAATTCTTACAGAGATACATTACTGGGTATACAAGAGGTGTCAAATTTGTATTTGTAATTAATGTGTTTTAAGATGGTTAATGTCAAGTCATCAGCATCAATCTTTTTGCAAAAGTTTTGTATTTACTAGAAAATAATCTTATTTTAGACGAAGTCTACCAACAGTATGCATACACACTGGTCTTTGAGATAATGGTGTCTACAACAAAGACAGTAAAACACTTTTCCAAGAAAATTGCAATAATAGTTCATTATTCAACCACATTGAATTGTATGATGCAATCAGCCTTTATCTTCTTATCCATTTGTTCTTTATATGCCACGTGCACAAGAATGTAGCACAGAGTATCACAACAGAAACCACAGCCATGTGTGGCAAAATATGTAATAATATGCAGTTCCTTAAATTATAAAGAAAGTTTCATATTCAAAGACATGACATAGTTTTTGATGGTGCCAAGATTTACTTGAACAGCTATGCAGTTCACATGCAGTTAAAGAAATAGCATTTATACCATTCAATACTGCAATGCTGAACAAGATTCTCACAATGAACAAGATTCTCACAACAGTTGGTAAAAGATGATCTAAAATATGGACAGAGTTTTATCAAACAATAAACAAATTGTATCTCTACGAAGTGTGATCAGTGTGATATCCAGAAAATCCCTTATATGGTGAGAACACTGTTAGTTACAAACTGCTGGGTAAATTAGTTGATGTATGAAAACAGTCAATTATTTGTTCAGTTCATGATATCTAATGTACAGGTGTTCTCATAAGAAATGTATATATATACATACACATATGTATGTGTAATATAATTACGTCTGACATGAGGTGAAATGTTCAAATGGAGTAAGAATGATGAGAAGTTAAGGAAGAAAAACACACTATCTTTGAGAATAAGACAGAAGTAGCCTTGTGCGGTGGCTCATGCCTGTAATCCCAGCACTCTGGGAGGTCAAGGCAGGCAAATTTCAGGATAGGAATTTGAGACCAGTCGGGCCAACATGGCAAAACCCCATCTCTACCAAAAATATAAAAATAAGCCAGGCACGCTGGCACGCACCTGTAATCCCAGTTACTTGGGAGACTGAGGTAGGAGAATCGTTTGCACCTGGGAGGGGGGAGGCTGCAGTGAGGGGGAGATCACACCACTGCACTCACTATACTCCAGTCTGGGAGACAGAGCAAGACTCCATCAAAAAGAAAAAAAAAAAAGAAGTAAAGAAAGGAAGGAAGGAAGAAAGGAAGGAGAGGGGAAAAGAGGAAAGAGGAGAAAGAGGGGAAAGAAAAGAGAGAAAGAAAGAAAGAAAATACAGAAAAAACAGAGGAAAGAGAAAGAAATGGGGGGAAGAGGAAAAAGAAAGACAATAGAGGGAAGAGGAAAGGAAGAGAGGAGAGAGAAGAAAGAGAGAAAGAAAAGAAAAGAAAAAGAAAGGGAAGAAAGGAAAGAAAGAAAGAAAAGAAAAGACAGAAAAAAGGAAGTAAAGAGAAAGAAACTGAGGGTTGGGGGAGGGAGGGAGAGGAAAGAAAGACAGGAAAGAAAGATCAAAGTGGAGGTTCTTGAAGGTCATGCTGAATATGGTGCTCAAATATGGACAACTTTTAGATCAATAGCATGCAAGAAAACCACCTAAGACTTAAGTAGTAACGTTGAATTATGAGATTTTTACAGACAAGTTTATTTAGCCATGGAAAACAGAATAGTACCTGTCTTTTAGGGATTTTCTAAGAATTAAAACAGCTCCAGAACATGAAATGCTGAGCATTCTGTGTAAGGGATAGATGTCGTCTGTAAACATGGTTATTATTAGTAAAGGCATGATTGTAATTGTAATGACATGTTAAAAACAGCAAAAACCAGGGTCATTCTAAGCACAGGTGCATGAAGGAAAATGATGAGGTAAAATGGAATGAATATGTCTGCCTAATTTTCTCTGATATGACAAAGAACGTATCATTCCAGATAATCAGATACTTGTGACCTCAGCCATTCTTTCAGGTGCAAATGGCAGCCAAGAGGGCACCCGTTCCAGCCAAGGTAATGCAGTGTTCACAATATGATCTTCTCCAAGTCTTACATATTTGCTCCCTTCTTCATTTACATAAAATTACTGGAAATTTCCATGGTGTTGAAGAGATATTTCCCTTCTCTTGCATTTTTCAGCTGTTAAAATGAAAACCTACACCCATATTGAAGCCACTGCACATCTATGCACTCACACAAAAGTACATATTTAACGTATTACTTCTGTGAACAAAAATCTATGATCAGATAGTAGATACCATACTGTTTTAAGGTTGGGCGATGATGCTGGAATAAAGAATCTGACACCATTTTTTAATGTGCAGAATCCTGGTTTAGACTACTTTCTGGCCGGGCGCGGTGGCTCACAACTGTAATCCCAGCACTTTGCGTGGCCGAGGCGGGCGGATCACAAGGTCAAGAGATCAAGGCCATCCTGGCCAACATGGTGAAACCCCGTCTCTACTAAAAATACAAAAATTAACCAGGCATGGTGGTGTGTGCCTGTAGTCCCAGCTAATCTGGGAGGCTGAGGCAGGAAAATTGCTTGAACCAGGGAGGCGGAGGTTGCAATGAGCCGTGATTGAGCCACTGCACTCCAGCCTGGTGCCTGGTGACAGAGCAAAACTCTGTCTCCAAAAAAAACAAAAAATAAAAGACTACTTTCTTTATTGTTTGAGCATTATTTCTCACTTGTTCTCTTTCTAGCCATATGTTCTCTGTCATTACCTATGACATGTTAGTTATATTTCCCTCATTTAATCAACCATTTTCTGAACACTTTAGAATTGTATGAAAGTCTTTTCCTTAATATCTAATTTTTTGAGGAGCTGAACAATTACATGCTTTTGGATAATTCTAATACTATTTCTTACTGTACCAAATAGTCTTTCAAAATTTATACCCTGTAGTGAGTCACTTAAGAAAGCCAAAGTCTTTGCTTTCATAAAGCCAATTTCATACTTCACTGGCTTTGTTTTCATTTGGGTAGCCTGTGTGATAAAAGTGGTTTCAATCAATTGAAATAATTTGCTGGTGTTCAAGTTCTTCAAGAAAGAACTGTGTGTTCACAGTGGAATTGGGCCAGGTATGTATTCCTAGGAATGTAAGGTTGTCGACACCACTGGAGAACATTTAGTTGTCACTTTCCCCCACGACTTGGAAGGAATTTCTATTTGGGAGCATAACACTGCATTCAGTACCCAGTAATAGACTGTACTGTAGAATCCACACTAAGAAATCACAGAAATACATCAGAAATAGATTATTCACTGAAACGTTTAAATTGCCTACTTAGTAAGTAACATCTTCAATGCAAAAGTGTTGTCCCCCTGGAGTTGGGCACAAGGAGAGGAGAGACAGTGGTTGCAGGGATGTGATCTGGGCCTTTCAGCTGGTCAGATAGAAAGTCTGGCTGTCGATGGCAACAATGTTATGGCCCCTTCCCTGATAGCACCCTGGCCTCCTACCAACTCTTAGGAACCTGACACAGCCCAAGAAGAGAAGGTGAAGCCATTTCACCAGGCTGAAGGGCCACGTGTTCACTGTAGAGAGCAAGTTGTGGTTTTTTTGTTGTTGTTATGTTCGTTACACACCTCAGTTTTTATCATTACACCTGAGTTTTGAACTGAAACCCATACTTCATAAATGAGGCATCAAAAGAAACAAAAGACATTTTTCAGACAATCATCTATTGCTAGGATACTTTTGGGACAAAAGATCACATGAAGAGTGGCCCCAGCTGGGAGTGGTGGCTCATGGCTATAATCCCAGCTCTTTGGGAGCCCGAGGTGGGTAGATTGCTTTAGCCCAGGAGTTTGAAACCAGCCTGGGCAACATGGTGTAACTCCAACTCCACACACACACACACACACACACACACACACACACACACACACCAAAAGTAGCTGGGCATGGTAGCGCATGCCTGTAGTCCCAGCTACTCAGGAGGCGGAGGTGGGAGGATCACCTCAACCTGGGAGATTGAGGCTGCAGGGAGCTGTGATCAGGCCACTGCACTCCAGCCTGGGCAACAGAGTAAGACCCTCTTAAAAAACGGAAGAGTGACCCTAGGAGAAGAGCAGGAGATGATAGGGGCAGAGTGGTAAGAAAGGGTTGCATGGAAGGGATTGTGGAGTTAACCACAAGGCTCATCAGTCTGTGTCAGGTCTGGGAGCCTAACCTCAATTATAACAACGGTGCTTCTTTTGGAAAAGGCACTTACTTTAAATGTACACTTAAGAAGAGAATATTCAAGACAAACATTTTAATAAATTATTGATCCCATATTAGTTCCCAATTATGGATAAGGAAAACACAAATATACGAGACAAAGTTCTTGCCTGATGGAGAATTATGTTATAACAGGTTAAATACAACTAATGTAAATGAAAGGTTAAGGCAGACTGTGATTATTATAATGAATTATCAGAATGTGGTCATCCAAAATGCTGTCAAAGTTAAGAGGAAATAGAAAACCCTTTCAGCTCCTTGAATGATTGGGGAAAGAATCCTGAAGTGGATGGCATTTGTCTGGACCCAGAGGAATGAGTAGAATTCATATTATTCACAGACACTAAACAAAATCCTTAAATCTAAGATCTGGATGTTCCTTGGAGAGGCTCTAATCCAAATCCCTCACTCTGCAGATAAGAAAACAGAGTAACACTACAAATCTCAATGCTCTGTCAACGGAAAATGCTTTCATATAAGATTTTCCACTTCACAAGCTTGCTCAAAGATGACAGCTTTACCAAAAAGGAAGGAATGGTTTCCACATTATCCTGTGACCTCTTGTTTTAGAAATTTCACTCACAGTTAATAAAATCAAAATTAAGTCTTCAAATTAAGATTTAGGACTCCTTTGCAGTTATGTACAAATATTAGGGGTTGAGAAAGGAGAAGAAAATAAGGGAACACAACTAAGAAGTCACAGTGTTTCTAAGATTTAAGGGATAAAAGGTAAAGAAAAAAAAAATACAAGCAGAGAAGGCTCAAATAACATACAATTTTACTGTTGAGTAACTCATCTTTCATGGAAATGAAGACAATTACCACACTTGCCGTATTATTTAAAGACAATTCTAATAGCATAAAAACATATCTTGGACATTTTTGGCAGGGGCAGGTAGTAAAATTGTGAAAGCAAAGTTAAGTGTTTCTGCATGAGGTTTCCTAATAAATCACCCCTAAGCTTAGTCGTCCAGAGGGAGTTTTGTCCCCTTCTCTCCAGGTTGTTAATCTCTTCCTAGTTCCCATGTTTATCAGTTTGTATCACTTGTATCACCTGAAGGTGAACATATAACCATAATGTCTAGAAGTTTACCCATAATGTCTAGAACCATAATTTTTATTTTTTTTTAACATTTAAAATACTGTTCTCCTTTATTCAGGTAAAAGACTCAGAAATGCCCATTTTACAAAGCATTTCCAAATATAGTTATAATACAAAAAAGAATACACTTTATTCACAAACCTAGGAGGATGTTTAATTTAAAAAGCATTGTACAGTACCCGAATTAACATGGAACAAAATATGCTGCTGGACCATCTCTTACTTGCAGTAACCCTGTGTACCCTGATCCAGATCAGAAGAAATGTTCACTCTAGAATTATTTTTCATTAAATGATATCCCAGACAATAGCAGAAAGGAAGCTCGGTCATCTTAAGTTCAGACTGATACATAATTGCACTTATCACATTAGAATCAGGGGGACACCTCTTCTTTGAGATCTAATATTTTTCCTTTTCTGTATTGTGCAATTTTAAAGTCTTAGTATCAGTCAATTAATAAACATAAAGGAGGGAAAAAATATTCACCCACGTATGTCAATATCTGACTTTCCTCTCAGTAGGAATGGTCATATATATCTTTTCTTTACCTTGGTCATTTCATCTTAATTTCACCTTTGAATTTTTCCCATGAGTGGCATAATGACAACCATGTTTAAGAGCTTTCAATGTTGTCAGCTATAGAAAGAGACAGAAACCAAATCCTGGAACAGTTTAAAAGGCAATTTCTCCATCTTTCTGATGTGTATCCAATTTTCTTATTCACAAACACACACATGTACACGTATTTCATCTATAAAGTTCAAAATTCCCTGATAAATTACCAGTTTCTTGTTCCTCTTCTGGATCGTAAGCTACAAATGGGTATTAGTCAATATTATTTGCGTACATTTAGCCTAATTTATGGTTCTTGACTAAAAGGTCCCCAAAAGGATGCTATAAACCTCTTTCTAAGGAGATTGAGTAGGTTAGGAAATTTACAAAAATATAACAAGCTAATGAAGTCTGTTCAGACTTTGCATATATTTTTCAATATAGATCACTCAAAAGCAAGTACATTTCTTCTGCAGTACAGTTTTATTTCCATTTTCTTGGAATAATTAAAATGTCTATGCTTATTCTCACTCGGGTTGTAACTACTCAAAGAAAACTCAGAAATGGTGAACCAGGGGGAGATGCAAAAAGACTCAAATGAGCATCTGTCTAATTGGTATTAAGCCTTCCCCCTCTCATTTTTTTCCAGAATGATTCTGGTGCAAAACGTAAGAGATGCTGTGGCTCTGTTTAGAATAGCTGTGTAGAAGTTCTTGTCTTTTCCCCAATTTTTGTTGATAATTCAGTTATTAAAACCATCATCCTTCAGGGTAACATGAACTGTGTTACTTGTGATTTTCTCTCTTTAGGCTGCCACTGTGAGTCACAGGAAGGTGGATCCCAGTGAACTCATCTAATTATTTAGCCATTCCCATAATAGAGATAATCAATAGTCATTGCTGTAGCCAGAATACATCTCAGAGCAACCCACATAAATCATGGACATAATCAGCATGAGCGGGATGGGATGGTAGGAGAGAGAGACAGAATGAGGATGGGAGAGAAATGGGAAGAATAGGGTGGGATGGGGGAAGAGAAAGAGAAACAATGGTGGCAAGAAGCTGGGAGCAGCTATGTTTGGGCATTTTTATATAATTGTGCCTTGCAAGCTTCCCCCTCCTACATTCCCTGTCTTGGTAAATGACTTCATCATCACCCAGTTTTGTTACTTAGAAATCTCAACCTCCATAACATATGTACAAAACCCGGGCATCATGCCTGATACATAGAAGATGCTCAATTTTGTTCTTTTTCTCACCTTTTTTTGTTTCAGGTTCTGCCTTTTACTGGCCTTGTCTGTCTTAGCCATCTCTTCTGTTGTAACCTGAGTGTCCTGCTCTTGATGACTGGGTTCCAATTTTCTCCCAGACAAGGACTCCTGTGTCTTGTCTCACTTCTGTTCAATTTACTTCTGTTCAATATATCCTCTACACCAGCACGTCTTTGTCAATTGTCTTACCAAATTACAACCCCAATACAGTTGATATATATAGAGTAAAACAGAACTTAGGAGCAATTAAAAAGTTACCAAGTACCTATGTGTGAGAGAGACTGAGATGAAAGAAAAGAGACAGTGTCTGATCTTCAAGAGCACACAGAATGGGAGAAAGCACTGATCTGTTTGCTGCAATTTGGAATTTTTTGTTGTTTGGTTTTTTAAAAGACATAGTGGTTGAGCATGGTGGCTCATGCCTGTAATTTCAGCACTTGGGGAGGCCGAGGTGGGTAGATCATGAGGTCGAGAGATCAAGACCAGCCTGGCCAACATGGTGAAACACCATCTCTACTAAAAACACAAAAATTAGCTGGGCATGGAGGTGTGGACCTTTAGTACCAGCTACTCAGGAGGCTGAGGCAGGAGAATCACTTAAACCCAGGAGTCAGAGGTTGCAGTGAGCTGAGACTGCGCCACTGCACTCCAGCCTGGTGGCAGAGCAAGACTGTCTCAAAAAAAAAAAAAAATAGTATTTTGATGCAGTATCCACTCTCTTGCACTGTATCCAGTGTATAACACATCAGAGTTTTAATAAATGCCAAACATCTAACAGAAAAAAGCAGTGCTCTCTTCACAAAATGAAACCAAATGTTGTATTTTCATTTTGCTTTCATTTATGAGAGGCATAAACATACCCTACCTGTGAGTAAGGGCAGGGAATGTGAGAGCAAGAATTCTTAATACTCTTCCAATATTGTGCTAATATAAAAGTTAAAATTAAATCATGGAGAGGAAAGGAACAATATAAGAACACAGGCAAATAAGATACACAAGTAAGACCTATAGTAATGTATATTTGGGTACTGAATTGAGAGCTAAGCTTTCTGTTGACCAGTGGGGAGAAAAATGGAGTTCAATTAGTTCTGCACTGGTCATTCAATAAGTCAGTCATGTACTTTGGGAGGCCAAGGCAGGGGGGATTACTCCTGAGTTCAAGAGTTCCAGACCAACCTGGGCAACATAGCAAGACCCTGTCTCTATTAAAAATAAAATAAAAGTATCTGGGTGAGATGAGGCATGGGTCTCTAGTTTCAGCTCCTTGGGAGGCTGAGGAGGGCAGATGGCTCAAGCCCAGAAGGTAGAGACTGCAGTGAGCCATGATTATGCCACTGCACCACTCCAGCCTGGGTGACAAAACAAGACCCTGTCTCAAAATAATAACAGCAAGCCAATCACAAGTATTTATTGAACATAATTATTGAGCATGTACTATGATCAGTGTTTTCCACACTGAAAAAGTGATCATAAAAACATCCCCACTCTTATCAAGTCCCAATCTCATAAAGCTTATCAGTAGAGAAATATTAAGGGAGTTTACTTATAACAAAAATTTGACAGTGACTCTGAAAATTAAAAGGGTGAGTGATAAAGACAAAGCAGTAAAAGAGATGACCTTTTCGGAGGTTATGTCAAAGAGGGAATCTTCTAGATGGTAATGTTAGGATAAATTTCTTAGTGAATTGAGTTCACTGATGAACATGAAATATGTTCTTCAAGGTAAAGCTTTTTAAATTAAGACAAATTATAAGAACAAGGCCTCTAATGATACAAATGCAGCCACCAGCAGGATTTGAGCAGGATCCACGGTGCTATCTTAAAGGATGGGACCTTACCACAGTGAGTTTATTTCTTGTTTATTTAATTCACTTTTATGCTTTCCCTTTCATACCTCATGTGGTCTCATCTTTTCTTATTCTTCCACACTAACATGATACCTGCCCAAAGATGTATAATTTAATGTATCATTTTATATATATATATATATCATAATACATAAATATATCATTTGATATACATGTAATTGGATATATATAATGAAATGTTGTCTTTAAGAAGTCTGCTTTATCACCAGTGGGGAGGAAGAGGAAGATTCGGGGCCAGAATGATCTCCTCTGCTTTCTTTAGCAACTTAGGGCAGAAAGATGCTTCCTAAGCTCTGTGCAATGACTAGCTTTCATAGCGCTTGGGAAGTGTCCATGCCTCTTCCCTCTCTTTGATAGTGCAGGATTCTGCTTTATGTCAGTTTGACTGAGATTGATTCCAAAACCCCCAACTAAATGCCTGAGCTCCTCCTTGTCAAAGCAGCTCCTTGGTTCCCTCTCTTCATCTGTGTAATACTTAATTTCAGGGTTTTTGCACATCAGAGACCATCTAATGTAATCTCATTTGCAGTTTGGAACAAATTGCTTCTTATGGCTGACTTGTCTTAACAACTGTATTTAGGTTAATTATTTTGACAGTTTTTGACAGCAATGACTCTAAACAAATTCCACTAGGGGTGACAGTACAATACACAGGCATAACCTAGAGGTCTTGGGGTTATTTCACAGGTACACGTTCTTACACAGTGATTCTTGGCAAATAAGGCATTAATCTTATCAGGCATTACCCATTCAGATTAAAGCAGACCTTTAGCTGCTAACTACAACTTTAATTTTAGATTATCAACTCAACAATTATAAAAATAACTTTTTATAACTGTTATAATAGTAAAAATTTTTATAATAGGAAAAATAGTTTTTTCCTATCATCAGGTAAAGAATATTGAACATCAGAAAACTGATAACCAAATATATATTTATAATAGCTTTTTATGTGAAGTGCACAAAAATGAAAAATTATTGAGTTAGATTAAATGTTATAATATTGTGTATTTTCTCCAGAAAATCTAAATCCTGATACTCTCAATCACATTTAAATCAACATGCACATGCACACACACACATACACACACACCCCCCCACACATGGTTATTCATCTTTCAACATATCACCGAACAATATAAGTACAATGAAGTTTATTGGATTAATAAGAAATTCCCCAGACCTGAGTATTAGGTGAAAAAAACTGAAGGCAAAATGAGAAGTAGAAGGTAATATAGGAAGGGAGATGGTGAAAAATTAAATAAAGAAGCAAAGACCGACACAGTGGTAACCGACTTTTATTTTAGTTAAATAGCATTGCTTTTCCAATTTAAGTTTCTTTTGTTTCTGAAGTTACAGAGACTGTTTCTCACAATCCTCTGAAGAAGACAGTTTAAGGAAGAACTCAGATTACTGATTTGCAAACATGTTGTACCAAGACCATTTAGGGTGGCAAGCTCTCATGTGATTATAGAGGGAGCCATTGATTCAGAATTCCTTGGACACATTCGTTGCCAATGTGAGGCAAATATGGAGCAAGTCTGCCCCCCCAACACACACACACACACACACACACACACACACACACACAGTACCTCCTAGCTGTACCTAACGTAACTAAAACATTACACTACCACTGGCAACCAACTGCCCCAGTCTGTCAGGATAGGGGGGTCTCCTGGGCACAGAACTTGGTTCTGAAGAGACTCCTAGAGGATGATGGACAGTTAGTCTTGTTGGTGCAACCACAAGAATGGTGACACGTGGTCTGGCTGAATGAAAAGCCACACATCCTTCAGGCATCCTTGCATCACAGCGCTGCAGAGAGAGAACAGCCAAGAGCATAACTTGGACCACACAACTGCCTTACACCGCTTGAACAGCTGAAGTGCTACATCCAGTGCTGAGAAATGTAATTTAAAGAACTGGCATGTGTATCTCTAGCCCCACACCTGCAGGACCCACAGCCTACAGACCATGTCTGCTTGGTTATGCACAGGCATCCATCACAAACCCATCCAGTCCACAGCAGGCTTAACCACCCCCAAACGTCATTTCAGGTCCCCACTTGAGTGAATGCATCAGCTTTTCACCTAGATTCCCAAAGAAGCAGCTGAGATTCATTCTTGATTCTTCCCACTCTGAGCAGAGTCAGCCTAGTACCTACTCCAAGTCTCCTTATCCGCCCGCATCACTGCCACCTTCCTTACAGTGCTTACCTACCGCCTCTCACGGCTGCTAACTGGACTCCTGACTTCAGGGGACTTCAGATGCAGCCTCTTATTCTGCATCCGTGTGGTTAGGCGTGCACCTTCATCTTACTTTTCTCCCCAACATATACCTCTTGATTTTCAAGATTTGGCTCTGGTGTGCCTCTAGGGAATCTTCTATGCTATCCTACCCTAGTCCGGCTGTATGAGTATAAACACCCCCTGTTTGAGTATAAACTCTTCCAGTACTTCGCCCGGCTAGTTGCATACACTCTCCTTGGAGGCAAATAAAATGTGTTGTTTCTGATTTCTAATACAGAGCACCTTTGCCCAGAGTAGACCCAATGCAGCATTGATGTAGGGCTGGCTGGGGAAGGAGGGCATAGCAGAAGGAAGCTGATGAGGAGACTAGTCTTCAGTGCAGCCTCCCAGGTCCTGTTATCTTAGCGTCTTCTCTGCATAGCAGTAAATCAACCTGAGACTTTTGGTAAGTAAATGGATATGACTACACTCTTTTAGAGAGAGAGGAAGAATGTCTGAAGTAGACAGCCATTCTAAATGCCCTTAAGCTACAACTGTAAGTCAAAATTATCTCAACCTATGAAGAACAAAAGTTTTTGTTTTTGTTTTTGTTTTCATATTTTAAAGAAACTAAATCTAAATGGGTTCCTGTGATGAAACTACAGAAACTTAAGTCTTACAAATAGATCCTTCTCCAGACTCAGGAAGTTTGTGAACTTTGTTTCTTTGTGGACCTGGGAAGGCAGGGTAAGCAGAAGTGCTTCTGTGCTGTGCTTTGCCAGTTTGCCACTCCTGTCATCAACGCAGTATCCCCTTATTTAGGATATGAAACTTACTGCTATACAGGAATTTTTTTCTTAAGGTCTGACACAATAAAGGATGATGGATATCCAAGAGGATTTGGACAACAGCAAAAAGGAAAATGTTATTTCAGAATTAAAGATGCAACAAAAGCTATGATTATCTTTCTCTTACTCTGAAATACCTCTTAAGAGTCCACTAAAATATTCCTTTGCCTTTTCATCGGGTAAGAAAATAGGAGAAGTCCACAGTGGATTCTTACATCAATTAGCAAAGATGATGATCACAAATCCATGTACCAAGCAAACTAAGTGACACTCAGAAGTTGGAAAACTCTGGTCATCAACTCTGAGTTCATTTTACACACAGCTGTCTTGTGTATCATTAGGAGGCAAATGACGGAGAAATGATGGAAGCAAAGAGCCACCTCGCTTGACAGCACAGCTAAGAATAGAGGGAGCCGGTGTCCATTTGTCTCTGCAGCTGGACCAGAAACAGAACATGGGGCTCACTTTACAGAATGTGACGTCCTGCTTGTGAAATTATGTTGTCACCCAAGAAGGTGACAAATTTAATTGTGACTTTCTAAATTATCTGATTTTCCCTTTCAGGAAGAAAACTTACATATCTTGCTTATATATCTCATTTGAATTGGATCTTGCTAAGACTACTTTAGAATTTGGGGAGAACTTTGGAAATAAGAGAGGGGCTTGGGGGAGCAAAACGGGATTAGGGGTTCCTGAGGTCTCGGAGGGAGATGTTTACTAAACCCAGAGGAGTGACAGGGAAAAACCAAACATACATGCATTAAAAAGTCTTGCTTATTTGAAAAGATTAGCTGTAGTTTTCTATAAGAAATGATCATCTAGAGTTGCCCACAGAATTAAGAAAATTTGAATTATACACTAGATGGACCTGTTAATAACTTATTGTCTCTCAGTTTCAAATCTATCCTGCATTGCTACTCTACAATAATGGAGCCAATCATCATACATATTTATTTTCACATGGCATGATGTGAAGCTTAGCCAACAAAGGGCCCTAGAGGGACACTGTGGGAGGCAACTTCCCTTCCTGGTCTCCAGGTGCTCCCTTGTCCAGGATCCAGCAGCACAGGACACCTCTCCACTGGCTGCTTCTCCCAGTGCCCTCTTAGTGGGCTTCTCACCACCTGAGCACCCTTGCAGACAGCGATGCAGTTACTTCCGAGGCTTGGCACTGCCCCTTGGACAGCTTGATGCAGCACTATAGTGAACTTGTCCATTTTCCCGTGTACCATGGGGCAGTCTATGTATCTCAACCCCGGGAGGAGACCCCAGATGCAGTCTTCTTTGCTTGGTGTAACTTAACCTGAGAGGTAGTGACCTCTCCCTCTATCTGGTATTCCTCTATGCTTTAAAATTCCTTTTACCCCTTAGCTACACAATCCTGCATGTTTTTCATTTCTTATACCCTCAGTACTTCTTTATACTAAACTTTGTGCTTAAACTACTGTATGGTTTTGCTGTTTTAAGTGGAAACTGATTAATACAGTAAATATTAAAACTGCACTAACCAAATTGAAGAGGAATATGGAACTCAGAATCGTCAGTCAGACTTGTAGATAAATGGTGGCAGACTAGCCATAGAAAATGAGACCCGATGAGAAATTCCTTTCTCCCCTCATTTTTGGAGGTGTGTGTGCACAAGGGGTTGATTAGCTGAACTTCCTATCAGTAATCATAATGAAATTAATTTATAGAGCTACGAATGGTTATTACAACTTTATGGGGATTCTTGGCAGTTATTTTTTTCAGCTGGTTTTTAAAACAATCTGAAGTTAAAGTCATGTATAACTACTATCACTAAGCATGCATATTATGAGAAATTGATGATTAAAATTCTGTATACTGTGAATTGTAATACAGATACATATTATTTTCTTAATATTGACAGTCATTCTTTTTTAAAAGACAACCTTATAAGACAAGAGTAAATGTAAGAAAAAAAAAGGGAGAGAAAAATCATAATCACACATGAGCCCCAAAATCAATGAGAATATCCTCAGTAGTCTCAAAGGCTTTTGTCTGAAACTAACCACAACTACAGCAAAATATTTTATTTTTCTATTAGTAGAAATAATATTCACCTTTTGCTACTTACAAAAACATTCTATGCATTGGATTAGATAATGGTTGGGAATATTTAATTTTTTCTTAACAACTTTAGAATTTGATTCTAAGACCCACTTTCAGAATTGAGGCAGGCACAGCCCTAAATATTCACTCCACTGTGAAACAAGCACAATGGGTGGACAGTGTATTAAAATGTTCAGGTCGATCACATGAGGTGGTTCATGCCTGTACTCCCAGCACTTTGAGAGGCCGAGGTGGGAGAATCACCTGAGTTAAGGAGTCTGAGACCAGCCTGGAAAACATGGTAAAACCCCGCCTCTCTTAAAACTACAAAATGTGCAGCAAAACCACCATGGCACGTCTATACCTATGTAACAAACCTGCACATTCTGCACATGTACCCCAGAACTTAAAGTGTAATTTAAAAAAGAAACCACAAAATTTAGCCAAGGGTGGTGGTGGGTACCTGTAATCCCATCTACTCAGGAGGCTGAGGCAAGAGAATCACTTGAACACAGCAAGCAGAGGTTACAGTGAATCAAGATTGTGTCACTGCACTCCAGCCTGGGTGACAAGAGCAAAAGTCCATTAAAAAAAAAAAAAAAGAAAAAAAGTATCCATAACTCCCTTGAGCTTGTATACAGATGAGAAAACATCTAACCAAGAACTGTGAGGATCGAAAGTATTTGGAGATTGGGCCACAACCTGTTTTCTTCCTCCTTTCTTCTCTCCAATCTCGGTGAGTGTGGCCAGGAAGACTAGATTCTCTCTACCTACAGATTCCAGCCAGGGTACACTTCTAACCCGGGGGGGTCAGGCCACCATCCTTTCTCATACTCACAAGCTTCAAAGGCAGAATCTAAGTTGCAGGTGAATTTGGCTAACAGGCCATGTCGGCTTTCAAGTTCCACTTATGTAGGAGGTTTAGGAGGCTCTACCCCAGCATGGAAGATCAAAATACTGCAGCTTCCATCACTTGTGCCCCAGATGATACACAGGGGGGAGGTTCCATTCCTTGAGGAGCAAACTCAGACAACCAGAAGCTCTCACCTCAGACCTCTGGTTCACTCGTGAAACAAGAATGTCAGTCCAGCATAAGCTGACGGTGTCTCTGCCCCAGCTCTGGAGCAGTGGCCCAGAGATTTTTCCCAAGAGGACAGACATAAGACAGGAAGTCCAAATCCAAGGTTGCTCTCAAAAGTAGATGGAGATTGTGGGGGGTAAGCAATTTAGTGGAGCCTGGTAGTTTCATGAGAGCTGTGGGCTAATCCATGGAATGGCTAGTCTAAGATAATCAAGGAAAGAGAAGAATCTCATATGGGATCAGAACAAACCTGAAAGTCTGGCCTCAAAAGTATCTCCTACAAAAGGGTCTGCACATAATCACATCGGAATATGGAGCCTAGAGTAAGGTCAAAAATAATAAAGCAGTTAGGTGGAAATTTATTAGAAACTTTTAGCTGCCAGCCTCCAGAATTATGAGAGAATCAATTGTTGTTTAAAGCCATACAATTTGTGGTACCTTCACTGGGCCTACATAACTAAAGCACACCCATAGCAGAGCCTCAAAATACATAAAACAAAACTTGACAAAATTGAGAGCAAAATAAATAATGATGGTTCTACTCATTTTCAGAGGGGGAATAGAACAAACTGGCCAAAATGACCATGAGAATAGACAACGCAAAGAATACTATAAACCAAATGAAATTAACAGACATCTACAGAACATTCCACCTAACAGCAGAATATTCTTCACAAGTTCATATGAATCATTCTCCAGAACAGAGCAATTATGATGCCACAGAAAAACTACTTTCAGTTTATTTAAAATTATTGGAATTATGTAAATAAATTATCTGAGCTTAAGGGAAGAAAATTAGAATTTCAGAAGTAGTAAAATGTGTGGAATTTAAAAGGAAAATTTCTAAAAATCCAAAAGAGTTAAAGAATAAATCACTAGGGAAATTTTAAAATACTTTAACATGAATGAAAATGGAGATAAAATACAACAAAATGTATGAAATGCAGCTAAAGAATTGCATACAGGAAAATTTATAGTAGCCAATAACTATATTTGAAAAGATCTTACATAAATAGCCTAACCTTCCACCTTACTATGCTGGAAAAAGAAGTACAAGCTAAACTTAAGATAACAGGATAACAAATATTCTAGTGAGATCAAACATAGAAGAAATAAGGAACATAAATTCAAAAAATTATTTAAACCATCTACAAAATTAAGCATCTTTTGCTAGACTGATCAAAAAAAAAAGTCTCAAGTTACTAAAATGGAAAAAATAAGGGAGAGAATATTATATGGACCTTACCGATATTTAAGAAAAAGAATTTTATAAGTATCTGGTTGTCAACAAACTGCAATTTAGATGAAATAGACAAATTCCTACAAAAACAAAAATTACCCAAAACTTAGTCAAACAACATCAGAATAGACCTCAAGTAAAGGTAAAAGTTTTAAAATTCTCCTAAAGAAAATTCCAGGCTCTAATTCAATGGTGAATTCTACCAAACATTGAGAGTAGAATTATTGTCAGTCATTCATAAACACGCTTTCCAAAAATAGAAGAGAAGGGACCACATTCCAATTCCTCTTATGAGGCCAGTGGGCCAATACCAAAGCCAGAATTATAGACAGAAAACTACAGACTACTATTTCTTAAAAATATAAACACAAAAATCCTCAAACAAAATCAAGAAATTCAGATCCAACAACATATAAAGCATTATATACTGTGCCCAAGTGCATTTTATCATAGGAATGCAAGATAGGCTTAGCTTCCAAAAACTGACTAACCTAGTACACCCTATCACTAGAATAAAGAACAAAAAATCAGCTGGTTCTCTCAATGGATACAGAAAAAAAATGACAAAATTCAACATTCTTTCATGATCAAAACATTCAATGCATTAGAAATAGAGAGCAATTTCCTCAACCTGATAAAAGGCACCCATGAAAAACCGACAGTTAATATACTTAATGACAAAATATTGAATATTTTCTGCCTATAATCAGCAATAAGACAAATCATATTCCACACTGTACCAGAAGTTTTAGCTAGGGCAGTGATGTAGGAAAAATTAAAGGCATAAAGATTGGTAAAGAAGATAAAAATATGTCTATTTACAGATGACATGATCTAGTAAACAGAACTTCTTAGATATTCATTAAAAACAATTAGAACTTATGAACAAGTCCAGCAAGGTTACAGGGTAAAAGATGAATATACAAAAATCAATTGTTGGTTTTTTTTTGGTGGGGTGTTGGGGGATACATCATCCCCTGTTGCCCAGTCTGAAATGCAGTGGTACAACCTCAGCCCACTGAATCATGGACCTCCTGGGCTCAAGCAATCCTCCCACCCCAGCCTCCTGTGTCACTGAGACCATGGACACAGGCCACCACGCCCCACTACTTTTGTTTATTTTTTATAGAGATGTGGTTTCACTGTGTTGCACAGGCTGATCTCAAACTCCTGGGCTTAAGGCATCCTCCTGTCTTGGCTTCCAAAGTTCTGGGATTACAGGTATTAGCCACCACACCCAGACACAAAAAGCAATTGTATTTATCCACAATAGCCATAAACAAACTAAACATAAAATTTAAAAAGAAAACAATCCCTTTATCGTAGCATCCAAAAACCCCTAAATAATTAGTAATACATTTAACAAAATAAGCACAACACATATATTCCAAATTCTATAAAACAGATGTTGAAAGAAATTGAAGACATGAATAAATGGAAAAATATTTCATGTACATGGATCAGAAGACTTAATAGATAAGATGGCAATACTTAGCAAATTGATTAGCAAACTTAACATAATTCCTATTAAAATCCCTGCTGGTTTATTTGTATACATTAACAAGTTGATCCTAAAATTCATATGGATATTCAAAGGACTTAGAATAATCAAAATCAGTCTTTTATAAAGAAAGAAATTTGAATATTCATACCTCCCTAATTCAATACTTTCTAGGAAACTACATTGATCACAATTGCATTACGCTTGCATAAAAAGACAATTGATTAATGAAATAAAATTCACGTTCCAGAGATAAAACCAGTGACATTACCTATCAATTTGATTTTTGACAAGAGTGCCAAAACAATTCAATTAAAAAAATAGTTTTTCAACAAATATGGCTGAGACAACTGGGTATTCACAAGAAAAGAGAGTACCCCTTTCTTACACTATGAAAAATTAACAAATCATAGACCCAAATGTAAGAAATGAAGCTAAGAAACTCTTTGAAGAAAATACCGAAGTAAATCTTTGCAACCTTGTCTTAAGCAAAGTCTTCTTAGACATGACATCAAAGCACAAGAAAAGAAAAAATTAACTGGACTTCATCAAAATTTAAAACTTTCTATTTCAGAAAACATTATAAAAGGAAAACATGATCCGATCCATAGAATAAGGAAAAGTTTGCAAACTATATGCAAGACAACGAACTTACATCCGGAATACATAAATATCTCTAACAACTCAACAAAAAGGCAAATTACCAACTAAAACATGGGCACAATTATCGGAATAGACACTGCCCCAAAGAAGATACACAAACGGCCAAGCAGCACATGTAAAAATGCTCAGCATCCTTAGCCATCAGGGAGTTGCAAATCAAAACCTCACTGAGATACCAGTTCATGTCCACTAAAACAGGTACTATCAAAAAGACAGTTAATAAGTGTTGATGAGGATGTGGGGAAGTGCAACACTCGTACATTGCTGGTGAGAATATCAAATGGTGCATCTATTTTGGAAATCACTCTAGAAGTTATACATGACATTGCTGTATGACACAGCAAATCCACTCCTAGTTCTCTATTTAAGAAAAATAAATGTGTCCATGCAAAAACCTGTATGCACATGGTTATAGCACAGTTATTCATAATTGCCAACAGTGGAAACAATAGAAATGTCTATCAACCAATGAAAAAATGTGGTATATAGCCATAGTATTTAATAGGATTCAGAAATACAAAATGAACTGCCAATTCATTCTACAACAGGACCGACCTTGAAAACACTGTACTAAGTGAAAGAAGCTAGTCACAGAAACACATTTTATATGATTGCATTTACATTAAACATCCACAATAGGCCAAACCCTAGACATGAAAAGAAATTAGTGTTTGCTTTGGGCCACGGGGGAAGGGGCTGAGGGAAAAATAGTGAGTGGCTGCTCATGGATACTGGGGTTTTTTTTTGCATTAAAATACTCTTCCAAAAATAATTGTAGTGATGAATGCATAACCCCAGGAATATATTAAATTGCACTGAAGAGTACACTTCAGGTGAATATTATGATATATGAATCATATTTCAATGTAGTTCTGATTAAAAGAAAAAAAGAAGCTCAGGACTGGAGAACAGAGTGCAATATGGATACTGAAATTACGTTTGGCTGTAATTCTCATTCCCTGTTATATCACATGACACCTACATTAATTCAGTTTGAGAATGGGAGAAAAGGAAGTTGATAAGAAGACTAAAAGAAACAGGTTTCTCAGTTTTCTAAAAGAAGAATGAGATAGAGCTCACAACCTTGACTGGAAGACTTATCCCTTCAACTGGAATTTTACTTCCCCTCTACTTCACTTACAGGACCTTAATTTAGCTTTCCAAGACCCAGTGTGGATTTCACTGCCTCTTCCTTAACATTCTCACTATAACATCTCTTCCTGCACTGATTACATGAAGCACAAGACGGTATTATATATGCATGCAATGGATAGATGCTCTCCAACTTACAATGGGGTTATGTTCTGATAAAAACACTACAAGCTGAGAATGCAGTGATGAAAATGCATTTAATACACCTAACCTGCGAAACATGGTGGCTTAGCCTAGCCTACCTTAAACACACTCAGAACATGTACAGTAGCTTACAGTTGGGAAAACCATGTAACTCAAAGCCTATTTTATATTAAAGAATTGAATATCTCATGTAATTTATTCAATATTGTACTAAAAGTGAAAAGCAGAATGGTTGTATGGATACTCAACGTGTGGTTTCTACTGAACGTGTTATCACTCCCACGCTATTGTAAAAATCTCAGAGTCCTAAGTTGAACGATGTTACATCAGGGGCCATCTGTCATCCATTCTGTAACATAGCCAATATGTGAATTTTTCGTGTTTTAATGTATCCACACTGATTGAATCATTGGCATTCCTTGCTTTAAGGAGAGTCCTGCTGGAGTGGGCGGGACTAGGCTGAGAGATGAAGGAAGCTCTGATTCTCTTTGGAGCTATGGGAGGAAAATATCTGTAATCCCGATTTACATTCCTGTGTTATTTTTATTAGTGTGCCCTTCCACTCTAAAAGTGTCCTAATTAAGATTATTAATTATATAGAATCACACTAATCATATCCTGATCTGAACGAACATGGATTGGCCAGCACAGGCTGGAAGTCATGGCAGCGTGTTTAGGCCTTTGAGGGGGCCTAGGCCAGTGACACTTGGCTTCCTACTGTCTGCTTACAGCATAGAGAGACCAGGAGTTCTCACAGTCTTAGTGGGAGAACATGAGAGAGAGAGTGGACGATCACTGTCTCATAGTGAATGGGGACTGAAAATTAGCAGTTCGTAATGGATTCCCCAACTGAGTAGTGTGATGGAGGCGTTAGCCTGGTTAGCAGAATCACCAAAATCCAAGAGAGGTACTTAACTATCAGGGTAATACCCGGGTTCTATGGACTCTGTCATACTTTCTGAAAGGGTAGATTGCAGGTCATTCTATCTGAAAGGCTAGATTGCAGGTCATTCTATCTGGATACTGTGGTCAAGAATGCAAAAGACATTAACAGGGCCTGAAGATGCTGAAGGATGAGCCACCTCCCCACTGAGGTTCAGCATGGAGCCACATTCAAACCAAATGTGCTTCCTCCCACTCAGGATGCCACCAGAATGACTTGTTTTCCTGTGCCCAGAAGCTACCTCGGGAAAGGAAAAACAAAAAAAGGAAACAAAGAGAAACAGCAAGGCTGAGGATTTATTCAAGACTCAGTTTAACTGAAATGGAATGGTTTTCATTGGCAGAGACTAACAGTTAATTCTCTCATGTAAGGCTAACCATATTACCCCCAAACTATGCCATTTTATGTCAACAGAGGGAATACGAGGTTCAAACCGGGAGGATGCCATTTATGGAAAACACACACATTTATTTTGAAGTTTGAGGAAGTGTCTCATTCATATTTTTTTCAGTGTCTGTGTCCCAGGTGCTGCCACAGACACTAGCATGCCTTGGTGAAGACGACAGTCTCTATGCTGGCACATTTTGCACATCGGTAAATGTCTACTAAAGATAAATGAGCAAACATTGTTTGAAAGTCTAGCACATTATGCTGAAGGAGCCCTGTGTGTTCACCATTTACACCATCCTGTCATGCCATATTATTTTAAAATACCAAGATGGTTCATGGTCCTCCCAAGAGGTGACCCAACGGTGGGAGATAGGAAAGCACACACAACTTCACTCTCAGAACGGAAGTGAAGTACAGCAATGCCTGTTCTTTCGTGGGTCACTCAGAAATCAGACTTAGAGAATTACTAAGTTACACAAAGCCTCACTAGAGCAAGATTTCCAAATCCCCAGTACTAGAGAGATGAAATTGGTTTTATTACTTTTACCATTATAGAAAGAGGAATGGAAGAAAACAATGCTGGTGTTTGGAGGAACTCTATTTGTAGAAAGTCAATTATTTTCTCACCTCTGAGAATGGTTGTGGTTATGGGTACTTTTCTGCCAACCCATCCCACATTCCTGCAGTACCTTAGACCACACATTCCATACTGTTCACAGGTGATTATATCTGAAAGCAGCTGACTCACTGCACTAACAAGCTCATGACCACTGGGGGAAGGACAAAAGGGAGCAGAGAACTGATGTGCTTGAAAATACCTTGCTGCGGGGAGAAGGAGAGGTGGGAAAAGACTAAAATAATACGAAAGTAGAATTGCATTAGATTGGCAAAGTATTATTTTTATTACCATCTAATGGTATCACAAGTCAGACAAGTTATGGAGAGATTAAGTATCATGACACCCAGCTCTCAAGTCAATGACAGGATAGTTTTATAAAGATTCCAATATTGTCAGAGAAAGAATTTTACTCTCTGTGGTCTTAAAAGCCATTTTAAGAGTGGGCATGATGGTTTCCTAACAGTGAGACAGGCATCTCTCCTGTCTATGCTTCCCAGATAACCATGGATCAGTGAAAGAATAAGCTTGATGAGGGGGAAGATGCAAGGGAGAAAACAAGAAATGAGGATGAGAAACAGAAGAGGGAAGAAGGAGAGGGAAGAAAAGTTGACAAAGGTTGTTGACAAGGACTAGCCATGGAGATGTGGGGGTAGTTGAAGAAAAACAAAGCAAAACAAAACACTCACTGGATTATGTCTTCAAATGAGTATCATGAAAGTAAATTTAGCCTAAATATTGAACACATGTTCAAGTTTATTGTTTAGCAGGCAACGGAAATCTGTGTTTGGAACAACATGAACAAAGAACTTTGGGCAAACAAACAACAACAGTGTCACAAAGAGTTTAGTTATTCTAAGGGCTCATAAACCAATCTAATTTTTTTAGCTTGATTTAAATGATTTTTTAAAAAAATTGCAGAACAAATATAACTCTGACTCGGGATACATTCTTCATTCCCAGAAGCTTATTTAAAATTTTAATATAGAGTGTGACAAATACATACTTCCAATAATGATACCATATTTAACATCAAATTATAGTATGAGAATACCACCAACTGAAATACGTAGAAAAATAAGCCATTTAAAATTTAATTCCAAAGAACACATTTGAAAGGAGAAACATTCTAGGAGGACTTCAGCGATGAGACTAAGGTTTTTAATTGTATTGAAATTTTACAGTGTGTTTTAACAGCACTGAAATTAGAATTTCATGTGAAAATTTCTTCCTTCCCTTAGCTGTAAGGAAGTGCTCAGCTGTGGGTGCTTTCTAAACATCACTCAACTGGCCTCAGAAAGGCAACAAAAGTCTGTTTTGCGGCAGAAAAATTAAAAGAAGAAAAGTGATTAGCTTTGATTTCTTTTCACATTTCTACTTAGTCTTGCTCTAGATTCCTCAGCGTAAAAAACAGAAAAGAAAAAAGAAATTTCGACAACTCATTCTGTAAACAATGTTCAAAGTCCTTAACAATTTCCTTGTGTCTGCACAAAGCTCCCAGGGACACATTCCAACTAATAATCTACTTCAATTCATGTTCGATTAAACCAATTCATGGCAAGGAAAGGAAGAGTCACTATACAGATTATTTAATTTACCCATTACTCAATGTGTAATTCCTGCACCTGGATCAATTCAAATGCCCTCATTCTCTGCTCATTCCCTCTCTTTTTTTCTCTTTCCCCCCTTTGACTACCAAGCAGACATCCTTCTAAACTGTTAATCAATCTGGGCTATCTTTGTGCCACTCAAGAGTGGCCAGACGGGAGAGTTCTGACTTAAGCACAGACAACTTCTTTCTTTACTTAGCACATCAAACCTGTTGAAAAATCGTAATTTTAGACAAACAAATGCTTTCTCCCTTCTTTTTCAAGAGCCAGCGCATTGTAACAATGCTTTTTGGTTTTCTGAAATATCTTATTTTACCTTTCTTGTCCAAGTGAACCAAATCAAAGTACAAATTAAAACATGTTAGGCTTTGGCAAGCTATTACCTTTTTTAAAGATCTCAAACCCAACGGTAAAACCAACAAACTATGTACTTTAGAAAGCATTTTGTACATTTCAGGATAATTACTTTTGATCTTGTTATTTTTATTTATTTTGAGAAAGGACCAGTGAAATAATTGATGGACAAAAGTCAATGAAAAGGAGCTCGGAAAAGCAGATTGATCTCGTGGATTGAACCCTGGTTTTTCGAGTGTCAACAGTTGGGATTCCATTCCTGAACAAAGTAATACAATGCTTTGTAAGGCTTGACTCATGACCGCATCCTAAGCTGTAGATCTGTGTAGTGATAACCACCTCTCTCTCACGGGTTACTCAACAGGCCCTGCCTCCTCTCCCTGATCCTGACCCTGTCGTCTGCAATTGATTGTCTGCACTGTTCTGACAAACAGCTTTCTAAAATTCTGAAATAACTTTCTGACTTCAGAAAAGCCTACAGCTCTCTATTTTCTGCACTATAGCAGTGCTTGTCAGGCTGTGTAAGTAGAGAAAGCAGCAGTGCCTGGGGCGTGCTTGCGGAAAGGAAGGAGAGCTGGCTGACTTCTGAGACTCCTGACGCCACCTTCACCCAGAGAACTTGAGAAATCGTTGACCTTAGGTGTTATTGATTGGGGGGCCAGGCCTTTTTAAAGGCGTTATCACAAACCTTTTAAAAACCATTCATGAAGAGGATAATATCTTCAGTTTCAACCTTTAGCCGGGTAGGCAAGACCTACTTTGATGAAACTCAGGCCAAAATTTCAAAACTTATTCTTTAAGCTCGATATACCAACTGATTCATAGCCTCTAAACATGTACTATTCCATTTCTTACATGAATGCATTTACACACTCTTGTCCCCCAGCTAAATCCTCCTTCATTTATCCATCCATTCAGCCACAGATGATTTTTCAAGATTCAATTTGAACTTAATTTTTAAAATGGTCCATAGCCTACTAAACCTAGACAGCTCTCCTCCCCGGACTCTTTTGTATAGATCATAACAAGAGTGTTTAGCGTAATTCAGAGAACACTGCTTAGGCAGGGCCTACTCTGGGCATGCTTCTATGTCTTAATCACCTTAGCATGTCCTGTGGTTTTCATGTAATGGATAATCAATAATTATTGAATTGAATTTAGCCCAAATAGCGATTGAATTACAAACTGAGCTAATTATAAACTTGAACAGTGCAAGGAATTTTAGATTACTTTGGTGAATAGGAAAGGAATGCTGGAAACAAGCTTATTCCATTTTACTCCTTAAAGCTCTGAAGGTCTTAGCGCATCAAGCCTGTTGAAGGTCTTTAAAAGAGTCAAACTGAATGAGCTTGTTGTGAGATGGGTACAGTTCTCTTATCAGAAAATGTAAATAGAAAGCTCAAAAGACAATGGCCAACTCTGTAAATGAAACTGTAGTAACAAGAGCACAATTGTTTCTTACAAAGACGACCACCTCTTTGAAGAGTTTTATGTGGCCTCCCTGGAGCTCTTTTGATAGGTAAGTAGCTCATTGTTCCATCTGCCTAAAGGCAAACACAGATGAGTGGCAGGGACCTGGAAGGGAAGGCTCATAGAATGGGCCTGGGGTTGGGTTGCATCAAAGACATTTTGATTCTAAGTCAGTGGAATTTAAAAATCTAGACGTGTGTCTCTTGGGGCTAAAGACAACAGTTGCAAGAGGTGAGAAAGACAAAGCAAAATGGCTGGTGTCAGAATCCTGCCGTATTTACAGATTACAAGTATCACCTGGGACTGCAAATTGTGTTATTGGCTACATTTAGAGAGAAATTCAGATCAAAACAGGTGAGCAGATTTTACCTAGAGCCAAAACTACTCCTTCCGTAGCTTCCTCTTCTCAGTTAAGAGGAATCTTATTCTTACAGTTGTTTGTACCGAAAGCTTGGAGTGGTCTTTGACTCTGCATATTCCTGACATCCTTCATCTATTTCATTTAGAGGCCAGTGCCTCCCCCACCTCCTCTGGGATCGGCCCCAGGGGAACTCCCATCATCACAGGCCTGATTTCTCCACTTCTACCCTTATCCCTCTGTGTCTCAGCATAGTAACGGCGGAAGGAGCCCTTTGAATATGCCAGATCACAGCCCTCCTTTGCTTAGGGCCTTCTCATAGAGGGGAACCCAATGTCTTTAAAGTGACTGGCACACCTCGGTGATCTGGCCTTAGGTTTTCATGACCCCATCTATTCCTCTACATTTGGATCCTTCACCTGCCTCCTCTGGCCTCTGATATTATTCAGCCCTGACAGGTACATTGGCAATCAGGGACTCCTCTTCTATCCCGGTCCCTCTTCCTCTGGCTTGCAAACCACTTTCTCCTCACTCTCCCTCAACCTTTATTCAATGTCACCTTCCACAGCATGGCATTACCTGACTGCCATGGTTCAAGTGTAATTCCCAATGCTTTCTCCCTCTTCCCTCTTTTGTTTTTCTCTATAGAATTATCACCTGACAATTTCTTCACAAAAGTGAAAGTGCTGCTATATAGACAGGTAAGCGTCATGGTCAGATGCTTGCTGGAAAGCTAAGTGAATCGAAAAATGAGTGAATTCTTTACATTAAATGAACTCAGACAAAAATTACATGCCAAAGGATTCAGAGTGAATGTAGAACCAAATAATATAAGTACCAAATATTGGTCTATGAGAAGAGCTCATAAACTGCTTTTTCATACGTTAACCATTTCAATAATGAGATTCCTTAGCTATTAGTGCTTTTCGAAAAACTGTGGAGAATGGCAGAAAATAAAGACAAAAACGATGAAAGATGAAATGAACAGAGAAAAACACCATAAATGACTTAACTGGATCCAGATTATCTAGGCAATATTTAAGGATTGTCTAACACAGTCTTCTAGGTTATCTGAATTTATGTTGTCTCTGGGCTAACTTCTTTCACTGTTTTTGAATTATTTACAACTGTAAATTATAGATAACTCAACTGTAAATAATTATTTTGTGCGAACATGTGTTATCAGAATTTCCCTCAACCAATATGTGGATTTTATTTTTTTAATGTATTTCAGCATTACATACTTATATATGGAGATTCTATGAAATATCTTTGGAAAAATTTGCAAGGTCTTACTAATTTCCTCATTAATGACTCAGTTAAATAAAATCTTTGATACATTAATTTTACATTTGTATGAAATGTATAATTTTTAAAATTATCCTTTAACAGAATGGAACCACTATTACATGCCAGGCCTTACTGAATTTAATTGCAACAACGGTATTATGGAGAAACAGAACCTCAGAGAAAGTCTTGTGTTCCCCAAGCTCACAAAATGGTGTCCTACTTAAGAAAATCAAGAATAAATTTGACAAAAGTCCAATCGATTGGTAAAAACCTGGAAAAGGCAACAGTGATCACTAAATTGGAGCTTGTTTCTAGAAAACTTGGGGTGAGACTACAATTTACTATTTTGACAAGGTTCCTAGACAGGTAGATTATCCAAGGGCAGCACATAGCTGTCAGCAAGGCTCAGACAACATCATTTACAAGATACATGTGCAGAACAAACATGGCTCAGTGTTGGGGTGGTCACAGGCGCCACTTAAGAATTAGAACCACTGCATAGTGTTTAATAACGAAGTCCTGTTGAGAAAGAGGTTCAGGGAGAAAACAAGCCACAACATTAAACCTAACTCTGCGGGGGACTAGTTGGAAGGAACTGCAATGCTCACCCTGGTAGTTGAGGAGGGCCAGTGAACACAGAGAGAACACGATGTGTCTTCGCATAAAGGTGCTGCGGTCACGTAGAGGAGAGAACTTAAACCCATTCCTTTGGCATCACAAAAGAGAAGTAGGAGCAATATATAGACGTTAACAGGAAGTTGGAAGGCGTGTCTAATGACTAGGCTATAAAAAAGACGTTTTCAATGATTAGGCTACAGAAAACGTGTTTCCAACGTGTAGGCTACAAGGAAGGTGTTTCCAATGATTAGTCTACAAAAACAGTGTTTCCAACGTGTAGGCTATAAGGAAGCTGTTTCCAATGATTAGGAACATCATCTCTTAACAGGCACTTTACAGAGGATGCAAAACAGTGAAAAGGACGCCTTCTAAGTGGTACATATGATCTGCTCCCACCCTAAGAATCAACACTTCTTCCAACTTTTTAACTAGAATTAATTGGAAACTCAGATTTAATGCTTCGCTGGAAAACATGTTTGATACAGTCAGCAGAGATCTGATTTAAAGAACGCTTTAATTCTTCCTTCAGTGCCAATGTGTCTTGATTGTCACACTTTTAAAATATTAATTTTACTCATATTAAAATGTTATTTTCTTCTCTTATTCAGAAAATCACAAAAATTATTTTAAAATAATTAGTTCTCATACTCTTGCACAGCCTCAAATATGGTCTCCTCTAATAATTAAAAAAGTGAAATCCTAATTTTTGCTTGATAATTTACATATGGTACAGAAAGCATGTATGTACTTGGTTTATTTTGTCCATTACTTGATCTGTGGCAAGAGTGCTTCATTGTATATCTTAACACTTTTATTTTAAAGCTATATGTCATTTATTGACATATATTTAAGGTAATAACAGATAAAATGATTGAATAAAATGAGAGGGACCCAGGGAACCTAATTTATGCTCTGTAAAAAATAAAAGGAAATTTTAAAACAATATTTAGAATTATATTCCAAAGAATAGCTATTTGAAAGTTACTGATCATCACTTTGAAAAGTTAAAATATTTAACAAGATATTCTGCAAACAATAAGAAAAATAATTGTAAACAAATGATTTATTTATAAAATATTGACTGCTTTGTTATATCAAGAAAATATTGAAATGAGTATAATAGCTGAAAACAAGCATTTTTACTTTCATAAATGTGGACATTCACTTTTAATTTCAATAGAGAAACTTATTTTAAAATACTGTTCAATATCATTGATCTTACTTATTTAAAAATTTGGTATAGATACCCTTTCTATAAGGATGGTGACGTATGATTAAACAAAGTTACTCAATTTTAGAAAAATTAAAGTAGAAATTTTTACCATAATATTTTGATAATTTACATTTCATTCTATGTAAATCTATAGCAATATTACCTATTTATATTTCATATATATCATTTTTATATGTACACATATATTGTTTAAATTCCTCAAAGAAATCAAAATATTAAAATTCTGCATTAAGTAGTATTTTAGGATGTGGACCTGAATTATGCAACATTTTCTCAGCTTGTGTTTTGAATTTGGATAATTATAACCTTATGCTAAATTCCTGGAATACAGATTTTAAAATTCCAATGATTTTCCAAACCAATGACTGCTTAAAAATTAAAAAATAAATGATTTAAAGGTTTTAATTTTTAAGCCATTATTTTACATTTTAAACTCTCACAGTTACATTATGGAATTTAGGAATAGGACAATCAATGTCAATTATTCACACAAATGGAGGGGAAGATCAGCACAGACAACCTGATGCCATTGGGGTCTATGAAATTGGGAAAGTGAGTGGCTAACCCTTTACTCCGTGTATGTAGTCTTTAAACCAGACAGCTTACAGGAATATTATTTCATTTCCTAAGCACTGATTTCACAAACTAATACCAGTCTCTACAAATCCAGAGAATCCCCTGCTTTCCTCCTGCACCTGCCCTGCAATTAGGATGTGCCTTTTTCTTGTACTTTGGTCTCTCTATATCAATAGCAGTTACACACAGATATGGACAGGATGGCATTGTGCACCACTTCACCTAACTTGGGGAGGTTAGTTTCCTTTATCTCTAAAAATGAAGTGCATATTATTCTAGGTGACTCTCAGATTTAAATGACGTAAGGTATGCAGGAATATGTAGCATACAGTAACACATAAATGTTAGTTATTTGCAACCAAATGGTGTTGCGTTTTCTTTTAACCTATTATCTTATAACATGTCAGAAAAATAGAGATAAGATTGTAAAATATGAACACGCAAATGATCCTAGCACTTATTAATAATTTAATATATGAGGAGTAGCTTTTCAAATCAATGAAAAAGGACAAACTAATCAATATATAATATTAAAGCAAATGATTTTCTACTGGGGAGGGGGATTTAGGTCCCTGAGTCATATGAGACACACACAAAAAAATGAATTTCTCAAATTCCAAAGCCATTAAATAAGAGATACTATCAAAGAAATAAAAGCAAATATAGGCAAATATGTATGCAATCACAGTATAAACCACATACACAAGAAACTAGAGACTGAAAATCATAAATTTGTCTGCCTTAGACAATTTCTACACATGCAAATAATCTTCATAAGTGAAAATTTAAACATAAGAACTGCCTGCAAACTTATAACACAATAAAATTTTAATAAAGTTAAAATTTTAATTTTAATAAATCAAAATTATGTTTATGTTTATAAATATATCAGCAAGGTGACAGACGAATGTTCCAAGTAGAAAAACACATACCACCCAGACATCATAAGGAGGATTTTATGCTGGTGTTGTCTGACTTGAGCTGATTAGAATAAGAAGAGGACGGAGAATTGGTCTATCAAAGAAAGGCAGCATGCCACAGAAGTAAAAGAAATTCTGTAGAATGGAGAGAGACTGAAAATGGATAATAGGAGCTGGTAAGGGCTACAGTCTTTTTTTTTTTTTTTTTTTTTTTTTTAAGAAAATCTGCTTTGTATTTAATAGAATAATTGCAGAGAGCAGTAACTAAAATTATATAAACAATTTATATATGTATATTTTATTGTGTTTTAGGTTTTGGAGTACATGTGAAGAACATGCAAGATTGTTGCATAGGTACATACATGGCAGTGTGGTTTGCTGCCTTCCTCCCCATCATCTATATCTGGCATTTCTCCCCATGTTATCCCTCCCCAACTCTCCACCCCACACTGTCCCTCCCCTATTTCCCCCCCCACAGACCCCAGTGTGTGATGCTCCCCTCCCTGTGTCCATGTGTTCTCATTGTTCAACACCTGCCTGTGAGTGAGAACATATCATTTTTGTATTTTCAGTAGAGAGGCGAGTTCACTATATTGGCCAGGCTGGTCTCAAACTCCTGACCTCAGGTGATCCACCCACCTCAACCTCCCAAAGCGCTGGAATTACAGGCGTGAGCCACTGCGCCTTGCCCTTTTAATAGTTTTTGTTGGTGTTATTGCTGTTGGTTTCATTTTGTTGTCTGTTCTGTTTATTTGCACAATCATATCTTTCATTTTTTGTAATTAATAAGCTAACAAAAGCAAAGTATTATTTAGAAAATTCATGGTTGAGACTGTGAATTTAAAAAATTTAATGTTACATATTTAAAAAATAATAGAGATTAAATTTGTAAACAAGTTGCATTGACTACTAAAAGTCTCTTGTGTAATCTTGCAATTAAAATATGATTTGCTTCACCAGCATAACTGATGATTCCTTTTTCACAGGAAATAAAACTTCTGTTAGAAAAACATATGCTAGGCCGGGCGCGGTGGCTCATGTCTGTAATCCCAGCACTTTGGGAAGTCGAGGCAGGCGGATCACGAGGTCAAGAGATTGAGACCATCCTCGTCAACATGGTGAAACCCCGTCTCTACTAAAAATACAAAAAAATTAGCTGGGCATGGTGGTGCTCGCCTGTAGTCCCAGCTACTCGGGAGACTGAGGCAGGAGAATTGCTTGAACCCGGGCAGCGGAGGTTGCAGTGAGCCGAGGTCGCGCCACTGCACTCCAGCCTGGCGCCTGGTGAGGGACTGAGACTGTCTCAAAAAAAAAAAAAAAAAAAAATGCTAGAAAATACTATAATTTTTTTCATCATAACAATAGAGATTGGAGGTTAATAATCATGTATTTATTCTAACATAAATTTCACATGTAAATTTAGGGTCATAAAAACATGGTATTAGTATTCAACATCATTTTGGCTTTACATTTTGAAATTTTGGTAATTAAATGTGATTAATTCAGCTTCTTTTAAATGTACGGTAAAATCATATATTTTGGCAATACTCACCTGAATTAACACTGAAATTGAACATCATCACTACTTTTTAGAAGTATAAAATAGGTATTTATAAAACAAAAAGGGGCTTTAAAATAAAACAAAATCAAATAGGTCTCCACAACACTTTTAGTCAGCACTGAGTGTTTGAGGCTGCCTCTAGAAATAACAACTCATAGTCTAATACCATCCCCAAGGCTGTGGACTCCCAGGTCAAATGCCAATTCAAATCCTGACTTCACCACTCAACTTATGGATAGTTTTTTTAAATTCCTTTGCTCCCGTTTGTTCATATTTAAGGATTAGTTGCCACAAAGAGCGCCTGACACATATCACCATGATTCCCTGGATTCCTTAGGAAAAAACTAGAGTCAAAACTTAAACAATAGGCTTTTTTTGTGAAGGAAAATCCCAGGGAATCAAGGGTGAAAGAGAAAGAAATGAGGCAGGGAAAGAAGGTAAATAAATGCACGACGTGTGTTTCTGAGTGCCAGCTGCTGTCTGCCTAGGATGGGCAGGTGGCTGTGGCTACAGGGATTTCTCTCCGGCAGGGCTGGTGAGACCCCAGCCCAGGGCAGCCGTGTCAGGGGAGAGGGAAGGGCAGGTGTTTCTCTGCAGGATCCCTCCTTCCTGCCACCTGTCTCTTCAAAGACACAGTTTACCCAATGGGCATTCAGTGACCCCTCATTATCAGACTGTCTTGCTGGGTGGACACCTCCAGTTGAGCCCAGCACAGGTGAGAGGTTCCCAGTGACAGACCTACCTAAGGCTAGAGCCACTGCAGCTCCACCAAGGTGTGGATGCTGGAAGCTGAAATGGTCCTCACTGTGGGGAAGCCGAGGCCTTGGTGCTGGAAGGAGTGAAGCAGTCACCCTACCAGAAGGGCTCTCCTTGAGCTGTCGGCCAAGCCTAGATCAGACTTGGGGGATTTAGTGCTGAGAAAAATTGGGAGCAGGGGAAGCGGAGTGCCTCAGAAACTGAGTTTGGGAACAGATATAATTTTCAGATATTTAGATTTAATAACTATAATTAAAATGCAGCATTATGTGAGTGGCCTAGCATTTTCATAAGATGCTCTGTGACCTACACAATTTAAATGTACATCTTTTTTAAAAAAATTGCAAGATGAGAAGTTCCTATTTAAAGTGACTTCTGCACAGAGAAGGCAGTGTGGGATATCCAGGAATCAGTTTACTGGGTACTGGAAGTGACACAAGGCATGTTCCCAAAGGGTGGAGTGAAACAACCTTTGTCAATTACACATATACCTTTGTCAATTATGCATATACTTATTCAAACCTCTTACAATTGTTCTGTACTTTAAGTGAGAAGTTTTATTAAGGTGCTACATCTTTGGTTAGTATGTGTTATACTATGTTTTTGGTTTGTTTGCTTTAACTGGACATCATTTATGTGAATCTCATAATCCTCATCTATAACTGGCGACAAAACCTGATACCTGATCAACCTTTGCCTGGTGCATGATAGGTATTCAATAACTATTAATGCATTCCATCCATTTTCATCCATGCAGAAAACTGCTAAGTGCTGTGAACTCAGTGAATTCTATTACCATTCACTTTCATCTCCTCTATAGCACTCCCCTAGTTAAAACTGATTTTAACCTATTTTTTATGGGCCCATAAGACCTACCCCAGGCTGTTATGTTCACAGGCCTAGTTCCTATAACAGCAAAAATGTGCAATATTCTTGCTTCCCTTCTTTCCCTTTTTACATACTCTTTCACCCACCAAATGATTCACTTAATTTTAATACTGAAAAGCTTCCTTAGAAATGCTTATTTCCTGATTTCCTCCTAAGGTTAAAAATAGTAAAAAGCAACTCAAAGAAACATGAATTGCCTCATGTGACAGTTTAATTTATTTTTACATCTTCTAAGCTGTGGGAAATATTAAGATTTGAAACACAAGTCCAAAGTATAGAAATACTTTGTAAAGTTAAGTAATATATTTTGTCAGTAAGTTACAAATTCCTTTAGATAAAAATTGAATCAATATTTTCTTCATTAGCTTTCCCCCCCAAAAAAGCTAGTAGATGTATAAATCAAAGACAATTTAATGCACTACCTTCTATTTTATGTACCAATATTGATGATAGCAAACAGCATTAATCATGGAGCAAAAGAAAGTATTATTGGCAGGGCATTATATACTATCAGAGAGTAAACTATAAATTTTCAAATGTCAAGTTTATTTTATATGGCCATTGTGCTTGTTAAATGGTTATTGTAAAGCTAATTCTTCTCCAAAATGTACACTTTTTCCTTAGCTAATAGAAATTCATAAAATACATAACAAATTTTAATGGTGTTCAAAATACTTAAATATTCTTTGGAGAATAATCGCAACATATTTTGTAAACTTTGACATCATTCTTCGATTTTTGAAAACAAGGCTAGGCTTAAAAAGCAAGACAAATGGAAATATAATTTAGTTTCCAGCAATTGTAATTCATTGACCTCAGTTAATTTGCAGAAATTTTCTCAACCTCAGTTTATTAATTCTTGCAAAAGGAATGATAATCCCTACACCAAAACACTGTTTCAACTCCTAGGGAAGATAACATAGAGATAACAAGAAGAACGGCAGGACTCAGTGCTATTTAAATGTTGAAATGTCTAAAGAAGTAAGACACAGCTATATCCATTTTCTGGCATAAAGAATATTAGAATTCTTTAATAAGGTTAATTTATACCACCTTGACCAACATGCTGAAACCCCGTCTCTACTAAAAAATGCCAAAATTAGCTGGGCGTGGTGGCATGTGCCTGTAATACCAGCTACTCGGGAGGCTGAGGCAGGAGAATTGCTTGAACCCAGGAAGCAGAGATTGCAGTGAGCCGAGATTGCACCACTGCACTCCAGCCTGGGAGATAGAGTGAGACTGTGTCTCAGAAAAAAAAAAAAAAAAAAGGTTAATTTATAAATAAAATAAATATCAAATGAACCCACAACTTGGAAATGTCCTCAGAGTCCTGAGAAGATAACCCTGGAATTATATATTAATATTGTCAGTATATTATCTCAGCAATAAATTGAAGTTGCTTTTATTTGCTTGCGAATGTGTTTTTGTTGGGAAGTATAAAAAAGGAATTTTGTGCAGTTGAACAGCTTCACTTTACCACCTATGTCTGGTTACAGAATTGATTATAGTTAACAGTTACAGCTTTCACTTTAGTAACTAAATAGTGAAACTAGAAAAACAACAACCACCACAATATATTTGGTGCAACTTACTATACAACCAAAATAACAAAGACCTTAATGGATTCTCAGTACTTTCATAAATAACTTTGCCTCTTATTTTATTTGCTTGATCACTCATTTCACTTCCAGAGCACAAATAACACTTTTCTCAAAAAATTTAGTTGGCAGCTTTAAAAATGACTTTCTAAATTTAAATGTAGCAACCACCTACGTCCAAGTTAGCAAATGTGGCATTCCATCTCTCTCTAAATCTCTCTCTTTTTAATTAAATACTTTTAATAATCTTCTGCCAAGAAACTGACACTAATTTGGGATGTAAACATTTAAAGAGCATACTGCTTATATAGCAAGCATCAGATACTGTCTTACAATTTTCATGTGAATTCTCACATGTATTTAGACCTGATAATGTTGTCAATTTGGCAGTATGATACAGAGTTTTGAGGACAGGCCATTAAGCCTTCAATAGGTTTAAGGACCCACCCATCCTAAGCAACAGGGGAGAGAGGCAAATTTAGGGGACACCTCTAGAGGTAATCAGTACATGATTATTCCATCATTCCAATAATCCTCTCTTCTTTTAAAATGTGTATCTCACCTTGAATGATATGCTTTCTCTGAGAGACTAGAGTCATATGCAGTACTAACAAGGATCATATAACAATATGTTCAGGGTTGAAGTTTCCAATAAAGTTTATTTTCCTTTTAACTTGTCAATATTAAAAAGCAAGAACCTGTTGCAACAATATACTTATAATTTTGAGAACTTAAAAAAAATTAATAGGAGCCTCTCACAAATAAAAAGAAGCATACAAACAAGTACAAAAGAAACATGATAGCAAGATTTATCATTTATCCAAAGTAGCTCTTTCAAAGAGCTAGAATAAGTTTTAAAACTACAAACTGGAGCTGGGAACAGTGACTCACGCCTGTTATCCCAGCACTTGGGGAGCACAAGGTGGGCTGATCACCTGAGTTTAGGAGTTTGAGAGCAGCCAGACCAACATGCTGAAACCCCGTCTCAACTAAAAACACAAAAATTAGTAGGGTATGGTGGCTGGTGCCTATAGTCCCCGCTACTCAGAAGTCTGAGGCAGAAGAATCACTTGAACCCAGGAGGCAGAGGATGCAGTATGTTGAGATCCAGCCAGTGCACTCCGGTCTGGGCAACAGAACAAGTCTCTGTCTCAATAATAATAATAATAATGATAATAATAAACAGTAAACTGGATAAAGCAAACATACTTATCCAGTCATTCTTCCTGGGGAATGTGATCATCGCTTCTGTTAGAGAAATCTGAAGTAGCTGAACCATGTCCAGTTAAAAGGAACTCTGTTGTGTGCTGTTTGAGAATCTGTTTTCTACTATCTTCCTAATGCCACGAGAGTGCATTGTTATCTCATAAAAAAAATACTAGAAGGAAATTATCACTGTAAGGAAAAGCAGGACTTCTCATGTCTAGTGTAGCTCTGAGTTGACCCCCCAGGATGAATTTGCACAAATCACTTAACCTCTGTGTTTCGGCTGCCTTTGGGAGACTGTTTTACCTGTTCGCTGAGAAAATCACATTTCTCACTAGAATATTCGGGCCTTAATTGAAGTTTCCAAAGTGCGGTAACATCCTTATCTCGAGTCTATTGCGAGCGTAACCTTCTAGTCTCATGAAAAAGCAGGGGCCTCATGTAGATCTATTAGACATCCAGACACTTGGCCGGGGAAATCTCTCCTCCTCTTTGCATGGTGCATAGAGTGGAGGTCCTGTTCCTGCAATCAACGTGGCTCAGCTTCACCTTACTAAAAACCAAGAATGCATCAGAAACAAGCACGTCTGCGTGTCGTTCTCTAAAGTTGGCTTGCATTTACTGCCTATGGGGTCCCTGTGTAGCTGGTATCCATCTCTTTCTCACAACTACCTGGTAGAGAATCCACATTTTTGAGGTTTCAAAATATACTACATTATGTGTAGAAGACGAGGACCCAGCAACCAAATGATATGAAGCTGTTTTTCTTGAGACCGACTGGCACAAGAAACACAGCTTCATATTGGGTTTTGTCACACCGCTGTCCTTATTAGCTGGGGCCCTGGTTACAGACGTAGATTCCGGGCGCGCATCCCTAGTTCTTGAATTCATCTTCGTGGTGACTGGCCCCAGAAATCCACATATGAACTGTCTGCCCCAGGTGAGTCTTTGGTGCAGTTATTTTTGAAACCCTTCACAAAAAAACAGATATTTGTTTCTTTTTATTTATCTCCCAACCCAAGTAGTGACACAATATGAACATATCTAAATGTCACCTAAACAGCAAACTGCCATTTAGACTCCAGCCTTGTTTATAACGAGCTTCTCAAGGCTTCAGAGCCACACACGTAACATTCAGAATACACGTCAGTTCCAGATTACAGTCAATGGTGCTTGTTTTGCTTTTCCTTCCTATCAGCGAAGGTAGAGTCTTAAAAACACGAGTCTAATTTACACCCCCACCAACAGTGGAAAAGTGTTCCTATTTCTCCACATCCTCTCCAGCATCTGTTGTCTCCATATTTTTTAATGATCGCCATTCTAACTGACATGAGATGGTATCTCAATGTGGTTTTGATTTGCATTTCTCTAATGACCAGTGATGATGAGCATTTTTTCATATGTTTGTTGGCCTCATGTATGTCTTCTTTTGTAAAGTGTCTGTTCATATCCTTTGCCCACTTTTGAATGGGCTTGTTTGTGTGTATGTACCCATGCACATTTCCCTGCTGTGTCAGCCCAACTACACTAACCCTTATCTTTCTCATGTTTAAATAAGTATAATGCATTAAAGTCTATACCTTAATTAATCGAAAGAATTATTTCAATACATATAAAACAACAAATCTCAATGATAAGGAGACCTTGGGTCACAGTTGGACTGTGGTGTTTTTTTTTTCTTTCTTAGTGGTAGATAAAATAATGATGTATTCAGCATGAGAAGGCATATTAAATTTGCTCAAATATCTTCTCATATGCTGTTTTAAACACAGAGAAGGAATTAACCTGATTTTATTTGGTGAAGTACTATGCTAAAACTTTTCATGTGGTATTTCATCTAATCCTTACAAAATAAACTTTAAACGCATGAGGGGAATAAAAGCACTAAGAGGTTAAATATCTGAGACCACAGACTTTGTAAATGCTTCAAGACTTAGCCTATTTGGTTTGGTCCATATATTAGACTACCTCTTTAAGCTTAAAGATGTAGGTATTAGATACTATGCCTACTACATGCCAGAGACTACTCTGAGCACATAATGGGATTACCTCGTTTAACTTTTAATAATCCCATGAGGTAGGCACTCCTCTTACTTCCATTATAGAAGTCAGGAAATTGTAGCACATAGAGATTAAGTAACTTGATCCAAGTGACTGGAAGTGTGGAAGCAACAGGAGGCTGGCTTTAGGATCCATTACTCTTAGCTGCTATATTTTACAGGCTTTATCAGTACAAGTCTTTCCAGAGATTTATGAATTATCCTGCCAGATCCTTCCAAGAGCACCTTTATGACTGTATACCAAAATCATTTGATTAAAAGGTAGCAATGGAAATTCCTCAAGGACCTAGACATAGAAATTCCATTTGACCCAGCAATCCCATTACTGAGTATATATCCAAAGGGTTATAAATTGTTCTATTATAAAGACACATGCACACGTATGTTCATTGCAACACTGTTTACAACAGGAAAGACCTGGAACCAACCCAAATGCCCTTCGATGATAGACTGGACAAGGAAAATGTGGCACATACACACCATGGAATACTATGCAGTCATAAAAAATGATGAGTTCGTGTCCTTTGTAGGGACAATGGATGAATCTGGAAACCATCATTCTCAGCAAACTGACACAAGAACAGAAAATCAAACATTGCATGTTCTCACTCATAGGCGGGTGTTGAACAATGAGAACACATGGACACAGGGAGGGGAGCATCACACACTGGGGTCTGTTGGAGGGCACTAGGGGAGGGGTAGCAGGGGGTAGGGAGGTTGGTGAGGAATAACATTTGGAGAAATGCCAGCTATAGGTGACGGGGGAGATGGACGCAGCAAATCACATGGCCATATGTGTACCTATGCAACAATCCTGCATGATCTGCACATGTACCCCAGAACCTAAAGTACAATAACAAATATATATATATATATATACTCCTTTTTAAAAAAAACTTTTAAGTTCAAGGGCACATGCACAGGTTTGTTACATAAGTAAACTTGTGTGACAGGGGTTTGTTGTATAGATTATTTCACCACCCAGGTATTAAGCCTAGTACCCAGTAGTTATTATTCCTGATACTCTCCCTTCTCCCACCCTCCACCCTTCAATACCCTGCAGTGTGTGTTGTTCCCCTCTATGTGTCCATGTGATCTCTTCATTTAGCTTCGACTTATACACAAGAACAGTGGGTATTTGGTTTTCTGCTCCTGTGTTACTTTGCTGAGGATGATAGCCTCCAGCTCCATCCATGTTCCTGCAAAGGACATGATCTTATCTTTTTCTTATGGCTGCGTAGTATTCCATGTGTGTATATACCATATTTTCTTTATCCAGTCTATTATTGATGGGCATTTAGGTCGGTTCCATATGTTTGCTATTGTGAATATTGTTGCAATGAACATACACATGCATGTGTCTTTGTGGTAGAATTATTTACATTTCTTTGGGTATATACCTAGTAATGGGATTGCTGGATTGAATGTATTTCTGTATTTAGGTCTTTGAGGAATTTCCACACTGTCTTTCACAATGGCTGAACTAATTTATACTCCCACCAACAGTTCCTGTTGCTTCAGAACCTCACCAGCATAAGTTATTTTTTGACTTTTTAGTAATACCCATTCTGACTGGTATGAGATGGTATCTCATTAGAGAAATGCAAATCAATAATCAAACTCTTAATTTGCTATCTACGCTTTTTTGAGTAACTTTATAAAGTGGGTGACAAGTAGAGGCATGTATATAAAATGTTCCAAATATATTAATTTTTAGTGAGTATGGGAGACGTAAGTATAAAAAATAAAAAATTAATAATAGAGGAATGGAGTTAGGTAGTAAAATATTTTAGCAATTGATAGGCTTTGGCTCTGTGTCCCCACTCAAATCTCATCTTGAATTGGACTCCCATAATTCCCACATGTTGCGGGAGATAAATGAATGATGGGGGCAGTTTCCCACATACTGTTCTTGTGGTAGCGGCTAAGTCTCATGAGATCCGATGGTTTGATAATGGGAAATCCATTTCATTTGGTTCTCATCTGCCCTTGCTGCTGCCAAGTGAGACATGACTTTCACCTTCCACCATAATTGTGAGGCCTCCCCAGCCATATGGAACTGTGAGTCCAATAAACCTCTTTCTTTTGTAAATAGCCTAGTCTCAGGTATATATTTATCAGCAGCATGAAAATGAACTAATACACCAATAGATAAAGTATTTTGCTTAATGCTCCTATATTTTCTAAAGCTGGCTAATTATATCTAAAGATAAAAATAAGTCAATACCCACTTAAAAAACCCAAATGCTTTCATGTAACAGACTTCTAATCAATAAAGCAATAATGTATGATGTATGAAGGTCATACAAACATGAGTGACAAGGGCACCAAAACTTATATTGCTTTTCTCTCAAGGATATTGAAGTCAAATAGGTGATTCATTTTCAATACAAGCATAAGTACAGCTAAGACTAATTTAAAAGAGCAAAATATGATTTATGGGCTAACCACACATTTAATTCATTTTTATATGAGAAACACTGATTTTGGTTGCCATGAAGAAAATGACAGAAAGGTTCAAATAGTTCTAGAAAATAATCTGGAATAAAATAAGTAATGAATGACTGATTTACCATTTAAATTTTTATTAATATCGGTTGAATGATTTGTGAGAGTTTCAAAAACTCTAGAAAATGGCAAAATACTTCTGAGTGTTTCACAATACTTAGAGTAAATTGAAAATGAACTGAAAGGATCTGCTTATTCAAGCCAAGAATTGTGGCTTACTTTGCTGTATAGCTCTGTGGTCTCTCATGGACAGTCCCGCATTTTCTGAGAGAGCACACAACCCTGGGGGCCACATCATATTACCTGTTCGTTCATGGGGCTGCATTAGGCGTTTCTCAGTCTGCCAAGAGATGCTTCAGCATCGGTTCAAAATGAAAGGATGTCTGTTAAACAGGAGAGCTGGGGTCACAGGATTCCATGAGAAAGGCTAGAAGGATTTGTGGAGGCCACTTCCCTTGTCAGCAGAGTGACAGGAGTGCAGCTCAGATGACTTGGAAAAAAACTTGCTTTGTGATTGTTTTCCAAAATTCTATGGCAGGTCTTTCTTCTGTGAAAAAGGTTTCATTTGTTTTTTTCCCCTCTGTCCTGGTCATTTTTATGTTTAAATTATGTGGATTTTTAAAATTTTAACATTAAGAGAAAGAGAAAGGTGAGGTTTACTTACATGATGAACACTCTTTCATTCACCAATTATATCAGAACCAGAAGACACAGAGAGGGGTGGGGCTTTTCCTTCTTTGTTTCTGTATATGGGCAATTTGAAGGAGGCACAAACAGAACAGGAAAACTTTTTTTTTTTTTTTTTTTTTTTTTTTTTTTTAGACAGAGTTTCACTCTTGTCCTTCAGGCTGGAGTGCAGTGGCCCCATCTCAGCTTACTGCAACCTCCACCTCCCGGGTTCAAGTGATTCTCCTGCCTCAGCTTCCTGAGTAGCTGGGATAACAGCTGTACACCACCTTGCCCGGCTAACTGAACAGAAAAACTTAAGCAAGCTCTTAAGTCCATCTCATAACACCCTCCCCTCAGAGTCATACTAAATAAACAGATTCATCACTCGTACACTCAACTGTTAACTTTGAAGGTTGACGTGACCTGCTCTATGAGAGGGAAAGTGAGGCAGATATTGAAATGATCACTATGCCATATGGCTTTCACCCCATTTTCTACTCATTTCTACCACCAGAAAGGAGATGATGAGAGATGATCTGTATTTAGGTTTTCCCAAATAGGGTCTAAGGCATAGGCTGTATGTGTTTCCTTAGATGCCTACAGATTTGTAGAAAAGAGAGTGTCCTTAATACTACTTCACCTCTAGAATCCTACTTTTTATCCCTTGAGAAAAGACACTGGTTATACACCTTGGTCTCAGAGAAAGAAACTCCCAAATCTATTTGAACTGCCTAGAAATAAATGAAGCACCATCATGTTCAAGCTTGCCTGGAATGCCTGTCAGCTGAGCACATTTATCCCCAGTTGATAGTTTTACCAACCAAACTTTTCAAACAATCTGTCTTCATGTTTGTCTTTCACGTGAGTTATCACCAAATGAAACCATTGCCCTATAGATGGAGCCTGATGTCCTGACTCTCCCAGGGAGAGAAAGGGCTTCCGTGGATTCACAGGTTCCTTCAAATGTGTGCCTGGGCTGGGCAGCAATCCTGCTCCTTCAATTCCTAATCTTACCATCAGTAGTCAGTTAATGGAATGACAGCATTCTGATAATTGGGTAACTTTATTTCTTGCCTCTCCTATCCTTGGATGCTCAAGCTAGAAAATGGATAATGCCTTTACTGTCAAAATTGATCTTCTGCGCCATCACAGAGCCAAGGTTAATAAGGCTGACCAAAATCAAGATGTTAACAAATTAACAAAACAAATCCCAAAATAATACATAATCTTAATCCCAAGAAATCCAATGGCTTTACTTTTCCAAAGTTAGTGACATATTGAAATGCATCTGCTAGTGACAAAGGAAATGGCAAATTCTGAAATGTGGCAACATACAAGCACAAATGTCACAAATCCCATTATGGTGACATTTCGTTCTGACTAGGGAGTCAGAAGTGGATTTTCCGGCAGCCAGGAACTTTAATTATTCTGTAGTCACAAAGATCATCACTCTGATATTGATAGATATTGGAAGATAAGCTTCTCAATTCCCCCTTATGTAATAGCAATTACTTGTTTCTAGCAATCCTAACATCATCAATTAATAATATCTAAGTATTAAAATTAATTTATGTATATTTCTCTTTCATACACACACACTCACACACTCACACACACACACACACACATATATATACACACAAACATATAAGCACATACAGCTTTTTTCCACCCAGCTACAAAGAACAGCAATTTGTGATGATTCTACCAGGTTGCATCTAAAATCTATATATCTCCTTCTCATTTTTACTTCCAGGAATCATAAAATAATTTACATTTAATTATAACATAGTTGTGAACTACCATATATTTTTAAAACATTTCTTCCTTTATATTAATTTTAGATTATAAAATTAACGATGTTTATGTTTTACATTTTTATCTGTTTACTAATATGTTTGAAGTAAGCATAATAGAAGCTTACCATTGCACAGGTAGTAACTGCGTCTTTCTAAAACTTTATTTGTATAAATACAGCTCAGTGATTTAAACACTGTGAAGTAAAGATAGACTGGGAAACTGAAGTTTGGACACTGTGAATTAAGAAAAAGTGAAATACAAAGCAAAAGTACAAAGAGGATTCCCCTTGGTGGAGGAAAGCAACTCCCTGACAGAAAGAACCTGAGTGATAAAAGATCCCGAAAACCTTTTGCTCCACTGCAAAGATGCCTGCAAAAGTTCCACTTGGCTATTGTTATTAATTACACATCAAGCTCACAGTATTTCTGCACCTAAGATAAAAAGCAAGAAGAAGGGGGAATTACAGTTTAACTAAAGCTTCTCAAGTAGGCAGCGTCCTCAACGGTAACTCACAGACAGAGACCCACAGTGACGGCTACACAGGCTTTAGTTTCAACACCTTCCACATCGAGGTGCTCAGACTAAACAAAATTCCCCTGAAGAGAATTTTAATATCTTTCCACTTTCTAATTAAGTTGAAGAATTTTTTTTTTGTTGCCATTTTAGCCTCAAGGAATAACATCAGATCACATAGGGCGCTATTTTAAGCAATGTGTAATAACAATGAAGTTTGAAAATTAAAGTAGAAATAAGGCAAACCCCTGGTTTTGTTTTAGAAAAGGATTTTCTGTAAAATAATAAGTCCATTTTTAAAAATTATGCTAAAATGCCCGTTCAGAGGATACAAAAATACACTCTACTCAGTCTAACTACCTTAATTATCTATAAAAAAAAGTCCTAAACAAAGTTACAAAAATTAATTAACTTAGGCAAGAGAGAGATAACAAGGCTAAACATGTCTTTATTTCCATTTATCTGTAAAACCAGACTCTTGAGATGAAGAGGAATTAATGGAGAAATGAAAATGAAACGAATGATATGAAACTCTGTGTTGTGGATTGAATGTTTGTGCCCCTCCAAAATTTATATGTTAAAATCTTAACCTCCCAGGTGATGGTGTTAGAACGTGGGGCTCACAGGAGGTGGGTAGGTCACGAGGATGGGGGCCTTGTTTCTTTCTCCCTCTGCCACAGGAGGACACAGCTGGAAGGCACCTGCTTGCTGGTGAGAAAACAGCACCTCACCAGACATCAAATTTGCTGGCACCTTGATCTTTGATTTCCAGCCTCCAGAACTGTGAGAAATAAATTTATGTTGTTTATAATCACCAACTTAACAGTATTTTGTTACAGGAGTTCATACTGAATAAGACACCCTGGGAGTTGAAATGCCTTGAAAGACCTCTACTTAATACAACTACAGGATTGGTTACCATTTGTAAAATGCTTGTAATATTCTAAGTGTGTTCTAAACACTTTACATAGAGAAACTTGTCTCATTTTCACAATAACCTATGGGGAGCTTGTTCTCAGTGCCTCTATTTTACAGATGGCAGATGCGAAGTACGCTCAAACGATTATTAACAAAACAAATAAGTGGTGACTGTCGTCACCCTACTCTGCATCAAACATGGCATTCGTACAATTTTTTTAAAGTGGTGGAGTCAGCAACAGAACCCCAAAAATTTATCTCCAGATTTAGTGCTTTCAAGTCCTGTGCATTACCACCTCCAACCTATAGCAGAATACTTCCTTCTGTCCTCTAAAAAGGAACACCAAAGAATCACATAATCACAGTGTGGTGAAGAGTGTGGTTTGTGGTGTCTGCCAGTGTTGCTAGCACTAAAACGTGCCTTCAGAAGTCAGCTATGACCTGCTTCCTGCATATTAAAAAAGGAAATATTGTTTCTACATTTCCTCCTTATGATAAGACAATACAAATCCTTTCCTGCAGAAGGTACATGCCTTCAGCAATCACTAAACACTTTTTTTTTTGAGACAGTCTTGCTCTGTCACCCAGGCTGAAGTGCAGTGGCGTGATCTCAGCTCACTGCAACATCTGTCTCCAGGCTTTAAGTAATCATCCTGCCTCAACCTCCCGAGTAGCTGGGATTACAGGTGCACACCACCATACCAGGCTATTTTTTTTTTTTTTGTATTTTTAGTGGAGATGGGGTTTTACCACGTTGGCCAGGCTGGTCTCAAACTTCTGACCTCAGGTGATCCACCTGCCTCAGTCTCCCAAAATGCTGGGATGCAGGTGTGAGACACCGTGCGTGGTCTACTAAACACTTCTTACACATTTTCTACTGAAGGAGCCCTAATTTTTCTAAGACTAAGCACAGAGCTGCAGAAAGTTCTGGGAAAATGTTTCAAAGATTCAATGTATAAGGAAAAATGTATTTTAGTATTTTACTGTTGTTTGCTTAAACACATTCATGTATATTTCACATGCAATGCCCGTCAAAACATTTACCATTCTTCAAAGTGGTGCTCAAAGCCTTTTTATTTGTTGGAAAATTATAAAATAGGTAGTTGGGGGAACAGCATATACCCAAACAGAAATGAGAGGTGGTGAGACTGTCTGAAGAATTACCCTCAATGATTGTGTGGCAGACAGGCTACGAAGGTGCCCTGCTCCCCCATCCCTGCCTTCTGGCACCATACCTTCTCTTTAGTGTGGGCATGGCCTGTGACTTGCTTCTGGTCAGCAAGGAGTTAAGGTGATGGCATGTGTGTGAGCACCTGTGTTTGATCCAGCAGGTAAGATTGCAGCACCCTTTCTGCTCACGCTCTGGCTGGCAAGGAAGAAGCAGTTTCCATGGTGCGAGGTGTTTGCATTGTGAGCCCCCAAAGACTGGAAACCAAGGGCAGCCTTTAGGGTCCTCACTGACCACCAGCCAGGAAATGAAGGCCTCAGTCCTATAATTGACAGGTACTAAATTCTGCCATGAACAGCTGACCCTTCTTTAGTAAAGCCTGAGAGGAGAACACTTCCAGGCTGCCACCTGGCTTATAGCCTTGTGAGGTCCTAAACAGGGTGCCCAGCCATGCCTTGCCCAGACTAGGACCCACAGACGCCATGAGGTCATTCATTTGTGCTGCTTTAAGCCACTATGTTTCTAGTCTTCATTAAGTAGCAACAAGAAATGAACGCCAATTGCCTTTGTCACAAAATTGTTGTCTGTCTTTCCAGTGAATCCACGATCCTCAGAATCTTCTAACGGCAACTATTGCTGAATGTCCCTAACCCAGTTTCTAAGGAATAAAATGTGTATTTCACATCAGTGCTATTACTGGTTTTAGCTTTTAGTTTTTTAACTACAACCAATTAATTACTTTAATAATTTAAATTACGTATTTATTCATCCCATTTTTTAAACACCAGCAAGTTTCCATCAACTGTCGTAGATACTAAGGATATGAGATGCAGAGTTCTTCTCATCAAGGTGAACACAAATAAAAAAGAAACAAGACCAAAATCAGGAGAGGGAAAAATGCTGATTTGACATATGCACAGAACGCTTTTGATATACAGAAGAGGCAAACAAGAGACTCTCATCTTCAGGTGCACGGGAGAGAACACAGGCCTAAAGCCAGAACAGTCCAGCATCAGATTGTGCACTAGCTCCACAAAGTCTGGCATACTAATTCAGTTCTAGATATTTCTGTTTTCTCACAAAGTCAGAAATACATTATCCTCTTATTTATAGTGTTACAGCACATGACTTAATACATACAAAGCACATAAGTGGTTTCTAGGAAAATATAACTTATCACAGGAGTGGATAAGGGAGAGTTTTAGAAGAGACAGGAGAGCTGATCTCTGAACGCCAGGGACTTGTTTACAGGCTCACAGTGTATTGATGCTAGGGTCGTGTAGGGAGCTGCCACGCTACCAGCAGTGGTGAGGAGGTCACTTACCAGGATGTAATAAGAAGTGAGTTTACTAATGGGTAGTAGGCTTAATAGTGATGATGAAATAATCTACACAACAACTCCCCATGACACATGTTTACCTGTGTAACAATCTGCACATGTACTGCTAAATTTAAAATACAAGTTAAAATAAATAAATAAGACATCAATATTGAACAAAGAAAGAAAGAAAGAAATTTAGAGAAATCATCAGTGAAGATCCCCAGAGGAGATGCCTGACGTGCCAAGGAGTGCAGGCTTATCTGGAAGGAAACACAAGTCTGGCCGAACCTGACCCGGCTTTCCTAGCAACATGTATTACAGCAATCAGCCTGGTGTCTGCAATACAGTCGTCCTATCTGTGATCAGCTCAGCAAAAGTGCCTTTGAAAAGGGTATCGTAAACAGCTACGGACTTTCGTTGGTGTATCATTTTGGTAACGTCACCTCCTTGCTCTCACATTTCATATTCTGTCTCCTGGAAAATGACTTTTCAATGTTTAATGAAAAGTGGGCAAAAGGTCTGAACAGACACCTCGTCAAAAAAGAGACACGGAGAGAAAATAAGCATACGAAAAGATGCTCAACGTCATGTCATTGGAACAGGAGATACCATCGTTCACCTCCCACTTTTGAGTAAGAATATGCCTGGACACAACGAGGGGAACATCACACACTGGGGCCTGTTGAGGGGTGGAGGGCTAGGGAAAGGACAGCATAAGGACAAATACCTAATGTAGATGACAGGGTGATGGATGCAGCAAACCACCGTGGCACGTGTTTAACTATGTAACAATCCTGCAGGTTCTGCACATGTACCCCAGACTTAAAGTATAACGAAAAGAAAGAAAGAAAGAAAGAAAGAAAGAAAGAAAGAAAGAAAGAAAATGAGATACCATGATATCACTATACACCAGTTAAGAATCTCTAAAATCTGAACACCAACACAACCCAATGCTGTGGGGGTTGTGGAGCAATAGGAAGGTTCACTCATTGCTGGTGCAAATGCAAAATGGTATGGCCACATTGGCAGACGTGTGCCCGTTTCTTACAAAGCTAAACATAGTCTTACTATATGATCCACAGTTGTCCTCTTTGGTCTTTATGTAAATGAGTTGAAAACTTATGTTCACACTAAGTCTTTATAAAACATTTATAGCAGATTTATTCATAATTGCCAAAAATTGGAAGCAACCGAGATGTTCATTAACAGATGAACGGGTAAACAAACTATGGTACATCCACACAGTAGAAGAGTATTCAGAAAAAAAAGAGCTGCAAAGACACAAAATGACATGGAGAAAATACATTTTATATTTATTTATTATTATTATTTTTAATAATAATAATATTATTATTAAATATTATTGTCTCACATTATTGTCCAGGCTGGAGAGCAGTGGTGCGATCATAGCTCACTGCAGCCTCAAACACCTGACCTCAAGTGATCCGCCCACCTCAACCTCCTGAGCAGCTGAGACTGTAGGCACATGTCAGCGTGCTCAGCTAACGTTGTGATGTTTTGTCTACATGGGATGTTGTTATGTTGCCCAGGCTGGTCTCAAACTCCTGGCCTCGAGGGATCCATGGAGAAAACAGAAATGCTTATTACTAAGTGAAAGAAGGCAGTCTGTAGGATGCCAAATATATGGCATTCTGGAAAAGGAAAAACTATAGAAAGTGAATTCAAATTATATTTTACATCACAAGTAAAACTGAGCTTAGATTCGTCACTATATATAAAGTTGATTTCTTTTCTTTTTAACCACATCTGATAATTATAATATTGACCATCTTATAGTAATTTCTCTCATTATTTGCTTTTATTTTTTAGAAGTAAAAACAATATAATCATTTTCAGTAAAGGGATTAAATATTTGGGTTTAATTATGTCCACGAAGCACTAGTGCTGCCTTTGGATATTAACTAATTAATTATTTTATTTATTTATCGAGAAAGAGTTTTGTTCTTGTTGCCCAGGCTGGAGTGCAATAGAGCAATCTCGGCTCACCGTAACCTCCCCATCCAGGGTTCAAGTGATTTTACTGCCTCAGCCTCCCCAGTAGCTGGGATTATAGGCATGCACCACCATGCCTGGCTAATTTTGTATTTTTCGTAGAGGCGGGGTTTCTCCATGTTGGTCAGATTGGTCTAGAACTCCTGACCCCAGGTGATTCGCCCACCTCAGCCTTCCAAAGTGCTGGGATTACAGGTGTGAGCTACTGCACTGGGCTGGATTTGTTTTAATCAAAATATATAGACAACTGACAGTAAGAGGATTTTTGAGAATGAGACACCACATGTAGACCCATGGAACCCACCATGGCCACAGGCACCACCCATGCAAACCTATGAGACAGGAATCTCTTTCCTTATAGTTCTTAATCTTTATTCAGAGCACATAGTAATTTACTCCAGATGCTGCTCCTCATGCATACTTTGTTATAGAGAACATGCTTCAAAAATACATTTTTCATTTAACATGAGCCTGTGCTATCAATTAGATGGAAGAAACTGTCACAGGCAGTGAAAACTCTTATTAAAAATTGATTTTAGTCTAGTTATGTCTCAACACCCAACTCCAATCTGAAGATCAAGATTGTGTCAGAATAAAGGCCAAAAGAAAAAAAGATCAATACCAAATATTTCTGCTCTGAGGTTAATACATTTGCTTATAAAATCATACTGAACCATCTGTATTCTGGAAGACCTAGTCTGGTACCATAAGAAAACTGGATTATTTTAAAGGCAGCAATAGTATTCTTCAACTCAAAACAGTAAGAGTTTACATGCCTACATTGAATGCACAAAAATATATTTGGTAAAATAATTCAAAATTGTCTTAACAAATAATTGCCATTCTTCCTACGAGTTAATTTTAAAATCCTGAGAGAGAAAGAGAGAGAGAGAGGGAGAGAGAATATTCACTCTTAACTATTCAGCTAAATGATGGTTGTTAGTTTGGTAATGGATTATTACTGATACAAACACATTCTAAAGCTATTGATGGTTGGGACTGGTGGCTCATGCCTGTAATGCCAGCACTTTGGAAGGCTGAGGCATGAGGATTGCTTGAGCCCAGGAGTTCAAGAACAACTGGGATCTCATCACTACAAAAACATTTTTTTTAAAAATTAGCCAGGCAATGGAGCACGCACCGTTAGTCCTGGCTACTCAGGAAGCTGAGGTGGGAAGATCACTTGAGGCCAGGAATTTGACACTAGAGTGAGCTATGAGCATGCAGCTATACTCCAGACCAAGTGAGAAAGTGCATCTCTGTCTAAATGAATGTATACATATTCGTTTAGAATATATATACATTCATTTAGACAGAGTTGTGTATATATATTTAAAAAAAAAACCTCTCATGATTAAACACTTAAAAATAATTTAAACAGAATTAAATCTGTCCCAAAGAACAGTACTGAGCTGAGGAGGAGTCACCACAGGGCATTGTTCACAATAGTACACAGCTGAAATTTAGTGACAGCCATGACTGATCTCACAAAAAAGCAATGACCAAGAGATTAAAATAATAGACACTAACAACTGAATCAAATTTTAAAATTTGGTTAAAAAGGTCAACTTGGTTCTACTGAATGACTTCAAGTGTATCAGTACCTTAAGCAGGTACACACAGGTATAGGAGAAGACTTCAGAGGCTCTGGGGGAAGGGACATGAATGGTACTCCTGGGTCCCATACTATCTAGTGGACAACACAAGGCTTCCAAAAAGAGGTTTAGAAAAATGGAGAGAGGCAGAGTAGGGAAAATTGAGGTAAGATATGTTGTTTCAAAAGCCAATATTCCCGTCAGCCACATAAATGCCAAGAAACCAACTCTATCTTCTTTACCAAATACAGATTTCCATGTAAATTGAACAAGCGTGAAAGAAGACTGTCATTTACTTTATTCTTATAAATTTCATTGACAAAACATGTAGGTTAGTAGTTATTTTCATGGCCATGATACATTGCTCAATGACATTGGAGAGTTACTAAAGTGAAATATGAATAGTTTTTATATGTTAATATTTACAAGTCAGTTTCCCTAAAATTAGTTTATAGCATATATTACTTTAGTATATTATTTATACTTTCATGTGAAGAGAAGTCTATCCAAGTTTTTTGTTTATTTTACTAAATTAATTGCTTCTATCTAATAAACATTATTGGATATGTATCTAGGCTATGGTTTAAAGATAATGCAACTCAATGAAACTTTACAAATTACATTAAAGTATGGGTTTTAAAAGAAAGTTTGCTTTATCCACATTTAAGTTACTAGGCATCTTCATCACCATTCCTGCTATAAAAAAAAAGGCTTTGAATTCCAATCAGTTCGGTTAAATATGCAAAAATGGCTGCATAGATTGTCTTGTTGATTACCTATTCTCTATCCTGATTATATCTTTTTGTAATTTTGTGGAAAATAGACTAGGAAAGAGAATAAATTTAGAAAATAGAATCAAGGTAGGTAGCAATTTTACCTGAAACACGAAAACAAAAGCTTAAAATTCTCATTGTTTAGGAGGAATTGCAAGAAGAAAAAAAAAAGTATGCAGCAATATACATAATTAAAAGGCAGCAGAAAATAAAGTGGAGAAAATTAAGAATAGAGGTGCTCAAGAGAGAGAAAAGAAAGAAAAGGAACAAGAGATCAATTACAATGTGGCAAAAATTGCACTGGGGGACAGGTTGACAGCAAAAGGAACCAGATTTGCTGTTCACCCTGCTTCTAAACACATGGACAATAGGCAGCATCACTATCCACACATGAGGTAGGAGCCAGGACTTTTGTTATGCTTAGCAATACCCAAAATTTCATGAGAATTCCTGGGATTTTTACAAAAGAATTAATAATAGGAAACTACTTGGAAAATATAAATTGATGTCATAAAAATGTGACTAATATAAAATGATTTCTTGTCCGAGCACTGTGGCTCATGCTTGTAATCCCAGCACGTTGGGAGACCAAGGAGGGTGGATCATGAGGTCAGGAGTTTAAGACCAGCCTGGCCAACATGGTGAAACTCCATCTCTACTAAAAAGACAAAAAATTAGCTGGGCGTGGTGGTGCACACCTGTAATCTCAGCTACTGTGGAGCCTGAGACAGGAGAATTCCTTGAACCCAGGATGCGGGGATTGCAGTGAGCCCAGATCATACCACAGCACTCCAGCCTGAGCGACAGACCAAGACTTCATCTGGGTAAAAAGAAAAAAAAAATATTTTTTAGGGTGCAAATATTAAAATGTATGATGCAGACTTTGTGGAAAAATAGATGAGATAAAAATGTAAGTAAAATACTGGCAAGTTATCTGACTTAAGAAAGGTAAGCTTCCTTCCTTATAGGAGAGCTGTTGGTATTGCTGATTTGATTAAATCTCCAATAAATATTTTAATATTCAAATATATTTTTAAAAGCCTGTTCTAGGGGAGGATCCAAAATGGCCCAATAGGAACAGCTCCAGAGTGCAGTTCCCAGCGAGAACAGCACAGAGAGTGAGTGCTCACCTCATTTCCCAACAAGTTTTCACTGCCCGCAGACCAGGAGATTTCACGGCTGAAAAGCACCATGAGTTTTCAGTGCAGTGGTTTCAGCCAGTGCTGGGTTGGCACACAGAAACTCACACAAGTCTGGGCAGCACTTTCGACTGGCACCTGGAATGCCTGGGAGACAGAGTTGCCCATTCAACCGAAAGGAAGATGAGACAGGGAGCCAGGTGATCTGGCTCGGTGGGTACCACCCCCCACAAAACACACAATTTGAAATGCTCTGGATTGAGAGTTTTGCAGCAAGCACAGCTGGACCCAGTATGGTCCAGCTCATGGGGAAGGGCATCCCCCCCCTACACAGGCAGTCTGCCACTACCGAGGCAGTTCACATAGTAACTGGGCAGAGCCTGCAGCAGCTCAGCAACACCTCTGCTGGCAGATTGTGACTGGACTACTCCATGCAGGGCAGGGCATCTGTGAAAAAAGCCAGCAGCACGACAAGAACTTATAAATAAAGCCAACCTTCCTAGGTCGGAGCACCTGGGAAAAGAGGCAGTTGAGTTCTGCAGCTAAAAGTACCTACCCAGCAGCTCTGCATGGAACAATGGAGCTCCCAGCACAGCACCTGAGCTCCTATAAGGGGACATATTGTCTCCTCAAGCAGCTCCCCAATCCCTGTATACCCAAAGAGACACCTCATAAAGGAGAGCTCAGGCTGATACCTGGCGAGTACCCTTCTGGGACAAAGATAACAGAAGAAGAAACTGGCAGCAACCCTTGTTGTTCTGCAACCCCCGTGGGGGATCCCCCTGGCAAGCAAGGTCTGGAGTGGACCCCCAGCGGCCCTGCAGCAGAGGGGCCTGACTGTTAGAAGGAAAACTAAGAAACAGAAAGAAATATTTTCAACATTAATAAAAAGGATGTCCACTCAGAGACACCATCTGAAACTCACCAACTACAAAGACTACAGGTAGATAAAGCCACTAAGATGGGAAGAAACCAGAGCAAAAAGCATGAAAACACCAAAAACCAGAACGCCTCTCCTCCTCCAAGGGATCATAATCATCACCAGTTAGGGATCAAAGATGGATGGAGCATGAATCTGATGAATTGACAGAAACAGGCTTTAGAAGGTGGGTAATAACAAACTTCTCAGAGCTAAAAGAACATGTGCTAACCCAATTCAAAGAAACTAAGAACCTAGAAAAAAGGTTAGATGAGATGCTAACCAGAATAAAGGGCTTAGAGAAGAATATAAATGAATTGATGGAGCTGAAAAACACAGCACAAGAACTTCACGAAGCATACACAAGTTTCAGTAGCCGAATCACCCTAGCAGAAGAAATGATATCAGAGATTGAAGATCACCTCAATGAAATAAAACGAGAAGGCAAGATTAGAGAGAAAAGAGTAAAAATAAATGAACAAAGCCTCCAAGAAATATGGGATTATGTGAAAAGACCTAATCTACATTTGATAGGTGTACATGAATGTGACAGAGAGAATGAATCCAAGCTGGAAAACACTCTTCAGGATATTATCCAGGAGAACTTCCCCCAACCTAGCAAGGCAGTCCAACATTGAAGTCCAGGAAATACAGAGAACACTACAAAGATATTCCTCAAGAAAAGCAACCCCAAGGCACATAATTGTCAGAGTCACCAGGGTTGAAATGAAGGAAAAAATGCTAACGGCAGCCAGAGAAAGGTCAGGTTATCCACAAAGGTAAGCCCATGAGACTCACAGCAGATCTCACAGTGGAAACCCTACAAGCCAGAAGAGAGTGGGGGTCAATATTCAACATTGTTAAAGAAAAAAATTTCAACCTAGAATTTCATATCCAGCCAAACTAATCTTCATAAGTGAGGGAGAAAAAAATCCTTTATGGACAAGCAATTGCTGAGAGAATTCATCACCACCAGGCCTGCCTTATAAGAGCTCCCGAAAGAAGCACTAAACAAGGAAAGGAACAAGCAGTACCAGTCACTCCAAAAAGGCACCAAATGGTAAAGACCATCGACACAATGAAGAAAATGCGTCAACTAACGGGCAAAACATCTAGCTAGTATCAAAATGGCAGGATCAAATTCACACATAACAATATTAACCTTAAATGTAAATGGGCAAAATGCCCCAATCAAAAGACATAGACAGGCAAATTGGATAAAAAGTCAAGACCTATCAGTGTGCTGTATTCAGGAAACCCACCTCATGTGCAAGGACACACAGGCTAAAAATAAAGGGAAGGAGGAAGATTTACCAAGCAAACGGAGAACAAAAAAAAAAGCAGGAGTTGCAATCCTAGTCTCTGATAAAATGGACTTTAAACCAACAAAGATCAAAAGAGACAAAGAAGGGCATTACATAATGGTAAAAGGATCAATGCATCAAGAAGAGCTAACGATCCTGTATATATAGCACCCAATACAGGAACACCCAGTTACATATGCAAGGTCTTAACGACCTACAAAGAGACTTAGATTTCCACACAATAATAGTGGGACATTTTAACACTCCACTGTCAATATTAAACAGATCAACGACACAGAAAATTAACACGGATATCCAGGACTTGAACTCAGATCTGGACCAAGTGGACCTAATAGACATCTACAGAAATCTCCACCCCAAATCCACAGAATATACATTCTTCTCAGCACCACATGGTACCTACTCTAAAACTGACCATATAATTTGAAGTAAATCACTGTTCAGCACATGCAAAAGAATGGAAATCATAGCAAACAGTCTCGCACACCACAGTGCAATCAAATTAGAACTCAGAATTAAGAAACTAACTCAAAACTGCACAACCTCATGGAAACTGAACAACTGGCTCCTGAATGTCGACTGGATAAACAATGAAATGAAGGCAGCAATAAAGATGTTCCTTGAAACCAACAAGAACGAAGAAACAGCATACCAGAATCTCTGGGACACATTTAAAGCAGTGTCTAGAGGGAAATTTTTGGCAATAAATGCCCACCAGAGAAGTGAAGAAAGATCTAAAATCAACACCCTATCGTCAAAATGGAAAGAGCTAGAGGAGCAACATCAAAAAAACTCAATTCTTCACATGTACCCCAAAACCTAAAATACAATAAAAAAATTAAATAAATAAATAAAAGAAAAAAAACTCAAAAGCTAGCAGAAGACAAGAAATAACTAAGATCAGAGCAGAACTGAAGGAGATAGAGACACAAAAAAACACTTCAACAAATCAATAAATCCAGGAACTGGTTTTTTGAAAAGATCAACAAAATAGACAAACTGCTAGCCAGATTAATAAAAAAGAAAAGAGAGAAGAATCAAATAAATGCAATAAAAAATGATAAAGGGGATATTACCACTGATTCCACAGAAATACACACTATCATCAGAGATTACTACAAAAAAACTCTATGCACATAAACCAGTAAACCTGGAAGAAATGGATGCATTCCTGGATACTTGCACCCTCCCAAGCCTAAACCAGGAAGAAGTTGAAACCTTGAACAGACCAATAACAAGGGCTGAAGTTGAGGCAGCAATTAATAGCCTACCAACGAAAAAAAGTCCAGGTCTAGACAGGTTCACAGCTGAGTTCTACCGGATGTACAAAGAGGAGCTGGTACCATCACTTCTGAAACTATTCTAAACAACACAAAAAGAGGGAATCCATCCCATATCACTTTATGAGACCAACATCATCCTGATACCAAAACCAGGCAGAGACTTAACAAGAAAAGAAAACTTCAGGCCAATATCCATGACAAACATAGATGCAAAAATCTTCAATAAAATACTGGCAAACCGATTGCAACAGCACATCAAAAAGCTTATTCATCACAATCAAGTAGGCTTCATTCCAGGGATGCAAGGCTGGTTCAACATATGCAAGTCTATAAACATAATCCACCACATAAACAGAATCAAAGACAAAAACCACATAATTATCTTAATAGATGCAGAAAAGGCCTTCGACAAAATTCAACAGCGCTTTATGCTAAAAACTCTCAATAAACTAGGTATCAAAGGAACATATCTCAAAATAATAAAAGCTATTTACAGCAAACCTACAGCCAATATCATACTGAATGGGCAAAAACTGGAAGCATTCCCTTTGAAATCCAGCACTAGACAAGGACGCCCTCTCTCACTACTCCTATTCAATACAGTATTGGAAGTTCTATCCAGAGGAATTAGGAAACAAAAAAAAAATAAAGAGTATTCAATTAGGAAAAGAAGAAGTCAAATTGTCCCTGTTTGCAAATGATATGATTGTATATTTTAGAAGACCCTATCATCTCAGCCCAAAATCTCCTTAAACTGATAAGCAACTTCAGCAAAGTCTCAGGATACAAAATCAATGTGCCGAAATCACAAGCATTTCTATACACCAATAACAGACTAACAGAGAGCCAAATCATGAGCAAATTCCCATACACAATTGCTACAAAGAGAATAAAATACCTAGGAATACAACTAATAAAGGATGTAAAGGACCTCTTCAGGGAGAACTACAAACCACTCCTCAAGGAAGTAAGAGAGGACACAAACAGATGGAGAAACATTCCACACTCATGGTTAGGAAGAATCAATATCGTGAAAATGGCCATCCTGCCCAAAGTAATTTATAGATTCAACGCTATCCCCATCAAGCTACCTACGACCTTCATCGCAGAAATGGAAAAAAAACCACCTTAAACTTCATATGGAACCAAAGAGAGCTGGCATAGCCAAGACAATCCTAAGCAAAAGAACAAAGCCAGAGGCATCACGCTACCTGACTTCAAACTATACTACAAGGCTACACTAATCAAAACAGCATGGTACTGGTACCAAAACAGAGATATAGACCAATGGAACAGAACAGAGGCCTCAGAGACAACGCCACACGTCCACAACCATCTGATCTTTGACAAACCTGACAAAAACAAGCAATGGGGAAAGGTTTCACTGTTTAATAAGTGGTGTTGGGAAAACTGGCTCACAATGTTCAGAAAGCAGAAACTGGACCCCTTCCTGACACCTTACACTAAAATTAACTCCAGATGGATTAAAGACTTAAACATAAGACCTAACACCATAAAAACTCTAGAAGAAAACCTAGGCAAAACCATTCAGGAAATAGGCATAGGCAAGGACCTCATGAGTAAAACACCAAAAGCATTGGCAACAAAAGCCAAAATAGACAAATGGGATCTAATTAAACTCCAGAGTTTCTGCACAGAAAAAGAAACAATCATTAGAATGAACCATCAACCAACAGAATGGGAAAAAACTTTTGCAATTTACCCATCTGACAAAGGGCGAATATCCAGAATCTACAAAGAACTGAAAAAACAAACCAACTCATCCAAAGTTGATGAAGGATAAGAACAGACACTTTTCAAAACAAGACATATATGAGGCCAACAAACATAGGAAAAAATGCTCAACATCATCGATTATTAGAGAAATGCAAATCAAAACCACATTGAGATACCACCTCATAACAGTTAGAATGGTGATCATTAAAAAATCTGGAGACAACAGATGCTGGAAAGGATGTGAAGAAATAGGGATACTTTTACACTGTTGGTGGGAGTGTAAACTAGTACAACCATTGTAGAAGACAGTGTGGCACTTCCTCAAGGACCTAGAAATACAAATTCCATTAGTCCCAGCAATCCCATTACTGGGTATGTATCCAAAGGATTATAAATCATTCTATGATAAAGACACATGCACATGTATGTTCATAGTGGCACTGTTTACAATAGCAAACACCTGGAACCAACCCAAACGCCCATTGATAATAGACTGGACAAGGACAATGTGGCACATAAACACCATGGAATACTATGCAGCCATTAAAAATGATGAGTTCGTGTCCTTTGTTGGGACATGGATGAATCTGGAAACCATCATTCTCAGCAAACTGACACAAGAACAGAAAACAAAACACAGCATGTTCTCACTCACAGGCGGGTGCTGAACGATGAGAACACATGGACACAGGGAGGGGAGCATCACACATTGAGGTCTGTTGTTGGGGGGCAGGGGTGGATCAGTGGGTGGGTGGGGAGGTTGAGGAGGGATAACATGGGGAGAAATGCCAGATGTATGTGACGGGTGGATGGAGGCAGCAAACCACGTTGCCATGTGTGTACCTATGCAATAATCCTGCATGATCTGCACATGTACCCCAGAACCTAAAGTACAATAAAATAATAATCATTTTTAAAAAGCCAATTATAGCTAATATTTGTCATACCATCTTTCTTTTATTGAAAAATATTAGAATTATTAATGTAAGTGGACTTCATGTAATTTAATCTTACCCTCCTAACCCCAGGTGTGGATAAATTCTGTATGGCAAATTATAAGAACCAAAGTTCTAAGTATTCCAGAGTGCAGATAGTCTGGCCTTCAGCAACTGAGATCCATGTAATTCCTGCAGAGATACTTAATGTGGTCTTAATTGGCACTGTTTTCTTTTTTTGTTCCACTTAAATGATGCCAATCAAGTTTTGGCATACATGAATTAAGTTAGAGAAAAGTAACAATGCCTAGTTTTGCTGACTTCCAGTTCCTTTGAAGCCATACTACGAAGAGAAAATTTAAATTCCATGTTCATCCTGCTCATTTTCATTTTTGCAAAGAAAAAAAAAACCTTGGTTTTGCTATCTGTGTACAACAGCAGTGCATGGCTGGGAGAAGGTGGACTGAAGTGTGAGCAATGTATCAAGATCAAGAGGTGCGCTCGTTAGGTTCTGCTCAGACTGTCTCCAGTGATCAGCAGCAAAGGAGTCTTTCCAGACAGGAGGTTGGGGAGAGCTGATTAGATTCATGTGCCGTCTCAGAAAGAAAATCTGAAAACCAGGACATTCCTTGGAAGGCAAACCAAAAGAATGTGGTCTCCCTTCCTGGAACTTGTAAGTCAGGACATACACCAGGGAGTACATTAACAGGGCTGGATGACCTCTGTTTTGAATTTCACCTCCCTGCCTCGTCTCTGCTTGGTGTGGCTCTCTGTTACTGTTATTCCTGGGTTGTTCCTCCTCTCTCTCTCTCTGTCTCTCTCTCTCTTTCTCTCTCATAGCTCCTTTTGGTCCCCCCCCACCCACCTTTATCCTGCCATTCTGACAAAGCACACACAGCACTTGCATTCAGTCATCAGCTGATAGTAGGTAAGAAGCTACTTGATTGGAACAAAGCTAGGAGTCATTTTGAAAGCATTTTCTTGGAGCTGAGACATCCTGAGACATGGACTTTTGATGGGTAATCAAGGTTTAGAAAAATGAGTTCACAAAAGGTTTACAATATCAGGACATATCTTTCCCAGGCTTTCCAGACCATTTAATGCTTGTTTTGTGAATTCAAGAGCACAGGCACAGAGGCTGGAGGAAGCAAACTAATAGCTTACAAAGCTACAAAAGGAAAGGGAGACAATAAGGCTTGAAAAGAAACACAAGAAAAAAAGAGGAAATATCCATTTCCTCTCTCTCTCTTTCCCCTGCTTCTGCAAGTACTGCTAGACAGATGCCATCAACATTTCAGCAGCAATGACATCCCAGACGACGTGTCTATTGCCTTTGACTCAGTTTTTTAGTATTTCTTTTTGCAGAATATTCCAGAGCAGATGGTCTTTCACCTTTCCTTGGCCTGCAGACTACTCCTGGATGCTGGCTTCCTCTAAACTCATCCTCATTACGATGTTGAATGCCATTATTTCTTTGCAACCCAAAGCAAGGCATTTTGAAACTATTATCTCCCACTTGACAAAGTAAATGTATTTATACAGCCACTGGCTTAGCACTACAAAAAAAAATGTTTTTAATAAATCCTGTTGATGATTATATTTTGGGAGGAAATATTAAGTGTTTTTCAATGTATGCATAACATTTTCAGGCCCAACTGTGTTTCACAGTTATAACCTGTCATCTCTTTTTAGTCTCCTTTCCCAAATCCAGCTTTTTCTGTATATAGTAGCCCCATTGAGGAGCAGGGACGAAAGATGGATGAGTGGAGTAGACGTGGTGAATGTTGCCATTTAGGCAAAGGCAGGCATTTAAGTAAAGACAGATGAGAATGGGAGCTCGTGCCCCAGTGAGGAAATTACCATACTCCAATTAAATGGAAGGCGGAACATAAAGACTGTGCAAGCTAAAAATACGCAGCTCCTTTCAGCACAAAGCTCCTCGAAACCATTCTGCAAGAAATATGTGTAAGGTCTGACGCTTGGCAGAAAAGCTTGGTAGCAAGCACAGCTCTCCAAAATCGATGGTGGAAAAATAATTTCTTTCTCTTCGGTGCAGTCTTAGCAATGTGCAGGCATCCTGTTGGCATCTGAATGCGTGGTGCCGTGAAAAACCTCACGCACACAGACCTGCAACAGCCCGTGAGGTTTCCTGGAGGAACAACAGAAGTGAGGTGAACGTGTAAAATGACAAGCAAGCAAACGTCCCGCAGGCCCAGACTTCACTGTCATCTGCTGGAAGTGTCCTCTCTGCTTGCGAGAGAGCCTGGTTACACATCTATTTTAGCCCTCAAATATGGAAATAATCTGCTTTGTCCTTTATGGGACTGAAGTAAGCTAATTGGGAGGGACACACGGTTATCTTTATACTATTAGTGGTAACCCAATTCTTTCTTTCTTTTTTTTTTTTTTTTTTTTTTTGAGACAGTCTTGCTCTGTCATCCGCACTGCAGTGCAATGGCGTGATCTCAGCTCACTGCAACCTCTGCCTCCCGGGTTCAAGCGATTCTCCTGCCTCAACCTCCTGAGTAGCTGGGATTACAGGCATGCACCACCATGCCCTGCTAATTTTTGTATTAGTAGAGACGAGTTTTCACTATGTTGGTCAGGCTGGTCTCGAACTCCTGATCTTGTGATCCACCCGCCTCGGCCTCCCAAAGTATTGGGATCACAGGCGTGAGCCACCGTGCCCGGCCAGTGCTAATCCAGTTCTTAGCACATGGAGTTACACAATGATTGTCTGCAGACTCAACTCTTGCTTAGCATCCGTAAAAATATAAGCTACTTGTTTTCCAGGTTACTTGTGAGTGAGGTTGATTTCTAATTTATTTAAATATTTAAACACACACACAATAATTAATTTATTATGTACTTATATAATTTTAAATAGCATGTGCATATTTTTGTATATTAATTTCTAAATCAGTTCATAATAATGCATGCTTAATTGACATTTACTTAATTTTTAATTTTATAAAATGGATTTTAATTCAAATTTCAAAATACATTTTAATTTATATCAATTAAATTTAATTTGTAGGGAAGGATAGGGGGAAATGTCCAGACTTTATTGTAACATGGAGAAAGATGATTCAAGCATAAAATAGTTCATTCGAAATATAAAGTGTTGTCAAGGTAAAATAGACTTGCTTCTTTCTAATTTCATCTGCAAAGAGGGAGCTCATGTTTATGGAGTACCTAATTTATGGTTCCAGACAGTTAGCTAAGCCCTCTGAATGCATCAAATCTATTCTCTAAAAGTAGTCAACCTTGATTTTATAGAAGAGGATATTGGCCAAGCTAACCCTTTGGTCTGAGAGTTATTACAGAGATTCCCCCTGGAGATTTTACAGCTAAGGGTATTTGTCTTTGGCTTTTATGCTTAATACAACCTCAGAAGCCAAAATAATACCTCTGAAGATGAAAATGATTTAGATCAAGGGCTCAACAACATGACATGAACATGGCTGGTGGTTCCATACAAACTGTAAAGATAAATGCCTTAGAATTAAAAAAAAAAAAGTAATTGAAACATTTTCTAATTAATTATTTAGACATATAAATATCTAATACAGGTCTACTAAGAATACATCACTGATGAAAGTGCTAAAGGACACAGAAATGAAATTTAAAAATGCAGTCATTTCTGTTTAGGGATTTAAACCAAACTAAAGAAACAAAACCAATAGGAAGATGCCATCAAGAAAAAGCAAGATAGTAAATGAAGGAGCACTGGAAAGACTTAACAAAGGAAGTGAGTCTTCAATAAATCCTGGGATTCTGGATAAGCACAAGGGAGAAGGCAGCCCAGGTAAGAGACGTTGTGAAGAAGACTTGGGATTAAGAACCAGGGAGATGCCCGTATGGGGAAGTGTGAGCTCTGCCTGGTAAAATACCAGCAGGCAAGTCTGCAGAGAGGGGTCAGGTTCTCATTGCTTTGTTTAGGCATGTACACATCTGACAGGCAAAACTGCTCTTCCACGAAGAGTGCTCTGAAGTTCCTGCTTGACGAATTGCAAGAATCAGCAAGACTTTCAAGTAGTTATTTTATCAACTAGTTTAAACAAAACGGTTCAGCGAGAACATGTAAGATGGCAATAATAAAAATATTAATTCTGTAAACGCTTGGCAGTGGAATACATTATTACTTCATTATATTTCCTTTATCGCCCCTGCCAATAGGTATGATACAAATATCAGATTTTAGCGAACAATTTTAATAAATGAATTTGAAATTAAAGTCAAGTTGATACAGGTATTGACAAGAATATTAGAAAAATCAGAAAGTTAGAAAAGGTGAAGAAAGGGAAGGAAGGAAGGTAAATTTGCATACAAGATCTATACTGAGATCTTTAAAGTAAATATATTTGTTAAGTGAGTAAATGTAAAACATCAAGCAGAAAGTAATGGTTAGTATTTTATTCATTGACAAAGATGTGATTGCTGAGATGTGAGAATAAATTATCTAGGGTAGTATACATGGAAAGAGGAAAACCAGATATCAATGGACTAAATCCCAGAGGACATCCACAGGAGAGAAAGAAGAGGAAGAAGTTACAGGAGGTGAAAAAGTATAACGAGGCTGGGAGAATACCATGTCTCTGAAGAGGATGGAATTCCAGGGAGAAGATGGCTTAGCTAATATAAATATCATGTGGGAGAGATCATAGAAATGGATCTCCAGTGAGCGTCAATTATAAAAGTTGTTGCGCATAGGTTACTAGGGATATTCTGTGACCACCATATGGTAGACTTAATCAATATATAATAATAAATTCATGCAAATATGTTCATATATCATACCAGAAAATTAATGAACTATTACTGTAGACAAAAACATGTATAGATCATGTCAACAAATTGTTGAAGAAAACACCAGACACAAGAGAACATGTGCAGTATGATTCCTTTTGTATAAATGTAAACATTTAAGATGAAGGAATCTACAGAATGTATTAATGCCATCTTGGATGCCATAGATGGTTACTAAAAGGAAGAACAGGAGAGCTGTTATAATGACATTCAGGGAACTGGTTGTCTTTGAGTGGGAGAGAAGGAGAAAAGTGACAGGTGTTAGTAAAAGTTCTATCTCTGGACACTGTGGGAGTGATGCAGGTTGTCCTCTAGAAATAAAGAATTGAGCTGTAAAGTTTACTTTTGGCCAATTTTTGAATGTGTGTTATGTTTCACAATTTTAAATAGATTTTGAAAAAGGAGGCATATTGATTTACTAAAAACATGGGTAGGGGTCTGTTGCCTGGAGGATTTCTATTAATCTGTCTGTGGAGTAACCTTCTTCCATGTCATTTGCACTAAATAAAGGTATAACCATAGAAAGAGGAAAACCAGATATCCATGGACTAAATCCCAGAGGACATCCACAGGAGAGAAAGAAGAGGAAGAAGTTACAGGAGGTGAAGAAGTATGAAGAAGCTGATAACCAGTGATCTATTACAACGTGATCTATAACCAGTGATCTATTACAGCTTGATCTATAACCAGTGATCTATTACAACGTGATCTATAACCAGTGATCTATTACAGCTTGATCTATAACCAGTGATCTATTACAACGTGATCTATAACCAGTGATCTATTACAACGTGATCTATAACCAGTGATCTATTATGTGATCTATAACCAGTGATCTATTACAACGCGATCTATAACCAGTGATCTATTACAACGCGATCTATAACCAGTGATCTATTACAACGTGATCTATAACCAGTGATCTATTACAACGTGATCTATAACCAGTGGTCTATTACAACGTGATCTATAACCAGTGATCTATTACAACGTGATCTATTACAACGTGATCTATAACCAGTGATCTATTACAGCTTGATCTATAACCAGTGATCTATTACAACGTGATCTATAACCAGTGATCTATTACAACGCGATCTATAACCAGTGATCTATTACAACGTGATCTATAACCAGTGATCTATTACAACGTGATCTATAACCAGTGATCTTTTACAAGTTGATCTATAATCAGTGTTCTATTACAACTTGAGAAACATTACCCTTGTTTTTAGCCCTTTAATTTATATGCACCAAGAGGCTGACGATGTCCAAATGGATGCTAGTAGTATTTTTTTGGGAGTGACTGCTTTGGGTTATGACATTATGAGGCAGTGGGACAAAAAAGAAACAATAACAACAACAAAATAAAAAGGGAGAACCATGAATAAAGATACCATTATACATAATAATATATCATATATATGTTTATGTGTATGCACCTATATGTATGTATGTGTGTATATATAGATATATACACACATATTCATACCCTCTATAATATTGCTCTGCCAGAGATAGAATTACTGCTAGATAATTTATTCATATTGTGATCCCAAACTGAATGCTTAAAACACATGAATGACAAGTTTTTCTTAATATAAGTTTAAAGGTCATCTCATTCAAGTATTATTTTTATTTTTATTAGACATTATTTAAACAACTATTTTAGGCAATACAACATAGAGCAAAGGGAAGACTTAGAAGAACTTGAGTTGAATGTTTCATGAATACTTCTTATGTCAACATAAACTCTCTTAAATGTTTCTCATACTCTCATGATCTGCAGTTTCACTTTTTGTGGTTTCAGTTACCTGAGGTCAACTGTGGTCCACTGAGGTCTGAAAACATTAAATGAAAAATTCCAGAAATAAGTAATTCATAAGTTTTAAATTGCTCGGTGTTCTGACTAGCGCCATCGCACTCCATCCCAGCCAGGACACGCATCATTCCTCTGTCCAGTGGATCCACACTAGCTACATTAGTCACTTGGTAGCCCTGTGGGTTTGCAGACTGACGGTTGCAGTACTGCAGCATTTGTGTTCAAGTTGCCCTTATTTCACTTTGTAACGTGCAAGTGTAGTGTGCCTTATTTATAAATTACACTTTATCAGAGGTATGTATAGGAAAAAACATGGCATATGCAGGGTTTTCTGCCATCAAAGGTATCAGTAATCCACTGGGGGTTTTGGAACACACTACCCTAGAATAAGGGCGAGAACTGTATTTAGAGGTGTAACTGAAATGTATTTTAATGAAGGGCATGCAAGACTCAGGTTCTAACCTTTGCAGTCTGAATGTATAATAAAAATTATATTCATAAACAAGTTATAAAATTATTTCTAAATATGTTACCTAAAAACCCACAAGCTACCAATCTCTAAATTTCTAATTATAGGTTATATATGATAAAAATAATTTCATCGTTACTCCTAACAGAGTAATCATTCTTACAAACAGAAACATTTTTTACTATGGCAGTAGAATGAGCAGAACATTAGAACTAGAAAGTTCTGGGTTCAGATTCTTGCACTCGCCTGTCATGTTATATTCTTTGAGCCTCAGTTTGTGCAATAATACAAGGACAAATGTATAGATACAATGGAAATTATATAAAGTCCTTACTGAAGTGTCTGGCGTATAATAATTGCTCAAAACAAAAAGAGAGAGAACAAAGTCCTTCCCACCCTTTATTACTGAAACTAATAGTAATATTTTTCCAAAACTAGTCATTACTGAATTCTGAGGGTGTGACTACACCATTCCATACAAACACACATGAAACTCAGTAAGTACTCTACATTATATTATTTCACACAAAAATTTGTTTAACCATTCCCATGCCACATTTGAAAAAAGGATTATATATATCCTGAAATCCCACATTTACTTCTATTAATTTTTAACTATAGCATTTCTCGTCGAGTTTTCTTTTCTCTGTGACTTTAGTTTCACCCTCATCACTATATTGAGAGCAGATCTTTGCTTTTATTTGTGTGTGGTTGTAGACAGTACATTCCACGAGATCAACGCCAATCTGTTGGACTCACCAGGAAATCCCCCAGTGTGTATCATGGTACACTGCCCATAGTAGGTATTCAGTTTTTATTAAAAAAAAGACTGATTGAGAAACAGATCAAACAATTCCTTCTGATGTCTTTTATACTATATATCTGTTTGGCAAATCTGTCTCTAAATGGTACAAGAGATTAAGTAGCATGAAAATCAGTATTTTCTGGCACAGGAAATTTTAAAAAAGGTTATCATAACTGAAATTTTATAAAACTATTTTTTACTTAAATAAAGAATCATAGTTCTGTAAAGGTGCATAAATGAACAATAATTGTGAATTTGGAACTTAGAAAAGTATGTATAATGGATAAGCTTTTTTACGTGAAGTGTCCTTTTAATATATAGTCTCTTTCTTTTTCTGTTTTTTTGAGATGGAGTCTGGTTCTGTTGTCCAGGCTGGAGAGCAGTTGTGCAATCTCTGCTCACTACAGCCCCTGCTGCCCGGGTTCGAGCAATTCCCTGCCTCGGCCTCCCAAGTAGCAGGGATTACAGGTGCCTGCCACCACTCCCAGCTAATTTTTGTATTTTTAATAAAGACGGAATTGCAGCATCTTAGCCAGGCTTGTCTTGAACTCCTGACCTTGTGATCTACCTGCCTCGGCCTCCCACAGTGCTAGGATTACAGGTGTGACCCACTGCCTCCAGCCTAATATATAGTCTCTCTTGCCATCCCTCTAAGCCAGGTAATTCCTCTTGTTCTGTAAAAATCTACAGTGTCTATGATCATTGCACTTTGCAATGGCAGCCTGCTTGACATTTATAATAAGGAGATGTTGAAGATTTTGCTATCAGTCATTCGATAACTGTAGGTGGCTACTATTTAACAATGCTTTGTGCCTGCCATCATACTCAACTTCTACTCAACTGTTTTGGACGTATCAGCTAATAAAATAAGTTGAGAAAATACATTTATAGTCCCAATATATTTCCAAAGAAATGTGGAAACAGAAAAAGATATTTATCTATGCGTATGGTTAAATTCTTTAAAAATCCAAACAGTCAGACCTGAGGGACTATTAAATCCAATAAATAATTTTGTCAAATGGATTGGCATATAATAAACATAAAAATAAAAATAACTGCATTGACCCATCCAGTTTGAGTAAAAGTCATTACTACAACCAAGGTACTAACACAATGTTTTATGCCACCTTGGTCTTACGCATTAACCCGGACTTGTCTGATAAACAAGTGAGAGCTGGAAATTAGGGGGCAGAAATGGGGAGATTCAGGAAGCTGGTCTGTCCTATGTCTCGGGAACTATAAAGCAGTGTGACAGTGTAAATTATTGTCATCACCTACGTGTGGCTTTTAAAAGGCATTTTTTCTAAGAGAATATTCTTGGAAGAATCACTGGTAAACACGAGATTTTCTCTCCTACTTGATTCTGCTTCAAAATTGAACCATAATCTGTAGCTGTCATAGACAGTGGCATGGCAGGTCCTGAAAAAAGTACTAATGGAATCATCATCAAATACAGCAATCCTACTTGCATATCAAAAAAAAAAAAAAAAAAGTAAATCAGGATGTCAGAAAGATATCTGTGTTCTCATGTTCATTGCTATGTTATTCACAATACTAGAAATACTGGAACAACCTAGTATATCCATCCATTGATGGATACATAAAATATGGTGACATATACACTGTGGGGGAATATTATTTACTCTTAAAAAGGGAGATGCTGCCATACTAACAATAAGGATGAACCAGAAGGACATTATGCTATGTGAGCCAAGGCAATCACAGAAAGTCCAGCACTGTAGGATTCCGTTTCCACGAGGAATGTAAAATTCACAGAAGCAGAGAATCGAATGGAGGTTGCCTGTGGCAGGGAAGAAAGGAAAATGGAGAGATGCCATTTAAAGGGTAAGATATTGGGTTATATCTGCTGAGTACGTTTTGGAGATCTGCTGAACAGCCTTGTGCCTATAGCTAACAATACCGCGTTACGCACTTACAAGTTTGTTAAGAGAATAGATCTCATGTTAAGTGTTATTTCAGGTTCTGGAATACATGTGCAGAATGTGCAGGTTTGTTACGTATCTATACAAGTGCCATGATGGTTTGTTGCACCTATCAACCTGTCATCTGAGTTTCAAGCCTCGTATGCATTAGGTATTTGTCCTAATGCCCTCCCTCTCCTGCCCCTCAACTCCTGACAGTCCCTGGTGTGTGATGTTCCCCCTCCTTGTGTCCATGCGTTCCCATTGTTCAAATCCCACTTAAGAGTGAGAACATGCAGTGTTTGGTTTTCTGTTCCTGTGTTAGTTTGCTGAGAATGATGGCTTCAAGCTTCATCTATATCCCTGCAAAAGACATGAACTCATTCTTTTTTATGGCAGCACAGTATTTCACGGTATGTGCCACATTTTCCCTATCCAGTCTGTCACTGATGGGTATTTGGGTTGCTTCCAAGTCTTTGCTTTTGTAAATAGTGCTGCAATAAACATATGTGTGTGTGTATCTTTATAGCAGAATCATTTATAATCCTTTGGGTATATACCCAGTAATGGGATTGCTGGGTCAAATAGTATTTCTGGTTCTGGATCCTTGAGAAATGCCACATTGTCTTCCACAATGCTTGAACTAATTTACACTCCCACCAACACCAAAATAAATACAAGTCTAAAAACAGGAAAATAAAACCAAATCACACAATGATAAAAACCTGGCACTGTTTCCTCTAGATTTAAATGATTAATCCAGTTAGAGGTCTTGGTTGGTAGAAGAAAGCTTTTTATTACTTTATAAAAAATACCAATAATAAATGTGTTCTTTAGAATAGAGGAAAATCATCATTAAGGTAAAAGAGAAACAGAAAACTGAAAATAAGTAAACAATTTTACTCAAGGATCATCAAATCGAATGCTATAAATAAATTTCTAACATGATAAATTAAGATATTAAAACAATATGACTCTTGAAACAAAACATCTTGATTTAAACAGTAATCACTGTTTTTTTTCAGAACTAATATGCTATTGTGAACTGCTTAATCATTTAATTTTTCTGATTCCTCAGAATCTTAATATTCATAAAATATCAAAATAATGCTAGAATAGATTTCTCACTTGTTAACTCAGCCTTGTCCTTTTAAGAGAGGAGTTTGTTTCTTTATACCATAACCAAAACTTGGAGTCTGGTATCCCTGTTGCCCCAGTTTTGCTGAGTGAGTTCTAACAGCTTTCATTTCTTCATCTGCAAATGAAGCCTTTGGACAAAACCCTAAAGCTATGAGTGCATGGTTTGTAAGTTTTGTTCTTACCAATATATGAGTTCCATGTTCATGTTCAAGGAAAGCAATGTCTTATCTGATAAAATCTTTAAAATCTGACTTTCACTGTAAAAGGCAATACAATAAATAAAATTACTGAGAATGAATCGAACTTTTTTTTTTGAGGCAGAGTCTCACTCTGTGACCCAAGCTGGAGTGCAGTGCTTGATCTCAGCTCACTAATCTCCACCTACTGGGTTCAAGCGATTCTCATGCCTCAGCCTCCTGAGTAGCTGGGACTACAGGCACATGCCACCACACTTGGCTAATTTTTGTATGTTATTGGAGATGGGGTTTCACCATGTTGCCCAGGCTGTTCTTGAACTCCTGAGCTCAGATGTTCCACCTGCCTCTGCCTCTGCCTCCCAAAGGACTAGGATTACAAGCATGAGACACCAAGCCCTGCCCCTAAACATAGTTTTAAACATCCAACATGTAAAGCAATCAAAAGCCATTCTAACAACCAAAATTAGTTACCACAGTAGTCTTTCTCAGGAGTTGCCAACAGCCCATTTACTGCTGTATTATAGACTGTTACAAAAGTAATTGTGGTTTTTGCTATTGGAAATAACGGGGAAAAAAAACACAATTACTTTTGCACTAACCTAATAGCAATTACAGCTGCTGGAGCATCACACTAATATGTTCCAAGATGACAGGTTTGTGCTTCAGTGATGAAAAGGGAAGCTTCTGAAGATTACCAGCTACTCACTGAAACCCCCAGAGGGTTAAATCACAGCACTCAGACTTTTTTTTCCATGAGCTTAAGTCTAGTCCAATGGGGAGAGAGTGAAAGGAATGAATGTACACACTTCAAGCCTAGCCCCACAAACTGCCCATTCCCCTCCCCTATACTAAGGGAACTACCATCTTCTTCATTCGGAAACAACATTGGATGGCAGGAGGAGGGCTTGGGGGTGGGAGGATCCAGTGGAAGGGGTATGTGTCTCTAAATACTGCATGGAGGGAGGGGATAGTGTTACCATCCTAAACACTACCCAAGACTTTCCCATGAGCAAGAAACAACCTTTTATTAAATAAGGCCCTATAATTTCAGTCTATTTTTCACAGAGCATAGCCTCCTATTAAATGAGATCAACCTCTTTCTTTCCTTCAATATGTATTGTTTCATCAGCTTATATATGATTAAATAAGCGTAAATGATTTCATTTTCCCAAAAGAGCCACCTCTAATTTGTAGAATAGCTACACATCTTTTAAATTAGGATAGACATCCATGTCTTATATTTTTATGATTGATAAGTTCATAACATAAGTAATTAGGGAGCATTTAACTTCTGTCTTTTAGGTAGATTTTTCTGTCTTTAAAACACAAGGAGAAAGGAGATCAAATATCTTTTGTTTACAAAATGGAATCAATGAAGGAATTTCTAACAAAGTTTTTCTAGGATATTTTCATAATGGCTTACCATTTTATTAGGAAATAATACTAATTGATTAGCATGATTCATGTTTATTATCCTACACTTTGATACATTTCTTAAGATTAAACTTTTACATTCTTCCAGATTTCTGAAAGTTTACTGGAAAAAATGATTGCCATCTGTTTATTAACAAGAACAATAAAAGACCTAGATAGCAGATACCCATGAAAAGTTAGCTCAGTATATTACTTATTTTCTCTAAAAATTATTTCTATTTTCTTTAAATTCTAGCTCAGCACTTATCTTGTAAAAAAATAATTGTTTAATTAATGCCACCCTAATCTGTTACAAGCTTCTGCCATCAGAGAATGTTGGTGGTATGTATAGCATAGACTCCAAATATTTGTTCTGCTCACATTATCCAGTGTTTTACAGGTGCCAGCCTCTGTCCTTATATCTGACTATTGATTACAAACAAGTACAACACAAGAGTCTACCCTCCAGAGGCTTATGATTTTTTTTTTAGTGGGGGGGTGGAAATGACATAGGAGTATTCAATTCCTATGCATGGAGATACATGTTATCATAGTGGCTTCTACAATGGGCCATCCATTTCCAATTGTGACAAATAAGAAAGTTTCATAAAGTTGGAGATGGTTGAGCAGAGCAATGGAAGATACATAAATATTTGCCAAACTGAAGAGAAGATGACATTTTCAAGCTAAGAGGTAGATCAGTTTATCTAAAGACATCTTGATGACTGTCAATAAAAACTGTAATGATACAATTTTTATATGAGAATGTCTGCTTGTATGAAAAAAAAGGTTTCTTTGGAACTGAGGGAGAACTCAGACACTTTTCACTTTCAGTTTAACATCTTTGAAATAAAAATGAAAGATGTTTGGAATTAGGTGAATAGGCAGTGAAAATAGTATTAACAGGAGTGGACTGATAAAGGAGAGGCAAGAGTGAGAATCCTAAGAAGACAGAGAAAACTGAAACTTTCTCAGTCACAGGAGAGAAATTAAAACTGTCCCTATGAAATGGACATCTGGAGATTGTCAGCTGTCTAGAAAATGTACAAAAAAATAACCCATAAAAAACAAAAGCAGTGAAATTGCAGATGTAGGTGGCAAAGGAAAAGAAGGGTTTTTTTCAGTTCTGAGGTGTCGTCATATTTAGCATCTCCCTGGTACCACCTATACTCATTGCATTTAACAAACATTTGTTTTTCATTGACTGTGTGTCTCACTTTGATAGATGCATCAGAGTGATATAACAATAAAGATGGTATGTTTTTCCTTCAAGAAAGCTACAGAACTGTATAGGATGGGAGCCCCCCAGTTAGTTCAAATATCAGTGCTAACAATTTTGATATAGAATTTTATACATAATCTTTGCCATGCTCCAAAGTCAACCCACTTAGATACCAATGAAACAAGTGAGAATTTTATTCCAGAATTTAATTTAGTAGTATTTTCTTTCTTTTTAACCAAATGATCCAAACCTTCTAAATTTGCAAGATGGAGTTTACTGCATATTAAAGAGATCCAAGAGAATCAGAATATGCCATATTTTCTTTTATAAATAAATGAGTCACGGGATTGGAAGATGTTTTCTCTCTACCAACCCCCACCCTCTGAAAAAGTAATTCTTGATAACAAGGCAGCTGGTAGTGGGTCTGGAACCGTTTTTAGCTGTTTCAAAGGGGAATCAAATGTATTGAAATGTAAAGACATAAAACACTCATAAATTATTTCAGTGGAATGTCAAAACAGTGAGTCATAATATGTCTACTATTCTATTTAAAATATTAAATTTTAGTTTTTTTATTTTTTTATTTTTTAAGGAATGCAAGCTTTCTGGAAGCTTTCAGTAGCATTTCTTCCTTGAAAGAAATACCTAAATAGGGTGGTACACAGGGGGACATAAATCCCACAGGACAGGTTCAGTGTGAGAAAATCCTGAGCTTTCCTGAGGCTGGGCCATGGATGTGAAGTCCATGCTACCACATGTGAAGTGGGAATACCAGAAGTGTGAGTGAGTGCAAAGGTGATAGAAGAGGGGAGTGAAGAATAAGGCAGAGGCAAAAGAGAAAATACTGGGAACCATAAATGAAGTAAAATGAACAATAGGCCTTTTAGAGAGAATTAAAGTGATAGGAGAAAGACAGTATTCCAGCTACTGCAGCAAACCTAAGCCATAGGATTTTTACTGGGCACTGCCTACATCTGCTACCTCCCGTAGTGGAGAGGAAATCACATGGAAGTGGAAAAGATGTTGGTCAGGAAAGCCAGACCAGCAGAGCAAAAACAGGCACACCTCAGCCAAGTCACCCTGTAGACCCTTATCATCAAGTTCTTTGTGAGGAGGAACGGTGCTAAGTCCATAAGAATAATCACAGTCATGCTAGTAATAGACATTTTTGACACTTACTAAGCCTCATTCTAAGTTCTTTACATCTGACAATTTACTTAGTTGTCACATACACTAAATATCATATTATCATTACCACCACCAGGACAGACACGAAAACTGAAGCATTGGAATGTTAAATCACCCCAAAATTCACAGCTGGTGCTTAGTAGGACAAGAAACCAGCTCCCGTCTCCCTGACTTGGTGTTTATGTGGATTACTGGATACAGGTATGTGAAAGCCTTAAATCACTATGCTATGATTTGGCTGCGTCCCCACCCAAATCTCATCTTGAATTGTAGCTCCCATAATTCCTACATGTTGTGGGAGGGACCTGGTGGGAGATAACTGAATCGTGGGGGTGGGTCTTTCTCATGCTGTTCTCTTGACAGTGAATACGTCTCAGGGGATCTGATGGTTTTACAAAGGCGAGTTCCCCTGACACACTCCCTTTGCCTGCTGCCATATAAGATGTGACTGCTCTTCATTCACCTTCCACCATGATTGTGAGGCCTCCTAGCCATGTGGAACTGTTAGTCAATTAAACCTCTTTCCTTTATAAATTACCAAATCTTGGGTATGTCTTTATTAGCAGCATGAGAACAGATGAATACACAATACAACTAAACATTTCACAGGTTAGTCATAGAGGTATTCTTTTCTTTTTGTAGTAAATATAAAAGCATCATAACTAAAAAACAAAAACAAATAGTTTGTTCCAAACACACCCTTTATTAACTAAGGGACAAGGGAAGAGACTTTCTCATCTACCTCAGATAATAATTAGCTTCATGAACGTAGGTGAGTCCCTTCCCCTGCTCAAAGCAATCTTCCCCTTCCCTTACATCTTTCCTTCCATCTTTCTTTCCTTCCATCTATCTTTCCTTCCTTACTTCCTCCCTCCCTCCCTCCCTCCTTTCCTTCCTTCCATTTTAAGAGTAAAGAGAATATATTTGATAATCTCTAAGGAATAGTCCAACTCTCCTTCAATCTATGTAGCTCTCTTTTATTTTTCTCCCCCTCTCTTGACCTTTCTTTCTCAGCCATCCTTCACCCTGGTCAGCACTCTCCTACTGTTCAATTCCAGGTGTGAAAAGAAGGCCAACATAAAATTTAACAAGTTCCCAAGAGTTTGTTAAGTTTTGTTTCCCACATAACAAGCCTGCAACAGCCATCCGTCCATGTACAGACTCATTTTTTAACCTGTCCCAAAAGAAAGTGTGACTTACACTAGGCTTCGCATCCAGTTTCTAGCCATATTCCCAGGGCTGGGAGCACTCAGCCTCATCTCATCAACTGCCCTCATACACGGCACAAGGTAGTGACCAGAGGAGGGACATGCAGTCTTCTCTGTCCCAGGAGAATACAAATCAGGATTCTTTGCAAACTTGCTGGTTTCTATATTCTGATTTATACAGATTATTGTTTTTAAAAGAATGGGAAGGTAGTCTTCTGGTTTCCTGTTCTGCACGTAAGAAGTTGGAAGTCACCACTCTGTCCTCAGAGAAAGCTCCACAAACTGAAAGATCAATAACTTTTCTTAGATCATTCAGAGAGGTGGAGGGTCACAGGGCAATTTGCTGCTCTGAAGATTGGAGAAACATACAGGGAAATACAGAAAGTCATGGTACCAGAGCAGGAACCTATAAGCACAAACCTCCAGAGCAGGGAAGGGAAAGCAGAGATGTAGTTGGTGAACTGCTGGGGGCTCAGTGTGCCCCAAGAGAACTCAGTCATCAGGGGACCCATTCATTACATTAATTTTACTCTGCATCAGTGGTACACACATGATGAGCTTTACTTCCTGAGGCCTCCGTAGGTTCTCACAAGGAACACTGGAGAAAAGCCCCTCCTGCTTCCAGCCAGTGGAGGGGACAAGGAACCATTTTTGCAGAGCGCGTCGTTCTTCCTAACCATATATGCCAACATTATCCTAACATCAACACCAGAGACATTATACAAAACGAAGCTGCAGACCAACACTTCTCATGGACGTAGATGCAAAAGTCCTCAACAAAATATTAGCAAAACAAATTCAACAACATATAAAAAGAATTATATGCCATGCCCCACTGAGCTGTATCTCAGGTATGCAAGGCTGGTTCATCACTGAAAAACAAATTAACACATTATATCACATCAACAAGTTAAAGAAAAAAAAAATCACATGATCACATCAATACATGCAGAGAAAAGCATTTAACAAAATTCAATACATATTCATGATTAAAAAAAAAAAACCCTCAGTAAACCAGAACTAAAGGGAAAGCTTCTCAATCTTGTAAAGAATAGCTACCAAAAACCCTGTAGCTAACATTTTACTTAATGGTGAAAACTCAAAGCTTTCTCACTAAGAACAGGAAACAAGACACAAATGTCCCCTCTCATCACTGATTTCCAACATTGTAGCTAATGCAATAAGACAAGAAGAGAAAATGCATGAAATACAGATTGAGAAGGAAGAAATAAAAGTTGTTGTTGTTGTTGTTTTCCCCCTGCAGGTGACACAACTGTCTAACATCCAAAATAATTGAGGAAATAAACAAACAAACAAACAAAAAAAAACACCCTCCTGGAACTAATAAGCAATTATAGCAGAGTTGTAGGGTACAAAGTTAACACTAATGCACAAAATCAATTGCTTTTTCATGTACTAGCAATGAACAAGTGGAATTCAAAATTAAATATAAGAATACCATTTACATTAGCATACTCCAAAATGAAATACTTAGATACAAATCTAGCAAAAGGCAAACAAAATTTATATGAAGAAATCTATAAAACTCTGAATTAAAAAATGATCTAAATAAACAAAGAGATATCCCATGTTCATGGATTTAAAAAAAAACCCTCAGTATTGTCAAGTTGTCAGCTCTTTCCAACCTTAAATACCTATTACAAAGTGAAAGAAGCCAATCTGAAAAAGCTACATAGTATATGATTCCAACTGTATAACATTTTGGAAACAGCAAAATTAGGGTAACAGTGGAAAAAGTCAGTGGTTGCCAGGAGTTGAGGGGGAGAGAAGGATGAATAGGCAGAGCACAGATAATCAAGACAATGAAAATTATCTGTATGATACTATAAAAATAGATACATGTCATTGAACTTTTGTCCAAAACCATAAAATTGACAACAGTAAGATTGCTCTCTAATGTAAACTATGGGGTTTGGTTAATAGTAATGTGTCAAAGCAGGTTCATTGATTGTAATAAATATACCATTCCGAAGGGAGATATTGATAATAAGGGAGGCCCTGAATGTGTGGGGACAGGAAGTATATACATTTTTTTAACTTTCCCCTTAAGTTTGCTGTAAACCTAAAACTACTCTACAAAAATAAATCTAGTAAAAAATAAAATAACAAACATCAAAGCTACTATAGACCTGCTATTTAAACAGAAATCCTCAAATATCTCACATAAACTTTTAATTCTACTAATAATCATGTTCAAACTATGTTAAAAGTAGATCCCAATTCTTTCATACCCAAGAGAAAGATGAAATGTCAGACTATAACATTTATTCTTTAGGTTAGAGAAGAACTCTTGTTTTATGAAATCTTCTAAAGAATCATAAGAAGCGACACATTGTTTAAGTACATTTGTGTTAAATAGAACATGAAAAAGATAAATTTTGAAGATAAAAAAATGAAGGGAAAGGAAGAGTTCTTTGCGCTTGTACTCATAATTGAGAAAGGCAATTTCATTTTGTGGGGGTGCGTAAAGGTCACACATACACACACATAAACTTGCTACTTTGGCAAAAATGTACAAATTTTGATTAAAATAATTATTTATCTTAAGTACAGGTGGGGAATATTACTTAAGCTATGCTTTCTCTGTGGTGTACTACTCTGACACCCATAAAATTATTTTCCTCTGTAGGTCTGATTTTTGTGATCAGTGGTTCCTAGGTATTACTCATTGAAGTGTGATGTCAAGTTTGTCAAACATGAGTGATCAAAGGAATCACTCCGGACTCTTTTAACCCTAGTTGTTGCTAAGAGCCTTCTCATTTGTGTTAGTCGGCTCAGATTTTCATAACAAAACACCATCAACTAGGTAGCTGAAACAACAACATTTTTATTCTGATTTTGAGTTTTTTACAGTTCTAGAGGCTAAAGTTCGAGGTGAAGATTCACACAGACCCAGCTCCTAGTAATGCTCTTTTCCTGGCTTGCAAACTGCCACCTTCTCACTGTGTCCTCACAAGGCAGAGTGGGAGTTGGGGGAGGTTTCCTCTGGTGTCTCTGCTTCTTTCTGTATGGACATTAATCCCCTTGGATCAGCACCCCACCCTTATTATCTCATTAACCTTAATTCCTTCTTTAGAGATCCTATCTCCAAATACAGCTACACCCCAGATGAGAACTAAAATACATGAATTTTAGGGGGACACAGGCAGTCCACAATACCATTCTAGAGGGCAGATCTGAATGCCCCAGGACAAGCCTGATACGCATGTTTAAGTGGCATCCTGATGATTCTCAAGGTCAGGCACACATGGGCATCGGTGAAGAGGGAACATCGTGAGTTAAATACATCAGAACGGCTGACTCCAATTCCAACTGAAAACTTGGCTACTGAGACCCTTGACCTAATCAACATTCCTATACCTTGGTTTTTTAGTTTTTAAACAATAAAAGCAACATCAGCCCTGTTAAATGAAAAGGTAGACCTCAACTACACAAACACAGTACCTGGTACCTAATAAAGATACAAATTAAACCTACTATTAGTAACTTCCTCCAAATATGATTGTGAAGACTGGAGAATTAAAGAAGATAGACACTCTGGTGTCTATCACATGACACCAGACTGATACCTTATCACATGAGTAATCACATGACTCATACCTTAGCGCTACTGGCTGCTGTTCCTGTTTTTCATTTTGCACAGGTAGAGGAAGTCCACCTCCTTCCCAAAATAAACAACCAGACCAAAAACAAAGCTGTCTCAGGAACACAGTTAGTAATATGAATCCGGACTCAGTCATTACAACCCTCACCCGAGAAGATATTTGGCCTTTTAAGCCTCAGTGGAAATAATTTACATTTTATTTCCATGGCAGCTTTCCATTCTTAAAAAAGAAGCACTTTCAAAACTACTGTCCACAGCCAGACGGCAAATGATATTTTATAGTCCATTCTTTGTATGATTTAGAGCAGCTCCTCTGGAAAGGAGTTTACTGGTCAGTGTGGTGTACCTCTTATTATGTCTGAGTTTAGGAGCTGCTTCTAATCTCTATTCATTAAGTAGTTCAAAAATATTTAATGAGTGGCTATTATGCGTTAGGTGCTGTGCTAGGAAATGGAAGTATATGTAGAGACCACAGTCGCTAATCTGATATAGCTAATGAATTCAGAGGAACAGCACATGTAAATAAACAATAGTTATGGCCTAACATGATAGGTGCCATGACATAATGGATAGAGATGTTACATGTCATGGGATCCGGGAAGAGGGGACTTTGTCTACTTGACAAAGTCAGGGATGCTTTCAGAGAAGAGTTAATATCTGATCTGAATTTAAAAGAATGTCTAGAATTATGAGTTTAAAGAAATACATGGTTTTATTAAAAACTTCACACGGTTATCCAAAATTAGTAAGGATAAACTCAGTTAAATTCAAGTCTGGATGTACTCGTCTTAGACATCTAAATTTTATCAGTAGAAACAACAGAAACAAAGTAAAATGAGAATGGATTTCCTTTAGGGTGTTTGCCTGTTGTAAGCAAGCTGAGGCTGTCCTGCAGCGCTGGGTTTGATGCTTATAAGCCCCGTAGAGCCCAGGGTGGTCTGGATGTACCCTGCAGATCTATGTTTTATAAATAAGCCAAAGATGGCCTGTGTGCACTGGCCCCTGGGTTGTTTATTTCTTCATTGCAGGCTGGGAGCTGTTAGCTCATAAGCCTGCTGGCACCAAACTCAAATTTTACACATCCAATTATTTTAAAAATAGCCCAAACTCCAGACTTGTAGCCATTTAGAGCCTGCCTGCTTTGCATACCCGGCAAAACTTCACCTGACAGCTGTTACCCATTGATAAGATAAGACCTTGGAGTTGTAAGATCCTGTTGAGGACTGAGTTGTGTCTTCTCAAAATTCCTGTGTTGAAATCTCAACCTCCAGTACCTCAGAATGTGACTGTACCGGGGCCTGAGTTCTTTAAAGGGTAATTAAGATTAAAGAGGTCATGCAGGGGCCCTAATCCAATAAGACTGGTGCCTCCCAATAAGAGAAGATAAGGACTCAGACACACACAGAGGGAAGACCACGTGAGGATCCAGGGAGAAGGCAGCCATCTGCAAGCCAAGGAGTGGCCTCAGGAGAAACCAACCCCACTGACATCGTGATCTTGGATGTCTCAAGTCCAGAATCAAGAAGAAATACATTTCTGTTCTTTAAGGCATCCAGGTGGTGGTAATTTATCATGGCAGCCTGAGACTAACACAGATACCAAGCTGCTGGTGTCTATGGAAGGCCTCTGGCCCAGAGACACCTCACTCACCAGGCTGCTGAGAGATAGCACCTGGACCTCTGGGCCCCTCTCTGACCCCTCGTCCCCGGGGGAGTTGATGTGCCCTCCTCCCCTGCTGGGTGTGGCCCCCAGCCACTGCTGTAAGCCTCTGGAAGAGTCTGTGTCGTATGGGATCTCCCTGCTCATGCAACCATCACCTTATAAAACCTGTTGCGTGACGCTGTCCCTCAGAGTCTTATCTTTTCCATGACCAGCCCCAAATTCCTGCAACCCCTGCACGCTGCCTTGGGTCTTTGCAAACCAGTAGTCTCACTAATAACATGGTACCTTTACTTTTGGATAAACTCACAAAAATTTGTTGTTGACCAACTCAAGAGGTATTTATTAAATATGTATTTCAGTTATTTTCAGCATGATACAGCCAATTTTTTTCTTTATAGTAGCTCTAGGGTGAATACAAATGAAACATTTTTATAAGAACATGAATCTCATGACTCAGAATTATTAATTTCATGTGCTATTCCTTTTCACTATGAAAAATGAAAACCCTGAGAGCAGTGTAATGGAGTATATCAGATATAGTTCAAGATTTGGAAGACTAATTACTTAGATCTCTGTTTTTCTGTATTTTATTGTGAATGCAGAAATTTAAATTATGCTTTGGGCTTTTCCTGTAGAAGACTGCTTAAATGAAATAAAGAAATAAATGATTATAAGTACCTACTATATGAAATAATTCATATAAGAAAACATGCAGTTTATGAGACATAACGATATTATAATCAATGTCTATACATAAACAATGAAAGAATCTCTCACAGAGTAATTTTAAACTAATGCAGTGATAAAAGCTGCATGTTGTGAGGGTCAGACAGGCCTGGCTGTGAATACTGATTGCATCAGTTGCTAACTTGCTGTCAGTGCAGTGATAGGTTAAATAGCTAATCTCCCAGACCACTGGCTTCCTCACTTACAAAATGAGGATAATATATTAGATTCTGTATTTCACAGAGATGTGAAAATTCAGTTAGACACATAGGTAATGTTCCTAGAACAATAACTGTGGCATAGTAAATGCTTAATAAATACTGATTCCTAACTCCCTTTACTACTTTATTCTATAGCAGTTTCATTTTACAGAGCTGATACCAAATACTTATAATGTATTGAACATGCATGAGCCTTTCAACACCTAAGGGCCAAGAAGTTATTCAAACTGAATAAATGGGTATGAACACATGTTAAGAATAAAACATTTGGCTGGGTGCTGTGGCTTACACCTGTAATCCCAGCACTTTGGGAGGCAAGGCTGGCGGACCATCTGAGGTCAGGGGTTCAAGACCAGCCTGACCAACATGGTGAAACCCCACCACTACTAAAAATACAAAATTAGCCGGGCATGGTGGCGCATGCCTATAATCCCAGCTACTTGGGAGGCTAAGACAGGAGAATCTCTTGAACCCAGAGGGCAGATGTTGCGGTGAGATGAGATGGCGCCATTGGACTCCAGTCTGGTCAACAAGAGCTAAACTCTGTCTCAAAAAAAAAAAAAAGAAAAGAATAAAACATTCAATATATATGAATACTTAGTTTTACATAACCCTTTTATCAAACAGAAAGGTCGTCTCAATGCTTCAAGTAATGGCTATCAAAGCCAAAATAAATGTACATAATAAAAAAATATAGTTTAAACATGATTGTGAAACATACATAGTCAACAGCTGTCAGATGCAAAAGCCACACATATTTGGTAGTTGATAAGATTTGCATATGAGTGTTTAGAAATATTCTAAGAGTACATGTGACATTTGCATGTTTTAATGAATTTTAAGTAGCTGTGATAAAATTCTAAGCCTATTCTATGCAGTATTGATCGTCATTAAGTTGATATATAAGCTGTTTAAGAAAGATAAATATGGTATAACTCACTGAAAGCTTTATGAAGATATTTAAATGTCTAATATCATCCAAAAATCTAGGAGGAACATTCTGAATTACAGTATTATGTTTTTACTAGAAACATAACTTGCCACAAGACAAGAACACAGTATGACACGAATGATATTCACGTGGGCTGACTCAATGCATCTTGTTGTCATAAATCTGGCCTTTTCATTTCTCACTCCCACAGACACAAACAGCAGCATCTGAAGCCCAGCAGCAGCAGAAAAGAGTGGGGTAAAAGCAGTGAAGCTTCTATCTACAGAACAAAGGATTCTTCTCATAAGGCAATTTGTAATTCTTTAAAAATATGAGAACTTCATAAAAAAAAACTATGTTACATACTAATTTTTTGACTATGTGAGGGATACATATAAGAGACAAACCTGATATTCTTTTCTGAGATGAAAACATACCAGTAACATTTTAATATAATCAAAATAAAATGTAAGTAAATTATAGGAGATTATTTGGCATGGTCTAAATACAGGGCCATTACTATTCAAATGTTTTCAAGTAAACATTCCCCGTACAATCCTGTAATGAATTAAAGAATTTATCAGACTAATAGTCACATTATCCCTTTAATTTCAAAGAGACTTCGTACCTTCTATTTTGCCATACTACCATCTAATTTCTTTTTACCCAAGCACTCCTTATGGCTATTTTTTTCTCATCTTTTAGAACAAGAATTCATTCCCAACAAATTAATCTCATTCCTTATCACAGCTTCCTATTTATGACACTAATAGTATTTTACATTAATGTGTTAAGTTATTTACCTCTTGCATTCAGGATTCCCTAATAAATTACTGGATATTTGAAGGGCAGGAATTAGTTTTTGGCTTCTCAATGCATGTTCAATGCTGGCCTGGCAAAACATATGGAATCTATAAAATATCTTTCAAAGGGAAGAGGACCTAAATGCAAGGATGAATGAACTCATGGTTCAATGATAAAAAGGGAAAGAATCAAAATGAAGAATATAAACATATATACATATTCAAGATTAATACATGTATAAAATTTAAAAGTAGTTAATCAAATTTGCTAGCAGAGGCCGGGCATGGTGGTTCATGCCTGTAATCCCAGCACTTTGGGAAGCCAAGACAGACAGATCATCTGAAGTCAGGAGTTCAGGACTAGCCTGGCCAACATGGTGGAACCTGTCTTTACTAAAATACAAAGTTAGCCAGGCATGGCGGCAGGTGCCTGTAATTCCAGCTACTCCTCGGAAGTCTGAGGCAGGAGAATCGCTTGAACACAGGAGGCAGAGTTTGCAGTGAACCAATATCACGCTACTGCACTCCATCCTGGTCGACAGAGTGAGACTTTGTATCCAAAAAAAAAAAAAAAATTTTTTTTTCCTTGCCTGTTGGAGCCAAGGATAGCTCTATGAAAGAGACATGGTTGAACCAGATCTTACAAGATGAGGAAGTTCACTATATTTGGTTCATGAGGAAATGAATTCCAAGCAGTAATGTGTTCTCTTACATTATGTTGTGTGTGTGTGTGTGTGTGTGTGTGTGTGTGTGTGTGTATAATTTTCACTAGACCAAAGGTTATCAGAGGGATTATGAGGGGATATTTAGAAATAAATTAGAATAAATGTTATGCTTGTTTTACACTCAACATTCTCCTTAGATAATTCGACAGTATTACATTGAGTCATGATGCTCTGGTTTTTATTAATACATTCATCTGAAAGAGCAAAGTGGTAGAGCTAAAATCAGTCAGCTTGGCTCTGTTTCTATACTCATAATAATGCAATATGGTGGCAGAAGATTCTTGTCCCATTTCTCATTTTATCTGGACTTTTGAGATTTCAAATGGACATAGCTGCAAAATAGTACTCCCCAAACTTCAGTTTCACACAACTCTGATTTAGAACATGCGCTGTAGATAATAGTCAGTGAATTTAGAATTATACTTCACAGCCTAGAGAAGACAACTTTTCTTCATACAATAGTGGCTAGGTGGTAGCAAAATCAAGTCTTTCCTAAATCTCTATTTGTAGTGCACAGGAAATTTGGATCTTAATAAGACATGGTCACACATACCAAACCGGAGAGGGACATACCGATAGGTGTCTTAGAAGCTGCAGAGCCCCTTCATGTTTAAACAGATGATCAGAAAGCTTATGTCCTGGGAGCAAAGGCAGAGCCAAACTCAGTAGTTCCTGGTTTAGATATTTCCCCCTACTGGCAATGCCATGCCATAAACAGACTTGTTCTGAAAGTCTTGTTTGTATGTGAAAGTCAGAGTTCTGAACTTCTGTTCCAGATATTTAATTCTAATTGAATTAACTTAAATTTAATTTATGAACTTTAAATATAGATTATTTCAATAAAAATTTGAAATGACATTGGAGTATCCTGTAAGTATAAGGTATTTACCAGGTTTCGAAGACTTCTTTTAATAGACTGTAAATTATTGTAACTTATTATTGGTGACATGTTGAAATGATAATATTTTGAATACATGGGTTAAAATTAAATTATTAAAATTAGTCATATAAGTTATAAATTTTTAAATTTATCTGCTTATTTGGAATTACACTCATGGCTCATTGTGCTGGCCATTGCTGTTTCAGCCATCTCATGTAAAATTACTTTACAGTCAGAAAATCTATGAAGGATATTAAATACCACTTCTTCTAAAATGAATTTGCAGTTTTCCCTACATCTCTTTCTTCAATGTTAGTCATATTTCAAAATGAACAGTGACAGCAAGAACTAGATAAATGTATACATTAAAAATTGTTTTCTATATAAAAAAACTAAAATGTAACAAAAAGAACCAGAATTATAGTCACAGGGTCATGGGGTCAAAGATACAGCTGGGAAGGAAGAATGAATTTTCCTTCCAGACAAATGAGTCAAGATAGGAAATGGGACGATGAGCTGGGAAGGTTTAAACAAGAACTTTTAAGCAGAGCTAAAATAAAGGGGGGAAAAAAAAGAAAGAAACACCCAAAACATTGAAAATAGAGTGCATTATTTGTATTTCTAAAGAATTATATAACTGCTGTATTTTTATGTTGTTCTTGAAGAATTTGTATTTATATGAGAAAATTCTGCCTCAAAGATTTAATGAATGTTTTCTCCTTGTCTACTATAGCAGTGATACATAAATATATAAATATATAAATAAATAACTATGATAGAGTAATGCTTTTTATTTCATTGATAGATACAAAAATTAAGAGACAAAAATAACAGAATTGCAAAGTAAATTTAGGATAGAAAAAGGTGGCCCTTGGGTCCTATTGTGAAGAAAAGTTGCCTATTTTATTACCTTTCTCTAGTATAAGCCTAACATTTCAGTAGACACAGCTCATAAGAACAGAAGGCATAGATGAGAGAAGATCTTCACTGAATACTTAAATATGAAAGGAAAGCCAAGCACCTGAGTGGCCTACTGTGTGGTTACTCAGGCTCCTTGTAGGACAAAACTCAGAGCTTTAGCTCCTGGGAAAATTGTCAGGTCGAATTGGATGCCATGGCAGGCACATTATGAGAAGATGTGCATATTTTTAATTTTTTTATTATACTTTAAGTTCCCATTACTAAGTATATACCCAAAGGATTATAAATCATTCTATTATAAAGACACATGCACACATACGTTCATTGCAGCACTGTTGACAGCAGCAAAGACTTGGAACCAACCCAAATGCTTATGATTGATGTGCACATTTTAAGGGATCATTACAAAAGTTCCCAGATAGGCTTCCCTTTTGCATCCTAGTTTTTATGAAATTTTGAAAATCAAGTGAACTATGAGAAACTTCTAGAGTCATTGATATGGTTTGGCTGTGTCCCCACCCAAATCTCATCTTGAATTGTAGCTCCCATGATTCCCATGTGTTATGGGTAGAACCTGATGGGAGGTGATTCAATAATGGGGGCGGGTCTTCCCAGGGCTGTTCTTGTGATGATAGAGTATGAGTCTCATGAGATCTGATAATTTAAAAAAATAGGAGTTTCTCTGCACAAACTCTCTGTCTTTGCCAACTGCCATCCACATAAGACGTGACTTGCTTCTCCTGGCCTTCCGCCCTCTCCTTAAATGGGTCCATGTGTTGGGTTTTGGATCTCCAGCAGTAAATGTAGTTTCTGGTGTAGTAAACCCTCTCCATGTTTTTTAGAATGAATGAACAAATAGATTCTGGAATGTTCCCAAGAAACAACTCCCCAAACATTTAATTAAAAAGAAATCCGGACTTATGCATCATATTTCTATGTACAAAGAAAGCAGTGGGTCAAGCTAGGGGGAAATTAAAATATATCTATATATTAAATATTGAAATGTATACACTAAAGAATGAAGACAACATGGAAACAAAAATAAAATACCCATCTAGTGAACAAATATGTGTTGACAAACTGCAAGGAAGAGGTACTATTCTATCTACGCTTAAAAGCAAGAAGATAATGTTAACGGAAGATATTGAATGTCTTGATTCAATATATAAACTGCAATCACCTTTGCACCAACCTAGTAACAAAAATACCTGGAAAGTTGTTCTGTGATATCATCCGCCCTAATTTTCTGATAATGTGGCTTTGAATGTGGCAACACTTTTAAAGTTTTGCTTTTTTGGAATACTTGGAAGTCACAGTAGAATTAAAAGAACAAATTCCAATTTTTAGTTTCTCTCATTTTCCAAATAAGTCTCTATTTTAAAAATGTGTCCCAAGGAAAATGAATAGCCTAGAGCAAAGATAATTCATCACTGACCCCACTCTTTCTTGAACTGAATCAGAGCTCCCCATGGTTTTCTGGAACCAACAGGCAGTGTTCAGGACCCAGTCCTGTCATGGATATTCTGCCCCTTGTCTCAGGGCAGAAAATATACACTAGTATTCCAGAGATGATTTCTGCACAGACAGTAGGTTATGTTGTGGCTAAAACAGACAGCGGAGTGAGTCCACGTTGGTGAACCCTGCCAGGAGTTGTGATGGGAAAACATGGCAGCAGGGTCTGAACCCTGTATTTTCATGACCATTTTTCAGCACACTTGTTCTTCCTTTTTGTTTGGTTTGGGTTTTTCAGTGCCACACAGTGAAATATCTATTAGGTATTGTGGCTATTGCTGGTGAAATAAATGTGTTTATCTCCTTAGACAACAAACAAATATGCCTACAGTTTTTAAAATCAAATCTGATATTTGATCTTAAAATTCTTCCAAACTAAGCTACTGTACATGATTCTACTGATACTCCATTTGGAAACTATCCAGAAAATTATGGTGAGTCAAAATTGTGCATTTTTTTGTTATTTTCAGCAATTTATATAATAAAAATTGGAATTTGTTTTTTTAATTCTACTGTGACTTCTAAGTATTCGAAAAAAGTAAAACTTTAACAGTGTTGCCACATTCAAAGCCACATTGTCAGAAATTCAGGGCAGATGGCATCACAGAACAACTTCCCAGGTATTTTTGTTACTAGGCTGGTGCAAAAGTAACTGCAGCTTATATTTTGGATCAAGACATTCAATATCTTCTGCTAATGATATCAATTAAACTTCAAGTCAAATATATCAACCTTTTCAAAAGATGGTCCAGATGAAAGTGCTAAATTTTCCATCTACTACAACATCATTTTTGGGGAAAAGATGACCAGGCTCCCACCTTCCTTTTATGCCACTACCCCCAGTTAACAATGAGAGGAGGAGGAAGAGGAGGAGGAGGAAAAAGAAGAGGAAGAGGAGGAGGAGGAGGAGGAGAAGGAGAAGAGGAGGAGGGGAGGAGGAGGAGGAAGATGGGGAAGAAGAGGAGAAGAAGTAAAGGAAGAGAAGAAAGGATAGGAAGGGAAGGAGGAGAAGGAGAAAGAAGAAAGAGAAGAAAGGAAGAAGCAGCAGCAGAAGCAGAAGAAGGAGGAGAAGGAGGAAGGGAAGGATGAGGAGGAGGAGGGGAAGAAGGAAGAGGAGGGGAATGAAGAAGGGGAGGAGAAGGGGAAGGAGGAAAAGAGAAGAAGGAAGAGGAGAAAGGAAGAAGGAGGAGGTGGAGGAGGAAGAGGAGTGCTAGTAGTGGTAGTGGTCCTTTGGGAGAAAAGCATCACGCACTTGAAGAGAGAAAAAAGGAAAGTCAATACTATGTCATATCCTCTGCAGGTAGCTATGCGGCCAAGGCTCCTGGCATGGGGATTTCTCAGGGGACAGTGAGTGAGAAACCTCCAATCTTAACACTCCCCTTCCACTCACAGCTGCAGCACCAACTGTCATTCCCAGGAATGGGAATGCTTTACTTTAATCATGAGCGGTAACATATTACAAATTATGCAAACAACACATTCATGTGTCATAAGAGTGATTTAGCCCCATTGCTCCAGTAAAGAGTATTTACTCTTCCTTGTAGCCCTAAAGAAATGATTCTAAAACATGAGAAATTGTTATTATCTGATTTATAAATGAAGTATGAATTTGGTGCAAATGTAATTGTGTTTTTTTGCTGATACTTTTAAATGCCATAACCACAATTACTTTTGCACCAAACTAATAAATAATGGAAGTCTCCCCAAGCCAGGGATGGCCAGGTGTCACCTCGTCATCACATGGGCAATGCTTTTTTAACAAGGACAATCAATCGCCAACATTCCACAAAGAAACATGTCAATTACTACACATAAGCACCAGGCTTTCCAGGAAGCTCTCCTACACGTGACCACAGATCCACCATGATTCCTCCAGTCCATTGCAGGACTTATTATCCACCAGAGACCAGGGGTGGAATATCCATGATAGGAACGGGTCCTCAACACTGCCTTTGCCTGTCACTTCCAGAAAACCGTGGGGAGCTTTATTTCGGCTCAAGAAAGAATGGGGTAGGTAATGAATTATCTTTGCTCTAGGCTATTCGTTTTCCTTGGGACACATATTTAAAATAGAGACTTAATTGGAAAATGAGAGAAACTAAAAATAAGCACATAAAAAGGGAGAAAGCGCTGTTAAGAGAGAACGAACATTTGTGATTTCTGAGTAGAAACCTCGTAGTTCACAGTATTCTTTCACATGCTATGTTCAATTATAATAGTAGACAAGAGATTCACATTATCAAACAAACAACCTTTGCAACCACCAAGTTATACATAACAAGAAATGTATTATTTAATGTCAGACATACTTTTGCACAATACTATAATATTAAGTTTACTCTCATCATGAAGATTGTGGTCTCCTCCTTCAACAAAAATTACATCTTACTTAGGTATGCCCAAGGCCAAATCCCTAGTACTAAAAAATTATAAAACAATTGCTACATGATTTTTTTACATCAGGTAATTATTGTGCAAACAAGAATACACACTCATGAAAAAGATAGCGGAAACCAGCTAAATCATAGAACTGTGTTGTGTTCTGTTGGGAAGGCAATTGGCACACACATTGGTAGACAGCAATCATGTCTGTTTCACCAACTTGACATCCCTCTTGGGGATTAACAAAAATGGCATAATTTTTGCAAAACATCCTTGAAGTATTAGAAAACCAGAAAGAGTAGGGTTATTATAACCATCTTTGCTTAAGTTTGCTTTCATATTTGATAAAGAACAAGTTATGTTACTAGGGACTATGATTCTCCACAACCTGAATTTTCTTTCAAGGTACTCTAACACTGGATTATCTTGAAAGAAAATTAAAATACATTTAATTGACAAGTGATTTTTCCCCCAAGAATACATAGGATAATTAGACATGATTCCAGAAGATGATGGTGAATAATCAAACATGACTTCATCAAGGTTAGATAATCCTGGTTTTCAGAGAATGGATTCTGATCCAACTGTAGATACCATCTATCCATTTCCTCTTGCTTTCAAAGTCTTTATGGAGCTATTGAGCTACATAATATTTCGTATTTTTCTTTGCCTTTCTTTATGTGTCTGAATCCAAGACATATTTTTTTCCAGAGGCTTCAGAGGAGTCTAATTTGCTTTTACTTGAGGTATTTTTCAAGAAAGGTAATTAGTTGTTTTGGCCTGTTTAGTTGTGGCAATTATATCAAATACTGGCCTTAGGTGTCTTTTTCTTAGCATTTGTGCGATCAGAAATGAGCTGCGTAGCTGGTATATTGTTATATAATTCTTCCTCTGCCCTTTTACCCAAAACAAAAAAATCTCACCAGAAACTAAACTTTGTTTTAATAGTGTCAGATTATTCCTTTCTTCTGAGCTTATTTTAGGCCATGCAATTGCCTTTAACTATCCTTCTGGCAGACCCTGTTTGCACAGTTGGTGAGTTGTCACTGTCAAGATATACAGAATAAATATCACTTTTCCAAAATGCAGGTTATCTGTACCAGCAGGTGTTTGTAGAGATAAGTTTTCTTTTGTATAAAGATGCATCTTGTGCTTAAGAAGTTGGTAGAGCCCCATATTGCAGTCATAGATCCCAGAACTACACATAAAATTTGAACACTGAAAGTACATCGCAGAGAGTAGAACCTTATACTGTACATTTTTTTCCATCAATAGGTACACTGATAATAAAATGCATTATATAATTGACTTTAGACGCACCACAATCATAGCTATTCTTTTTGCTGATGAAGCCTGGGAAGTCTAATGCAGAAGCTAGAAAGATTAACGTTTCAGCCTGTGCCTTTTTAGATGGCATGACTTCTAGTTCTATGAAATCAGACTTAACTGGGGAAGGAAGATAAGGTGACCTACAGTGCATGCCTGCTTCCTAGGGTGTGGTGAGTGGCCCAGGGCACTCTGGGTCATATTAAGTATCTCTACAATCCTGGCTCTTACCCAGAGCCCTGGGTGTGGGATCATGTCAGTGCACTGGAAAACATGCATAAGAGCCTAGAGACCTTCCCATCACTTTCAGTAGCATGTGCTTCAGATGGTTCTGCATTTTGTATTCTGATTCTGACTTTCATCCATTTAAGAACGATTTTTACTTCTCAGCATCCTTGTTTTTGACCTATATTCCTTGGTTCATGGCTGCCGTTTCCAACTTTATATCCCATCTTCAGTGATAAGACAGTGTCTACACGTGAGTAGCCCCAGAAGTCCAATTAACCCCTACCTCTCTGAAGAGATGTGCATGAACGGCAACAACAAAAGTTATTTTGTAAGAATAAAGAAGGTGGGATCCAGGAAGTCACAGAAAGGCATTCCAAGAGTCTCAATCATGCCAGAAGGTAAGTGGAATGTGAAAAACACATGGGGACTTTTACCATATCTACCACAGATATGAAAATACTCCATAAAATGAGAATCTTGTAAGACTTAGAAGTCTGCTGTACAGCACAGCACCTAGAGTTAACGATACTGTGTGTGTACTTAAACATTCGCTAAAAGGGTAGATCTTAAGTATTCTTGTCACAAAATAATAAGAAGAAGAAAGCAAAAGGAAATTTTAGAGGTGATGGTTAGGTTTATGACATAGATTGTGGTGTACACTCCACAACTCTTTAAGGTATATACTAATTATGTACAGCTTTTTGTAAGTCAAAACACTTTTAAAAGTAAAATGAGAACGTTGCTGAATTTTCAGGTAAGAGCTCACACACATATGCACACACACACAAACACACACACACAGAGCAAGAAAACCTCTGTCTTCTAAGAAATGTCCTAAGAAAAGGCGTAGTACTAAAAACGTCGTAAGCTTTCCATTGCTTGAGATGGGATTAACTCGAGTTCAAGGAGTCATCTAAAATACCCCAAGGAACATACTATATTTCTGTTAGGTCCTCATGAGATTTATTAACAAAACAAAAGGTTTGTAAAATCATTTCCTTTGTAATGTTATATGTGAGAAGGTATTTGAAAAAAAAAATGACGATCTGAAAAGTTGATCAGAAGATTAAGAACTCTATCAAGAGCAGCAAGTCAGAAGCTAAATATGTTCTAGGAACGCTTAGGGGGGAGTCCCCCGAGGTACTCTCAGAAGCTGTCAGGTCAAACTGTTATCGTGACAATGTTGAGATGTCACTTGCCCCTTTCTTACTCTGTTCTGAGTGCACAGTGTGATTTTCCACAAGCTACATAGTGCACATTACAGCAGATTGTATGCCAAAAACATTAGAAGAACCCAGCTGTCTGCTGTTAAACCAGCCATTAATATTTTTGCTCAAATGCAAATCAATATCACTTCTCTGGCTAAATTGTTTACTTCTGAAAAAAATTATTTTCCTTAAAAATACGTTATTTCTTATAAATATGTGATTCATATTAAAATGTAATGAATTTATAAAGATTAATTATGAATAAATTTCTAAAAATGCCTCTGTCTTCATTTTTGACAGGGTAAATATAAGTAGATATAACTTACATAAGCAAAAGCTCCTTGGGAGCAGTGTTGCCAGATTTAACAAAGACAAAAAAACCACCACAGAACAGGACGTGAAATTCCATATTAACAATAAATGAGTTTTTAGCGCAAGTACATTTCATGGAATATGTGGCAATCCTACCAGAGGGTCCTCACAAATGTTTCAGACTATAAAGTGGCCATGACAGCAACAGTTTGAGAACTGCCACCTGAGAAAATATTTAGGTACAGATTTTTCATTTAAATCAAAATTAGCACGCAGGTTACCGTAAGGTTGCTGCCCCCACTGTTGCCATTGCTGTTTGTGATCACGTGACATGCTCCCTTTTGTGTCTTCCTCACCCAGACTTAAAGAGTAAACATTGCTGACAGTTTATCATATAAGTAGTGCTTTCTTTTTAAATTTTACTTTAAGTTCTGTGATTGCTGAACTTGCCGATTTGTTACACAGGTATACATGTGCCGTGGTGGTGTGCTGCATCTATCAACCCGTCATTTAGGTTTTAAGCCCCACATGCATTAGGTATTTGTCCTTATGCTCTCCCCTCCGCTTTCCCCCACCCCCCCAACAGGCCCTGGTGTGTGATGTTCCCCTCCCCGTGTCCATGTGTTCTCATTGTTCTGCTCCCACTTATGAGTGAGAACATGTGGTGTTTGGTTTTCTGTTCTTGTGTCAGTTTGCTGAGGATGATGGTTTCCAGCTTTATCCACATCCCTGCAAAGGGCATGAACTTATTCTTTTTTATGGCTGCATAGTATTCCATGGTGTATATATGCCACATTTTCTTTATCCAGTCTGTGATTGATGAGCATTTGGGTTCCTTACAAGTCTTTGCTGTTGACCCAGCAATCCTATTACTGGGTATACACCCAGAGGATTAGAACTCATTCTACTATAGGCAGTGCTTTCTTATCCTTATTGCCTTTCCAGGAAGCAGTGAAGTCAGCCTCATTCATTCCGTTGTACCAGAACTAGAGCTGAATCTAGTTAAATAAAGCAGACACACAAAGGGCAGACCTAGAATCTGAGCCCTATCTTCTGACTCCAAAGTGTGAGGCCAATCCGATGAACTGCCACCCCATCCTCTCTGCCCCTCTCTATTAGATTATTTTGATGATATGATACTCTATTACTTTCTGTTAACTATAAAACTGATTGACCTGCCTGAATCACCACAAGTAGAATAAAGACATGTAACTTAACTGTGTGAGTAGGAAATTCTTTGTAGGATCTGTGCCCAAATGTATATTTTGTCAGGTAATCAGTGGTGTGCAGTTCTTTTGCCATTTTTAGCCACATTGATAGATGATCTCCTTACAGGCCATATGACAATCCATTAATTAAAACAACAAAAATAACTAAACCAGATGTGCTGTGGAATGTATTCAGGTCATTCAATCATAAGCTACAAGAATCAGAGTCTATAATTTGTATCTTGAGTACTGGAAAAGGTCTTGAAGTCAGATGATTTGGGTTTTAATCTCAACTCTATCCATTGCTTTTGGTGAGTCATTTGGTAATGACAAGATCTATGGGGCTTTGTTTTTCTCATCCCTATAATAAGCAACACCTCACCTGCCCTACACACCCCAGAAGGTTGCAATGAAGGCATAATCAAATGTTAAACGTGTTTTGCCAGATGTAAAGTCCTATATTAGTGTAAGATAGGAGCTCTCTGCGTTCCTTGGGCCCTCGTGGTTGCACTATAGCCCCATGTTAGCTCTGTGTGGTTACCTAGTTTGTCAGATTTAGTACTTCTTTAAACATTTTTGTAATAACAGCTTTGAGATACAATTCCCATGCCACAAAATTCACAGTCTGGTACTGTTTAGTATATGTGCAGAGTTTTACACCCATCATCCTAATTCCTTTTCAGAAACTTTTATCACTTTAAAAAGAAATCTTGCACCCCATTCAAAGCCATTCTGCATTTCCTCCTTCCCTGCCCCTGGGCAACCACTAACCACTTACATATTTTCTTTGTCAAAAGATTTTCCAGTTCTGGATATATCATACAAATGGAACCATCCAACATACGCCAATTTGTGACTCACTTCTTTCACCCAGCTAATGTTTTCAAGATATACCAATGTTGTAGCCTGTATCATTGCAGTGCTACATTTTAAACATTTAAAGAGCTTAGTAGTTCCTCAAGAAGCCAGACTCTGGTAGAGATGGCTACTTGCTCCCAAGTATCATACTGACAAAGCCAAGTCGTCATTACATAAAACCAAGGATTGTAAGAATTTCAGAGTTAATTCATTGGGAAAGCCTTCTATATTTGATCACAAAGCTTTGCGATGCATATGAAAACAGGAGAGACAAAAAAGGGGACTTTTGCTGTTAATCTACATGAGCCCTGATTGGCAGATGCCTCATTCTCCTAATATGCTCTTGGAGTTTATTAACCCACTCTTGAAGAACATAGCCACAGATCTTTTGGGAAAACAACATTCTTGGGATTTTTCCCCCCCCAGTTTACCAAAATGATTAACAAATCCGAGAAGGGGAACTTACAGAAGAAGAAGAACCCGTGAATGATGAATATCTGGCAGACTCCAAAACAACGTCAGGGCAAACCGCAGATTTTTAAAAAATCATCTAAACATTTACAAATGACTCACAGAGAAAATAACTAAAAAATATGATGGAATTAGCAATAGTATCATAGTAGGGTATTTTAATAAAAATACACTGTAATTTTTCTGTGAGTCTATATTTAATATTTATATAAAATTTTACGCCTATAAAGTGACAAATGCCCTCTTGAGAGTGTGTGTATATGTATATGCATATAATTCAATAGCTAATATATATTATATACACATATTTATATATTAATATATAATATACATAATATATTTATGTATATGTATAAAATACACTACAAGAGGGCAGATTCATCAGTCTATAGGCATAAAATTTGTGGATGAACAGAACAATCTTCCATTTTATAGATATTTAAATTTGAGGCATATATAAGGACATAATCCTCTCAATAATAAATGGTTTTATATATGTGTACACAATCTTAAGCCATCTTAATGGCAGTTGTCAGAACTTTTGAGATGATATCATCAGAAAAGAGCACAGGTCCCCTAGGGAGCACAATTTCTTGCAGTATACCTGCCATCTCAGAAAGAAATACCTTCTGTGTGGGCCTAGTGGCTAATATGCCCAAGGATGCTCACGGATTCCCAGGGATGCTCAGGGATACCCAAGGATGCCCCAAGGATGCTCAAGGAGGCCAGCCACACTCACATGGCTTTTCTTTTCTTCCCTACTCCCTGGCCTTACTTTGAAGCAATTATAGTTTTGCTGTAAACGTCTGCCTTTGCATGGATGGTTTATCACTTGAAACTTGTTTTCACTCATTGACTTTTACTCTCTTGCCAGAATACTTACAACTTCTTTATATTTCTGTTGTTGTTTTAAAGTTTGGCTTTTATTTCAGATACAGTGGGGTACAGGTGTAGGATTGTTACACGGATATATTGGATCCAGGTAGTAAGCATATTAACCAATAGGTAGTTTTTCAACCCGTACCCTCCTCTCTCTCTCTTTGCCTTCTAGTAGTCTTCAATGTCTGTTTTTCCAATTTTATGGCCATGTGTGCTCAGTGTTTATTTCTCACTCATAAGTGAGAGCATGTGGTATTTGGTGTTCTCCCCTTGTGTTAATTCGCTTAGGATTATGACCTCCAACTCCATCCACGTACAACTTATTTATGTGTTTTCTTTCTTACAGGACTAGGATAGCAGATACAATATTAAAAATATAATCTTCCCTATATGCCAACTTTGGAAATTATACAGTATAATCTATATAAAGTATATAAAGAACTACTTGAAATATCCATAATATATTCAATAACTACATTTTATTTTTAACAATTTTTAAATACTTTTAATGAATTTACTTGATATATTTTTTTACTTACTGAAAAGTTAAGCTTGCATTAGTACTTTATAGATCTGTATTTATAAAATAAAATAAAAAGAAGTAGTACCAATCCTGGGTAAGACACTTGACATGCATTCTAGCAACTAACCCTCCAAATTAATCACAAATTAAAATGGCAAAAGGATAATTCACCAAAACTCCAAATACACAGGTTGGTTCATGTTTCCAGGATTTTTCAAGGGAACTATAAAAACATTTTTCTTTTGTTTAAAGGAAATACATCATGAGTTCACACTCCCATTTCCAATTCAAATTTAGGATTACTGAGCTTTACCTCTTTACTTTTATAATTTATCTCTCTCTTTGTTGTTGAAGTTTATACTAAGAATTGAGAAACTTAGATCTTAACAATGTTTATGTAATTATTTGTTTTATCTTAAAATGAATTAAAGTTTCAGAATGCCAACGCCACCATTATTAACACTACTTTGAAAACAGCTGAAAATGTCTTCAGTGTTTTCATGGGGGGTGCACCACTAAGTCAGTAAATCTGATGACTATGGTCAAGATTCACTTGACAAGGTTCCTTCCTGCATATACAAACCACAACTCAGTAAATAAGGACATATGCTTGTTTGATTTGACTACAAATGTTTAAAGGTGCTTTTGCATTTCATTTTAACCTATTCATATTTTATAATTGTACAAAGCCATATACACACATTCTAGATAAAAGCTACAAGCATGTTCTATTAAAACAAATCTAGCTTTTCTCCCCTGTTTCCAGCACACACAATTTCCCCTTTCCCTTGTGCAATAGTTGTTTGTATTTTTAAAATTTATTCTTATAATTTTAAATTTAACCATATATATAGATACAGGTATGACTACTCTCAGCCCTCTGTATACGTGAAGTCTCATCCTAGGTGCATCCTTCTTGCACTTTCTCTACCTTCTCGTTTTCATTTAACAAATCTCAAATGTCATGATACAGTATATAGAGATATTTCAATCTCCTTTTTCACAGCACCATGGGACACTGTTATAGATATTGTAGATGTCCTGTCATTTAGTGGCTTCACAGGTGGATACTGAGAATAGGTATAGGTCATTTATTTGTTTATTTATATTTTAATTTTTTGAGAGAGAGTATCGCTCTGTTGCCCAAGCTGGAGTGCAGTGATGTAGTCTCGGCTCACTACAACCTCTGCCTCCCAGGTTCAAGTGATTCTTCTGCCTCAGCCTCCTGAGTAGCTGGGACTAGAGGCATGTGCCACCATGCCTGGCTAATTTTTTGTATTTTTAGTAGAGACAGGGTTTCACCATATTAGCCAGGATGGTCTTGATCTCTTGACCTCTTGATCTGCCCGCCTCAGCCTCCCAAAGTGCTGAGATTACAGGTGTGAGCCATCACTCATGGCCAAGGTTATTTATTTATTCATTCTTTTATTTGTACTCTGCTGTCAGAAATAATGCCAGAATGAAGTTTTGAGTATACGCCACTTTTACTTTCAATGGCATATATTTTGGAATAGATTTCTAGAACTTACCTGCTGTGTCAGATCATAGCGGCTATATAATTTTATTAATATGTTGCCAAATTTCCTTTCATAGGGGATGTCACCTTTTGCATTTTGCACAGCAGTACATGAGAGTGCCGATTTCTCCAGATTCTCAGGGAGAATGTTGTAAAAGTGTGGAATATTTGCCCATTGGAAAAATAAGAAATGGCATATCATAATTCTTATTTTCATTTCTCTTAATATACCATACAAATTTTAGCAGGGTCTTATTTTAAACATCAATAGAGGGTTGCTTAAATCAGCTTAGACAATCAAAGATGAAAGTTCTATGAAAATAAGGAAATATGACCCATTTTAAAATGTGCATTTATATGTATAATTGTATTACACTTTGGGTCTCCTTGTACTTTTCCATAACAAAATTCTGCTATTTATACATCAGCATTAAAGGGAAAATATAATTTATTTAAAATAGTTGATTTAGAGGAAACTAACAAAATGCAGTAGGTAATTTTCAGAAACACGTTATTCATCTGGTATTTTGCTTATATTTTTATAAATGCTGTTACCGAGGTGACTTAATAAATGCTAAAATGAGAGATTATTATATAAACAAAGTTGTCCTAATTTTGTAGGACAATGTAATATTGCATACAGTTTTTCTGTTTTTGTGATTATTCCCATTATTATTGTCATTACAAGTCATATTATTATTTGCTACAAGGCTAACGTTCATATATTCTAGAATTTGGAACCGTATGTTACTACAGATTAGCTTTAATTAACTCTGATTAAAAATATAAGTTTTCCAGTTATGCTGAAGATTTTGTTGTCTGGGCTCTTCTTGTACTTACTGTTACCCAATACTATTCTATAAACATCTCAGATTAAGTACTGATTTGCATTACTTTCATTCTTCCTTGAAGACTCAATCAGGGTGTGTTCAGACAAAAGCACTGATCCCTGAGTGAAGCCATGGGAATGGGCAGTAGAAGAAGACCTACCTGGGCTGGAATCGGTAGGCATGCAGCTACTGCTGACTTTCAGGGCTGTATTTACCCAGCAAATCCCAGTGTGTTTCAGCAGAAGCAGCACCTTTTGCCTTGCTTTGATCACATAGGATTTAGAACGCTTATTTTCCCATTAGTTATTCTCTCTTTGTGAGGAAAGTACTACGTTCATTAACTGGCTCTGACAAACCAATTTGCTTTTAAAAGCTGTACTCAAAACCAGATACCATGCTCTGCAGTCATGGTTTTCGTTTGAATCATATCACTGAATATAAATATAGCTGCCAATTGCTTCCCGTTTCCAATAATTCTGGAGACTTTTTTTTTTTTGCTATGTATCAATAAATTTTAAATGAAATAGAAGAGAGTCTGTGATGTCATTTGCCGCAGGTATACCATGACTCTCGTGGAACATTTAACAGGAGGTGGCTATATTTTTTTTTTTTTTTTTGCCTGCTATTTAGTGGCATGATTGGTACAATGCCCTTATATTTTTCTAATCCCTCTTGTTCTGCATTTATGTTCTTATCCTACCACTATGACATTGCAAATATTATAACTTCTCCAGATTTCATATTTTCTCTTTAGGTCTAAAATTTTTTAAAAAATAAGAATAAAGGCAGGGTGCGATGGCTCATGCCTGTAATCCCAGCAGATTGGGAGGCCAAGGCGGGCAGATCACCTGAGGTCAGGAGTTTGAGACCAGCCTGGCCCACATGGAGACAGTAGAGCCAGTCTCTACCAAGAATACAAAACTTAGCCCTGGGTGGGTGTGGGCGCTAAGGCAGGAAAATCAGATGAACTTGGGAGATGGATGTTGCAGTGAGCCTAGATCACACCACTGCCCTCCAGCTTAGGCCACAAAGCAAGACTCCATCTCAGAAAAATAAAAATAAAATAATAAAAAAATAAAAAGAAGTAATATCAACCTTGGGTAAGACACTTGACATACATCCTAGCATTTAAACCTCCAAATTCTTTGATGAAGTGGTGGTTTTTATTCCTATTTTACAGATAAGGAAATAGAAGCTCAAAGAACTAACATTCTCTGCGTCACGAAGCTGGGGAGAATGTACAACTCATTTCTCAAATGTACCATTCTTGGTTACCAATGTTCCCCTTTCATAGAGTCTTAGAATCTAAAGTCCATATTGAATACAGAAAGCTTTATTTATTCAGCAAAATGCTAATTCTGGCTTCAGTTCTAATCTCAGCTAAAATAAATAAAAGAACCTACTCCCTTGTCAGGCAATGTTATCCTTCACTGCCAGTGTTAGGTGCCAGAAAAATGTGTTTCTTGTTTTCTCTTTGGAAATGTTATATAATGACCTTTAGCTTAGCATATTCTCTGGAAGAAGCTAAAAATGGATTTTGTGTGTGTGTGAATTAGCACACAATTTGAATTGCTTTGCAGCATTTCTGCACTTGAGGTTTCCACTGCCATAAGTCAGCAGACATTAAATACTGCATTCAGCTTTCATATGCAATACTTCTGGAAGATGGTATGCATATATGGGGTGTAAAATATATCTTTTAAGACATTTTCAGTCTAAATAGACATCCAAATCTCTTTCAGTAAGCCCATGGATCAGCAGGAATGTTTTTGGAGTGTTCCCATAGAATCATCATTTCCTTTATGATGGCATTACATTCCTAGTCAGCCTCCAAAAACTCATCTTTAAAATGGTGTGAAAAAATATAAACAAATCACTTTACCCCCCAAATTCTCCACCATTTCATTAGCCTTACAGAACGAGTTAACATATTTAGCAAACTGTCAACATTTTTCTAATGTTACACTGGCTTATAATGTTGAGAGGGACTTAGGAAAAAAAGAGGCTGATATACCACAAGTGGGATGTAATTTAAATGGTAAAATAACTGAGACTATTGCTTACTATAATTATCTTGTAGAGGAAAATAACCTAGCTCTATCCTTGAATTACTGTGATTTTATGAAAAAAAAGTTTTATGGTTAGTCACTTAGTCTACAATACTTTCTGATACTTCTGTTTTTTTTTTCCCCATAGGGGTTAAGGGCTATGTATATGAAATAGTTTTCCCTCTTCTGGGTCACCTTCTGCCTGAAGACAGGAACCACAGAGAGGTTAAGTGTGCAGAAATTCAGGGTTAGACTCCTCTTCCCCACCTGCCCCAGCCCAAACTCTGGCCCGTCCAGGTGCTGCCTGCAGATGCCCATGGCTCTGGAGCATCTCAGGGGCCCCTCTTCCCCTACTCTACCAGGGAGAGGCAGAAAGAAATCTGTAATATGATTATCTTGGTACCATATATAAGCACTACGAATATATAAAAATTGGAAGTCATAGGCGTGGGATGTAAAGCATGGGGGACTCAATAGGAATGCAGAGTTTGACAGGAGGGACTGTGATTTGGTTTAAACTGCTACTGGCTGTCTTGATAATGTGGTAGATTCCAGCAAGAAGTAGAAAAAGAAAAGATTTCTGCCTATAAAAATCTCGCCAACATTTCAGAAACCTACCACTGAAGAACTGTTTCATGCAACCAAACACCACCTGTTGTCCCAAAACGGGTGAAGAAGAATGAAAATAAAAAAATAACAACAACCACCAAGAAAATCTCAAAACCCCAGGTGGAGTGTAGTGGCTCATGCCTGCAATTCCAGTACTTTAGGGAGGCTGAGGTGGGAGAATGGTCTGAGGCCAGGAGTTTAGACCAGCCTGGGCAACATAGCGAGACCTCATCTCAAAACCTAATAGATGGGACAGAAATGAAAAACAGATGATTTTAATTTAAGATAATAAGCACTATAATAGAGGTGAAAATAGGGCATCAGAGGGGCCAGAAATGGGGGCAACTAACAGTGTGCAAAGGTTGGGAAAGGCTTCTCAGAATAATCCTGAGTTCACTGTAGCTGCTGATTCATATCAAGTGTCTAATATGTGCCAGGCCTGTCCATCTACCTTATTTAATCCCTCCAGACCAACGAGGTAAGGTTCTGTTATTATCCCCATTTTACAGATGATAAAACTGAGGCAAAAATGGTAAGGACTCCCCCAAACCAGCAACACAGGTAGTCTGACTCTTAGTGACTCTGCTAATCTTATGAGGCTAAAGACTAAAATGAACAGCTATGGTTTCTGCACACAATAGGGTTGATACCACAGGTAAAGGGTCTGTTATGGGAAAAGCTCAAACTCTTTAAATGCCTTATTTTACTTAGCAAAATGTTTCACAAACTTGATTGTTATAAACAGTAACAACATTTTTGTGATTCCCAAAAATACCATTGTCTAGAGAGTTGAGAATTAGGAGAATTGATTTTCAACCATCAGCTTGAGCCAATATTGGCTCTAGGGCTCCATTTCATGAATTTTCAGCTGCATCTAGGGACCAGAAGTCACAGCTCCGCTTTGCCAATAACTAGTGTGTGACGTAAGGTGAGCCAGTTGATCTCTCTCATCCTCAGGGTCTGCTGGCATGTGCTGACCATAACTATCCTATGCAGTTCTTACAGCAATTACAATGGATACTGCCTTTGAATATTTTAATGTGTGTTATTTTTATGTTTTTGCTTATTTTGTATGCATTGTCTTCACCTTTGCACTTCTAAGTCTGTTCCACTGGAATCAAGGTGTCCCATGTTAGCAAAAATCAGCAGGCATGGTGGGTCACACCTGTAATCCCAGCACTTTGGGAGGCTGAACTGGACAGATCGCTTGAGGTCAGGAGTTCAAGACCAGCTTGGCCACCATTGTGAAACCCTGTTTCTACTAAAAATACAAAAATTGGCCAGGCATCATGATAGGAACCTGTAATTCCAGCTATTCAAGAGGCTGAGGTGGGAGGATCACTTGAACCCAGGTGTTTGAGGCTGCAGTGAGCCAAGATCTCACCACTGCATTCCAGCCAGGGGGACAAAGTGAGATCCTATCTCAAAGAAAAAGAAAAAAGAATCACTCTTATATTGTCAAGTTTGATCAAATAAAATAAGTGGAATTCTCAATAAATCCTGACAAAATTGTACAGTCAGCAATATGAAATGTCAGGGAGGGATGGAGACGCCTCAACTGTAGTTGCACTCTGTCCCTTTTTAGAGGATGAATGTTGGCAGGCCCCAAGTTTCCAGATGAAGGCCGACTGCCTTCGGAGGTAGAGGAAGGAATGCTGTGAGCCTCCCTCTGTTTCCACATGAAGCAAATGTGGTCCCAGAGAGTGAAGTCCCTGTATGGGATGGGCGCTCTCTAGCTTCTTACCAAATGAAATATATGCTTGTTTCTGGATAATAAACTCCACAGTCTGGGCAAATAAACACTATGTTGAATCCACAATCTTAGAACTCTTAGTTCTAAGTCTTCCTCAAACTGTTTCTTAATAAAAATATGGCACAACATGTTACGTGGAAGAAAGAATGAAGTTCAAATAACTTTTTTAGAAATATTAGGATAAACATGGTCAAGAAGAGCCATGAATATGCTAATATAAACTGTCATTCCCCATGAGAGAAAAAGTTATAAACTTACTAACAAAAAAGTCTTTAATTTTTAAATTTTCTTTTCAGAAGAATAACCATCCATTAAAAATCTCACTAGACACCGATATTTTATGTAACACGGTTTGGAGAACAATGAAATATTTGGTGAACAGATCACCAAATCAATTTTCAAAACACACAATTTTTGAAGCCTTCTTTAAGAATGCTATTGTAAATTAGAAGCTAAAAGGGTACTGTCATTTTTACCCAGTATTTTATGTGTTATTGTCGATGAAATTTTTTCAATGTAACTTTTCACTTTGCTCCAATACAAGATAATAAGGATTAACAGAATATATCACCACAGTACCTCATGTGGCAGAAGATAGCTTGAATCTATTTAAATTCGGATACATATAATTCATGAAAAAAAATAAGTGAAAGTACAAAGTAAACATCTGGTAACAATAGATATTTTTAAATATTTAAGAAATATAACATGATTATAGTTTTAAATATCTGTAAATTTACAAAGACAGTTTTTTTTCACGGTGTATTTCTATTACTCTAATAGAAACATATTAGCATATCTGAATGTTTCTCAAGTGTTTCTTCAGGGCCCCTGCCTCCAAACTGTTGTAATTGTGGCATACTTGAAATTTATAACCAGTGTTTTACAAATTGATAGTCTATATTTTAGAGCAGATTTGGGGTGATGGTAAAATTGAGCAGAAATAAGATTTCATATATATCCCTCACGCACCTTCCATAGTTTTCCCTATTATCAGCATCCTGCCTTAGCGGGGCACATTTGTTACAACTGATGAATCAATACTGATACATTATTGATTAAAGTTCATTATTAGCATTATATTTCTTTGGGTTCTACAGTTGTATAAGTTCCGCCAAATGTATAAAATCATGCATCCACCATTACAGAATCACGTCAGTGTCAACTGCCCTAAAAATCCCTAAAGCTTCACCTTTCATCCCTCCCTTCCTCTATCCTCTGGCTGCCACTCATCCTTTTACTGTCTCCATAGTTTGCCTTTTACAGAATGTCATAGATCTGGAATTACACAGTTTGTAGCCTTTTCAGATTGGTTTATTTTACTTAGTATTGTGCAGTTAACTTTTACTCCATGCCTTTACATGAATTAATAGTTATCTTTCAGCCCTGAATAATCTGATTATCTAGATGGACCACAGTTTGTACATTCACCAACTAATGCACATATTGGGTGCCTCCAGTTTTGGCTACAAATGTGCATGCACAGATTTTCATACGGATATAATTTTCAATTCTTTTTAGTAGACACCTATGATGGCTGGATAATACAGGAAGGACATGTTTAAAAAAACACACACACATATACCAAAGTGTCTTCTGAACTGGCTGTACCATTTTGCATTCCCACCAGTAATGAATGAGAGTTCCCATGGATTCATATTCCCGCCAGCATTTGATGTCAGTGTTTTCGATTTTAACCATTCTACCAGGAATATGGTGGCATCTGAATATTATTTTAGTGTGCAATTCCCTAGTGACATCAGATGTGGAGCACCTTTTCCTATGTTTATTTGACATCTATCATCTTTGGTGAGGTGTCTGTTAAGGTATTTGGCCCATTTGTTAGTCTGGTTGTTTTTATTGAGCTTCACATTTAATTGTACATTTTTTGACATACGTGCTTTATCAGAAATGTGTTTTTGCAACAATTTTTCCCAGTTGGTGGCTTGCCTTTCATTCTTTTAACATTGTCATTCTCAGAGTTTTAATTTGAATAAAGTCCAACTTAAATGATTTGTTCAAGGATCACACCTTTTGTGTTGTATATAAACACCATTGCCAAATCCAAAGCCATCTGGGCTTTCTCCTATGTCATCTTTGTGCAGTTACATAGTCTCACATTTCACATGTCGGTCTATGAGCCATTTTGAGTTAATGTTTGTGAGAGATTTATTGTCAATATCTAAATTTATTTATTTATTTTTGGTATGTGGATGTCTAGTTGTTACTGAATCAAAGTTTTTCTTGTAAAAAATCTGTTATTACTTTTATAATCATAATTACAGTAGTTATAAAGTATTATAATAGTTATACGTAGTTTACTCTTTCCTTGTAATTTAACATAAAAATTAACTTATTTTTGCTAATATATATTACTTTCAGATCCACTGCTGATTTTTAAACATGATTTATAAGGCTTTAGAGGACACAGAAGGAAATATTTGTATATTAATCTTAGCAGTAAATACAAATCTTCAACTATAAATAATAAAATACACTTAACTACAGTTGGTAAGATGCATTCATGTATTGGATGTCCAGCTTTAAACCATAAAGTATTATTATGTATCCTTGAAAATTCATTCTCAGGCATGGGTCAATGTTACAGTGTTAGAGCAAATCCATTTTTAAGGGGAGCACTGCTGTTCACATACAGAGCAAAAACTTGAATAAAGCTACCTGTAACACATTTATGCTTCATTCCTTCCAAAAATAGGAATCTGGAATTGAATAAGCAGCTAGGAATCTGCTATATCACATTGGTCTTTAATGTTACACTTACATTTAAATTCAGAAATATATTTAAGAAGTTTAAGAGTATAATATGCCATTTGTTTTCTAGAGGAATATATGTAATACATTTTACCCTATGTTACACGCATGTATCTGAATGCATACACCCATTTAAATAATACATGTGCATGTGCACACATATGTATGTGTATGATGTATATAAAAGCCATGTTAAGAGGGAACATAGTAATGTGGAAAGAGCACAGTTTTTAAAGTTAAATAGGCCTTTTTTAAAAATCATATTTGCAAGAAATAGCTATGAGAACCTGAACAATGGAATTTGCATTTTCTTAGCTATAAAATGGGAGGTGCAGTAATGTATAGTTACTTCACAGTGCTATTGTCAATGAAAGATGAAATATTTGTTGCAAAATGACTCAACACTTTCTAACACCAGAAAATCCCTTCATAAATATTTATTATTCTTTCATTTTATTCTCCCTCAAATATGGAATTTTCAATGAATGAACATTCAATGTCTGCCTGATTAATAAGAATGTTATATATTAGGAGAGATGTGGAAATAGGAACAGGGGGACCTACCTACTTTTCAAGGTATCTTTAAAAATAAACTAGTCGGTAGATCTCATGACAAGATGAAAGAATCTACATATATAAAAATGTAACACAAAAATGAAAGATTCCTTGGGTCACAGTGATGCTGAAGATAGAAGCTCCTGGTTAGAGAAAATGTGGTTGGTTAGTTCATGGGTCAGAGTAAGACATCCTACGGGTTTCCCAAGGTGCAGTGAGACATGCTCCCTATTTCCTCTCTTAAAGCTGATGCCACCAGACAGGAAATTCCTCAGTTTCACAAGCATCCAAGGAAAAACGTGTCTGTACCTGGAATCATGCACCATGTTAAAACTCATTGCAGAACAAACCAGCTCATCAACCAGGCCACACAGGAGAGTTTCTAGGAAGGTCATTTCATGAGGTGTCCTCTTTCCTTATATTTTACATTCCTTTCTCTCTTTTCTCCATCATCTAATCATATTCACGCCCATTACTTCTCAGAAAGAAAATCTCTCCCAGATAGCCTGATTCCCCTTAGGAGCACCTCCCCCACCACCTTCCATCCACAGCTGTGTCTACAGGGACTTTTCAGCGTGCCCTCCACCCATCACCTGCAAGTCATCTTCATCAGACACCCCTGACCAGGTCTAAATGGAAAGATTTCCACTGAAACTTTTTTCAGCTCATCAGAGGCTTCTAGAAGCAAAATCCAATGAACACTTTTCAGTTTATTATGTCCTTGCTGCCTCTACGGGCCTTGGCCCTCCTCGCACAAGACCACAAGCCCCTGATACCACCACTTCTTTCCCTCTGGATGGTCCTTTCTGTGTCCACTCCTGTCTTTTACACTCTGACCATTTATGATGGTATATTTTCTGTGTCAACTTGACCGGGGAAAGGGTTGCCCAGAGAGCTGGTAAAATATTGCTTCTGGGTGTGTCTGTGAGGGTGTTTCCGGAAGAGATTAGAATTTGAATCAGGAGACCAAGTGAAGACTCATCTTCACTGTTACACAGGCACTGGCCAATGCATGGCAGGCTACAAAGAACAACAGATAAAAGGTGAATTTTCTTTCTCTTTCAGAGCTAAGACCTCCAACTTCTCCTGCCCTGGGACATCAGTTCTTCTAGTTCTCAGGCCTTCAGACTCAGGACAGGACTCAGACCACTAACTCTTCTAGTTCTTAGGTCTTTGGCCTCGGCTGAATTACACCAGTGGCTTTCCTGGATCTCCAGCCTGTAAACAGTAGATCATGGGACTTCTCAGTCTTCATAATCATAGCTAAGTCAATTCCCATAACAAATGTATGTGTGTATGCCTATAAATTGTATGTGCTAGATATACAAGAAACAAACAAACAAACACATTCAAAAGTGGGCAAAGGACATGAACAGACACTTCAAAAGAAGACATTTATGTGGCCAACAAACACATGAAAAAATGCTCATCATCACTGGTCATTAGAGAAACGCAAATCAAAACCACATTGAGATATCATCTCACACCAGTCAGAATGATGATCATTAAAAAATCTGTAGACAACAGATGCTGGAGAGGATGTGGAGAAATAGGAACGCTTTTACACTGTTGGTGGGAATGTAAATTAGTTCAACCATTGTGGAAGACAGTGTGGTGATTCCTCAAGGACCTAGAAATAGAAATTCCATTTGACCCAGCAATCCCATTACTGGGTATATACCCAAAGGATTATAAATTGTTCTATTATAAAGACCCATGCACATGTATGTTCGTTGTGGTGCTGTTTACAACAGCAAAGACCTGGAACCAATCCAAATGCCACTCAGTGATAGACTGGACAAAGAAAATGTGGCACATATACACCATGAAATACTATGAAGCAACAAAAAATGATGAGTTTGTCTCCTTTGTAGGGACATGGATGAATCTGGAAACAATCATTCTTAGCAAACTAACACAAGAACAGAAAACCAAACACCACATGTTTTCACTCATAGGCAGGTGATGAACAGTGAGAACACATGGGCACAGAGACGGGAATATCTCACAACAGGGTAGATTAGGAGGTGGGGGGCCAGGGGAGAGGAGGGACAGTGGGGGGCGGTGGGGGTTGGGGAGGGATAACACCAGGAGAAATGCCTGATGTAGGTGACGGGGGGGATGGAGGTAGCAAAACCACCATGGCATGTGTGTGTGCCTATGCAACGATCCTACAGGATAAGCACATGTACCCCAAAGGCTAAAGTAAAATAAAAAAATTATATGTGCTATATATATGAAAATATATGCATATAGTTATATTATAATTAATTATGGTATTTGCCTGTAATACCATATGCATATATATGTAAATCATATCTGTGGCACCTGCTAGTTGTCTTTCTCTGGAGATCCCTAACACACCATCCCTGAGATGTTCTCTGCAGGATTCTCCACTGCACCCACAGGATAGCCTCATTCACACACATGAAGTAGGCCTCCCCTTGTTTGCCCTCTATCCTTATCTATAATTCATACCTAGACATCTTATTTGAGCTCCAAATTCATATATCCAACTTCCTTTGGGACTTGTCTGTTCATATATTTCATAGCCACCTAAAATTCAATATATGCATGTCCCAGACCAATTTCTAAATGATTTCATCAGAGCTGTGGTTTCTGTCTCTATCCCAACCCATCCACTTATTAAGCTAGGCACCGGTTATCCAGCAAGCATGGGTTCTGCCTCTACAGTTTTATTTCCATGGTTGCTGTCTGAGTCTGGGTGCTGCCATCTTACGGATGATTAACTGTAAAAGCATTATAACCGGACTTGAATTTTCCAATCAATTTTCCAATCAATTTTCCATGTTGCCACAGCAGTGAACTTTCTAAAACACATATCTGAAAATATTACTTTCTTCTTTTATATTTGCCAGTGGATTTTAGAAGGAAATACAACTTCCTTGCATCAAATTGAAAAAGAAAAAAAAAGAAACTTCGATTATATGCAGCACCTCGCGTTTCTGGTCTCTTTTTCACCAGGTCCCCCACACACCCTGTTCACGTTGTATTGACCTCTTTGTAGATCCTTGGTTAAAGCATCATCTATCGCTCAAGTAATGTCTGTGTGATTCTTTACTGTTTTCCCACAATTAATAAAAAACTTAAACATTACACTCAATGAATGTAAAATGAATGATTGAGTTCTGTATCAGAAATGGCAAATTAAAAAGTCTCTTATCTAGAGCAGAAGCTGTAAGCAGATGATTCTGACATAAGGGATTCTGAATGAAAATGCTTGTACCCTAGAAATTCAATGTTCAAGAAAATAGAGAGTTAATGTGGCAGAGAGAAACAAGAATGCTTAGGTTTTGTTGCTGTTGCATGGGGATTGGAATGGATATCCCAGAAGAAATCTGAGCAATAATTCAGCCATGACAAAATAAAGGCCGAGAAAACAATTTTGTTTAGGTCTGGAAAACAAAGGAAGGGTAATTACATTTATTGAGCAAATGTACGCCAGGCACCCCCAAGCAATCCACTACTCCCTTTATAAAACATTATGGGTTATAGTCAGGCCTTGCAATGCATTAAATAAAAAGCACAGTGTAAAGGAAGAATTGGAGCTTACTCTCATAGTTTATTTGCTTTGATGATGTTGTTTTGGATGGTACTGAATGTCTAGGCTTGGAGACTCCTACAAGAGCTTATGTTGGTCCTAACATAGCGCCACTAAAACCTAGCATCTAATAAAAAATGTATGCTGAGTACAAAAAATGAATAGTTATTTTTATGAAAACCATTGAAAAAATTCACTTTTTTATTTACTCACGAATATGTCTCATTTTTATTTTAATAATATCACCCAAAGAAGCAAATACTCCATCCTGCTTTGTTGTTCATTGAATATTTATGTTGTACATTTAGATGCATAGTATATTACTTTGTTATGCTATAACATTCCCGACTTTCATATAAATATGAAATCAATGTAATTGCATTCATATAAAGCAAGAGATAAGCCCTCAGAATGAAAATGCCATGCAGAAATAAAAAATGAATGCCTTTCATTTCACACTGACTTCAATGCACAAGCTTTTCTTTTTAAATATATAATTAAATATGATTTGATTAGTAATAGATGCAAATGGCTTTTTTTCTCCATAGAATTATTTAAAAAATCATTGCAATTAGGTGTTTGATTTTCCATCTACCTGTCTACAAAGCATTTCTCTTTTTTAACTGATCTCCAATTGTCAAGGTAATTACAGAACTGATTTGAAAGCAGCTGCATTTCCAGGTGCCTAACTGTTAGTTCATGTGAAATCACCCAACAACCTGATACACAGAGAGCATACGGCCTTCGTCTTGTGGGGATAGATAATGTGCAGAGGAGGTAAAGTATTTCTCTGTACCTTAAAAGACATTTAGAATCCTGTTACCTGGGAAATTTGTTTTACCTCCATATTTGGTCTATGTAAGTTAATTTCACATAAAGTTTTAAGACAAAATTTTATTTTGTATTTCTAAGTTTATCAGATTATGAGAAATATATTTTCTTGTCTTTTTGCATTCATTTAATGTTTTAAGCATCTTAAAACTCCATCAAACTTGTTTAAGTTTGATGTAATATAAGTGGTCATTAAAAAAACAGCATCATGCCCCAACTGTCATTTTTACAGAGAGGATTCCACCCTGTTGGTCTGATTTCTGGAAATCATTCCATTGGTAGCAATGTAATGTTATCAATCCTACCATATTCCAGAATGCCAAAGAAATTAAAACAGAAGATCAAACATCCAAGCAACTTGGAATAAGAGGGGAAGGAAAGGGGAAAAGAAATTATTCCAGAAATAAGAAAAAGGATTCCCTTATAATGAGGTATACTGATTAACCCAAACAAAACACAATAACAGTTTTCTGATTGTGACTTATTTCAACCCATCATGACTTCTACTGATTCTCACACTTCCAGTAACTGTCTAACCTACAGAGAATCTTGCAATTCCTCCCTACCCAAGAAAGACACTCATGTACACAGCCTGCTGCATTACACGATACTGGCCCTCTTGGATCTATAAAAAGACATAAATGGACGGGCACATTGGCTCATGCCTGTAATCCCAGCACTTTGTGTGGCCAAGGCAGGCAGATCATTTGAGGTCAGGAGTTCAAGACCAGCGTGGCCAATATGGTGAAACACCATCCCTACTAAAAAAACAAGAAGTAGCTGGGTGTGGTGGTATGCGCCTGGAATCCCAGCTACTTGGGAGGCTGAGGCAGGAGAATCACTTGAGCCCAGGAAGCAGAGGTTGCAATGAGCGTAGACTGTGCCACTGCACTCCCAGCCTGGGTGATAGAGTGAGATTCCATTAAAAAAAAAAAAAAGACGACCTAGGTGAATGGGCCGTTTTCAACACTCTGTTACGATGGTAGCTTTCAAGTCACATTTCCGTTAATCAAGGACAAGAGTGGAGCAGAAAGATGGTTGCAGCATTCTTCTTTATCAACTTTAGAATTAGAACACCCTCATGTTTGGATAGGCATAGGTTCCATAGCTAGAAATGGATTTTTTTCCCCCCAGCTCTCCTTTTCTGCTTGGTGTGGCAATATGAATAAGGTCTCAGCAAGAGAATATCACTGGATGTTATGTATGCAGCTTTCACTGCACCTGTTGCAAAGATGTTTCTTAGCTTTCACTTTTGCTTCCCATTTCCATGATTGTGGTTTCAGGGCCAGTTTTGATCACGTAGAGGAATACAACACATTTCAGTGGAGGAAGGACACACACGTGCACAAACCGGGTCCCTAGATGGCATAGCAAGCTGAACATCTCCACCAGCTTAGATGACTCACTTCTGAGCTGTTACTTAGAGAAAAAACAATAATACAAAGCCCCTGCACTTTTAGGTCACTTTGATATATCAGCTTATTCTCTATCTTAACTGTGTGGAAGCAGTTAACCAACTCCTATTTTTGCAGGATATAGTTTATTATTTTTTCAAACATATTTTAAAATCCAGAAACCAAGAAAACCAAGGTAGTTTTGATATATGCAATCTGATCAAAGATGTTGGGATTTAAAAGGATCTTTAACAGACGACCTAGACCAAGGTAGCAAATATACTCTCCTCACTCACCTTTGCTATTATCCAGTCCACAGTGTCACATACTTAAAATCAATCTTCACAATTTTTTCTTCTGAACCTGGAGGCAGTTTCATCATCTTTCTTAGCATAGTGCTCCATACAACCATCACTAATTGATCAAAGTCGTCACAGAAATGGAAAACTATTTGCTCTCCTTGAAATACTTTGATCCTATCATTTTACATACTGGAAAACAGAGATGCAGGGCTCAGCTCAGGTTAGTTTCCTGAGTGTCTGATATGAGCACCTCATCGATTTCATTAAAAAGAAACAAATCAAACAACAGCTGCCCAAATTAATATCAGGATTTACAAAATCCTGCCTTTTGAAGTAGTCCTTGACAACAAATTCTCAAAACTAGATTCACCATTTTGAATGTTTTAAAATAAAATGTGGTTACAATTACCTAAGGAGACACTGACCTGGCTCTGGCAAGATTCATGTGGAGAGCCTGAGTATCTCACCTTCCACAGACTCAGCTCAGAAACGTCCGCCAGCTCCACCGACCCTCCTACAGTACTGAAAATCCCCTAATGCAGAGGCAGACTATCTTTCCATAGATAAAATCCAACAGACTCGAGGCTGTACGTGAAACCCAATGTCTTGACTTCTCATAGTTCCCTGGCTATGAGTGCCTCTGGTGTGGGGTGCACACCTTACTTATCCTCCCCACCAAGCCCCACATGGACCACTGTCTTTTCTTTTGTTTTCACTTAGATCCTCTCATTCTTCACAATGGATTTGACCTGATGGTGATATTTTAGTGTGCAGAAGAAAAGCTTGAAATTGAATCCTGGCCACCTCACCATCCCTGTGGTTTTCCCTAGCTGACTCTTGGCAGATTCCAGGTACCACCATGTCACCCCACACTTCAGAGGTTTCCCTCAAATCCAGGCTTCTCAGTTTAACATACAAGACAATGTTGGTCACAACACTTCTCAGGATCATTTTATTTTTCTGAGACAGGGTCTTGCTCTGTCTCCCAAGCTGGAGTCCAGTGGAACAACCACAGCTCACTGCAACCTCCCAGGCTAAAGTGATCCTCCCACCTCAGCCTCCTTAGATGCTGGGATTACTGGCTTATGGCACTACACACGGCTACTTTTTTTTTTTTTTTTTTTTTTTTTGTAGAGATGGGGTTTCTCCACCATATTGCTCAGGTGGCCTCAAACTCCTGGACTCAAGCGATCTGCCCACCTTGACCTCCCAAAATGACTCCAGGCATGAGCCACTATTCCTAGCTTGTCACATTCTTTAGCAACCTGAATGATCTAGAAGAAACTTTAACAGTTTAATTTCAAATTTACTAATAAATTTACTGTCAATTGAATGAAATAACCAACTGACATATGCTAGCACTGACATTAATGGGTGTCTTAGAAAGCACAAAATCTAACAAGCACTGGGATTTTAAACATTATGTGTTTTTAAATCTTGAGATACAAAAATGCTATTCTATTTGGCTAGGTCTTTATGTGCACCTCCCTTTCAAGGTTAGTAATTCGTGCTGTGTTTCTGCTTCAGAAGGACCTGGGAAAACCCTTCCCTGAAACTTTATGCATATCCCTACACTAAAATCTCATATTCTGTTTTCTTTTGGCTTCTGTGTAGTTTAAATAAGAGCCTTCTCAGATCCAGAATCCTGCCTCAAAATCCTGCATCCACTCCCATGTCCTATTGGTTCAACACTGTGGAGGTGTAGAAATGATACCAAGAACAGTAGATTTATTGGGTGGGCAATTTCTGCCCAGATGTAGGCAGAACTCTGGAGAAGATAAGCAGAGACAGCCCTCCATTCCCCCGGGAAGCATCCACATCTTGGGCAACCAATTCTCCTAAAATGGGCTTCTGGAATGACAGTGAGTTTCAATGGGGGGAAAAATATAGATGAAACCTATTTTCTGAAGTACCAACCATAGCAATCTATCTTAATGTGGTAGGGTTTATTCCCCTACCACAAGAATGTTCAGAATCTTTAAAATTTAAAGTGAAACTAGATAAGCATCCTTTGAACAATCATCTCAGGAGTGTGGTAAAAAGTGCTTTACACACCTAACCCCGCCCTCATCACAGGATGGCCCATTGCAATTATGCTCTAGCTGGATGTTTGTGAAAACCCAGCTGAGAAGCTCTTCTTTTAAACCTCTTCCCTGGGAACAGGTGAGAATGCAAGTTCCTATTCCCCAAAGGGGCCAGGACTTCCTTCTGGTCTCTCTCTGCTCTTTTGTACCTTGCTCATACATGCTGGCTGACTGATGACATTTCACCGAGTCATAGCATGAAGCACATTAATAATAAGCTCACATTTTCAAAACGTCAAAATAGCACCACTCTCTAGGTACCAACTACTTCTTTCAAAGATGGTTTTCTAGGAACCTGTGAGCCCAGTATCTTGTGACAACTTCACTGTTGCTCTAGACTTTTTCGGTTCCCCTCTCCTTTTCCTGTGTTTCACATGTGTACATCTGTAGAACTCAGCTCTCAAACCTGCACAGTCTGCAGCCATCACAAGCATAACAGTTCCTTATTCCACTTCAGTCCAAAGATTTCATATATGAGCTCTGGGTAAAGTTGCTTCATTTTCTATTATTTTCATTAATTACTCCTGAGAGGCATTTATAAATTAAAATACATATAAAATATATTTATAAATATATAAATATACATATATACTTCTATTTATACTTTATATATTTATAAATATATATTATAAATATATTTACATTTTTATAAATATATATAAATATAAATACATATAATATAGAAAATATTTTTATATTTATTTTATATATTTATAAACACATATTTATAAATATGCATTTAATATATAAAAGTATATATTTATAGTATATAAACATATATTTATATTTATATACTATATATTTATATATTTTATATTTTATATATATTATATATTTATATAATATATACCTATATTTATATATTTATGAATATATAATATATGAAAGTATATATTTATATTATATAAATATATATTTACATTTATATTTTATGTTTATAAATGTTTTATATACATTTTATATACATATAAATATATAAAATATATACGTTTTACAAATGGAAACAAACCATTCTATTTAAAAATAAAAGAGACAGAGACAGATTAAAAATAGTTTTGATGTTATTAGTTTTTTAGCTATCATATTTAAGAGCACATTAAACATTCCAAATTAGATTATTTTTGACCTAGCACTTTAGAAACCAACTTAGTCCTACCAATAATAGCATGTAAAGCATCAGTGAGATCATAACTATATCAAGCACATTCCCCCTCTACTTTTAGGATTCTACAGTGATGTTAATTGTGCCTCATGGCAATGCTATTAGTGTATAGAATATTTCTAACTGCTCAGAGTAACATATGTAATAGTCCTATGTCTGCCGTGAGAAGACCTCTGGACCATCTATTTACAGGGGCCAAGATTGGGTTAGCTGGGATAACATATGACTGGGTTAGTGTAAACCAAAACGAGCTGCCTAAAACAAGCACAGAAATCTGATGGCAGCTCAGCTGGAGTTGACCTCAATGTGAAGAAGTCCCTTTAGCCTATCAGGCTGATGTTTGCTGACCTGACAGTCTGGCCAACACTTAGTAGACCTTGCCGTCTAACCACGCGGTGTTCCACATGACATCCCTGGGGTCCTATCAGTACTACACTTTAGGTTTTTAACATTCTGTGTAAATTCAACATATTTATTATATCAGTCACTTCTGGAAACAATCTCTATTGATTTGTTTTACTTTATTGTTTTGAGACAGAGTCTCGCTCTGACACCCAGGCTGGACTGTAGTGGTACAATCTCGGCTTAATGCAACCTCCACCTCCCAGGTTCAAGTGATTCTCCTGCTTCAGCCTCCCAAGTAGCTGAGACTACAGCCATTCGCTATCATGCCCAGCTAACTTTGTATTTTTAGTAAAGACAGAGTTTCACCATGTTGCCTAGGCTGGTCTCAAACTCTTGGCCTCAGGTGATCTGCCTGCCTCAGCCTCTCAAAGTGCTGGGTAACAGGGGTGAGCCACCACGCCCAGCCACAGTCACTTTGTAATGTTAGAATATTCATTTAATAATTTGAGAACATGGAAAAATTTTCCTCTTTAAAGTCTAATTCGTGGCTTATAGAAATTACTGCAGTGGTAATAGTTAAGTTGTATTGAAGTTAACAGTTAAGCTGCATATGACATTTATATATCATACGCCATTCTCTGGCTGTGTTGATTTTGCCTTATCGTTAAATTGGCATAGTCAACATTTACCATAAATATTAAACAGTGTGATGAGAATTATCAAAAATATGTAAAAGTTAGGTTTGCCAGTTTTACTCTTCCGCGGATTTATTTGAACTTTATTGAGTCCTAGTCATTGGCCAGGCAAGCTCATGAGCTAGCAGCATCCCTCCCTGTTGAGGAGGTCCAGTCTTTTTCGCGTAATTACTGATGGGGTTAAAAGTTGAAGATACATAGAAGGTAATCAGTTGCAGGTGGTGATGGCTGTGTTCATGGATGTGGGATGCTGCCTTCCAGGTCAAGGGTTATAAAAGCAAACAATTCCTGTGGGATGGAGTAAGCCAGGCCTGCTGGAGGGGACACCAGAACCAGAAGGAGAGCATGCAATTAAGACTCAGAGATGCTGGTAGGAGCCAGCCCACGCAATTCCAAGGAAGCCATGGCAGACATTTGGCAATTTATTTTTAGGAATTATAGGATACTTTTTAAAAGGTTTCAATCAATGTGAAATATTATCACTTTTACATTTGAAAAGATCGTTCTGACTTCAGTGAGCAGATTGGTAGGAATAAGAATGAATGCAAGAAGACTGGCTTACGGGTTATTGCAGAAATCTGAGAGGAGATGGCTGCTCAGGCAGGGAAGATAACAGAAAAGAGACAGATGGAGTGGCACGTTTGGGAGATGTTCAGAAGGAAAAAAAACCAATGGGATCTGGCCATGGACTGCACATGGGAGGGATGGGGAATGCCATAGGTCCTGTGGGTTTCCCTCTCCTGTGAAGCACAGAGACCAGATTTGGACATGCTGTGTCAAGGGCCTCGCACATCAGGGGGCGATTCTGAAATAGATGAAGGTGGCCTTCCCCGCCTGGCCACTTGGTTATCTACTCTTCATCTGCATCCCAGTTCCTCTTTCCTGTTACAATTATCTCCAGGAAAGATCATTGATATCTCACTTTGGGTTTCAGTGGTTCATCTCTCTAAGGGGGGTTTTAATTCTTCATGATAAAAATGCTGCTTTGTCCACAGAATTCAATCAGCAATGAAGGGGAATAAGACTCTTTAGGGGCGAGACTTTTCACAGGAGCCTGCACTCTTTCAGTGAAACTGTAAGAAAACTTCATTTCAGTTCACAAATGCAAAATCATACTGAGAATGAAAGAAAATTAGAAAACCTATTAGCTTTTAATATACTTTAAACCAGAGTTATGGAAAACGAAAATTATATCTAAAAGGCCTAAAAGACTTTCTTTAGAGAAAATGTTAAGTATATCTTTATTGTGTAAAATATGGAGAAGATTTTTAACAGTTCCTTACTTTAGAAAGTAAATTTCTTTTTCTATATAAAATGATTTCTTTCCTATAACTAAGTATACTTTTGAACCTCTGTTTCCATTATATTCAGTTGATTAAATATAATTAAAATATAATTATTTTAGCTTAAATTTGAATTTGTCAAATTTAGTTAGGGAATGTGTGGATCAAATGTAAAAACAAAATAATGAAGACATTAAGATTTAATAAGTATGCTCTGTATAGATCTAATTTTTGCATTCTTTTGAATTTAGGACAACATTTTATTATTGACACACTTCATTTTATGCCAGAAAAGTTAGGATTTCTCCTGGGAAAATAAAACTCATTATATTTTATGTTTCTTTTTAAAATTAATATTGACTATTTTCATAAATTGTAACCATAAAATAGTGTACAATATTTACTTTAAATAATGTTTAAAGTTATGAAAGTGTCCAAGAATAATTGTGTAACAATTTTTAAAACATTGATAGCTGGTGAGACTACAAGAAGAGACCATGGTACAGAGGACAGACCACATCCAAACGGTTTTCATACTCCTTGCTACACAGTCTTATGAGGAGAAATTTGAGCAGCACCCTAAAAAATTGACTTATCTGCAATGCTTTGAGAGGCTGAGGTGGGTGGATCCCCTGAGGTCAGGAGTTCCAGACCAGCCTGAACATAATGGAGAAACCTCATCTTTACTAAAAATACAAAAATTAGCCAGGCGTGGTGGCACATGCCTGCAATTCCAGCTACTTGGGAGGCTGAGGCAGGAGAATCACTTGAACCCAGGAGGCTGAGGTTGCAGTGAGCCGAGATCACACCACTGGACACTAGACTGGGCAACAAGAGCAAAACTCATCTCAATAATAATAATAATTGAGTTATCTCTCAACCTCAGTTCCTTCTTGATACAAAAGAGAAAATAACACCTACATGTCTATATAGGAAAGAATCAACAAATAGTATATGGTAAAATATTCTTGTTCATTTTTTCCCATACAGTATTTAACAGGATATTAATAGTGCAATGCAAACAAACAATCAAAGTTTTTTTCCATAAGTTTAATTACTGGAAATATATTGCCACAAAATATTCACAAGATAAGCATCCCAAAGTTGAAAATCTGAAATCCAAACTGTTCCAGAAAACTAAAACTTTCTGAGTGCTGACATAAAGCTCGAATAAAAGACTGATTGGAGCACCTAGGATTTGGGATGTTCAGATTTGGGATGCACAGCCAATACACATAATGCAATTATTCCAAACCCCTGCAAAAGCAAAATCGATGAAATAATTCTTGCCACAAGCATTTCAGATAAGTGACATTCAGTCTGTATTTGCTTTATGCTTCTTTATGTAAGCTAATGTGCATTCTGAATTTCTAAAATTGACATTATTTAAGCAACATTTTTCAAATACAATTTTTTAAAAAAATTTTAACAATCACTTATGGGTCATGAAACATACTTAATAAATCGCTGTCAAAATGCAATTCCTGCTATATCCTGGGTGAATTGTAAAGGTTAGTTTTGCTTTTCCTTCCTGCTTGGCTCCATCAATTAGAACTTGGTGATGGATCAGAGGCAGAGTTCAAAGGTGCTACCAGGCAGCGACCCCTGGTGCTATTCCTAGAACTTTTTAGTTCTTGCAAACTAAAGACATCAAATTGATCTATATTTATATTAAAGAAAATTACTAAACTGAAAAGAGGAAAATGAAAATATACTAGATGCCTTGATATGCAAGACGTCATTCGGTAGCATTATCTAAGAATTCACAGGATAGTAATCCATCCAAAAAAATCTAGGAGTTTTTTTTTTTCTTTTTTGAAATGAGATAAAATACATTTTTAAAAGCACATTTATTCTGTCATTTAAATGACTGGATAAATATTCTCAGTTGAGAAATAAAATACATCTTTAACAATGTGCGAATAAAGCCAGAAAAAAAATATTAAGATACTTAAAACGTGTGTGTGGTGGAGGGGGCAGTGGTATCCCAGACCAGAAAGGAAGGATGGAAATAAGAAAGAAAGAGAGCCAGGAAGGAAGGAATAGAAAGAAGAGAAAAGGTCAGATGAATAAATGTATATACAGCAAAGGGTCAATTTCAAAGGCGTTGACAGCATTAAGAGGGCACCTCAGATCTCCCTGCCCCACATTCAGATTATGCTTCTCTTCATTTCTCATTAAGTTTCATATCTCTACTTTATACTCACAATCTTTTTATAAATGAAGTGGAAGTCATAGAGTGTAAAGATGACGTCTTTGGTTTTTAGTTTTACATCGTATCTTAGAAAGGCTATGCATACCTTTCAGAAAGCTGATAAATAATAAGGTGGCCTTATTTTCACTATGGGGACCAGCTCTTTTGACTGACCCAAAATACTGACCCCGGAGCTACAGCTAACAAAGCCTTATATCATACTGACTTAGCAATGAATCGATCAATTCCACCAACATTTACTGAAAACCTACTATGACCCAGGCACCGAGGACCTTACAGATCATAAGAAGAAGTTAATATTGTACGCAAAGAGGAACTACAAAATCATCTAAGCAGAAGCATAATGTGATGTAGTGTGCCCCATAATCACTTTTAGTCAGGAAAGATAAGGAAGTCCTGGAGAGTATCCACTTCCATAAACACACAAAATAGACAACTAACAACATGATTCTTCACTTTTTTATGATTTAAAACTCTCCATGGTATTATGTTATGAAGCACCATCTCTAAAACGTCTTTCTTTTTCAAACTAATAGTATTATTTAACTATAACAACTTCTTCTTATTTTTAACCTAATAATCAGCTTAAGAGACAGTTGTAGTTTGACTTGAAAATAACCAGTAAGCACAATTTTTCTCATGAGACCCCACTAAGATTAACACAGGAAGTTTCTGAAAGCAAGTACCTTGCTCAAAGACTGGTCCCTAATAAGTAATAGAGATTTCAGCCAGGTGCAATTGCTCATAGCTGCAATCCCAGCACTTTGGGAGGCTGAGGCAGGTGGATTACCTGAAGTCAGGAGTTCGAGACCAGCCTGGTCAACATGATGAAACCCTGTCCCTACTAAAAATCAAAAAAAAAAAAAAAAATCTGCGCATGGTGGTACGCACCTGTAATCCCAGCTACTTGGGAGGCTGAGGCAGGAGAATTGCTTGAACCCAGGAGGCAGAGTTTGCAGTGAGCGTAGATTGCACCACTGCATTCCAGCCTGGGCAACAGAGTGAGACTCTGTCTCAAAAAAAAAAAAAAAGGGGGATTTCAACTGATCATTGATTTTTTTTTTTTCCTGAGCTCCTGTATTTGATATTTTCCCTGATTTTATTACCCTAAGACAGTGTTGTTTCTTGATTTGATGTGCATTCATCTTAGAGTTCTTTGTAAATTCCCCTTTTGGAGCACCTCATCTTGTATTTGAGCAGTTATGGACAGTGAAAACTCTACCCATGCAGGTTTATACTTTACTGGAGGTTTAATATTCCAATAGGACCTTGTTTGTGATGAAGGTCTGGTCCTCCTATTGTAAACTTATGAGCATACACTGTCTTTTAGTCTGTTATGACCCTAAGTTGGATAAACTTAAAATGAAAAAAAAAGCCCAAACTTAAATATGTAAATAATAACAGTAGAATGTAGAATTACAGAAGATTTACTTTTCAGTTTTCTGTTTCTGCTTTTTGATTGTTATAAAATAATCTAAAAAACTTTCATATATTCTCTTTACCAAATACACAAGTATGGCATTTGGAGGTTTTATTAATAAAGAAGGGGTTAAAGTGTGTAACCTTGGTGTAGAATAGCAAGAGACAAAATTCCTTTAGAAAGGTGAGAGACGAGAGTCACATTAAGTTTGTGGAAACTGAGATTCAGTTTTATTTTGTGTGTTTTAAGTCACCCATAGGAACTTACATAACTAGCCTAATGTATAAAAATTATAACCTCTATAACCAAGCATTTAATAAAGTGATTAATAATTCATATTTATGTAACCTCTACCTGAAGCTTAGTAAAACTGTTAGAGAGCAAAGATGCTTCATAGAAGCTCCGTCAGTCTTTCTGTTCTTCACAAATAGTGAGTCAGTTGTTGTCAGCGCACAATGTAGGGTGAAGGCACAGCCTTGAGTATCACCTTTATAACTGGCCCTTCTCCCCAGAAGGAATTATCTTCCCAGCAGAACTACCTGGAACTCACATATGTTTCAAGCCAATCACATATTCGAATGAAATAAATAAATACAACAAAGTGCATTTTAAATGCATCCAATTTGTTCCGACCCAAAGTATTAAAACAATGCAAGCCACTGTAAGTTCTTACTTGAACCCAAAGCTCTTTCAGTTGGTCTGATTCCTATCTAATCCATTCCCATCAATATCTGAAATGAGCCTTAGAAGACTGATCACTTCTGACAGTTTTCAAAGTTAAAACCCTCCAAGAAATTTATTTGTCCTTTCTTCAAACTTCCAGATCCTCAGTGTGGTTTGCAAACTTTTGCCTGACATGCCCTTGCAGACGTCCTACTTCTCCCCTCCTCTCTCATCTCATAACATGTAGTCAGTCACATAGAGTCCTGCCATTACACCATGTTATGGTCTGAAGATTTCTGTTCCACCAAAATTTACATGTTGGAACCCAATCCCCAGTGCAACAGGATGAGGAAGTAGGGACTGTAGGAGGTGATTAATTCCTGAGGGTGAGCCCTCATGGATGAGATTTCCGCCCTTATAAACAAGGCCTCAATGGACACCTGCCTCCAAGCCAGCACTCACCCTGGTGTGTTTTCCACCTGAGACACAGGTCACCTCATATTCACCTGGTGAAATCCTATTCATCTTACCATTCTCCACTTAATGCCACTTCTCCAGGAAAACTTTCTAGAGCCTCTTTGAGTAACTTTGGTTTCTCATAACCCTGGGTTTCCTGATCATAAAACATCAGACTTCACTATAATTACACGCCGTGGTGGTCATACACGTGCCCCTCCTCGCTGTGCTTAAGAGAACTTGTGGTCAAAACATAGTTGACAGACAGCCTCCACCTGCCATTCTTTCCACGGAGGCCTCAGCCTTGGGCCACCTCCAGGTGGTGACCACGTACTCCAAGCTGCGGCAGGACGCAGCATATGCTGAGGAAGCCATGTTGGTCTGACCGCACTCTCTCACTTCCATTCTGCAAGGAGCAGCAGCAAACCTAAGAAGCCATGTCTGCCCATTTCTTGACAACATAATTTCATGAAGCCCCTGACTCTGTAGTGACATGTAGCTCTCCAGAAAGATGCTTTGAAGACAAAAGAGGATAGAGCACATGGTTTCCTACATGTCTTGCCTGAGTCACTATATTTCTTCTTGAATGATACATGTTCCTAGTCCTTGCCCTTTCCTACACGTAAGATGATGTCTGACTGGCTTAGTGATGGTGCATCTGCGCTCTATAACTAGATGTATTTCAGTAACCTATAACCAAATATCCTCTGACTGCCAAATCTTGACATGATTTTGCATGCATGGAAACCTCTGCTACCTTTATATAAACTGTGAGCTAAAACACTGCTGGAGCAGCACAATAGAACCTCTCTGAAAGACTTCTCCCAGGGTTTAGTCCTCAGGATGACATCTGAATAAACAAACTTTAATTATTTACAAGCATGATTTCATTTTTTGTTAGCTGACAACACTGTGGTTTGAGACTCTTCCGTTTTCATCTTTTCTTCTTCCTATTTTTCCTGCATTGTAGCCAGAAGACTTCCTAATGGTTCCTGTCTGTTCCTCTTCTGTCCTTCACAAGAGATGTTCACCAGCAAATCTCATGGACATCAAATCCCATAGTGGTGTCTCAGAGTACTTAAACATGTTCACTTTTCAAAGATCTGTTTTCTCTGGTACATTTTCCACAGACAAAGATGAAGTAGTCCTCTTTCCTAAATATTTCCTGTGTCTTACACAGTATTTTGCATGTTGTATGCATTCAACCCATACCAATTAACAGGAATTACAAATGATGATTTAATAATAAAATGGTATTATTTAAAGAAAACATCTGGCCAGGCACAGTGGCTCATGTCTGTAATCCCTGCACTTGATAGGCTGATGAAGGTGAATTACTTGAGCTCACGAGTTCAGGACCAGCCTGAGCAACATGGTGAAACCTTGTCTCTACCAAAAAAATAGAAAAATGAGCCGAGCATGGTGGCATGTACCTGTAGTCCCAGCTGTTCAAAGGGGTGAAGGAGGATGATCCCTTGAGCCTACCACGTTGAGGCTGCAGTGAGCCATGAATAAGAAACTGTAATCCAGCCTGGATGACAGAGTGAGACCTTGTCTTAAAAAATACATAAAACAAAAATAAAGTAAAAGAGAACATCATTGAATGCTTATTATATTACAGATACTTTACCTGTGTCTCTCATTTGACTTTACAAGGTAAAGGTTATAATTATGCCTGTTTACTGCTGAGGGAATGGAGGCCCAGAGAAACACAGTGACTTGTTCAGAGCCACACAGCATACGCATAACGAAGCCAGAATCTCAGCCAAGGCAGTTCATCCACAAAGGCCACGCTTTTAGACATTGCCAGACCCTCATGAAGCCCATTCAGTAAACAGAGATAAGGAAGCTTTAAAATCACCAAAAAATAAATTAAAAAGAAAAGCCATACACACTCAATGCAGTGTGTCAAGAGATGTCAATTACATAAAGAAGATGGAAGTAGATTCCCTGAGAGAGTAGGGGAAAGTGTAAGAAAAGCTGCAGGGATAGTTATTCAAGAGCAAAATCATACAGGTAAGCATGAGTGGCAGGAAGAAACTAGGAACAGACACTTGGGCTAAGTCCTAGAGGAAGCTACATACCAGTGTTCCACATGGGAAATACACAGGCATAACTAGGTGAGCACAGAAAAGCCATCCTGCCGCAATGGAGGATTCAGCAAGATGAGCGGGGGCCCCCAAGAAATGGGAAATGGAAGAAGTGGCAAAGCAGAGCCTGAACAATTGAGACATAAACCTAGTCCCCAAATTAGTACATTATTTTAATTCTTTAATCACGTTATAATTCAAAGGTTATAATTCAACTCAAACTGTATAGATGGACTTAATTAGAAATCTTATCATGCATATAACAAACCTGGAGTCAGTAAGAATAAGTATATGTGTAATGGAACAAAAACAAGCATACCCTGACTATTGAAATAATACCTTTAAAATCTTAATTTCAGAAACCTAGGCCACGTCAGAAATGTCAGAATGTAAGGAAATCTAGCTCAAGAGCCAGTCACACCACGTGTTCATGCCCAGAACACCGTCCACCAGAAATCCAACCTTTACTTTCAGATATATGCATGCTGGCAGCTGTTAGCAGAGTCAACAGTATATAACCTAAAAGGTTTATCATATATGTAAATATAGTAGATCATGTATTATGTTAGAATATCAAGAAGAATTCAAATGCCTCCGAAATGCCCACAAAACCTTAGTCAATCAGTAATCTCCTTTCCTTCATAATAAAAACAAATGTATGTATAAAAAAATTAACTCTACTTTCTGAAACAGAAGTAGTCACAGGTAGGCAAAGCCTGTCCTCCAAATATGGTAGTGCACACAGGTAGGCAAAGTCTGTGCAGTAAATATGGTTGTGCTCACATGCACCGTGAAAATTCCTACGGTGTTTTAACGGCTTTTGATTTGTATTAAGCAACCCCAAATTTGGGAGATTTCTCTTATGAATCTGGGTTTCTGGAATCTCTAAAGAATGAAAACGATGATCATCTCACATACAACAATGCCAAGGCACATGCCCTCCAGTTCAGTACTCCTGTACTGGCGATGCCTGCCCTGCCCCACGGACTGATACTTCTCACCATACATCTTCACTCCCACCATAGTGCTTTCCTTACAAATGAGTTAAAGACAATGACGCCTCTCTTTAAAACAATTAAAACTTTCCATCCTTAAAACCTAAAACCTTAAAATGGAGGTAAAGCTTTACATGCTACAAAATTCAAAGGAAATTTTTTCTTCTTAAACATAAATTGCAACTGTGGAATATGTGACCTGTTGACGTGTGAGCATGACTAGACTATCTGTGCAAGCTTTTTAATGCGCGGCCCTGTCCTCAATGTTACTTAGTATAAGAATATCTAGGATATCTGCCAAGGAGACTTTGAGTTGGGAGGTAACAAAAGAAGCATCATTTTATTTAAAATGTTTCTTCTGTAGCACAGTTCCACAGCATTAATTCCAGCCGAGGACTAAATAGTTTATGTTATTTTAGCTGTTGAACATCTGCAGATTCCCAGGTAAATGGAGAGTTACTTCCACAGAGTGGTAACTCATAGAAGCCCAGTTAGCCAACATGCCTGGCACATCTTAAGAATGTCATAAGCATGTTTTAAATACATAGATGAGTTAATAGTCTTCCAATCTAGTTGAATAATGAAAACACATGGACACAGGGAGGGGAACATCACACACCAGGGCCTGTCAGGGGTTGGGGGATAGGGGAGGGATAGCATTAGGAGAAATATCTAATGTAGATGATGGGGTGATGGATGCAGCAAACCACCATGGCACGTGTATACCTATGTAACACACCTGCACGTTCTGCACATGTACCCCAGGACTTAAAGTATAATAACAATAAACAACTAAAATAAAATAGTCTTCCAATCTTTACATTCTATAAGATGAACATGTATAAAAGGTTCAGAAGATAATAGTCAAGTCTTTGTTGAGCTTTCAAACATTTTTCTTCACTTTCTTCCCCTGGACATGCACAAAGAAAATCACAAAATCCTCACAGATAACAGTTTTATAATTTTTAAATCTGCTACATTTTAAATTAGCATATAAGCAGATAATGTTATATATATATATATTTTTTTTTTTTTTTGTCAGTCTACGCTGCTATAAGAAAAATAACATAGATTGGTTTGATTAAACCACAAGTATTTATTACTCACTGTTCTGGATGGTGGAATTCAAGATCAAGGTGCCAGCGGATCGAGTGTCTGGTGAGGCACCTGTTCCTGGTTTACGGACAAACATTCACTCCATGACCTCGTTTATCTATTATAATTGTGATTCAGTGTTGGAATCAGAAGCATTCCAAATTTTATAAGAATAAATAGTGAAAATCAATACAGAAAAAATTACGCAAGTCCAGGTAACAGTTAAGTGTTGTCACATAAGCTAATCTGACACTTATCTCAGGAAGCAGACAGTTCTAACGTTTGTTGTACCTGATTAGGCTGAACATATAAGCAAACCCTAATAATATTAAGGGCATTTTTATATTTCTGAACATGGATCATAATGACTGCATCAAAAGGAAAAAACATCACTGGAACAAGTACTGACAATCTAAAACATTTAGCTTTTTCAGTCACAGTGGGATGGGTCCAGCATTTACTTTGCTGCTTACTATTTTTTCTATGTCTCGTTTCTTTACATAGCTTAATTCACCCATTTCTCTATGATATAGTTAATAGCTGCTTTTCCAGTGTCATGAATTTTTGAAATGTTGTGCACAAAATAAAGAATGTGGGGGGCATGGCATGGGAACCCTTGGAGTTATTGTAGTGATAGATGTCTGTCTTCTTCAACAAAACGTATTTCAAGGCCTAGATTTAAGATAAACACTAAAGAAAAACTTTCCCTGAGTGCTTTCTACCCAAGGATCTTCTCACTTTTATTAGAGGTACAGCTTCTTATCACTCTTCCTCAGATTTATTTGACTATTTTCAATGATGGAAAACGACAACAATAACCACAGCATTTCTTATTTATGTCCAATGTAATAACCTCAAGGGAAATTGGATTAAGAGTGCCTCATTCACTGTACTTGTGCAGAATATTGACAGTGAACAAGTGTAACTCTGTAATTTTCTAAATCAGTCCTAGACAGTGATGGCTAACCAGTCTGTCTAAAATTGTCTTGTAACAGGCCATGTGCAGCTGTGGTATGCCCACACTTACCTCTCCATTTTAAATTGCAATGGAGTAATTCAATAGCAATTTTTTCAAATATCGATTTTAGGCAAGGCACGGTAGCTCATGCCTGTTATCCCAGCACATTGGGAGGCTGGGGCAGGAGGATCACAAGGTCAGGAGTTCAAGACTAGCCTGGCCAATAACGTGAAACCCCGTCTTTACTAAAAATACAAAAATTAGCTGGGCGTGGTGGTGGGAACCTGTAATCCTAGCTACTCGGGAGGGGAAGGCAGGAGAATCGTTTGAACCCGGGAGGCAGAGGTTGCAGTGAGCTGAGTTCGTGTCATTGCACTCAAGCCTGGGCAACAGGGGGAGACTCCATCTCAAAAATATACAGACAGATAGACAGATTTTAAAACTAATTTAGTCATTCTGGATTTTCTTATTTTCTTCAAAGAAATACAAAATTTTTGTAAGAGAAATAATGTTTTTGTTTCAATGAGTGAAAAGTTATGTTTATTTAATGTTTCCTATTATTCCCAGTATAATTTCTATTTGGGTCTATTGAACTATTGTTTATTAATTCCATTTTACATATAACAGGGATTTAGGGAAAACTTTTATAAGGTATTTTGCCTATAGCTACATTAACTCTGTTCTTCCTCAATGCAATTATCCAAAATTGTGCTTTTCAAGAATATATGCCTCATGACGTGAAGATAAGAATGCACCTTGCTATCAGCACTGAGTGATGTGATTGATCCATCTACAACAGATCATTCTAGTCAAAAATGTGTCTATTCAACAACATAAATATGAAAAATTCACTAAAACACTGGTAGTAGCACCATCTATTAAGCCACTGACTATGTACATTTAGAAAGAAAAGCAAATGTATCATTATTAAATGTATGACAAGAGCCCATGAAAATGGAATATTTTATGAGAAATATTTAGTATTAGAATTTTGAGATACATATATACAAAGATTTTCAAACATTTTAGGTGGAACATGCACTTTATATAACAAAATTTATTTTAACAAAGTTGTATGTTTGTTTGCAAATTATTTCAGCAAAGTTATCTGGGCCTATTGTGTGAAGATATAGCTCAATCTTTTGTTTAAAAAATATCGACTTGGCTGAATATTTTCCAAGAATAAGAAACAGTGAATGCAGGAATAAACTAAAACTTTAAGCTAACTCTAGGAAATCGAGGCTCGAGCAAGGTCTGGAGAAAACATCACTTTCTCAAATGAAATCCCTGGTGTGTTTTTTCAAGACACTAACCGGTGTCCTACCAGCACGTATTTTAAAAAAGGGCTTCTGTACATAGCTTAAAATTATTAATCTGTACTTAAAATATGTGGTTTTGAAAATAAATTACAGCATCCCGGCCCTACTCAGAGAAGTCCATGAATGCTTACAGCATTACTTTTATGGTGGCATTTATTTGGTTTATGTGACTGAGCACTGAATAGCAGGGATTGAACATAAGTGAGTGAAGGAATGCTTTTAATCACTACAATTGTAGTAATTGTGTTATTTCCCAGAGCTTGTAAAATCCGATAATGTTTATTAAAAGTAAGCAAAACAAAGAAGAACAAGTTAAACATATAATTGGAGGAGACCTTTGTTGCACCAGGAATTAGACACAATGGTGTCGCTGTGGAGATAACAATAACAAATGGAATTTTTTTTTTTTTCCCACCTCATCCCTTTTCTTGGAAAGGGGAAAAGAAACAGCAATTCCAATGTACTATTTCTTCCCACTCCAACTTAGAAATCACAGGTAGACTGAAAAGAGAGCTTTATTTATTCATTAAGTATCTGAATTAGTCACTAAATTGAGCTATAAAACCTCACAGAAAGAGTGCTCTGTGCAATTATTGTGAGATGATGCTCCTCCTTTCTCCCAGTAAAGGATGAAGATTCTTCTGCTCAGATGCTGATTTTCACAATGCATTTTAGCTGGGCCAGTTCGAATGTTAATGATACATGTGATCTACATTGCACTTATATTAAAATATTAACACAAAGAAAAAAAAAGTGACGCAGCACCAGCGAATGAACATTTCCCATTTATTCAGATGCGACATAGGCATGCTTAGTAAGAATATTTAGTCTTTTTATTTTTTAATGAGTTCAATTATTCAATGACCTGAAATTGCACTTTCTGTCCACCTAAAAGAGATTCTTAGAGCACAAGAACTGTTATTTAACTTTGAATATCAGTGATTTGCACAGGGCTGGGTCAGAGCCCATTTTAAAATGGGCTTAATGTAGGTGGACTGATACTGTAAAATGTGAATATTTGGTTCATGCAAAACAAATGAAGAATGTGGAGAGGAAGTCTGGCTCCAGCGGCTTTGCTATGCTGTGGTGGGTTCCTCCCAGTTCGAATTTCCTGGCAGCTTTGTTTATGCTGTGAGGGAAAAACCACTTTCTCAAGCCTCAGTAATGGTGGACACCCGCCGTCTCACCAAGCTCCAGTTTCCCAGGTCAACTTTAGACTGCTGTGTGGGCAGCCAGAATTTCCAGCCAGTGGATCTTAGCTTGCTGGGCTCCATGGGACTCGGACCCGCTGAGCTAGAATACTTGGCTTTCTGACTTCAGCCCACTTTCTAGAGGAGTGAATGGTTCTGTCTTGCTGGGGTTCCAGGTGTCACTGAGGCATAAAAATAAACTCCTGAAGCAAGCTTTCCCAGACAGCCGTCCAGGTTTGGCCCTGGTGGTGTAGGTACCCGAGGGAATCTCCTGATGTGTGGGTTGTGAAGACTACGGGAAATGTGTAGTATCTGGACCAGACAGCATAGCCCTCAACAGCATAGTCCCTCATGGCTTTCCTTGGCTAGGGGAGGGAGTTCTCTGCCCCCCTGTACTTCCCAGGTGAGGCGATGCCCCTCCCTGCTTCTGCTCACCCTCTGTGGGCTGCAACCACTGTCTAACCAGTCCCAATGAGATGAACTCAGTACCTCAGGTGGAAAAGCAGAAATCACCCACCCTCTGCATTGGTCTCACTGGGAGCTGCAGACCACAGCTGTTCTGACTTGGCCATCTTGCTGAGTTCTGACTGCTTTGTGTGTCTTAATTTATGTATTCACAAAATAGGAAACAGTTAAATAATTCTGAATCTTTGAATTAACTGTACATTCTCTTCCATATATGTGGGGAAAGTGTCTTCTTTTCAAAACTAACCACAGACACACACCTTTATCAGGAGGTGTACTGATGAACCCCAAACAAAGCAACACTTGTACTTTCTGCACTATGCCATCCAGCAAAAAACGAAACGAAAACAACAAAAAACATTTACTATTCAAGTGCTTCTTAATCCAGAATTTAATTTAAATAGCTTTTCTTTGTGAATGAATAACATACGCACATCATTTTGTTTTAATATCCACTGGATCAGTAACTATTCCTAATGACCGCTATAAAATTCAAGTGCAATTCTGTTTTAATATTGTGCTTCCTCAGTAAATAAATGGAGAAACGGCTGCTGGAAAACAAGGTTTTCAAAAGTAAACTTGTAATTTACTATAAAATAGAATCTGGCCAAAATGCATTAACATGTAAGGCGCGTAGTTCATTTTTCATTCAACAAATATTTATGCAGTGCCTACTCTATACCAATATGACCAAAAACTGTAACTTTTTACTTGACCTCTTCCAATGTCACTATAATTCTCCTAAAAATACAGTTAGTGTCTCTTTTACAATTAAAAGGTGGAGATCGTTCTCATTACTTCCAGAAATGATTGGTATCCCTGTCCCTTTTACTAAATGATGTGATTCTGTAAAGTGGCAATAACAGGTCACATTTTTGTTAACGTGGAAGCATGAAAAGGAAGGTGGGTTTTAGAAATTTAAGTCCTGGGCTGTAGAACCATTTCCACTACACACTGTCTGTGTAACATCCGGCAGGTCATTTAATTTCTCTAAACGTTATCTGAAGAATAGGAATAATACGTATTCTCCGGAGGTGTCAGAGTGCAGAAGGGAGAGCAGCTCTTTTGCCATCAAACTGACTTTGAGACAGAAAGCTGTCTCCACTGTGAATTCATTATGCTATGGTAGACCTGGTGCTCGGCGCATTTGAACTCCAGTTCCCCTTGACTATTAAATGGAATAAACTTGTGTAAGTACAGGCAACGTTCTGAAGATTTAAAATACATTAATGAGTGTACATGGCCAAGAGAAGTATTGTTGATTTTCTTCTCTCACACTCCACAAGCACTTGTCAACAACTCTCGTTATCATCTCTGGCAATGACAACCCAGTCTGAGGTCAGCAATGTCCTTAGCTTAGATCATCTGTCACCTTCTAATGACTTGCAAACTTGCTCTCTGTCATTCATTCTCCCTGTGACAGCTGCTATGATTGTTCCAGTGTAAGTCATACAACTCTACAGCATATCACCAAATCAAACTCCTAAACCCACCTCCACCATCACATCCTTAGTCCAGGCTGCCATGATCACTTGGGTGGACAACTGCAATTATTCACTATGTGATCTTTCAACACCCACTCATCTCTTGCCAGTTCTCCACATGGCAGCATGATTGACCATTCAACCTCCTCTTTATTGCTAGCCTATCCCTGTTAGAATAATTGCTGAACGCATGCAGAACCCTTGAGTTCTGCGCACTAAGCCATCTCTTAGCTCTCCAAGCTCACACGACTCCACCCCCCACCACACCTTGCGAGCTCCAGGCACTCTTGTAGTTCCTCTACAACAGCACAAGGCTTACACCTGCCACGGGACATTGCCTGGATTCTCCTCTCATTCTTTTCTTTTCTCCTGGCTTCTCTCCTGCCCACTCTTCAGGGGAGAGTCAGAGGCATTTTGTCAAGCCCTTCCCCCATCCCATTCCCCAGACTAGATTACCTTTTCTTGCAAAATCCTCTGACAGCTTTTCCTTAATAGTCCTTCACCTGGCTGGAAGGTATATATTTTTTCACATATAGTTTCTAATAAATAACTCTCCCCTATTATACCAAGAGAGCAAGGATTACATCTGACCTTATTTTCGCAGGGGGTGGGGTGTGGTGTTGGGTAACTGTCCACCCCATATCTAGCTTACTCATTATATATAGTATTTATTCAAAAAATATTTTTGGATAAGTAAAATAAAAATATATAAAATAATTGTTTTCAGTCATTAGTAGCTAGAAGTCTGATAATCACTTTCCAAAATTTAACTCAAATATTCAGAAATATATATTAAGATCTATATATATCCTAATTCAAGTGATACTAAGATATTTACCAAAAATAATTTAAACATTAATATTTAAAACAACCTATTTTAATTTCATCTACAATTCCACAAATTTTTATGTCACGAACTTCAGTTATGATTAAATAATTTTTCCAGGAATTAATAGGATGAACACTTAGATTTGTGTACGTAGAAATCCTCCAAGCTCTTGGCTAAGTTTTCTAACTCAATGAACACAGTGTGGTTCTGTCTCCATGGTGACAGAAATTAGATCTTGAATTTTTATTTCTTTAATATTGCTTTGATTATTAACAGGCCAAAAAAGATTATACGATAATTTATAAATACACACACACACATATATATATATATTGTGTGTGTGTGTGTGTGTGTGTGTGTGTGTGTGTGTAATGCATATAATATATGCTAATCTTCTGCAATCGTTCCTTGTTTTTTTTTTTTGGCACTGATTTTTAATACATTTCTTGAAGTCACAAGAATTTCTTTCAAATGTATTAAAGTCAAATATACAAAGTAAGAAAGAAAAAAAATCACTTAGGAGTCTGTTAAGCTCCTCAGATGGGCTGACTTCATAGCTGCCTTCTTGGGAGACTATAGTTTTTCCAATGATGATGCCCCAAAATATTTTGGAGGGCTTATTCCAGAATCACCTTCTAAACCCGTGACAGATTTCTTTGCATCCCCTCAAGCGGGGCAATCTTGAACACTCTGCCCTCAGGAACCCACTGGGCTCCCAGCTCCAAGCGTGCTCCCCTCCTTCCTTCTCCCTATGCCACCCCAGCACCCCACCTTGCCATCTACAGCCCATCCAAAGGCTCCACGCCATCTTTCTTCCCGGTGTGAAATGGCTGTTCCCTTAGGCGGGATCCAGTATCTCTTCTTCACCAGGGGAGTCTTACTCTTCACACCTCAATACTTCACCTTCTCTGTGAAAGCTTCCCCTGAACCCCAAGACAGTACAAATGGTTCCTTCAAAGTGCTCCTTGCAACACAATATAGCGTTTCCATGGGTATCCTGTTTGATTTTTTTTATCTGCCTGTCCTTGACAGAAAGCTCCTTGAGAATAAAACAGATGCCTGATTTACAACTACGTTCCTCATTTTCTTGCTTTCCCCAGCACACAGCAGACCTCAAGTAAATATATATTTAATAAATAAATATATGGTAAATGTATCAAGTCCTAGTTGTATTAGTCCAAATGTATTAATATAATTATACATTTATAATAAATGATAATATTATAATACATGTATTAATATTATACGTTTATATGAATACATTTGGACTAATACAACTAACAATGTACTAGTCCAATTGCACTAAGGCTTTGTTTCAAGACTTAGTGCAATGATGATATCGGGTGGCCAGAGGAAAATTAGATGGGTCTGGTTTCCATGTAAATTTTGGACTTTCAGAGATGACATATTTGGTGGACCTTGGACTCAGCTTTTGAACTGTGCACTCATCAGTGTACATAAAAAAGTTGATCTTACAAGTGCCCATAACTTAGCTCAGAGCTGTTTTTAGCATTTTTAATCTATACTCACAGTCCCCCATATCTTATCATAAGCTGATAAAAGAGCATTTTAAAGTGACTACACCTCATATTCTTCACTGTGAATTAAGTAAAGATAAATCCTACAAATATTCAGAGTATTAATTTCCTGTTTTATTACAAAACGTATCTTTGGTCAGGCATGGTAGCTCCTGTGTGTAATTACAACACTTTGGGAGGTAAGGTGGGCAGACCACCTGAGGTTGGGAGTTTGAGACCAGTCTGACCAACATGGAGAAATCCCATCTCTACTAAAATAAAAATAAACAATAATACAAAATTACCTGAGTATGATGGTGCATGCCTGTAATCCCAGCTACTCAGGAGGCTGAGGCAGGAGAATCCCTTGAATATGGGAGGCAGAGGTTGTGGTGAGCTGAAGTGGTGCCATTGCACTCCAGCCTGGGCAACAGTGCAAAACTCAGTTTCAAAAAAACAAAACGAAACAAAAACACAAAAAGTTAGCTGGGTGTGGTAGTAGATGCCTGTAATCTCAGCTACTTGGGAGGTTGAGGCAAGAGAATTGCTTGAATCCCAGAGGTGGAGGTTGCAGTGAGCCGAGATCCTGCCACTGCACTCCAGCCTGGACGACAGCTAGATTCCATCTCAAAAAAACAAAACAAGACAAAAAACCCATCTATCTTTACAAGTAGAAATGGAGGCATTATAGAAGGAACATTTTACTAGATGATTATTTTGAAATCATCTTGTGAAAACCACCATGTGGAAAAATATTAAATCAATACATTTAACTAAAATGATTAACCTTTTTAAACAGCATCTTCTCATTAATTAAATGGAAAATTATACATAAATATTTATCACATAAAGGCACAATGTCAGACACTGCAAAATATATTTTTTCTTCAATAAACTGTTCCATTTAAACAGTTTATAAAGGGCAATAAAACATGCAGGAAGAGCTCTGTCCTGTGAGTAATATGTGCACACTAAGAATTTAAGAAGTCATGTGAGGTTGCTCTGAAGTAATCAGGAAAATCTTCATGCCAATGATCAAATTTAAACCTATATATATATGTTTAATAAGTACGTAGTTTTATAATATATATGTTTAATAAACATATATAGGGTGTGTGTGTGTGTGTGTGAGTGATGGAATTTTATTCTTGTCATCCAGGCTGGAGTTCAATGGCATGATCTCAGCTCACTGCAACCTCCGCCTCCCAGGTTCAAGCCATTCTCCTGCCTCAGTCTCTTAAGTAGAGGGGGATTACAGGCATCCACTACCACACACAGATAATTTTTTGTATTTTTAGTAGAGCAGGGATTTCACCATGTTGACCAGGAGGTCTCAAACCCCTCACCTCATGATCCATCAATGGTCCTCCCAAAGTGCTGGAATTACAAGCATGAGCCACAACGCCCGGCTTTAAGCCTGTATTTTAAGGACATTTCTGAAGGAAAATGTTCTGGAAATTCCATGTTCTAATCCCATACTGAATTTCCAGTTTTATACCCATTACTGGCTTAATTTTATTTCATGTATCTGTTAAATTCTAGAATTTAATTCTAGACAAATATTTCCCAAGTGTATAACTTTATCAAATTTTCATAAATTTTATAAGGGTATAGTTAAGTATATAACTCAAGATGCGTAACTCGATTGCCTATATTTGATGTTTACATTTCCAAATCCCTATTTACGTTCAATTTAATTAATACTGCCATTTCCATGTGAACTGTCACATCTTCATAGTAGTAACTGTGACCGATCTCCTTGAGTGTGTTTCTCTGTTTTTGTTTGTGTGTGTGTTTAAAGAGGGTGAGAGGACTAAATATTTGTCTTTAAAATGTATTAAACACCTATGTGACCCTGACTGTGTACCAGGCACTGCTTTCAAACTTTATGTAACCTTCACGGAATCTAGACCTGAGCTTGCCCCCTGCCACCCTTCCCCATTTTACATCCTGCCTTAACATGCCCTCGGCTCTCTGCTGTGTCTGCCACTCAGCCAAGTTTCTCCACGCTGACTAATTTATTTCCAGGAAAGTGCATGGAAGACATGATCCATGTATCATATTTTTTTTTAACATTTTTATCCCAGTATTGACCATCATCCTTGGTTGTTTATCATGTAACACAAATAATGATATTAAAAGCACCCTCCCCCCCCCCAAAAAAAAAAAACTATTGTAAGCACTTCACAGGTGAGAAATTTGAGGCACAGTGAAGTTACGGAAATTCCCTAATATCCCAAGGTTCCCACTCAGGCAGTTGGGTTCCCAGCATGAGATGTTCCCTGTTTCTCATGAGGCTCCTCCTTTCTCCTCTTCCACCTCAGCCATGACTGTTCTCTTCCCTCCTTCTTCTTCATGGCATCACATAAGACTTTCTCTTCCACCCTGGCCAAGCAAAAGCCACCACATCTTCCAAGGCAAATGTGACAACTCCACGAAGCCCTTCCTGATTGCATCAGCCCAAATCAATCTCTCTCCCTTTGGGGTTCTCCTAACATGTTATTCCCTCATAACAGTGCTAACCATAGTCTATTTTAAAAAGTTGTATCCTGTACATACTGTCTGCTTAATACTGGATTGTAAATTCATGGAATGCAAATAACTTGCTGCATTTTTCCCTGCTATTGTGTTTGGCATCACTAGAACTTCAATGCACATTTTTACATCACTTTTAGGTGAGAAAATAGACAACGATTGACCATCTCAGTCCTTACCCAATGCCTCACACATAACAGACATCCGGTCATGGTTGAGTAAATCAACCCATAGAGAAAAGAATGCATGTGAAGCTATCTTATATGCCTACATTTTAAGGTGAATATTCAAATAATTTTAACTGTAAATGGATGATAGAAAGAGTCTTTAGTCAAGGACAGCATCTATGAACATATATTTCTACGTTAGAATTTAGTTGACTTGTTTATAAATCTAGTTTGGCAATGAAAAGAATATTTCATACTAAAATTAACAATACTTGGGCATTTCAAAATGTTTATTTCATGTAGCAAAAAGAACAAGACGGATGATGCAGAGGGAAGTAATTGTTTTAAATTTAATATATACTCTTTTAATTAAATCTTATTACCTCTTGATATATTGTACATTTTTAACTCAAATGTTTAAGATATGACTCAAATTGGCCTGGCGTGGTGGCTCATGCCTGTAATCCCAGCACTTTGGAAGGCCAAGGTGGGAAGATCACCTGAGGTCAGGAGTTTAAGACCTACTTGGCCAACATGGTGAAACCCCGTCTCTACAAAAATATAAAAATTAGCCGGGCATGATGGTGTGTGCCTGTAATCCTGGCTACTTGGGAGGCTGAGGCAGGAGGATCGCTTGAACTGGCAGGCGGAGGTTGCAGTGAGCCAAGATCATGCCATTCCCTCCAGCCTGGGTGACAGACCGAGACTTTGCCTCAAAAATGTCTGTGTGTGTGTGTGTGTGTGTGTGTGTGTGTGTGTGTGTGTGTGTGTGTATACATGACTCTTTATTTTTTTTAGTTTGGCAGATCTAGCCAGCAGTTGTTTTCCATTTTGAAAACTGTTTTTGAATATGAGAAAATCTTATATGGAAAAAGGGCTTGAGAAACATGCATTATTTAAAATACATAAGATTCATTTTAGCAAGCACTGTAAAAATAATATATCATGAAGACATATTTTAGAAGAGACTATATTTAGGAATTGATTCCTCAGTTCTAAAAGAAAGTTAGTAGAAAAGGGAGTTCATTTTAATCTGTCTATGCTTCCAACTGGGGTCAGATCAGCAGGTCGGTTTTTAACAGCTTCCAGAGAATTCTCAGATGGCCCTCAGATAAGACCAGCAAGACCATCTTGGCAGCCAATTGCTTACTGGCTATTGCTGAGCTCTGAGCAAATGAGCCAGGAAGTCTGGGAGGGCACAAAGCTGTGATCCAAATCTCTGGACTTCTCTGACTCCTCCAGATCTGCTCTGTATTGTCCTCTGCATCCAGCCTCAACTGAGTATCATGGTACAGTCAGGTCAAAGAAGGGGCTAAGGAAGCATCTGATGGAAGCTGAATGATGAGGGCTGTAATTTCAGTAGCCTAGAATGATGAAATGGAACAGCATTGCAGAGAGAGAGGCACTCATGAGACTTTGCGTTCCCAGTCTCTTTTGTTTTGATTTGTTTTCATTTTTCTCAACTGATGAGCTCTGTGAGTAGCACATGAGGAATAATCCTTCCATGGCACGGCCGTAGTGAAAACTGAGAGAGATGATGTTTGTAATATATCTGACACCCACTAAGCACTTAGAATTGCCATCAGTAACAGTAGAGGGATGACTTAAGAAATCATTCAGGACATGATCTTCTGGCTAAGTGGAAACTGTTTGTTATTATCAGACCAAGTCCCCTGCCGAGCCAAATTAGAAAAGCCGGATAAAATATTTAAAAAGATGAGAATAATTTTTTGAGGACATGGGAGAGTTTATCAAGGCTGCAACAACTTGAGGAGCCAGAATAAAGGAGAGAAAGAAAACACAGAGAGGTGAGCCCAAGACAAGTCCAGGCTTTCCTCCATGTGCCAGTCAGGAAATGGAGAGGCAAATCCTACAGTCTCACGGGAGTGAGAGAATCAGGAAGGATGGTAGTCTCTAGCAAGCACCAAAGCCCACAGTTGAAAGTCGCTGAAGGGCTACACATCAGCAAAGTTGTACCTGGAAATGGACCAGCACTCATTGAGGCTGAAAACCAGCTTTCATTTAGATTGGATCAACTTTTGATTGGATTGGATTAAGCAGCTCAAATTTAGATTTGATTAAGCAGATCAGTCCCAGTCTAACTTTGGCAGAAACAAAACAAACTGTCTCTGGGGAAATCAGACCTCAACCAGACTCTCAAATTATTTGTACAATTTTCCATTCAAAGGATCCTAGAGTTTAAAAAAAATTATACAGCTGACCAGGAGAAAAGACCAAATGATCAAAAACTGAGAAGAAAAAAAATACAATAGAAAGAAACTCACAAGAAGTCTAAATATTGAAGTTATCAGAAGTTGCCTTTAAAATAACTGCAATTAATATGTTCAAGAAAACAGAAAACGCCATAAAGAACATCAGAGAGGTACCATCTGCAAAGACTGGAGTCACGTGGAAATTCTGCAGTTGAAATAGGCAATCCCAGAAATCAAAAATTAAACAAATTAATAGCAGATTAGGCAAAGTAGAAAAGAGAATTAGGGAACTAGAAGAAAGGTTAATACACAATATTTGAAAGCAAGAGATAACGAAAATAATAGTAAATGAAGAATGACAGAAAATTTGGAGTATGGGTGAAGTATTAAATAACATTTCTTCATAAGGAGAAAAAAGAAACAATGGAATGCAAGCAGTATTTGAATAGATAATGACAGATAATTTACTACAACTGATTATATACTTGGAGTGGCAGAAGGAAAAAGGTAGAATTCAGATGAAAGAAATCAAATTCTAAGAAGAAAAAATTTAAATTAGACATAGCAAAAGGTCTGTCAAAGAAGTAACAATAAAACTGACAGCATATTTTGCATCAGAAAAAAAAGTAAAGCCAGAGGTAATGCTACTATCTTTAAAGTACTGTAATAAAATAATGACCGGCAGAGAGGTCTATACAATGTGAAAGTATCCTATAAAAAAAGAAGACATTTTTGGATGAATTAAATCTGAGTAAATACTCATTAGATCTTTTCAGGTAGAATAAAAATTATATCAGATAAAAGCATACACATCAAGATGGAATAAACAGCAATGTAAAATGTAAGTTGATGGGAAAATTATAACAATAAAATTAATGATTTGTGAAATTTAAGTATATTAACAAAATAATTTGTTGAAAATTAATTCAGCAAACTTTTAATGATTATCTTCATCGTGACTTTTTTTCATTATTATGGATATGTAATAGTTGTACCTAGATATGGAGTACCCATGGTATTTTGGAACAAGAATATCATTCATGTGTAATGATGAAATCAGGGTAATTGGATATCCATCTCCTCAAACATTTATGTTTTCTTTGTGTTTAGAAACATGTTAGTTCCCCTCTTTTGGTTATTTTAAAATATATAATATTATTCTTAACTACAGTCACTGTATCATACTTCCAAGTACTAGGTCTTATTCGTTCTAACAGTATTTCTGTATCCATTAGCCATCCCCCATTTTTTCCCTTGGCAATTCCCATTGGCTGTGACTAATTGCTTGTGTAGACACTTCTCTTAAAGAGGGTTGATTTTAGCAGGTTATATAAACTGTGAAAGTCACAGATTTAACCTGTTACAGACTTAATCTGTTAAGTTCATGTTTCAAAATCATAACTACGATATTTACTGGTTTAATGATGAAAATCACACCTAGTTCCTTCTGGATAAGCACTAGCTTAAAATTTTCCAGGAAAATAATCCATGTTTTATGGCAATTTTCCAGGAAAATAATCAATGTTAAACAAAACGTTTTAGCAATCTTTTTTTTTTTTTTTTACACTTTATTTCCCCCTAGGACTTTTTGATAAAGACTGTTCCCTCTTGGTAATTTATATCATCAAAAATACACTACTAAAACCCCTTTTTAAGTTTTATTCACATGTATTTGAAATACCACCACCACATATTCACTAAAGCATCATGCCCATGAAAGAGATCCTCCTTGAAGAGCTGTGCCTCCCCCACCGCACTTTCTGTGCTCCCCAACGATGACCCTCGGCTCAGCTCTTCTGCACACAGGTCTGCTCACACAGTAGGCCCCCTGCAGGTTTTCAACTTTGTCTATCCAGTACCTGGCAGAGGATTTGATAAGAGTGCTGAAGTTTGTTTGATTAGTGGGTAAATGATAATTTGCATGCATGAATCTGTACTACATAAGAGATGTTATATCTATACAAGAGTGTCTAAAAAGTTGTAATACAGATATTCATCAAATCACATTTGCTAATTTTTAATTAATGCTTTCATCTCTTTTAATCCCATGAAACATTGCTTTTATTGTTATAGACGACGATATCCTCTGAAGGCCAACAGATTACGGACCCTCTCTTCTTCCACACTGATTTTTCTGCCCATGATGAACCAACCAGCTTTTATGCCTCACTTCAAGGCTGTGTAATTCCTTCAATAAAAAATGAGTGTTCTCCGTCTGTCTGTTGTTTTACTGTGAAATGAGTACTGAGAACTGATGCACAGTTTGATGAGCTTAAACTTTCTTTCACTCGCTTTCCCTGCCAAAATAATGACACAATTCTAAAACTGTGAGTTTTAAAAGGACCAGCAAGTTCTTAATACATATATATATGTGCATATATTTATATATATGCACACATATATTTCTCCTTGTGCAAATGTTTAAAACCTAAAGAAGTTTCTTTTGATATAGAAACTTTCCTAGATGTGTAAAAGAAGAAATAAGCTTTACTTACAAATAATGATACTCAGGCTCATGATCATGATCTATCTACTGACAAGAAATGTGTCTTAGGAACTATGCTTCAATATGTACTGGTTAAGAGATTTTCTTCATTTCTGACACTTTCTAAAAACTAAAAATTAAGACTTTGCATTTGTAGTAGATGCTAACATAAGTAGTTTTCACATTATGAACTTTTGGGTGCCATTTTTTAAAACATTTTGCCTTTCCACTACCCTGTAACTATAAAAAATTATGAACTTTATAGAAATGTAAAAATTGTCCCCTTAAAAATTTGAGTGCAAATACTTTTAAACTCACTTCCAGTGATAGTAAGAGATTGTGTGTAGACTTTAAAGTATTCCCAGTAACATCAACTAGCCGCTTTCCTGAAACGTGAATGTGCCACCATTTAAGCAAAGATAGGAAAAATAAAATTAACAAGAGGAACAAGCTAAAGCAAAATCTAATACATGTTCAGTATTCTAAAATGCCTCTAGCTTGCCTCTAGCTATAGTGGATAATGCGTTTTCAAAGATGGGCTTATTTTAAATGGCTAGTAAAATGATGTCAAACATTTCCTTAGGCATATATTTAAACAGAGAAGAAATATATTGCTGGTGTTGATTACAACTCAATGGCTGTCAGAAGAAAGACAGTCATTTTTAGGGTTCCATTAAATGCAGCTGTTATCAAAAAAAGAAAAAGGAAACAAAACATCAGCCCACAGTTTCAAATATAGTGTAGAGAGTGCACAGTGGCTATGCTATCTAGAGACAGAGATAAAGAAACTCTGTTTTCTGCTTTCTTCTGTTCACAGGCTGCTGCTCAAGCTTCCACTGATTCAAAGGAGTGTGGTGTGACATTAAAAACATTCCACGGTTCTCTTTCCCTTCGAAAAAAATATACACACACATATACATTGCCTATAAGTATAGTAGAGCCAAGTACAATGTACTATATATAATATACATTATATAAACATTATGTATGCATTATATAAAGTATATCACATATATATTATATAATATGTATCACATACACATTATATAATATGTAATAGTGTAAAAATAGAAAAATAGAAAATATGTTGTCCTTAGACTATCTTTAATTTGTAAAAGTTTTAAAAGAGAAAACAGAATTTTTATTGCTCTCAATGAGCAAAGACAGAAAAGTGCAGAAAAAAGGAATGGATAGAGCTTTATCAGGATTATGTAAAAGAACTAAATTTTTCTATATTGGAAAATAAATTTAATTTTTATTTCTAAATTCATGGTTTACCTCTGCATATATTATGTCAATAAAAATGATGCCTCAGTGATCCTTAGCCATGTTTTTTCTATCTAATTCAAAGTATTAACCATAATATCTCATTCTTCTGAGGGATTCTGAACCAAAAAAATCAATGATAGTAAGGAATAGACTATTTTTTACCAATACTAAAAATGAAAGGGTTAAATTAAGAACTCTGCTGATCAGTGCTTGTGAGAGAACAGTGAAGACCAAATCAGCACTCATTCCCCAGGTTATGAAGTGCATAATAATATATTAATGTTGACTCTATAATATGGGACTTGCTTGTATTTTTAATTGCTAGCTCATTACTCATAATAAATGTGTTCATTCTATAATACTGTTAGGTAAGCATGTTTGCACTGTGAAGACCAAGCAAAAATAACTTCTGCAATTGTTTCATGGCACAATTAAAAACATGTGATTTATAAATTGCAATTATCACGGTCAAAAAATGATAAAAGTATTTAGTTGCTAACTTGGAGAAAATATATCTTTGCAATGTCAAAGAGTATGAAGAATACTTTGACAGTTTCTGAAATGCACTGTATTAATAATTTTGAGAATGTATCAGGAGCCCAATGTCACTAAGACTTCTGACACCATAAAATATGTGGCTTTGGTCTAACCCACCGCACTGCAGCTGGAAGTTGGGGTTCCTAGGCTAAGCAAATGCTTAAGATACTGTCTGTTCTAAAAGTCAAAATGGCTACAAATGCTTGTCTAGGCTTTTTAAAAAAATATGTTTATTTATAAACATAACTTTGTGGTGGTAACATGTATTTATGAAATCTTGAGAGTTATATAGGTTTATTTAGAATAACATGCAAAAGGTTTTTAAGGTAAAGCAAGTGAATTTTGCTCAGAATTCTTTATGCTCGTTCTGTTTTTCTTTTCTTTTCTTTTCTTTTCTTTTTTTTTTTTTGGATGAGACCAGGATAACTCATCTGTGGTATTTATTACATGAGTAGTATCTAGCATCATCCTTGAAAGGGCAGAGATGGTGACCATGGGGACAGAGAAGTTCTGGGAAGCAGATGTGGACAAGCGGATTCATTTCAATGAAAACAAAAGTCCCATGCAGAATACATTCAATTCTAAAATGTAAATGCTTAATCAGCATGTTAAGATATTGAAAGCACTTTGGGCTTATTAATTTTGTGTTATTCATCCCTAGCTGTTCAAAAGTACTCATTAAGATTGTTCCGGTATGTAGAATATAGATAAAATTTATACTTTACTTGAAGTATAATAAAGTAATATAAATAAATAAAGTATAATAAAGTATAAATATAGATAAAATTTATACTTTATTTGAAGCACTAGCATAATACCTGTTAGAAGTAGAAATAAATAACAATAGTAGAATAATAATAAACTGTTGTTATAAATAAATATAATATTTAAAATAAAAATATATGTTGTTAATATATGTTGTTCAAAGTTGTTGACTTACAACATTGGAAAACTATATTCATAATGAAATATTAACAGAATGAGAAGTACTAAATAGATACCTTTTTATTGTTTGTGGCTTTTATGATTTTGGTTTTGTTTTGTTTATTTGAGGGCATTAGTAGTAACTAAGATTTTGGAATAATTTTTTCCTAAAATAAATTTTTAAACATTTCTTAATGAAAGGATATGGGACATAGTTTGAGCTTCTCATGATGACTGATCTTTACTTTGCAGACGTCATAGTACACATTTCTGTGACAGGACAATGCTCTAAGATCTTCTGAGCTCTGCTGAACTTGTGATTTCCATAAAACACACCGGGATGCTGTCCTATCTTAGCGTTCATGTCTGACCTGCGGCCTGTCTCCTTGCCTGCTGTCAATCAATTGCATGTTTCCCTGCAGTCTGTGTTCTTGTCTGCAACAGAAATTGCCAGTATCTGGTACTCTGCTCTAAGCTTGTAAGCTATTCCATCAGAAGTACTGAGTTCTGAATGCATCCTTTCTTCAGCTGCGTGTTGAGTGCTTACCGTTTGCAACATACTATTAGGTATTGGCTGAGTAAAGATGAAGATGAAATGAGCAATGATCTCCTAACATAAAGGAATTCACAAACACCAGGAGGAACAGCCGTATAGGAAGTACAAAGTTGAACAGGGACACAGAGGAAGAAGTGAATAATTCTTTCTGGGCTAGGTCACACAAAATTCACAGAGAAACCAGTTGAGCCAGCTTGGATATATGAACACAATTTTCGCAGGTGGAGAAGCATTCCAAGTACCACTGAAAATACACCACTTTCACTATTCTGTAATATTCTCCTGGAAATTTTAGTTAATGTAACTTGATAAGAAAATGAAGTAAGAGGTACAATTAAAGAAAGATTCTTGTTGGGGAGCATAAAATCTACCATGAGAATATTACTTACACCTAAGAAATTGGCAAATGTTACAAATCAGGAATCCCTTATGCCAGGATGAAAGAAAAGCATTCCAAACAGAAATCAGCAAAGCTATGGGGCTGAAAACTTGCATGGTAAGTCTAGGAGAGCCATCGTGGTACAGTGTGATTACACAGTGAAGGGCATGGAGAAGGCTCCTGTGCAAGGATCTCTCTGGGGAGCAGATGCAAGCCTGATTTCCAAGGGTAGTGATAGTGGAACTGGGCCTTCACCTATCAGCAGGAGATGGCATAGGTATGTATGTTAGTGTCAGATTGGAACAGGCCTGAATTTTAATGCAAATATGCATTGAAAATTGCACATAAGGTATGTGTGTATATATATAAGTTCTGGGGTACATGTGTAGAACGTGTGGGTTTGTTACATAGGTATACATGTGCCATGGTGGCTTGCTGTATCCATCACCCCATCATCTACATTAGGTGTTTTTCCTAATGTTATTCCTCCCCAGTCCCCTCACCTCCTACTATCCCTCCCCTAGTCCCTCACTCGCTGACAGGCCCTAGTGTGTGATGTTCCCCTCCCTGCGTCCATGTGCGCTCATTGTTCAACATCTACTTATAAGTGAGAACATGTGGTGTTTGGTTTGCTGTTCTTGTGTCAGTTTGCTGAGAATGACTGGTTTCCAGCTTCATCCACGTCCCTGCAAAGGACATGAACTCATCCTTTTTTATGGCTGCATAATATTCCATGGTGTATATGTGCCACATTTTCTTTATCCAGTCTATCATTGATGGACATTTGGGTTGGTTCCAAGTCTTTGCTATTGTGAACAGTGCCACAATAAACATACATGTGCATGCGTCTTTATAGTAGAATTATTTATAATCGTTTGGGTATATACCTAGGAACGGGATTGCTGGGTCAAATGGTATTTGTGTTTCTAGATCCCTGAGGAATTGACACACTGTCTTCCACAATGGTTGAACTAATTTACACTCCCATCAACAGTATGAAAGCATTCCTATTTCTCCACATCCTCTCCAGCATCTGTTGTCTACTGATTTTTTAATGGTTTTAAAGCAGTGAAGTGATGGCACAGGATCTCTTGTGGAAACACTTATCATATTAAGGGGAATGTACTCAGCAATGAGGCAGTGGCTACGGGAAGACCAGCTAGACAGCCTTTGGAAGGAGTCAGAGGGAGAAAGTAATGGCCGAGGGACTGGCGAGGAGGCTGAAAGTTGGACAGACATTTCTGATGGAGTTCAGGAGATAGGAGGGGAAGGCAGCTACTAATGCAAACACCTAGATAGACGGGGATATTGGCAAAGGCAAAACCAGCTGCAGGTCATGCAATGTGGCCAGGATGGGAACAATGAATTTTTTATGGGTCATTGCATCTGAGGTACCTAAGGGATGTCTAACAATAGGGCATGCTGGTAAATGTGTAACAACTGGCATTGCTGGCATAAGGGATTCCTGATGTATAACATTTACCAGTTTCTGCAGTGCAAATAATACTCTCATGGTAGATTCCACGCTCCCAACAAGAATCTTTCTCTAATTGTACCTCTTATTTTATTATCTAGTTGCATTAACTAAAATTTCCAGGAGGATATTACAGAATAGTGAAAAATGACATATTTGTAATGGTAATTAGAATGCTTTTAAATTATTCCATTAAATTGGCAAAAAGTAAATAAAAAATGTATTCTTTCTTCTCTGCATTTATTTGTTGTTGTTGTTGTGTTGTGTCTGAGGCACAGACTCACTCTGTCTCCCAGGCTGGAGTGCAATGTTGCAATCTGACTGCAACCTCCATCTGCCAGGTTCAAGTGATTCTCCTGCCTCATCTTCCCGATTAGCTGGAACTACAAGCGCCTGCCACAACCCCTACTATTTTTTATATTTGTAGTAGAAATGGGGTTTCACCACTGTGGCCAGGCTGGTCTCTAACTCCTGACCTCAGGTGTGATCCACCTGCCTTGGTCTCCCAAAGTGCTGCAATTACCAGCATCAGCCACCACACCTGGCCTCTTTTCCTTATTTTTGATGAGGTTTATCAAGTTCAATCCAAAATGTATGCTAATTTTTTATGAATTATAATATTTATATTAAGTTAAAATATTGTTTTCTAAAACCTACCAGTACACTAAATATCCTTTTGTTTAATCATTGTAATACGACTGAAATAAATTTCCACATTTACTGATTTTTTTCTTGCAAATTCTATGTTAATATTTATTTAGAAGTTTTGAATCAGCATTTATTTATAGTGATATTTGCTGTAGTTCTCTTTTTATATGTGTTTTCTAAGGGTTTCCTGTGAAATTCAGAAAAATATTGTGAAAATTCCTTGTTGGTCTACATGCTGGAGGGGTTTGTAAATCACTGGTGTCATCTCAACCCGATATATCTTGGCTAATGCATCCATGCCATTCCTTGGTCTGATTCCTTTCTTAGGGTGAATGGAGGATGCTGAGGTCTCAGCATTGAGAGGATCTGGCAGTCACTAAAATGGATACAAATAGGCCCTACAGAATGCCTTTTGCTGCTGCTGAGAAGCAAGGTTAATGAAATTTCTGCAGGAACATGAGCATTCATATGATTTCTCCATTCGTTCCCTCTCCTCTTTACATGTACAGAACCAATTAATTAAATACTTCTGCAGCATGGCTAAATCCTTGTTATTGTCATGAAAAAAATTAAGCAAAATAATTTTAGTGCTAATTATGTATTTTTGGCATGTTTCATCCTAATTGAAATACCTCTAAGTACAGGAGAATGGTCATTTAGTGAAAATGAAATATAAACAGAATGCTTTTTTATTTTTCAATTATAAATAGTTCATAGAGTGAATATTTGTAGCACTTAATATTTACATATAATCACACTTCATAATGAAAATAGAAAATTACAAGTGTCAAAAATATTTTCATTATTTTTGTGATCAGGAGTCTCAAAGCTCTGAAAAGACCTTAGTTTAAAATTATTATAGTAACTACTTCCATTTATTAAGCATCAATTGTATATCAGATCTCTAAACTTTTCCAACAATTCCTAGCTATGAGCAAATCACTTCCATTTTGTAAAAAAGGTAAGAAAGTTAAATAACTTTATCAAAAAGCTTCTAGCAAATGAAGCAGTTTGCTAAGATTGCTTCTAATAAAATATCACAAAGTGGCTTAAAGCGACAGAAATTTATTGTCTCACAGTTCTGGGGGCCAGAAGTCTGAAATCAAGATGTCAGGAGGACTGTGTTCCCTCCAAAGCCTGTCTGTGGAGGACCCTTCTTGTCTCTCCCCAGCTTCTGGTGGTTGCTGGCAATCTGTGGCACTCCTCGGCTGGTAGAATCATCAGTCTTCTCCATCTTTACATGGCCTAATCCCTATGTGTCACATTTTCCCCTTTTATAAGAACACTCATCGTATTGAATCAGGACCCAATCCCATTACCTCATTTTAATTTAATTCTAAAATGATCTTTTTTCTTCTTTTTCTTCTGAGACAGGGTCTTGCTCTGTTGCCCAGGCTGGAGTACAGTGCCGTGGTCTCAGCTCACTACAATGTCTGACTCCTGGGTTCAAGTGATTCTCCTGCCACAGTCTCCTAAGTAGCTGAGAATACAGGAATGTGCCATCACGTCCCACTAATTACTGTATTTTTAGTAAAGACAGGCTTTCACCATTTGGCCAGGCTGGTCTCGAATTCATGACCTCAAGTGATCCACCCATACAAGCCTCCCAAATTGCTGAGATTAAAGGTGTGAACCACCACACCCGCCCTGAAATGATCTATTTCTAAATAAGCTCACATTCTGAGTTATTGGGTTTGGGAATTTGATGTGTGTGTGCATGTGTGTGTGTTTGCGTGTGTGTGTGTGTGTTTTGGAGGGGGCACAATTTAACCTATAACAAGAAATAAGAAGCAAATAAGTATTTGAACTTGTTTTTTTTAACTTCAAAACCTACATTTTACTCTGCTGCCCATGTGTTGTCCTTGTAATCAAAACTAAAACCTTTCCATTTAACATTTGAATTTGATGCCTGCCTGTTCACACGGCTATCTTTCCTCCCTAGGCTCTAAGTTCTTTTAGGGCAGACAGATCATCATATTTCTGACTTTACCCCCATCCCAACAGATAAATGTCTTGTATACCATTCCTTAGTAACTCTTCATCACGCCGAAGAGAAATGATTTTGTAAAAAGAATGTGGCTGATTACAGTAGTTTAAATGTTGAGATTACATAATATAATTCAGTAGTTGGATCTTTTTCATACTTGATGCCGAAGAAATGAGATAAAACTAATAAGTTTGGGGATCTGGGATATACTATATTCCTTGTTGGAACTCACTCACAAACCTTAGAACTGTAAATACAGGTGTGCCATTTTTTCTATAGCTTTAATAAGGATGACACTTTAAAAGCTTGGGGAGTTTGCAATTCGGAGCATTCTCATTTAGTCTGTAACCATAAAAGAGTACTATTAATTAATTTCAGAAACATCTTAGAATGTAGATACATAGGAACAGAATTCAGATTGGCTTCAGTTGGCTGTAACTCTATACTTCTGAGACAGGAAGAATATGAGAAATAAAAAGGAAAGAAGACATAAAGCGTTCTAAAGACAAAGGTGATCATGTTGATTTGACATTTCTGTTTATTCATTTGTCTATTTATGCCTTTATTTTCATTTCATCCATCCATCCATCAGTCCATCCATCCATCCACCCATCCATCAGTCCATCCATCCATCCACCCATCCATCCATCCAAATAATACTATACGTTGACAATACGCTAACAACAATGGAAAGGCCTGGTTAGACTGCTCTGGTTCTGTGGCTTCCCTTGGAGTCCTCCGAAATGGTGACACTTGTTTTTGTTTGTTTAATTCTAACATCTACTGTAGACTAGTTCTGGTGGCACAGGAACTATACATTCTCAATGTTGCTTCTTAAAAACTGTCCCTTTCCTTACTTAAATATACCCAATAAAGCTGGGTACTGTGGTGCATGCCTGTAGTCCCAGCTACTGGGGACACTGAGGCTGGAGGATCCCTTCAACTCAGGAGTTGGAGGACAGCCTAAGCAACATAGATAGACCTTGTTTCTAAAAAGCAAAGCAAAACAAATGCCATTCTTATCCCATTTCTCTATCACAGAACATTTCAGCACCTTTATCTCCCTTTCAGAGCTCCTTTTCTCCTTCCTGGACACTCACATGTCTACATGAGTCTTCCATTCCTTCTTTGCATGGAATGATCTTGCAGGCACACTTCCACACTCAGGGTCCCACTGTAAGTCTTGCTGTTACTCAACTATACAAAGGTACCACTTGCAAAGCCTCAAATCCAGAGATCCCCCATCTCCCCATAACCAAATCCACCACCTACACACCTGCTGTTTGCCACACTGCCCACAGCATGGCCCATCCTTACTCCTTACTCTCAAGGGCCAATTTCCTTGGGTATTATTGTAATTGCAATGATGGATGAAGTTCTAGTCTCCAAAGAACTTGCTTCAGCAACAGGTAAATTTGGAATAAGATATAGCCCCTGACATCAAGTAACTTTGGGTTTGGTAGGAGAACTTAATAGGTTAAAAAAAATTATAGGACAGTCTATTAACTATTGTTGAATAAAAGCGGGAGCACACGGGGAGAGATGTTTAACACAGTTTTCAAGATTGGATTTACAAAAGGTTCACAAATGAAACCTCCTCTCTAAGTGTCTCAGGGAGACTTTCTGGAAAAATGATTTCTAGACTGTATCCTCAAAGACAATTTTCTATCTATTTCTAAATACAGAGATTTTGATCATTATGCAAATTAATTACATTATAGACATAATACTTAAAATTTTATGTATAACACACAAGACATTGTTCCTAAACAATAGACATTTTCTCACCAAACTATCAGCATTTCAAAAAATAATAATTAAGAATTAAATATCTGAAGTGCATATTTTCTTCCTAAATCAGTACAACACTGTCTTTGTTAACTTTGCTATTCTGGTTATTTCCTCTTTATAGTACATTTGCTGTTCAAACACTCCTTCTAACTGTAGTTCATTCAAGAAACGTTCATTTTGAAAGGAACCTAAAGTCAGAAATGTAATACACACATTATATGGTTTGGCTGTGTTCCCACCAAATCTCAACTTGACTTGCTTCTCCCAGAGTTCCCACATGTTGTGGGAGGGACCCAGCGGGGAGGTAATTGAATCATGGAGCTGGTCTTTCCCACGCCATTCTCCTGATAGTGAATAAGTCTCAGGAGATCTGATGGGTTTATCAGGGTTTCCACTTTTGCTTTTTCCTCATTTTTCTCTTTCCACCACCATGTAAGAAGTGCCTTTCATCTCCTGCCATGATTCTGAGGCCTCCCCAGCCAAGTGGAACTCTAAGTCCAATTCAACCTCTTTTTCTTCTCAGCTTTGGGTATGTCTTTTTCAGTAGAGTGAAAACAGACTAATACAACATACTATTTTTTTTTTTTTTTTTTTTGCCAGCAGTTGAAGCTACCAAGATCTGTCTCCTCTCCTCAGTCAACACTTGCTATTAATAAAGTTGTGATGCTGACGGAATGAAATGATAAAGAGTGTAATTTCTAATAACAATAGTGGTGATATAGTATATTATGTCTTTCATTCCTAATTTGAGAAATATACATAAATATATTAACTTACAAGATCCTTAAAATAACCCTTTCAAATAAGCAAGAGAGATGGCACTCTCATTTCACAGACCTAAATAGTTTGAGGTATGCTGACCTGACCAAGGTTATATACCCATCCCCCAAACCTAAATTCACCTCTGGTCCTCTTATAAACTCATCCTTTGAATTGAGCTTCATCTAAATTACATTATTTGTGTGTTGTTGTTTTTTTTAATATACTTGAGAATTTACTTTACATCTTTCTATTTGCCCATTAGAAATAAAACTTTTTTTTTTCAAAATGATGCAACAAAAATGAAGTAAAATATAGAAATAAAAACAGTACAATTTAGATCAAAATTATGTACTTGTGGTATCTGCAGCATACTGCACCATAATCAGAAAAAAAATGCTAAAGGATAATATCATTAACTCATTTGGACCATTATGTTATATCACATGAAAAGTTGTATTTTAGATTTTCTTCTACCTCAGTTAAAAAAGTAATGGGGTGACTTTCATGGGCCAGTCATTGTGCTTGGCACAAGAGCAACAAAGATGAGCACGCACATCCGTCAAACTCACAGTAGCTTCCGATGCAGTGAGAGAGACACAGATTAATTAGGTAAGATTTGGAGAATAGGATAGATACTAAAATTAGGGCTGCTCTTATAATAAACACCATTGTCATGTCTAATTATTGAAAAATATATGTGATTTATTTTTATATAAAATTACATATATTATATATGGTTCTTTAGAACACTTCTCAGTATTCACAATAGCACGTCTTTAATGAGCTACAAAAATCACAGAAAATAAAAAGCTAGAAAAAAATGCATCCTCAAATTTCCCCAGTATCACTCTACAAATCCCACTCCAATAGAAAGTCAAGTTAGATAAATAAAGCTTTTGTAAAATGGAATTATCATAGTTGTAGCAATGAAAATTTACATGCCTGAGAGCTCTCCTATTTAATTTATGCCACACTCATCCTGCTCAAACACAATGATGAGTTGCATTTGCTATTTGAATGATGAATACCATGCTGATCTCCTAACACTCAAAAAAGCTGAAAACAGTGTTGAAGGTTAGGGGCTGGTGCCTGGATATTAGCCATAACAGGTGGATGCAGCTCTGTGATATAAGATCATGGAAATCACTGCTACGGGCCAGACATGCCATTTGAGTTATTTTGTTAGTGATGGTGGCTGATTCATGACCGCAGAATACCAAACTCTAGCTACAGCTGTGACCGCTTAGTTACAAGGTATCTGCCAAACGATGGAAGGAAAACTCCACACTGGTTCAAGATTATAGAAAATCCACTTTAGATACATTTGTTTCTATATTGAATCATATCAATAAAAATTAACTGTATTAGGAATCCAGATACCTAATTTCTTCTGAAAGATTTACACTTGTTGACAATAAGCATTAATTAGTACCAGTGGGAGAACTGGTACTCTGTTTATGTTTATTGAAGCAAAATAAAGCTCTAACTAGGCAGAATATTATTTTCAATCATAGAAATAGAGTGAGTTTTAAATAGAACAAATTGTATTGTCCAAGATTATAAAAATAAGGAAAAACTACTTTTACTTTTGTAGAAGAAAAATAATGACTTTTTCCCTAGAGTCAGTGAAGATCTTTAAATAAACAATATTTTCAGTTGTTTATAAATCACATGTTAAACCAACTGTTAGTCTTCCAAGAAAATGTGTACCAGAAAAATATCTAAAATGGCTTAAAAATGTATTATAGTCTTTACTTATTCCTATAGAATCCATGTAAGATTAACTACAAAAAGTCTAATGTTAGGATTAAGTAAAAAATGTTGGAACATGCCTTCTAAATTAAGGCTTAAAAAAAACCCAATGCACTATATCTGTAGGGAGACTGTAAGACTTAAAACAATAAGAATAACAGCACAAGCACAATAATTCAGATAGGACAAACTCAGATTAAACAATTCTACCACATGCCTCCAAGCAAGGAGATAAATTACGTACTACAGTGGACCACCCCATTGCTGTGTAGTCATTTAGAGAGACTTAACCCAAGAATAGGACGGTGCCCTGGAAGAAACTTTTATTTTTTCCTTAAAGATCTGTTGAAAATGCATGGAGGAAAATTTTTGATAATCCTAAATTAGAATAAATTGCATCTAGTTAAGAGAAGACAGAATGGAAGCTCAAATTTAAGTGGAACTTTTAAGTTGTATAAACCATCAGGTTTTTTTTTTTTAACACTGAATAAGTGCATAACATAATATACAAAATTAAACAAAAAAATCTCACTGATAAGGTAAGTCAACAAATATAAACATGTATTGTATTTCACCATACTTCTGTACATCTAATTTATCATTTTAGACATCTGGTTATTTGCAGGAATGACATGCAAACTATTTAATCATCAGCATGGCCCAGGTGATAACCAATCATAGCAAACACTAACCAGGTTTCTCTACTTCAAACAATAGTAACAATAATTGTCACTGTTCACAGAGTGGACACTGTAAGCCAGGTGCTTTTCATAGTGTTTATCACACTAATGTTCCTACATATGCAAATGATCTCCATCTTCGAGACAATTAAAGTTACATTAAAAGAGGTTTCCTTAAACAGCTCAAAGTAGTGAAATTCATGAGCTGCACCCAGGTATGCATGGATCAGCCACAAATATGGTCTCTCCACCTGCCTCGATGAAGGTGACGAAGGTGTTCACCGTGATAACTAGAAATGAAAGTCTGGTGTTGGTTCTTGCAGAAGAGATGAGTAGATACCCACCAATGGCTTGCCCTTCCCTTTTACACTGTAGAACTAGCAGTAGAGGGTGGCAGTCTGGGTTGGGCTGATGTTCTCAGCACTTACTGCCTAGCTGGGGCCATGTAGCTGAGCTGTGACTGCAGAACAAGTGCAAGTGTCAAATGCCATTTCCGTATCTGGCCATAGATCCTTCTCACAAGATACCCTACTCTTTCTCTCTTCCACACTGACAGCTGAATTTGACTTCCAGGTTGACTTTGGGTGCTCTATGCACCAAATACAGGGATGGATAGAAATGGAAATTTAGGCATAGCTATAGACTTACTATAAAGAGTGGACTTTAAATATACAGCTATTAAGACCAATATGAAGGCATAGCTATAGATGGATAGTTCCTTGTTTCGGCAATAAATTCAAGTGATCATCAATGCCTTTTCTTTAGGTCTGTTAACAGATATAATATGCTAAATGTATATTATATATGTTTTGTATGAAGATTATAACTGAACACAGTGGATTATAACTATTTCCTGATTTGCTCTTCATCCTAAACAATTATTCAAATTCAACATCAAACCCTATTTGTCAAATTAAATATCAGAGATTACCACAAATGTTTAAATAAGAAGTTGGCAAAACGATTTCACAAAAATAGGGACTGGCATTCTTTTCTACTCACAGAAAGACAGAGGGTGTAAATTCATCTACTCTTTATGGGAACTAAGGCATCAGGATAAATTGTTATTCACTTCAGACTTTAGAAATAAATATCTCAATCTTGACAAACTTATATATCTAAAAGAAGATATTCTGACTTTAAAAGGTTTCCTTAACACCACATTTATAGAGACTGTTGAAGAAGCTAAGAAACATATTAATGTAATGTAAAAGTGCCTTCCAAAAATTTTCCCTCTTAATTCAATTTTTTTAAAAAGCATGAGAATAAGACAGACAGTAGAGTAACAGCCAAAGGAAACTTTGGAAGTCCCCTTGGAGATGGAAATGGTGTTGCACCAGGGCCTCTCTGAAGTGTCTGTTATCATGGCATTTTCATAACTTGCATTAGGATAGTTCATCACAGCCTCAGCACACTTCTACCGGAATCAGCTCATCTGTTCTTGAACCTTAAGACGGTAGGACAGGTGTGATATTACAGATGAGTCAAGGAGGGACAGAGATCATAAACGACTTTCTATGGTCATACAGATGATAAGAGGGAGTATTAAGAATTCAACACTTTAGTAGTAAGAGCTCAGTACTTTCCTACCAGCCTTCAATGTCTGTGGATTACAAATCACGGAGAGTGTATCAATCTTGCAGTTATTTCTCCAGACCCTTGCCTGTGAGGGGATCATGATCTCCTCTCATGGCATTATGACTTATAGTGCCTCCCTGTACCTGGAGAAGAACATTTGCCCCATTAACTTTGATCAAGTGAAAAGTGAGTAAACTTGATTTATCCATGTCTAAGCAAAAAATAAAAGAGGCATTGTGAGTTTCTGAAAATTTGTCTTATCTTTTAGGTCACATTCCAGTTGAAAATGCCATGTATTAGGTTAGGGTGGATCTTCCACCCTGGGTTCTGGGTCAGAAGCACTGTGGAGCAGGGCACAGCCTGGAACCGTCTACACAGAGTGTGAACAAGAAGGAATTCATTGTGAAGCTTGTACACAGGTGCTGGAGGAAGCCTCCTCAGGGCCAGCAATTGTACTCTCTGAAAGCTTTTATCTTTACCTGCCAAATGACATTTGCTAGCAGGCATTCCCCAAGAAGCAGGAATATAGAAATAGATAAAGGATGTATTAGCAAAGTTACCAATTGCCTTCATTGAGATAAGAGCCTCAGGAAAATCATTCTGTTACCCCAGTTCCCTAAGGCAAACTGGCTTAATGTAAAAACTTAATTCCCTTATTTCATGTCTTGAGCATTGCCTTTCCATCCTATGTCACTGAAAATTGATGTTGTTGGGGGTTATTTTAGAGGAGAAAAACTCTTAGTAAGAAGAAGAAAGGGACTCTGCACAAAGAAGGCACTTCAGAGGTCCAGTGTCAGACCACATAGCAGATAAGGAAGTAATAGAAGCTTCTACTACCAGGAGAGATCTACCATGAATTTGTTGGTCCAAGATATGAAACATAGGAACATGCTGATGAAATATTTATAAGGAGCACAGTTGAGACCTTATTTAACATGGTCAGAGATATCTAGCATATCTCAGGCATGCATATAGTAAAATTGTAACTATTAGGGATATATTTGTCATTATAGTTACTGAGACAAGATGCAAAACTCTTTAACGTGCTCACAAGTAAAGGAATATTCTATAAAATTCAAAGAGTTTGAAGGCGATTTTTTTTATTATGGTAGGACAAGTGGCAAACACTTCTTGACTTGAAATGACTTAATTGTTTTAAGATCTTCATTATTATCTACAAGGAAGCCATCAGCATCTAGAGATAACTGCTGCAGAAAAATCTCTAGTAAGCATTTTATAAATGATGCCGTAAGACTGTTTTTTTTAGAAAGGTAAGTTGACTTTATCCTGTATTAATAAACAAAAAAAAAGAACTTTTTAAATTTATAATAATTATAATAATGATATAATAGTATGTTATAATCTAGGTAATAATAGATTCTTATATATAAATATAATGACTATAACAATAGATAAAAAGAAGATATTCAGATTATTTATAATTCAGTAAAGACTGAACTATTTTTAATAAATATTGATTCTCCAGTTGAAATTCTAAAAATGAACTACAAGTATAATTTGAATTCTAAATTTCTAATAAGGGAATAAAAACTATCATATGATAAGAGTAGTTTTGGCTTGAGTTTTTTATAGAGACATAGCTATATTAATGAATTTAAGAAAATATCACTTCTAATTATGTGCTTAAAAATACTGACTTCTCTACACACCAAAGCAAGAGAAAAAAATTCTCTTCTCTTGAACCATGGCATACTGTAAATTTTTTATACTCTTTTAATTTCTTTTTACATTTCAATCAATTCCTTTCTTGTATTCAATTCTATTTTATTAAAAGTTCAATTTATAATTTCTCAATTTATTTTATACTCATGTAAAAACATCATATATTAAACCCATTTAGTAATGCGGTGTTTGGAATTTTAAAACCCCATTTAAAATGTACATGAGTTAGCAAGTTTGATTCTAACAGATGTTCCATAAATAATAAAGATGCATATTAATTCTATTTAAAAGTTATGCAACAGGTAAAATAAAAAGAAAGAAAATCAGAATAACTATTAAGTGACCTCACAATTTCCTTTAGCTAGCTTTTCAAAATAGTGCCAAAACATAAAAATAAAATGAATATAATCACCTCAGTCAAAAGTACCTTAAAATGTAGGGGTTTCTGTCATATTAAAAACGGTGATTTTCTTTCATTTCTAAATGCTGGCTAGTATGCTAACCAAAAAAAATCAATTAGGATGATATTGGTTTACTACTGAAGTTGGAATGAAACACATTAATTTCCGATGTTTGAGAGAGCAACACACATTTTAAATATTTGTAGAAGAATGTTTTTTAATTTTATAAGTATTACTCTGGGGGATTTTAGATATGACTATTTGTAAATGAGCACTAACTAATGTGCATTTATATACATTTCTAAATTATAAATTGACATGTTATAATCTAGTCATCATATAAAACATTTTAAATAGAAACTGAATCAGTTTATTGACAGTTGTTAGCTTCCTCATTAACACAGTTGTTATCATAGATAGATAATTTTTTATTCTTTTCTTTCCATGTGTCTATATTCCAAATCTGATTTGGAATACGGTTGTAAAACCAGATTTGGAACACAGACATAAGTCCTCACATAATCAGAAAGTTAGCAAAATGTGCTCTATTCCAAAAAGTACTCAATTCCAAAGTCTTCACATAATCAGAAAGTTAGCAACAAGTACTCTACCCCTAAGCATTTTAACTTTAATTAACTACTACCTTTATCGTAAGTAGTACAAATAAAAGTACAATAGATATAAGACATTGATGTCTATATAACAAAACAGGAATCTGTGTTAAATGATCTTAGATGTATACAATGCTATTTGTCAAGATTAAAGACTAGAATCTCTAGGAAAGAAGGACCAGCAACAATTTCATGACTTCGACCCGGTTCATTTCTTCTCCTGGTCATTCGCTTCTGACTTAACTATGATCATAACAACTAAGAATAATTGAACGTTTTAAATTTTTTTCTAAATCTGCAATTTTTCAACAGAATATCTAGCTTAAAAACATTAAAAAGCGAAACTAAAGTTGAATCTCTCCAAACAAAATGTAATCAGAACACCACCAATCTGTTTATAGTCTTTCCAAACTACGTTTCTTATATGGGATTGATAATGATACATGGGACTAATGGTAACACTTACGCACAAAATATTATGGGCAGTTAATTTTGTAAAATTTGAAAATAAATCTACTTCTTCCTCAATATTTAGTTGTACCTTCTTTTTTCAGCCAGGATCTGTTAGTATAATACTCTGATAGCTAAAGGTAATTATTGAAGATTTACTTTGACTCTGATGGTGTTCGGGGCTCAGAATCATGCTTGCACATGTCAGATGCTTTGCCAGAGATGTAATGTGTTCTTATGGGTCTATGCCAGAAATGAGTAAGACTTCCTGTGGAGCTTTCCAGAACACTTAAGCAACAACCTCATCGTTTCTGTGGCTGGTCACCAAAGTCCTACCTAACTCCTGCTAAGCTAATGTGGAACTTAAAATTTACTTGTATATAAGTATTTTTAAAATCACTGAAATAAGTATTATGTCACTGTGATCACATTTTTCAAAAAAGATAGAATAACTTCAAATATAACTTGAAATTAAGACAGCAACCATGGACACATTAACTCTACAAATAAGGCAAATACTAATGATACTCCAGTGAAGTTTAAGAAAAAAAAAAAAAAGATGACAACGATATTTTCACAGGGTTCGTTCTCTTGAACCAGTGAACCCAAAATGAATTATCTATGAGCGGCACCGGGATTTTGTGGAAAGCTCTGTTAGAAGTCCTTATAAATACGAGAAAAGTAGAATCAAGGTGAATGTGAGAATCTGTGACATAGGCCCACAGTTACAATCTGCTCTGTATGGCAACCCACATTTTCATAACTAAGTCCCAGGGCAATGAGAAACCTGTTACCATGGGGGAGTAGTCTACACTATGTCAGGTATTTATTGAAGACACCTGAGGAACATGACCAGAAGGCTTTGTGGTTCACAGGTGTGTGGTCACACAGAACCAGCATCCTTAAAAACCAAAGAGAGGTTGAATCCTGCAAACTTAATTACATAAATGAAGAACTGGAGGACCACTCTGAATATAGAACGAGACTATAATGGTCTCCAGAATGATCCTGATTCTCATGATTCATCTTAACTTTATGCCTGTCTCCCGATTTACCTAATTGATTAGGAAACAGAGTTAACAGAAAAAATTACTATTACAAAAAATGACAATTATCTCTTCTCTAAGGACTTCAGAAGGCAAAATCATGAATAGTCAATAAAATCTAACCATGCTCTTTCCTAGTATAGTTCCCTTTTAAAATGATCTTCCTTGTAATGCTTTAATATATACTTATATTTCTGTCCCTTTTAAAATGCATAAAAAGAATGATTCTCTCATATCCATGATCTGTGACTTATAAATCTGGGAATCAATTCACGCTGCCATTGCAAGCTCACTGGTCCAATCCTCTCAAACAATGGCAGGTGAAACTTGATGGTGGAGAAGGGCTTGCGTTCTAATTGCCATGCCAGAATCCAGCCAAATGAGGCTGGAGTACAGACATTTGGAATGTTCCCGAGATCAATACTGGCAGATGGAAATGCTCTTCTGACGAGGTTGTGTCTGAGCTAGACCAGAGCAGAGCCAGTGGACAAAGCCAGGCCTTATGAAATATGAAGCCCAGACACGGGGTTGACAGGAATGGTTGGAGTCTGTTTCTATTTTGGAAGCCCGAGCAGGAAGCGGCAGTGGGAGGCTATATCTCACGTTCAAAATTGATCGTGCTAAAATGATTTGCAGTATTAATTCACACTAATACTGAGTTTCTAAACTGCAGGACACATAACCATCACTTGGCACTGCACTCCACTCAGCACGCCTTGCATGTCTAAGAGTTGGAAGGAGAAAATATGCTTTAGTTAGGAATAAAAGTTAACCTAAGACAAGGGACTGTGACTTAGAAATAGAGTCTGCTTATAAATGATCTCTTTGCAGACTGGGGAAGGAAACAGTCAAGGACAAAGGGAGAGAGAGGAAAAAAAGAGTTCTTTCTGTGCCAGAGGTGGGGCTCCTCACTTGTTCCTGGCTCCCTGGGCTCACAGTAGTGTTTGTGGCTGTTCTTCTTGCTGTGATTACAACATCATCCGATGCCAAGCCCTTTGCCACTCTCGGGTCTCTGTGTGGCTAAAGACAGCAGCGGCCACTGGCAGCAGAGCCATCAGCTGCCGAAGCACAGCACTGTTCTCTCAAACACCAGGTAATGAGGGAGAACCACTTGAAATTAGTAAAACAGAGGCAAACGCTGGCTGAAGATTGCAATAAACCATGATGTGTTCTGTTCACTTGGATGACTTCTGCACCTAATATTGTATTATTGATCAATTCTCCAGTTTTATGAAGACATTTTTTAATAAAGACCTTTTATGAAGGCCTAGTGAATTTTAAAATTGTCATAAAGGAAACTATCATTTCTCTCAAAATAGAAAACTAATTTTATAAATCCAGAATATGATACATCAAAGTGAAATCACAAAAATGTCTCAAACCCTGAATTTCTCCCCCATTATATTAGCATAGCTTTATTTCATTGTACGTAAGTAGACATAATGCATTTTTTTCTTTGAAAATTGCTAAGATGAAAGTTAAATATTTTTGTATGTTGCACCATATTTCAGGAAATCCAGTGGTAAATCTGAAAATAGATCATTTACTATTTAACTATATTATTTTTATTCATTCATATATTTATTTATTTACTAAAGTAATATTTATTGTCTTTGGAGCACTTTTTAAGCCCAGGAAAGACAGTTAATTTTGAAGCTGGACTTTTGTACTCAAGGAACTAAATTACAGTGTGAGGAGGACTGGGAGGGGTACACAATGAGAAAATAAACAGGTAATTAGTAAACAATTCTGCTAGTGATAAAGTACAAAAAAAAAAAAAAACAGAAAAATATTCATTTGAACATATCAGAGGGTTAGGGTTAGGGTCACACCCACCAGCATCATGACAGTTCCGGGGCCAGCCATATCTGGTGTAAAAATGGATGACACCACTGTTCCAAGAAATCTCTACCTTTTCCCAGCAATCTTCATGAGTATTCCACCCCTTGGTTAAAGAAAACAGTAAATGTCACAGGCTCAAACTGCTTGTGAGTGACTCTCTCTCTTGAGGACGCCCTCACTCCCCTTTCTCAAGTGTATACTTTTCCTTTTGCAATAAGTCTCTGTACTTTCACTATTTTCTGACTCATCCTTGAATTCCTTCTTACTATGGTCTCAAGAGCTTGAACACTGGCTACTGTTGAGGTCCCAATGACATCTGGGGGATGCTATTATATAGAGTGGTCAGAGAAGGCATCACGGATAAGGCGACAGGTTGCCAGGAACCTGGTAAAGTGAGGGTATGTCCTTGCCCAGAGAAGGCCTTCCAGGTGAAGGCCCCGGGAGGAGATGGTGCTTGGTGTATTCAATAGGAACAACAAGGTGGCCAGTGTCCCTGGCGTGAAGACAGGAAGAGGGAGGCATTCGAGGAGAATGCACCCTAGGAGTCTTTGCACGGCAAAGGAAGGAGTTTGGCTTCTACTCCAAAGGGAATGGAAAGCCATGACAGAGTTTTGAGCGGCAGCTTCATGACCTGATTTCAGTGGTAAAAGTCTGCACTGTGGGCTAAGGAGGCCCAAGGGCAAAGTGGGGAGATGGTGGGGGAGGCAACTACCACGACCCAGGTAGCCATGGTGGTGGCTGGAACGTGGGGTAGTGGCAGGGGGCACAAACAGAGGAGGCTTCCTCAATCTATTTTGAAGGTGGAGTCGACAAGATTTGTCAGTGGACTGAACGTGGAGGAGGAGTGAGAGACTGTCAAAAAAAAGATGTATTATTCGAGTGTGCAAATGTGGAATTTCCATAAGATACACCAGTACGGTCACTAAAAATTATTCTGCCCCATCATCAAGATAAGGGACATGATGGAAAATGTATACTACAAATACATCATTTTAGCTAGCAATGCCTACAATATATATTTAACTATCATTTATTAAGCAATGCCCTAACAACCTCTTTGTGGAATTAAGAAAATTATCCTTCGGGCATTTCTGAAGTGAAGTCTGAGAATGTGTTTTCCTTGATGAGTTAATATATTTGGGAGACTGGAAAATAGCTATCTGAATGTGTGATACACTCGATAACCATGCTAAGGCATATGGGCTGAAGAACAGATTGCTTCCTATAGAACTGGGAACTAGTAAACATTTGTTTGTTCATTTAAAATTAACATTTAAAAATGGATCCAAAGTTAAGCCCTATAAACCTTATTTGCTGAACTCTGGAAAACATTGTTATGCTTTTTCCTGTTGAAGCACTAAAAGGAGTGTGGCGTACTTGACTGTAAAAAACAGAACAAAACAAAAAACATGAAACCTGAGGAGCTGGGCTAAAATTTGAAATCCTCCACTTTCGAGGGATTGCTGTTTTAGCTTTCTCATTCTCAAGATGAAATACTCCTCAGATGTGGTGGCTCACACATGTAATTGCAGCACTTTGAGAGGTTGATGTGGGCAGATTGCTTTTGCCCTGGCATTCCAGATCAGCCTGAAAAATAAGGCGAAACCCTGAACCTACAGAAAATAAAAAACGTAGCTGGGCATGGCAGTGTGCGCCTTTAGTCCCAGCTACTCGGGAGGTTGAGGTGGGAGGATTGCTGTAGCCTGGGAGACAGAGGCTGCAGTGAGCCAAGATCACACCACTGCACTCCAGCCTGGGTGACAGAGTAAGACCCTGTCTCACAAAAACAAAAAAGATGGAAACTGATGATCTAAAAAGTCTTTCCAACCTGGGGTATTTTGTTACGTTAATTAACTGATTAATACGTAATTTAATAATTCACTGATTAGCTGTTTAACAACTGTAAGTTTTCTGTGTTTTGCTAAACACTTTATATACAAAAGTGAGCAGAATAAACAGCTACTACCATCACAGAGTGTGATCTTAGCAGCAAAATGACATATCCTTCAAATCTCATTCTTACTAGGCCAGTGACTTCCGAAGATTTTATTTTGCAGATTGTCCAGAAAACACTGCCAATGTTAGAACAATTTAAGTAAGAAAACATGGAAAAAATCGAAGAAAGTAGAGATAAAATACTGCAACAGAAACAAATAAATACAGATTATTGTGAGAATACACTACAAAACTGAGCATAAAAGTCCCTGAGCTTTCTAACAGCTCTGGTAAAAATTTAAGGAAGATGGGATACAGGATATTTTCAAAAAGAAGTGTCCCCTTTACAAGGAAATCATCAGGTTATTATCTATATGCTGGCTATTAAACTACCTAATTGGTAATTCCTTCAAAAGCGTCACAAAACCTATGGCAATGGCCACTGCTTTGTGTCAGGCTCCAGAAAAAAACAAAACAAACAAAACAAAACAAAAAAGGATCATCATATCCTTCAAATTCTTACTATAAGAATGCTCCTCTACGACCCTATTGCCCTCCTTTTCAGAAAAAGGTTGTCATTTAAAGACTAAGAGTTTATCAACACCTTTTCTTCCCCCCACTTTCTTCTACTTCATCTGAAATTAGGATGTAAGCAACACTTGGGGGATACAGAGGCAAGAAACAGAGGCTCAATCCTTCATAGGGATCAAGTGGGGGAGTGCTGAAACTGGATATTGAATCCGTGAAACTGAGCAACACCCCTCTAGTATTAAATTCAACGTATCAGGCACTATTCTAAGCATGCGACTCACATTAATCATTTAATCTTTGTAATGACATCAGGCAGAAAGGTTCAAATATATGTTCATTTTATGGTTAAGGATTTATTTCCAAAAGGGTCAGGTGTCTTCTTCAGGGACAGGAAGTTAATAAGGAACCAGAGTTCAGCAGCTAAGATAGCTGGTTCAGAGCTCAAGCTGAAACTCCATAAACACCACTCCTTCTATGATGCCACCTTTATAAAGAGTAGCCCAGAATGTACTATGTTTGCTGTTTTGTCATACATGTCTTTCCTCTCTGCTTTGGTAAATATCTGAGGGCTCAGTTACATGTCACTGAGCTTAGAAATACCTGCTTATAAATAGCTGATTTGATTTGACTCATCCAATGAATTAGTTGGTTATTCTTTCAAAAAGGAGGTTCTATGGTTGTAAAAGCCTTGCAAATGGTTCTTTGTAACTACACTGTCAATTATATGTTACTTAATCTAATAACATGGTTTATATTGCCTTTCACATGAGTTCAGGATGGCATGCAAGCCTATGAGTATAAACAACTGCATGTGTGACTAAAAACCTTGAATAATTTCATTTTTGAATCATTTTAATGATGTTTAATTGTCCATGAGGAGTTATAGTAAAATAACCATGTCAGAAATCACATTTGATAAAATTTAACTTTTTACATTTAGTATCTGCATCATTCCCTTAGAATACACCAGCGCTTTTCCCCTTAGAAACGTAACTAGTAATTTTTTTTTCTTTTTGGTCTATTTTCGACAACTTCAGAAAAGTGAAAGGACACCATAGAGAATTGCCTACTGCACTCATCTTCATGAGATAGCTACTGTTACTGTTTAGTGATCTCATAACATGAGATTCCCAGGAAAGTTCAGTGTTAGGGGTCTGGAGGAACGTGTTTTGCATTTGGTGGGTGTTTCTCCCTTACTTTCCCAGGCTTGTATTTTTGCTGACTGCACACACACAGGTACACAATTCTAAACAGGAGCTGATTGTTCTTCCCATAAGAGAACAAGAACAATTCTACTTTATTTAAATAATGTGTGGTTGGTAAGACAGAAAACAATTTGTTGAGAGTGTACAAATTGTTGTTTGTATTTAAAGGCAGAGTGATGACCCCAGGCACACCATCCGTGTTCCTGGAGAGTCCCCCGCTGCACTAGACTGTATTCTTCTAGACCTCTATGTGTGGGTTGATAGACACGTCTGTATGAGTATATACACATTGTTTTTAAATATAAAGGAAATCTTACTATGGGTACTGTTTGTTAATTTGCTTTTTACTTAATCATGTGCTATGAAAACCTTTTATACCAATGAATACGAAAGTTTGTATTATTCCCAGTTTGATGACTAAACAAAGCTCACTCCGTGGTTATCTGATGGTGGGTCTAACTCAGCTCCCCATTGACCACCTGGTTTGGTCTTGCTTAATGTTTTAAACTCCACCACCATAAACATTCCTGAGCGTGTGCTGTTTCCTAATTGTATAGTTTTCTTCAAATTGCCTAGATATAAAACTTGTGGCTAAAACTACAGCAATTTATTAAGACCTGTATATGCATTGCCAAACCGCCTTCCCAGAAAGGGTGACACTTCCCCTCACCTCGCCAGAAGATGAGACTCACTTTCCCTTTAGCCTTCTATAAATGTAACTCATTTTGTTAAGTAAAAATGTATTTCTCGTGTTCACTTACTATGTGTTGCCATCATGACTAAAGATGTTGTATTTTCACACTATTTATAATTACATTTTCTCATTTGTGAGTCATCTATTCAAAATGTCGCAAAATTACTCAGTGTTCCTCTCCTGTGTTGTACACATGTACTAATTTAACACTAGCTTAAAATGGTAATTCCTCACCAGGGTTCAAAGTGCCTACTTTCACAATGCTGCTGAAAGGTCACTGGGCAATCAGTGACAAATTCCACATTCCTGAATAATTATGCGTGAATCTAGGATTTCGTTTAGCTTAATTTGTGTGTAGTTTTCCTCATAAGTGCTCAGTTCTGAAATAGCCAAACTGTAACCATTTAAGTTGAATGAAAAGAAAGCCGTGATTCCCAGCTTGTCCCTAGGAGGCGAGGAACGAAGAGAGCTGGGAAGAAAAGCCACCGGCTCTTGGGAATGAGTGCCTCTCACGTCAGGAGCAGAGCCCTCATCAGAGAGAGTCAGTGGCTTGAACGCTGAGTGTTCAAAAGGTGGCTGCAGGAACACTGCCTTCGTCACCCTTGTTTTCATCACTTTCGTTTCCAGCACAGCTTTGTCCACATTGAGGAAGTGGAGGAAGAGCTGGATGCATGTGTGCCTGAGCCTGAGCCATGAACCAGAAAACCTGAGGACCAGGGTAAGCCCACTTAGGGAACCCATCAGCGTTCTCCGTCTACCTGACTGCTGCCCAAAGCCACACCACATCCCTGCCACTCTTAGGGTGTGGAAGCTGGTGTGTGTGTTTGCATGCGTGTGTGCGTGTGTGTGTGTGCACCTGCAAATCTATGCACACTCAACAAACAGCACCAGTAACACCAGCCTCTATCTCTTCCTGGTTTTGATGCAGTTTAAGAGAGGCTAAACAAGTGCGAAAACCCGAGTGAATGACAGCACTCTAGAATACTTGCTTACGGTTTTCTGAACATCATAGGCAGAGATTTTATGCACTAACTATAGGAAGAGCTGATGCTGTGATGCAAGGACTAGAGATATAACCGTCCCTGCAAAAGTGATCTCATAACATTAGACTCCCAGGAAAGTTGAGTGTTAGGGGCCTGGAGGAACATGTTTTGCATTTCATGGGTGTTTTTCCCTTACTTTCCCAGGCTTGTATTGTAGCTGAATGCACACACACAGGTACACAATTCTAAACAGGAGCTGACTGTTCTTCCCATAACAGAACAAGAACAATTCTACTTTATTTAAATAATGTCCGGTTGGTTAGAGAGAAAACAATTTGCTGAGCATGTACAAATTGCTGTTTGTATTTAAATGACAGAGTGATGACCCCAGGAACACCATCCATGCTCCCAGAGTGCCAGGTGCACTAGAGTAGACACCACAGCAGGCAGGCACGGCCACAGGGCTGTCATTCTCACCTACACACTGACACACAGAGAAATCCTAAAGAGAAATTAGAGCTTAGGTAAGGTGATGCTACTGATGAATTTGTTTTGTGAACCTAGGTTTGCTGCCTCCAGAACCAAATTTGCTGCACCCATTCAACCCAGCCTGGAAAAGCATACTTACACCACCAGGGCGACAGGTTCTCATTAGAGAAAGCAACTGTAAGCCCGGCACTTTGACCCATACTGACTAGTTAAGTGATGTCTGAGCAGGTGCTTGGACTTTTTCCACTTTCTCTTTTTGCTAAGTGACTTGAAAAAGGTTTGCTTGACAGCCCTTAATGAATTATATGCAAGAAAAAGTCAATTTTCCAACAAATGGCAGTATTAAATCATTCAGAAGTGAAAAAAATAGAAGACTGAATTCTAATTTGGTTACTTAAGCGACTCTTTCCTCTCCCTACTAACATTAAGACCACCCAGAGACTGAGATTCATATGTGAAATGGTTCAATGATGATGTTATTTTTGAAGGCAGAAGTCCTGCCTAATGCCGTTTAAAAAAAAAAAACTTTCCACAATCTTCTTCTGTGCTTGAAATTTAGTAGTGGTAGAGAAGTTTTCTTTTGTATCATGAACTTTTATTACGAGGAATCTTCATGTAAAATAAGGATTTTACACGTCCTAATAAAAATTTCAGGACAAAAACTCTAAAATATCACATTCAAAATTATGATAAGCAATATAGGTAGAGCCTAGATTTGAGAGTTTATTGGCAAACCAATGTGAGAACTGACAGAGATGCAATAAAAACAATGAACTTATGAATTCTGATAATTAAAAAAAACTAGTCATGCATAATAGACATTGCTTAGAAAACAAAAGGCATTAGGGGCCAGCACAGATCACAGAATATTTAGGAGATGGCTACAACTAGTTCAGGCTTCACATTTGTGTTTCACACTTAAATGAACTGCGCACCAAGGCCAAAACTCTGTAGAATATCCTTTCTTGAAGATGCTACTCCCACCCATACCTCCGGGGCTTGTTTACAGATGATGAGGTTGACAGAAAACGGCCCTGACATTAACGTCAGAAAATCCAGGACCTAAATGAGCCTCTACCATTTGCTTTTTATTTGGGCCTTAGTGAATTATGCTACTTCTAAACTGATATCCTTATTTTTAAGATTGAGATACTAATGAGAATTGTGTAAGGCAGCACATGTGAAGGTATCTAGAACTTAGAAACCTAGAACATAGAACACAGAAACTACCAGCTGAAAGTTAGCTGGATATGACAATGCACACACACACACACACACACAAATGCACACACACACAAATGCACACACACAGGACTAACAAATTCACACCTCTCATGGAGGCAACACTTCTTTAAAGTATTTAATTACAGTGGAAAGACAAAAGTCTGTCAGCTAAGATAATAATTTAAAATGTAATATGTCTATAGAATTTAAAATGTATATATTCTTAAAAGATAATTGAACAGTATTTTCTCAAAAATTTAATAATATGAAAACCTAGAGACAATATTAATATTTTCTCTAGAGTAAAAATTGCTCACCAATCTCAGATTATTTTCTAATATGTTACTAATTTTCTACGATTTGTCTGAAAAACAATCATATTGTAGTACAAACTAATTCACCCTGAAATTAGAATTAGTCTAATGACTTCTGGTTATTTTCAGAGAAGAAAGGTTTCCCAACTGTCTCAGATCTACAAACCAATATAATCTATTAGTACCTCTGTAACTCCATGACACAAAATAAATGGGGAACAATAAGAGGAACAAGTAAATTACCTATTTCAAATCTATTATCACCTCTGGACTCCATGCAAGGAGAAACAGTAGGGAATACATGTGTGTACCCGTGCACACACCACACACCCTGCATAGAACGTGGGGAGCTTAATGCATTGTGAAATAATTTCTTCATATTGGATTTATACAGCATCTTCCCCCAAAGCCAGAAAACTCTCAGACAACCATCTTCATGTAAAATAAGGATTTTATACATCCTAATAAACATATTAGGACAAAAACTCTAAACATGAAAAATTGTAAGCAATATAGATAGATCCTAGATTTGACAGTTTACTGGTAAACCAATGTGAGAGCCGACAGAGATGCAATAAAAACAATGAACTTGTAAGTTCTGATAATGATTTATAAAGACTAGTTACGCATTAAAGACAGTGTTTAGAAAAACAAAGGGAAATAGGGGCCAGCAAAGACCACTGCATATTTAGGAGATGACCAAAGACTATTTCAGTCTTCACATTTATGTTTCACACCTAAATAATATACAGCAATGGTGTTTCTTCTTATCTTACATATAGAGAAACAGCGGAAGAAAAGGTCACTGACTTGTAAAAAGTACAACTGACATTTAGAAATGCAGACAAGTTTCCTCACTGACTAGGTCAAAGTAATTTAATTGCTTACATAGTAAAAGTAGCAAAAATATTGTATATTTAACAACTGCTTGAGGAGGACCAACTCTAGGTCTTTATACTATGAGGATAAACACTTAATTCAAACCAAAATAGGCACTATATCCAAAAGTCATTCTTAAATAATTTTTATGACTGTAAGTTGTTATTTCCTTACACCATCTTCTGCACATAAACTGTTTGGTTAATTTTATCAAACTATCTATTATGAGTTGCAAATACAAAATAAAATTGAAATACATTTCAATTAATAGTACTTCAATACTTAACACATGACTATTTTCATCTAGTTCCTGATAACCTATCATAACTATCCTCTTTCTGATACATTATTCTTTCAAAAGCATTATTTTGTGACTGTATCAGATGAATTTACAGCCCCTAAGTATTTGTTTATACAGTGCCTTAAACTTAGATTGAGAATCTAGCCAGAAACTTTTCAAATTGTTCTGTAAAAAAAAAAAACCACATCACCTTTACTGTTAGATAATTCCCAAAGCAATTTCAGGATGAAAGAAACTTAATTCTACCCAATAGTCTGGAGTGCTCTTATTTCACAGTGCAACCCGCCTAAGCGCAAACTTCTTAGAAGTCATCCTATAACATATTCCCTTTGTTGTGATAAAAATAAATGAACAGATTCCAAAGCAAAAACTTCAAAAAGACCTTGTTTTCTTTTTTAAAGTTCCCCCACTTTACTCAGGAGCACACTGAGAATTGAAAAAGCAAGATGAATGGTTTACCAGTTGTACAACTTTGCTCTGGGATTCCAAATGCATGTTTTCTTCAGGAAAATGATAGAGAAGATACACCTACCTGTGTCCTTCTCAAGAACTCTGAATGTCACATGGAGATGTCCACAATCAGCAAATCATGGCCTCCAATATTTGGCACTTTTTAAGAACTCTGGCTACTAAATTTGTATGAGTAAAACTATCTCAAGAGGGTTATAAACAACATCTCCTGCTCACTCTCTCTAAAGCACACCAAATAAAAATACTTTCACCATTCTCTCATGCCAGCAATTCACCAGTTACGATATACTCAATAAACTTCAGTTAAACACAAAACACTGTGGAATAAGATACAGGATCTAACAAGAACTGACAGCTCACATTGGACATCCCAGTGCTTGAGATTCAGCTAACAGTATATTGATTTCATTTTAGGAGCGTCTTGACTCATCGGTCACTTATCCAATGGCGAAGATTGTCATTGTATGTTTTCCTGGGATATTGGCATACATGCATGGCTACCTTTCCTTATTTGTAGAGCGTAGAGGAAAAAGCTAAAGACTAGAAACTCATTTTAATCTTCTGGACCTTTTCATCTGTTTTTGCTGTTGGTTTCATTTTTAAATTATAGTTTGTTTTAGTCTTCTGTTGGATATTAATAACACAACAGACCTACTGATTCTGATTATATTGTCTTTTATTTATTCAAAGCAGATTGATTTTGTTTTACCTGACAGATTCCTTAATAGTACATAAGTGATTTCTAATGTGTTTCTAAAATTTTATTAATTGATGCTCATTTAAACTTATTTTATAAACAATAGATGTTATAACTCTAATTATGTTTTCCAAACCGTTTTTGAAACACGTTTTAAAATTCCTGTGCAAAGTAAGAAAAGATGTATTTCTATTATCACTATCTGCTCTTAGGCCATTTTGATCTATTCAAACTAATGTTCACGCCCTTATACAAATAGTTAGTAAAGAAGATATAAATAAAATCTTTAAGAACAATTACTTACTTTACCTTCTTTTGTTGGATAATGTCTATAAACTGATACAGCTATAACCAAAAATATTCAAACTGGAAAATGGAATGGAAACAGCTGATTCCAACATCATTTAGTAATACTAGACGACAACAACCCTGTCATTCTGTATTTTAAATATGGAAGGTAGTAGGACTGATATTTTGGTTAGGCAAATACTTCGTCAGAAACAAAGAAAATTAAACATTCCAGTGAATCACCAGTCAAATAACCAATGGCATTAGGCTTCTGTCTGGATTTTGCTTCTGACTCAATCATGGTGATCCTGACTCCCCTTTCCATCCTGAGCAATATTTTAGAAGCACCTGGTTATAAAATAAGCTCATTGGAAATGCCCTTCCCAGGTCTGCATGTGGCTGACTTCTTGTTTAGTTTTGAGCTCAAAGCCTTCAGTGAATCTGTTACTCATCATTCCAGTTATTCACTACCCCAACACTTCATTTAATTTTCTATTTGGCTTTCATCATTGTTGGAAAGTGAGTTATTTGCTTGCTCATGTTTAAAATGTTTTATTATCTGCCTCCTCCATCAGAATATTCACTGGAAGAGTCCAAGAACACTCACCCTTCTTGCTCCCCATTTTACCCCAGAATCTAGACCAGTGCCTGGGACCCAGTTCATACTCAATAAACACGTTAATTAAATTTTTAAGATGCAATTTAAAATGTTTATGATTTGGAGCTGCCTATTTGGGTAAGATTTTCTCTTGGCCAGTTTTGCTTTAGAGATCACTTAGAACAGGCACAATGGTAACAGACCACCACCATATTATGCTCAATTTTTGTTACAGACTGCCAAAGTGCCAAGTGTCACATGAAAGGTTTCTGTCCCCCAAGAAAGGAAAACCAACCCCAAACCTAGGGATCACCCATAACATCTACTGCATGTGACCAGCCAGTTTCCCCATCTGGAAAGGCTCATCCTACCCAACTCAAGTCCAGACCTTATTAATGTCTTTCAACGAAGCCTATTTTGCAATATTGCTAAGCTCAGCCATGTGTTATTTTCCCTCTTATGCAGGAAAGTCAGTAAGCCCAGCTTTGCTTGATGAACACACTTTTCCAGCAGGTCTGCAAAGGAACAGTAGATGTTGCAGAAATATTTTTGAAGTTTGAACAAAAGAGCAAAGGTGGGCTGGACTCTCGGAGTGCTAGTATGGACCTAAGGCTTATTTTGTATTCTTGTTGGGAAACCAAGCACAAAGTCCAGAGAATAAGTTTTTCTCTAACTCTCTGTATATATTTATTTCTGGATTCTACTAATCTCCTACATGGCCTTTTCTTATATCCAACAAGTGGAGGCTTTTGATGTTTTTCTGAGCTTCAGAGCTGAAATAATTGCCTTGGGAAGGAATTAAATTATTTACTGGATTTCAATCAAACATCACTTTAGTTAAAATATTAGATCAAAATGTGACGTATGGACATTTTAAGTGTTTTCAAAATTGACTAAAAACATTCTTACTACCTTTCAGAATCTTGAGGAAGCCCAAAAAGCATTTCCGACTTCACTGCTCAGAGAAAATGTTACAGGATATTCCATCTTACCTTACTTTTAATGCATGGCATATAAAATACAAGTGTATAAGTAATAGAACAGACAGAGTGGGCTCGAGCCATAAATTCTTCACAAAAGAAACCACAAGAACAAATCCATATTTTACTTCTGACAAAGATAACAGAAGCTTGAGTAATACCAGAAGGAGATTAAAACAATGCAATTCTGCTTCAGAAAGAATTTACCTATTTACTTCTCTGCTCAGGTATCTCTTCCCAGTAGGAAAGCCAAACAAATATGAAATGATAAAGAGCCTGGTTGAATTTCTGTAGTCTTTTGTCCTAGATTTAACTCATGAGAAAGAAAACAATGTTTTTCCCTTACTTCTTGGTATGGTGGGCAGAATGTCTACATTTTTCCCACTACTCCACATAGTTTTTGGAAGACTAATTACATGTTCTTACGTATTAATGCTGTTGAATAAATGCAAGTAACAACATGAAAGCTATATGGCATTCTACAAATAAACATTATTTTAATTAATAACACAGGGATTGTCAATCTTGAGCATGGAGATTGAGGTCCAGTTTTGAAGGAGGACTTGTCTTTCTTTTCATGAAATAATTGATTTAGTCCTTCCACTAACGGTAGTTGTTGTGACAGCAGTGAGTGTAGTACAAGTAGCAAGAAGAAAAGCCCACTGGACTGGGTCATTCCAAACATGGCACCCACTCTGAGTCCAAACTTTTCACTAAGCGCTAATGCATCTTGCATTGGTGTTTTCATGATTTGGTCACCAGTTATATCCAGTTATATTTTCCACTCTATCTGTCTATGCACCCTGTTCTAGAGCCACACGGGATTCCATGTTATTTACTGAAGTACCAAAGACATGTCACTTGAAAGGAGTTTTGAAGCTATTGTTGCCCTGATTTAATAGTACGTCTTCTTTGTTTTCTCAGTAAGGTCTTGGAAAATCCAGGCATGTTCTTACAATTTTGGTATTCATATCACATTGCACATATTAGTTGAAATAATATATTTTGTTTGCAATTAAATACTTTCATGATAAAATGAAGTCATTTGAGAATAAACATTGACATCATAAATATTTGTACTGTGCCAATCACAATAAAATATCAAATATTAATAATCGGTTTATATTTATATACTGAGGAATTTGCACAGTAGTACATGAAGCATAATTATAAATATGTTCATAAGCATTTATTTTATATATGAATTTTATAAAATTATAATAGTATGGTGAATTAAATTTTATTAACACAATAAGAAATACTGCTATTAATACACATACTAATAAATTGTATTATTAGTTATAGGAGTAAACATTTTTCCTTTAGTAAGAGTAGGACTACAAAGACATGTCTCCATTGTGTCTGGTGTTGAGAAAGTAGAAATTTAAGGTGATATGCAGAATTGTTTGAAAAATCAAATACTAAATACAATTAAATAACAATTGCTCTATCTAAAAGTCTGTTCTGCTTTAAGAAATATATATGTTTATAGATATCTATTACACATACATATATACGTATGCACATAAAAGCCACTAACATAGATATCAACATTTCTATTTTAAATATAAGGAATTTGAGTTTGAGAAAGTTAAATAACTTGCCTAGAGTCTAAAATTTGGTAAATAATTATGGATAATGCTTTCTTCTACTTAATAGCTGAACTATAAAAAAGTTACTCCATGATAAAAGATGAAGAAAATACTTTTCAATAAATCTAAATAAAAATTACAGAGTTTCTAACTGCAATAGAATTAAATAAGAATCTACAGCAGTAAGACTGCTGGAAAACCCCAAATATACGAAATCATACAACATGCTTCTTAAAATTCATATGACAAAGATAAAATCATAAGAGACGTTAGAAAATATTTTAAATTAAATTACTACTAAATCACTATAAAATATTTGGCAAATAAATTATAATATGGAGGAAAACTTATAGCTTTAACTACTCCTTTCTAAAAAGAGAAAGCTAAATTAGTGACTTTATATTCCACTTAACTTATAAGAAAAAGAAGACCAGGCTAAATCCAAAATAAATAAAAGAATAAGAAAAGATGAAGTAAAAAAAAAATAGACAATTGGCAAATAATAAGTTAAAATGTAGTCTTTAAAAAAATAAAATTGGCAAACTTGTGGCTAAAAAGATAAAAGGGAATTAATATGAATCAGCAACATCAAAAATGAAAAATCAATTTTTATCATATATTCCTCAGAACTTAAGGGGACTTACAATAATACTGGCTGAGTATTTCTTATCTGAAGTTCTTAGGACCAGAAGAGTTTCAGATTTTGGATTCCTTTTATTTTGAATTTTGGAATACTTGCAGACATACACATAATGAGAAATCCTGGGGCGAGACCCAACACCAAATATAAAACTCATTTGATTTCATGTACACCTTACATACATAACCTGAAGACAATTTTAATAATACTTTAAAGTATATATGTGACCCATCAAAGGAGGCCAGTTGTGGAATTTTCCACTTGTGAGGTCATCTTGGCTCTGAAAACATTTTGGATCTTGGAACATTTGGGATTTGAGATTTTATAATTAGGGATGTGCAACCTGAATTAAAAACTGTAGCAACACATTTGAAAAGTAGAGATCAAGTGGATAAATATCTTGAAAAATATAATTTATCAAAATTGACACTAGAAGAAGGAGAAAATCTAAACAGCCCTAAATCTAGAATATACACTGAATCTTTTATTAAGATTCCCAAAAGAAAACTCCAGGCACAGATTTTTCTGTCTTAAATTTTATCTAGAAATCACACCAAAATTAAACAAACAGTTTTAGAAACAGAGGAAGAGAAAACAGTTCTGCTCATTTTTTTTGTTGTTTACCCTCTCCTTTACAGCAAAATCTAAAAATGTCTACAAAAATGAGAAATTACAGACAAAAGCCTCTCATGTATACAGACACAAATATTTTAAATAAACTACTGTAAGTCAAACCCAGCAATATTTGAAAAATATACTGTACCTTATGACCAAGTAGACTGTATTCTAGCATGAGAAAGTTGGATTAAAATTTCACAAAAGTAACTAAATGTAATTGAACATATAAACAGAAAAAAGGCAAAAATTCTACCATTTTAATTGATGCTAAAATAATGCAAAAAAAATTACATACTTATTCATAACAAAACCCTCAGCAAACTACTAATTATAGAAAACTTTCTCAAGCAGATAAAGGACATTTGTGAAAAATCTACAAGCAACGTATTAGTCCAGTTTCAGGCAGGAGACAAAAATTCCCATCAGTAATTTCAACAGGGAAATGTAACATAAAAAACAATTAATTTATATAAGATTAAATGGAAAGATGGGTAAAGATAATTTTAAAAAATAATAAGAATGGCAGAAATATTGACCTGATATTACCTAGAGATTCAGGCAGAGTACTCAAAGAAGAAAAAAGCGAAGGAAGATGCTCTCCTGGCTGAGATTCAGAACCTGCTGAGGAGGGAGCATTTAGTGGTCCACCGGGCAGTGAAAATGTGTGCTGAGGCTCAACAGCTGCAGGCGGTCAAGCAAGGAGTGTCAGCCAGTGTCTGTGGGACCCTCTGGCAAGCTGCCCAATGGGGGTAATAGCAAAACTATGGAAATGGTTGTCACTGGCTATCCTGCACAATGATAGTGACACATAATCAGAAGCAGAAATTAGTAAGAACGTCTCTTCCTCCTGCTGTGTCCATGCAGCACCCTCTGCTGAGAAAGCTGAACATAGTGGCAGCTGGTAAATGCGACTGCTTATGAGGTTTGGCTCTGGAATCACAAAGCAGGGGAAAGAAATGTAGGTTTGGAACTGAAGGGTAATACATTAATAGCTGGCACAAGTGACACTGTGGATGTTATGACATAATTCATTAATTCCCACCTGTGTTGCTCACTTTTACCACTTCCATGCAACGTTGTACTGAAGGAGCTGGGCATTACAACACAGAATCCAAAAGAAGGCAAAAAAGGGAAACTTGAGCTGCCTCTCTTTGCACATGATATGGTTGCTTCCATGACAATTTCTCATGGAATATTTAAAACAACTACTAGAATTAACTGAATTTAGGAAGATCACAGAATACAGGTTAATATTTTAAAAATTAGTTAAATGCAAAGTTTTATTATATGTCATATGAAATCAGGAAACACAAAAGAAAAGTATGTAAATTAGACTTTTTCAAGATTAAGAAGTGTTCAAAATATACCATTAAAATGCTAAACTTGGGTGGAAGAAATTATTTGTAATACATATTTTAGTCAAAGAACTTGAATTTGACATATTTAGAAAACTCTGATAGAGAAGACAAAAATTACAATACAGATGGGCAAAATATTTTAACAGATACTTCACCAAGGAAGATATTTGAATGATCAATAAGCACATAAAATACTAACATTATTGGTCATCAGGGAAATACAAATTCAAATCACAATAAAATAACACTCTACACCCATTAAAATGACAAAAACCAAAAAGGTTGAGTACACCAAATATAGGCAAAGACACAGAATTACTAAAATTAATCACTTCAGGTGGGAATTTAAAATGGGACTACCAGATTAGAAAATATTTGTCACTTCTTCAAAAATTTAACATAAAACATATTACCTAACCATTCCACTCTTGAATGTTTGACCACAGAAATTAAACCATTTTCCCCACAAAGGATTTTATACAAATAATCATAGGAGCTTTATGTCTAATAGCTAAAAACTGTGAGGGGGAAAAACAAATGTCTATCAAAGTGATAAACTAATGTGGCATATTCGTATAATGGAATTCTACTTAACCATAAAAAATTCACTTTTTTATATAAAGAAATGTGGATGCATCTCAAAATGATTATACTGAGTAAAAGAAGTTAGACACATATATATATATGCATTTCCTAAAATATATATATACCAATTATATATATATGTATATATATTATACACATATAATATATATACATATATATATATTATACACATATAATATATATACATATATATATAATTTGGAATATATATAATATTTTAGGAAAAAAATTGGTATATACATTACATATATATATGTGTATATATATATAAAATGCATATATATGCCTAACTTCTTTTACTTATATATGTATGTATAAGATGTGTATATACACATATATACATATGTATGTGTAATATGTGTATATATATACATATATATGTGTATGTGTATATATACATGTGTGTATGTGTATATATACATGTGTGTATGTGTATACATATACATACACATACATATGTATATATGTATATATACACATATGTATATATATACACACATACATATATAAGTAAAAGAAGTTAGGCATATATATATATGCATTATATATACATACATATATATATAATATATACACATGTTATATGTGTATGTATATATGTATTATATATGTATGTATATAATTTGGTATATGTATTTTAGAAAATGCATATATATACACATATATATGTCTAACTTCTTTTACTCAGAGTAATCATTTTGAGATCCATCCATGTATGTATATGTATGTGTGTGTATATATATAAGCACATAGAATATGCAAACTAATTCATAGTGATTATGCAAATTAATTCATAGTGACATAAAACCTTTCAGTGGTTTTCAGGCAACAAAGAGTAGAACAAGGGATGGATTACCAGGGGTCACAAGAAAGTTTTGTGGGTGATAGAAATATTTGTTAGCGGGATTGTGGTGTTGTTTCATGGTTGTATACAAATCTCATCCGATTTCATTTTTTCAATGTATGCACTTTACTGGTTACTAATTATACCTAAAAATGTGAACAGCTGTAACTAAAGAACTCATTTATCAATCTAGTTTTCAAAATGACTATCTCTAGCTGTTGTGTAAAGAAATCTAGTATGTATCCTAGGAAAACTGGGCGCTCTGTATACCAGAATTCTAATTTAAGAAACCAAAATAGGAACTTTGCAGAACAACTTGGCAAATCAACTACTATACCAAGAATGAGATGACCTTTATACATGTGAAGAGATTGGTAACATGCAAGTGCACTTCTGGTAGATCAAACCATACCATCGAAACACAAGGTATATAGGGAAAGGGTTAGCTAGTCTATTGTAGAAAAATTCGTTGAGCTCCTGTCAAATCTCTCTATTCTCAAAAGAAAGCAACTGAAATCTAGAAAGACTCAACCTCTTTTGGGGCTGACTTCTTTGGATGTCTTCTCCAGTCCTCTCTGGAATCACCAGCATATGGCACTGACAAGGCTGCAGCTGTCAATTAACCTTCCAGATCAGAGGTTGCAAGCTGCTGCTACCCAGGTGCATTGCCTTTGGCCTGCACTGGATTTTAAACATGAGGGGATTTCATATAATGAAGATGCTTTGTGGCTGATGAACAATGGAAGACCTGGGATGTTGGGCAAGGCTCACGTTTCTGCCTGGCAATGGTGGGTTTGTGCTCAGCAGTAGCTTCTCTGTTTACAGGCGGCGTGATTCTCAAGCTCACCAGACTTTATTTTACTATACATTTATTTATTTTATATTTTATAAATTTATAAATATATTCATTTATTTACTATAAATTTATTTATTTATTTCAGACCAGGTCTGACACATGGTCTGTTTCACTGATTCACACTCTCTGCCTGACTCCCGAGGGTATTCAAGTTTGTGACCCTTGTCAAGTCCAGACAGTGACCCCGAAAGACCTCAAAGTCCGCATCATACCTTCCTTAGCCTTTCAAATTACATTCATTTCCATTTTGGGTGGTGGGCAGTGAAAACATTGGCACTCTTTTTTAAAATTAAAATGTGCTCCTGGTAGAGATTAGCAGTTTCCCTAAATTAACAACTCTTTGAATAGACAAGTTTGTCATCGCTTTATTCTTTATTCAATTTGTTTGCTGGTTATACCATAGAGACCTTGAGAAAACCACAAGAATGGCAATCATATTTTAAAAGAGAAAGTGTTCTCGTAGTTGGGCGGGTCAAACTAGGATGCCACAGATGAGAGAAGAACCAGGATGTGAACATGCCAGGGAAAATGAGAGGACGGGCATGTTGCATGGGAAGGAAATACAGAGACCTACAGACCCCTCGTCTACACAGCACATTCTCACCTTCTACTGTTATAAGCAGAAGTCACCCCCAATGCCAGTTAATTTTCCTTTACTGGACATAGCTGAAAAGAATTGAGAGAAGTTGAGGACATCTTAAAAAGTCTCATTAGAGGGTCAAGTTTCAATGCAAAATTTAAATGATCTTTTCAACATCCCTATGTTATCGACATGCATTGCATTTTAAAGCGCTTGACTCTTTGAGAGTGTCTTATTTTAATGAGTATACATTTATGAACACAATCATAGTACATACTCTGAATGAATCCACCATTGTAAAGTGTGTATGTTCCATTTCCTTCCTACCTGAACCATCTCTAGTCCAAAGTAGGATTTCCCTGGCTCTCCTATATACAGGAGCAAATACAAAGTCACAACATATCCCATGCATTTGCATTTTAGAAATATTTAAACTAAAAAAAATGTTGTTGCCTAGGCACATAAAGTGTGAAAACCCCTAAATGTAAGCAAGAAAATATAATGATTATAGTGTCTGCATCATATTCAAGACAAGCTTGCAGTATATATTTTTGAGACAGAGTCTCACTCTGTTGCCCAGACTGGAGTGCAGTGATATGATCTTAGCTCATTCCAACCTCTGCCCTACAGGTTCGAGGCATTCTTTTATGCCTCAGCCTCCCAAGTAGCTGGGACTACAGGCTCGTGCCACCATGACTGGCTTATTGTTGAATTTTTAGTAGAGACAGGGTTTCACCATGTTGGCCAGGGTGGTTTCCAACTCCTGACCTCTAGTGATCTGCCTGTCTCGGCCTTCCAAAAAGCTGGGATTACATGTGTGAGCCACTGTGCCTGGCCAGGCTTGATATATTTCTGATGGGACTATCATGGACTTGTAAGAACAGACATTACGATCAGAGAAAAAATGCCAGGAAAGATTCATGTATAGACCATGAGAAATTGAGAAGCTATCTCCTTTAGAAAGCTATTTTAGGAAGTTTTCAGGAGGCCAAGGTTTTCTTTAGCTCAATTTTCCTCTTTTGGCCGAGAGGACACAGCCTGCATGAGGCACTCACTTGTGTTATTTCTGCTTCCTCTCTGATTCTCTCAAACAGAAATACACCCTGTTCATTGGGGGGAACTGTTTCCTTGAAGCTGGGAGCCAGCCACTTTTTTTTTTTTTTTGATGCTAGTGATTTCCAAAGGAAAAAGTAACAGATATTGGCTATAGACTATGGAAGGAAGTAGTAGTCCGACAATTGTAACTCTGAGCCTCCTGTTTGAGGGTTTAGTGTGAGATCAATACAACATTTCAGCTTGGGAAGTTGTGCTGAAAATAACGTTGAGAGAAAAACTGTCTGATCTTAAAGGGACTGTAAGAAGGAGGTCAAGAGCTAGACTCAGGGCATGGAGCCAAGGAATTCCAATTAGGGTCAGGACAGCAGGGGGCAGGGTGAGGTAGGGCATGGCACAGCTTGGTTCTGCGGAAGCGCTCTGCTGCGGGCTTCAAGCCAGCTCTTGCAAGGACTGTCCCCACCCTGACCTACCCTTCAGGACAAGGAGACCCCAAAGAAAAGATTCGAAGGCTTTATTCACTTAGATATCAAACCCTGAAGCCCTATGCAGACTTCTGAATTCTGTTCTAGTTAATACTGCAGGTTAAGCAAGAAAGATGTAAGCAAGAAGAACATTGAGTTAAATATTTGCCTTTTTGATATTTTATTATTTTTACTACATTCAGATACAAACAAAGTGAATCAAATTTCTCTGCCAAGGGATATGTGAGTGTATTTATTGTGGTAAAGCAAGTAATTGATTCATATTCTAAGAAATATCATACTCTTTTTAAAATATTTTTGTGAATTAAAGTGAATAACATATTTTTATATAGCATTCAGTCCTTTTGAACTTATTTAGTAAGCAACTATACATTTCAGTTATATTTCACCTAATATTATACAATGAAAACTAACTTGTTTGTTGTAAATGCTTAGCTACTCTATGTGTTTAAAGGATAAATCAGCAATAGACTTTGCTGTCTAATCACTTAAAATGAGCAGGATGGGGGAAAGATGGAAAAAGCAAATCTTAAACAGAAAAAAAAAAATCACTCAGCTTCAAATTTGATCATCCACATAAAGCTCATTTAAAATCCTGAAAACTTGGGAAATCTCATTATTTACAGTTCTTTATTGCATATTAATACAAATGCTTTCTCATCAAGTTATTTTAACAAACTACTTCTGCGGATTTGCTACCTGAAGAAAAAAGAAAAGAAGTCAACTAATAATCTTACTGATTTTTGACACTTTCTTTTCTCAGAAACTAATGATTAAATAAAATGATCATGTCATTTCCTTTTGAAAGACAATGTAAAATAATTACTAAAATGATTTATTGATGAAATTTGGTCATGCCTAATACTGTGGGAAACCCACTCCCTTCCTGACACAATGCCCAATGTCCCTCCCATTCCTGGTCACTTCAGCTGCTCTGGGACTCCCTGGCCTCTAGTGGCTGCCTCTGCCCAGCAAAAAGTAACAGTCTCTCCCCCTCAGCTAGTTCCAGTTTACCTCTTTCAGCTTGGGCTTCTGAATAGAAAAATAATGTAGGTAGAAATAGTATAGACAATTACAGATATTGCTGTAAATCAGAGGTTTTCACCCTTGGCATTTCTGACACTATTGGGCAGATGTTTCTTTGTCATGTGAGATATCCTGTGCATTGCAGGACTTTGATCAGCATCTCTGAATTATACCTGTCAGATTCTAACAGCCACTATCACCCTGCTGTGACAATAAAAACTGTCTCTAGATATTGCCAATGTGCCCTGGGACATAAAATTACCCTCAGTAAAGAAAAATTGATAGAAGCTATACATATATTATATATACTATATATATATATATATATATATATATATATTAGTATATATATATATACATATATATATATATAAGTATATATATATATATATATATATATATATATATAGAGTATATATATGTACCCAGTATCAATTTTCCATTGAATAACTTTTAAAAACTTTCTTCAGTTCTTTTTTAAATTTTCTTGTAGTTCTAAAAGTACATCTTATAAATTAAGAAAACTAATTCTTGGTCTTTTATATCTATTGTAAATATTTTAACTTAATTTGTCATTTGCCTTTTGAGTGTTAAGTTTTACAAATACAATTTTTCACTCACATATATATATACTTCTAGTGTGCATGTGCATATATATACAGTATCACTATACACACACACACAGAAGTATACACACATGTGCACACACCCATAGATAGAGAAAGACATAGGATAGGCATAAACATAGATATAATTCAGCATAAGAATTGTGAGGACAGAGAACACACACAGGAAAAAGAAAATGTAAAAATAAAAAATGTTCTCCTCACCCATGGCCTACCGGGGACACTAAAATTGCCTATTTTTTCTGGATTAAGGCAATATTTTTTACCTTGATTAAAATTATACTGGCTGGTAGAAAGCCCTCTGCGAGCCCTCAGGTGAGTTAGATACTCTCTGTCAACTTCCAAAAGCCTTTGCTGAAATCATGACTACTTGTTAAAACTATATATAGATCAGGAATTTCTGCACTTCCACCATCATCTAGAAATTCATTGATGGTATTTTATTATGAGTTATTACATACCATTTATTGAAAGAGAATGGAACCTTGGAAGAAATTGAATACTCTTGACACTATGTTTATTATTAAATGAAAAACGTACATGAGAGATCTTTTCAGATCAGCAAGTAAAATCCCGTTCATTGTTTTTAATGGCAATTTGTATTGCAGAGATGCTCTAATTTACTTAACTAGTGATACTTATTGATAGTCTCCATTGATGTACTTAGATATCCTTGAATTTTAACATATTATCAAAAGGAAACAAAAACACTCCTTTACATATATTTTGCCATATTTGAATGTATATTTGTAGAATACATTCTTAGCTAGAATTTGAGTGAAAAAGTTTGCACTTTGAGAAAAATTTCAAAATGTCTATATGAAAATGTTGCAGCAACTTAATATCCTACCAAGAAGAGCATAGAAGCATTTATTCAATATCCTCAAAAACTCTGTTATGAAAATATTAAAGTGTGCCCATTCAGAATGGCAGAATGGTGAGCTATTATACTGCATTATTTTAACTTGGTTCGAATATACTTATTGGCACAAATGTATTATATTTGGAATTCCTATTTATGTTTTACCTGCTTTTCAATTAAGTGATTTTTAAAAACTTTCTTGTAGTTCTAGAGTGCACCTAGAAGTGCATCATAGCTATTAGAAATATTTTAACTTAATGTGTCATTTGCCTTTTCAATGTTAAGTTCTAGGAAGTCTAATTTTTCAGTCAGTTTTATTTGAGATTTCTAAATCATGCACCCTGCCTACAAAGACACTCAGACACTATTTTAGCATTTTTATTTTCCATATTAATATTTAGATTGGTGATCTAACATATTTATTTTGTACAAACAGCAAAGACTAGATTTACTATTTTATAAAATAGTGCCAACATTAGATTTTCATGACCAAATCAAAAAAATATCTGTCTGCTAATAATAGTGTCATGTTGCAAACTATTTGGCTGTCTTCTTGTTCTTCTGTTCTCTTGTGTAGATCTGAATGTGTTTCCTTCGTCTTTAATTGTATAGGAGAAATGTCCCAGGAAGCTCCTTCTCTCCAGCCAACTGCAATATTTGAATATTTTTCCCCACACCTATATTTATGAATGTCTAAAAGATTTCTCTGGTTATATTAGTATGGTGTTGCTAAAGAAAAAGCGGAGATATGGAAATGAACCATCTGTTTTTAGCTACGCGAAACACACCACCACAGCATGAGGAGGTAGTGGTCAGAATTCACACGCCTCTCAAAACTTCCTCATAGTATTGCAAACATAATTATTAACTCTCTCACATGGTTTCTTATTTTTATCACTAGAATTTCTAATTACTAGTCATTTTATCCTTTTTCTTAGCAAATGACAGTATAGTAAACACACACACACACACACACACACACACACACACACACACACAGTTGTTCTCAACCAAGGCTGTATATTAAAATCACTTGGGAAAGAAAAGAATTAGGTATATCCATGATGAGACCCCAATCTCACCCTTGAATCTCCGTGTTAATCGGTCTTTCCTTCTCTCTAGCCAACACCAAAAAAAAAAAAAAAAAAGACAAAAACACTCAAATTTAACCAATACTGACTGAGCTTACCTAGGGGTCACTAATTTAAAGCATATGTTGACAAGAGCAATTTCAAAGATATATAGAGAAAAATTACATTTTATTTCATCATCCTAAAATCTGTATGTAGAATAGTGACAAAATCACATAATAATGGGAATATTGTGGGTTTATCTGAGTGGACCAAACACCTCTGCTGTCCGCCTCTGGTGTCCTCAGGAAGGTACAATAACCTGCTGAACCAGGTTTCTAAGCACTGATGGGTTTCTGTGATCTGACATCTGTGCTCCAGCTAAGAAGTCACCTTTGTGTGATAAGCTCTTCCCCTGGTTCTTCCCTGGAGCTATCCAGGCCCTGGTTCTCTATCCTCCCTCACCCTGTGCTGCTCGTATTTGCTGTTCACTCTCTCATTCCTGACTGCACGGCTGGCCCAATGGCATCAACAAGATGTCAAGACATGTGTGGTGTTCACATGAGGCTGGTGTCCCTATAAAAAGCTTTTACATTGGCTTTATCCTGTTATTATCAGAGTCTTAACTAGGCATTAATCACCAGCCAAACTAAAAATAAAATGATACTTTGTTTTTGTTTATCAGTCCATTGATCTGTGAATGGCTCCCTTAAGATCTCATAGCAACTATGGAGACAGAAAAGCAGAATGTAGGCAAAGCTAGGTCTCCAGTGTAATGTGATCCTAATGTAACTGAGACCCTTTCTTTAGTCCTTTTACATCCATAAGTTCTAAATATCACCAGATATGCTTTATGTTTCATAATTTTTGTCATGGTGTATATCTTAACTATCCACAATAAAATTTGTTTTAAAAAAACATTTAATGCACTCAAACACATTATTACAGTTAGAAAACTGGAAAAACCATGCTATTTTAGCAACACTTATTCATGATTTTCTGATTTTAATTGCCCTATCACATTCACCTCTAACCTCTTCATTATCAGTACTGCAGAAAATTAGGGGTAATCTTGTTAAAGTTAGAAAGAGCGAGGAACTTGAGATAAATGCCAAAGCTATTTTCCTAGGCCTTGTATTTTACAATCATCATGAAATAATATATCCTGATTTTCTATATTGAGTGGTAAAATTTCCCTCCATTGATACACCGTTATTCACTTTCTGAATTTCTAAGTAGTTTCTCCTCGACCTTTGATATTAACATTTTTTCACAGTTGAATATTGATATAAACCCCAATTGTTTCCTGATTCGGGACAAGTAAATAAAACTTTGAATTTAGAGAACATGTTCTAATTGTCAGTCACCACATGGGATGGGCAACTCACGCTTATTTAGGAGGAAGTTATATTAAGTCATGTTGGGCTCTGTGCACAGAGGCAGTGATGAATGACCCTGAATCAGGAATACTGTGATTCAAAATTTCCCACGAAAACCTATTAATGATTTGAAAGTCAAGATATCTTCCAGCAATTTGGGAGGTCGAGGTGGGCAAATCACCTGAGGTCAGGAGTTCTAGACCAATCTGGCCAATATGGCGAAACCCCATTATCTACTGAAAATACAAAAATCAGCCAGGCGTGGTGCACATGCCTGTAATCCCAGCTACTTGGGAGGCTGAGGCAGAAGAATTGCTTGAACCCAGGGGCGGAGGCTGCGGTGAGCGGAGATCACACCATTGCACTCAAGCCTGGGCAAAAGAGAGAAACTTGGTATCCAAAAAAAAAAAAAAAAAAAAAAAGTCAAGACATCTGTAATCACAGGAGAAGACACATTCAGGGCACATTTCTTGGTCTCAGAGGATTATGTTCGATTAGACATCTGAATGTACAGAGATATAGAAGCCTCAGTGGGAGACAACCTCAGAGCAGGTGTGAGTTCAAAGGAGCACATGCTTCCAAGGGTATGTCCTTGGCCAGTGTTACAGCACTTCGAGCACACACGTGAAACGTATGTGGGTTGTTGTTTGGGATCCCTAGGGAAGATTTCCTGAAATAAATATGATGTGTGCTGGGCTTTGAAAGATGCGTATCATTTATTCCGGCAGAGGGGAGAGGCCGGAAATAAGAGGACAACATTTTCTTGTCAGGTCACGTCAAGGAGTAACCCATAGATCTGCGCAACTGAACAAGAAAACTTCCAAGGGAACAAACGGGAGAGACTGAAGGCCAGAATGCAGTTTGGAGTCAGATCATGGGGTTTCTTGACTGTCAGGGTCATGGGTACCAGACCTGTTCATCTTGCTGGAGATAGACACCAGGTCTAGGACAGGGGCAGATGTGTCAGTGTTGCATGGAGGGGGAGCCTGGGGCAGGAAAGGATTGTGCACCGGTCGCCCTTCATGCTCAGGTCAGCCTGGGCCAGGACAGGAGGCTTGGTAGGAACTTTTTCTATAAGGATCCAAACAGGTTCTGGCTAATGGAAAGATGTTGTTTTGTTTCTTTGTTTTTTGTTTTGTTTTGTTTTGTTTGGGACAGAATCTACCTCTGTCACCCACGCTGGAGTGCAGTGGTGTGATCTTGGCTCAGTTCCTGGGTTCACCTGATTCTTCTGCCTCAGCTTCCTGAGTAGCTGTACTTATAGATGCCTGCCTCTACATCCAGCTAAATTTTTGTGTTTTTAGTAGGACGGTGTTTCACCATATTGACCAGGCTGGTCCCAAACTCCCGACCTCAGGTGATCCACCCGCCTTGACCTCCCAAAGTGCTGGGATTACAGGCATGAGCCACCATGCCCAGCCCAAGTGATGCTAAAAGTATAAGCATTTTGGGATTTGGTGACTACACAGTTGGACCTTGGAGGAGGCTTGGAAGCAAGAGGAAGTGCAGAGTGAACAAAGTTTGGCTGTTTAAAACAGCAACCAACTGACAGCTCATAAAAAAACAATGAAGAGCTGCTTTAATTCTAAATAACGCAAAGATCAGATTTTTAAAATTATATTTTAAATTCTGGGGTACAAGTGCAGAACGTGCAGGTGTGTTACACAGGTATACACATGCCATGGTGGTTTGCTGCATCCATCACCCATCATCTACGTTAGGTATTTCCCCTAATGCTGTCCCCTCCCCTATCTCCCAATCCCCTGAATTTTGAGTCAAAATTTCTTTCTTGTGCTTACCAAGAAAGGACTCATTTAAGCTGTCAATATCCACATAATTAAAATTTAATTTCTTTATGGGAGCACAAATCATGTATGCATTGTTGTTGTGTTTTATTAAAGAAATAATCCAAGATGATAATATAAATGTTATATTAATTTTTTAACTCTAAATATTTTTACATATGTAAATAAAACTGTGTTTCTGACTAAAATTCTAGTTACAATATATGCATCAATAATTCTAAAATATATCCTGTTTTGTCAGTTGGGGATTAATTCTGCATCTTATTTAGAAAAAAAATATTACAGTGGTTATGTGAAAGAAATTTATTGATAATAAAAATGCTCAAGTCGTTTAACAGAACAACTGTTTTTTTTTTTTTTTTGACTTGGCGCACATTTTAAGCTTCTAAGAATAGCTTTTGTGCAACAATAAAACAACACCACCCATGACAGCTCTCAGTAATAACTTTTGTGATATGTCAATGGATTAGCAGCTCCTACATCAATCCTCCCACAAAAGAATCCTTCCTTTGAAATCTAGAGCTGCCTTAAGTGTTGCTAGTTAATTGTGTTTGAGAAATAAACAACTGTTTCAAGGCATAATGGGAAACAAATAACATTCGAGTGCTCCCATTCCCCGATTAATTAGAATTTGCTACTATTTGTAACTGCTTTTTCCATCAACTCTTCCTGAATACTGAAAGAGAAGACACTTCCTTACGTGTTTTCCCTGACAACATTCCCATTCCAATTTCGTGTCCTATTTATTTCACATCTGAAATAGTAGAGACCCACTGTACTCTGTAGTCATTGGGTGTTTTCCCTGTTTGTATTACAATACTCTAAACGGTCGTCAAAGAAGTCACTGTGCACTCCTAGAACATCTCCTCAAAATGGCACTCTACATGTGTAGATAGCAGGAAGAAACATAAATGCAATAACAAGATGAAAGCAATGTCCTAACTCTAAGGACAGAAAACAAGCAGATATATGACATATTTTTCTCTATTTCAAACAAAAAACTGTCGGTGACTGAGTGATTCATAGAAACCCAAGCAGACTCTTTCTTATCAACCTCCCTTGCTACCTCTACTAAACATAACCCAGCAAGTGAAAGAAAGAACTATGTGTTGTACATATAACTCACCAGTAAAGCTCTCTGAGGCACAGACATCAATTTATTTACTGTTCACGGAAACTCCAAAATGAAATACGCCTAATTTTCTAATCTTAATATTTTCACTGTTGATCCTGTTATAATATCGAAGATGGTAAGAATGTTTTCTATCTATTAACATAAAATGATCATAATAGCACCAGAAGACCATAAGAGATGATACAATGTTGAAAGGCATACCTGTCAGTCAAATTAATATTAAGACAGGTTTTTTATATGTGAAAGAACCAAAGTAAATGAAAATACTGAGAGAAAGAAATGGAAATATTTTTAAGAGTGTGTAATTATCAAGCATTTTTTAATGGAAAGGTAAAGCAGTAATTTTAATGAAGAGTCAGATGCACTGGTATTTTAATAAAATGGATTATATAATTGTTTTTCCATAACTCTGCAGTTTTTATTATAATTATAACACACCACTATTATAATATACGACTATACACTAGTAGCATCAATAATTGAAAATAAAAAAGCAACTAACATTTAGAAGAGCATAAATTATGCAAGAAAGCCTGCATCAAATTAGCAAGTATTGTATATGTAGATACTTGGTTCAAATACTCACATGTAAGACCATAAATGTAACACAAGGAGAGTGAAAACTTACTTAACCCATTCAGAAAGAGAGGGCCACTGTACAATGTATGAAAGGTAAAAATGTTTCTAAAAACCAATAAAACATATTGCAGAAAAAAAACCTAGGTGTTTTGTATTTGAAAATGGATGGAAAAATGCAAATAAAATATATTTGAAAATTGGTTAATGAATATATTTTATACTTAACATATTAGTTACATAGATAATATATAGACATAAATATCATAAAGTAGATGTACACAAAAAATTGTGTTTTATGTAGAGATATTTTCTCATCCCATCAAATAATAAATGAAGCATGTGATTTTTGTGTGTAATACTGTTGGTATTAGCATCAGTAATCTATATAAGTTCATCAGTTTTGTTAAGAAAATCTGATTTCTTTAGAAGGAATATTCCTTCCTCCTTTGCAAAATTGAAAACAAAAAGTAGATATAATTGCACAGGTATAATTTTTCCTTGTTTACAATTGAATAAAATATATAATTTACCATCACCCCAGGAAATATTTTGCTTTCTTCACTGTAAAACCATAGATCAAAAGAGAAAACCAGTTATGAATAGATTGTACCATTATTGTCTAAACCACAAATTCTCCAAAAAATGCAATAGTCCTGAATGTTCTTACCTCACCCACCTCCTGTGTTCTTTCACAGAACATATTCTCTGACAACATAACGGTTCATTTTGTTCTGATTATCTGAAATGTACTCAAGCATTTATCTTTGTGCTTTTCTCTCAAACTTACAGTTGCTTGAAAACAATGGTATATTATAGTGTTATTTAAATTACCTTGACACCTCTGTTTTACAGATCTTGAAAAATTTGGTATCTAGAAACGAAATCAATGATGGCTTTCGATAAAAAGTTAAATTTTTAGATATAGAAAAAGTATGCACAATTTGCCTCAAAGCGACAGTCTTTAAGTTTTCTGTATAGTAACTGTATTTTTATTTTCTCATAGTATAATTTAAATATTAATTGTGGCTAGATTTCAGAATCTGAGTATTCAAACAGTGCTACCTAATCTATAGTATAAAAAGAAGATACTTTACCTCACTTTTAAATTCCCTTGTTGAGGCTGTCCATCATAAACGGATAAAAATATCAAAATCTTCTTCAAGAGCAAAGGTATGGAGGACAACTGTATCCTATTGCGCTCTCCTGTGATGATGATCCAGGTGCAGTTGGCATAGTTCGGGTACCCGTGAGGGAACCCAGGGCTCTCAATAGTGCCATTGGGACCCTGGACTAAGCCTCCACAGTTCTGACCTGGAAGAGAAAACACACACACACACAAACATATTATTCTGGCCACCTTTAGTCTGTGATTTTAAAAAATTTCCAACCACTTTGGACAATTTTAATAACATTTTATAATTCATGCACAAATATTGAAGGATGAATTGCATGCGTTCTAAAGTGCTGAAAGATAGGAACAACAACAAATAATGAAAGGAAAGAAAATATGCAATATTTTATTAACACGGAAGTTTAAGGAGTTATTTTTCTGTCATTTTAAAATTCAGCCTCATCAGTATCAAATTTCAATTTATGGGGAACAAATTTGGTGCCAACTATCTACGTATTATCATGCTTAAGACAATCCTCCATAAATTCTTTGTTGGTGGAAACCAAGTTAAGATAAAATAAACATTATAAAACTATATACATGCACACATGTTTGCATAGTCACATAAATGCAATATGTGGTAATAAGAATAGTCAGAAAATAACATGGTCAATATGACAATAATCGATTTGTGCCTGTGTTGGCAAATGTCTCACTGGGCAGAAGAATAACACATGAGTAAAGGAATCTTATCAAGTTGAAAAGAAAAGCCATAAAACAAGGTAAGTTAAATGATGCACAAAAGAAAGACCAGATCAGCAAAATGAGAAATATTAACAACAGTCTCACTATCGATGCCTACCTGTTTACGCAGGCAGGACTTACGAGGTGAAGGTGAAAGGAGAATGCAGAGCAAAATGATGGGACCAATGAAAGAAAAGGCTCAGAGTTCAAACGCACACAGTAAGTGCTGTAGCCGTCCTAAGCAGGACAGCAGGACATCCCATTCTAACTTCCCTTTGGCAGGTGGAATTGGGATTGCCCTTATGATTCAGGATTGACATGGCAGTGGGAGATGATGAGGGCTGAAGAGCAACTGAGCGCCACAAAGCCACCTTCAAGCTACTGAGCAGTGTCTGAGGAACTGATTTCATTCTGCCTCTGCCCCCGAAGAGTCTGTAGTATTGATTCTAACAAAGCACTTCTCAGGCAATTCCCAGGCTTCTGGAGTAGTTCCAAAGAACAGAACCCTTGAGTAAATGGCAGGCCCCAGGCTTCCTGCAAGAACCCTGCACTCAAAGAACAGCTCTGTAACAGCTGCACACCTGACCCACCTCTTCTATTTTTACCACTACACAAACCGAAATGCCTGCCTTCTCAACCTCACCAATGCATTTCATTTCCACTACTCCTGATCTTCATCCACCTACTTTTACAGGGCGATTCCCTACCTATCTATTTCAGCCCTCCCTTCCCACGTTACTTCTCACATGCAAGCTTTCCATGACATGCTAATTGGGTCTCTATGGTTGTTAACTTTTTTTCTTTATTTTTCTGCTCAGTTACCTATAACAGTCTGCCTGTGATGGCCACGCCTGGGCCAATCCAACTGAAGTAACAAGAGCAGATGCTGAGAACCGGGCGGACAGATCCTAGGAAGTGTGCCCTCACAAACACACTCTGTTCATTTAGTCTGTAAATATTACTATCCTTTAAGGAAACAGAATGACACTTCTCAAACCTTCTGACATTTCGTTTGTCAGAGGTTAGGTGTTAACTAGCTCCTGAAAACTGTCTGTGTTTCTTTAACTCTTAATCTGCCCGTTTCCCACTAACATGCTTTAAATGTATTTAAATCTTTTGACACTAAAAATTTTAAGAAAGTTTTGAAGGGATTGGGGTGTACTTGGATTGTGGCATGTAGTGTAAGTACCTGAACACAAGCATTATCTCAGCTTTTATTGCTGAAGTACAAACGGAAAATTATTTTCAACTACATTTTATACTTAAAATGTATTTTAGAACAGTAGACCTCAGTGAGCTCAAATCGTTCACAGTAATATTATCAAATGCTGTGGGAGTTGGCTAAATCTTAATAAAACGATTTAATGAAAGAGATTTATGAGTTTAAAACCAGAGAACTAATACGAAGCCCATTTTCCACTAAATTTAAGTCTAACAATAACACTGTAACGAGTAGATATTAAAGCCGTGGGGTTTTGAAAGGTCTTTAAAGAAAATAGCTTTTCTGCTTTACAAGCAATTTTTGTTTAACAGTAAATCAAAAAAAAAAAGTGAAGACTTCATTATAAATTGGAAAAAGAAAAATCAGTTCGACAGAAAAACATCAACTGGAAAGTAGTTACTATTCTAGACCCATCAGGTTGAGCCAGATTAACAGATATTAAGATTTCCTCAGGGAATAACATTTAGGCTGCATTTAGGGTACGAATCAGTACAGTGCATGTTGCCGAACGAGTCACATTGGATCCACTCATTGATGTTCCTTAGCCCCAGTTAGAAATTTTGGGAACTGCTCAAAAGTTGTTAGCAGAGTAAATCTCATCCTTGGCTGCCCACTGTAATCAACCAAGAAGTTGTTGAAGTATCTATACCTAAGATAGAATCTGATGTATTTAGTTGGCGACTTAATATTATATCTTATTATAAAGCCACGGTAATTAAGACAGTGTTTGATTGGTGTAAGCCTAGATAAATAGCCAGTGGAACAGAACAGGAAGCCCTAAAACCCACAAAGATATAGAATCTAGATTTAAAACAAATATGGCACTCCTCTTTTCTCTTGGGTCTGATACTCTAATGGGCCCTTGCCTGCTATAGAGTATGCGCAAATATCCTATTCAAGTTTTCTTTTTAAATGATGTATACCTAAGCTTGATTTAAACCCTGTCCTTAAGTACAGCTTCAAACAAGTGGATTATTTTAACTGTATACTTTTAATGGACAAATTTTTAAATACTGCAAACATAATCCTATTTCAACATGTTGTTTAACATGGATCTCTTGTAGGGCAATAAAGTAGTCTGCGATTTCAGTGTTTTTAGTTAAAATTAATTTGTTATGTCACAGGGATAAAAAGCTCAATTATTGCAAAAAAAAAAAAAAAGGTCTAATGGTCTTTTTCCTCCATAAACTGATACTGGAATAAATTGATACTCCATAAATTGATACTTGAAATAAAGTATCAATATCAATGGCAACAGCAATGGTAAAAAAAGAAGTATATATGTATGTGTATGTTTTTCCCAGTGATATTTAAGTTTGATTTCAATTACATATATTTAGATATATATGAACACAATCTGTGATGTGTATTTTAGTATCCAGGCAATTACACATATACCAAAATACACATCTGTAATTGCCTGGATACAAAAATACACATCACAGAGAAACATACATGCAACATTGTGCATACAAATATGTTTTTGCTGCTATAATTCAGAGAAACTGCCATGAAAAACCTGAACACATGCCATAATTTTAAGAAATTGGAATCTAAATCATCTGGCACTTAAATAATAGCATATGAAACATCTGGCTCATATCTTAAGTTATTAGCAGAGTGTTAGAGATAGATGAATCACAGAGTTAATTTTATTTTTTTGTTGCAGATTTCTACTCCATAGGTAAGTCCTTAATACCACAACATTAAACACACAGAGTTAACTTCAGTCATTTTTAATTCTGTCTTATACTGTTGGACCAAGGTTCTGTTTTCAAACTACATTTTTACATATAATCTTTGCTGACCATCTAAGTAACTGCACATCATGATTTTACAAGGATGGAAGAACAAGGGTAAAGGAAGTGAGCTGTCCAAAGACTTCTGGGAATGATCAAGGTCTTTTGATACCAAAGCCAGAGCCGTCTCACTGAACAGTTACATCACCATGAACAAACAAAGCAGACAACCCAGTACATTACAGACCTCAGTAGGGTGATCAAATCCTGATGTATATCACAATAAATATCTTAAACTACAAGATAAAATTGTGAGTAAATAGACATTTGGAAACTCTTGATATTTAGGGAGTCTAACTTTTGCCCTTCTTTAAAACTAATCAATGCCCATTATGGGTAAAAATTTGAAGTATTAAGTAGCATTTAGAAACATAAACATCACTGATCGTCTGATTACCAAAGATAATTGCTATCATTTTGCTGAACACTTTGTTAATCCACACTTAATGTTGCCATACTACCTGGCATGCAGTATGTGAACAGTCTGGATATGGATTAAACACCTGCCAGTCCTCCGGGAGCCAGTAAGAAATCATCTAGGATGTAACTTGCTTTGGAGGTGACCTGGTCGGCCTGTTGCACTACAGAATTTTGCTCTCTTTCACCTTTGCAGGTGCTACTCTCTATCCTGCTAATGTCCAGGTCTGCAAGATGGGCAATTCCTCACTAAGGAGCCTACAGGAAGACTTGCCCTGGGCCCTGGTGAGCCACGGAGCTGATGGCTGGTTATACAGCAGTGCCCCTCTGGAGGCTGCAAAACCTTCCAGTAAAGGCAGGGCTCACTGTGTCCTACAACAATTTTCTACTTTGAAAGTCTGTCTCAGAAACACCCAGCTGAGAAAATGGCCCCATGCCCTCATCACTTCTGAGATGAACTAACCCCTCTGCTATGAATGACCCCCACACTCGGTCGGCTCCTCTTCTGGGCTCTTGCTCTGTGATTTGTGGTGCTGTAAAGCTGTGGCACATACTTTTCCTAGAAGAAGGTAGCAGCTGAGATGATTCATCTGTAATCCAAACGGATTCACTGTGAGCATTTGAGGGGTGAACATAAATGATAAACACACACCTTCCTAGTTTTCACACCTAGGTGAAACTCTACTGTTTCTGTCAATCCTGGGCTGGATGGCAGTTCTCCGAGGGTAGTAGAGGTAGACATAATATTTACAAACTGGTGTGCCAAACGTGTTGTACTACCTCATTTAATTCTTGCACAGCCTTTGAAGTAGGCTGTGGCTTACCCTTTCCTTTGCTAGCTGTTAATTACTTGGGTAATGCTTTATGATGAGGGAACAGTGTTGCAATTCAAAACCTCTGAGAGCAAATGTTTGGCCATCAGAGATATTTTGACATGTAATTGCGTTAGTGATTTCAGAATGATTTCCGTACCCGTGGAGAAAACCATGCAGGGAAATGATACTCTGTAGCGAATTCCACCAACAAGGAAACAAGTCATTTGAGAAACGAGGGACAGGGCTGCGCAGGAACAGTCTGGAGATGAGAAGACCTGGGAATGTATCGTTGTCTCCAACTATGGGGCCTGATATCATTTGAAAGAGTATATAGATTTGTATGAAAATAGAGTCCGAACAGAAGCTGTATTATCTCAACAGTATGTCTCACTGGAGATAAACATCAAAAACAGCCTTTGTGGTTTTTATCCCGTTTGCAACAAGCCCAGATCACCACATTGGCTCATTTTTAAAAGAACATCATTGGTGGAAAATCCTTACATATTTATTACACTCAGTGGCAGCATCGATCCCTTTACTAAACCCGTTTTGTGAAAATGGCAATTTATGGTTTTCATGTATATGTAAATTACTATGTAAATGAGAATTTCATTACTTTCTGACAGCCAGATTTTTGACCTCCAAAGCTTCTTTCATTCTGACATATTTGTGGTCAAATTAAGTTGTACACCTGTCAGCTTTTCTGCAAGACTAAACATTGCCTTACTCCTATTGGATGTAGCTATTAAGCAGCTCTCAAGTGAAAAACAAAAAATGGTCCATTGTGATCTTCCATGAATTTTTTATTTTCTTTAAGAGCTAAGGAGTAAGACAGACTTCTAAATGACTCTGCAATTTCAAATAGCGAGGCCTGAGATTTTGATGAAGGAAGTGAAAGTTTCCCTGATCAGGTAAGCACTGTTTCAAAGGATAAACAAATCAAATACACATTAAAAATTCTGCATTATCTTCTACAGTTTCACTGGTTATTCCAGGGTCTGCATTATGGGAAACATAATTAATTGTGGAAGGACCATGACTTAAAGCGTCCTTCCAGGGACTGTGATTAAGGGTTTTCAAAATTAAAGTCTTCAGGCATTTTGCTGAAACAGCATGGCCTGAAGGAAACTTTCAAGGCATGACATTTCTCAGAGCACCCAGAACAGCTGAGATCAGCCACTCCAGCTGAGCGCCTTAGGGTAGTTGGTTGGGTTTTAACCCCAAACACTTATGGGAGATTACTCACTACATGAGCAAAGAAGAAAAGTAAAATGCCAGAGGCACTGTGGCTGAAAGTCAAGGAATCGGTTTCTCACTGTGGAATCCTTTGCCCATGAGCAAGGCCTCAAAGGAAGATCTTCCACTGAAAATGAACCAGGAGTCCCCGGCTTGCATCGCGCAAAAGGGAAAATGGAAATTTTCACTGGTCAGTGTAACCACTTTCCGTTGCTTGAACACATCATACCTGTTCTGACCCCAGGTCTTTTGCACATGTGCCTCCAGCTGCCTGTGATGAGTTTTGCCCAGATTTTTTCAGCTGACATCTCCTCATGTAGGTCTCAGTGCAGTATCATCTTTCCAGACACTCACATCTCAATCAGCAACATCCTTCCAACATTACATGCTGCCTGACACCCTATTTTCTATTTTTGAGACAGAGTCTTGTTCTGTCACCAAGCTGAAGTGCAGTGGCACAATTTTGGCTCACTGCAAACTTTGCCTCCCATGTTCAAGTGATTCTCCTGCCTCAACCTCCAAAGTAGCTGGGATTACAGTGCACACCACCACCTAAGGCTAATATTTATATTTTTATAAGTGCCGGGGTTTCACCATGTTGGCCAGGCTGGTCTTGAACTCCTGACCTCAGGTGATCTGCCTGCCTGGGCCTCCCAAAGTACTGGGATTACAGGCGTGAGCCACCATACCTCGCCCCTACACTCTATTTTATTCCCTTGTAGCCTTTATAACTTTGTGAAAATATCCTATTTGCAAGCTTACTCATTGATTATCTGTTTCTATACTAAAATGTAAACCTTCCAAGAGTGAAGATAATGACTGTCTTGTTTATAGGCCCAATTCTAGAATGGCGTCTGCAACTTGATACTCAATTATTAAAGCCTGTGGTTGAGCTTGCATGCCTGTGTGGGAGGCAGAGGTGGTGGGACAAATTAAATCTATGTGCACACTTATATGGAAGCAGGGGAAGTCGTGGTACTTAAAAGAACTATAAATCCATGCTCTGGTCAGTGACTACCTAAAACATTAGGATGCAGGTGTTACTTTAATTCCAAAAGCAGAGTCGCTACTGTCTCAATCCTGTTCAGCAGCCCCATTGTCAAAGGCTCCTTAGACTAATTTAAACATTCCCTGCTTTATGGGAAGTAATTTTTCTCCTACATGCAACTCCTATGGACACTGGCATCTCTGCTGTTCCCTTCTAGACAGAGGTCATCACTCAGGGCCAGGCGAGGCTGCCATGAGTCAGATCTGGCATCTCATGGATATGATGTCAATATTGTTCCCTTTGCTACTGCCCCCAGGGGAGGGAGCTTTAGTTAACTCCAGCACTGTAATGTTTTCACCTACTGAGAAATTGTTGCATTAATGGTAATAAAGTCATTCAACATCTACCCACTCTGAAAAGACAGATTGCCAAGACAGCAGGCATAGAGGCATAGTGCAGGGGTAAAAAAAAACGCCAGGCTCTGGATCAAACAATCTAAAATGTGATTAATTTCCAGCACGGAGCATTAAACATTGAACATGTCGCCTCATGGATATGAGCCCCAGTCACCACAGATGTAGGGTGAGGAGGCTGCCTATTTGCAAAGTAATTGTAGTGACTGGCAAAAAGGCATGTTGAAGGTAGGAAGCAGGGGTAGACACAGGAAAGAAAAAAGATCAGTACTGTCATTTTTACAAAGGAACAGTTAACGAGAGGGCCTCTTGATTGCAAGATAATTTTACGTGAAAGATGATGAGTGGGATTTTCCCTGTGCCTGGCTTTATCCTGTTGTCCTTTGGATTCCAGGATGCGGTATTTTTCACAGGGAGCCTTCGTGGCACCCCCACGCCTGCTTGCGCTCCTCTGCTCACAACACCATACTTAAAATATGAGGACTGCAAGGCCAAATAATAAGACTTCAGAGATTCTGCGTGATAAAGTTGTTTATATTCCTAGCCAACCAAATCAAAACAAAACAACAAGCACTGTTTTAGTCACGATTCCCAGATCTCACATCGATGTTTTAGATAAAAATGATTTTTTTTTTTTGCCTGAAACAAGTGACAGTCCAAATCTGAGTCTTTGCTTCAGAGACGTGGGTTTATATTTCAATAATAACTTGAATAACTTATTCTGAAGTGAGTGCCACTTTTCTTATGGAAACATACCATACATTGTCAGTGAAGAGAATTATCTTCCTCTATACATGGTGGAACTCATATTTTTATTTATTTTTCTTTCTCTTAGAACGAATATTTTTAGTTGTATGTCAGATATTTATTTATCTTTTAAAGAAATTCCCAGTGAGGACACATCACCTTGGATGAGTAGGATTGAGCTGTTGCCTACATTTGAAATCATGTTATGTTATACTCTTGCTTTAATACAGGAAAATCCGGAGGAAGCACCAGTGTCTCAAGGCAGTGGCAGTGAACGGATGTAGTAAAATGTTTTCCTAAGTAGAGCATTTAACGTCTGAGATGTTAACTGATGTAGTTTAACTGGGATACTATAGGATCGATTCAGCATTACTCACTAAGAAAGGTACGATAAAACTACCAGTTTCCTGATTTCTGGGTGTTTGGATATACAAATTCTTTCTATGTAGATGTATGAGTGTCACAGTCTCCCTTTCCTCAACAATGGAGAATGATTTCTGGATCAAAAAGACATATTTTAAAATTGTAATACTACTATGCTCTATTTTAATGTTTAGTAGAGTTTACCTCCAAGGAGAAACTGAAATGTTAAAAAGTCATACTAAACCCCCGAGATCTATGATTATACCTGAAGTTTGAAGCTAATAGAAGCCGAGAGGACAGACAGTAAAGCAGAATATAACTTGGGGGCTTGCTATGAAAATTATACAGATAAGGAGACCTGAATCATGACAAATCATGAGCAGATTTTTTAACCTTATCAAAATTAGTAAACACATTTTAAAAATGAGATATGAATGTGCAACGCATTTCCTCACTTCCAGGGTGTAGACCCAGCCATGGACTAACAGCCAAGGTGCCCACATGGCCCTCCCCTAGACCATCCAAAGTGAGGCCGAGATGGCAGTGAAGTCAATTCTTAACAGGTGTTTCATGAGTTTAACATGAAGGAACTGATCTCCAACAAACTAAATTTAAATTTATAAAAAACACAAAGGGGGTGCCTATCCATCTCTTTGGACAAACAGGCCACCAGGCCATAGGTGACTCCCAGCATATTTTGAGTGCCAGTTTATTGCTTCTCTTTTCTTTATTTCTTCTAAAAATAAATCGAGATACATGTGCAGAACCTGCAGGTTTGTTACATAGGTATATATGTACCCTGGTGGTTTGCTGCACCTATTGATCCGTTCTCTAAGCTCCCTCCCCTCACCCTGCTACCCCTCAACAGGACCTGGTGTGTGTTGTTCCCCTCCATGTGTCCATGTGTTCTCATTGTTCAACTCCCACTTATGAGTGAGAACATGTGGTGTTTGGTTTTCTGTTTCTGTATTAAGTTTGCTGAGGATAACAGCTTCCAGCTTCATCCATGTTCTTGCAAAGCACATAATCTCATTCCTTTTTACGGCTGTATAGTATCCATAGTGTATATGTACCATATTTTCTTTATCCAGTATATCATTGATGGGCATTTGGGTTAGTTCCAAGTCTTTGCTATCGTAAGTAGTGCTGCAATAAACAGACTTGTGCATATGTCTTTATAGTAGAATCATTCACATTCCTTTTGGTATATACCAAGTAATGGGATTCCTAGCTCTAACGGCATTTTTGATTCTAGATCCTTGAGGAATTGCATACTGTCTTCCACAGTGGTTGAACCAACAGCAGAAAAGCATTCCTATTTCTCCACATTCTCTCCAGCATCTATTGTTTTCTGACTTTTTAATAATTGCCATTCTGGCTGGCAAGAGATGGTATCCCACTGTGGTTTTCATTTCCATTTCTCTGATTGTCACTGATGTTAAGCTTTCTTTCCTATGTTTGTTGGCTGCATAAATGTCTTCTTTTGAGAAGTGTCTGTTCATATCCTTTGCCCACCTTTTGATGGGGTTGTTTTTTCTTAATTTATTGTATATTGTTTATGTTGTTCCTACTCTCCACCTGTGAATCACTTTGGAGATAATGACACAGTCCACATTCTCTGTAACCTAAAGGATCATCTGTTACCACGTAGCCCCTAATGGTGCCTCAGCCATGAGTCCCGGGGCTCAGTCCACACCATGGGGGCATGAAATAGAGAGATCTTTCTCACACACACTGCACATGCACACGTGCACACGCGTACACACACACACACGCACACACACACAGTAGCCTGCTTTCTGTCTCTAAGGAAATGATGTTATAATTCATATTTGGGTTTAGTATCTGTCTGCACAAAAAATAATTTTTTGCACACTGGCGGCATGGATAAAATCATGATGCATATCACCATTTACACTGCTGATTTCACAGACAACCATGGTTCATCTTTTAGGAGATTTTTGACACTTACAATTGTGCTTTTCCAAAGCATCTTTGTGAATTTAGGAAGAGAATGTGTGGGGATGAGGGCTCTGTAATAGCCTCCATTATGCTGCAGTTGAGACCTCAGATGTGGACTGATGTTACCCCACCTCTTGTCTGGTGAATGTGTGTTAATGGATGGTTGGGAGGTAGGCATACCCACCGCAGTAACAAAGTCATAAAGGATAAGAGTTGCTTCCACATATACCTAAATTGATTCCGTCTGCAGTGGGCCAGCACTTCTTGAGTTTGGGTGTGCAGTATCCCAGGGCCCTGGAGTAGCACGTTCCATAAACTCATCTACACTGCAGTTGTTGACTCCCTTTGGCCCTAAAAACTCTTCTTGCAGGCTTCAATTGCTGTATTTGCCAAGGTTCTTGAAATAAATGAGTCATCACTGATGCACCTGTCAATATTTGCTGTAATCTTCTCATAGAGATACAAAGGCTCTAGACTGGCAGCCCTACGAGGGCAGACACCTTTATCATAATCTACTGACGTCTACATCACAGGTGCCAAGCACAGTGCCCAGCACACAGTAAACATTTGGTCTATGGAAGCAAGGGAGCTGGAGTGACTGCTGTGTCTGATAAAGCATCTTATTACTACCTACAGTAATGACTGTAACTGTCGATAGAATACCTATTATAATTCAAATTGCTTTCATATTTTAATCATCACAAATGATCTTCAAAGATAGGCATTATCATTCCTATTTCACTGATGAGAAAACTACAGAGTTTGAGTGATTTTTTCCCCAAAGTCACACATACAAAGCAAAGAAACTAGGGGTGTAAACACGTTAGTAGGACTTCAACACCTGTGCTCACCCTATCCTGCCGCAATTTAGAAATGATACGGTATTTTTTCTGTTATTTTCTGAAAAGAATGCTTCTACAAACTGCACTACAAAAGCAAAGGCCAATTTCTGAATTTTAAGAACTCTTCTGCTCCTCTTTATAAGAAGCCATGAAACTACATAATTGGGAAAAAAAAATTTTTTTAATGTTTTTGTGTATCTGAGCCAAAGGCTAAATTCTGTTTCTTTGTCTGTATTTGTGTGGGCACTTCAGAAAGTAATAATAATGTTTATATTGACTATTTTTTTTTCATAAATAACAATTTTGACCTCATACTACTATATGAATTATGCCCTTAGCAAATAAAAAGGGTTTGGGATTTCAACAATATTTGCAGGTGTATCACTGGGGGCCTCATGTGCTGATGTACTGGTTGTGCACAGCACAACACCAGAGCGTCATTCACACAGATGACACAGCTGCCTTGAACATAAGATTGTTGAGAATTTGATTGATATAAGAATTTCTCACGTCTAAGATAAGATAGATTTATGTCTGAATATGCAGAAGACACCAGTCATAAAAATATCAATGAAAACAATAGCTCCATTAATGGATATGCCACTGTGATTCATCTTCAGCTAAATTTCTACATCTGTATTTGTGGCCTTTCAACTTTCAACTTGCTCCTAAGTTGTGGGCAAGAAATCAAAGCCTGGGCTTCTACCTCTTATTTTAGCTTGGTTTTGTGATGTTTCTGAAGAAATAATGCATGATATTCAAATTCCACGGAGGATTAGGATTCACTGTACAAAGTATTTTGGCAAAAAGGAACTGACAGTCTTTTAAGTCTGTGGCCTTGAGTTTTAAAAAAGATGCAGCCTGTAGTTGATTCTGTGTGTGGTTTTATTTTACTGATTTCTAATTAGAGATTGGAGAGCACAAAATATATTTTTCTCTACTTAAGCATGGTTATTCAGTTTCGTCTAGATTCTATTCTTCTTCATTTTACCCACATTTTGCTTCCAAGGCTATAGAATAGAAAGAAGACCAAGGAGGAGAAATAGCTTGTTGCCTAGATAAAGAACGTGAACAGAAGTGCTGATCCACTTGGCAGGATAATACTAATCTAATTTGCCTTGCTTTAACCATTACAAATGAACCAGAAGCTCATACTCATAACTTAAATATCTATAACAAGAAGGAATACTGACATAGAGATATGGGACCATTTGCAATGCTCACTGATCAAAGCTGTACAAAGGATCAAAACTTTTAGATCTAGCAGAGATGTCTCAGGAAATTATAAGATGATGCCAAGTGAATGGCAGCAGAAAGCTCAGGCTAAAATGAGTACGGCAGTTTCAACAGAGAAAAAAACAAATTAATGGACCAAATTCCCTAACATCAAATGTCTATAAAGGTAAGAATAGCATGCCTGTAATCCCAGCACTTTGGGAGGCCGAGGCAGGTGGATCATGAGGTCAGGAGATGGAGACCAGCCTGACCAGCATGGTGAAATCCCGTCTCTACTAAAAATACAAAAATTAGCTAGGTGTGGTGGTAGGTGCCTGTAATCCCAGCTACTCAGGAGTCTGAGGCAAGAGAATCGCCGGAAGGCGGAGGTCAGAGTGAGCCAAGATCACACCACTGCTCTCCAGCCCAGGTGACAGAATGAGACTCCGTTTCCCCCCCCCCCCCCCACAAAAAAAAAAAAAAAAAAATTGATCACCTGGCATGTAGCAAGAGGACAGTTTAATAATAAAAAACATCTTTGAAATTATCAAATGTTAAAGATTTGGTATTTCCAGAATAAAGTGTTGACAAAATCAACCTTTAATAGTGTTAAATATTCAAATAGATCAACTCAAACAATGCATCCCTCAACTGCTGTACTGTTTCTCTGCATCTTCAGCTAGCATTAATTATAATTTTTTTCATGTAGCTTGATTATTGTCATGTATGGGGGGAAGAACTGAACAAAGATCACAGTGGATCACAGAAGAAAAATTAAAGTTCAGTGGTTTCTCTACTCAGAGTCATAATTTACTATTTATACTGAAGGGCTAAATTATTCCTTAATATCCAGCTATAAAATGAGGTACACATGGTTAATATCCTTAAAAGATTCTTATACATCTTCTGGGGAAATTCTTACTATTTTAATTTCTGCCAAGTATATGATGATATTCTGTCATTATTATTTCAACATGACACACTAATTCACACATCTATTTAGAATTAAACACACATACCTACTGTCCATCTGTATTTAATGGGTAAGCTCTATTATTAATGGGGGGGACCTAATTTGATTTTACTGAACCAAACAGAGAGCTCTTTGGAATTAAAGGGCAAGAATCCCAGCCTGCAAGTTAGGGAGGGACGTTAGCTTATCTTTCATATGCCAGCATGATTTAGGGACCTGATAGTGAGAAATTCAACTGAAGCCTCTGGGTCTAGCTCCCTAAAGTATAATGAAAGGAGACTCAATTAGAAAAATCTCTAAGTCTCAAGTTTCCTCTAAGATATATATGAACCATGATTGAGTTGGGAAGTACTTGAATTGTCAATTCTTTAACATCATTTTTTCCAATTAAATTAATAATAAAGGAGATTAGGAGAGGCAAGGGAAGAAGCAATAAATTCTATTCCCAATTATAAAGCATTGAGAGATTGCATTAAATAGGAGTCTTCAAAAGAACCATAAAAATCAAAGGAGGGGATTGGAGAAAGTGATGTCAGAATAGAAATCCAGTCTCATTTATACTTCGAGACCAGGAATAAGTGTGAAGAGACATTTGACATTTCTCGTTAGTCTAATGTATTAGCATTGGTGAAGGTCTTTTGAAACAAACATATGAGACTTCCATTCTGACTTTTTGTCTGTTTCGTTCTACTTTGGGAGGAAGTGGGAATTGCAATTTAAATGGACAGGCAGGGCCAGTGCCCACAGCCTGCCAGAAAGAACCACTATGCTGAGCTGGCCGAGACAGATTCGCCCTAGATTCAGCTATTAGGACAATCCCAAGTGCAGTGACAAGATCAAGAGGATGAGGGACCAGATTTTGGAAGATCATTTTTCCCTGAAGGGTGTGGGGGATAGTTTGGGGCATTAGATTCTCATAAGGAGTGTGCGAACTAGATTCCTCGTGTGCTCACTTCCCAATAGGGTTCATACACCTATGAAAATCCGGTGCTGTTCTGATGTGAAGGAGGTGGAGTTCAGGTAACGTGAGTGACAGGGAGTGGCTGTAAATACAGACATGGCTTCCCCTGCTCACGGGCTGCTTACATCCTGTGTGGTAGGGCTTGGTCTAGAGGATGTGTTTATGACAGAGCTCCTTGTCTGTTTCCCGGCCACGAATCCAGCCCATTTAGTAAAGAGACAAAGTAGACTCTTAGGTGTTGCGCAATGTGACTGGTCACAGCAGGAGGCAATTGTAGAGATCAAGGAAATGACTTTTCATCTGCAAAAATCTGGCTCCTATAAAGAAGTGATTTGATCCACAGACTTCCCAAGTAGATAAACGCCAGATTTTTGTAGATAAAAAGGTGATCATCACTAAGCACACACAACCACGTTAAGCGTTTAAGTAGACTCTTATCATAGATGATGGCTATTTTTCCATGCTTCAGGAGAAACAAACACTGAAATGTATCTTTTTGTTATTACCAAAAATTCTTGTAATTGTTTAATTCATAAGAGTAGCTTGTCTGTCATGTTTTTTTCCTTTCGAGGCTAAAATCTGCCTTTCAAATCATGCAAAGACGTACAGACATCAGACTTTCTAAAATAGGTTTTTAGAAACCCATGCTCACTATCATCCCTATTTGTTTCAAAATGGAAAGTACTGTGATTTATGACATGCATGAAATAGTCCCAGATAACCACTCAGCGACAGAGAGACAACTGCAGGGGTTCCTGCTCTCAATGTGATCCCCAGGAGTTAAGTTGCCCCAGGCTGAAAATAAGCATAATACAAATGGCAGAAAGGAAATGTTGGAGGAAAATTGTATTCAAACACATTTGGTTGCAACTGCAAAGTGTAGGAGATATTATTTTGAATTTGAATGGAGGCATTTGCAAATAACTGATCTTTTATCAAGTGCCATGCTTTTGGGATCCTGAAGAAGACATGCATTTTTCATAATGTTATTCATGCAAAATATCTCAGTAGCTATTTTTTTTTCTTTACCAAAGTATATTATCACAGAGGATATTTTAGGATTGAACTGGTTTCATTTACTCATGATTACACTCAATTCAAGCATAAAGGTTGGTCGTGAACTGAATTGACTTCAGGTGTCCAAGTTCAAACATAACTTCTCTCAGCCCCATAATGGCTCAGCAACTTTTTTCTTTCCCTGTGCAAACTGGGGCCAATGTTATACTCCACATATTTGCTGTAATTTCTATTTGTCAATTGCCTTTTCTGTTGTCTCATCTTTGAACTACGCTTCTGGACTAGCCTGGATCTAGAAATCTCAATATGTCTAAAATATTTCTCAGTAATTCAATTTGAACAGCAGTTCAGGCAAATCTCAAATAAATATAGATTTATAATGGAAAGGATATAAATGGGGCAGAGATGTTTTGCTTTCTATGCGGAGGTGACTCTAGTAGCATAATTCCCCTCCTCAGTCCCCTCCACTGATACACTCTATTCCGGGAAAACAGAGTGTATGATTTGATGGGCGAGTTTGGAAAAGGAAAGTAGAAACTTGGAGCGTGAATCCTTCCTCTCTCCACCCTGGAAGTGAAGTACCAGGCAATGAAAATACTCTGTGCTTCGTTAGGGGCACAGCAGAGCTTAGAGGGGGAGAAATGGTGGATGTCGGTCTAATCCAGAGTTTCATATTAGGAAGCTCACATGGCTATAGATATCAACTAAAATGGTTGAAATTAGCTTAGATTGTAATAAGTTTTGTTTCCTTGGTTGGCTTCCAGTGGTCTTACACCTGCATCTTGATTCTCAGTGCATTCATAACTTAGAGAAGAAGGTTATTTTTTGAGTCCTTTCTGTGTACACAGGCAGGCAACAAATAATGATTTACTTGAAAGTGGGCAAGGGTCGAAAAGCGACCTATTGGGTTCTAGCTCACAAACTGGTGACAGGATCAATTCTACCCCAAACCTCGATATTACACAGTAAACCCATGTAAGAAACCTGCACATGTAGCCCCCAAGGACACAAAAGAGCACAACGGAGACAAATGACAAAGTGCCAAAAGCTGCAAAGAAAAGCTGGACACACAAAAGCGGCAAAGAAAAGCTGGACACAGATTTCTTCCGGACATAAAAGCATCCAAAAGCCTCCTCGCACAGTGGGAAACTTATCAAGTCACACATATGCCCAGGGCAGAATGCACTCACAGAAAGATGTCATACTTTATCCAGCCTTTCACATCCAGTTGATCATTAGTTTCAGTGCAAACAAGCAGTAAAAACTAATGCAGCGTTGTAGAAAGCATAGTCAAGTATTGAAGTAGTGCCCAGCACAGAAAGTGTCAACTGGCAGACTGAAAGAGGATTTTCCGTTCTTGCTTTTATTTCCTTTCTGCCTCTCTCTTTCTTTTTTATTCATGCTCCTTCCCCCTCTCTCTCTGTCTCTGTCTCTCTATATCTGTCTCTCTCTCTCTCCCCTCTCTCACTCAGTCTTGACATTCAAGGAAATTTCTATCAAAACACTGATTCAACACAGTTAAAGGGACAGAGACTTGCAAGCATAAAAAAGAAAATAAATCTTATAAAAACTGTTTTTTAAATTAGTTAATTCAGTAACTACAGCAATAAAACCATTCCTGAAGTGAATAAATAAAATTAATTTCTACAGTTACATTATAATATTAAACATGGCCAGTTTTCAAAAAATTATAAAACATTCAAAAACAAAAAGAAAGAAAATATGACCCACTCACAGAAGAAATGAAAATAAATGCTATCTAAAAGGCACAGACATTGGAGTTAGTAGAAAGACTTAAACCCACTATTTAAATTACACCTAAATAGCTAAAGGAAACCACAGACAAAAAGGTTTAGGAAACCAGGAGAATGACATCTGAAGAAGCAGAAAATATCACTAAACATATAGATGTTATAAAAACAAACAAACTCTGAAAATAAAAAGTAAAATAACTGATGCTATAAACTCACTAGAAGGTTTCAAAAGTTGATTAAAGCAGGTGGACGTAAGAATCAGCAAACTTAAAATTAAGAAAATTGAAAATATCCAGTATGAAGAAAAATATCCAGTATGAAGAAAAAAGAAGGAACAAAAACCTAAACAGAGTTTAAGAAACATGTGGGGCACCATCAAACATAGCGATATATGCATAACAAAAAATCTAAAAGGAGAGGAGAAAGCAGCAGAAATAATATTTGAAGAAATAATGATTGAAAATTTCCAAAATTCACTAACCAAAATAAATCAACATATTCAAGAAACTCAGATACCTGTAGGAAGGATAAACTCAAAGAGATCCACACTGGGACATATTTTCATAAAATTTTGAAAGACAAAGACTGAATTTTAAAAGTGGCAAGACAGAAGTAACTTATTATATACAGGGAATCCTAAGAATGAGCACCTGCAAATTTCTCATTAAAAATTCCTGGGGGCAAAAGCAAGTGCAAGAATAATTTTATAGTACTGACACAAAAAAGCAAAACTAAAAAACAGAATCCTATCAATCAAACTCACTATTCTACATTCAGCAAAACTGCTTCAGAAATTAGATATTAATGAATTCAAAATAAATATATTCACAAATTTTAAAAAGTAAAATGCTACAATGAATGCTAATGGGTGGTATCCACAATGAAATAAAAAGACTTTAGAAAGTAATGAAGTGTCATTAAAAAATTCAAAATTACAATAAAAGTCATTATACAGGTAAATATAAAAGTCACTATTATTACACTTTTCGTTTCTAACTCCTTTTTTTCTATATGATGTAAAAGTCAAGTAGATAAAGCAGTCGCCACAAACCTGTGTTAATGGCAACACAGGTTATGAAGATAAAATGTGTTCCCATATGAACATGGGCTGGGGTGGGGAGTTCAGAGCTGTACAGGAGTAGAACTTTTATGTTATTGAAGTTAAGTTGATATAAATTAAAGTAAATTGTTATGATTTTAGGATGTGAATTGCAATGTCCAGGGTAACCACAAAGGCAATAACTGAAAACAATACACAAAAGGAAATGAGAGGGAAGTCAAAACAGTACACTGCAAAACTAAATATATAAATAACAGAAAACACTATTAAACATGAAACAAGGCAGTGGTAGAGAAAATGAAGAACAAAAACAATGTAAGATATACAGCAAACAAATAGCAAAATGTCAAAACCAAGTCCTTCTTTATTAGTAATTACTTTTGGTGTAATGTATTAAACTCTCTATGTGAAAGTCAGAGATCGATAAAATTGGTTAAAAAAAAAAATACATGACTGAACTAGATGCTGTCTACAAGAGACTGTATTTAGCTCCAAAGACACAAATAGGTTGAAACTAAAAGAATGGAAAAAGATATTCCATGAAAATAGTAACCAAAGAGAACTGGGATAACTACATCACATTAAACAAAATAGACTTTAACTCAAAAATTATGAGACAAAGATGAATATTATATATTAAGAAAAGTTTCAATTAGCCAAGAAGCCATGGCAGTCATAAACGTAAATGAGTCCCAAAATATAAAACAAGTATTGATAGAATTAAAGGAGAAAGAGTCAGTTAAACAATAATAGTTGGAGACTTCAGTACTCTATCCTCAATAACAAATAGAACATCTAGACAGAAGATCAGTGTAGAAACTGATGACTTGAACAACACTATAAGCCAGCCAGACCTAATATATATGTGCAGCCACCTATATCCAAGAACAGGTGAACACACATTCTTCACAAGTACACATGGTACTTTATCTTGGGTAAACCATATGTTAGACCACAGACAAGTCTAAATAAATGAAAAAGGCTGAAATAATACAAAGTATCTTCTCTAATCAGAATGGAATAAAGTTTTAAATCAATAACAGAAAGAAATCAGAAAACTTCACAAATACATACAAATAAAATAACCAATTAAAAATTTAAATACAAAAAATGGGTCAAAGAAGAAATTCCATGAGAAAATAAAAAATACCTAGAGACACATGAAAACAAGGACATACAAAAAATATATATGGAATCATATAAACAGTGCTCAGAGGAAATGCATAGCTGTAGATACCAACATTAAAAAAGAAGAAAAGATCAAATTAACACCCTAACTATACACCTGAAGAAATTAGAGAAAGAAGATAAAACTAAACTCTAAACTAGCAGGTAAAATGAAATATTAATTACAGCAGATATATTTAAAAATACAGAACGGCAAAGCAATAGAATCTACAAACAAAACGTGATGTAGACCTCCAAGGGATAGCATTTAGTCACCAGAAGAACGAATCACTGACCCACGCTTCAACATGGATGAACCTTGAAAACATTATGCTAAGTGAAGGAAGGCAGACACAAAAGGTCGTAGATTGTACAATATCACAGATATCAGATATCCAAAATAGTTATATCCACAGACACACACAAAAAAGATCCGTGACAGCCAGAGTCTAGGCTATTTCCCAGGGGATTGGGGAGTGACTGTATAAAGGGTATGGGGGTTTCTTCTTTGGATGCTAAAATGTTTCTTATATAGATAGAGGTGGTAGTCATACAAAGTTATGAATGGACTAACGCCTCTGATTTGCTCACCTGAGAATGCTTAATTTTATATTACATAAATTTCATTTTAATAATTTTAATCCTTGTAACCCCCACAAATTAACATGCTAAACAATAAAAGTCAAAAAAATCATAAAAATCATGTCCATCAAGGAAAAAATGCATGTGACATAATTCAACACCCACTCACGATGAAAACACTCTGAAAACTAGGAATCAAGGAGAATTTCCTCAAACTGATAAAAAGTATTTACTCAATTTATAACTATAATTACACTTAATAGTGAAACACTCCATGATTTTCTCCTAAGATTGGATAAAAGAAAGGATGCACACTCTTAATCAATTTATTATTGGGAGTTCTCAACCAGTGCAAAAAAGACATGAAATAAAAGTTATGGACATCTAAAAGGGAGAAATAAGACTGTCCATATTTAAAGATGTCATAATGTTCTTTGTAGAAAACCACAATGAATCTACAAAAAAATTCCCATAACTAGTAAGTGGGTTTGTTAACTCTGTAACATGGACAGAAAAGTTAAAAATGCAATACAGTTTAAAGCCATTCAAAAATACTTTGGAGGAAATCTAACAAAACACATATAGGATGGGAATGTTGAAAACCAGAAAACGCTAAAGTAATGATTCACCACATTTAAGTAAGTGGCAAGATACCATGTCAGAAGACTTAACATAGTAAAGATATCAACGATCCCCAAAAAACACACGGGTTTATTGCAATTCAATTACAAATCCTAATCCAACTTTGTGTAGACATAGAGAAGATTATTCTAAAATGCATGTGGAAAGGCAAAGGAGCTGGAATATTTAAAATAATTTTAAAATAATTGACATCAAAATCACAATCTATAAAATAAATAATATTATAAATTATAGTTCACCAAAATTAAAAACATTTGCTCTATGAAAAATTCTACAAAGGGAAAGAAAAGACAAGCTACAGATGAGCAGAAAGTATTCGAAAATCCCATATTTGACAAACAACTGGCAACCAGAATCTATAAAGAACTCTTAAAACTCAACCACAAAGCAAACAATCTAATTAGAAAATGGGCAAAAATTACGAAGACATTTCACTGAAGAAGACAGGCAGATGGCAAATCGCACGTTAAAATGTGCTCAACATCATTAGCCATTAAGGAAATGCAAATTAAAACTACAATGAGATATCACTTCACACTTCTAATAATGGCTAAACTTAAAAGAAAAGTGATAAAATCAAAAACTGGTTGGATGAGAAGAAAATGTATTATCCATACATTGCTGGTTGAAATGCAAAATGGCACAGCCACCTTGGGAAACAGTTGACCGTTTCTTTAAAAAACAAAACCTGCATCTATTGTACAACCTACTAATTGTACCACTAGGCATTTATCCTAGAGATACGATAACACTCACACAAAAACCTGCACGTGAGATTTTATAGCAGCGTTATTTGGAGTAGATAAAAACTGAAACAACCCAGATGTCTTTAATGAGTGAATGGCTAAATGAGTTATGTTACATCCATAACATGTAATACCACTCAGCAATAAAACAACCACCACCAAAAAAAACAGACTGCTGACTGATACATGCCACAAACAGGCTACATCTTTAGAGAACTAGGCTGAGTATACAAAGCCAATCCCCAAAGGTGGTATGCTGTAGGATTAGATTTTTACAACATTCTTGAAATGACAAAATTATAGAAATGGAGAACAGATTAGACATTGCTATGGGTTAGGAGGTGGGGTCAGGAGGAATGTGGACGTAACTCTACTTGGGAATATCATCTTTGTAGTGATAAAAAAAATATGCTATATCTCCATTCTGTTCATCTCAATACTTTGGTTGTGATGTTGTAAGACGTTGTCATGGGGGAAACTGAGCAAAGAACACAGGGTATCTCTCTGTATTATTGTTTACAACTCATGGAAATGTAAAAAACAAGTCCCCAAAATAAAAAGTTTAATTTAAAAACAAAATATAGACTAAGATAGATTTTGTTTTTATGAGACCATTACATTGTAATAATCCTATATCCAAAAAACTGTTAGCATGAAAAAATACGTTAGTCCTAGGTAATAGAGGTTGTAGAATGTCAATGTTAGCATGGAGATGAAGGAAGGTAGCATGATGGGACAAGAATATATGTAAATCACAATCAATATCTTTTAATAGGATTATATTGACAATTTCTACACAGTTACAGAGTTGTTACAGTACACTCAATATAATTTTGCTCTATTAGCAAAGCTTGATGAACAAATATATCATTGACACACACAGGTCAACTGTGTAACTGTATTTAGACATTATAGTAATAGGAAAATTTGGGAATGAAGAAACACCACACATGCATTTAAACTTTCTGTCTTTTCTAATAGATTACAATGCAATGTGTAAATTTCAAAGGAAATGAAAACCCCCTAATAAATCCTTAAACAGTCTCTCATAACCTGACATGTTTGCAAAGTTATGCTACAATGATTTTTTATAATTAATACCAAATTTAATAAACATTTTTACTTTGTAGACAAATAAGAGGTTTCTAAAAATAACTGAGCCCTGAATTACTCAGAGGAAATGAGGGAACGCAGAGGGGGCGATTTATAGGAACATGCATTGTTCCTGAAATTGCTGAGGAAAAGGAATTAGCTTCTACAAAAAGACCACATTGATACACTTTTCTTTTAATAATACTAATTTCTTTTTATTTTCTCCAGTGAAGCACTTTGTTTCTGCAGACTGGTGCTTTCCGATGGTGAAAAGTCCATCTGTGTTTTTCAGGCACTTTCGCTCGTCTCCCTGGTGAATGCTAATGTAAAGATGTCATTCATGTGCCCAACAATGCCAGTCTTGACAGCTACGATTTCTCACATCACGCTCTTCAGAAATACAAAATCCCTTTCAGCCGTCACTTCCTTCTGTGGTCTATTTTCAGGAGCATTTCTACTCGGCACTTTCAGATGTTACGCAATTATTCATCATGTACACCTCCTGCTCCACCGTTCCCATGGATGGTGGTCACAGCCCTTTTCCACCAGGAATTCAAGCTCAGGGGACAAACAAGTGCCTACATCATCAGACACTGTGTTAGGACTCTTGTCATGGTGTGGAAACACAGCACACCATGTGTTTTATTCCAAATGAGTTAGCCAAAAGACTAAAAGAGAAAGAAAGAGGAAAGAAAGACTAAAGAGGTTACTCTCAAGGAATGTTATTCAACATGATTTCCTTTTCTCATGTGGAGAAGGCTTTTGTTTTTTGTTTTCCCTGAAAATCTCTGTTCCAGCCCAGGGCTGAAAACATGGCTGAGGAGAGTGAAGTAACTCAACCCCCGAGCACAGGAGGGCAGGATCAGGTGGGCTCAGGACTCTGTGGAGAAGGTTCATTTCCTGTGGAAACCCTCTGGATCAGCATTCCTGCCTTTGTAAGATGTTTCCATAGGGGGAAACTGAGCAAAGGATACAGGATATCTCTCTGTATTCTTGTTTACAACTGCATGGGAATCTAAAAAAGTCCCCCAAATAGGAAGTTTAATTTAAAAACAAAATACAGACTAAGATCAATTCTGTCTTAGAGACATTATCCCAGCCCTATTTTTACTGTTCACTTTTCATTACCTGTATATACAAGGTAACAGAAAGTTAGGGACAGGAGAGAACATCAGAAAATGCCCCCCTTTTTTTTAAAGGGGAAAGAGCAGCAAAACTATGTAGAATCTACGGGTGTGTTTCTTTCCTCTTAAGGGACGCTGTGGCGGATGCTAAGTGATTGGTTTGGGTCTATGTCCCTGCCCAAATCTCATGTCCAGTAGTTATCATGAATGTTGCAGGAGGGGCCTGGTGGCAGGTGACTGGATCATGGGGTACGTCTCCGCCTTGCTGTTCTTGTGATAGTGCATGCTAGTGAGTTCTCAGGAGACCCGGTTGTTTGAAAGTGTGTGGCACCTCTGCCTTCACTCTCTTCCTTCTGCTCCGGCCAAGGAAGACGTGTCTACCTCCCCCATCAGCCATGACTGTAAGTTTCCTCAGGCCTCCCCAGCCATGCCTCCTGTCCATCCTATAGAACCGTGTGCCAACTAAACCCCTTTCCTTTATGAATTGCCCAGTCTCAGGTAGTTCTTTATAGTAATGTGAGAATGGAGGAATACACTAAGTGCTGTAGCAATGTGGCTCGGGCTCCAGGCAGAGAGAATCCAGGATCCTTACACAGGCCCTTCAGATTCTCACAACTGTCTGGTCTGGATCAGGAAAAGCATCCTGGCGTTCTCGGAATCCAAAATCATCTGGCAATGGCTCCATTGGGATGGAACTTGGAAAGCTGATCCAGATAAGACCCGATTGAGGAAGTGATTCCCGTTGTTTATGGTTCCAGCAAGAAAGCCACAGTACAATGTGTCCTGATGGAGCTACCTCGTCCTCATGAAATCACCTCTGTGAACTGTGTGAGTTCTGTGTGTGGATCATCATAGAACCTCATCAAGGTCTGTTCAAGTCTCTCATACCTGGGCAGGTACACCAGCTGGGATAAAGAGAGAGATACTCTCCCCTACTTATCTCAAATTAGCCCAGGGAGTAGTTTTCATTTTTGCATTATCTTGGGGACATTTATGAAACACTACAATATTATTTCTGTGTTACCACTAAGAAGAGGTTTTCAATGCTGCACATGGTGGCTCATGCCTATAATTTCAGCACTGTGGAAGGCTGAGGCAGGCAGGTCACTTGAGCTCAGGAGTTCAAGACCAGCCTGGGCCACATGGCGAAACCCTATCTCCACAGTAAATACAAAAATTGAACAGTCCTGGTGGTTCCCAACTGTGGTCTCAGCTACTCCAGAGGCTGAGGTGGGAGGACAGGTTTAGCCTGGGAATTCAAAGGTTGCAGTGAGTTGTGATCATGCCACTGTACTCCACCCTGGGCAAGAGAGCAAGAGCATGTCTCAAAAATAAAGAAAAAAAGAAAAGTAACCATTTCTAAAAGGCAAAATAAAAAGTTTTCAAGAGTTCTCATATTGCCATCTCAAATTCACATGTGCTGATTATTATAGTAAGTTGGGAGCCACACACACCAAAAATAAAAGCACAATTTTATTTTATGTAAAAGTGTAGATGTTAATGTTACAGAGGCACACTCAAATATATGTAGAGTTGGAACTATGGCAATTATGGCATCTTTATGGTAGAGGAGAGTCTTATTTCTTTGTATGCATTTCAAATGGATTAAACCCATCCCAACTTTTTAAAGCACAGTGCATATATATTACCTCTTTACAGTTTCTATTTACATAAAAAGTTGCATTGTGAATGTGTCTGGGAATTTATTTTAGATATATTGATAAATTGTAGCATTTGAAAAGAAAACTAGTATTTCATCCTGTTCTTCATTGTATTAAAATTATCAAACATTATTTGAAATTTCAAAGTGTTAATTAAATTATTAATTTATAGAAAGGGTGTTAGTTTCCCTTTACTCTCCTTCCACCTTGCCACCAGCCCTGCCCTTCATATTTCTGACAATCTAGATTAAACCTCCTGCATCTTTTGCTTTCCTAGGTCTATTCTGTTTGTCTAGTTGCCAAACCCTGGGGCCTCCTTTCACAGCTCTCTGTTCCCATGACCTTACTCTCCCTCACTTTCTCTGAAACTTCAAAGTTTGGCTGGTTCTCTTCTCTCAGCTTGGCGTCCCTTTTCTCTTTGCTGACTTTAAATTTTTTAAGATAAATTCACTGAAGACTAATTTACAAAAAGTAAACCACTCAGTTTAGGTGAACAGGTCCATGAGTTGTGAAATGTATGTAACACGTAACCATGAGTAACATAACCATGAGTTCTCAGTGACTCATGGTTATGTGACCAACTTCACAGTTAACACACAAGGATTCCCATCACTCTCATAAGGTCCCCATGCTCCTCTGGGGTCAGTCCTCTCCCCAGAGGGTGGCAGCTACCCATCACTGATAGGATTTCTACCTCTGTAACTTTGCCTTTCGCAGGTCATATTAATGGAATCATACAACGTGCATGCAGCCTTTTGCAATGGTTTATTCCATGTAGCATGAGGCTGTCAAGGTCCGTCCACACTATTGCATGGGTCCATAATCTATTCCTCTTTGTTCTGAGTAGTGTTCTATAATATGAATACACAATGTGATTACCATTTGCATATTAATGAATATTTGGGTTTTCAATTTTTTAGCAAATATAAAAAAGTTGCTGTGAATATTTATGGAGAAGTCTTCATGTAGACATGTTTTCACTTACCTTGAGTAATTAACTAGGAAAAGCTTGCAGAATTGCATAGTAGGTATATATTTTACTTTACAAGAAATGACCCAAATGTTTGCCAACGTGACATGCCACTCTGCATTCCTATTGGAGATCTAGCATACACTCTGCATTGGCAACAGCACTTGGTACTTTTTTTTTTTTTAAGTCATATAATTGACACATAGGAGAATCTCATTTTGCTTCTAGGTAATGTTTCTGTGGTGACTGGTGATACTGAACATCTTCTGAAGTGCTTGTCATATAGCACATCATGGGATACAGAATAATGACCTCCTAAGGATGTCTAAGTCCTAATTCCTGGAGACTGTGAATATATGACTTAACGTGGTAGAAGGGAATTAAGGTAACAGACGGAATCACGGTTGCTAATAAGCTAACCTTAGAATAGAAAGATGATTTTGGAATATCCAGATGAGTTCAATATAATCACAGAAGTCTTTAAACATGGAAGAGGGAGGCAGAGTCAGTGTCAAAGCGAGGCAACAGGATAAGAACTTCATCAGCAACTGCTGGCCTGAAGAGGAAAGAGGCCAGAAGATAAGGAATGTAAGCAGCCTCTAGAGGCTGGGAGAGGCAAAAAAGTGGAATTTTTCTAAGACCCTCAAGAAAGGAACACATACACCTTTAAAATAATTCTTTTACCTGCCATTGTAACTGTTTAAAATCCACATTATTTTTGACTCCATTTTTTTTTTTTTTTTGTAGACAGAGTCTTGTTCGGTTGCCTAGGCTGAAATGCAATGGCATGATCTTGGCTTACTGCAACCTCCACCTCCTGGATTCAAGCAATTCTTCTGCCTCAGCCTCCCAAGTAGCTGGGATTACAGGTGCCCACCACCACACCCGGCTAATTTTTATACTTTTTGTAGAGATGAGGTTTCAGCATGTTGGCCAGGCTGGTCTTGAATTCCTGATCTCAGGTGATCCACCCGCCTTGCCCACCCAAAGTGCTAGGATTACAGGCATGAGCCACCGTGCCCAGCCTTGATTCCCTTTTTTTAAGCTACACTGGTTCTACATGAAATATCTCATCTCTTATTATGTATCATTAAAATGCATTAATTTGACCTAATCTTATTCTACATTGCCAGTGCAGCTTTTAGCAAATATTTCCTCTTATGAAACTCCATGAGATTTCAGAAGTTTAATCAACTGCACTGGGCTGGATTTGAATATAATAACTTCTGCCATGGCTTCTGATCCTTCCAACTTTGATAATGGGGCATTTCGTTGAAAAGCCCAAACCACAAACCAAAATCTTACCTACGTTTGCTGGCTTTTCCATTTTGTAAATTTCTTGGATGATCAAGCACCATCATTTACAGGGGTTCTTGGGCTGCCTTGAACCCTCATCTCTAGCCCCTGACACACACAGCGCCCCTTACTTCCTTTGGATTTTTTTTTCCCATTAATTTAAAAACACAAATATGTTACTAGTTTGCCTACAACCTCTCTCTGGATAGTTTTCCATTTCCAGCGCTCTCTTCCTTAATCCCTCAATGACATGCTGAACATTCTCCATGACTTTTTCCCTCTATATACTATCCTCTCTTTACCGTGTTTATCTCTGTATTTTCTATTAAATTCAGGTTAAATTTGTTTCCTCAGATCTCTGAAGCTTTATTTTATTTTCCTTTTCTAATTCACCTATTATTTCTGAACTAGTGTTGGCTTTATTTCTAATTTAGTTTCTTAGATGTCTAATCTTCCTTTTAATCTCATTCATTTCCTTGGAAATCTTACCTTTTGTCTTATATTTCATGGAATTTATACACCCTTAAATTTTTACAGGCATATAGAGCTTTACTTCAACTTTAAAAAGCCTGTATTTAGCATGTGTTTTCTCCCTATTTCCTTCTTCCCTTCCTTTAGGGCTGTGATGTGAATACTTTGTCTCTTCCTGCTGTCTCTCTTGCTTTTAGTTTCCTTAATGGAGCAGGGAGGGGGGTAGACATATTCAGTACTGATTTTTACCTCTATTATCTTTTAAATTTATTTGTTACAAATCCTTGCAAGAAGTTAGCTCTAGCCTGGAAGGTACACTCCAATTCATAATGATTCCTCCAATTCATATTTCTCAATGAGATTACTGGTAATCATACAAAGATTTCTCCTCATTTGAGAAAACAGCTGTAGTTTTTGTAGCTCCTGAAGAAGGATTACTTTGAACTCTGAGGATGTGGAGAAATATACCTAGTCACCTTTCTTTCGTGCCTACCCACTGCTTCCAAATTGAGGAATACCAATGAGATTTTTCAGATATTTTTTTACCCATCTCCAGAGAGGCAATCTGGAAGCATTAGGGTAGCAACTAAGTATTTCTGTTTAGAAACATTTTTTTTAACCTTCCAACAAAGCTCTTGACATTTTATGGTATGAAGCTGTTGGATTTGGCTAACTTAAATGTTTCTGCTGGTTTCTTTTCTTAAACTCTCTTTACATAGTTTTATTCACCATCTTAGGGTTGGAGATGGGGGACTGGAATATTTTTTTCTAGCAGGGGAATAACTTAAGTAGCAATATTTGGAAGAACATCCAAGAAGAATGGTTTCTTAGCCAAATCACAGAACTCATCAGGCTTCTGAGCTTCTAGGAGTACCGGAAGGTACAGAGCCCCAGTGTGCTATAATCCTTCATTTCTGAAAGTCATGTGTTTCATGTTTTATAAGGATTGGAGTCGCTGAGCTGAAGATCTATTAACACTTGTTAAGTATTGCTCCAGAAGAGATAAACTAGACCATCCGGACCCTACTAGGAGAAACTCTCTGTAGCCAGGGAAACTGGTTGGGTGCACCCACATTGACAACTGTAAGATGGGGCAACCTTTCTGATTAGGGTAGGGTTCCAGATCTTTCATCTCCTACATTCACATTTATCTGTGCAAACTGAAGTCCTCTCTGTCTATTTCTGCTATGTCTTCGTGCATGTTCTGTGTGTGAATAATTGAAAGAGGAGTGGACTTCAGTCTCCACCACCTGGAGGCTCTCATTTGCCTCTTCTGATGCTGTTTGTGGCTCTGTTCCTAGGGAAAAGCAGACATTGTCCTATTTATGACTGTCAAGATTGTGGCTAATAACCAAATACATGTTCTCCTAATAAGTGAAGTTATGGGCAAGAAAATGTGCTTTTAAGGTCGTCAGGAAGCAAACATGTGTGTCCTATGAGCTAGGTACTTGATAGTATTTTGACTACTTGCACTTGAATTCATTATTATAATTAAAAGTGCTAACTGTAGGGGTACTGTGTCTTATATTTTCATCTTTACCCTTAAAATAAAAATAAAGCACTTCTTTGCTATAGGCAGTTCTCTAGACACACATTTTGATAATATCACTATGCAAATGTTACCTGCAACAATACAAAATGTACATCCAAATATTACTATGATAGGTTTGATAGGATTCAGGTCTCTTAAGGCAAACCACAAAAACGGTTGGTTATAAAGCGTTGAGAAATACAATTACACAAACATTTATAATAGAAAGAAAAAATAATTTGTTTCATGTGCTCAGATGAAAATCACCTTCTTTCCTTAGAAGAGCAAAGGAAGGTGTTTGTGTTTGGTGGTGACCTGTGTTGGCAGGGGTTCATCAGCAAGGAAATTTTAGTGACAACGATAGCTTTATTAATTGAGTAGTTATATAACAAACAGTCATATGACATCCACACTATCTACTGATTACAACTTTATCAAGAAGCTCCCTTAAGCTTCCATACATTGACTGCTGTTTTACCCACCAATAATTCTGAACACAGTGATTGCAAATATTGCAAAACAGAGCACTGCTAGTCTGAAGCTGCAGCTTGAAAAACTAGCTCCACTTGCAAGCAATATTCTCTCTTCAAATCCTGTGGCATGATTTATACACCTATGAAGCTTACTATATCATTCCTCTTAGTTTCCTTTCAAGATGAAATACTCAATCCTTTTATCATTAAAGTCATTATATAATTTCTTGGTAACTATTAGGGCTGGTTACTGAATTAACCCTAAGGAAATGCTAACATGGCAATTTTTTACTCTTGTTTTTTAAACCTAATTGATGCTGTTTAGCTACTTATAAAAAAATTACAGACCCAAGTCTGTTTGTGTAATCAACTGGAAACTTTTCATGAGGGGAAGAATTAACATTTGGCAAACAAGTTTATTGTGATAATTCTGGAAGCACGACAGAAAAGCCACTGTTCTGGAATAATAGCAGTGATGTTGGCAAAGTGTGACTGCCCTGCTTCCAAATAGGGGTCACTTTCTCCTCTCCACCTGAATTCACCAGACAGTTTGAAGAGTCTCAAACAATGTTATCCTCAACAGTACCTCTCTCAGCATAGAGAGCTTCAACTGAAAAGTTTGAAAATGGAACTGTTTTCATGGTTCAATTTAATTAATACATCTATTTGTCTTACCTTGAAAGAAACATAGGTCAGAAAGTATTTGTGTGTGTGTGTGTGTGTGCATGCATGTGAATGCACGCTTTCCTCCAGGAGACTATTAGCCTGAAGGAATCAATGAAAAACTTATGTTTTCTTTTTTTTTTTTTTTTTTTTTTTTTTGAGATGGAGTCTCACTCTGTTGCCCAGGCTGGAGTGCACTGGCACAATCTCGGCCACTGCAATTTCCACCTACCAGGTTTCAAGTGATTCTCCTGCCTCAGCCTCCCGAGTAGCTGGCACTACCGATGCATGCTGCCATGCCTGGCTAACTTTTTTTGTATTTTTAGTAGAGATAGGGTTTTACAGTTTTAGCCAAGATGGTCTCAATTTCCTGACCTCTTGATCCACCTGCCTCGGCCTCTCAAAATGCTGGGATTACAGGTGTGAGCCACCACACCCGGCCAAAAAACTTATATTTGAAGAGTTTCATGCATACTTCATCTTTTTAAGTTATCTTGAAAATGAGTAGAACCACCACCCCCTGCCCCCAGTTGCTAAGCACAGCAGTGGAATGGCTCAGCTTTCTCAGCAGAGAGCAGCAGCTCACCAGGTAGGCAGTGTTTTGCTTTCTCAGAACATTCAGCATGGTTTGGGTGGCGTATGAGAGCATGACAGTGCTGATATCAAGGCAGTCCTGTACTTTTTGTTGGAAGATAAAGCTTTTCCTTTAAGAATTGGGCTTTCTGCAGTGACAAGATCTGGTCACTGATCTCATAGCATGGAGCTCTCACACAGTGAGATACCTGCTGGCTTCCATTTGCCAAGTCTCCTGGAACCTCAGGAAGAGAGGACAGTGGAAGCCACGGAGAAGCTTATTTGCACAGGTCACAGGACATGTATCAGGAAGCTTTTGATCTCTTGCTCTCTTCCAAGTGAAAACTTCTCTAGAACTTCATCTCTCAGTCTAGTGTAAGAGACGAGATGGGTTGGGTGCTACTTGAATTAAGCCTAAAGAGAGGTAGAGCCTGTTCACATTCTCACACTTTGAAGTATGGGCAGAAAATACCTGCAGCGTATGTAAAACCACCTGTTTTCTCACTGAGAAAGAGGGAGAACAATTTCTTTTATATTAACACTTTTAAAAAAAAGCTTTAACAAATGTCTGTGATAAATATGCACCTATAAGGTAAACAACCAACAGTGGAAAATCTAAGACTATTGCTGATTCCCTTCTGTAAACAAAATGTGCTAAGTATGCAGAAAAATTAAAAACAATAAAATAAAAAATTCCAGGTGCTTGAAAAAGTTTTGAGTCAAGGGGAGAAAGCAAATAAGACTGCGCGCACACACACACACACACCGGTAAGACAACACACACACTCCCATACATAGTGACATACATAGACACATGCATACCTGGTGACATGGCACACATACTTACACACATACATGGTAGCCACACACACTCCCATATGTAGTGACATACACATATGCATGCATACATGGTGACATGGAATACACACAGATGTGATAAGACACAAACTCACAAACATGGCAACATACACATACACATGCCTACATGGTGGCATGGCACATACTTACAAACACATACATGGCAACAATACACATACTCCCATATGTAGTGAGATTTACATATACGTGCACACATGGTGACATGGAACACACACAGACTTGAGAAAACACATACAAATATGGCAACATACACATACACATGCATACATGGTGACATGGAACACTAACACATGCATACATGCTAACAACACACACACACAGCCATATGTAGTGACATACACATACTGATGCATACACGGTGACATGGCACAAAGAAATACATGGTGACACAACACACGCACACACAAACATGGAGACATAGCACATACATATCTGTGGCAAACTGAGGACACTAAGGGGAAAAAGGAGTTGAAAAGAATAAAGAAAAGAGAGAAAGAGAGGAGAGAAAGAGAAACAGAAAGAGAGAGAAAGAGAGGGAGAAAGAGAAAGAGAGAGAAATAGAGAGAAAGAAAGAGAAAGGAGAAGGAAGGAAGGAAGGACAGAAAGAAAGAAGGAAAGAAGGAAGGAAGGAAGCAAAGAAAGAAAGGTAAGACAGGACATTGATAAGGCACAATGGGAAAATTTATGCCAAATGATTGTTAAGAAAAAACTTTTTGCAAGAGTCCCTTATGAATTCTCATGAGAAATTGATGAAAACTATCAAAATGCATAAAATGCAAAACCTGAAGACTATAGGGCAAATATGTTCTACAGACCATCCTTTGGTAGGGTTTAGCATGCTGTCTAAATGTGACCTGCTGCCATCTGTTGGGATTATCTTCCTTTTCAACCTAGGGCCCAGAAGTGTTGAGACATACTTGGTATCATTGTCCACATTATCTAAAAGCTCAGGAAATGATTGCTATGTGTTTTGCTGGAAGAGTTTTCTACAAAACAGCTCTCAGTTAGTTAATATCTAGCATTCATTTTTACCTTGTGTTTGGGGAAAACTGTGGAGCAATTCACAGACTACTTTTCTTCTAGGATCACGCTTTGTGGTTCTAGCCCTCGTTTATGTCAACTCTCCTAACCCTGCCTCAACATTTTTCCCCCCAGACAACTCACAGCCAGTCAGTTAATCCTTGACAATATTACGCTAAGTGTAAGAAGCCAGTCACAAAAGACAGCACACTGTATGATAAGTTTGCATGAAATTTCCAGAATACATACATCCATAGAGACTAAAAATAATTGAGTGCTTGTCAGGGACTGCCTATGATGGAAGTGAGGGGCTGGGGAATGGTAGTTATTGCTGAAAGATATGGGGTTTGGGAGGGACAGATTAAAACGTTCTAAAATTAATAGTGGAGATGATTGCACACCTCTGTGAATAAAAAACATTGAATTGTGCACTTTAAAGAGGCAAAGCTCATGGTATGAGAAGTTTCTCTCAATAAAGCTGTTATTAAAAATCTGAATGGAGACTCTCTCATTTGTATGCATGATTCTCCTTACATAAACCAGATTCAAACATTTTCAAACTGACAGTAGAGGCCCACTGGAACCATAGATGATGTGGGAAAACTGATCTAATCTAATTGGCAGACCTCAAAACTTTGGCCATAGAATTATTTGATCACTGGAAGGGTTGGACCTAGTGGTCCTGAGTCCAAGAAAACCAGAGGTTATGTTGAGCCCAGCATGTTGAGGGCACAGAGAAGGACCTGGATTGAGGCTGAAAAAAATTGCTAAAGAAGGTAAAGGTGAGTGGAAATAGGTAGGGTGAGGCCAGGATAGGCTGAAGAGAAGTTCTAAGGAAGATAAAGGCAAATGGAAACAGGCAGGCTGATGCCAGGATGGGAAGGTCTCAAACACCTGACAGAGGAGACTGTGCATATAAATGCTCAAAGGGAATGAGGGCACAGTATGTGCTCAGTAAAAACAGCAGGAGGAACAACTAGACCATAATAGTTTTGAACAAAGAGGCACCACTAACCATGCTGGTACTTGAAGCTTTGGTGCAAATCAGGAACACCAAGGACACAAATAATAGTGCTTGGTCAAACAAACAAAACAAAACAAAAACAACCAAACAACAAACCCTTAATATATGGAGCGTAGAAGAGAGTAATGCAATTACCTATGGAAAAAAATGCAAGATTTCCTGGCCTAGAGTATCAGCATGCCATAGACTGAACTGTGTCCCCCTCCCAAAATTAATGTGTTAAAATGCCAAGTCCCTAATGTGATGATATTTGGAGCTGGGGTCTTTGGGAGGTGATTAGGTTGAGATGAGGTTAGAAGGGCAAGACTCTCAGGATGACATTACTACATTATTAAGAAGATACACTAGAGATACTGCTTCTCTCTCCTCAGTGAGAGGTCACAGTGAGAAGGCAGCTATCTCTAAACCAAGAAGAGAGACTTTACCGGGGAACTAAAATGGCTGACACCCTAATCTTGGATGCTCAGAGCTCTAGAAATTCGAGGGATAAATTCCTGTTGTTAAAGCCACCCAGTCCATGCTATTTTATTATTGCAGCCTGAGCTAACACATAACATTTATATAGTTCCTACTTTTCTTTAGGTTTAAACCTTAGAATATAACCTGTTCCAGTGAACAAATCCTTCCCCAATATTTATGCACCAGGCAATACTTAAAACTTATGATCTCTGAAGGGACATTGTTAGAGCCTAAAGAGAGTAATCAACTTCAAACGTTTGTAAAATAAAATGCGTGTAGAGACATGTTTGTTTTGACATTTGAAGAACACAGGGCAAAATCTTAATTTTACCATGTCTGAGCTGACGGATTATTTAAGATATTTAACTTTACTGAGCCTCAGGATTGTAGGAAAATTAAAAAAGAACAATACATGGATAACAAGGCATGATTCAAAGCAGAATCAAGGCTGTAATGGGAAGGCCAGTTCTGAGAATAGTTTGAAATTTCACCATAGAGACAATAAAGGCTTGAGTTGAGGTGGTAGTAGTAGCAGTGATTACAATGAGGAAAGAATAAACATACAAATATTAAGCAGGATATCTTTCTGGCAAAGTCAAAATTTAGTTTTTTAAATAAAAATCCAAGAGTTCTATGTGGTATTTTTTGCATATTTTCCCTATTCATTCGTACTGCCTTAGGTTGCATTCTACTCATCAATAGCGTCTGTGCACATTCAGGTACTCTGCTTTCTTTAAAGAACACCAGAGGCACTCTAATCATCCCATTTATGCAGTATAGTAAGATGGTCAATTGTTTCCTAAACACAAAGTATCTATATTATCAGACCATTAGAAAAAAGACAAAAATAAATGTTAAGCCTGAATTGAATAACTTGTTTTATGGGTGTGTTTGCATTTTACATATACTAGTAATTCTTCACATTTTCTTTGCATATGTCTTTGTAGTTTTTGAAGCAAATTATTATTAGTTTTTGTGCCAAGTGACGAAGACACAATTCTGCTATGCATAGGTGTTTTGTCATATAAGGAGACATGTTTTCTATATTATCAAGGTCACAGACACTGGCCTAGGTATTGAATAGTTTCGTGGTACTTGGGATCGAAGATTCTTTGAAGAGTTGCTATTCTCCTTTGCTTACGACACAGTCCTCTATGCATATTAAGATAAATTAGTCATGTTTCCCCATTCCCTGCCAAACACTGAAACAGAAGCTCCTGTATCCATCTGCCCTTAACTGCAGCATTGCCCTGATGTGATCTGTGTCCTTGTCTTCGACATCCCTATCCACCCCCTCCATCACTTCTTGGAGGCTCTGAAGCTGCTGCCATAGGCCTTCATTTCTATCTTCAACTGTCCTTCAAATGATCACAGGTCCTGCTAATTTTGCCTTTTGAATCTATCTCATAATTTCCCGGTTGGTCTACGTCACCACTAGCATCAGTTTACACAAGCTGTCAGGTACCAAGACACCCTTTCTTAACTGACTTCTTATATATATATATATATATATATATATATATATATATATATATATATAATTGCATTTTAGGTTTTATCCCCATTCTCCTTTCACACCCGCAGCAATCTGTCTTCCATGTCACAGTCCAAGGATTAAAACAACAGTGTTATTATAGTTTGTACAGCCTATCAATGCCAGTTCACAGTTTGTGTTTCTAGATCTTCCCCCGCCCTCCTGCCCTTAGTCTGTTCTTTGACCACCAAAGCTTTTCTTTGTTCTCTTTAGCAAGTTGCTCATTTTGGAAAATGACTTTGAATGTTCTGTTCTTCTATCCTGGAATTTTATATACAGACATGTATATATATAGATATTATTATTGTTTGTTTGTAGAAAGTGATTTATTGAAAGAGAGAGAGAGAGAAACAAGAGAAGGAGAGAGAAAGAAACAGCTAACTCTCACACTGAGTGAGAGAATCCAAAAAGATGGAATCCAGGAGAAGAAAGCAGCTTCCACCCTGAGTGGAAGGGAATAGAGAGAGAGTTTATGAGGAGAAGACAGGCTTCCATGAGAATGGGGAAGGGGACTCCAGAGGAGAAACCCAGGAGAGAGAAAGACGGCTTCCTCGAAGGGAGTGTTCGTGGAACGGGACCCAAACATGGAGTCCCGACATATATATAGATATATCTATATATACATCCATATATACATATATCATACTTTTATTATCATTTACATGATTAGGTAACTATGCATAATAGTTCTTAAGTTATCATAGAAATAATGCTCAGTGAATTTTAGAAATAATTTTATTTGTTGAAGGAATCTAATGATATATTCAGAAACAAGTGAAAAATGAAATTACAATATACGTTTAGTTCATCATTATAAATATTTGCTATCTATTTATTTATCTTGGATAATGGGACAGCATTTCAACATAACACATTTGAATCAGAAACAGATTATCTATCTGTCTCTCTCTCTCGTTCTCTCTCCCATCTTGTTTCAACACACAACACTTCATATAGCTATATTCTAATTATTTTTATATGTTCAAGCTGGAAGATCTTTCCCAGTGAAGGCTCTCTTATAATCTGTACTACATCAAGAATACTCACTTTGATGCTTTCATAGTGCCTAATTTTTCTTTATAGCATTTATCACTGCTGCATTTTTATATTTCCTCATGCAATCATTAATTAATCTCTTTGACTAATTGTAAATTTCATGAGTTCTACTTTGACTCACCATTATATGCAGAAAACCCATTAGAGATCTTGGCAGGGCACAGATGCTCATCAAATACTTGTGAGCAAAAAGGAGAATGGAAAAAGGAGGTAATGAAAAAATGACAAAAGAAGAATTAAAAAGAGGCAAAAGAGCATTTGAATGCTATAAAATATGATATTTAATGAACTACATATTGATTCCTTAGGTATAAAACACTAGACGCAAAAAAAAAAAAATGAATTAGACATAAACCCTGCCTTCCATGTTTTGGTAATCAGAGACAATGATAAACAAATAGCTATATAAAGCTACGTAATAACTGTTTTAGTAGCAGCATACACTGACACACACCCATATATGAATTAAAGGAAATATTTTACCAGGCTGGAAGGAGCAAAAAAGTCTAAAAAGAATTTTCTTTTTCTCTTTTTTTTTTTTTTTTTGGCTGAGTTCAGTGGCTAACTTCTATAATCCCAGCACTTTGGGAGGCCGAGGCTGGCAGATCACATGAGGCCAGGAGTTTGAGATTAGCCTGCTCAACATGGTGAAACCCTGTCTCTAACAAAAAATACAAAAATTAGCCAGGTGTGGTGGCAGACACCTGTAATCCCAACCACTTGGGAGGCTGAGGCATGAGAAGAACTTGAATCCAGGAGGTGGACGTTGCAGTGAGCAGAGATCAGAGATTGTGCAATGCACCCCAGCCTGGGCGACAGAGCGAGACTCTGTCTAAAAAAAAAAGAAAAAAAAATTAAATAAGAACTGCCACATTTTTATTTATATGGTCAGGTAACTATACATGATAGCTCTTGAGTTGCCGTAGAATAAAGCTTAGTGAATTTTAGAAATAATTCTACTTGTTGAAGGAATCTAACAATATACTCAGAAATTAAATGAAGAAATAAATTACAATATGCATTCAGATTACTACTGAAAACATGTGCTACCTATTTATTTATCTTGGAAATGAATACCTTTCAACATAAGGCATTCAAATAAGATAAAAATGTTTCCAAGGAGCATGTTGTTAAACACATATGCTAATTTCAAAATAAATACCTACAGTAAGTCGTCTCTCTTCTTGTCATACCTTGAGCAAGTACCTTTAATGTGTACATAGCAACGCAAGGGTGTGGTTTTTGCTATCAGCGTTTTCTCAGTCACTGCATAGTAACTGACATTCTGTCATTGTAAAAGCTTTATAAATCGTGGTATTTAAGAAACGAATTGATAGCACTTACCCCAACTGCATAAGCCAAACCCATGAACCTTACCAGCAATGGCAAGAGTTGTGTAGTGCCAGGTATGACCCTCACCCACAGAACAACAGGGGTCTGCCCAAGTTGGTTCAGATCCGCCCAGGCCACTGTGAGGTTTGCAACTCTCTTCCTCCCTTGGATAGCCTCACACCCAGTCACCTGCACACGTTTCTTTTTCTCTCCGTCAATGTACTTTCCCTTCTTGATATCGCCAAGGTCAACCACAATCCAAGCTCTACTGAAATCTGGCCCCGGGGCCTGTCTTTTGCAGGGGTTTCCCCAGGACACACGGTACTGCTGCTCCCTCGAGTCTGGCTGCTGACCTGCACACCTGAGAAGGTAGCTTGACCTTAGTCTGCAATGCATGAAAGGCAAAATTAACAGCTCCATATGCGGGAGTAGCCACCTTGCTACACCTATTGGGGTGAACATTTTTTACTTTGGAAGCTGCCTTCTTATTGATTGATAATATAAAATGACTTTTTAGCTTATGCCCATTTTTGATGAACATTAATAGATTAAGCATTTTTTTAGTTTTGTTAAAATTCAAAATAGATGTTGTGCCTAACAGTGAATTAAAGTAATAATTTGGCCCTGTTTAGTTTTAGACTAGTCATCCTCACCTCCCATGTATACCCATCACTACTCCAGAATTTCACGAGGCTAGACTGTGCTTGTGACGTTGGCCCGAAAACTCCAAAGTTGAGAAGCACAGATAATTTTTTTTCACTCTGTGAAAACTGCAGTAAGTTCTCTTAGTCATCTTCATTCTCTAATGATAATGTCTCTACAAAAGATAGTATCTTACTAGGAAGTTAGGAGGATCCAACAACGTAACTATCTGAAAGCTCACACATTCAGTGAATGTTTGCTGGATCCAAAATTTATTAGTTTTTGTAACTACTTATTTCTTTAAATAAAGATTTAAGCTAAGTAATATGTGTATAAATAATGTAAAATGCATTCGCCATAGAAGTGATCATTTATTAATTTTAAAAAATAGATGACTCTCCCAAATTAATTGTAAGTTGTTTTTTTTTCATAACAAGGCAGACTTAGAATCATGTTTCTACAGTATTATCTATAACAGCTTGTAACTTGTTTTACGATTCTTCAAATACTCTAATCTTATCAATGTATGCAAATGATCTGAATAAAACAACACGACATTAACATGATTTGTGTCACAAATCACTGATACCTTGCCTAGTATTTGGTAAAAGGACAGCTATGAATATACACAGCAGTGTAAGTAGAATCAGCCCTGCTCTTAGGAATGTATTCAGATCTATTTGTGTACTGAAAAACATGCATGCTGTGCTACTGGTCTTTCAGCTGATTTTCAAAAATACGTGTTATGTTACCATCAAGATTTTACAAGGCAAATTCGACCTAGTAAAATGAGTCCAGAAAGTAATATGAATCGAAAATCTGAAAGCACTGGGTCACTTAATTCAACCTCACATCTTTCCCTACTAATGTGACTGTTCAATACAAATGTGCTTTCTGGTGAATTTCCTTCACCCTTCGAAACTACATCTAGTGAGGAACCATGTTCTCATCACTGTACTTCATACTTCATGGCACTGGGCAGGTACATTAAATTATAGAGAGAGAGGAAGGAGAAACAGAAAGTGGAACTGCTTATGGTTACGCAGCTTGATAGGAGCCAACACATTCTAACATAGTTTTAATGTGATATGAGAATAACACACACACACACACACACACACACACACACACACGTCATCAATCTATCATCCATCTGCCATCTATCTATATTGATATGTGCGTGTGTCGGGGGGAGCAGGCAGAGAGAGAAGGTATGAGAAAATTGTATAACCTCTGGAAACCTCTGTGTTTTTTGAATTCAGAAAAATTAACTTGCATTGTGGCTATGTAACAAAAAATAATTAATGTCTCTCCTGATTAATGAAGATAAAGATAAACAGTTTTTGATATAAGCATGAACGGCCAACAATACTTCTTGAGAAGGTAACCCATTTTCGGCAACTGCATTTTCTGCAGGACATGAGAGAGGTCATTTGAAAATAAGACCTTAGAGATCTATATGAATAAATCTAGTCTGCTTGGCTTTCAACACCTACTTTGTATCCTCACATTTGAAAAGAGGTAGTAGAATACCTGATAAAAGTGACATTGAAACCACTAAAATCGTTTGCTAATTTCAGTGGGCATTATTGCTGCCTCTTCAGTATCTAGTTTCCTCTTTTCCTCTTCTTCACAAACCCTAGCTTAACCAGTCACTGGACTTTGGTGGCATGAACCCATCCTAGTTGGATAGACCCTGGTGAACCTAGGCCAATTAGCAATCAGCTTATCTCACAAGGGTTCTGTGAAAATGCACATTCCTCTGGCAGTGTGATTGCCTGCTCCAGGTAATGTGGTCATGCGGCCCATGCGAGATCTCTCCTGGAATGCCCAGGATCAATGCCCAATGGCTAAAAAATAGAAGTTCTTTCCTGCTTTGGCCATGAACATAGAGTCCTGTGGTTCTTGGGGCTCCTGGCAGTCATACTCCATATGAGGAAAGCCACTCTGAGACACAGTCAGCCAATAAATAAGAAAGAGTTGAACGAATCTCAGCAAAACAGACCTATGGCCCTGAAGAAACCACAGACCTTGAGCACAAATGGTATCTCTCTCTTTTTTTTTTTTTTTTTTTTTTTTTTTGAGATGGAGTCTTGCTGTGTCGCCCAGACTGGAGTTCAATGGCACGATCTCAGCTCACTATAACCTCCACCTCCTGGGTTCCAGCGATTCTGCTGCCTCAGCCTCCCAAGTAGCTGGGACTACAGGTGTATGCCACCATCATGTCTGGCTAATTTTTGTATTTTTATTAGAGATGGGATTTCATCATGTTGGTCAGGCTGGTCTCAATCTCCTGACCTCGTGATCCACCTGCCTCGATATCCCAAAGTGCTGGGATTACAGGTGTGAGGCCTGGCCCACAAATGATATTTCTACAGCTTGTTAGGTAAGCCAAGATCTTTCCTGTGTTGTTTAGGCCAATGTAAGATGTGATTTCTGGTGCTTGCTATTGAAAACATGACCAGTGGAACTGGAGCCTGGTGAAGATTACTCCGTGGCCTCCCTGTGTGCTTGGGTGCTGGCCAATCAATCCTGCTCTCATACTTCTCCCCTTTTCTTCAAACCAAATAACTCGATTTTAAGGCCAAATTTAAAAAAAGAAGCCTAGACCCACTGTGAAAAAATTAGCATCCTTCTAAAAGATAAAGTGGTATTTACCCCATATTATAATAATTTTAAGAGAGTCATAAAACCTCTGATAACCTCCATTTTCTCCTCTCTAAGCTGGGGAAGGTCACTTGGCAGCAGAAAAGGTCAGAACAGATGTCCAGAGTGAAGCTCTGCCTCATGCTTGGTCACTAGGAAGTGCTAATTTGTTTTTCTTCACTTTCTTCTTTTTCAGTGGAAAGCATTATTAATAGGCTTGGGAGGTTTATGTTATTTTAATGGGTATTTGTTGTGGTTGTTGTTTTGAGACAGGGTTTCACTCTGTCACCAAGGCTGAAGTGCTGTGGGGTGGTCTCAGCTCACTGCAACCTCCGCCTCCTGGGCTCAAGTGATTCTCATGCCTCAGCCTCCCGAGTAGCTGACTAGCTGGGACTACAGGTGCACACCACTATGCCTGGCTAAATTTTTGTATTCTTTTTGTAGAGATGGTGTTTTACGATGTTGCCCAGGCTGGTCTCAAACTCCTGGGCCAAAGCAATCCACCTGCCTTACCCTCCCAAACTGCTCAGACTATAGGTGTAAGCCACTGTGCTCAGACTGAAAAATGCTTTTTTGACTAGTTAGAACGCTGTAATTAAATTATGTGTTGTGTATCTATGTCCTCAAGTATACACTTAGTAATTTTCAAATTTGGATTATGTGTTATGAAGTTTATTCATGGGAATAGTGTATATATAGGAAAAATAGAAAAATATAAAAGATACAGGAAAAATGTTTTCATTAGTGTCAGAAAAAAATCTAATTACTACAGGTGTTTTAAAAACAAGATAATACACAAATATATTATGCTGTCTGAACAGTCCCTTATAAGAATATGGGCTTCTCAAAGGTATTTATCTGTAATTTTGGACTTAAGGATATTATAGACAACAATAGTGTGCAGCTTGTTATCTTGAAAAAATAATACTCTAATTCTATAATATTTGTCCAATATTACATTGCTTTCCTACGTTGAAAAAATAGTTTAAATCCTTCAATAAGTATATACAAATGAATAGTATATATAATAATGTGATTTTGCATTATACTAAATAATATTTACATGTTTTTTATCCAAAGACTACTAAATATTGACTACATATTTTATTAATTTTTTCATAACGTGGGATATTTCCAGAGAAATATTACTCTCATTTCTCTAGGACAAATAAGTATCTCTTAATATATACATATATTCACATATATTATAAACATAAATGATCTCACTTCTTGCAAAATATAAGTATTAATATAGTCCAATATGTCAATGTGGCATAGAATTTAGAAATTAAGAGAAGCTTTAAGTTATACTGTTATTATTGGCATGTAACTGATGTTTTAGTATTCCCAATTCTGATCTGTTAATGTTCCTACAAATTTTATTTATTCTAAGGGTACTATGTTCATGAAACAACTTAGTATTATTATAAATAGTCTAATGATCTCAATTTCCTTTTCAGAAAGATACGTTAAAAGTAATTAAGGTAAAAAGAAAAGGCAAAATCCAAAGTACATTTAGTAGCAAATACATTTCCAACCAGATACACGGGCCCATTTGGAGTGGTTGTCCAAGTCAAGACCCTCTTGCTTTGCTTTCCTCAGACCTGTCCTTATATTTACACAGTTATTATATACTGAAGGACACACTTGATAAGGGAAGTCTATCAAACTCCACTCCTGCCCAAGTGAAGTCAACAAACAACAGGAGAGGCTATCCCATCTCTCTAAGAGACTGTGCTAGGATGGTAAATTAGCAAATAGAGGCATGTTCTATTGTAAACCACAGTTGAGGAAATGACCAGGAATCTCACAGAGAAGAAAGCCCTAAAGTCTGGGGACTCCCAGCCAGTACAGTGGCTCTGTTTCCTGGGGGTCCCACCTGGGGTCCTGATTCAATGATCGTAAATTTTTGTCTTTGTACAATTAGCTCAGATGTGCATCCATTACATTTCTCTAGGCATTAAGACTACAATAAAAAATGACAGCAAAAGTAAGAACAAGTAGATATTTACTCCTCGGAATACAAATCTGTTCATTTGGATCAGTAACTGTCAAGAACTTGATAGAAGTGAACTAATTAGATATGTGAGCAGCATGTCATACACAAGGAGAGTTATTAATCAAAGGATATTTATCATAGTGAAATCTGAGAAATTATTCAGTATCACTGGCTGAGTATTGCTCAAGAGAATGGTTGTTCATTAGTATGATGGCATTTTACAACTTTTAAAATAAGTTTACAAGAATATTTGAAAATCCAGGGAATTTTGTACAATTGAAAAAGCATATTACATAAAATGATAATTTTATATACATGTATTAATAGACAAAGAATATAAAAAACTTAAATACCATAAGATATTTCTGAGTAAGTACATTACAAGTAGGGTGTATTTTCCTCTGTTTACTTTCAACAACTTTCTACAATAAATGTGCATTGATTCTTAATCACACGAAAAAATAGGAGAGCAGACTTGGTAAAAATGGATTTTCCGTTTGTCCAACAACATACAACCTACCTTCTTTTTCTCTTCTAGTATATATTTATCAAATTCAGATAGTTTCCAAACCTTAAAGCTGGCATCTTGCTCTTTGAAATTGATAATTTTTGTTTGTTTGTTTTGAGACAGGGTGTTGCTGGGTCACCCAGGCTGGGGTGCAGTAGCGCCATCATGGTTCACTGCAACCTCAAACTCCTAGGCCCAAACCATCCTCCCGGAGCCTCCATCTCTCTGGTAGCTGGGACTACAGGCAGGTGCACCACATCACAGAACCTGTTAGAGATTTAATTTATTTATTTATTTTTACCGTAACTAGTCAGTTGCTAATTACTAAGCTCACAATGCATGCTCCATAAGGATTACATTAGTTTGTAAAGATTTTTTAAACATGGAGCTATCTTCACAGAGAGATTTATTTTCAAATCTACGCTTTACCACTTACACACTGGATGCTTTGGCCCTGTTAGCCTGTCTGAACCCTCCTTTGAAAATTAGGAACAATATTAACCGAATGTAAGGATTTTAAGGCAATCAAGTGAAAGAATACATGTGAAATATCATACATATTAATTCCCTGTCTCAGGGAAAGAAGGATAGGTATAAAACATGTTTCAAACTACAAATAAATAATGATAAATTTCAAGCGATTTGATTTTCATTTTTAATTAAAAACAGTAAGTAAAAAAGAGATAGTTTATTCATGTTAAAGAACATAATAGAAAAACTTGTGCTACTCTTTCTTCTTATACTAATCAATCACTTACTCAACAAAATTGTAAAATTCACTAATAATCGCGCCTTTTATATTTACCAGTTGCTTCCAATTGCTGAAATAAAAGCCTATTTTCCCCTTAGTAAGAAAAAAAAGTGAGAAACAGGGGACTCAGAAATCAAATATAGCAGCTTCCAACATGATTCTTCTGACCCTTACCCAATTATCCAGCAACTCTAACACATTTATTGCCTTCTATTATTATGAAGACTCAACTCACAAAGGGAATGGAGATATTTATTATATGTTGTAAACAAACTTAAGGACAAGAAAGGGCACAGGGAATCTCAAGTAAGAATAAAGGCAGTAAAGACAGTGCCCCATGTGACAAAATAAACACAAACACATGTCTAGTTATCACATGCACCATATAAAAAAGTTAAGCATGGCCGGGCACGGTGGTTCATGCCTGTAATCCCAGCACTTTGGGAGGCCGAGGCAGGTGGATCACCTGACGTTAGGAGTTTGAGACCAGCCTGGTCAACATGGTGAAACCCTGTCTCTAGTAAAAATACAAAAAAATTAGCTGGGCATGATGGCGCATGCCTGTATTCCCAGGTTCCCTGGTGGCTAAGGCAGGAGAATGGCTTAGAACCCAGGAGGTGGAGGTTGCAGTGAGTTGAGATCACACCATTACACTCCAGCCTTGGTGACAGAGTGACTCTCAAAAAAAAAAAAAAACAAGTAAATTAAGCACACCATACATGCCACAGGGAAACTTGAACAATATTTTTTTAATTGAAAGAAGACAAAATCAATTAAATTTGAAAATTGAGTACAGGGAGGTGAAACAGTAAAATAAATTCTGAACTATTTTTAAAGAAATTACATTTCGAATCTGTTAGTGAGAATAACATATTTACTAGGTTGGTGTAAAAGTAATTGCAGTTTTTGCCATTACATTCAATTTGCCATTACTAATATCTATAGGTTTGGTAAAAGAGAGGTTGATTTCCCTTTGGGCCATGACCACTTTGATATGCAAAATGACCTCTATGAAGAAGCTTATTGCAGTATCTTTAAAAGTACTGATGTTGTTATAAACACAAATAAAAACAGCAAAGACTCCTAATTTTAAAATCTTATTTTCTCAATTTAATTCCACTATGTTGTTTTACAAGGGAACTAACTGGCAGTTTTATCTTGTCTTAAGTTACTCTGGTTGTGCCATTCACTTTTTCGTTACAGACACTGTGTCAGAAAATTTGAGATGCCAAATTCTGTCTTCTTCCCTACACTCATGAAGAGAAAACAGTGGAAGGCACGCATTCTTCTTTCACCTTCAGAGTTAGTAAGGCCTTTCTTTCTGAGCTGTCGTGGATTCTCCTCTTGACAAATGTGAGAGTGAAGGAATGGTTTCTTTTCAGGCACCCGTTAAAACAAACATATATGCAATCACGCCATTTCTGATAGATTGGATTCAAAACACCCTAACCCTAAATAGGGCACGCTGGCATTTGAGAAAACTGTAGAGGCAGAAGGGCCACTTCACCTGCCCTTGCTCTTCTCCCCTGAAGTAGGCATGAAGGCCCTTGTGGGAGAGGGGGTCTCGCCTTATCTAGAAAAGAAATATCCTTGTCTCTGAAGACAGGAACACAGAGAAGAATCTGAACAAACAAGCCCTGCCACATCCCTGCTGATTTATAACCATTAGATCACATACCCTTTGTCCAGTTTCACATCCCCAGGACTGGCCACCTCTTCATCAAACCGATGCATAAAATATGCAAGTTGACCTGTTTCTCTGAGATATCATTTCCTTACGAAGGCTCATATTACATATGTTTGTAAGCTTTTAAATCTGCCTCTTGATATGGGAGCCTCAGCCATGAACCTAAGATCAGAAGATCCTTCACCTCCCCTTCAGAGTCACATTTGAAAGGTTAGAACCAGAACCCTGAAAACCTCAGGGTGCACTGAGCTGCAGGGAGAGAAGGAAGGAGGCAAACCATGAGCAGGTGATGCCCCAAGACCAGAGAGAGGTGGGTTTCCTGGTGCTGGAAGAACGAAGAGGCATTTGGAAGTGGAGGAGATATGTGCCCAGTCCTGAATGGCACACAGGGAGGTGGGCAAGCCCACTCATGATGCTGGTACCTGGTGCCAGCCAGCAAACTCCATGCACCCATGGCAGATGCCTTCTGAGGCTGAGCTTCAGGTGATCCAGCCCCGGGGGAGGCCAACTGTGTTCTGGATAAGAGCTGCCATAGCACACAGATGATGGGCCAGGGAAGAGCATCACTGCCAGCCAGAGAGGCAGGGATCTCAGTGTGAGCATCAGAGCCAAGAAGGGCCTTTCTGATGACTGTATATCCAGGCCCCTGGTAGCAGCCATAGGTTGTTGGCACTATCAGATGAAGGAGGAGAAGAGCCTTACTGAGGACAGAGGACCGTTTGTGAAGACAGATGCATAGATGGGAAAGAGCCAGATCGAACAGGACTAAAGTAGATTAAGTAATGTGATATAAATTGGAAATTTGATAAGAATACCTATTATAGTGGAAAGGAAATGAAAACCTTTAATACAAGGTTGATAATTTGGTCAACACTAAGTCCACCTGATCAATATAGAAGCAAACTGTAGAAGAGATGCCAGAATATATGACCTCTGGGAATGTTTCTTGGGCTGTCTGGGAAATAAGACATTGCAGACATTTTGCAGGAGCATCACAAGAATTGAACAAGAGGGGGTAGTTACTCTATATTTCTCCAGTGAATTATGAAGAAGATACTCACAGCTAAATCCATGAAGGTTTAAAAAGAGCTGCCACTCTTTTTGATCTTTCAAGACTGCTCAACTGAAAGAGTTACCTCCCCTTTCCACACTGGGTTTGTCCTCTAACTTCTGATTCCCTCCTTTTGTCACCCTCCTTCACTATGATTTTAGGGAGTGCATGCACAGACACACACACACGCATGCACGCACTCACATACACACTCGTCTCTATGCCTGTGTCAAGAGCCAACTTGTATAACATGTCACACGTGACATGTGATGGTTGATGTTTCACATCCTGCTCATTTAATTCTATTTATCTATAGGATCTTTCACTGCTTCTTGGTTCTATCTGGTGTGCATTTCAAGCACCTTTACTGTTCCATTTTTAGATGACTTATAATTGATTACCCTAAGGTTCAGTTCACTTTCTAACCCGCTTTTAAAGTCTCCTAAATTCACGTATAAATTGGAGGACTGCATTACTCATTCTAAGGTACTTGATCCTAGAAGTTTATTCTGAGTGTCTGAGATTCGTTGGGTTTTGAATATCAGTTCTTATATCTTACATCTTAGCTTCAGATACAAATTTCAATGTGGATATTGATCTAACATAACGCATCTCTCTCAATAAAACTTAATAAGCATGGGCTTGGGATACAGGTCAAGTGACCAAAACTAAAAAGCTGTAAATGCCCCAAATGATGGACTATGGTGTTGAGCATGGCCTAATTAATGACCTGACACCTGCTACAACCAAACCAAGAGGGGAAGCCATCTTCCCTAGTCCCAGCTGCCAGCAGGCGTAAGTACTTGTACTGTTATTCTAAGCAAGATGGATTGAACTACATTAGAATACCAAGGAAAATTCACAAAAACGGCTCTTAATTAAATGGTCTCCCACTAAGCAGCTGTCAGAGCATTAACTCTCCCTATATTTTACTCAACTGAATGTCATGTTGACTTCAAAGCCATTGTGGGGGAGGGTGGTCTTTACCTTATAACAATCCTTCCTATTTACATAGTTCTTTTCATAGGAGATTCATGTAGTGCTCTACAGATGTCATATTACCTCATGTAGTGAGTCAATTACAGCACTGAGGAGAGAGCCCACACTTGAACTCCCCATGCTTTGTGAGAACAGCTCTGTAAACATCACAAGTGGTCTGATGTGACACCTGTTGTAGACATGGAAAATGAAGATGGACATAAATTCCATAACTCACATTGGTGTCCTAACAACACGAGAATGTGATTGTCCATTAAAGCATTCACTTTCTTATTTTTCAAGAAATGGTAATTTTCCAATTCTTGTATCAATTACCCAGAGGAAGTTACAGGACTGAATTGCCTGTTCATATGAATACAATATTCTGCTGTCCACATAATAACGTGTTTTATTCAAGAGCAAATACATTTGAATCTGTATTGATCAATTTGTTCTCAACCCAATAGATAAGTTATTGATCATATAATGCCTGAATTCAGCAAAGGTAACAGGTCCCAAATTTGGAAATTTCAATAGGAGTATTCTTTTGTGCTCAGACTCAAGTAGTATATGATTTTGCATGTATCACACCGAGTATAACAGTATCAATGGAAACACAATTCACCAGCTCCCTTAGGAAGGTATATCTGGGCTTTGCTAGTTAAATATTTTACCCTCATAATACTCATTTCCAGAATGATTTTTCCACATTTTAGAGTCATATTTACCATCTAAAATTGTCCATGTGTTTCACAAGAAACAAGAAAACATGGTTTAATGGGCATACATTTCTAGCAGAAGGATTTGTAGGACAAAAAAGGTTTTTCTTGATGATATATTTCTTGGACAACTTCTCAGAAAAGTTTTAAAGTATCATAAGCATTATTAAGAATATTCATGGTACAATATACTTTTGAAAAGCTGAACACAGTTCAGTAAGATCTTTTCTAGTTCAGAGGATAGAAGAGGTGTAAAAGAAAGATATTACCTGAGGCACCAAAGTAATCTTTTGTGCCAAATGCCTTTGTTTTTGTTCCTATCTAAATGAACTACAGCTCGCCTTTGTCTGCCGTTATTCCTGTACCTGATGACCTCTTCTATTAATGTGATAGTGGTTTAGGCTAACTCCATATGGAATTCATCTCTAGTGTCACACTAGCCCCTTTTTGGTTCCTTAAATACTAAAGTCATTATTTGTTTATGTGAATGATTATAAACACTATGGAGGCAAGGAGGCAAGTCTCATTCGAAACACAGCTACAAATATTATCACATTCTCTGCTGCAGGAAGTGAGCTGTATTACTGCAGTAAGTGCAGTGCTAAAGAATAATAATTTAAAAATAAACAAAGCAATGGGTTTAGAGAAGAGAATGGGTTTGAAGCATTGGTAGCATTATATGCAGAAGAGTTGCAAAGCCTTCTATAATTTGTTTTTTCTATTGCAACCAATGTCATGATATTGTGAAAGAGTTATTACAATGCTCATAATTTAAGATTACCTCATAGTGTTATTTATGTCAATGCAGTATTTCTTTTTCTTTGCATGATTTTAGGCGCGTGAACATTTCTAGACCAACAAGTCTTAATGAAATTTCCTTGCCTTCAATCCTGAAGAAGACTAAATAACAGTTTAATGACCTAATTTAAGTAAAAAGCAATGGGAAATTTGAAATAGCTACTTTCCATCATCTGTACTTAAAGGGGGAGTGTTGCTAACACATTCAAAATTTCACATGATCCAACAGTCAAAAAAAAAAAGAAAGTTGCAGAATTTGAGGAAATTTCAAAATTTTTATTTTTAAAATTTTATTGGGTAATAAATTAGGTCATTTGGGTAGTACTCCTTGGAAAACTTATCTGTTGTGACACATTACACTTCAGAAAAAAGAATAAAGTCTAAAATATTATCTATTCACAAAAATTATGCTTGTTCCTCAGTCATGTGAATATAGTTTACAAAACAATCCCTTGTAAAAGAATCTCAGTATTTCAGCAGGATTTTATGAATGGAATGAATCTATTGCAGTTGTTTCACAGAGGTCTGAAATATCTTGAAATTATTTTTATGCTGTGCTTTGAAACACACACCTTTAAAATGGTACTTAGATATTTTTTGATCAATTGGGTATTTTTTTGATAAATTTCTCCCACCTTCATGACAGAATGAAACAGCGCAGGACATTTTAACTGCAAGTGAAGGGAGTGAAGGAATCAAAGAATGTAACCAAAAGAAACTGCAAATCAAAAGCAAACACCTAGGGATGTGCTGCTAAGCAGAAATTAAACAGGAAAGCCAACCTGTCAGCAAAATGAACAGGTGGAGAGTGTGAATTTCAGCTGTAAGCCTTAGTTTAATTTTCTTTCCTGATAACCTCTACCACAGGCTGTTATTTCAAAGTCACTGGGCCGACTCACCTAGATAGACACCTATTATGAAAGCAACCACCTTCTTGCAACATACTTAGTAATTATATTCATCTTGATAACATCCTTCTCGACAATTTTATCATTGATGGAATTCTCCGCCTGTGAAGGTTATTTGTATTCCCTCCACCCATTTTCTGACCTTATGTCCTGTGAAGAGGGTTCTGTAGAGCAAGTATCACTTGTTACATTATCTTGGGAAATGGCTGCACTTCTCCTTCCAGGAACTGTGGCAAAAATTATTTTCTGCACTCCATCTATGCCTGTCACGTCTGCCCTGATGGACTGGAAGGAACCTGCCTGCCTGCTTTAACTATGCTTATTGTCAACCCAATTTCCTGAAGGTCTGGGTACACTACATTGGGATCTATGGCTATCTATCCCAGCTTTGGAATGCTAAATTTTGACCTTTAAAACATTGTTCAAATCTAACCACAGTTGATAACGTTGAGAAGGTTTTAATGGGCCAGGGTTTTCACATTTCTCAAATACGCTCCTGTGATCTGGCAGGTATCACGAACTCAGTCTGGGGACATTCTCTCCTCACTCTCTACAATCAGTTTATGGCAAATAAACTGCAGCTCTCATTTTATGAGCTCTCCTCTCTCTCAATACATATTCAGTGCCCTTTTGTACAGGACGGCTCAGTCCCACCATCCCTCGTACTGGTAATGCGGGGCACACAACCTACCCTACAAATGGCACTTGCCATCTGCTGATTACCTGCCCCCAGTACTCAGCCCAGGGGGCTCCACCTGCTGAAAACCTGCTGCCTGTCCCCCACTGGAAACCAGCAGCCCTGGCCTGACCTCAGACGGAAGTCATGTCTACTGACTGACCTCAATCAAGTCCTCCTGAAGCTACTCCCAAAAGTCAAGTCTTAAGATATATGTTTTGTTAAGTATGAGAAAAGGAGAAACTCATTAAAGAAAATTTAAAAACAAACACAAAAAGAATGTATTAAAAAGAAAACAAAACAATAAAACAAAACAAAAACCTGAGGTTCTGCTCCCCAAACACAGATCCCGGATACTTTACATGGCTAGATTTTTAAAAGAGTAGAACCGTCCTTGAAGCTCATGGTTGTGTTGGGGCACATGGGAATTGAGGGGGTTGATAAAAGGAAAATATCCAAGACATAATGTCCGAGTTGAAGACAAGGTGCAGCCAGACGAAAAGCACCCGGGATGAGGAAGGCTGGGGAGCCTGTCAACCATGGGTGAGAGTGTTTCCAAGGATTCTGAAGGCAGAGCCACATGGAGTCAGTGAGGCTGCAGCAGACAAGGGCTGGCCCACTGTCCTGGTTCACTGATTGTCACCATTTTATAACTGAAAGTCCTGCAGACCCCTCGATGATGTGCAAATCAGGATGATCTCATAGCATGCATTATTCTGTTTCCTATTATTTCTTACGCTGGCCCTCCCTGGAATTCTCAAATTTGTAAATTTCTACCATAGAAACCAAAAATCACGCTATCAGGTGCTAGACAAGACTCTATGGTATTCCTCTTACTTAATTGCTTAAACACTGATTAGATTCCCCGTTCTACCTCATTGATAATCCACCAATCCCCATGAGGTCACCTGCCTTATTTCTGCTATGAATCCTGGAACAGGGGTCACGGTGGGGAAAGTGGCTTTGACTCCTGTCCAAAGGCAAATCTTTGCTGGATGCTGTGATATCAACTACACAGCTTTCCTCCACATGTCCTCTCGTAAGTTCCCAGAATCCATTTGAATTTTCTGAGTGTCAGGGTTGCTCTGCCTTTAAGCTCCTCTTATTCCGTAATTTGGCCAGTGTTTGAGTACTGAAACAGGAGACTCCAGGCTCAGGCCTTGTGTTATGGCCATGAGCAATATATGTTCTTGGCCCATAACAAATTCACACTCATGGAAGGGTAGACAGGGAGGGAAGAAGGAATAGCAAAAATTTCATAACTTTGTATAATGGGATACAGAGATGAACGATGCATCTTCTGTGAGCAGAGTAGAGAAAAGAACTGGATAGAGGGAGGACGTCCTGGAGGTGTGTTCTGGCTGTGTTAGTCTCAACATTCCTAACTTGTTTAGTTCTTGGATCCCATTCTTCTCTTACCCTGAGGGGATATTGGTCCTATACTGTTCCTCGTTTCTTTTTTACTTGTGTCTGCTTCTTTAATTTTACATTTTTTTGCTTTTATTTTAAATATGCATCAATCAGAAGAGGCATTAGGCAGAGTGGTATTGAGGTATAACAGCTGGATTTTTCCCCTTCCATTTTCTCAAACATGTGATCTTTCATTTTAGTTCTCATTTTCTTGAAATGTATTCTTTTAGAGATGAGGTCTCCCTACACTTCCGAGGCTGGAGGGGAGTGACTATTCATAGATGTGATCATAGCTCACCACAGCCTCAAACTTCTGGGCTCAAGAGATTCTCCTACCTCAGCCTCCTGAATCGCTGGGACCACAGGGTGAGCCTCCATGCCTGGCCAGATCTTATTCTTGTTAACTCTCCTATTTTCTAGATTTTCCTTTAACACTAATAACATAGTTAGTAGTTATTTTAAAAGGTCAGAAACGGTTTCTTTATTGTTCAGGCAGCATCACAAATTTAGAATTCAGGGAGCCTCTGTGAAGGAAAATAAATTTCGGGACCCCTCAAATCACTAAGCCAAAGGGAAAAGTCAAGCTGGGAGCTGCTTAGGGCAAACCTGCCTCCCCCTTCTATTCCTAAAAAAGATAGCTACTAAGATAAAAATTGCTACGTCCCTCCCTTATGATTTGGACAGAAAGAGCTCAAAGTCAACCCTCTGCTCACTGAGATAAATGCCTATCTGGTTGCTTCCTTTGGAAAGGCTAATGGGAAACTTTAAAGAACGTAACAGCTTGTCTCTTACCTACCTATGACCGGGAAGCCCCTCCCTGCTTCCAGTTGTCATGCCTTTCTGGACCAAACCAATGTCCATCTTACAAATACCAACTGATGTCTCATGTCTCCCTAAAATGCATAAAATTGAGCTGTGCCCCAACCACCTCGGGCACATATGGTCAGGACCTCCTGAGGCTGTGTCATGGGTACGTCCTTAGCCTTGGCAAAATAAACTTTCTAAATTGGCTGAGACCTGTCTCAGATATTCTGGGTTCATATCTTTCAGCCAAATTTTTATCTTTCAGAGATCTTACAGCAAAATCCAGTCTTTGGCCAAGGACGCTATGGACATATAGTTTATAGGTTCTTGTATCTTCATAGCTTACATTAAAACACCAAGGCATTAAAATATCCTCTGATCAAGCTCTTCTTTACTTATCTGTCTTCACCTTCCCCCAACCCCTCATGGGGACATTCTTGTCACCAAGCTGGCCTACTCATCATCACTTAAACCTGGGGTCTGAACTTTGACGACCACAACTTATCCAATACTCACCTTTGCCTGGTGGGTTGGCTCACACATGTAATCCCGGCACTTTGGAAGGCTGAGTGGATCACTTGAGGTCAGGAGTTCAAGAGCAGCCTAACCAATGTGGAGAAACCCTGTCTCTACTAAAAATACAAAAATTAGCCAGGCGTGGTGGTCCATGCTTGTAATCCTAGCTACTAAGGAGGCTGAGGCAGGAGAATGGCTTGAACCCGGGAGGCAGAGGTTGCAGTAAGCCGAGATCATGCCACTGCACTCCAGCCTGGCCAACAAGAGCAAACTCGTCTCAAAAAACAAACAAACAAACCAAATACTCATCTTTATACACAGAATACACATCCTCTATTTCTCTAAGTTATTCTTGTCATTTCCTTTCCTATGCAAAGTTTGCCTGTCTTCTGAAGGTTTCCCTGAGCACTGCAGTTCCAGCATAACCTCTATCCCTGACCTCATACAGCCTTCACAGTCTGGACTCCTGGCACTGGGATAGCTTCACTCAGCCTTACATCCATGCTTTGTGTTTGGCGTATAGCAGACTGCTTGAGAGTGAGCACTGGCTCCTGTTCACATGTGTCATTTACACAGGTATTATTTGATTTGAAAATTTTAATTACTCACGAATGACCAGTGACATTTGTTAAGATCTTACGTCCACTTGGTTGTTGCCTCTCCTTTATCATCTATCTCGTTACCCTACAATATTTTAAAGAATTTCATCTTTTCAGACCAGTTTTAGGTTCACAGAAAAATGAAGACAGATTGGTCCCCTGCCCCCACACATCTGTCCCCTGCTCCCACACATGCACGGCCTCCCTCATCATCCACAAACCCCACCAGAGAGAGGGGTGCATTTGTTACAACCTAAGGACCTATGTTGACACATCATTACCACTCAAAGGTCAGTTTGCATGAGGATTTACTCTTGGTGTCGTATGTCCCACGGGTTTAGACAAGTTTGTCATGACATGTATCCACAATACAGCATCATACGGCCTCTAGAATTTTTTTACCTGGGAAATTTCATTTTAAAATAATCAATAGGGAATCATCTAGATGGATGGCCCACAACTTTTCTAAGCACAAGAATCCCTAAATATCTGCCAAATTTAGTCATATTTAAAATTGCTATACGATCTACATGGAAGCAGGCTGTGGTTAGATACTTGGGTTCTAGGGGCAGAAAGCCTGTGTTTAATCTTGGCTTATTACACATCAGTCGTGAGACTGAGCAACTTACAGAATCTCTAGCTTATAAACATGGATTTTAATAGTATCTAGTTCATGATCAATCACCAGTTTTCAATGAAAATAATGCCTTAAAGAGTTCAGAGAACAGGTTTTGGTACATGACACTCATTCAGTAAATGTTTAAAAGCCAATGCATACGTATGTACATAGGATATATTATTGTCTGTCTATGGACATGACAGATACAGAAACACATAAGAATTCAATAGTTGCAGAAAATCCAAAGCACTCCCTGTGTCCATTTATTGGGATACTTGGTAACATAACTTCCAAAGACTCTTAGATTATTGCTTGGCTCATCTACTATAACCTAAGGCCTATCTGGATAACATGTAGAATTTTAACTCTTTATCACTGCAACTTCCTGCTTCTCCTATTTCTCTAACTCAGAGTCAATTTGTTTGTTAAAGGAAATGGAGGGTTGGGAACTTCAGAGATCTGCAGAGGAAAGCAGGTCTAAAACATTAGCCTACACTGAAAGCCCATGATATTTGAGGAGGCTACAGAATCATATAGGAATGACAGTTAATTTCCCCCTTATTATCCAGATTTATTATCTAAACAACACATTTTACAGCTTTTTTCATTTATCTAGTTTTTCTTTAATTGTTGTCTTATCTACCCACGGAGCAGGTATGACCCATGAAGGCAAGGACTTTATCTGTTTCACTAGTACCCAGAATAATGTCCAGCACACAACATTAGTGCCCAGTGACTTAGGGATTGCATCAGTGAATCTATGTTCATACCAATCTATGTTCATACCAATTTATTAAAATTCACTCCACAAAAATCACAAAATGTTAGGGACATTTAATATAATATCAATATAATAATTGATAGCATTCTATCATACAGACTGCCTAGTACTGAAAGAAACATTCTTCTATGAACCAGATGCATCCAAATGGCCTAGGGGCACTTTAAAATATACAGATTCTTGGATTCTACTACTGGAAAATTAGTTTCAAAAGATCTAATGTTGGTGCTGCCTATTCAATGAAGAAATAAATCTCTTCAACAAAGCTCTGGATACATGCTTAGGATGACTTCTATGAACTCTAATTTTTTCAATATTTTTAAAATATAAAGTAATATATTTAAAATATATAAAAATTTATATATAATATATAAAATTTAACATATACATAAAATTTTATGTATTTATATACTGTATATATATAAATTAATTATATTTTTCAAAAATATTTCTAATATCTGGAGATTGCTAATTGTTTGAAAGCTCCACAAACTTGAAAGTTTGAAAGTTTAAGCTAAGATTTCTCTTTTAATTCCCTATCCTTTACCTTACATCTACCCCATGGAATAATAAGAAATAAATCAAATACTTTTCCATGTGATAACCCTTAAAATTATTATACTCCATACTGAATTAGACTACATCATCTACAGACAAAAGGTACAAATAATAAAATTGCTATAGCATAACAGACGATATGACCAATGATCTCAGTAATCCACAAATTCTCTGTAATAGAAGAGTACGTAAGACATTAGATACTTTTGTTCCCAAATCAACACATTTGATAAACAAATATATTTAAGTTGACATCATTTAAGTCAACTTATGCCACGTTTAAATTAGTTCAAATATTTAGGAAGTGTCTAATTGGTACAAATAAGTATGTTAGGAGTGAAGAAATAAACAATTCCCGAATATCAAAGTGGCTGAAGCCAAAAAGGGCATGAGAGTAGAAAAAAGGAAGACAGAGGGGTGGCCAGGGAGGCAGAGAATGAGAGAGAAGGTTCTCACTCAGAAGCATCAGAAGAGGCATTTGAGAAAGACAGTGCTTGGCTGTGTCTTAGATGAACATAGTGGACCCGATTAAGACAATGGAGAAAACTTCCTACACGTACCAACGGCAGTTCTGTGAAATGAGAAAGGCAAGGCAGAAAAGCTTCTGGTTTCATGAAACTCCGAGTAATTTGTTCATCTGAAGCTTGGAAGAGGCTGGGGTTAGAGTGACACGGAGCAAGTCATGGAGGACCTTTCCCTTGAGGTTTGGAGAATGTCCTTGACAGATCTGATTTAAGGACTTAACGGGATCAGATCTGAGATTAGGAAAGATCACCCCAGCAGCTATGTGGGAAAAAAAAAAAGTAGACACGAAGTACAGCCAGAAAGCTGTTACAGTGATCTGGGTGAAAATGACAATAATAACTTCCTCTTATTAAATAGTTATTGCACTCTAGACACCGTTGTTAAAGGCTTTCTATACATTATCTCATTTTTATTCTTACAAGAGTCCTAGGAGGTAAGTAATAGTAGGTCTTTAAACATGAGGAAATTGAAGTTTGGAGAAGTTAAATTAATTCCTTCAAGATCACAGAGAGCTGGGACATTATTCAAAGAAAATCTAGATTTCCAAAAGCATGTTTTTAATCCTGCTGAGAAACAAAGACAAAATGATCACACAGTGCAGAAATGATGGCCGTGGAAGTGCAGATTAACAGGAAGATATGAAGTTTTACAGGATGTACGAAGGGAAATCAGCGTAGGAGTCAGTGAGCAGTTAGACGGAGAGGCTGCTTGTACAGCCGATGCTAACTGAATTCCCCAGGTTTTTACTGCTACTGAGGAATCAGAGAGGGGAAAGAAGTTTCCATGTGATTATTATTACTGTTTTTAAGACAGGGTCTCTCTCTGTCACCCAGCCTGAGTGCAGTGACATGAACATGGCTCCCTGCAGCGTCAACCTCCTGGGCTCAAGTGACCCTCCCACCTCAGCCTCTGCAGGAGCTGGGAGAACAGGCGCATACCATCACAACTGGCTAATTTTTTTTGTATTTTTTTGTAGAAATGGAGTTTTGCTTTGTTGCCCAGGCTGGTCTCCACAAATGATCTGCCCACCTGGGCCTCCTAAAGTGCTGAGATTACAGGCAGGACCCATGGCATCCAGTCTTCAGTGTGACTCTTGATTCCCTTTAGCACACAAACCACTGCCATGTACATAGACATGCATTTTCTTTCTCCCTTGGTGGAATGCAAGCTCTGTGAACATTGAGACAACATCTGCCATGTTCATCACTCTGTTCAGTGCCTCAAATTGAATATGTACCTGATACATAGTAAACATTGGTAACTGTTTCACTAAAGAAACAAATATGGGAACAATGACAAAGTAACGGTTAACATCCTGATAAGTTACAATAACTCTATCTGCAGCAATTTTCTAAAAAATGAAGTTAAATTAAAGGAAATGGATTGCCATGTAACACTGCATCTTTGAGTCACTTAAACTAGGTAGCCAATCAGAAAGAGTTCACTGAATTGTTAAATTTCTAGTGTTTTATATCTTCATTAGAAATACTATCCTAACCGGATTGATTTCTTTTAAGTGTAAGAGAAAGATTTCCTCACTGTTATGGTAGAATTAGCCCTCCCCCCCAACCCCGAAATTCATATGTAAGTCTTAACCCACAGAATGGGACTGTATTTGGACATAAGATTTTATAACAGGTGTTTAAGTTAAAATGAGGTCATTGGGGTGGTCCCTAATCCAATATGACTGGTGTTGTTATAACAAAGGGAAATTAAAATTCAAAACACACATAGAGTGATAATGTGAGCAAATGTAGGAAGAAGATGGTCATTTACAACCCCAAGAAAGAGGCCTCAGAAAAGAGCAATCCTGTTGACACCTCAGTCTTAGCCTTCCAGCCTCCTAAACAATGACAACATAAATGTCCATTGTTGAAGCTGCCCAGTCTATGGTACTTTGTTATGGGAGCCCCAGGAAACTAATATCCCCATCAAAATGGTAGACTGGATTGGAAGAAATGTCTTACTCTAGTCACGTGGAAATTCTGAGTGAAATAAAGCAATACAGTGTTTGACACATAGCTCAGCTCACAGTCGAGAGTGAGGAAATCCTAGCTGGTAGAGGGGAACAGGCAACTCTTACAGAGTTGTGTGGGGGAGTGGAGATAAAATGACTCTTGGCTAATTTCAGGTAGAAGGAGGTGCTGAACTATGAAGGTTGGTATCTGAAGCCTCTGTGTTGGGTTGGGGGAGTCCAGGCTGCACGTCCCAATGTGTGCGGCAATTTGGAGTCAAGGTACAAGGTACGTCTATAAAGTCTCTTTTCACTTGGGGCTACCCTGGCCTCAAAATATGAACTAGAGGGGACTCTATCCATAGGATTTAGGGAGAAGGGGAGCCCCATGTGCCACCTTCCTCAGGCTGCAGATATAAAGAGGGCAGAGACCTCGAGGCTGGAGCCTCAGCCCTTCCTCACCTATGAATGGGAAATTCAATTATCAGAAGTTGTCTAAAGGCAGGAATCAAATATAAAAACTGGCCAGGAACCCACGACTGCTGTGGGTCCTCGGCAGAGATGAATGTTTAACCTGCCCTGAAGGTTTTCCACAGCCCAGGGCACCTGTGGTAAGTGCAGCAGGAAGTCCGGGAGCAAGTGAGCTCCATCAGTGTATCCCGAGCGCTCCCAGAGAAAGTTACAGTCAAGAGGCGGGAGAGGAAAGGAACACAGGGTCCAGTCGTCCCGCAGAGAAAAATACACATGAAATCCACAGAAATACCTCAACGAATGTTTAAAATCAATATGGCTGAAATGGCCCAAGCCTTGAAAAATTAGAAACTATAAAAAAAAAACAAAAACAAAAACAAAAAACAGGGCCTTGGAAGAAAATATCTGGTTGATTTAGAAATGTTCATAAAAACTGGGTAATTAAATAAAAATATCACTGGATAGTTCAAATAGGCCACTAAGCTGACTTGATAATTAGTGATTTGGAAAATCTGGGGCAAGCACACAAAATATAGCCCAAGGAAAAGCAAGTTCTGATAACCTTGGCCTGGAGATTATTCTAAGAGGGGATTAATTCTAGTCGCATGCTTTCCTCTGCCCAGGACCAACACAAGATAAAATACGTGCTTGTAACTTCAGTGTGCTGTTACTCAAAGTACTCTGAAATACATATATTTATATACATTTAACATACATTGGTATATTAAGTATACAATGTATATCTGTATATATATATTTAAATGCATATAAACATATATATTCTAAATTACATTAATGCTTCAATATATATTTCAATATTTAAATATATATTTATATGTTTAATACAATATAAATTTTATATATTTATATGTATAAATATATGATGAAATATATATTGAATATATATATAATTTGACATACATATATATTCAATTTAATTTGAATTTACTTTCAATTTACTTTACAAAATATATTCAAATTACTTTGAATAAGAATGCCAGGAGAAGATATAAGGGGGGATAAGTTAAAAACAAAAATGACAAGAATGACTTTTATAACTAGAAAATGACCTGTGTCCACACATTAGAGGACCGTGCCCTATCCTGAGGAGGCTGAAGCTGCCCTTGGATGTGTATCTGAGTATCATGTGAGGTGATGGACAGATGTGCTCAGGCCTTTTCTAGTTAGCCACTAAAGAAAGCAAAATTGAGAAAAATGATGACATAATGTTTCAGAAAACAATCTCATTTAAATAGCAAATGATTTTAAGAGAAGTTTGGTAAAATGGATGAAATTCTCAACAATTTTCTCACAAATAACATGATTCTCTTGTTATTCATACTTGAAAAGTCACATGTTAAGTAAAAGCTGCAAATCATGCTATGAAATGAGGTGGTCAGAATCATCACACTTATAAAACAGCACTTGTTTGGGTCATTTTTGGTTTATTCAATAAACCAAAGGCCAAATTAAACCTTTGTTTTGACTGTACATTGATACACTTAGCCCAAGTTTCCAGGAAATTAATGTTAAGCTGCTTAGTTTCAGAAGCAGTGATTTTTAGATCACAGATTCTTTAGTAATAGCTGCATTTTCAAACAAAGGTGTAAAAGTACCTTTCATTTTTCTAAAGCAAAATTCATTTTCAGAGAAACTATATTTGGGACAGGTGTCCTGAAAAAAGTGTTACAGAAGGTTTTCAACAAAGAATGAGAAAACTGAAAAAAAAAAGTTGGTACTAAATTAGAAATACCATCTATCAGAGAGTATTTTTGCAAAAGGAAGAGCCACGAATATCTCCCTCTTTGCTGTATGTAAATTTTTAAAAAATCTATTAAAGACTTTTAGCCTAAAAACAATTTCAACAGAATTCTCCTGTAATTTTCTTCAGTTTGGCGTGTGTATGTAGTTTTAGTTTGCTTTTGTTTTGTCTTTAATTTTCCTCACACGACAGTATTCACATAACGAAAAAAGCTCCGGAACCAAGTAGTTTCATTGTATCATAACAATGACTTCTGCTAATAAGATGGTAATGATGGCACAAATAATACCAGCTGGATTAAGTGCCTACTATGGGAAAGGGACTAAGCTTGGTGGCTCCTGTACACACCTCATTTGGGGTAAAGTTTTAAACTCAGGTCAGTGATTTGAAAAATGGGGCTTCTTAAGAGTCTACAGAGAAAGTCTACAAGAGATTTTCTCAAGAGAAATTCCACAAAATCCATGTTAAGTGCCATGAAGAAGAAATTAGGTAATGCCCTTGAAAGTCAATTAATGGGACTGACCGTGGTGGAAGCTGGCAGAGACCAGTGAACCTCTCCTATTTCATTGCTTCAGGCTCAAATGTCTGTGAATCCATTAGTCCTTGACCTCTACCCACGATCCTCAGTGCAAACAGCATCATTCAAAATTGGCTGAGGATACATCTAGGTGAGAATACGCTTAAGTGTAGGAGACATAATTTAATGTCAGTCACTTGCAACCACACATTTCTGGTACTGAAAACCCCTTGATTTGTAAATGGCACACGTAGAACTGTCTAATAACCTTTAGGTCAAATATAAAACCAGAAGGATGCAGGACTACCTACTGTTACTCGGAACCCTTCATATATAGATATACATACATCCACACACACACACACACACACACACACACACACACACACACACACACAATGGTCAATTGCTTACAAGGAAATTTCCCTTATTTCCCTTACTCCATTATCAGAGTAAAGATAGTAAGTAAAATAAAAGTGAACAAAAAGAAGAGGCTTTAGAATACTGAAGATATTTAAGATCTAGTATTTGTTTATTTTTGAGGACGAGCTTTGCAGCATCTTTTTCTTCTAACTGGGCAACTAGTAATCATTTCACAAATAGATGATAATAGTGATAGTGTCTTTTTTTCTGTTTTTTTTTTTTTTTTTAACTTGTGATATTAAAGGCGTTTTGTTCCTCCGTCTTTCTTTTGGGACCGTTGCCTGTTGGTTTAATGCTGAGGCACATATATGACTACACTATCTAAAACTTCTATTTCAGAGGTCTAATCTGGATATATTTTAGCAGATAACCATGCCAATGGATGAAAGAAGACAATTCTGGAAAAGGATGCTTGATTGACACACAAGTCTCACAATAAGAAAAAGTAACATTTTCCAAAAAGACAAATCCACAGGCATTAGTGGCAGTAATATGAATAACATCAGGCTGCCTGACTACAAGGTTTGATTTTAGGGATACTGGAAAAGTTCTTCCGGCAAAATCGGTCCCTGCTGCACCTCACAAGCCCACCATTAAAGTCATTCATTTGAGTTAAGAAAATTGCCAGTAAGACCTCTATTAAAATGCAAATGTGTTCCCTGGGTGGGGAAACACATTAAATCATTATCAGCCATTAACACTTTAGACCAAATTAGTTTCAGATTTATTGGCCAATGACTCAAGGTACAGAAGGAATGCCGAGCAGGAGAGTTTAGTTTAAGTTGGTTTTTGGAGACTTGGAATATGAAAGAACCATACGGTTGTCTTGCCATGGCGTCTATCTTTTTATTAGTCAGTATTTTTTTTTTCTTTTTTTGAGACGGAATCTTGCTCTGTTGCCCAGTCTGCAGTGCAGTGGCAGCACCGTGGCTCACTGCAACCTTCACCTCCCAGGTTCGAGTGATTCTGCAGCCTCAGCCTCCAGAGTAGCTAGGACTACAGGCGCCCACCACCATGCCCATTTAATTTTTCATTTTTAGTAGAGATGGAGTTTTACCACATAATAATTCATAAAATTCTCACATAAAAATAAATATAAACATCTCTTGAGAAAACAGAGGTCAGGACCCAAAGCTCTAATAGCTCACCACTGCCTCACCATCCCCTCCCCCAAATCCCAACCCTGGCCCCTGAGGCAACTCCAGGACAGGAAAGTTCTGAGAACCTTGGGCTGGAGGTTACTCTGGGAGGGTATCAGTTCTAATCTCCATGCTCTCCTCTGTTCTTTTTATTTTCCTATCTATTGAAGAAGGGCAGCAGCCAACAGAGGAGATGGAGATAGAATTTGGAAACCTGGCTCCTAAAAAATGGCACCCTGTGGGGGAGGCCAAGGAGGGCGGATCGCTTCATGTCAGAAGCTCGAAACCATCCTGGCGAACGTGCTGAAACCTGTCTCTACTAAAAATACAAAAATTAGCTGGGTGCCCTCCACCATGCTGACAGCTCCTCTGTCATTCCACCACCTCCCTCAGAGTCAGCTAAAATACACTCATCCTAAATGAACGTATGTCATCTTTTTTCTCTTTAAGACCATCTGTGACAGTCTAGCCAAGCCTGACTAAATGGAGACTGTGCTTGTAAATGACTGCATTCTCTTAAGGAGTGTCTTGGTACCCAGGAAATCCTATAAACTGTTTTAAGGAGAAAGGAAGGAGGCCAAGGAAACTCCAAGTGGGGGACTGGAGCAAATCATCCTGACTTCCTCTGATATCTTGCTGGAGTTTGCATTACTCACTGACCTCATGGGATTAGCATCTTTGGAGAGTGAAAACTGCATCTCATAAACATTATCAAGAACAAACTGAGTTACCCTTAGACAACATATTTGACTATTTTTGAGCACAAAGGGTCTTTGGAAAAGAAACCTAGATCTTTCTCACACTTGCAAAGTTTGGGGTCGGGGGTTGAGAATTTAAATTAATAGGTTTAAGAAATGAAAATGTGCACCAACTGAAAGACAAAAATAAAATACTCCCCAGAACGGAAATGGACATTCTAAGTCAAAGTATGTAGGCGCTTTCATATACTTCATCTTATTTAACTTTTTAGTAATACTTTAATAATTTTACCCAATTGAACATAACAGACAGATAAGGCCCAAGGAGGAGAAGGAACTTTCCCAAGTTCATAGTATTACTGAATGACACAGGTGAGGTTCAAATTCACATCACTCATCCAAAAACACAGGGCCTTTCCCAGAATGACATAGTTGTCTTTCTTTAATTTCACTTAAAAGAAGCTAGGCAGTTCAAATTTACTCATGGATAAAAATTTCCCCTTGTATAAATTATGCCACTTAAATTTTGCTCAAATAATGGGAAAAATCACGTTGGGAAAAATCATGTCAGGAAAAATTTGGGATTAAAATAGACTCAACATTATAAATAGTAACACTGGATTTTTCTTTTGTTCCAAATTCTTAAAACTGAAGAAAAAAATTGCATACAATCCTATAATTTGACTATGATCAATAGCAGCATTTTGGGAAGGTTTCTAGAGATATTCTGTTACTGTTTTTGTAAAATTAGACTGTATTTCCTTTTATACTAACATGTGACAATAATTTCATATCATTTTAACATTTGAAGCATATTTCTTATGTTATCCAGGGTTTGTTATTTAAATCTAGACAACTATCCAAAATTACTCCAGTCCTCAATGCATTTATAGTTCAGTTCCAAAAACTAATAAGACAAACATAACTATAAGCTAAGCATGCTTTAGTTACTGTATTATTTCACAGAGCGGACATTATGAATTTGAGTTCATAAGCTAACTGGTGTTTGTTTAACGGTGACAAAATTATTAAGAGTTAATTCAAGCCAACTTGACATGATCCCTGTTTGTTTTACACAAAGTAATTCAGAAATTCACAAAGTAATGCTTAATCAAAGAGCAATACTAAAATTGAATACAATATAAACATTTAAAACATATACCTTTATTCATCTCTTTTCTATGCACCCATTCCCTTGACAATTTCATCTGGTTTCAAAGCTTAAATACTACATATAAATTAATAATCCTGAAACTTATGTCTCCAGATCAGACTTCCCCTTTTAATAGCAGGTGTATAAATCCAAGGATACACCCTGCATTTCTATGCAGATGCCTCACTGACATCCAAAACTTAACGTGAACAAAATGAGCTCCTGAGTTTTCTCTGCAAAATCATTCATCTTCCAGAATCATCTTAATTTTGGCAACTGTATCCTTCCAGGCGTTCAACTCAAACACCAAGTTATCACCCTCAGCCCCTCTCTTTCTCTCACACATACCCAACTTGTCAGTTAATTATGCTTTTTTCCACCTTCAAAAGGAGCCCATCCTCCCATCCCCAGCACTACCCCTTTGGACCAAACCAACATGGACTTTCATTGGATTATGGTAATTGCCTCCTAAAGGGTCTTTGCTTCTGTCCTGGTTCCTGTAGACATTATTCTTCAGATAACAGCTAAAATCAGCTTGTAAATCGTCTTTGTAAAATGTGTATCAGGTCCTGTGATGACTCTGCTTAAATCTGACCCACAGTCCAAAGAGCACAGGAGCTGGAGCAGATTCCAAAGTCAACCAATAGTGAAGGAGCTGGCAGAGAAGCTGGTGTTAGAATTGGGTGGGGCAGAGGGACTGTTAGTCAGGAGGACGACGGAGCCGTGAGATGCCCTGGATGGGGAACCACACTCAGTCCACACCAGCCAGCAACACCCCTAAGCAGGTGCCACCTTACATTTACAGAACAGAAGACCCTTTGCCGAGAATCCCTGCACTACAAGACAATGCCAGCTCTACATCCATCTTCCTCTACACCCAGAAAGGGCATGAAGAAGGTCATGTGGCTGAGGAAATGTCTTCTTCAAGAGGAAACAGGCATGACATCAAGTGACTGGTCATTAAATTGGGACTTTTTCATACATGTATACATGAGACATCAAGATTAATATCTGAAAAACAGAATTTTTCAGTTATTAATAGGTTTGTAAAGTGTTCATCATACTTAAACATCCACAACCTATGTTTACATTTACCTACTTTGATTTGACAGATAAATTTTAGGCACTGATGTTAAAGTAATTTACTATATTCTTACAGAAATGAGTGGCAGAACACAGATTAACATAGGTCTCCAGAATTCCTGTCCTATTCAGTATTTGAGAAAAGTTTTAAAATTATGAATAAATCTGCATAATTAGAGCACTATTCAAGATGATTTTAATTTTGTAGTCTTATGAGAATTACCTAAAAACTGAGGTCTAAATAAACAAGTGTGGCAGGAAAGAAATCAGTGTCTCGCCTTTTCTTACCATTTTCAAACATCTCTCAGCAACTAACGAATTTGGAAGAACCAAATTTTGGGTGCATATAGACTGAAATTAATTATCTAGGAGATTAAGCAAAAAACTGTTATCTATACTTTAAAAGTGAGATCCAATAGGTAAAAAAATTAAATTTAGTATAATTCTGTTTCAACAAAGCCAAGTCTTCTGGTATGGAAGCTTGGGTTTCTGAGGACAGATGTTCTCCTGTTGGTTCCTGAATATCACAAAGAAAAACAGAAAAAAAGAAATCATACCTCTTCCTTCTCTGCTTCAAAAAAATATTTTGTTTTCTAAGCATGGGAATATAATATAATCATTAGGAGAAAACTGGTATACAGTGAGATATTTAAGAGTCAGAGAAAAAACTGTTAAGGAGAAAGACAGTATTAAGAGGTTCCAAATGTACAACATAGTTACTTTTGTAATGGGAGGTGAAAAACAGGGCCTGAAAGAAGCATCTCTGACCCTGCCTCTCCCTCTATGTCTCTCTCTCACACACATATATACCTTTCTATATATGTATCTATGACAAGATTCAGTTACAAATCTATCAGTCTATCTCTGTCTGTCTATCTATCCACACACAGTAGGAACTGTATATATTTCAGTGACGGGGATATCATCTGTGTGAGTGGGAAGGAATGCACAGAACTATGATTCAGAAGAGGATGGGTGACCCAGAGAATTACACAGTGGATTCAGATTTGCAGGAAGCAATCAGTCTCTGTCAGAGACTGTCAGACTGTCAATCAAAACATACAACGGAAGGCTATCTGACCCTTTCAGATCTTTCCCCTAACCCAGGAATCTCTTCACACTAAGTCCAATGATATTTAATACCTTTTTATTAAATTATTTAAAAATAAATAGGATGACAAAAGAAGTATAAAAGAAACAGTGGGAAAAAATAGTAAAGCTTATAAAATCTATCAAACTTACTTTGTTTTATTATTACTTGTTTTGAGACTGGCTCTTGCTCTGTACCCCAGGCGGGAGGGCAGTGGCATAATCACAGCTCACTGCAGCCTCCACCTCCCAGGATCAGGGGCTCCTCCCACTGCAGCCTCCCAAGTACCTGGGACCACAGGCACATGCCACCATGCCCAGCATGTTTTACATTATTTTTGTAGAGACAGGGCCTCCCTATATAGCCCAGGCTGTTCTCAAACTCCTGGGATCCTCCTGTCTCATCCTCCCAAGATGCTGGGATTACAGGTGGGAGTCACTATGCTAAACCATAAAAATCTATCAAATTTTTTTAAAAAAATCAGTTACCACTACTAGTAAAATTCACCTAAATATACATAAACTGTAGTCCACTTAACATGATAAAACACATCTAGTTCACCTCTAAATCAAGGCTCATGCTTAAGAGTGAAATCTTAGAAACCATCACTCTTGAAGTCAGGAACTAGAAAAGAATTACCAATATTCCCACTTTCAATTAATATTTTACATAAAGTACTAGCTGAGGTAATTTGAAAAAAGTAAGTAAGAAAATTTATAAAGCATGGAAAGGAGGAGATAAATATACAGCACAATTTTGATATAATTTCAAACTGGAAAACCAAATAAAATCAATTGTTTAACAAGCTATTTTAAACTAAGAAAGAATTCAATAGGTAACAGGAAATAAATTATCATAAAAAACTAGTTTTTCTAATAAAAAAACAACCAACTTCATAAAAGAAAATACTTTGTATCAAAACAGAAACTTAAAATATAAGGGAATTAACATGAAATATTCAAGACCAAATTTTTAAAGATGTAAACACTCCCCAAAAAAACACCAAAACATAAATAAATGAAATACATATCTTTGAAGTCTACGAAATTTTAGCAAAAAATGAGAACGTTCATTATATAATGATATGAAAAATGAGAATGTTCACTATATATTGATATGAAAAACTTTCAACATATGTAGATTTGAGAAAGAAGGAAAAGAAAATGAAGTTTATATTATGTTTTCATTGGTGAACAAAGGAGGGAGAGCTAGAATTTTGATGAAGTTGGTTTATGCACAAAGCAGCTCTGAAAGATGAACAGGAAACTAAAGACCCTGACAACCTGGAGAAAAGCAGGTGGAAAAAGACTATACAGCTAGAGAAAGTGTGGGGGGTGGGGAGACCAGAGGGCACACATTGTCAGGTTTTAGATTTTGTGTCTTGTGCAGGTTATCTCCATGACTAAATAAATTAACAAAGTAGATAAATAAATGAAGCCTTATAAGAAATAAAGGTTTTCTAATCTGTTTCCTTCTCTCTCATGTGCCCATGTGCTTGGGCCTGCCCATTCTCTCTCTTTCTCTTTCTCTCTCTCTCTTTCTCTTCCCCCGCCTCCCCCTGCTTTCTCTTCTCTCTCCCCTGTCTCTCCTCTTTCCTCACCCCCTCCCTGCTCCCCCTCTGCCCTCTCCCCTCTCTAATTCTATGTTGGATTAAACGTATCATCACAAGTCCCAGGCATTTCTTGCTTCCTTTCTTCTGGAACTGGACTCTCATCTTCCTCAAGTGCATTGTAAGTATTCTAGTCCTCACCACCCCCTTAAAAAAATCTTCACAACCAACTTCCTTAATTACTTTTAAGAATTATTGCAAGCTTTCTAAGATATTATAAACTCGGGGACAGATGAGGTAAATAAAAACTTGATGCCTTTTCCTATTTTGTTCAAAAGCTAAATTTCCATGTATTTGCACTCCCAGATGAAAATAATTTGATTTATGAATTTCAGTAAAATCTAGCCAGTTTTAAATTACCTAGAATTTCTAATATGCACTTATGATTTTGAAAGTACAAATTATTATTTCCATTTGAGAGCTTGAACTGTTGCTGCCTTTTATTTCATAAATAAAATTTTATCTTATTTGAGTAGTATAAAATATTGGAAAGGACACCCTATGCAGGTCTCACATATCTACATTCAACTTCAGTTTTTATTGACTTTAACAATTGTGATAGCTAATGACATCTCACTTTAAATTCATCTATATTTTACCTACAAAATAATCATTCTTACTGAGTTTAAGTGCTAACTTACAGATCATTAAATATTTTAAATAAATGATTCCTGTGGTGAGCCTTTTTCTAAATGAAAAATTTTTTAATGTAAAATACTACCTCTTAATCTGTGGTTAGGAGTTTTTGTATTTTTGCTTCACAAAGTTAAATACACACATACATAATAGTTATATATATTTCATAAAAATAATTTTATTCCTTGATGTTTCTTGGTAATAATATATAAAGGGAACGTATCATTTTTGGAAAGTTGGTAACGTTTTTACAAATGTCGCAGAAAGTAATGTGGAATTCTTTCTTTTCAAAACAAAATCTATTGCACCAGAAAAACATGGTACCATGTATTATCAAGGAAAATATGAGAAATTGTATTAAATGCAAAACTAGCAACTACTACTTTTCATTTGAAGAATAAGATTAAATGATTTTCTTTTTTTCTTCCTTTTTTTCTTTTGAGATGGAGTCTTGCTCTGTCACCCAAGCTGGAGTGCAGAGGCATGATACTGGCTCACTGCAACCTCTGTCTCCCAGATTCAAGTGATTCTCCTGCCTCAGCCCCACATTAGCGGGGATTAAAGGCATGCGCCACCACGCCAGGCTAATTTCTGTATTTTAGTTGAGATAGGGTTTCACCATGTTGGCCAGGCTGGCCTCAAACTCCTGACTTCAAGTGATCCACCTGCGTCACTTTCCCAAAGTACTGGGATTACAGGCGTGAGCCACCTTGCCCGGCTAAATAATTTTCTTATTTGGAATATGTATAAAGTTTTTGAAAATCATCTTGGTCAATATTTTGTAACTTAGAATTCCATCTAAAGATCAACAAGGGTCATAAGGAATCATAAGAGGAAAATGTAGAAGCCAAGAAAAAACCAAGGTCCTACTGCCATCTATGTTTCAAACATACCTGGTTACATTGATGAAATTTCTTAACCTCCAGGCATCTGCGATTCACCATCTGTTAAGCTTGCCCTGCCTACTTCACAGGAAGACCACTTTTACATAAATGGAATTTCAATAAACAGTTTTATTGTGTTTACAGGCTCATTCATAAAACCAATATAATAATAAACCTCTCAAGAGTAACATGAGGGTTAAGTAGGAAGTATAAAAAGGGCTTTGGAAACTTACAAATGCAACTCAGCAATAAAGTTATTCCAGCAAAAGAGTAATCAAATTAAACTATTGCTTATCCATATACTTTGTCCCTATCCGAGTGATTTACTGAAACATAGGAATGGTGTTTTCCTCATCCATAGTTCCTCATGCCTAGTATCAAGTTTAACATGTTGAAAGAATAAATAAATACATTTGATTTTGTAGTTGGTGGTTTGATGAGAGTAGAAACAATCTCTTTTTATTCTATTGCCTAGTGATGAACAAGAACAAATTAAGAATTATCAAATATAACAAAGAATGAATCTGACTACTATAATTAAGATAGATTTAGAACAACTTGAAATATAAATTATTTTGCAGGATGCTCAACATCACCTACCACCAGAGATATACAAATCGAAGCTATGAAATATTACCTCACATCTGTTCCAGTGGCTATTCTCAAAAAGATAAAAGATAAATGTTGACAAAGGTGTAAAGAAATGAACTCCTATGCACTGTTTGTGTGAATATAGATTAGTATAACCAGTAATGGAAAAAGAGTATGGAGACTCCTCAAAAAAATTAAACAGAACTACCATATAACCCAGCAATCCCCTTCTTGGATATACAAGCAAAAACAAATGAAACCAGCACCTCATAGAAATAGCTGTGCCCCCATGTCCATTGAGGCATCATTCACAATAGCCAAGATATGGAAAGAACCTAGGTGTCTGTCAATGGGTGAGTGGAATATGAATCAGCTTTACAAAAGGAGACACTGCCACTTGTGACAGCATAGATGAAACGGGAGGGCATTATGTCAAGAGAAATAAGCCAAGTACAGAAAGAAAACCTGGAAATTATATGCATAATCTTGAAAAATACATAGAAACAGAAGAGGAACGATGGTTATTGGAGTGTTCCAGTCATGGAAAGGCGATATGTCAGTCAATAGCATGAAGTTGAACTTACGTAGGTTCAACTACAAGCTAATATACAGCATGAAGACTAGAGCTAGTAGTGTTACGTTGTATACTGGAAATTTACTAAGAGAGAAGATGTAAGATGTTTATACACACACACACACACACATGCACACACACATGCTGACTATGGGAGGTGATTAAATATATTAAATATATTGATTTGCTTGAGTATACTTATTTCACTATCTATATGTATATTAAACTATCATATTACATACCTTAAATACAGACAGTAAAAAAGGGAAAGAAAAAATTGTTTTGGTGAAGAAAATATAGTATATTTAATATGCATGCAGATTTTAATTTTATCAAAGGCAAAGTGAAATAAATATGGCCACTTCTCCCAATGCTGTGGATTTCTAGACTGAGTTAAAAATCATGGCTTCTAAGCAAAATGAAAATGCATTTGGTACTGCAGTCCAAAGTCACTGTATCCTGCTTGCATTAGGACTTGTTGGGATTGCTGATTCTTCAGGAGTATGCTCTGAATAGGGTAGAATTTTCCAAACACATTAGTAAGGTATGAGTGTCTGTCTTCCTTCTTGGAGGACCCCTGAACTACAGGGTGCACAACTCCGCAGACAATGTAATAGTCTTAGCATCTCACTGCTATCGTCAGTGGGGGGGGGGGGGGGGCAAAAAAAAAAAAGAAACTTCCTAATTTGAACATGATGACAGCTGATTTTCACAGAAAGAAAAATTTGGCAGTCCTCAGACAGGAAAATGACAGTAACTTGAACTCAACTACTCGAATATTTCAGGAATGGTTGTTTTCTTCTGCCACTTAACAAAGTCATAAATACTACTAGCATGGTACTGCTTTAGATATCTCAACAAAAAATGATTTGTCTTTTGTGAAATACAAAGACCTGACTTCTATTTTCTATACCTAGCTGATCTTTTCAGATCTAAGCTTGGTGGGGTTTCAGCTTAGAGCGCTAAGTTATCATTTCTCTTCACTTCTGGCATTACGAGAGTCTCAGTGAGACACAGTTACATAGTATCTTGGTGAAACAGTATTGATCTCCTTTCAGCAATGAACAGAGGTCAGCTTTCTATCTGGATACTTATCTATCTGACTTGTACACCTAACACCATTAAAATCTATTTGAGTGCATTAGTGGAAATGGATTCTATTATACAGTCTCATGGGAAACCCACTAGGAAGTCATAGAGTATAATGTAGATGGCTCCTTTTAAAGACATTTCAGGCAATTTTCTTGCCATGCCTTAACTTCATTCCCACTGGCTAATTGGGAATAATCCAATTACTACAATAGTCATGATTGATACCCAGGAGTTAGGAGGAATCTCTCTCAAGGAGTGAGGTTGGTTGTACTCATAATATATGTTGCAATTTCTGAAAACAAAAAGAGGGTTTAATATTTTGGAGTACATAATAATGTGAAATATACCTGATACTCATGATTCAAGTCACTAAAGTGTATTGCCTGACAACATGTCTATTTTGTGTCTTGCAGGATCTATGTATGCCCTTGCATAATAGGATGAAATTCATTTTGCTGAAAGTAAACACAAATATTGTACGTTGTATGAAAAGAGAAGAACATTTAAAAGCAAATAATAATCAGCAGTTTCTTTAGCTAATAACCTTACATACACATCTATCTTAGGTTTTACCACATTTTTGTTGAAATTATGATAAACATGTACTTTAATAATCATCAAAGGAATTTTGATATTTCCTGTAAGAATCTAAAATGTGAATGCAATATGCTTTCTAATGTAAAAAAAAAAAAAGCAGTGCCTGAATCACGGAGGACTTGGTAAGGTATTCCCATTGCCTTCCCAGAATGAACTGTCATAGGGAACTAGATTCATCCTGCATATACAGATCTCTTAAAAAGTACTTTGAGTAATTTGCCTAGAGAAGTGCATCCAATCTCTGGCCGCAAAGAATGTAAAAACAATTTTTAAAAATATCGTATGATGCTGTGTCAGGCCCATTAAATATGAATCAGTGAATTATTCTTCTAGTACTGAAAATGGTTTAGAAAATCTATCTGCACTTAAGTGAGACATTGCAATTTGTCATTTTCCTATAAGACAACTAGAACTCCTCTTGCAAACAAAACAAAACATGGGTGTTTCAGAATGCTTTTCATGATTTTTAAGACAATAATTATACTCTCAAAAAAATATTGACCTTGCAGTTGTAAGAACAGTAATATCAGGTTGGCTAATGAATACTGAGGCATAGGCTATGTCAAATTATATGTAAACATGTGGTTATTTATATCACTACTGATTACAAGAAAAGCTAATAAGGCCCATTCAAACAGAATAACATTTCCTACTTTCCTTATAACCCGTGTGGCATACTATAAAGTAAAATCAGACTTAAATATACAAATAACAGATTCAAATATAATATTTATGTCACCTATAAGTAGCTGGGAGTTCATCTGTATAAGTACTATTACAGTAGGTCTTAATATCTATGTGTTTATACCCTCAGTGAAATTTTATTAAAATAGAATTGACATAATTTATTATGTGACATTATTTAGAAAAAATAAATGTAAGTTTCACACAGAAACTGAATAAACTGATTTTTTAAACTGTTGAACACCATTTTAAAAGAGGTATCTTGGTAAAAATAATCAATGATTAGCTTTTCACACTTTTATCACATTTTTTTAAAAGTGAAGATATAGAGGATAGCCTTGTAGTATGAATCAGGTTGATATATTAAAGTAGAATAAAGGCTGTATTTTTAACTTTGAAATCTGATACAAGTATACTTTACTATTCAAACTTCAAATACAATATGAATGAAAAAAATCATACGGGAATTTTTTTAAAGATTATTACTGCTGTATAAATGATTTGGGTCTAAAACATAAGCCTCTAACATTTTGGATGAAGGAAAAGTCATGAAAGAAAAAATGTTTTAAATATTTACGCTTGCTATTTTAAACATAAAAATGGAAATCTGTAGCTTTGGCTATTTGCAAATCTGACTTTTCAAATTAAATATATTCTGAAAGGTGTATACATTTTATACATTATGAAAGTGTACCTTTTATAAAGAAGACATTAAAAACAAAGAATCCAAGTGAAGGTCGGTGAATAAAGATGAAAAGGTGAAATTTACATATTATTGCAAGCTGTTTATTATCATGAGTAAAATATTGAACTTCATTGGTACATGAATGACCAAAATCTGATTTTCTTCAACACCAATTTTCCTAATTAGCATCATCATCAACCAGTTCTAGGAAGTCCAAACAAAACTAATAACAATAATGGTCATAATGTTGTTATGCTTGTGAAACCACAATAATATAAGCAAAGTATTGACTGTTGCTGTTCTCCATTTCTATCATTTTTTAAATTTGATAGCCCTGAAAATACATAGTTATCATGTGAGCTCCACACTGGTATGTTGTGCAAAAAGATTTCCATTTTGCGAGCTCCTTTTCAGGATATTTCTAGTTTTGAGACCTGCCTCTATTTCAGAAGCAACATGGGGTTCATCTGAAATGTACACTTCTCTAAAGAAGCCTCCTGAAACGGTCACAGCTCATCCTTTCCTGATTTGCATTCTCAGAAAAATTCCAGCCTTGCTTTCCGCATCTTGAAGAAAATCTCTATTTATCCAAGATAATAGAGAGACAATTTACTCTGCTTATTTAATAGCGAGTACCTTGAGTTATATAGGATTTGCATTGCATTTTATCAGAGCTGTTCGACTGGAACTGAGTGTAATGCTCACGACGTTGTTAAGGGAGTTTTGAGACCTACTTCCGACATTTTTTAGACTCTGGTTGTGGGACTGGGTTCACATTCTGGAGGAGTTATTTTAACACTCCCCCAGTAGACACGTGGCATTCACCAGGAAGTTATTACAATGTAGAGTGGAATTCTGATATCACAAACGAGTGGTAAGAACTTTCTCATAATGGAATGTTCTGGTCACGATGTGAACTCACATCGTGACCAGTTCAAGTCACTGACAAATGATCTGTGATACACAGAATGCACAAATAACACACAGGAAAGCAAAGATGGCAATGCTTTGCAAAAGATCAAAATGTCATCTGGGCGAGCTATGTGCATCTAGATGAATAAGAAACCTAAAGTTGTTTATATTAAAGTTGGAAGTTTTCAGCTGTGGCTTCATCACCCACATTAGAGTCAGAAAAACTCTTTTGTGTTTCTGCAGCCTTGCCCCCCTTCTTTGATCCTTTGTAGTGATGGCGACTAAGTGGGTAGTGAGTTCTTAAAAAAAAAAAAAAAAAAAAAGCTTTTGTATTCCCGAAAGATGGTGATTATCACCAAAAGCTTTCTCTTCTAATGACTAAAAATAGAGCACTCCACCTGTTAGCTGTGGTTCACAGAATTTGTTTTTATACTGCAGGTCTTTGTGCTCCTTAAGTCTACTTCACATTTTTTTACTTCCTTTTTCAAGTAAGACCTCAATGGACAACGCTTTAATGAGAATCCAAACATTGCGAACCAGAGGGACAGGACTATTTGCCTGTCTGACAGGTGAAACGTCCAGAGCCTCCCATCAACTTCTGCAAAACAAAGAAACTCTGGATCATTATTTCAAGGTACTTCATCATCCTCCCTCCTCTGTTGCTCTGCTTCCGTTCTATTTCATCTGTTCTAATTTTATTCATTCTCCTCCTTCTGGAACTTTCACTTCAGCATGGGCTGGAGTATGACTGCATGTCCTTTCCTAGGTTCTGGCTTGTATTAAAAATTACAGTAACACAAGAATTAACCTGAAGATGCAAATGGATAAGAAAACTAAAATATCATTGAGTTTCAAAAACATTATTGGAAATATGAAGAGCCGAAAAAATAGCTTTTTATGAATTTCTTCTGGGAACTGTACATATATATTCAGAAAAAAATACAAGGATGAGATGACTGGCTTGGAAAATGAGACCCCTACATGTCATGCTGGAATAACAACAGAAAGCTCATGAACTGTTTTCTAAATGGAGTAATTGAGGTTGATGTCTGGGCTTTCTATTGGCTGAGCAGGGTTAGGAAGCTGAGGCCCTTCTGCAACTGAGCATAAGTTCTACAGGGAAAATTCTTTGTCAATCCACCCTAGGCTAGCATTTCTCTCTGAGAAATGACTGATCCATGATGAAAAGGCCACTCAGCAGGACACCCAAGCATTTCTGTTTTCAGACTAAACCAGATAATATCTATCAGTGAAGGCTATAACAGTAATTAAGTGATTTAATTAAGTGTTTTAGAAACCCATGAACAATGATGATAAAAGAAAATTTTCACAGAAACACTAATTCTCTCCATTGAAAGCTTTGGAAAACTTCCTAAGTGCACTATGTATAAGTAAGCCCCTGTATTAGGTGAAGATAGTGCTAAAAGATTGGGGAAAATAACAAAAAGAGAGAATGATTTGGCACATTAAATAGAAACTGAATAGTGTATTTTGGGTGTGCTTTTTCAGAGAAAAACGATGCAGCACTCCACTATGCAGATGCATGTTCTTACCGAGCACCTTCGATCTGCTAATTACTGCCAAGTTCGTATTTCCATGATCTAATTCCCCCTTGTAATCCACCAGGACCAGCTTTAGTAGTCACCTGGAAATAACTCGAACAAGCAAATCCCCTGTTTTCTGCCAGCCATCTTCCTCTTCCCTCTTTTTCTTTTCTGAATCTCAGTTAAGGCCTGCTGTTTGCTTCCAGATGCTAAATTTGGAACATAAATGTTTGGTACATGTATATATTTGGAATATATATATATATTTAAAATATATATTTTGGATATTTATATCACCAGTATGTACCTACATATACATATATACATACATACACCAAATATATGTTTTATACATATATATATATATATATATATATATATGGTATATGGTGTATATATAGATTTAGCACATGTAGATATTTGTAACTATATATAGGTAAATATATACATTTGCTGTATATATTTAAATGTAGGACCACACCTATATATACCACATATATACCAAACATAAATATGGTATATATAGATGTGATCCTATATATATGTGTGTATATATATATATATAGGTTATATATATACACACACACACACCATATATATGTGTTTGATATATATATGATATATATACTCATTTGGTATTTACATATTCATATATTATATATATATATTTATATTTAGTATGTATAGGTGTGATCCTATACCTAATGATGGGCGTAAAATGCACATGTATGATTTCGGTTAACATAAAATATTAATATTAGGTATTTATATATTTTAGTGATTCTCTCTTTAAAAATGGTTGTTTGCTTAAGTAATTTGGTCCTCATTGCATGATACAAGACACGTGTTTAGGAAAGTTTAGTTTGCACAGTATAAATTCCTGATGGCAAGAAGCATGTTAATCTCTTTACCAATTGAACGTATAGCACACAGCACAGTGCTGGCATGTAGCAGGTGCTCAGAGAATATTTACTAGTTTAATGAATGATCTCCCAATCTTTAGTTTAGCAGGAGTTGTCCATGTCTTTGTTATGCTTTGTTACTTATACTATTTAACACATGTCCTTCCTATTCCAAATAAAATTCAAAGACCCATGCATGTTAGAGAATCTTAACTAATTATTTCCTAGGTGGATAATGCTTCCACATTAATGGTTTTCATAGTTCTACTTGTGATTGTATTTCAGTAGATGCTCAATTAATATTTCCAAATGTCTGCTGCACAAAAATAACCAGAGGTCTACCGCCACTTAAAAAACTCAAACTTATTTAGCTCAAAGTACCTCAAAACAAAAGCTGGCATTTACTGAGATTAATAAAAGAGGGGAAGGGGAGAATTATTGCAGGAAGAAAGAAGGAATTTGTCTTTGAACATGACAACTTTAAGGTAACCTGCCAGACCTCCATTTGGAGATTGAGATGGACAGCTGGATTTCAAAGAGAAGGGAGATTGTGGGGATATAGATCTGGAATTCGTTACTATACAGGTAGAAGACGATATATTCACCAATGAACTCAATATAGATAGGAAATACTTGGGTAGTCAGCCCTAAATTATTCCTGTAACTGAAACCAGAAAAAGGAGAAAGCCCAAACAAAGAACATGAGTACAGGCTAACGAGACAGGAGAAGCATCAGAGATCTCAGGAGACAAATTAAAATGCTGTTTAAATAAAGAGGGCATTATAATAGAAAATTATGCTGAGGAGGAAAGAAAGTAAGAATAAACATCTGATCATTATATTATGAAATGTAGTCATTGATGATCCACATAAAGGTGCTTTTTATGGAAATTCTGAAGACAGTAACTAATTGCAGTAGGTTCAAGAGAGAATTGGAGGAAATGAAAAAGGAGGAAAATAAAGTATGTACAACTTCTTCAAAGAGATTTGCGGCAGAAGGGAGCAGAGAAATGATCTACAGCTGAAAGGAGAAGTGGGTCACACAAAAGTGTTTTTTAAGGTGAATAAAACACACACAGTGCGTTTTTATGCTATTGAGAATGATGCATTAGGCAAATTTTGATCATGCTAGAGAAAGATATATAAAAAAAGACATTAATCTGTGAGCTGGTGAGAAAGGTGAGAATGTACACTTCGCCTGAGTGTCTAGTTGGAAACAGAAGACTAGCATTGTTTTAAAGTTCCAGTGGCTTTTGAAAGCTATGCTTACAACTCAAACTTCCTATAAAACTGTGGGGAAGGGTCTCATAAACAACTTAACACATGGGAACTGTGTATAACCACTAATGAAATAAAAGTTTTCCATGGCAATCACAGTGAAAGCAAAGATACTCCTAAGTTCTAATCTTTCTTTTGAATTCCTAAGGTGACATCAACGTAATCTGAAACTTCGGCGGGAGTTTTGATTTCCATCACTTCCATTGGTTGCACACACTGCAGGGTTAACACACAACAAATCACTTCTACTCTCCCGATTCTGAAACTCATGCTTCAGAGCACAGCTGCTCCCATGTTAATGTTTTAACTCCTCTCAGAAGGACCAGAGAGCAAAATAAATTGTATGATACCTTTATCACCCCTTTTCTTTTCCACATTTAGAAGCATTGAGACGTACTTGGAGAGATTCCCAGGATAATGAGCATGGTCTCAGTGAAGAACAAGAAAGGGATGGAAAAGAGAGGGAGACAGAAGAAAAAATATATATACAGTTTGTGTGTGTGTGTGTGTGTGTGTGTGTGTGTGTGTGTGTGTGTGTGTGTGTGTTTTGCAGGAAACAGAACAACTGTGAAGACAGTTCATTAATCAAAGATGAATTTGGTTCAAATAAATATTTCAGGCTACATATAAAGCCCTTGAAAGACAAAAACATATTCAAAGTAAATTTGTAAACTTGGGAGAAAAAAAGTAGTTGAGTTAGGTGGGGTTATTCAAAGAAAAGTCAGACTTAAAAATAAAGGAAATGAATAGACGGGGAAATTGCTGATTTTCTTGGTTTTTGTGCATAACACTTTAAAGAAATAAAAGCGGTGATGTGAAATAATCTCTCTCAAGAAATGCCTTCTTGTGACTAAATCATGCTTTGTTTCCAGTCATTCATGAGGCAACCAGGACTTGTGTTCTTGGCTGTTGGGATTATTTTACTCATTTAGGAAGGCTTGGGAGTTCTATTTCTTAGTTTAAAGTTCTCAGCCCAAGACTCTAATGAATGAAGACTATGGAGGCTCTGTGGGTTTTGACTCCTACTGAGAGAGACTATTACTAGCTATAACCTGGGCTTGGTTATTCTAGGTTTTTTATTTGCCCTTATGAGAAAGCATGAGATGGCTTCAGGTAGCATTTAACTTTCTGAACTGTAACTGAAAATTAAAGACAAATTCTACTGCTGTTTGAAAGCGAGAATTAATCCTTTCCCACTCAGGCTCCCTACAATACGATACCCACCTCAGCCTGCTTTTATCTTCATCAGAGGCCACCTTCCTAGTGGGATGCCTCTTTGGGATCAGCAGTTTTTCCTTGCACCTCATGATAAACTTACGCGTTGTTCAGGGACTGGAACAAGCTGCATGTAACACATTCCCCTATCTGTGTAAATACTTTTCATATTTTTCCATATTAGAGTATCTTGGTCATTTACAATTTATGATTTCAACTTGAAATAGCTTGCCTTGGAAAGGAGCTAAAATTCATTCAGATGTATCACATCATAATACATTATACCATAACATTCCATTTATCTTTGTTCTTTTGTTCATTAATTCTTAAATACATGTCTATTGAATATTTTGTTGAGTTTGAGGAATAAAACTGAATAAAAATCAACCCATCTCTGCCCTCCAAGAGAAAGCTGGGAATCTAAACTTTGCATGAGTGTCTATTTGGAAACAGAAGACTAGGCTTTGTTTCAAAGCTCCAATGGCTTTACCAGGCCCTAGGAACAGCAGCCACAGCAGCCACTCTACTAGCTTGGGAAGCGATGCTGATTTCTACCACCTGCTCTGTTTATTTGCGGGGAGTGGGTAGTGGGGGCAGGAACAACCCATAGTGTTTTTCTTATTATGTAAGACGTGTGTATTTTCCTATCACATGGGCCTTAGTACCATATCTTTATTCTATTTGTCTATTCTAATGTCACATTCGTAAAGGGCCAAAAATTAAAATGATATCAATAGCAAGAACAATCACAAAAGCAGCAGTATTAACAAGAATGATAGTGATAGTAAGAGAAGGAGGAGAGAAAAACACGAGAAGACTGAGGAAGAGATGTTCACTGCATGCCTCCCCACGCCTGCAGCTTTACATCCCTCCTGCTAGTCCTTCCAACAGTCCCCATCCTTATCTTCATTTCACAGATGACAAGTCTGAGATTCAGAGGCTTCTAATAACGTTCCCAGGACCCACTGTGCAAAAGTGTCCAGCAGCAGAGCACAGACAAAAACTCAGATGTAACAGGCTCCATCGGCAGAACTCCTTCTAGCAAATCGCCTATGGTGTAACTGAAAGACACTTTTCAAGATTCTAGAAAACTTAATCGTAAATAAGACACCTGACGAGATAATAGATTTAAATTCCATGTGTGTGTGTGTGTGTGTGTGTGTGTGTGTGTGTTTCCTGCGATTCTCACTCTGGCCATGCAGAATCCAAGCTTTTATTAGCACTCATAAGTGCTTAAGAACAAGAACTACTTACAAGGGCTGATTTTTAGCATCGATTACTTTTTGAATAATTTTGCCAAGTTCCAGTCTTGCAATACTATCGAATTTTATTTGTACTAATGGAAGGTGACCACTGAGAGAAGCACTGCTTTCCTGACCACCCCAAACAGCAGAAGACACTGAATGAAGGCCCCCAGTAATTGTGAGCTCATCTGGGATGCCACACATCTGCCCCAGCTGTGTACTTGCTCTGACTAAGTGGACTTCCCTTGTAGTTTACATCGTTTTTAGCCCTTGGCATGATAAAGACGAGCAGGCATTTTACAGCCCTAATTGTGCCCAAATCCTCTAGGATTTAATAACTCCAGGCAGTAAATGAGCTTAGAACTTCTTTGCAGGCGAGTTGACATCCACGCTAATTCATTTAGCAAGCATTTATAGGGGCCCTAAAATATGTCCAGACTGCTGGGATGGCAAAGGAGAGAGGGAGGCAGCAAGGGCAGAGAAGTACACAGAGGGGAACAGCTGCATCTGCACTCAAGCACGAAGCTCTAGAGTTACGCTTCTCTTTCTTTCATTTCCACTGTTTCTTTGAAAAAAAAAAATCACCAAACAAAAAATAACTACTAAAAAGACTGAGGTTGGTATTTACAATTATTAAAGCAAATATGTATAGAAGGCACCCATTTATTCCTTTATTTCCTTCATTCATTTATTCAATGTCTACCAAGTACATGTACTGGAAAAGGCAAAACCATGTTGAACATTGTATTCCAAAACAGACTAATTCAGAAAGTTCCTTTCATGAACCACACTATGCAGAAGGAAAAATAAATGGCTAAGGATGCTGGCCTCAAAACAAGCACAAATTAGCAGTGATCCTCACTCTAACAAATGTCTTTTCCCTAGCAGATTATAGTGACTCACGCCCAGAATAACCATCTCTTGGAAGGAAGGAAACAGAGACAGAGGGAAGGAAGTGCAGGAGGAGTTAATATCTACTAAAATCTATTATGCAGCTGTCAGTTTTACACATAATCCTCTCAATAGCGCCACAAGGTAGATACATAGTGCATTCCCATTTAAACAGATGAAGCTACGTGGGATAAGAGGTTAAATAACTTATATGTGATTCCAACACCGGCCTGCAGAGCATTTCTATCCAATACTCTACACTGCATTTTTAATACTTTTGAACAGGTATTTTGTTCATTGGCTACCTATTTTTCCTTTCTCCTACCTATGACTAATAAAAGTAGTATGCAGTACCCATCAAAGTAAAACTGGTAAACCAAGAAACAAACTTAACAACCAAAAAAAAAAAAAAAAACTTCTTTAATGACTTCACTACTAAATTATGGAAAGCTTTCTTATTTTATCATCACTTACCAACCATTTCACAGAAGTCAATTTATTTCTATCTCTGAAATGAAAACTGAATTCAAAGTAAATTGTAAAATTGATCTGGGAAGCTTTTTAAATTCTGGAAAAAACACAGACAGGGATAGGATTTATCGTGATTAGCAAGAGGCTGTATGAAGATTTGCCCCTTAGGCATGTGAAGTGAAGATTCCCCTACCAAAGTAAGAAGTCCATCTTCCAGAAATATTTTGAAGAATATTTTAACATATTTGGAGAAACTGTAACGACAAGTTATTTTTGATTGCACTCATAAACATGAATACAGTTTTTTAACAAAATTTCCATTTTTCATTTACATTTACAAGCTCAATTGAAATATAATAGAGCTTGTACTGGGGATTTTTAAATATATTTACCTGGAAAATTCCTCTGCATACAAGAATGTCTTTTGATTTTCTAACTTTCAAGAAATTTATTAAGTCCTTTTTAAAAATGTGATATACTGAGCAGTACTAAAAAAACAAATTATTATTTATGGATGTGAATTTCACAGTACAGCTTATTATATAGTTATTTAGAGCTTCCTCTGAGTGTTTTATGCATGTTTGTGCAATTCTTCTTTTGGATAGTGAGTCCCTGAAAGAAAGAAGTGGAAAGTCTAACAGGAGTTCTGTGGGTAATAACTTTCCTTGTGTGGTTAGAAGCTGTAAGATAGTTTTATTTCTAGAAAATAAGAACTGTTAAAGACTTAGAAACGTATCTGGTAGAGAAGTGTAAGTAAATGCTAGGCATTAAATGATGTGTTGTTTAACAAAGTTTAACTATATTGTACAACATTATCTTTTTAGGTATTAGAAATATTTTGCTTCTTTTTTATTTTAACCATGATTCTCAGCTGTTACCCATTTGAGATGAAGGGACATTCAAGAAAAGGAGACATCCATTGTTTTCACAGGAAAATAAATTATCGGCTACTTGTTTGAAGATGTTCTACTTGTGCTATCTTTACTTTCATTTTTAAGACCTGTCTCCAAGACCTGGGTATTTTCAGTCTTGGCTCTGTGGGCTGAACTCTCCTTGGTGAAGCCTGTGTGTGTGTTTACCCCAGCCAGTAGCAGGCTGGCCCCGGCATTTCATTCTCCTAGGAGGTCTGGCTTTGGCAAACTGCTTGTTATGCCCTGGGATTCTGTGAAAGCTTCCATTTGGATGATATAAGATGTTGCTGAGAAGTGCTCGGGTTGTTTGAAATCACATCAAATTTGATGGAGAACAAGTCAGTCCAGCAGGAACAAATTGCTGCTTGTTAAAATTTGGAAAAGAATGGGAGGAAAGTTTCCGAAGGGAAGAGCAAAGAGTATTTTGGAGCTGGTATTCAGGCTCTTTTTATACATATGAGGTAATGCTCCCTCACCAATGAGGAACGCCCCTTGTCTTTCAGAATCTTTATTGCTAATACCAAATGCGAGAGGATTCTTCACTCATCTCAGCACTGAAAAAGCCTAAGGTCTTCTCATTTAGATTCCACTGGCTTTTTAAATCACATCTCAAATGCCAGCTACCAAGTTATCAAGCCAGGATCTAAACCTGGATTTTCTGTTGCCAAGGCAATTGTCTTTCTCTCATCAATTTATCTGCCCCAAATAAACTTCTTTCTTCAACAAGGGAGAGGATTATTAGGTAGATGTGCAAGTTTTTAGGAAGATAGATTTCCTTTCAGACACTGAACTTTCTGTAACATTTTAATCCGACTTAGATTAAAGGTCAGAATAATTCGGCCTCTTTTTCTTTAAGGTCTCTTCCCTAGAAGCCCACATACAACTAAGAAAAGAAGTGAAAGACTCTTACTAAATATAATACTGGTGGCAATGATGATAAGACTAATAGAAGCAAGAATGCACTGATGTCTTCCATGTGCTAGACACTTATTCGAACACTTGGCATCCTCTTGCTTTTATCTCCCTAATGTCTCCCTAATAAGAGAAAAGGACTGTTATTCTTCCTACTTGTCAGCTGAGAATTTGAAGGAATTTTTCCAAGGCTGCATAGGCCTTCAGTGGTGGTTCTGGAATTTGAACCGAGGCCTTTCTGATCCAGGGCCCAGGCTTTAAACACATCACACTACTGCTTTATTAAGGATTTACTGATGAGCAGGTAATAAGTTGCCATATTGCTATATTTTGCAATATAAAAATGTTATCCTATTTAATACTTTCCTGAATTTAGTTCAGAGTATATATATATATAATATATAAAACACATATATGTTATTAAGGAGCTGCTAGAGACACTCAGACTATTTTTAGACTTTTTTATTGCCCTGTGTTAGCTTTCATGAAGATGTCTGATTTTCATTGGAAAGCTTTGTTTCTCATGAGCTGTGAGGTGTTTCTTCTACTGTATTAACCCATTCTGTCACCCTAATGCTTTCAAATATCAACTTCTCCTCTATGTTTAATTATCCATGCAGGACAGGGAAAAATGCTGTAAACAATTTTAAAAAGAGACATAAAACCTCTCACACTTTTTATTCTCTTTAGGTCACTGCACACTCTGTTTTGCATGCAGGAAAATTCAGGCAGTTGATTATTCTTGGAGATATTCAGATAATAAGGAGATCACAATGGTTGGAGTTGCCAAGAAAAGATTCCAGGAGAGAGAGAGAGCATTGATTTAGAAAGTTGTAAATAAATCTGCATGAATAGAGAGAACCAGCAGGCCCCTCAGGTGGGCAAATACAAGAAAACTCAAGATGTCAGAACTGAGATATTCATGCATACACTGGGGTCATGAGAGCTGTGGGAAAACCCCAGGAAATGTGAACAGTCAGTCTAGGAAAGTGGGTTTGCACATATTGTACAGGAGCTAAAAGGCAGGGAAAGAAAGTGACACCTAATTATCAAAAGAAATGATTGTTATGCATAACTTTTGAGAAGATAAACTGCAGGAACAAAGAAGAATTTTAGAAAAATAGTTACTGGGATAAAATGGCATACTGCAACCTCTGGAAGCAGGTCCCAGGTTTGTGTCCCCACTGAAATGCTTTTGTATCAACAACCTTTGGGCAAGTGCCTTCACGTCCTCACTGTGTTGTCCCATTTGTGGGGTAACAAAACAGCTCCTACCTAATGCAGAACTGGTATGCAAGTGTTCAGTAAATGTTATCAGCTGTCATCATCATCCTCTTTGTAATGATTCCGGGGCTGAGTCACAGCAAACCATTCCATTATTTATTCTCTCACAGCTTCTTTATAGCTTGATTTTTGCATTTAACATTTTATCATAACGACACATGCACCATGTATGTTCATTGCAGCACAATTCACAATAGCAAAGACATGTAATCAACCTCCATGTCCATCAATGATAGACTGAATAAAGAAAATGTGGTACATCCACTCCATGGAATATTATGCAGCCACAATAGAAAAGAATGAGGCTATGTTCTTTGCAGGGACATGGATGGAGCTAGAGGCCATTAGCCTTAGCAAACTAACAGGAACAGAAAACCAAATAGCACATGTTCTCGTTTACAAGTGGGAACTAACTGATAAGAACACATGGACACATGGGGAGGAACAACACACACTGGGACCTTTCAAAGGGTGGAGGGTGGGAGGAGAAATAGGGTCAGAAAAAATAACTAATGGGTACTAGGCTTAATACCTGGGTGATCAAATAATCTGTACCACAAACTGCCATGACAAATGTTTACCTATGTAGCAAACCTGCACGTGTTCCCCTGAAGTTAAAGTCACAGTTAAAAAAAGAAAACAAAACATAAAGCATCACTGCCAGACACACAACTGACAATTTCCCTTATGGACACTGAGGTTATTGCCAGCAAAGACCCACCTTCTTCATCTCTATTTTTATATTAGCACTACACTTTATACTTTTTTACCAAATGGTTGAGATACAAGACAAAGAGACAGGTTGGATGGATACATCATTTAATTGAGATGCTGAAATACCCAAGCAATAGATAATGGCTTAAATTAATGCAGAGGCAATAAAAAGGCCAGGGAAGATGTACAAACAAATAGTACTGTGGACACTGGTAGCATCTAGAGTAATGGGCAGCATATAGAAGGAAAGGGAGAAGGAGTCAAATATTGCAACCCACAACAACAAAGTCAATCCCAGATAATGAGGAAATAGATAGCAAAAATTGTTTAAAGGAAAGGTGAGAAAGTAAATTGTGACATGTTCATTTTCAGGTAACATCCTGCCATTGAAGTGAACTAATGATAGCATATACTTTCTCCACATGTAACTTGGAAAATAAGAAACGTGGTAATAGTAAAAAGAGAGGTAGGATAACATAACACCAGGCGAATTCTTTAGGACAACGGTAAAGAGGCACAAAGATTTCCGTGCCAGATCTTAAACAGAATTAAGCAGAATATCAAGTTAGTTTACTTGGTGTGACAGACTTTCAAAAGTCTGTTTTTATTTAAAAAAAAGATGCTATAAATCTAATATTTTTCTATCTATACATCTGTATCAGTTCATTCTCATGCTGCTATAAAGAACTTCTTGAGACTGGGTAATTTATAAAGGAAAGAGCTTTAATTGACTCACAGTTCAACATGACTGGAGAGGCCTCAGGAAACTTAGAATCATGGCAAAGGGGAAAGCAAACATGTCCTTCTTCACATGGCAGCAGGAAGGAGAAGTGCTGAACAAAGGGGTAAAAGCCCCTTACAAAATCATAAGCTCATGAGAACAAACTCACTATCAGGAGAACAGGATGGGGAAAATCACCCCATGATTCAATTATATCCACCTGGCCCCTCCCATGACATGGAAACTATGATTCAAGATGTGATCTGGATGGGGACGCAAAGCCTAACTATATCACCATCTATCTATATTTTAAATGTAATTACATTTTCCAACAGTATCCTTTTCATTGTTTGACAAAGTAAAAAAAAAAGTATTATTTGAATTTTATTTTTGATATGTTATTACATAATTAAATTTGCTGCACCATGATTAATGATATGCATTTCTGAATACAGAATTAAGCTCGTTACAATATTAAACACATAAGATGTATGGTCTCGTCCAAGTTGAACTACAGATGTAGAACAGAAAAAATATAGTTTACTTATTTAGGAACTACACATAACTGTCTATTATACTTAAAATTCTTTGTGTGTGTGTGTGTGTGTATGTGTTAGAAGACAATGTCCAAAATTTTGAAGGGTTTGAATAACATACCTCCTCTTGGGAAAATAATTTTAAGCCTTTTCTAAGCTAAACCAAGTTGAAAGTTAAATGAATGTAGTAAGAATAACTGATATATTCTTTTTAAACACACACGTGCACACACACATTTACATGTTCACACACACATGCACACACACACGTGACTTCCTAATAAATCTCATTTTAGATTCCTTGTATTTGTTCAATAATTATTTCTATTAAAGCAATCCTATCTAAGTTGTTGAGCCTGTCGAGTTCAGGTTTGTAAATATAGCAATGCAGAATTTCACTTGGAACTCCTACAGAATAACAGAGCATAGCCATAGTTGACAGAACTAGATATTTTACAGAGAAATTTTACCTTACTGTAACCTTCACAAATGTTTGGCTCAGTCATATTTCCTATTTAGTGGCCTTCTATGCGATATACCCCAACTCTCTACAATATAAAGAGACAAGGTCATGTGACCATTGTCTAGTTGAATTTGTTGTGATGATAGGTGAAGTAACAAATTTTTTTCTGTCCTGTGACTCAATAACTTTAAAAAATCAAAATAAGCTCCACAAGGTCTTTTAACTATAAGTAAGAACAAGTCTCCTGTGGGCCCCAGAAACCATATGCTCAGTGGTTATCATGGCATTAACACTGGAAGCCATAGAGTCCACACTTTGTGTCTAGCACTTTACTAGGAGCTCGTCCTTGTTACCTTGCTCCCTGTCCCTTCCTAAAAAGATATTCTAGTTCCTCTCTTTGGAGTTCTTTTTCTTACCTGCTGCAATAGCCTCCTTTGTGATCTTTCCATGTCTGACCCTTATACACCGTTCCTACTCTTCCCAGAGGGACCTTTCTAAAACTCAGCATTGACGGGTGTTCCCCCACCCTCCATTCTTTAATTGCTCTCTGCAGCAACTTAACTTCCAAATTTGGAGCTAAGGCAACAGCTGACTGGCCAGCCTCCTGCCCAGACATCTTCCTTTCCCCACCCTGAGGTTCAGCATCCTGACAGCGGAATGCCATAGCTCCAGGAACAGTCCCTGGTTAGCTCAAGCAGAATCCAGTGACTTTCTTTCTGTCTCTGCTGCCATTTCATGTGCATCTCCATCATAACTGCTTTCTTGCAGGATGATTGTGCAATGAGAGACTGAGCACCCTGAGATGGACACATTAGCTTACTGTTTTCACCCCAGGGACAAATGGAATCTTAAAATATCTATGTATGATTTCTCTGAAATAATAATAGTAAAGATCTGTATTTTTGAAGATCTTTATTACAGGGTCTTACATTATACTAATGTTGGGATGTAGCTATCAGAAAAAGTCGTTTAAATGCAAGGATTTATTATGGAAATATAGTATTAGAATGAGGAAATAGCAGCCTCTGTCGATTTTTTTTTAATTGGTTATTCTCTTTCTGAAGCATTGAATGCAATCCTAGAATAGACACGGGTAGAATGTGTTTAGAGGAAAGTGAAATGGTAAAAGACAGAAATTTTCTTTCTGTCTTCAAATATGGGTAAGAATATCACGTGAAAAAGGTGTTTTGACTCATTTTTTTGTTATGGTCTCAGATAATGTAACAAGTACCAAACAATGAAAAGTGTGGGAGACATATGTATGGTGAATATGTGCAGCTCTCTGCCTATTCACTTAGAGGATGACAATCTACTCAAGGAGGGTGAGGCTGAAGTGAGCCATCTCTGCACTCAGCATGGGCAAGGCAGCAAGACGCTGTCTCAAAATAAAAGTGTTCTACCTCTTCTCTTAGGTATATTTTCAAAGCATAGGTATAGGATATCCTACTCAAGTTTCAGAATGAATCTTGCAGAAGATGAACTTTAAAGAACTTCTTACCTAAGACATATGCTCTTTTTTCCACAATAACTAACTTTCCTCACTTTAAAGTTTCAAAACAAAAATAAGAACACTTACTAACATATTAATATAATAAAATCGTCATTATTTCTTATAATAAAAATTAACATAAAGACATATACAAAAGAAAAAAATTACTACAACCCAATATCCTAGCAACTGGCTTAAACAATTTTGCCCTTAATGCTTATCATTTAAGGAATAAAAATATTAAATTGACTCACAAGATCCACCCTAATATTTCCCCCCTTTTCCCAGAGCATACCTCACCAGTGGACTGTGTACAGTCTTCTTTTTCAAGTACACTAGACACTTACATAATTGTCAGAGGCCTTTCAACGGAAGACCCTACTCCCATACATACAATTCATTTAACTTTTACTAATTAGCCTTAAAGAAGAGCATCTTTGTGAAATTTTATTACATCACAATGAAGATCCTTACTGCTCTTTAAAAACAGGGAGTTTCTCTCTGAGATCATACTATTTCTATGTTGTAATTTAGCAGGTTGAAAGCACACTATTGTTTATACCACAAGATTATTTAAATAATAAATGACCAGGAGATAAATGTTTTTCTTAAATGATGAAATATGCAGTATTTTATGTCTATCACAAACGTACACAAGTATTATCATAGAATCTGTAAGCATGATAGATCAAAAAAATAATTTCATGCTTTCAATCTTTAGAAGAATGAACTGGCAGTTTTAGATAATAACATTTGCCTCAAGGCCTGGACAACAGGATCGGTGAGGAACAGCAGGATGACAAGAACATACACAGGTTTCCTTCGGATATTAAGATCTGTTTAGTAAATCACATCATTTACATTGTCTTCACTACCCTGGGGTCCTATATCCCAGGCATAGGAGCTTGTTAGAAATGGAGCATCTCAAGCTCCAACTCAGACCTGCAGAATGAAAATCTGCAAACCGTCCCCAGGTGATTCATGTACACTTTAAAGAGTTTGGGTGTTATTCCTACTGCTGTTTTTGAAACAGGCTCTCACTCTGTCACCCAGGCTGGAGTAGAGTAGCATGATCATATCTCACTGCAGCTTCGACCTCCTAGGCTCAAGGAATCTTCCCACTCTAGCCTCAGTGGCTGGGACTTCTGGTGCACACGTATCACCATATTCACCTATTTTTTTTTTTTTTTTTTTTAAGAGATGTGGTTTCACCATATTGCCCAGGCTAGCCTTATACTCCTGGGCGCAAGTGATCCTCCCACTTTGGCCTCCCAAAGTGCTGAGATTATAGGCATGGGCCACTGCAACTGACCAAGGTTAAGTTTTGAGAAGCACATCTCTAAGCCACTGACTGTATCATGATGAAGGTAAGACTGTTGTTTTAAAAATAAATGCCCTACTCTGTTCATTTTTCTTATGATTAAGATTAGAGGTATTTGTTTACTTTTAGTCATTCATTCATATATATGTACATATACACATACACACACGTACATAGAAAATATTTCATAAATATATCATTTAGACATTGGAGCATGTAAAAGAAATGTTTTATTTTTATTAAGCCATTATTATTTGTCAGTTGAAATTGTTATGTGAATGCTGCTTCTAATATGCTTGGAATTCAAAAGCATTTAGTGTTAAAATGGAGCATTCTTCAGTGTCGACAATCAGGTTGGTTTTATTAAAGATGCAAATGTGAAAATGGCAGGTGTCAGAAAGAAAAACAAACGTATAGTCTATTAAATGACACGTCACAATTGCTAAATGCCTAATTATATAAATCATAGTAAATTTTTCTGTAGAGCATTTTATATAAAAAATTTCAATTAAGACCCTAATTTAATGGCCTGTTCATAAAAGATATGTCTATCAGAACTGTTTAAATAAAACTGAATATAAATTGTAAAAATGATACCAAAACCTGCATTTTCTAGAACTAAAGGTGAAACATGGTCAATTGCCAACCACACGCATCACTGTGTTTCAAGGATTATAGCTATTTTCTAAGTGTTTTTGTTTGTATTTTATTACATTAATTACTATGTTAACACTGGCTTTCATAAGAGTCAGTATATTTTGAAAATAAATACACCAAGAAAAATAGACAAACTTTTAATAGAGGAGATCACATTCTTTTAGACATAATCTGTTTTAAAATGCCTGAAGAATTTGAGGAAGAACCAAATTCTTAACAAGAAAAATCCTCAGGTCAGCATATTTCCATTACAATTCTGAACACGAAATGGACACAAACCAAACATGCCAAGAAAAACGTTCACAGGATGGAAATTATCATCATGAAACCCAGGAAATGGTATCCTCAAAGCAAAAAATTGTGTGTGTCTCAAGAACGAGCAGAGTAGAGTGCTTCTCACTGGCTGGTCAGAAATACAGAAGTGTCAAGTACTCATGATCTCCCTGGTTTGAGTTCATTTTTCCAAGCCAGAGTCAATCGTGATTAACCACAGAGAGTGGCTATCCTGATTAGCAGGCCATTTCCCTGGACAGTCAAACGCTATTCCAATTTACAAACTGTCATTCCGATTTATACCTTAATCATTTGTGAGTTTAGTTAATTTGAGTCAAAGCTTTCTTCTGCTTTAACCACTTCTGGATGTATAAGTGAAACCTTCTCTGAACCATGAATTTTAGGTACAGACCTTGAAGTTTTGCATATTACACTTTAGAGGCCTTTGATACCCTCAGGTGATGTTAAAGTCACTTTATCGCAAAAGCGAGTTTCCTGCTGCCCACACTTTTCTGTCCATTCCCACTCAGGTTCTATCTGTTCCCTACATCCAGCCAAGCTAGAAGTTTATAAACCATAGTTTTTTCTCTCTTTCAACACCCACAGAGTGATTCCACGGTATGATGGACTCTTTAAAACATGAATGTGTGAAAGCCAGGCTCTAGAGGCTGGATCCACACCAGGTTGGCCCATGGAGCCCCATTTTTCCTATGAGGCTTTGATGATGATTCAGTGAGGGAGGTATGAGCAGGGACAAATACAACATCTAACATTCAGAGGTGCTCAGGGATGCCAGTTTCTTTGGGTTCCCTTTATACAGCATTGCAGACCAGGCCAAGTGCAGGGACTGACAGAGGGCTGCCTCTGCAGGGCTGGGGGCACAGGCAAGTCCCCACATGGAAAGCATGGCTCAGAAGTGTGAATGTGCCTCATTCATTTAACTTCCCTTCTTCCATTTTGCTTTCCTGAGTTCTGCTGATTTATGTGCCGAGCTACCTGCAACGTATTTCCATTTCAGTGTTTCAGATTGTCTCTTTCGGTTCAGTTCTAGCCTGTACGGGACACAGCTTCCCAATTCTGGGCCTGCTACACAGTCCCCGAATGCTCTCTATAAGTAAAGAATTATATTTATTTTGCACAGGTTTTCCTTTGTGAAAACAATGTATGCATTATCTGTCTATATTTAGAGTAGCTGGCTCAATGATTTACAATTCATGCAAAATAGTAACATTCATATCTTTAGTTGATTGGAAGCAATAATAAACCACTTTTTACAAGAGCAGTTCTAACAATAATATTATTCTCAGTTTTGCAAACGGCCAGCCTTGTCAGATATTATTTTACATAATACTTTTTCTCAGGTCATGGTTTAATGATAATTGTTGTGCTAATTAGTATATGAAACTAGGGTTCTGGTTCACTGAAATCTTGCAGAATTTCTTCATTGATTAACTTTCATGGAGTAAAATAAGAACAAAAAACACCCATAAGGAAGTATGTTTTCCTAATTTAATAGTTTCAGACATTAAAGTTGAACTGAATTTTTAACTGTAATTCTAATGATTCAGCATGTATAAAAATCCAAATCAAAATTTAAAACAATAGTTCTTCAACCATTTCAAATCAGACATATTTAAAAACATACACTTGTTTCAAACATCAACCATTCATAATAAACTTGTATTAAATTGAACTAATATATAAATATCATTCTTTTTATGTAAACCTATTTTTTTATCAATAAAATCTCAAGAAAGGCATAAGAATTTCATGTAAAAATCCATATGTTTAAATCACATTCATACTTTTACAATCAGATTTATCTTATGAAGGTAACTGCTAATCAATGAAACCTTAATTCTGTATACATACAAAGTCATAGATACTCAGTTGTCTTACAAATTTTAGGCTCCTAGACAGAATTGTATTTTTCCTTTGGCAGAAAATTGGAAACCCTATTGTAGCCTAATGGATTACACCGTGGTTTTATCACTAAAGAAAGGCTATACTGTTACAAATGATTAAGTAAGTAGCACCTAGCCTTTAATAAATATTAAATATAAATATGTAGCTCTCAAAGAATGACTATGTAGAGTATTGAAAGAAAGCTCTTAGATACTATTTACCACTGTGATAGCATATATTCCTTCTTAGAGTATCTTAACATTGTTAGAACCCATTCATGTGTTTGTTTGGTCATTTGACTATCTATTCGCTTATTGAAATGCAGCAGACATTTCTTAGATGCCAGAAATAAAATGAGAGAGAGAGAGAGAGAGTAGAGCAAAGGTAGAGAGAAAGAGAGAAAAAGTGGAGAGAAGTAGAGAGAAAGAAAAATAAAACAGATTTTAAGCTTTCACAATTCTTAGCTATTGAGGGTTATATTATTTTAGCATACCTTAAGGGAGTAACATTTTCAACACATTTAAATGTAGAGGAACATGCATTTTTGAACTACCATATGTACAGTGAGATGCTAGGTACAATGAGGGGGTGAAGAAGATACAAAGAAAAGCTAAAACTCTCCTGGGTGGAAGGGCTTCTGAGCTTGCTCCAGGCTCAGCCACTTCTGTGCTATCAAGTCAGCTAATTTCCTTAAGCCATCATTTCCCCATTTGATATCTCATCTGTATACTTGGAAGTACAAGCTAAGAACCAACATAGAGTTTAGAAAAAAATAATCTTCCAAACTGTAAAATATTATGAAAATGAGTTATTTTTATTAAGATCATTTTGTTCTGTCAGCCCCTCCCATCAGAAACCCCATGACTTCATTTGTCCTTCTCCTGCTTTTAAATTAACCCCTCTTTGGGCCCTGTGTCTTGGGCTTTACACCTTTTGATCCAAAATTCTTTGCCCAATTCCATTCTAAAAATCCCTTTTCCATGGAATCATCTAAAACTTATGAACAGCATATTCCAGCCAGAGTAGCTCTTCCTCTAGGTGACATACTTAGAGCCTGATGTCCTTTTTGAAATTCACCAAGAATAGAAACTGTGGGCACTTTGGCAGAGGTTCAAGGGCTATATTTTTAAGTGTTAACTTTTCATTATCCCACAAGTCTCATTTTAAATCAAATGCAGAATTTTCTACTTGCTAATAGGAGTAGACTTGCTTGCCACAATGTCAGGCTCTTTCAAGAATGAGTGATTCGTGTCTTCATTGTCAGTGATGAGAGCCTTTATAAGGCCTGTTTTATAATATCAGTGAAGATGAAGGACGTGGCCAAGTGAGAATGAAATAGTGCCATCTATTCTAGTGATCATGCATTTCATCTGTCACAAGCTGGGTTAGATAATTATAAAATCCAATGCAGGCAGCACAGAGTATGCAGTTCATTTATGCACCTGTTGCTGAGCACATTCTCTGAGTTGCTGGGGCTCATCTACACTCCTTCTTGGTGGCGCTGACAGGTAGAAGCTTCACTATAGCAGCAATGTAATTCTGAAGGCATCACATCATCAAAAGGTAACTGTGGGTTCTCTCTCAGAGAAAACAAGTGATACCTAGCATGTGACATACTCTGCAAACAACATTCTTTAAAAGCAACATTGACTTAGATTAGAAAAGAGTTGTGGGACGTTCCAGTGTAATAAAGTTGGTGATTCAAATGCTGTTCCAAATTAGAGAGGAGGAGGAATAGGAATAAATTCTCAAGCAGGGAACTCATGAGAAGGTAGTGCTGAGAAGCCACTGAGTAGGACCTCCGCACCAGAATGGGTCACCATCCTCTGAGATAGAGCTGCCTGCATGACGAGGGAGTGCAGGTGCTTCCAGCTCCTCCTCCTAAGAGGTTGGAGAGCTTTGGCCAATCTTTACTTACAGAGGGAGAGGAAAAAATTCCTTGTTTTCTTGCCTCTTGGAGAATTTCTACCTTCAGTAATAAACACAGCGTTTTATTGAGGCATGTCTTCTTCATAAGCAGTACTGAAAGCATTGAAAATAAACCTTGTCTTCTACTCTGAACAGAGCATGTTCTATTCATTCATTCATTTCATGAACATTAAGAACTTGCTGTGTGATAGTCAATATTCTAGAACATGGTTTTCACGGGGGAGAGAGACAAATAACAAGTTCGATAAGAACAATACAATAGTGTTTTAAAAGGTGATATGTGTGTTAGAGAAAATTTAAGCAGGAAAGAGAAGAAAGAATGCCCTCCAAAGTAGACAAACATTTTAAAGCTCAAAGCAAATCACTTCACTCTTATGTGTCTTAATTTACGATCCTCCTATGGTGACTATATTGTCACCTGCTAAATGCTCTGAATGTTGTGTTTCCCTTTCTTCTGAAGTGAGCATCATTACCAACCTTCTGCTCTATACTCAGCTGTTGAGTTTGCATGCTTTGTGACAAAAGGCTTTTCCACCTACCATCGTCCTGGTCTTCAGATGAACGAGATGCCAACATTCTGTGGCCCAAGCACATCTAATACTGTGTACAGCCTGGGATAGAGGCTAACGAAAAGCATCCAAACTCAGCCAAAGCATCGTTTGTTAATGTCTCTATTCATTAAACGTTGAGGTCTCTTCTGTCATAACACACACCAGGATATCTGCTGTTGCTTTGAGCAAAGGATAATCAATGACAAACACGCTATTTCTTGCAGAACCTACCATATGTTCTGCCTTCTACTTACCAAGCTGTTTACTGGCTCTGCTGATACATTGTTTTCACTGAGTTAAGTGATCTGTCTTTCAAGCTCTAGGTAGGATTAAGAATAGAAACAGGGGGACTCAGTTGGGCACCCATCCTCTGTTTAAATATGACTGATGAAAAGTCCTTCCTTGGAAGACCAATGATATGCTACCAACCCATGAAGAAATCCCACAACATGTTTTAATGCATCACCTTGGCACATAAACAACCTGCTCAAATTCCTTTCTCTCAAATGGAAACAAGAAGAAGAGCTGAATAAAATCTTTAGAAAGCACATAAGCAAATCATCATCCTTTCTACAAGAGAAGGCAGAGTGCATCATCTTAGTTGAAAATGTGCGCATATGGAAATTAGTGTTCTGAGCATGGTTTTCTGTTTCTCTGAATACTTTTTAAATCTGAAACTAAGGAAGTCACATTTTATTTGCTGCTGCAATATCATATTTATGACCCAAGTAAGGCTGAAAGTCTGGAAAATGTGGCTGCCTATGCATCAGTTCCCATTCCTGGTTAGTTTCTTCGTAATTGTTCTTGAAAGTGTATTCATTAAAGAACAGGCCTTGGGATTACTGGGTTCAGGAATCCGAGAAGATACACGAGGAGATATCATAGTGTTTTCACTCTAAATTATTTATTGGCTGGAATGTCTCAGGAATTTAAATTTTTATTTGGCTAATATTCAAGTTTGTAGGGGATGCATAGTCCACACGAGTTGCAGATATTCAAAAGAATACTCATAAAGTAAAATGCATTTTTATAGATTATGACTTAATTACTGGTTAATCATTGAAGAGGTATTTAGTAGAGTCTTAGCATCACCACTGTGAACATGTACAGACACATATGCCCCTTCAGGAGAGTTATTCAAGAAAGTTATTCTGGTCCTGTTACTGTGAAGGTGCCTTGCTGCAGACACTGGGCGGTAATTCTGCATCTTGAGCTCACTACAACTCTTCATATAAGTTCTAAGATACTGGCATTAATTAATATTTTGCCTTGCCACGGTTACCCGTTCTGACCCTAAAACTGTGTGTGTGTGTGTGCACTCACCCAGGCAGTCTTCACTTGATTTGCTTTCTAATTTCACTGCCTCATCTAATGTTCTCATGAGTCATAGATTATCATAGAAAATAAAATCTATTGATTGATATGGATTGGAACATTCTTAACAAATCTGAAAACTTTTTCATTAAATAAAGGGTTAAATATTATCATGGCTGGGCACGGTGGCTCACACCTGTAATCCCAGCACTTTGGGAGGCCAAGGCAGGTGGATCACCTGAGGTCAGAAGTTCAAGACCAGCCTGGTCAACATAGTGAAAGCCCATCTCTACTAAATATACACAAATTAGCTGGGTGTGATGGCGGGCAACTGTAATACCAGCTACTTGTGAGGCTGAGGCAGGAGAATTGCTTGAACCCAGGAGGCAGAGGTTGCAGTGAGCCAAGATCGTGCCATTGCACTCTAGCCTGGGCAACAAGAGCAAAACTTCATCTCAAAAAAAAAAAAAAGTTAAATAGTATCTTTAGAGAGAACAGAGAATATGGTTCAACATTTTACAAATTTTACTACAGAATTATTCCAAGATTACTTTTAGTTTGACCTGGGAGTATGACGAAATCTTAGCTTAAACATAAAAGCCATTTAAAAATTCAGCAAAGTTACTAAGTGGGCCTTGATAGTGTAAACAGTTAATATATTCAGAAGGTGTTTAGAGGTACTGGCATTTGGCCATGGAAATAAGGTTTAAGACCCCTCTTGAAAAAGGAATTCCAAGAACCGTTAGTGATGACTTGTGGTTAGCACTTGGCTTATTTTATTTTACTCTAGACTTCTAAAACCATGGTTACTTATTCAGGAAAATGTCAACGATCTTGTACAAAGGATAGTTATATGTTCTCAGAATGTACCAGTGTCAAAAGTTTCACTTTAATAATTTCAATTTAATATTTTTCAATTTATAAATGTACCAAGTTAGCAATTTCAATCTAAGAATTTTATTTTAATAATTTTAACAATAACTTATTTCATAAATAACATACACCATCTAGATGCATTAAAATGTGTTAAGTCTGTGCTTATATGTCAAATTGTCTTACCAAAAGATTTTTGCTGGTAATAGGGAAAGTCGGGGTGTAGGTTTAGGGAACAGGATAAAAGCAACTTAAAAATCCCCTATCTTGTTTCATCTCTAGATTGTCAAGTGTCAGTAACAGAAAATTAGGCAAGCTCTTCACAGTTCTCCCAAGTGCCTATTTAACAAAACATTTCTCTCTCTCTCTTTTTATATATTTAATTGAAAAAAAAACTCTGCCTTTTATTTTTATTCACCTTTCTAGAAAGTGTTGAACAGAAAATTTAAAAAGCTGCTTTTTAAAAAATACTTTAGGGTTATAAAGATTCAGTTACCTTAGAGAAAATATGTGTTGCAATTAAATTGTTTCTAAAACCTTTGATTAAATGATATATGAAACTCTTCTATGGGCAATTCCTCTTAATAATTTTATAGTCATTATTATATATTAATGTTAGGATTTTATTTCTTATGTTTTGAAAATTTATCAGCATAGGTCAGATCTTTTTTCACTTTATAAGTAACTCTGAGTGGTTCATGATCCAGCAATGAGACTAGGAGAATATCAAGAACATACACACGTAAATAAAATTAAAGGATTCTAGTTTACTGAAAATCCATGGTTATTGAACTGTGTATTGGGCTTCCCAACGGATACTTAACCTTCGTCATTCAATACCTAATTATTAGATTTTCCAAGGAGGGAAAAAGGTAGTATTTGCATAAAATGTTTCATTGGTTGCTTCTTTATGCTTGTTTTCAGTACCAAGGGTCTACTGAGAGCTGACGAGATAATGGGATTTAGTGAGGGGACTGTGAACACACAGAGAGGCAGGAGTGGGTCTTATTAATTTGGAGAGTCCCATTGCCTGGCATAATGTTGGTGCTTACAGACATGTTTGGAACGACACTTTAAGGGGAGGTTTTTAACCTGGATTCCCAGACTCTCATATGGTGGTTGGCTCCTAAGATTATCAAATGTCTTTCAGGAGGTTTCTCACATCAGGCAAAGTTTGATATGCATGTGCATCATTCAAAGAGCATGTCTATAAAATTAATTTGAATTCTAAGTAGTTCATTATCCTAAATAGCATAAACAGTGTCCTGTACTTTATGGAATCATGAGCTAGATTACTTTTTAAAGTTTCTTTTCTCCCTTTAATTCCAAGATTTTATGATCCTAATAGGTTATCTCACCAACAGATAAAAAACAGACTTTATTCAGGATAAATAAATAGCTACCTCTAGAGTGAAAAATGACACTATCATCCTCAGTGAATTATTGTAACATTTTTAATGGTCAGCTGCCCTTTCTCTGTAACACAGACCAGTTTTCTTTTCCCTGTCAGCAATCTGCTGTGGAGTGGGAGCTTGGTGTCTGACGTCCAGGACATCTGCGTTTGCACTCCAGCTCTGCCCTGTACGTGCTGAGTCAACACCATGTCCTTGGTTTCATGTCCTATGTCTAAAAATAGTGGATTGGTACAAAGTTTAGATTTCTATTAATCATCCACTTTCTCAGTGAAGTATCAGTTCCAGGGTCAGGAAGTCTCATGGAGTTTGAGAGTGGGGAAAGTGCAAAGAATATATGCATATACGCACGTATATATATGTGTGTGTACATGAAATATTGATTAGTGTCTACATTAAATATGTACATGTGAAGTGTGTCTATCTGTATATATATACACATATGTATATACGTGTCTGTGTGTATATATGTACGTATACATATATAACATATATGTGTACTTATGTTATATATGTATATGCACCTATATAATATATATACATATATGTGTTATATATGTATGTGTGTATATATTATCCATTATTTCAGGAACTTCACCCCCATATATTATATTATACATATAGTATATGGTATAGTATATGTGTGTGTATATATATATATTATATATATATAATATACATTATATTATACATATAGTTCATATTATATATGTATACATATAGTTTATATGTATACATATATACATACATCATATAACATATGTAAACATATACATATAAACATATAACATATAGATAACATATACATGTATGTTTATACGTGCATGTATATGTATACATATGATATACATATACAACACATTATATATTTACATGTGTTACGTGTGTATATGTATTGTTATAAATATGTGTGTACATATATCATATGTACATATATAACACACATATACATATATCATATAATACTACATATACACATAACATATATATATATTATATAATATATATATACATAAAACACAGTTTCTCTTTAGTTCCTTACTGCTTCTCTGAGGAAGAAGAAAAAAATTATCATACACAATACTATCATGTCTTTTTTTCTTTCAGTGTATAACTGTGCACCTATTTTGACAATGCAATTTCATTTATGACCATTTAAAATAACCTTCTTTCACCTTGCCTGAAATTGCTTTATGTATTTCTCTGTGAGTGACCTTTTTTATTCTCTTCAACAATAGATGAAAAAAAGCTATGGTTTTTTGTAAGGTCATAGGTATTGACTGAACCTGTGACTGATGGTTTCATAAAACCTTAGGTACTACCTCAGGTAATGAAGGAGAGATCTTTGCTGGTGGCTTTGGTTGTAACTACTAAAATGTGAATACTTCTTTGAAATGCTAAATTAAATTTCTGTGCCCAGATGCACACAGTGAAACTGAAATGAATTAAACGCATGAGTGAAATTCTAGAAAAGTGTAAGCGAGCAAGAGAGAGGGGGAAAATTGATTTGCCATATTTTCTCTCCAGCAGGTAAACTCTGATGGTGAAATGGGATTGCTCTACACAGGGGTGTTTTACTTTCGGGACTAGGAAAAAGTTGCTTCTTGGATTTCCTTTATGGAAGAACAAAAGTTATATGTTGCAGGCTAAACAGGAGAGACAGCATCAGTAACTGGAGAAAGAACAAGGTGCGGGGGAGGTTCCTGAAATAACAGGTTGAGGAAATGGGCAGATCACCATGTTCTTTTCTCCCCCAAGACCCTGCACCACGCTTGTCAAGGCTGTTACAGGAGTTGCCAGTGGCGTGATGATGGTCACAGCAGAACCAAAGAAAACAATTATTTCAAAATACAGTTATGGATGGTTTAGTATGTAATGGTAGTTAATCTTTATCCAATGCACACTAAGAGAAAATACATAATGCTTTATCTCATTTAACCCTCATACCATCCTTAAAAGATGGATGTTATTTTTGTAACCATTTTATGGATAAGAAAAGTGAGGCTTAGAAAGGTGAAGTCACTTGTCTGAGGCCATGCATATAGGAGGCATCGGAGACAGGACTAAGGCCCTGGACCTCACGATGAGCTCACTTGTTCTTTTCTGCCATGCTGGGCTGAGTCACAAAAGTTTGCCTTACATTATAGAGAATGATGAGGAATTTTGGAATACATTTAAATAGCCAGGATAAAAAGGGCTAGCACAGTCTGCTCCATTTTCTTGCTACTGTATAGTCTGCTTTTGTCTCTTCTCTCACCGTCCACTGTAAAACACACACACACACACAAGCACACACACACATATGCATGCAGAGCATATGTGCACACACTCCTTTGTGCCTTACGAACTTTCTCCTCCATTCTTCCTTTTCATTTCCTCCAAGCCCACACTCTTTGCCAGATATACCAGGTCTCAGGTTCATGACCGCGAAGTACCTGTCTTCCATCACTTCTTATTGGCACCCGTGAACCTGACATTCTCACAGTATCTGACGCCTCACTGTTCTGCAGCAGGTGTGACCTTTCGATGCTGCCTTCTTCTCAGGTTCCCTGGTGTCTCATCTGACCTTCTGCTCCTTTAACAACTAATATCACCTTCAAGGTACAACTCAAGTGTAAACAGCTGACATTCTGATGGGGCATTCCCTTTCCTCCCCACCACTGTCTCCTCCTCAACTCCACCACATTTTGTTCACCCTGTTATTATTTTCCATTGTGATTACTAAACTAGGTTCCTTGGCCTCTTCTGAGCTACAAGGCAGCGGGGGAGCTGTTTGCCTGTTCATCTGTTACCAGCACATGGGAGGCGCTTTATGTGCTTCCAATTTAAAAAAGCAAATGAACAGCTTCGAATACAGGAAGAGTAAAAATAGTCCATCCAGATAAAGATACGCTCTGAAGGTTGTTAACATTGACATAACATAAAAGGAAAAATATATACATTGCTCACCATATTTAGAAATGTGAAATATGAATCATATGTTGAATTAAACATTTATTCTTGGCAGTGGCAATAAAATAGACACTTCTGATTGAGCACAAGCATAGGCTGCAACCTGTGCAGTCCACCATTCATCTCTACAACTCTAACAGTCAGGATCTGCCATTTCCCTGCCTCAGAGAAGAATATAAGGCTTAGTAAGAAGACAACCGCCAGAAATTGCACTGCTATCCCATGGAGAAAGCAAAATTTGACCGACCAGCATTTAAGTTGAAACCTTGTGTTCTGACTACAGTGGTATCCCACCCACATCAGATATTCATTCACCTGTAGTGTCATATCCCAACTGGTCACAATACAAATAAGTAGTCACTACTTTGTACACTGCCCAAATTAGCATCCCTTTAGCGCATGCAGTTTTTGCGCTTCCAAAATTAGCATAAATGTATTCCCAAAATTAGCATCTATAAAGTGCACACTTTTTTTTTTTAAGCAAAGTCAGGCTGGGCACAGTGGCTCATCCCTGTTAATAGCAGCACTTTGGGAGGCCGAGGCAGGCAAATCACGAGGTCAGGAGATCGAGACTATCCTGGCCAAAATGGTGAAACCCCGTCTCTACTAAAAACACAAAAAATTAGCTGGGAATGGTGGCACGCACCTATAGTCCTAGCTACTCAGGAGGCTGAGGCAGGAGAATGCTTGATCTGGGAGGCAGAGGTTGCAGTGAGCCGAGATAGTCCCACTCTACTCCAGCCTGGGTGACAGAGGGAGACTCCGCCTCAAAACAACAACAAAAGCCAAGTTAGCTGTGTGCAGTGGTTCACGCCTGTAATCCCAGCACTTTGGGAGGCTAAGGTGGGTAGATCATGAGGACACAAGTTCGAGACCAGCCTGGCCAAAATAGTGAAACTCCGTCTGTACTAAAAATACAAAAAAAAATTAGCCAGGAATGGTGGCACATGCCTGTGATCCCAACTACTTGGGAGTCTGAGGCAGGATAATTGCTTGAACCGAACAGGCAGTGTTTGCAGTGAACAGAGATGGCGCCACTGCACCCCAGCCTGGTGAACAGAGAGAGACTCTATCTCAAAAAAATAAAAGAAAGAAAGAATAAATAAAAGCAAAGCCATAGGCCAAATGTTAAAGTTCTCTTGAAACAATCACCTATCAACACAGTATTTCCCGAGTCTTTGTTGTTTATACTCATGTAGGACAACATGTTTGCCTTTGCCCTCAACTTGGAAATATTTTCTTCTCTATAAACTTGACACTCTATCACTTTCACTTTTGCTTTTTGGATAGTATTCTTTTCTGCATTGCAATTAGCTATAACCTTCAAAGTGCTACTTTCTCCTGGATTCCACGTGGTTCTGATGACTTCACTTATTTATTTAGTATCTTCATTATTTTACTATTATTGTTTTCTGATTATTTTACTGTTTATATGATTAACATTTACTTTTGGCTTAACATTAAAATTGATGTTTTCTCCTCTCAACTCTGTTTGATACACCTGTCCTGATTTCCTGTTTGATATAATTTTCGAATGTTCTACTGTCATCTTGAATTTATCAGACCAGAAAGTTACTTTTCATCATCTCTGTCCTTCAGAATCTTCCAATCACATCTGTCAATGGCATTATTAGTTTTCAATAATCTACAGTTAAAGTTTCACACAATTTTGGCTCTTGCTTCTGTCTTCTGTATATAGAGTTATATATTACTTTTTGAATCTCCTCCAAAGCATCTTTATTAACCCTGTATTTTTCATTTTTAATGACACTATCTCATTGTTAGATTAAATCACTCCTAGATTAAACCACACCAACATGGACCAACATGAGAAACTCATAATGGACTGCTCAGCCTTCAGTTTTTTTCCTTTCCAGTGAACTCTACACAGCATTACCTAAAACACTGGTCTCATTGTATTATTAACATAATCGAACTTTATGATGAATTCCTATTGTATAGTATGTGTATTAAATCACTGTTAATTGTTTAGTTCATAAATACAAATGCTAAATCTCAGATCTATTTAAAACTAAGATCTCTATTCTACATATGCTGCAAAAAACTGTTTCTCACAACACGACTGTATAGCATGCACATTTTTGTATCAATTCAACTTAACTAATTCATTAATTGCACACATTTCTCAAAAACTGCTGATATATTTAACATCTAGCATATTGGGCATCATGATGATGAAATGGGTCATACAGACAATTACATATGTAATTGTAATTACATATGTAATTACATATGGGTCATACAGACAATGTATGACAATTACATACATTGTCATCATGTAAAATTGAGAAAATTTTAAATATTAAATATTTCTAGGAACACTATAACTCATCAATTCAGGTGTACAGGCTTATTTCTGACCCTACCAAATTGAAGAACAGTGGTGAGAAATTGTGACATTCCTGTTTCCTAAACCCTAAAAGTTGATTTTGAGAGGAAATAAATTATATGTAAATGTAAATAATATTTGTTTTAACTGCATGCCTAGTATTATTCTGGTCTACTCCAGTGAGATATGTATAATGCTTTTGAAATATAGCATGGATTCTAGACTTGCCTTTGCAGATGTAGCTCCACTCTACCTCACTAAGTGTCTCAGTCCAGGATTAACTTAGCCCCAGAGGATCAGAAGAATAGAAGGTAGAGAGTCAATTTCTTGTTTTCACCCTATGGGTCTGTGTTTCTTTTAGAGTTAGAGGAAACAGGGAAGATAAATGTAGCAGCTTCCCGGGAGTCATCTTGGGCACTTTAGGTCTCTATTTCCGGTGTCTGTTGGATAATAGAAGAGCTTGGACCAGGTATAACGCAGTGATTGAAAAAGAATGGACTTCCTTTTTAACTTGAAAGCAGACCTGGCAGTCTGAATCATTCTTTTACTGGGAACAGTTTGAAAGATGAATTTAAAAAACAACAAGACACCTGCTCAAACATGTAAGCTGGTGAGGAAAGAGATCAGATAGAGAATACATTTAGATTTTGTTAGTGGACTATTCACCCACAATATGCAAAAATGCATCATATATAAGAAACTAAAACAGAAAGGAGAAGAAAACCCAGGATGAGCAGGACAAAGAACAAACACAACCAAAATCACATTAGTACTGAGAATAGAAGAGAAAAACCAGATTTCTCTTTCTGTAAACATGACTGGATTTACTTTATCTATAATAGTTTAGGCATTTTACTTCAGGTTCTCCTTAGAGAAAACAATTTGTAATTGCATTTCAAAAGCTTTGCAAAATGACAATGGAAATAAAAGATATATGTGACTAATCATGACCTGGCTGTCATGTATTAGATTTCTCCTGTGTGCTAACTAGGCAGTCATTCAGCTCTTAACATCATTCAATATCCACAAAAAACTGGTTAACCTATGTGATAGTTGCAAACTATGAGCTGTGACCCTGGGGAAGCAGGAGAGGTTAACTGACTTATTCAAGGTCAAACAGATAATGACTATGGCAGCTAGGCACACTGTAAGAAGTAGAACTGGGATTTGCACCCCTACCATGTAGATGCCACTGATGATTCTAGATAGGCTAAGTTTGAGCGAGACCCCACAGAAGGCATGTCTCCACCACGTTGGATTCATGTGCTCTCTTCTGGTTATATGAAGAACACATCATAATTTTGTATAAAAGGCCACATTATGCTGGGCATGGTGGCTCATGTCTTTAATCCCAGCCCTTTGGAAGCCTGAGGCAGGTAGGTCACTTGAGGTCTGCAGTCTGAGACCAGCCTGGCAAACATGGTGAAACCCCACGTGTATTAAAAATAAGAAAATTATCCAGGCATGGTGGTGCACACTTGTAATCCCAGCTACTTGGGAGGCTGAGGCAGAAGAATCGCTTGAACCCGGGAGGCAGAGGTTGCAGTGAACTGAGATCATGCCACTGCACTCCAGCCTGGGCTACAGAGACAGACTTTGTCCCAAAAATAAAATAAAATAAAACAAAAAATAAAATAAAGGAAAAGAAAAGAAAAGATGGCTGCATAATATTCCATGGTGTATATGTAGCCATCAAAACGATGAGTTCGTGTCCTTTGTAGGGACATGGATGAACCTGGAAACCATCATTCTCAGCAAACTGACACAAGAACAGAAAATCAAACACTGCATGTTCTCACTCATAGGCGGGTGTTGAACAATGCGAACACATGGACACAGGGAGGGGAGTATCACACACTGGGGTCTGTCGGGGGAAAAAGGGGAGGGATAGTGGGGGGTGGGGGAGTTGGGGGAGGGATAGCATGGGGAGAAATGCCAGATATAGGTGATGGGGGAGGAAGGCAGCAAATCACACTGCCATGTGTGTACCTATGCAACAATCTTCCATGTTCTTCACATGTACCCCCAAACCTAAAATGCAATAAAAAAATAAATAAAAAAAGAAAAAAAAGAAAAAGGTAGCATTATCCTTGAGGTAGGATTTACTGCACAAACTACCTTGAAGATGTTTTCTTTCCTTCTCTTGGTGCTATTTTTCTCGGGGGAGAAATCTGCATTGAAACCAACCAAAGGACGTATTTGAGAACACTGACCAACCAAAATGGTGGTGTTTTTCTGCATAGAGGTGTTTGTATTTTTATTCTGATAACAAGAGTTGCTTGGCTCTCATGCTGTTCCTCTTTGCCAGGGTAAGGAGGAAGCTCACTGACCATAATGAAAGATTTATATTTAAGTTTTTTTCTAACTTTGCCTTTTGAATGCTATGCATAATTCCCTGGCTCTGATTCTTTGTGTAATTTAGAATCTTCCTCTATATATTATGTATTTTCACTTTAAGTTGCACCAAATCCCTGTAGAATGAGCAAGGCCAAAGACTCTAGAACACAAGATGGCATAAAGGTGACATAAAGGAAGCCTGAGTGAGGAAAGAGCTCTGAGAAGAAAGAGATCGCTTTGGACTTCGCTGGACAGTAGAACCTTCTAGAAGGAAGTAGTGAGAAGCAGAAATGTCAGTGTATTACTCCATTTTCACACTTCTATAAAGAAATACCTAAGACTGGGTAATTTATAAAGAATGGATGTTTAATTGACTCAGTTCACATGTCCAGGAAGGCCTCAGGAAACTTACAATGATGGCAGAAGGGGAAGTAGGCACATCTCATAAGGCAGCAGGCAAGATAAAGACAGAGAACAGCCCAGGGGAAACTGCCACTAATGAAACCACCAGACCTCATGAGAACTCCCTCACTATCATGAGAACAGCATGTGTTTCCCTCCCCTGGGTCCATGTGTTGTCACTGTTCACTTCCTACTTATAAGTGAGAACATGCAGTGTTTGGTTTTCTGTTACTGCATTAGTTTGCTGAGAATAACAGCTTCCAGCTCTATCCAGCTTCCTAAAAAGACAAGATCTCATTCTTGTTTATGACTGCTTAGTATTCCATAGCATATATGTACCACGTTTTCTTTATCCAGTGTATGATTGATGGGCATTTGGGTTAATTCCATGTCTTTGCTTTGCGAATAGCGCTGCAATGAATATACACGTGGATGTCTCTTTACAATAGAATGACTTAAATTCCTTTGGGTATATACCCAGTCATGGAATTGCTAGGTCAAATGGTATTTCTGGTTATAGATCTTTAAGGAATCACCACACTGTCTTCCACAATGGTTGAACTAATGTACATTTTCACCAACAGTGTAAAAGTGACCCTATTTCTTTACAATATCCCCAACATCTGTTGTTTCTTTTCTTCAAATAATAATTCTGACTGGTGTGAAATCTGTGCATCTTAATGGCTCACACAGGATTCCTGCGACAGACATAGGATGCAACATCAGTGAAACACAAAGTACTTTGCAATACATATATGTAATTATTATTGTTATTGTTTGAGACAGAGTTTCACTCTTGTCGCCCAGGCTGGAGTGCAATGGCGTGATCTAGGCTCACCACAACTTCTGCGTCCCAAGTTTAAGGGATTCTTTTGCCTCAGTCTCCCCAAGTAGCTGGAATTAGAGGTACCCGCTGCCATTCCTGGCTACTTTTCATATTTTTAGTGGAGACAGGGTTTCACCATGTTGGCCAGGCTGATCTCAAACTCCTGACCTCAGGTGATCCACCTGCCTTGGCCTCCCAAAGTGTTAGGATTACAGGCATGAGCCACCATGCCCGGCCATAATTGTTATCTATTGTTATATGCACTACTTTTACAGTACTGTTTGCTAGAAAAGGAATGCAAACAAGCCAGTCCTTAGCATGTGAAGATAATTATTCTAATCACCATAATTTTCTGTGCTGGTTTCCTAGTGAACTCAACATGAAGGTGAATCGAGCACATATGTCTGGTACACAAGTGAGATTAAAATCCTCAGCTTAGTTTATGATAAGCTTCCTTTGTGGTTACAAGAGTCCATGGTGTTTCCTAAATGCCTAAAATGCTATTGATTAGTTCTGTGAGAATTAAAACCCATTAATTTCCTAATCAGTAGAAAGGTTTTAAAGTCGAATATGCTTTAGGCATATATTATTGGTAAGCAGAAATGATAAATTTATAGAATAATTATATCTATGGAAAAAGTAGAAAAAGATAATTAATAAAAAATACAGCAAAACACCATTGTATAAAGTATGCTGTAATAGTTTGTCTGCTATTTTCTTTGTTCCTATTTTTCAAATTCACTCTAATAAAATGTGTACTTTGTAATGATGATGATTAAGTTTGGGGAATGTATTTTATCAACTAAGTACTGGAAATAAATTCAGACCTGCTGTCAAAAACAAAATGAAAACAAAAACCCAGCGAAAAGATCTGTTGCATTAGGAAGGAATTCCCATGCAGTGATCATCAGGCCTCTAATATACAATGCAGGTCATACGTTTTGAAAGTATGCAGCAAAAGTTACAAGAACATATTTTTCTCAAGTTCATTTACAATTCATTTACTTATTGCAGACCGATTTTGCATTGTTAGCTTCCACATTCACCTCCTTTATCTTTCTTTGGTGAGTAAGAATTTGGTGTCAAAATACACAGTATGTTGTATCTTGGAGCCCAGAGTGATGATTAGCCAAAATATGTTTTTGTTAATCAAACTGAAGGTAAATTTATTCAGTGAATATGTAAAAGGGATTTCTACATACAAAGGAAATGAAAAAAAAAAATCACAAGGAAAGTACAATCTGAGGGACTGGCTGAAGGTTGGTGTCTACCAGAATAGCCAGGAGGTCATGGGAGACTGCAAAGCATTCAAAGTGGCTCTTCAGAATGGAAAAGCACAGTCAGTGGAAAATGCACAAGGGATTTTGAAGAATTAATGCAAAAATAATGTAAAAATCTAAATAATTTTTAAATTAATTAAATGTTGAAATGGTGTTACTTGGGATATATTACATTACATAAACTAGGTTACTAAAATAAATTTTACCTGTTTCCTTCACAATTTTTAGTGTGAATACTAAACATTTAATATTACATATGAAGTTTGGTGATAAACTGGATATGTACTTGGGCAGTTCTGACTTAGAGTTTGAAATTCCTTATGTTAACATAGCTATGATGGTTGCCTCTTATTATAAACCATTTATCTTCAACATTCCCAGTGAAATTATTATAACCTAGAAGCATATAAACTGCTTTTATTAAAATAATTAGATATTTTTGCTGAATCAAATAATCGAATAATTATTTATTCTGAAGTAATGAATTAGGGCAGAGTTATTTTTAACTACTTTGCATGTAAATTTTTCTAATTTTTGTCTTAATACTGTGAATAATTCTGGTAGTATATAAAATAGCAACATAGTACATAAAGCATATATATGTATATATGTAGGTGTATATATATATATACATGTGTGTACATACATATATACACATATGTGTGTACATATATATATACACACACGTATGTATATGTGGTAGTATATAAAATAGCAACATAGTACATAAAGCATATATATGTATATATGTGTGTGTGTGTGTATATATATATATATGGAAACATTCTCAGTGGAAAAGCAACCAAAATTAACATAGAGAACTCAATTACAACTTTTAAATAATATTATTAGGACTCAGGATACTGATTAGGACCAAATAAATCTCAAATGATGCAAGTGTAGTAGCTATTTTAAACTTCATTTCCCCTATAAAATAATGGAACTGAAATAAATCTAAAAGGTAAAATATCACCACCTAGCAAAAGGGAACAAAAATATCTTGTATATTTATAATTACTGTGCTTAAACTGTATAATTACTGTGCTAAAATCGTATCTGTATGGTACCTGCTTGAGCTTTTTTAAAATCTAAACTAATGGGATGATTGTGTGGTTTATGGGTAATTGAGGGGGAAAGAAAGAATAACTGTTTATTTGTATAACATTTAATAAGTTTATGTTTACATTTGTTTAAATTTCCATGAGTAAACTATGCTTACTTATATAAATTCAATAAAATCTATTTTATCTGAATGATGAGCTATTAAATGTATTTTCATGCTATATCAAACATGTATTTTCTAAAGCATCTGTTACTTAATATGCTGTGATTTAAATTGCAGCTCTCAAATTTACATATATAAGCATATACGTCTCCTAAAAAAACAATAATCAAAAAAGTGATTGACCTACATTTCAAAAATTCATAGTTCCATTAACACAGGAAGAACTAATTCATGCCTCCGAGCCTGAGTGATGGGTCCTGCATTTGCATAGGACGCAGCCTCTCCACCTCTGCTGTAGCTGTGTGGTTCTCTATCAATAAGGTCATTATTCAAGGCCCAGATGCAACGCCAGAGTGGGCTATTGTGCTTCCTCCATCTCAATTCAGCGCTCCTGCAGCATGAATCTCCTCTGAGCTCTTTGAAATGAGGCCAAAAAATGTATCTAAATTACACCATTTACTAACGCAAAGAAAAGATCTTTCTTTGGTATGTATTGGAGTTAATAATATTTATTAGGCATCTCATTTATACACCCTGCCATAGCAGCATTGTAGGTAGGGTTATAATTTTAAAAGTCTAGACTGGCTTATATTTCTCAGTATCTGGTGGCGGGTGGAGAGGAGACAGTTAAGGAAGCCCTCTGCGAAGACAGATTGTGAGTTTACTCAGCACCCTTAGGAAGACTTCCAGAGTACATCTGTAACATCTGGTGCGAAAAATTGTTGAATGAACAGAGAAGATACTAAATTCAGCATCAAATTACAAATACAAAGAGGTTAATACAGGAAATCAAAATTGTAAACGATCAACTTAACAGCTTAAGGATGTGGGCATAGAATTGCATTCCAAACTGTTATTCTGTGTTGGCTTTCTGAAAACACTTTTGGACAAGGCAAGAGCAGACCTACGTGAGTTTCATGTGCTTTGTAGATACAAAATGACTCTCCTTTCCCTCCTGAATTATCTCAGCCCCGATCATCACACCAAGATTTCCTATTCCATTCATAGTCCTTCCTGTTGTAGGTTTTTAGACAGTTAATTCAGTCTATGCTGAGAGTAAGATGTAGGTCAGTTACAAAGAAGAGTGCATTATTTATAATAGTGATACGATCAGAGCTCCATAATCATTCAATAATTTGTTGATGACTTCTTACAATGTGTCAACCATTTTTCTATGGTTGGGGTACCAGAGAAAGAGCAGATATATACTCTTACCAGCTGTGTATTTTCTGAATAACTGATGCCTCCACTCTTTGACCTCCTTTTTACCAATTATACTTAAAGGATGAAATGGTCACTGAGATATAAATAATGATTTGAGTTTCAGGGCAAATTTTGATTTAAGTATATTATTAATTAAGTAGAAAATATGCTATTTCCTGGTCCTGGAATACCATTTTCAAGAGTCAGATGCAGTAGTTTCAAAATATATGCTAACTTATCTGAAAGGCTAGAATTAATATTATTACATAATCATGGTTTAATTTCCATTTGAAATATTTTTCTGAAAGAAAACAAACTAAAAAAATTACAAGACTAAGCCACTACTACATAACCCCGAACACTTCAAAATATTGAGTCTGAACAAATTATATTCCTTATGCCACTTATGAGATGTCAAAATATCAGACACTGATGGAAAATCAACGTCAAGTTTTTCATTTAAATCTTATAAGAAGCAGCTGCTTGGTGCTAATGAATTACGCTGGCAACAGACAACATTCTGTGTTCATCATCTATGCAATCTCCATCTTCACAGAGGTAATCAACTTTATATGAGATTTCACATTATTCTTGCTTTCTCTATGCAGCACCCACTGCTGAAATCATAAGAGTGACCATGTCTTTTTCAGATGTAGATAATAAAACTTAGCAAGACAGTGGTACTGTACAGAGATTAGGGAAATATATTCCTAATAATGGTGGGGGTGGGGTGAGACTATCCTTTTGAAAACACATAGAAGAGCAAAAGGTATAAATTTAGAACCTAGAAATTCGTATCAATGTACAAAGGAGCAGTCACGAGATTAATAATTTTCTGGCATGTTACTTTTTTTACAATTTTATCAAGTTTAGATTCAAACAAATTGAAGATAATTTTACATTCTCTTCTGTATTCTTAAATGTATTAAGTCGAGAAGACAATTAGTATTCCAAGGAATAGAATTTTTCAAATTAAGTGTTCTGCCCAAACTGGAAAAAAGCCAAGCTGCCCTCTAAAAATATCAATTTAAACTAGTATTTTCTAAAAGAGTGGAAAGGTGATTTTTGTCTACTGGATTTAGATGATTCTCTTTGGTGTCCTTAACCTACTATTCAAAACACAAAAATTTGTGTTTAAAAAAAATCTTTGTTCAGGATGGTTATTTGAAGGTAATTTCCATGTTGCACACTCTTTTATTTAAAATCCTAGAACTGTTTATTGAATGTCCTGGAATGGCTACCTTGTGTTTAATTAAGCAGCCACATGTTTTTGCACCTATGTAAAGAGTTACGACACAGCATAAGGACGGTGTATAGAATGCATGGGTTTATCCACTGGGTTCAAATCTTTGGTCTCCCTGTTATGTTTATACAATTAATATGCTTCGTGACTTTATTTTTTGGAAATTGTGTTCCGTCTCACAAAAAATGTCATAGCTCTTACCTACGTTGAATCTTACAATCATGACTTTCCTTATGTGCCAAAGGGTTTAGCAAATAAACAGCTCGAATTCAGGGGTAGCAATCCCTTCTGTAAGTGGGATTGTTTTCAATTCATTGTTCTCGGCAAAACTGAAGAAGCTCATCGGATTGTTAGATAATAGATTTCGGATCAGAATTTTTCAAGATAATTCACTGTGTACTATTTCAAAGCATAATTCAATTAAATTCAGTTCAATTCAGTTCAAAAAGTATTTGCAGATGCCTATTTACTTTAAAATTAAACTACTGGGGGAGGAAATGAAAGGGAAATAGAGAAATGGAAATAACGCACTCATTAGTTAACTGAGATATGGACAATGCAATCAACCTCCTGAGCAGCTGAGAAAAAAATGGATGCAAGGCAGACTGAAGAACTCAACTCACTAAAGATGCACCTGAGCAAATTTGCTGTGCTGGGGCAAAGGAAGGAGTGGCTAATTCAGACACTGCCCAATCAGGCAGGCACCAAGAGAGTGCATTTGAGTTGGGGTTTAAATAACTGGGATAATTTCCATAACAGAGACAGCATATGGGGTTGATAAATGGTCACTGGATGTGGAGTTAAGGATAGTTCCAGTTTGCCCGAGAGCTTAGTAGCTGGGCTGATTCCTCTTGGCACAGAAACTAATTTGATGAACAATAAGGTAAAATAGCTGTATCAAAATAATTTGATCAATCTGTATTACCTTATTATTTATCAAATATTTACTGTTGATTTAAAAACACGCATATCATTACATGCAAAGGTTTGAAGAATCAGGCTTAGCTAGTTCATTTATTAAAATGTTCTATATTATTTAATATATATTTGAATGAATGCCAAAGTATGTAACACATTTTTTTGTATCTTTACATAGATATTTGGAAACTATGGGAAAATAAAGCTAGAAAAAGGCATTTTTTAAAAGTGATTACATTAATAATATTTTATAGCCAAATAAAGCTTTGATGAAATGTACAATGCTTGGTATACTGGTCCTGTAGACCTGATGCATTTTCCATGAACATCCTATGGTGCCTAGTAACAGAGCATGTGTTGGTGTGCTGGCAACAACTGGGATGAAGTATGGAGCAGCAGAATATCCTATTGTGAATATATGACCTGCTAGTTACCCTTTTCATTCATAGAGCCAACTGTGTATGCATGGTGTGGGGCCTGGTGTGAGGTTGTTAGGACACGGTAAGAAAATGGGTTTGTAGATTGAAGGGGAGCATCCTCCAAAGTAGTTAGAATTCTCCTTTGATCACAAGTATGTACAGAAGGCTAAAGGGCTTCGCAAAGAAAACAGAGTGGCAACCAGAAAAAAAGGCAACCATTTGGTGACATAAAATTCACTGCATTTCCTTGTGAGGATGCTTGAGAAATGTGCACACTGCCCAGATCTTGGCCAACATGCAGCAAGCTATTCACTGCATGTTTACTGAATGAAAAAACCACAAAATCAATTAATAATAAATAATGCAGACACTCCCATGAAGCCCATAGTGGCTCCTAAGGGAATGAACTAGGAACTCTGGCTGGCAGGTAAACAGAACCTCCACTGATCCTATGGTATTCCTTTGCACCTGATTTATAAAGGTTTATATACGCAATGAGAGTCGGATTCTATATATGTTACATCGATGGACAGTATGTTGACAATGATTTCTTATGATTTCTCACATGTATAAATATATAACTACACATTCAATAATCTTATGTTGATTTTTTCCACAGGGCTTGGGTATTAGGCCCTATTAAAATATGTAAAGAGATACTTTAATAGAATTAAGCGAAGAGATTGTCTATAAAAGGAAGTATTTTTTACCTATTGTCTTCTTGGAAAAATGTAATATGGATACAACTTAATAATACCTTTCAGGAAACAATGCTTTAAAATGTTGTCTAAAATAGAAATCCTCCCAACTTTTTATTTATAAAAATGATTTGAGTTTCGACAAAGTGATGTAATGGGCTAAAAATAGTTTGGACATACTATGTTAATGAACACTGAAAAGCCCTTACCTTACTGAAGGTCATAATTGACAGATGTACACTATTGAGTCCCAAATGGATGCAAGGTGAAATGAAATAAAACTTTTAAATGCCACTTTAAAAATGCAGAGTTGGCTATCATGGTGATAGGAAGTAGGTATTTGTCTTTAAATGTAGAGACTTGTGAAAAAATCATATTTGCCTTTATGAAACATAATCCCTTTCTTTCTATTCGGGTGCCTGTGCATAATTATTCTCATTAAAACATCCTCCTGACCAACTGCAGCAAACAGCTCACTGGGCCTCTGCCTCCCTCACAGCGGGCTACTGGTATACCTGCCTGAGACCAACTAACCCCCACATAGATTAGTGTCTCGCCATCCTGTCTTGTGTGTTCTGGAGCCTCTCCTCCCTTTTCACATTCACTAACACAGTCCTCCCTAGGACCTGTGACCTGCTATTACTTTAAGCTTCTTTGTCTTTCACTATTCTGCATGTAGCTACTCATAGTCACCTTTTTATGAAAGCATTCACAGATACTCAGGCTGGATGAAACACCACTTCTGTGCTCAGGCTGATTTTGGATTTGTTTTTTCCCCTTTGTGCAAGTATTTGCTTACTTAAGTTTTGCATCTTCTATACTCCAGGGCATGGGTCAACCTAGCAGAGAGTATGGATCATAGTAGGCATTCAATTCACATTTACATTCATCAGATACCTGCTTTGACTTAGTCATCTTTTTAATGTCTTCAGCTTCTTGCATAAGACCTTCTATCCAGCAGGTATGTGTTCTCTCATAACTATAAAATGGAATTATGAATAGATTTTTTTGTAAAACAAAATTAGTGGTGAAAATTAGCAGGACACTCATGAATGACTTTGGGAAGATGCCCTTTATGTTAGAATGAGCTTCCCATTGTTGCTGCTCTGTGAGTTCATCCTTCACAACAGCCCCTAACCTCTGAGAGAGCACAGGTAAGACCCTGTCCCACTCATTTGTATACTCCCCTATAGTCATAACATGAGCCGGTGCAGGGAGGAAGACAAGTCCATCAAAGCTTCCTGCTCTTTCAATTCAGAAAATCCTTCCATGGAGTCTGCTGAGCATCAGCAACTTTGTTAGACATCAGGGAAACAAAAATGCATTATTTGCCGCTCATTGTCTCACAGGCCTTGGTGCTTAGCTGAGTTTCTTAGGATGAAACGCTGCGGTCATCATTTGGTTGACCCTCTTGTGTAGAAAATGCTTTGGATTGCACCAGCTCAGAGCTCTTTCTGATTTGTTCTGTTTATCTGTTCTTCTCTGCATGGAAGGGGTGATATCTGCAAAGTACAGACAACCACGCATGGGAGGGGAAGGTGTTCGTGTTCCCAAACGCTAAGTTACCCGAGGCACTCGAGCACCCAACTACCTGAAGTGTCCCTCTCCTTTGCTACTGGGCATGTTTATGGCGTAGGTACATCTTATGGTAAAGGAGGAACAAAACAAATGGAAATAGAAGCAGTTATTGTTCACACGGGCAGGGGAGGTGGCTGAGAGATCACTCACACTTCTCCCCTTACTTCCTAGCCCTGAGTCTTCCAGCAATTTTGATAGACGTTATTGATTCCTCACCATTTAACTGAAAGTCAGGTAAGTAAATTAACTTGTGACTAAACATGTGAAGAAGAGACCAATACACATGTCTGTAATGTATCACAAAGCCATTGCGGCAATATCATTTAGAAGTGGTGAGGCAATTGCTTAACAGCTTGGGGCTTGCAGATGGACAGATCTGCTTCAAAATCCACTTACCCTGTGACCTTGACCATTCATTTCACCTTTCTTGATTTCATTGTTGTCAGTAAGATGTGGCCAATAACACCACACACGTCATGGCTTTATAGATAAGACGAAATGAAATGATGCACACAAAACAGTTGAAAAGGCAGCCAGAACAAATCCCTAGTGCCTGAAAGGGCACCTGAAGGAATCTTTCTCAGTGTGATTAATAAGCTACTACTATTACTGTTTACCATTAATACTTACTATGGTGTTTTATTCAATGAGGAAATTATGCATGAGGAGCAACCAAATGCAATTTTACTGCTCTTGGCATTTTGAGAAAACTTTAGAATAATGTATTATCTGAAAATCACTTATGAAAGTAAATATCTATCTATTCACATAACACCTAAAAAATATGAAATAATAGTTAGAATATTTTTTAAGTAAAAATACCTATCTTGCCAAAGAGCAATTTTACCAATTGTGCAAAATAAGTGTTATAAATTAATGAACATTCTAAGATAATTTCTGATCTAAATTTCATTTGTTAAAAAAGAAAACTGAGGCTTGGAAAGGCTGGTGAAATTGTGGAGCTGCACACGGTCAGCTGTGTAGGAGATCAGGAAGAAAGGAAAGTCCAAACCCAGTAATTCACAGCACAGCCTGCTGCCTCCTCCCTGGCCTTTTACAATGTGAGTTGCCGAGTTTAGGATTTCCTACTTGGTATTTTAAAAAGCTTATCTTGCTGTTATTTATTATGTTCTCTTAAATAATATATGCATTCCACCACTAACACTGTTTTTTTCCTTTAATAAAAATCACAAATTCTCATGATTGATAAATTTGGATTAAAAATAAGAACAACAACAAGTTATTTACTTTCAAAAACAAAAGCTGGACAGAAACTCTCTTTCCCTCCCTTTTTGCAGAAGACACTATTATGTGACTCTGGTCCCTTTCTCCCATTGAGGAAATAAATCAAAGAGGACACAAATACATGAAAAGATACTTAATGCTCATGGATCAAAAGAATTAATATTGTTAAAATGCTGGTAGTACCAGAAGCAACATATAGATTCAATACATTATTTCTATATATATATTTTTATATTTCTCTCTCTATATTCCTATATGCATATTTATATATGTATTCCATATATATATATATGTATAAAATTAGGAAATACATGTATCTCAGAATATATAATATATAATTAGGAACTATATATGTACATTGGAATATATATTATATATAATATATAATTAGCAAAGACATATATTCATATATATATATATATATATATATATATATTTTCCCCAATTTCTGTCAAAATCCCAATGGCATTCTTCACAGAAATGTTTTCTAATTTCTAAAATGTGCATGGAACCATAAAAGACCTCAAATAGCCAAAGTAATTCTGAGAAAAAAATCAAAAGTTGAAGGCATTACACTTCCTGATTTAAAATTACAGTACCAAGTTATAGTAATCAAAACACTATGGCATTGGCATAAGAAATGACACATGGATCAGTGGAACAGAACAGAGGGCTGAAATAAATCCAAACATATATGGTTAACTAATTTTCAGCAAGGGTACAAAAAGAACACAATGCAGAAAGAATAAACTTGTCAAAAAATGGTGCTAGGAAAACTAGAGTTTCACATGCAAAAGAACAAAATTGGACCTTTATGCCATACACAAAAAATCAACTCAAAATGAATAAAAAAACTTAAACATAAGACCTGAAACCATGAAACTACCAGAAGAATACGCATAATAAATGCTTCCTAACACTGGCCTTGGCAATGATTTCCCCTATATAACACCAAAAGTTCAGGCTACAAAAGAAACAATAAATAGATGAGACTACATCACACTAAAAAGCTTCTACACAGCAAGGGAAATAATCAACAAAATGAATAGTCAACTTACAGATTAAGAAAACAATATTTGCAAACCATGTATCAAATAAGCAGATAATATTCAAGATTATAAATAACTCATAGCACTCAATAACAACAAAACATATAACCTGATTTCAAAATGGGCAAAGGTATGAGTCAGTTTAAACACATGTTACAGAGAGAAGACTGAGGCCAGAAATAGAGGCTGCTTTGCCTAAAATTAGCAATTTTCAAGAGGCAGAGGTAGATAAGGAAAGAAGTCTACTTTCTGTAATTCCAAGGTTCTAATATCAATGTTCTCTACCATATCTAATTGTATTAAAGTTTCTCCGAGCTGACAATAAATAAATCTATTAAAAAGAACACCAGTCTTTGGGCCCTCTTCAGGAAAATTGTCTTGCTACTACAGAGAAGCCTGCACTTCATTTTAAAATCTGAAATAAAAATAAAAACATTGCTTTAAATACACATCCCCCATGCAAAGCTCCATCGTGAGAGAGCCCCGTTACACTGCATTAGTGATTCATTTAGAAGTCATTAGTTTGCCGCTAGGCATTTTCCACTCTGAGGAAAGAAATCCTGAAAAGACTTGGAATGTTGAAGTATTGAGTAATTAAATGTTGAAACGCACATGAATTTCTGATTAACGCCATGATTTCTATGCATTCAAATCAAAACATGAGCAAAGTAAAAACTTTACCCATGTCACCCCCTGTCCAGCATATTAAGCTAGTGGAGGGATAAGTCTATATGAGAGATTGGATGGCTTTCATTTTATTATTTTTTATTTTTTTGAGACAGAGTTTCCTTCTTCTTGCCCAGGCTGGAGTGAAATGGCATGATGTCGGCTCACTGCAACCTCTGCCTCCAGGGCTCAAGTGATTATCCTACCTCAGCCTAAATAGTAGCTGGGATTACAGGTGCCTGCCACCATGCCCAGTTATTTTTTTTTAATTTTTATTTTGGAGAGATGGGGTTTCACTATGTCAGCCAGGCTGGTCTCGAACTTCTGACCTAAGGTGATGCCTCCTCAGCCTCCCAAAGTGCTGAGATTACAGACATGAGCCACCTCACCCGGCTAAACGGCTTTCATTTTATAGCACAAGTTGTTGACTTTCCACATTCCTCATGTCCCCAAAGTTTGTTTTTATTTTCATAAACCATGAATATCTTCTCTATTGTGGTTTTAATCCTGTGCTCAATGCAAGGGACGTGAAGGGAGACTTGGCACTCTATTTCTGGGCTGGTACTCTAGCCCAGCCCAGGGATGTTGTGATAATTGCTGTAACTGTGATCACAAACATAGTGGCTTAAAACAAGCCTCATGTCTCATTGGCTGCTCTGCAGGTTAAAAGTCCCACTTCAGTCTCGCTGGACTAAAATCAGGTATTGGCAGGCTGCATTTCTCACTGGAGGCTTGGCGGGAAATAGGCTCCCAGGCTCATATGGGTCCACTGAAAGCAGAATTCAGTTTCTTGTGGTGGTAGGGTTGAAGTCCTCTTTTCTTTCTGGCTGATGTTCATCTATCATTCCCTGCTTCCAGAAGCAGCCTGGATTCCTTAAATCCTCACACTCCCCTACCCTAGAAGCCAGCAACAGTGATCCAGTCCTTTGCACATCAAATCTCTCCTTTGGTCACCTTTCTGCCTCTTCCATCCTTGCTTTCTTTCTGACTCCATTCAAAGAAAGCTCTCTGCCTTGGAGGACTTGAGTGGTTCGGTTGGGTCCACCCCGATAATCCAGGATGATCTCCCTATTTTAAGGCCTCAAAATCATCAGGTCATGCAGCAAAACATAACATATTCACAGGATCTTGTATGACAGCATGGACATTTGGAGAAAAGATTTTAGCAGTTACATATATTTTAAATAAAGTATATTGAAAAAATTAAAGTATTTTTATATTAAAATTTTTCTTAGTATTTTTATCATTAAGGATAATATAAAGACATGGGATCTGAAGGTCTAGAAGAGAAACCATAAAAATGTATCTGTGAAAGTACATGCATTAAGTTGATTAAGTTGAGGCTTGAATACAGGTGAAGTGGATTCAGATCCTGGGAGAACCTCCTGGTTACCAGGTCAGCCCTCCAGGGCTTGGGGTCCTCATCTAATTTTGGATAGTAGCATTTCCTGAGTTTGATATGTGTGTCTGCTTCTGAATTATTCCATAAAAGGTAGATTTAATTTCATTAATAATGAAAAATAATGTAAGAAATTCGGTTTATTGAAATACTTTATCCCTGCAACATTGCTGGAATATAAAACATGGAGTGTTTAAAGATACATGTGTGACTATTATTTCTAGAACTGACCAATTATCAAGAAATGCTCATACAGGCTAGATATCTCTTTATCTGAAATGCTTACCACCAGAAGTATTTTAGATTTCAGATGGGAATATTTGCCTACACATAACCAGATGAGCATCCCAAATTTGAAAAACAAAAAACAAAAATCAGAAATCTGAAATGTTCCAGTGAGCATTTCCTTCTGGTGTTTCTCTTGAATGACATGCCAGCACTCAAACAATTTCAGAATTCGAAGCATTTCAGATTTCAGAATTATAGATTAGGGATACTCAACCTGCACCAAGCTAGCAATTTTGTTTTTATAAACTTGCAGTTTTGCCTTCTAAGCTAACTGACCGATGGCCTTTTGGTTTCAGAAAAGCAGAATTTGACCAGAAAATCCCAATAGCTCCTTGTTTCTGGAATAGTTGGTTTACTAATGTCTTGCTGTCTGGGGGAGGCCTGGGCACCCAGAACAGTACAGAGATTCTTTGTGTTCAGGGATAAAGAATCCTCTTGGATTGCTTCCTCAACCAGTTTTTATAATTCTGTTGAAAGAAAGTTACTTTTACTTTCACACTGAATCCTCTTTCTCGTCTATATCAAGGAGATACCAAGGATTCATTAAGATCCTTTCTGTCATTTGCTTTTGTGTTATTGAGGGGAGCACTGCACTGCATTTGTACAGACTTTATAGTCAGGCTTTGCACACCGGAGTAGAAGCACCACTCTTAGGATAAACATTGCCCCTTTCTCTTAAATACCGATATACTCATATTAAGGAAGTAATTAATATTATCAATCTGCATGCCATGTCATAAGCTCCCAATACAGAAAGTTAAAAAAAGGATAAAAATTTGTGTCAATTACTTTTGAAACTCACTAGTGCCCAAACTATTAAATATGTTTTCTAATACAAAAATCCTACTTTTAGCCGGGTGCGGTGGCTCACGCCTGTAATTCCAGCACTTTGGGAGTTTGAGGTGAGTGGATCATCTGAGGTCAGGAGATCAAGATCAGCCTGGTCAACATGGTGAAACTCCATCTCTACTAAAAATACAAAAAATTAGCTGGGCATGGTGGCAGATGCCTGGAATCCCAGGTACTCAGGAGGCTGAGGCAGGAGAATCACCTGAACCCAGGAGGCAGAGGTGGTAGTGAGCCAATATCCTGCCATTGCATACCAGCCTGGGTGATGGAGCAAGAATGTCTCAATAAAAATAAAAATAAATTAAAAAAAAAAAACTACTCTTTTTTCCTTCTTTTCAATAGATAGCATTTGTGAATGGGGCAACGTTAAATTAACAGTGCAATTTGAATCTTGCTTTTCTGAGCAAGTCATAGTAATTGAAGGTAGGTCTCTCAAAACTGAAGGAAAGCCATGAGTAAAAGATCACAGAGCCGTAACATTCTTGAATCCCACCTCCAGCTGGAAAGATCAGCACATAAACGTAAATTAATTATGGTAATAAGTACAGTCCTCAAACAAGCCACTGAGGGTAATATGCTTGATATTTATTTACATATATCAAATAAAGTACTTTATAAAGAAGAGTATCATTATCTCCAAGAAGACATATAGACCTTCTTAATACAAAATTAATAGCAAAAATAAGTTTGGGAGTTAATCAACTGGTGTGGCTTGCATCTGTTTCCCCACCCAAACCTCATGTTAAATTGTAATCTCCAATATTGGAGGTGGTGGGAAGTATTGGATCACGTGGGTGGATCCTTCAAGAATGGTTTACTGCCATCCCTTTGCTGCTGTTCTCATAAAAGACTTCTCTTGACATCTAGCTGTTTAGAAGTGTGCTTCCACCCACCACCCCTACTCACTCTTTCTCTCTTCCTGCTACTCCAGCCATGAGAAGTGTTGATTCCCTCTTCACTTTCCACTATGATTCAAACTTACCTGAGGCCTCCCCAGAAACCAGCCAGATGCCAGCATTATGCTTTCTGTACAGCCTGCAACACCATGAGCCAATTAAACCCCTTTTCTTTATAAATTAGCTAGCCTCTGGTATATTTGTATAGCAGTGTCAGAATGAACTAATATATCAACAATAGTAAATCAAGATATACAAGAGCAACACAGGAAAAGATTTAAAATGTACTAAAGAGCAAGAGAAGGAAAGATTTAAAATAATACATATAAACAGAATTTTCCCCAGGAAACCATGTAGTAAATTTCTCATTATTCTCAAGATCAACTAGAATTTATTTTTTTCTGATTGTAGGACATATCACTAAAGTAGGAAAGATAGAGTTTGAGGATGAATCATAAAAACACTGGAATGATTAAATCAGGTTGAATACAAAATCTTCAGAGGAATCTAGGTGATATATAGCCCTGAATAGATGGAAGGACCACTATAACTTTTTATAGAAAAGTATTATTCAAAGACAGTAGTATTTAGAGTATATGAACTTCTGTGAAGTATAGAATAGAAGAAACAAAATCTAAATAAACTCTGTGCTTATTGACCTCAATTAGAAATTAAAACATTGGAAGGGTATAAAATAAGCACACAATCATTTTCCTTGTAAGACTTCATAAGTTCCTATTCAGAAGGACCAAGGATAACAAATATGACTTCTTTATGAATGGCAGAATAATTAAAAAGATACTTTTAAGCAACTCATCAATGTTAATCAAAAGAACACTTTAGACAACACTTTTCTTTAAAAAAAAAAAAATTATCTTATGCTGTTTAAGAGGGAAAGATTCCTGGACCAAGTCAGTGTGTGTCACGGTCCACGTGGTGATAGGGTGCCTGTAGAAAGTCTCCTGACATCCAAGAGTCTGCTCACGTGTGTGGATGTGGATGTGCTGGGATTGGGTCCTCTTAAGCATTAATCCCAATCAAAAAGTTCCCCTTTACATTGCTAGGAAAGATTCCTTCAACCTAAAGTACCATAGGACAGAAAAGACAGGGACAGAATGACAGGTTAGGGGTGGCAAGCAGCAGCCATCCTGAGTTAGTCAAGGCAGTTGGAGTCTATGACCAATGTTGAATGAGTGAAGGAACAGCATCCTCAAAAATGCCAGGACAAAAATCCAGGACTTAAAGACACTTTGAGAAATTACAGCTGTGATGATTCTATGAAATGAGTGTTTGGATCTCAGATTCTAAGAAGCAGGCACCAGCCCAGATTGCCAGGACAATCAGAGATGATTGACAACACCAAGATGAAGAGACAAGGTGACCACACTCGCTTAGAAGAGAGCCGTTGCCATAGTCACTCCAGGAAGTATTTTCACAAAGTCCTAAATATAGAGAAGCATGGAGTTTATTTCAAGACTCTCCTGAAAATTTAAGTATACATTACTTGCTGCTAGTTTAAATTTTAAAACATAATATTGCTACCAAATTTTGAGCAATTGCACAGTGCTACTGCTTCATCTACTGTACATTAGATTACTCTTAGGATGCCTCTAGAGAATTCTTAGGATCCTCGTGTTGTATCAGGCAGCACTTGGGCTCACAGGACAAGAAGCAGAGTCGTGATTAGGAACCGACAGAGTCCCAGGGCCCATTGGAATGGTGGCACCATATTTCTGTGAAATAATTCCACTGTGGGCAGCACAGATCTCCACTTCTGCATAAAGCTCCACGTTCAATGATACCTCCAGGTATTATCGTATAGAAAATGCTTAAAAAGGGTGGTTGAGAACTGACATAAGTCAGGATTTTTTATCAGAGGGAGGCAAACCAGGTAGAGATTCAGAACACTGGCTTGATTCCAATGTTAATTTTGTTGCCACATATTACACTCAGAAATATATATATATGAAAAAGTTATGAAGATACATGGAATGTTAGTTTAGAGCTAGACAATTTACATTTTAATTCCCTTTTCTTACTGATTTCTGATTCTGGAGCTGTCTTAAATTACTTCACTATTTTCTGCTTATCTTCATGTTTAAAATGAGATCATAACACTTCCACAAAGTTACTGAGAAGATTAAAGGCACTGATGTTTGTAAAATTACAAGCTAACAATTATTTGTCAATATCAATTTAGTGTATGCTTGTAAAATGGGCAACTCATTGCTACCTAGTGAAGTTCCTGTGTTGTACTTGGTTAACTCCAGCCTGTATCCTACTGAAAACATTTTATTTAGATCAGTCCTTAATAATGACGCTGCCAGACAATATATTCGCAGTGAGCTCCACATTGAGATGGATAATTAGAAACAGTCCATTCAAACTTCCTGTTTTACCTTGTGGTTGTTATTTTACCAAAGAGAGCTAAACCATACTGAGAAGCAGAGCATCCTCTCTGAAGCAGGAGGCAAGGCAGTGAGAGAAACAATTAAGTGTAATTGACTCAGCAGGTGGATGGAACCAGAAAACTATGACTAGTAAATGAGAGAGTGCCTTTGGTAGATGAGATGTCTGGTTTTGAGCTTGGGGAAGATGGAGAGAGAGAGAGATGTGGCAGAGAGACATCCCAAAGAACACTCTCCATTAGGTCACAATTGTTAGGGACAGATGCATGCCTAGACTCCTATAATAAGATAGATTTAAAAATAAAACAGTCATCCAAGTGTATCCCTGAAACTTAACATTTTTAAAAGCAGCACACAGAGCTGTTGTTCTTTATCGGCTAATCCTAAACGTGCAGTACGAACGTACATACCATTTGTCTGACTGTTTTTAGAGGATTTGCTTTTAAAACACTGTATTAGGTTGGTACAGAACTGACTGCGGCTTCACCATTGTTTTAATGGCAAAACTGCCATAACTTTTGCACCAACCTAATACAGGTGTGTTTCAAAATGAAATACACACAGATGCATCTACACATAAAAAAAGTCAAAGAGTAAAGATGTCCAGGGAAGCATGTGGTGTTTCAGGCTTTCGATCTGTGAGTCTCAATGAAGGGCAAGTATGCACTTGACTTCTGACACACTGAAATAAATCTTCAAATAAACTACATATTCCATCTCAAAGGGCCATGCTATAATATGGTTGTTGTAGGGAAGCGGGGCGAATGTAATTTGCCAATAGTTAAGGTTTTGGTTTTATGATGGCAAATTCTGAAATATATTTCTGTTCTAGATGGTAGTGCAGAGTTAAAAGATACATACACACACACACAAATATTTGTGCAGTATCTTAAAATTAGTAGGATCAGTATCTACATATAAAATACATTCTATGTATAAATTAATAGAAATATGCATTAAATATAAAACAAAAATATCACAAAATTTTCTATTAAAATGACTTATGAGAATTAATATTCACATTTGCCATTATTAATGAATAATCTATATCAGCCATCAGCAAACTGTGGCACATGGCCTGCCCTCTAATTTTGCGAATTAAAAGGTAAGAGCTGTTTGATAATACCATATGTAACCTATGATATCGCCATTGTTTTGATCATTTTTCCACAAAACTTGATTTTATTCATGTTTCTTTCAATTTATCAATTCTAGAACTCCTGTGGTAACTTGAAGTACCTGGAATTTTTTCCAGGAATTCTAATGTATTTTTGGCATCATATGAGAAAATGCATGCAAAGCACTTTGCACTGTAAGTGGCATGGTGTGAGCATACAGCAAATCATAACTTTATAGATCAATAATATTTCCTGCTAGGAAGATCATCCTGAAAATTCCATGAGAGGGAGGTCATGTGCAGGTCCTACTTCTATCACCACTATCGACCCTCAGGCCTTCACGGGAGTGGTCTGGATCTGGATCAGAAAAACGGGACTGGAATTGTTCAATCAGAAATGCTTTCCATGGGACAATGCCAATTTTATTGTGTTAATCTTTAGGATTAAAAGTTCTCGTAGTAGTTTGCATAAGAGAACATATTAGACACCTCTTTAGGGCTACTTAGAATAGCAGAACGGATGGGTGATCAAAAGTCAGATAGTACTTACTTTCAGGAACTGCTACACAATGTACTCAGGAGAAATGAATAAATTATTAAGATTTATAATGTATGGAAGCAACCTGCTTATCTTGTAGGTTCTAAACACCACAGTGTGAAGAATGGTTAGAAAGAATTTATAGGTGAGTGTGTAACAGTGTAGGTATACAATGACCAGACTGATATGTCTTAACCAACATTTCAGGAACTGACACTTATACATACAAAGTCCTTATGAGAGGCTGTATACTCATTTTAAAACTGCTTTTATTGCTTAAAATTTTAGAACTCCACCTCAGGAATTAACTGAAATCTTCAGTTTAAAACATTTTCCAATGGTGGCAAATATACACTAACTGATCTGATTAATATTTTTATGTGTTAAAGTTGCCCGGCCTCCTGTGGAAATTGACATTACTTCGGAATCCCTTACAGGAAAAGGGGTTTTATCAACATTTTCACATATATGTTATGTTTATTTTCTAAAAATTCAAGGGAATCAAACTCAAACTGGCTCAAAGGGTAATTTTTTACAGAAGAGTTCATAAGCCTTTTAAGACTTTTATTACTAGGAGAAGCATTACCACTCTCAAAGAGAAAACTCACCACAATGTATATTTAATGAACCTCATTAATTTATTTTTTCTTATTTCCCTATGCAGAGTCCTAAACCTAATGCAGTTAGAGAAAAGGAACATTAACCAAGGGTTATAAATGTCAAGAACAAAACGGATATCATGTTTAGTTCAAAGGAACACAGGAAACATTAGCTGTACGCCTCCAGCATTTCTCAGGCTTCTCTGGCAAGCTGGGTTTAGCATTTTTATAAATAGTCTCCATTGCCACATTTCATCACTGAAAAATCCAGACATGAACGTATAAAACCAAAGGAAAGTGTAAATAAGAAATAAATCCTGCTAATTGCAGTCTGCTGATGCCAGAGCCCTTTCGGCAGTGACGACCCGGGGGATTCCTGGGCCTGGAAGCCCACAAAGAGGCATCTTCCTCTTCCAAACAGCAGGGAAAACTGCTCCCCAGGCTCCGGGCTTCGGGGCCTTGCTTTTCCTTTTTTTCTCTTTTTTTCAGTAAGAAAATAAATATACCTTACTTCTGTCAACTGATTGTTAAATAAATTCTTGGCTTTTAAGCAAACATCCTTTTAACTTCTCTTTTAGCAACAACGGAAGCAACAAGCCATTCAATTCTGAGACCCTCACGGGGACCTTACTTCAGGATGCCTGTTGAATATGATACACCTGCATTTTGTATTTTATGAACATTTACTACTATCATAGACTTGTAGCATCATCGGTCAGACCTTCAGCATCTGTGCCAACCTAGTGCATCTAGGATAAGGGATTATGTGTAAAAAGGCAAACAAACAAAACCTCTATTTATGACTCCCCCGAAGGTGTGCAGATTGGCATGCTTTTCTGAGTCCAGCCTCTGTCTCCTATCCTGGGCAATATAGTGGGGCTTTCACTGTACTGCATTATCTAGAACTAATATGGCCTTAAGCAGGGGCGATTTAAAAATCAGTGGAACTCCAGGCAGTTCATTCTGATCGATCAATCGTTCTATCTATCTATCTATCTATCTATCTTATCTATCTATCTAATCTATCTGTCTATCATCTCTCTCTCTCTGGCTCCTTTATATAGCTCTTTAAACCTTTTAAGTGAAGAAAAGAGAAATGAACATGTCTTGGTGTTTTGTGCCCAAGACCCTACTGTAATGATTATTATTTATATTTATTCACTTTATTTTTCCGTAAGTTATTGTGGTAGGTGGTATTTGATTACATGAGTAAGCTCTTTAGGGGTGATGTGTGAGATCCCGGTGCAGCCATCACCCAAGCAGTGTACACTGCACCATGTATGTTGTCTTTTATCCCTTGCGTCCCGCCCACTCTCCCCCCCGCTAGTCCCCAGAATCCACTGTATCATTCTCTCGCCTTTGTATCCTCATAACTTAGCTCCCATGTATCAGTGAGAACATACAATATTTGGTTTTCCATTCCTGAGTTGCTTCACTTAAAATAATAGTCTCCAGTCTCATCCAGGTCATTGCAAATGCTGTTGATTCATTCCTTACTGTAATTATTTTTTTTTTTAAAACAAACATAAGTCATTATAAGACTTAAGGGTTGACCTGTTTTTGTCATTATCTCTCCATCAATGATCAGTGTCTTACTGACACTGATTAATTACCCTAAATAGGGTAATTACCATCTGCAAATAGGCTTTCCTGCTGCTGAATCTGATTTTCTTCTCTGGGTCCGGCCATCTTGTTAAGATACACTCTCAATTTCTGGTGGTGCCTCTGCTTTCAGCAGTGAGCGCAGGTATTGCTTCCAATCCCACATTGTGGCTGTGCTTTGTGCCCAACCCAGCAAATATGTCTCCACAAGAAAGGAAAGAAGACTGAAAGGCATTATGTGGTGAGGCCCAATGGCTAAGCATGATAAGAGAACACCCTCTTACAGAAGGCCAACATCTTGAAAACAAAAACAAACTCCCTGCACAAAACACATGGGTTCACACTTGGTTTACAACCATGTATGAAAAAGAGATCTGTGTCTAGAGCACTGTCTTCTCTATCGTCATCTGTCTTTCCCCCCATCCAAGAGTGCTTACTGTTAGATTTATAATTAACTCATCCTCACCTTATCTGATGTTTACGATGTTGAACATGGAGGCAACATAATCCCAGAGGCCAGTCTTTTAGAAACAGATCACGTATAAGAGAGAATTAAAAATAATAGGCCAACAAGACAGTTCTGGGGTCAGTTAGATCTTATTTCACATCAGGTCTTTTGTTGTTACTGTTTTACTTTGATTGGTGATCCTGTACTTAATCAAAAGTGCTCAGTGTATTCAACTGTAAAATGGTGTTGGTCATGAAGAACTCCTGTCATGGAGTATATGCACATGTCTGGGCATACCATAAACGCTTACTATGTGATAACAATCCTTAATCACGGCAGTTCATATGGGAGAGATCATGAACATGCAGCTTCTCACACAGGCCAGTAAAACACGCTTCACAATGACGGTTCCATATTTTAGTTTACGTGTTGAAGGTCAGGAATATGGAGTGACTTATACCAGATACCCAGCTAGTAAATAAAAATCAAGATTTAAGAAAAGCTCTTTGTACAAAAGACATACAAAGGACAATAAAATAAACTCTGACTTTATTTCTCCAGCGTTTCCACTCTTGCCTCTATTTATGTACCTTTCTCAGTCCAAAATTATAGCTCACTAAACACCAATTATTTCAAATCACAATGGTACAAGCAGCTAGGCTGTACCTTTCAAAAAGACGTTACAGTAGGGAAGAGGAAAGGGAGAGAGGTTGCTCGGTGGGGTGCAAAGTTACCGTTAGATAGGAAGAAGAGCTGTGCTGTTCTACTGCACAGCAGGGTGACTATACGTAATAATGTCTTGTATATCTCCAAAGAGCTAGAAGAGAAGTTTCTGAATGTCCTTACTAAAAATAAAAGATAAATGTTTGAGATGATGCATATGCTGATTACTTTGATTTAATCATAACACAATGTATATAAGTATTAAAACTACAGATTACACCCCATAAATATGTACAATTATTATGTAGGTCAATTAAAAAATAAAACTTTAAAAGGACACCACAGTTTTATTTTCATTATAGAATTTGAACACTTATTTAAAGAAATCTTATTTAAGGATCAGAATTGTAGATTTTTGTCTATCCACAGCAAAACCATAAATATGCTCTAAGTCATTTTAGTTTTGTGCTATTGGGCTTAGAAACACCTACATTTCACATTCTTTGTAGGTATTGAAAATAAACTGTGCATCTATAGCTATTTTTTACTGTGTATTTTTGCACAGTATAGCTCTCCTATGACTCATACTTCTGCAGACGAGTATTTTATCTTTGTCTCTTTAATCTAAATCCAAAAAAATGAAAATACATGAATCTTGGCTATCTCATTTTCTAGTTAATATTAGTTACCAAGATTCCTGATTGTATGTATTTTCACATGGTCTACCAATTTAAATTTAGAAAGCACCACTCAAGCTATTTTTCTCAATAAATGCTAAAAGTTTTATGATGTACATATTTTTATTTTGGAGGCAAAAAAGTGCCATAGTTGGATTCTTATAAAATGATTTTTTAAAAGACTTGTTTTAAAACCAAAGACAACTTCAGATTACAAAGAACTGTGTCAAATGTGAGAGTCAGATGGTCACACCTGGAAATAGTAGCATTAACTCTATAAACACTGACCTCTTTCATAAACTTCAACAAATGAGTATAAAATCAATTCAGTCTATAGTTATTGAGTCACAGAGTTAACTTGTCATAAGTAATCAGCAAATTCGTCTCCCCAACCCACCTGAAATTTTGTAGAGAGTTGAAATACACTTAACATTAGACATTATATAAATAAGAATTGCATTTGGTGGAAAATATCATGATGTCCATTGACAAAAGAGGAAATAAAAGTAAAAGTGTTCTCCAGGCAGACTGGCCCAAGACCCTCTGTGCCCGAGCCTTCTTAATCAGAGGCTGGGAGGGAGCTGTGCATTGGCTGTTCCAGCTGGAACTGCATCCTGACTCCTGCACTCTCAATTCAGTGTTTTGGCTTTGGTCGTCTGCTGCCCTGGTCAGAACAATGCAACCAAGGTTAAACCATGAGTGTTGTTACTAAATAGTAAAAAAAAAAAAAAAAAAAATTAAAATGCTTATGCAAACGGCATTGCTTTCCCTGGTTCTCAGTAAAACCTAGCTATGAGTTGTACAAATGTGTGGGCTTGCAGTTTCACGTGCTTGTGCTTCTTTTCACTTTGCCTTCTGCTCCAGGGAGCTCTTGTCATGAACAGACTGAAGCCAGCCCGAAGCCTGCACTCAGAAGAATGTCAATTATTCAGCCTCCAAACTTTAGTGGAAACTGCAGGCATGCCTTATCTCTAGCATGTCATCCACCTGCTGATGCTTTATTTGTAAATGTGGAGGCTTTGAAACAAGGCATCAGCCAGCCCAAGGAAGGCATTCTTGTATCACTTCTCCAAAGTGAATACTTTATGTCTACTTCTGTGACATACTTCCACACATGGAACTTGACCATGAATAAAATGTGGCTCAATATAAAGTTAAAGAGCTTAAAAGTTTCCACAGATTGGATTAGGTGAACTGCTACAGTTAATCAGTATGACTAGTGAACAATATGGTTATAAGCAAGTGTGTAAGATGATTTGTATACTTGTAGGTATTTTTGAGGGACTGTCTTAGGATTTGGTTCTCTATGTCTTCACATGTATTAGAAGATAGTGAAAGGCACATGGAATAAATCATTTGCCTGATTTGTATTTGTGTACTCAAGCACATGTTCCTTCGTACAAAATGGACATTTTCTTTGACTTGAACATTGTGGTCTAGTATTTGAAAAAGTCAAGCTCAAGTAAACAGGCTTTATCTTCCTCTACTTCTATCAGTAAAAGTTTGGTTCGCAATTCAAATATAAAAGCATGTAGCATTCTGTCTTGAAAATTCTCTCAGCAGGATCGTTTAATGGACTGTGCTACCTTGTAAGAGAAGCAATTACAAAAGGAAGAACGGACTCAATCATACAGATTTTTTAACTTAATTTTGAACTCGTGATTAAAATAACACTTGCATTAAAATTTTAAGGGCTATTTTACATAGACCAAATATCCTCACTGGATGAGAGGAGGCAGTTCCTTTTAACGTTTTAATTTTTGTTTTTTTCTAACTAACACAACTTTTTCCCTTTATAATTATTTTACTTATTCTTACATTTCTTTTTTCACCATTGGTTTTTAATATCCACTACACCTCTATTAAGAGAAGGGGCAAAGCCTTTTGCAAATTCAGAAGGACCTAGTGGAATAGAATGTAGGTAATGTATTGGAATGTTAATAAGGGATTTAAATAAAGCCATATCTGCAAAGATCTTAAACACAATTCTCTCTTCCTATAACATGAAAAGAAGAATCTCTGCAAAGGATTGTGGGTTGGTAGGGAGACTAGAAGGATATTATGCCATTAAAACTAAAATTGCTGAGGTCTCCTTCTGCCCTTGAGCGAATCTCATACTGACAGCACTAAAAATTTATGTTTGTAAAGATGACTACATTAGGCTCATAAATGGTAAAATATGCAATACTGAAATGGAAGTCCTCAAGTTTTAACTGATATTAGAAACTCTGCAGTAAATTCTAGGCACTGAATTACTAGAAGTGGATATTTCTATAACTACCAGGCAAGAGGAATCTCTCCAGGTTTTCAGTGCCTTCTATTTTCTTTCAGGAGAATTTTTTAAACCATGTGGAAAAGACAAGAACATGTTTCCATAGCTTTCTTGAATATGACTCCTAGCCTGGCCTATTCTGCTGCTCCTACAAGACTGCACTGGCTGATGCCTGTTAATCTAGATGAATTATGAGGCATCCAACATTAGCACAGGTGGTTTTCATAATGGGGCACATTCGCATAGTTACCAGGGTGCAAAGCATGGGTAGAAACCTTTGCTCTTAAGGCTCATGGTCTGGAAATGGTCTCAGAGCTGGTGTTGAAGACTACTTCAGTCCACAATCTCTTTAGGTACCAAAAGGCCCCTATACTGGGTTAGATGACCATTAGCTCATGCAGCCCTTTGCTAAGCTTTGGAGCATGAGACCAGCTGAGACTTAGAAAGCCAATTACCCTAGATAGCACCAGACAGCTTGGTTGCCTGAGATGCTGTAATTCAAACCCAACTCCATAGTCCTGTGCCACTTGGAAAAGTCATCGGCTTCATGGGGTCCTGAGAACCTCACGTCACACACAGACTCAGAGTCCCAGGTTTTGCTCTTAGAGAAAAATACAAACTGACATAACGAAGGAAGGAGAAAGGAAGGGAGGATCATCCTTTATAAAAGAGCATGTCTTGCTATCAGTTCATCATACAAATGAGAACATTTTTATTCTCACAGGAAACTTGAAAGATGGAAATGTTGCCCTGACTCTAAATGGGGAAACTCTCACTCGGAAACGATTAAAGATCTTCTTCATGATCCTAAGACACAACAGGGCCTGGATTTAACCCAAACAGTGACAGCACCAAAGAGTACACCCCTCCTCAGTCATGCCCCTGAATTAAAGTTTTCAACAATTATAGGAAAGACATCCTACTTCACAGCTGGGTCAGTGCAGCTTACCCAGTAGTGGCAGTAGATTCTTGAGAAATAGAATAGCCATTTGTACATGGATTAAATTATGAAAATACTAATAAAATAGCCATTGTGTAGATGTGTAAGACAGAAAAAAAATAAACAAGCATCCCGTTTGCTTCTAAAAATGGATTTTAACAACCACGCATGAGCCCTGACAACTCACCTGCTCTACCATCTTGTCTTTTAAGCAAGAATCTTATTCACCAATTCAATTCACTAAGGGGTTAAAAAACACCCATTTAGGACTATTTTTTTTCTTCTTTGTTATAAAAGTAAACAGTCCTACAGTCAGGTTTATTTTAAAAATATGAATTTGGCTATAATATTTTACAATATTTGAGATTAAAATGGCAGGTGAAGAAAAGACATTGGTGAAGTAAATGAATAAATGAAAAATCACTCTAATGTGGCATCTCCTGCATTTGTCCTGTATCCTGCTGATTCTCTGTTGAACACCACAGATATCTCTTTTTTTTTTTCTTTTTTATCGCCAATGAGATGTAAATTGGTGGTTGGTAGTTTTCTGCTTCTAGACAAGATACTTATATTTAGACAGCATTTAAAATACAGCAGGGTGGCATTTGAGGCATCAACATTCGTAAGATGATGTTTGAGTCTGTCTTTGATTTGAGCCTGAATCCAATCTAGAATACGCTCTTTACACAGTTCTGCTCTATCTGGTTTCCTTCAACATGCAAGAACAATTTTTGAAAATAGCCCATCATGTTTTTGGTTTTTTTTTTTCTTAACACATGTTCCCTTTGCCTCAACCTTCAAGCATGCATAGATTTGGCAATTAATCCTAAAAGACTCAGGTCTGCATAATTCAGATTATGAATTATAATTCCAATAAAACAGAAATTATTTAAGTGAAATGGTAAGAAATAAGATAAAAATAGTTGAGCTAGTACTTCATTTAAAAGGCACTTTTTAAATCTTAATGTTTTTAAGGCAATATTTTTGGTATACTACTGAAGTGTGGATAGTGCACCTGTGTGTGGCAGTGTGGGAAGGAAGCAGAGAAAGCAGTCCCTGCTTCTAGTTACTGGTAATTTCTAATATTAGATCTAATTACAGATAGCAGGGTGATACTGGGCCTCCACTTGCTCGACGTTAAAAGGGAAACCATCATGTTTAACTTAACATGACATCTGCATTTGAAACATTTTATACATTTCTAATTTGTGACACAGAAACTCTCCCTGCTCTTTCCAGACTCCATACCTGGAGTTTTCAAGTGTTGAAAGCTGGCAGCATATGAGAAGGACAGATTGTTATTGGAGGGTTCTGATGCTAACTGAGATCAGGCAGCACTGAAATGAATGGTGAGGACTCCCAGCCGTGAAATCAGACCACCAGGTTCTCACTCCTTGCTCCACAGATTATTTATTTAACTTCTTGGGACGTCAGAATCACCACCCAGAAAAGGTAATCATGAGAAAGCTCTCTCTGGGGGATTCTTGTAAGAGTTAATTGAAAATGAAATACAATGTTATATGTTCAGATGAATGCCTGGTGCTCAGTAAATATTCAATTAATGTTATTTGTAGTAATGTAAAGAAGTTACAAATCTATACTGCCACTGTTTTTCATATATGAAGATGATCTGTATTATAACGCTGTTTTTCCTTGATCCTTCTAGTACCAGATATATACAACAAAATATGTGGTTTAAAAGCAGCAAACTATAGACAAAAAAGTATGAATTTTAGGTCTGTGTCTATGTAGTTGTTTGGTTCTGGGCAACTTTTACCCATACTCTCATGTCTAATGCTGATAGCACTGTGTTTCCACACAGTTTACAAAATAATACATTTAAATGCCTGGCACTTGGTTTGCACTGGATAAACACTAAAACCATCTCACCTACATGATTTTGACTGTGCATCTATCTTGGATCTACCACCAAAATTTTTGCTCACAGTCTGGCACCCTGGGTTTGGGGATAAACCGTACTACTCACTCCGATGTGGGGAAGTTTGTGTTGCATTGCTGAATGCCGGTATACTAGCTGTATGCCAGAATGTACCATGTTTCAGAATGTACTTATTTATGATCCTGTATAAGATAAATATTGATTGCATAGCAATGCTCCCAACATAGTTCATGAGGTAAATTTTTAGAGTTATCACTGTGTAATTTATGAAGAGATGCCATTTTGGTTCTTGCTATGTTGTTTATGGAATTTAAGTCTAACTTTCTTAATTTATTTCAATATTCTTTATTTTCCATACCTGCCTAAGTAAGGGAATTTAGTAGTAGCCATCAGATCTGTTCTGCCACAGAAAAACGTACCCTAAAAATGTGTCTTAAAGGTGCTATTTCTCTTTGCTTCATGTGTAACTCAATGGAGGCTGAGGAATATTAATGAAAAGAAATCCATGATTACGTGTGAGTCTTCAGAGAATTCTAGGAAGAAATACATCAGGTGAGTTTTCTGGGAAAATACTAAAGTCATTCACTTGCAATATCCAGTATTAGGTTCTTTTGGACAAACAAGACAAATACATACAGTTCAACCTAATAAGAATATTCTATCACATCCAAGCTGAGAGCCAAATATAAGAGCACAACACATTCACAATAGCCACAAAAAGAATAAAATGACTAGGAATACAGATGGTAAACCAGAAAGGTGAAATAACTCTACCATAAGAATTACAAAACCCTGGTGAAAGAAATCAGAGATGACACAAACTAACAGAAAAACACTCCACGCTCATGGACAGGAAGAATCAATATTGTTAAAATAAATATCCATACTACCTAAAGCAATTTACATATTCAATGCTATCCTACCAAACTACCAATGACATTTTTCACAGGGTAAGAAAAAAACTATTCTAAATTTATTTGGAACCCAAAAGATACTGAACAGCTAAGGCAATCCTAAGCAAAAATAACAAAGCTGGAAGCATCACACAACTCACCTTTAAACTATACAACCAAGCTATAATAATTAAAACAGCATAGTTCTGGTATGAAAACAGAAACACAGACCAATGGAACAACAGGTTAGTGAACCCAGAAATAATGCCACATTCCTATAACTATCTGATATTTTCAAGACAACAAAAACGAGCAATGGGAAAAGAACTTCCCTATTCAATAAATGGTGCTAGAATAAATGGCTACCCATATGCTGAAGACTGAGACGAAATTCTTACCTTTCATCACATAAAAAAATCAACACAAGGTGAATTAAAGACTAAAATGCAAAACCTAAACTATAAAAACCCTAGAAGGAAACATAGGAAATACCATTCTGGACCTAGGCCCTGGCAAAGACTTAACAGCAAAGACTCCAAAAGCAACCAAGACAAAACTAAAAGTTGACAAGTGGAACCTAATTTGACTAAAATCTTCTGCACTGCAAAATAAACTAGCAAAAGAGTAAACAGACAACCTAAAGGATGGGAGAATGTATTTGCAAACTATGTATTTGACAAAGGTCTGACATCCAGAATCTATAAGGGACTTAAATGAATCAAGAAGCAAAAAACAAACAACATCATTAAAAGGAAATGAACAGATGTTTCTCAAAAAAGGACACATACGTGGCCAACAAGCAAATGAAAAAAAAAAAAAAAAAAGCTCAGTATCAATAATCATTAGGAAAAGGCAAAACAAAACCACAATGAGACACCATCTCACACTGGTCCAAATAATTAAAGAGACTATATCTATATCTATATCTATATCTATATATCCATATATATGCTGGTAAAGTTGCAGAGAAAATGGAACACTTACACACTACTGGTAGGAAGGTGCATTAGTTCAGTCATTTTGAAAGCAGTTTGGCGATTTCTCAAAGAACAGAAGGTAGACCTATCATTCAACCCAGCAATCCCATTGTTGGAATTATATGCAAACAAATATAAATCATTCTACTGTAAAGACACATGCATATGTATGTTCATTACAGCATTATTCACAATAGCAAAGACATGAAATCAACCTAGATGCCCATCAGTAGTGCACTGGATAAAGATTTTGTGGTGCCTACTGCAAAAATTGCAAGCATTCCTATACACCAATAATAGAAAAACAGAGAACAAAATCATGAGTGAACTCCCATTTACAACTGCTATGAAGAGAATAAAATACATAGAAATACAACTAACAAGGGATGTAAAGGACCTCTTCAAGGAGAACTACAAGCCACTGCTCCAGGAAATAAGAGAGGACACAAACAGATGGAAAAACATTCCATGCTCATGGTTAGGAAGAATCAGTATTGTGAAAATGGCCACACTGCCCCAAAGTAATTTATAGATTCAATGCTATCCCCATCGAGGTACCAATGACTTTCATCACAGAATTAGAAAAAAAAAAACACCTTAAACTTTATAGGGAACCAAAAAAGAGCCTGAATTGCCAAGACAATCCTAAGCAAAAAACAAACAAAAAACAACAACAACAAAACAGAGCTGGAGGCATCACACTACCTGACTTAAAACTGTATTACAAGGCTACTATAATCAAAGCAGCATAGTACTGGTACCAAAACAGAGATATAGACCAATGAAACAGAACAGAGGCCACAGAACGAATGCCACACAACTACAACTATCTGATCTTTGACACACCTGACAAAAACAAGCAATGGGGGAAAGGATTCCCTATTAAATAAAATGGTGTTGGGAAGACTGGCTAGCCATATGCAGAAAGCTGAAACTGGACCCCTTCCTTACACATCACACAAAAACTCTAGCTGGATTAAAGATTTAAACATGAGTCCTAACACCATAAAAACCCTAGAAGAAAACCTAGGCAATACTTTCCAGGACACAGGCATAGGAAAGGACTTCACGACTAAAACACCAAAAGCAATGGCAAGAAAAGCCAAAATAGATAAGTGGTATCTAATTAAACTTAAGAGCTTCTGCACAGCAAAAGAAACTATCAATAGCGTGAACCAGCAACCAATAGAATGGGAAATTTTTTTTTGCAATCTACCCATCAGACAAAAGACTAATATCCAGAATCTACAAGGAACGTAAACAAATTTACAAGAAAAAAAACCAACCCCATCAAAAAGTGGGCAAGGGATATGAACAGACACTTTTCAAAAGAAGATATTTATGCAGCTAACAAACATTTGAAAAAAAGCTCATCATCACTGGTTTTTACAGAAATGCAAATCAAAACCAAATTGAGACACCACCTCATACCAGTTAGAATGGCAATCATTACAAAATCGAGATGGCAATAGATCCAAGATGGCCGAATAGGAACGCAGTTCCCAGCAAGAATGCAGAGGGTGAGTGATCACTGCATTTCCAAACAAATTTTTACTGCCTACAGACCAGGAGATTCCTGGGCAGAAAAGTGCCACAAGTCTCCAGCATGGCTGTTTCAGCTGGTGCAGTGGGTCTCCACACAAACTCACACAAATCTGGGCGCCTTTTCAACTGGCACCTGGAACACCTGGGAGACAGAGTCACCCATTCAACTGAAAAAAAAAGGGGGCAGAAACAGGGAGCCAGGTGATCTGGCTTGGCAGGTCCCACTCCCACAAAGATCAGCAGTCGGAAATGCTCTGGATTGAGAGTTTCACAGCAAGCACAGCTGGACCCAGGATGGTCCAGCTCTGTGGGGGAAGGGCGTCCAGCATTACCAAGGCAGTCCACCAATACCAAGGCAGTCTGCCATTACAGAGACAGTCTGCCATTACCAAGGCAGTTCTATCTATACCTCTACAAACAAAACCACAAGGAAGTTCACACAGCAGCTGAGCAGAGCCCACGGCAGCTCAGCAACACATCTGCTGGTAGACTGTGAGGCTACCTCCTCGCTGGGCAGGGCATCTCTGGAAAAAGGCAGCAGCACATCAGGAACTTATAAATAAAGCCCCACCTTCCCAAGACAGAGCACCTGGGAAAAAAAGGTGGTTATGAGTCCCGCTGCAGCAGACTTAAACGTACCTGCCCAGCAGCTCTGAACGGAACAACAGAGCTCACAGCTCAGCACTTGAGCTCCTATAAGGGACAGACTGTCTCCTCAAGCAGCTCCCCTACCCCTGTATATCCAAAGAGAAACCTCATAAGGGAGAGCTCAGGCTGACATCTGGTGGGTAACCTTCTATTACGAAGACAGAAGAAACTGGCAGCAGTCCTTACTATTCTGCAGCCACTGCAGGTGATCCCCAGGCAAGTGGGGCCTGGAGTGGACCTCGGCAGTCCTACAGCAGAGGGGCCTGACTGTTAGAAAGAAAACTAAAAAATAAAGAAATAACTTTATCATCAACAAAAAGGAAGTCCACTCAGAAACTTCATCTAATAAGTAACCAACTACAAAGACCACAGGTAGGTAAATCCACAAAGACGGGAAGAAACCAGTGTAAAAAGGATGAAAACACCCAAAACCCGAACGCCTCTCCTCCTCCAAGGGATCACAGCTCCTCACCAGCAAGGGAACAAGGCTGGATGGAGAATGAGTCTGTTGAATTGACAGAAACAAGCTTCAGAAGGTGGGTAATAACAAAGTTCTCAGAGCTAAAAGAACACGTTCTAACCCAATGCAAAAAACTAAGAAGTTAAAAATAGTTTTGACGAAATGCTAATGAGAATAAACAGCTTAGAGAAAAATATAAATGAAATGATGGAGCTGAAAAATGTAACACGAGAACTTCGTGAAGCATACACAAGTTTCAATAGCCGAATTGACCAAGAAGAAGAAAGGATATCAGAGATTGAAGATCAACTCAATGAAATAAAATGAGAAGGCAAGACTAGAGAGAAAAGAGTAAAAATAAATGAACAAAGCCTCCAAGAAATATGGGATTATGTGAAAAGACCTAATCTACGTTTGATAGGTGTACCTGAATATGATGGAGAGAATGAATCCAAGCTGGAAAACACTCTTCAGGATATAATCCAGGAGAACTTCCCCAACCTAGCAAGGCAGGCCAATATTCAAGCCCAATAAATACAGAGGACACCACAAAGATATTTCTCAAGAAGAGCAATCCCAAGGCACATAATCACCAGAATCATTAGGGTTGAAATGAAGGAAAAAATGCTAAGGGCAGCCAGAGAGAAAGGTTGGGTTACCCACAAAGGGAAGCCCATGAGACTCACAGTGGATCTTTCTGCAGAATCCCTACAAGCCAGAAGAGAGTGTGGGCCCATATTCAACATCCTTAAAGAAAAGAACTTTCAACCCAGAATTTCATATCCAGCCAAACAAAGCTTCATAAGTGAAGGAGAAATAAAATGCTTTACGAACAAGCAATTCTCAGAGATTTTGTCACCACCAGGCCTGCCTTACAAGAGCTCTGAAAGAAGCACTAAACAAGGAAAGGAACAACCAGTACCAGCCACTCCAAAAGCATACCAAATGGTAAAGAGCATCGACACAAAGAAGAAACGCTGTCAACTAATGGGCAAAACAACCAGCTAGCATCAAAATGGCAGGATCAAATTCACACATAACAATATTAACCTTAAATGTAAATGGGCTGAATGCCCTAATCAAAAGACAGACTGGCAAATTGGATAAAAAGTCAAAACTCATCACTGTGCTGTATCCAGGAAACCCATCTCACATGTAAGGATACACATTGGCTCAAAATAAAGGGATGGAGGAAGATTTACCAAGCAAATGGAGAGTAAAAAGAAGCAGGAGTTTCAATCCTAGTCTCTGATAAAATAGACTTTAAACCAACAAAGATCAAAAGAGACATAGAAGGGCATTACCTAATAGTAAAAGGATCAATGCATCAAGAAGAGCTAGTGATCCCAAATATATACGCACCCAATACAGGAGCATCCAGATACATAAAGCAAGTTCTTAATGACCTACAAAGAGACTTAGACTCCCACACAATAACAGTGGGAGAATTCAGCACTCTGCTGTCAATATTAGACAGATCAACAAGATGGAAAATTAATGAGGATATCTAGGACTTAACCTCAGTCTGGACCAAGCAAACCTAATAGACATTTATAGAACTCTCCACCCCAAATCCACAGATATATATTCTTCTCAGTACCACATCACACCTACTCTAAAACTGACCACATAATTGGAAGTAAATAACTTCTCAGCAAATGCAAAAGAACGGAAATCATAACAAATAGTCTCTCAGACCACATGGCAATCAAATTAGAACTCAGGATTCAGAAACTAACTCAGAACCAAACAACTTCATGGAAGCTGAACAACTGGCTCTTGAATGTTGATTGGAAAAACAATGAAAAGACAGAAGAAATAAAGATGTTATTCAAAACCAATGAGAACAAAGACACAACATACCAGAATCTCTGGGACACATTTAAAGCAGTGTCTAGAGGAAAATATACAGCAATAAATTCCCACATGAGAAGTAAGGAAAGATCTACAATCAATGCCCTATCATCAAAATTTGAAGAGCTAGAGAAGCAAGATCAAAAAAACTCCAAAGCTAGCAGAAGACAAAAAATAACTAAGATCAGAGCAGAACTGAAGGATAGACAGACACAAAAAATCCTTCAAAAAATTAATAAATCCAGGAGCTGGATTTTTGAAAAGATCAACAAAATAGACCACTAGCCAAATTAACAAAACAGAAAAGAGAGAAGAATAAAATAAATACAATAAAAAAATGATAAAGGGGATATTACCACCAATTCCACAAAAATGCACACTACCATCAGAGATTACTACAAAAAACTCTATGCACATAAACCAGTAAACCTGGAAGAAATGGATAAATTCCAGGACACTTGGACCCTACCGAGCCTACACCAGGAAGAAATCGAAACCCTGAATAGACCAATAACAATGGTTAAAGTTGAGGCAGCAATCAATAGTCTACCAACCAAAAAAAGCCCAGGTCCAGATAGGTTCACAGCTCAATTCTACCAGACGTACAGAGAGGAGCTGGTAACATTCCTTCTGAAACTATTCCAAACGATACAAAACAGGGAATTCTTCCCAACTCACTTTATGAGACCAACATCATCCTGATACCAAAACCTGGCAGAGACTCAACGAGAAAAGAAAACTTCAGGCCAATATCCATGATGAACATAGATGCAAAAATCTTCAATAAAACACTGGCAAACCGATTGCAACAGCACATCAAAAAGCTTATGCGTCACAATCAAGTAGGCTTCATCCTGGTGATGCAAGGCTGGGTCAACATATGCAAGTCTATAAACATAATCCACCACATAAACAGAACCAAAAACAAAAACTACATGATTATCTCAATAGATGCAGAGAAAGCCTTCGACAATATTCAATAGCCTTTATGCTAAAAACTCTCAGTAAACTAGGTATTGATGGAATGTATCTCAAAATAATAAAAGCTACTTATGACAAACCCACAGCCAAAATCATACTGAATGGGCAATAACTGGAAGAATTCCCTTTGAAATCTGGCACTAGACAAGGATGCCCCTCTCTTACCACTCCTATTCAATATAATATTGGAAATTCTAGCCAGAGCAATCAGGCAAGAAAAAGAAATAAAGGGTATTCAATTAGGAAAGAAGAAAGTCAAATTGTCTCTATTTGCAGAAGACATGATTGTATATTTAGAAAACTGCATTGTCTCAGCCCAAATTCTCCTGAAACTGATAAGCAACTTCAGCAAAGTCTCAGGATATAAAATCAATGTACAGAAATCACAAGCATTCCTATATACCAATAACAGACTTAAACAGAGCCAAATCAAGAATGAAATTTATATTTATATTTATATTGCTACAAAAAGAATAAAATATCTAGGAATACAACTAACAAAGGATGTAAAGGACTTCTTCAAGGTGAACTACAAATCACTGCTCAAGGAAATAAGAGAGGACACAAACAGATGGAGAAATATTCCATGTTCATGGTTAGGAAGAATCAATATCGTGAAAATGGCCATACTGCCCAAAGTAATTTATAGATTGAATGCTATCCACATCAAACTGTGACCCTCTTCACAGAACTGGAAAAAACCACCTTAAACTTCATATAGAACCAAAAGAGAGTCCGCATAGCCAAGTCAATTCTAAGCAAAAAGAACAAAGCTGGAGGCATCACACTACCTGACTTCAAAGTATACTACAAGGCTACAGTAATCAAAACAGCATGAAACTGGTAACAAAACAGAGATATAGACCACTGGAACAGAACAGAGGCCACGGAGGCAACGCCACACATCTACAACCATCTGATCTTTGACAAACCTGAAAAAAACAAACAATGGGGAAAGGATTCCCCTGTTTAATAAATGGTGTTGGGAAAACTGGCTAGCCATGTGTAGAAAGCAGAAACTGGACCCCTTCCTGATATCTTACACTAAAATTAACTCTAGATGGATTAAAGACTTAAACAGAAGATCTAACGCCATAAAAACCCTAGAAGAAAACCTAGGCAAAACCATTCAGGACATAGGCATAGGCAAAGACTTCATGACTAAAACACCAAAAGCAATGGCAACAAAAACCAAAATAGACAAATGGCATCTAATTAAACTCCAGAGCTTCTGCGCAGCAAAAGAAACAATCATTAGAGTCAACTGGCAACCAATAGAATGGGAAAAATATTTTGCAATCTACTCATCTGAGAAAGGGCTAATATCCAGAATCTACAAAGAACTAAAACAGATTTACAAGAAAAAAACAAACCAACCCATTCAAAATTGGGCAAAGGACATGAGCAGACACTTTTCAAAAGAAGACATATATGAGGCCAACAAACATGAAAAAATGCGCTTCATCACTGGTCATTAGAGAAATGAAAATCAAAACTACATTGAGATACCATCTCATGCTAGTTAGAATGCTGATCATTAAAAAATCTGGAGATAACAGATGCCAGAGAGGATGTGGAGAAATAGGAACAATTTTACATTGTTGGTGGGAGTGTAAATTAGTTCAACCATTGTGGAAGACAGTGTGGCGATTCCTCAAGGACCTAGACACAGAAATTCCATTTGACCCAGCAATCCCATTACTGGGCATATTTCCAAGGATTATAGGACCTAGATACAGAAATTCCATTTGACCCAGCAATCCCATTACTGGGTATATATCCAAAGAATTATAAATTGTACTATTATAAGGACACATACACACGAATGTTCACTGCAGCACTGTTTACAATAGCAAAGACCTGGAACCAACCCAAATGCCCACTGATGACAGACTGGACAGGGAAAATGTGTCACATATACACCATGGAATACTATGCAGCGATAAAAAACGATGAGTTTGTGTCCTTCGTAGGGACATGGATGAACCTGGAAACCACCATTCTCAGCAAACTGACACAAGAACAGAAAATCAAACACTGCATGTTCACACTCATAGGCGGGTATTGAACAATGAGAATGCATGGACACAGGGAAGAGAGCATCACACACTGGGGTCTGTTGTGGGGGACTGGGGAGGGACAGTGGGGGGGTAGGGAGTTGGGGAGGGATAACATGGGGAGAAATGCCAGATACAGGTGATGGGGATGGAGGCAGCAAACCACATTGCCATGTATGTACCTATGCAACAATCCTGCATGCTCTTCACATGTACCCCAGAACCTAAAGTGCAATAAAAGATATATATAAAATCAGGAGACAACAGATACTGGAAAGGATGTGGAGAAATAGGAACGCTTTTACACTGTTGGTGGGAGTGTAAATTAATTCAGCCATTGTGGAAGAGGATTCCTCAAGGATCTAGAAATAGAAATATCATTTGACCCAGCAATCCCATTACTGGGTACATACCCAAAGGATTATAAATCATTCTATTAAAAAGACGCATGGACATGTATGTTTATTGCGGCACTGTTCACTATAGCAAAGTCTTGGAACCAACCCAAATGCCCATCAGTGATAGACTGGACAAAGAAAATGTGGCACACATACAACATGGAATACTATGCAGCCATTAAAAAGATGAGTTCATGTCCTTTGCAGGGATATGGATGAAAATGGAAACTATCATTCTCAGCAAACTGTCACAAGAACAGAAAGCCAAACACTGCATGTTCTCACTCATAAGTGAGTGTTGAGCAATGAGAACACATGGACACGGAGTGGGGGGAAACATCACACACTGGGGCCTAGGGGGTGGGGGGCTAGGGGAGGAATAGCAGGAGTTGGGAGGATAGGGAAGGATAGCATTAGTAGCATTAGAAGAAATAGCTAATGTAGATGACAGGGTGATGGATGCAGCAAACCACTACCATGACACGTGTATACTTACATAGAAAACCTGCAAGATCTGCACCTGTACCCCAGAACTTAGACTATAATAAATAAATAAATAAATAAATACAAAGAAAAAGTGGACCATATACACCATGGAATACTACACAATCATAAAAAAAAACAAAATCATGTCCGTTACAACAATGTTGATGAAGCTGGAGGCCACTATCCCAATCAAATTAACACAGGAACAGAAAACCAAATACTGCATGTCTCACTTATAAGTGGGAGTTAAGCACTGAATACACATGGGTACAAAGAAGGGAACAGCAGACACTGAGGCCTACTTGAAGGTGGAGAGTGGGAGGAGGGTATAGAATGAAAAACTGCCTACTGAATATTATGCTGATTACCTGAGTAAAAAAAATTATCTGTTTATCAACCCCATGACACACAATTTACCCATGTAACAAACCTGCATATGAACCTCTTGAACCTAAAGAGTTGAAAAGAAAAATTAAATTACAAATACATCAACGAATGGAAAGAGTATCTACTTTTAGTTAAAACTTGAAGAGTTTTACCATCTGAAATGATCAACCCAATGACATGTTCAGTTAAATGTCAATAACCTCTCTAGCCCAAGCAGGGTTAGATTTAATCAATACTCAAGATATAGCTCATATTGTTTAAGGTCAATCTGAGATTAGGAATCAGTTCTTTACGACCAGAAGGAGGTAAGTCCCTCTTAAACATACACACACATACACACACATACACACACACACACACACACACACACACACACACGTTTATCTCTACAATCCATTACCATCAACTTGTTTCCTAAAAGATTCTTCCAAATGACTGGTATATCTTTGCAGTATTTACACTATTCTAATCCATCTACAATTAACTGTACAGAAATTAGAAACTGGCAATAAGAAACTCTGTACTCGGATGTTTTATGTGAATGAAGTGAGAAAATGGGAAACACAAGCTAGTAAGTACACAGAAAGGCGGAGAGAAAGACAAAGAAATTTTTCAGAGAGAGAAGAAATAAACACAAGGAGATCAGCAACGAAAACAGACCACTGGTCTTCCAGGAGAGGTAGGTGGAAGAAGAGGGGCACAGAAAGAACATGTGTGGGGTCGCCATGGCTTTCCTTGTCATGGCCACAGACCTTCACAAAGGTGGGCTTCCTTCCACACCAGGCTTTCTTACCACTTCTTGATGTGGATTTGTTTTTACTCCCTTCTTTGAGGATTTTTTCCAATTCTCTTTCCATTTCAGCCCCTTTGACTCTCTGAAAGTTTATTTGTTATTGGTGGGACTCCATCCCTTGGTCTTTAAAGTTTGTGACCCTGAAGAGTGAACCTAATTTTCTCATCACAGTGCTCCACTCAAGGAATAACAAACAACCCAATCCCCCTCAACTTGTGTAGGAGCCCCTGGGAAAAAAATTGGTTTCCTTTTGGCAAGAAACTAACCTGAGGAAACAGCAGCAATGTTGCCAACATGAAGGTTGAGCTCACTTAAAAACAGGACCAACATGGAAGGCTAGTTAAGACACAGAGAGAGAAGCGAGGACCTGGTACCATAATGCAAGCCAATAGCTTTGCCACAGAACTCCAATTTCCTTCATTAGTATCCTGCACTAAACATTTCACTTTGAGTTTAATCCAGGTTGGGTGGCATTCTCTGACACTGACCTACAAAATTCTAACAAATATACTTTTCTCTTTTTTTTAAGTGTCATGTTTTTAGCTTTCATTTAACAAGAATTGGTTCCCCTTGTGTGAAAAGGTAGAGTAATTTAGTTTCTTTATGTTAGTTTTCCTGTTTCTTCTTTTTTATTACAAGATTGTTTATACAAGTGTCCTTTATAGTGTGTGTCTCAAAAGGTGAATCCTAAATCCTGTTTCACTAGAAAAGTCGTGACATTCTTAGCCAAGATCAACTGCCTGGTTTTAATTTTAACACTAATTCTTTCTTTTTGGAGTCCTTTCCTCTGTATTTTCTAACAGAATCTCCTTCCGTCCTTATTTTATTCTTTCCCCTCCCCTTTCCTTTCTATCTTTCTTTCCCATAGGTATTTATGAAATAAACACAATTAGCCAGACACAAAACTAGAGATTAAATGCACAGAACTGAAAATAACACAGTGATAAAACAAGCAAACATGTTCTAACTACACCCCTATAAAGATGCATGGTCACTAAGAGTTCTGCAATTCTTAAAATAGTCCAGTAGCAACAAGTAATTTGCTTAAAAAAAAAAAAAAAAAACAAAAAAAAAAACTCAAGCTTCAATTCCAGAGACACGTAGTCTTTTCACGTCCACTCAATATTCAGCAGTGGTACAGCAAATCAGTCTTTGAGCTCATCAGCTGTTTTGAATATCCATAATTTTCTATTCCTGTTCCTTCGGCAGTTGTGGTTGCTGTCTGTGCTTTGGGTGATCATGCATCACATTCAGCCACGCCCCACACTCAACAGTTGTCAGCACCTCCATGCAAGGAACTGTTGAACAGAGGGTCTTAAGGCACTCTTTTAGACTACTGTTTTCTAATCTTTTCTAATTATATGGGACACTCAATTTATAATCAATGGGTCCAGAACCCAAAGGAACAATTCTGGGAAGGGCTGCCAAGAAGCTGCATTCAATCACACTGATGCCCATTAACACAGGGTGTTTTGTCACTCAGTACCATGCATTCCAGGCACACTTGCAACATTTAAAGTAACCAAGTGCTTTCAAAGCTAAATTTTAACAGGGCTCTCCACCAAACCCTCCCGCCCACTTGTTTTATTATCTCTGCCAGCACATTTAAGTTCTTATAGAGTGCAGTATGATTAAAAGAGATGTGAAATATCTATGTATATGGATATCTATGTATATGGATACACACACACATATATATACATACATATATATGTGTATATATATACATATACATGTGTGTATATATATATATACACATGTATATGTATGTATATATATACATATATATATACACACACAAATATATATATGTAAGCCACTGCATAATTCGGCATTCAAACATCTAACTAGAAAATACAATATAAGCACTGGCATATTCAAATTTTTATTTTTATTTTATCTTAGAAATATAGCGTATTTATTTTCTAATAAAAATATAGCATATTTTTATTTTATTTTATCTTAGAAATATAGCATAAAAATTCAGGCAGCTACCAACTTCTTTAACCTTAAATGTCCTTGGTCATTGAGTAATTATGAATAACTAAAAATTACGTGCAGCACAACAAATGATCATGATTTAGTTTTCCCTTATATTTACAGGGCCTACCGAATGCATTTTTTTTAGGTCGGAAAAAATAGAATCTATTTTCTCAAATGATATCACAGAAGAGGCATTTTGCATTGTAATAATATAACTATTACACTGATATCATTTTGAAAGATATTACACATAAATTTTGATTCTGATTATGGTAAAATTTTACCTTTTCCCTCCTTCCCCAGCTCTTCACCACTTCTTGCTCTAGTACTATCCCTTCTCTCCTCTCCACCGTCTCCCAATCCATCTCCCTGCTTCCCAGACACCTACACCAGGGCAAGGTCAGAGCTGTCTTGCTTGAAGAAATTATTTGTATCATTTAATAATACAAAGTTTTTAGTTTGAGGCATTGTTCATTATACTATTTAAAAAAAATACAGCAGTAATTATTGCTGTCAATAGCAATGTTGACATCTCTGCTCAGGAGAAGAAAGTATACATGGAGAGGTTGGACACAAAAAGCTGCTTTTCCAGGGAAAAGGACATTCACTGGGATATGGACATTTATTTTGTCATCTCTAAAGAAATCTTTTCATGACAAATTATGGCTAGTGGTCTAGAAAGCATGCAACAGCCCCAGAATAGGAAAAACTCCTCTGATTAAAAGTTCGTTAATAAGAATGATCAGGGTAGCATATGTGGTGCATAAAAATGTGACACAAGTTGAGGTGTATGTGAAAATTAACTGGTAGTTCTGTTAGGAAAAGTTGACTACAAACGCTTAGAGGAGTATTTTGCATAGATTTTAAAAGTGTTTTCTTATAAAACTATCTTAGTCCTCTGGAAATAATTTGCTTCAGGTTGGATGTATGTTTTTCTCAAAAGTTCTTTCTGGAGATAAGTCAGAGAAGTACTGTTCCCTTCTATAATACTTTATTCTCCAATAGATAGTCAAACTCCATATTTTTCTCTCCAATTGTTAAATATTATTCTTTTATATTTTCACAGGTCACTTGGATAATTTTGATCACATTTTTTTGTCAATTATACTTTGAAAAACCCCACACTGTATATAAAAATCCCATCTTGATATTCTTGCAATTTTTGTTAAAAGAAGGTCTCTGCATTTCCTTAGAAATAAGTGACTATTTCTCATATATGAGGGACTTCTTTTCTTTCACCCCCATCAGAAAATCAAGACAGTATCACATTTAATTATCTTATTTATGACAGCACTTAAAACAAAATGTTTCCTCACTGCTCTTAAAATCCAGTACAAAATGGACAACAGTGCCCGCATTCTGCCCACTGCTCTCCTCTCCATCCCTCCCTCCACTCCCTCCCACACATTCTCATGTGTGCTGAGAGATGCTTCCCTTGCTCTTACCCCAACACTCTTCTGGGCTGCAAGGCTGATGTGATTCTTGGTCAGGAACCTCCTCTATGTCCCCACACCTTCTTCTGCTGAATGCTACTAGCCCATCTCCATTAAGGCCATGTTGCAGAGTATTTCTCAGGAAAAAAGCTCTGAACAGATTATTGAGCCCTTGAGTTCCAAGCCCAAGTCAGGAGACTCTAAAATACTTAGAATAGAAGCACTCAATGGTCCAAGTTACAGGTTAGGCAAATTTACCTCCAAGACAAGAACTGGAGTCAAGTGATGTTGACTGCAGATTGCAGACGCCAAGAAATTAAATCAGGAGTTGGTCATTTAGAACGCTGGGAAGGGAGTCCTACTATTATTTCCATGGTGGTGTGAAGGCAGAGAAGAGAAAGAATGGTGCCTTAGGAAGTTGAGTGAAAAGGTCAAAGACAGATGTGGGGGGGTGTGTGTGTGTGCACCTGCGTGTGTGTGTTTAAGTTTCGGTTGTCTTTAATATACTGAAAGTAACAGTGAAGAACTAGGTAGAATAGATACAGGAAAAAAATACCAACAGTAGACAGAAACTGGGAAACAGGTCTAAGGATGTAGTAGCCACATTTTTAGGTGGAAAGAAGCTTCACCAGCTCACATACTGAGGTGCAATCAGAATACATTTCTGGCTCTACTGGTGCTATAGCTTTCTTAAGATGTTTCAAATTCTCTCTCTCTTTTTTTTTTCCTACCAAACACTTGCTCCTCAGACAGGAGCTTCTAGAATAAATGAGTACAACATGGAAAATAATGCTCTTCTGTGAACTGGGATCTACGGTTCCAGGCAGGGAGGCATCCTGACATGTCCTCCAGCACTCTGCCAGTTACCTCCGTACCTGTGTGCACCTTCAGGTACTCCGAGTGCAATTCATAAATCACACTAAGTACTGCACTGAGGCAGCCATTCTTCAAATTAAACACAAATGAGCTATAAGTGGAACCATGAGGTGTTGTTCTCATGTTAAGGTAGACTGGAAATACTGGCACTAAGGGAAATACTCAAAGCTTTTTAAACAATCACTAGTTGATATTATGTTATTTCTTTTAAGCCTCTCTGATGTGTCATAAAGCACAGAAACAAATACAGCTCAGGGCAAGGCTTTACGTATTTAAAAATATAACACTCACCAGGAGAGCCACTGGGATGACAAAGACAACTGAGTGTTCTTATTCCACAAGGAGTTACTGTCTGTGGAGAGACTGAGGACCAAAAAACTAGCCTCATCAAGGTGGTTTCCATAATGAAGGGGAGAAAATGCAGGAAGACCAGCTCTGCCTGAGTCGAGTTGCTCCAGAAGCCTGCATGAAAATGCCTCCTTGGCTGTGAGGCTGGAAGAATGAGCTAGCCAGAGGATTTGGCAGGGGGCATTCCAGGCAGAGGAAATGACAAGTGACCAGCGTGACCTTCGCACCTTCTCAGCTAGACCCAGCCTTACACAGGCTTATTCCTGACCTCCCCTTTCTAAGAGCATTTACTTTAGGAAACTTGCATTTGCAATTTTTTTTCTCTGCCCCCTTGTGATGCAGGTGAATATTTCTGAGAGCTTCTTGTCAGTTTTACCACCTAGAAACGGTCTTTCTTAAGTACCTGGGAGCCATCCCTCACACAGGCTCTCACCTAAGTGCAGGGCACCCGTGTCTCCCACTCACCATGGGAGGGTGCAGACCTCGGCTCCAAGCGCACTGAGTAGCAAACACAGGTGGCATAACCACAGGGAAAACACTGGGAAACAAACAACCAACCAACTCAATGCACTGGACTCCCACTGACCATTCCCGCCTCCTGCACGGCTCAAAATCCCTCCCTCTTTCATTTCAGTGCAGTTGATTTCAGTCCCTTTCCCCCTTTACAGTCATGTTGAGTAAATTCTTCCTCACTGGTTTATCTTGTGCAGTTCAATTTCTCTCGGACAAGTGCAAATGACTGGGGTCAGGTGAGCCTGGCAGGTCCAGGCAACTGGAATGCTGTGAACATGTTAGGTCTCTGAGGGTGGCTGCATTGAGGGGCGGGACAGAGTGGCCCTAATTTCCTGTTCATCAGGACTTTGTGATGCTGCCCCAAGTGCAGTATATCTTATTTCATAAAGAAAGGGAGACTCTCAGGTAATTTTTGAAATTCCATTTGACCCAGCAATCCCATTACTAGGTATATACCCAAAGAACTATAAATTGTTCTACTATAAAGACACATGCACACGTATGTTCATTGCAACCCTGTGTATAAAAGCAAAGACCTGGAACCAACCCAAATGCCCATCAATGATAGACTGGACAAGAAAACGTGGTACATATATACCATGGAATACTACACAGCCATAAAAAATGATGAGTTAATGTCCTTTGTAGGGACTTGGATGAATCTGGAAACCATCATTCTCAGCAAACTGACCCAAGAACAGAAAATCAAACACCGCATGTTCTCACTCATAGGTGGGTGTTGAACAACGAGAACATGTGGACTCAGGGAGAGGAGCATCACACACTGGGGGCAGTTGCGGGGGTGTAGGGGGAGAGACAGCAGGGAGTGGGGAGGGATAACATGGGGAGAAATGCAAGATATAGTATGCACCTAAAGTAAAATAAAAATAAAAAATAAATAAATAAAGCCAATTTTTCTAAGAATAAAAAAAAAGAGAGAGAGAAGCAACGGCTTCTGTCCATGTGTTCTGGAATGGAGTGAGAGTAGAATCACAGATGAATACAGATATAACTGCAGAGGCCAAGGAAGAAACGAGACAGACCCAGGCAGCGGAAGCGCAGGCTCCAGGCAGGCAGCTGACTGCATCCACACGTTAGGACATGTTTCCCACGAGGGAGACAAGATTTCATTCTTTATTATGCATGGTGGGTTTTAATTGTTTTGAAAATTATGTTTTAAAACAATGATGCTGCTCTTGCTTTTGTGGCAGCTGAGAGTGCACCTGGAAAGAAGCAGGAGGAAGTGAGCATCTATTAAACAGGGTCACGCCTGAATCTTGCGGTCAAGTTTTGACACTCCAAAAGCTGAAAACAGCAAAACCAGAACACCTAAGTACCAAATATAGGTCATGTTTTTATTATGTTGGTGCAGAAGTCATCTTGGTCTTTGCCAGTCCTTTTTTTTTTTTTGTACTTAAGATTCTGGGGTACATGTGCAGATCATGCAACATTGTTGCATAGGTACATACATGGCAAGGTGATTTGCTGCCTACATCCCCCATCACCTATATCTGGCATTTCTCCCCCATATTATCTCTCCCCCAACCTCCTCACCCCCCCACTGTCCCTCCCCTAGCCCCCCCCCCCCATGAGACCCTAGTGTGTGATGCTCCCTTCCCTGTGTCCCTGTGTTCTCACTGTTCAACACTCGCCTCTAAGTGAGAACATGCGGTGTTTTATTCAACACTTTAAAGGCAAAAAACGCAATTACTTTTGCACCAACCTGACCTAATAGCAAAAATAAGTATAATACCAAAGTACCAAATTATTCCAAGGTATGGGAGGAGAGAGGAAGAAAGAGATTGAATGAGTATAAGAGAAGATATAGAAATTATTATAAAATTATCTGAAGCTAGTAGGAATGCTTTCCTTAAAATTCACAAGCAACAAAGATACATCCTTAACTGGGATAGGTACAAATGAATGTATACGATAAATAACTTTTATAAATGCTGACACTAATCACTGAGAGAAATGTAAAAATACTTGTATTCATGTAACAAAAATATGTAAATATCAAGAGAAACCATATAAAGACATTTCCTCATTTATTTTAAGAAAATCATCTTAAATACTTATAAAATTACACAGAAGGGCATGAAAGATCTGTGTAAATGTAGAGGCATATATGTGCCTGCTCTACAGTTCCCCAAATGCATCTACACATTCAAAGTTATTCCAGCCAAAATCTCAAAGCATTTTTAATGACTAAAACTATTTTAATTTTTAAGGGAGATATTCTAGTTTTCAAAAGGAGAGGAGATTTTACAATGTATAAACCATCTTTCAAAAAGTACAGAATTGAAAACAGCTTAGTCTGGTATGCAAACAGACAGGTTAGTATCTGACAACTAGTCACAGACAAGCTAAGGGGAAAAATAACCTCTCAAAAAGTTACCAAATTGTGTGTGTTGGAATGCTTTTTCAATAAAAAAGAGTCTACAAATTGGTCATAGTTTTCGAGAAAACCATACCAGTTTCTACCGTACACCAAACTAATTTTCAGAAAAAACATCAATTGGTTTTTTTTTTTTTAAAAAAAAGGTAGTAGAAACTTACATACATTAATATGTGTGTAATGTCATGCTGACAAATACCTCATTAGAAGAACTTTAAAACTCAAAAATGGGAGAAAACAATAATCATTTGGGCTTCCTAAAATTTTATATAATCTCTGTTTATCACGGATGCCATAAATAAATAAATAAATAAATGAAAAGATAAAGACAGACCTCAGACTAAAGTAAAAATGCTGCAAAAAACATAAGCCTCAGACCACGGTAAAAATTCTGCAAGTGTTTGCGTCAACCATGGTTGGTCTGCCCTCCACATCCACTCTCCATGCTTCTGCATGCCCACATCCTCCCTTCTGAGCTCCTGCATCTTCTGATGTCCAGGGAGTTTCCCAGCAGGTGCGAGGGCTGGTGAGGTCAGAGGTCAGGGCGTGCCTGGCAGACCCTGGCCATCTTTCCTTCCAGGCCATGAGTCACATCCCCTGGGATCTTGATCAATTCGACACATGAGGGATGCAGTTTAATAAAGTCACTGTATGGTAGGAACTCGCAAATCAATAAGAAGAAATGTTTTGAAAAATTTAACAGTGAAATGGTAAGGGATAACACTGATGTAGCTGACCAGTTCATAAAAGGAAAGATAAATTGGTAAAGAAGTTTATTAAAGATGTTCAATTTAATTTATAATTGAAGACACGCATAGTAATACAATGAGAAGTAATTTTAGGCCTAGTAGATTATATAAGTGTTTTAAAATAGTAATACCCAGACTGGCCAACATGGTGAAACCCCATCTCTACTAAAAATACAAAAATTAGCCAGGCATGGTGGCGGGTGCCTGTTGTCCCAACTACTCAGGAGGCTGAGGCAGGAGAATTGCTTGAACCCAGGAGGCAGAGGTTGCAGTGAGCTGAGGTTGCACCACTACACTCCAGCCTAGGGGACAGAGCAAGACTCTGTCTCAAAAATAAATGAATGAATGAATGAATGAATGTAACCCCTGGGCATTCACACAACTATATGAAAAATTGGGACTTTATTTTCAGTGCTTTGGAGCTTATCAGTACAACATTTATTACAAACAAAACCAGCATTATGTGTCAAACAGATTTACATTTGACCTGGAAATTTCATTTCTACAAAGGTCTCTTTTTTTAAAAAAAAAAGGTGACAATATGCAAAGAGGTAAGTGTTAGAAAGTCCTTTCCAGGATTAATCATTTCAATCTATATAAGAAAGAACCCAAATATTCAACAGACCTGGATTGGTAATACACATCCAGCTTTGAAAAGTAATGCATGCCCTCTAAAACATGCAGACTACATGGATGCTTCTTGTTTTTTCTAACATAAGAAGAAAGCTCGTAGGAAAATAAATCAAAATAATAATTATGCTAATTATTACTATTACTCTAAAACTTTATTGTTACTATTACTCCAAAAATTTGAATGATATAAAATTGAGTATCTTGTGTACTTTTTATATAAAGTGTATCCTTTTTGTTTCCTGTACAATTGTTATTAATACAAGAAAGGAAAATTAGCTGGTCACTATGGCCCATGCCTGTAATCTCAGCACTTTTAGAGAATGAGGCGGGTGGATCACCCGCGGTCAAGGATTCAAGACCAGACTGATCAACATGGTGAAACCCCATCTCAACTAAAAATACAAAAAATTAGTCAGGCATGGTGGCACGCACCTGTAATCCCAGCTACCTGGGAGGCTGAGGCAGGAGGACTGTTTGAACCTGGGAGACAGAGGTTGTAGTGAGCCAAGATCATGCCACCGCATTCCAGCCTAGTTGACAAGAGCAAGACTTTGTCAAAGAGAAGAGAAGAGAAGAGAAAAGAAAGTAGGGAGAGAGGGATTAAAAATTAATCATCTTTGCCTTAGTTTCAATTTCTTGGAAATAGATGCTGAGACAAGTATTCATGTGAGAGTGACTTTTAAGAAGAGTTCTCTGAGAAAGACCTTAGACCATCATAGGCAGAGCAGGGAAGGAAGCCCAGCAAAGAGGCAGAGTCACAGAGGCGTCTTTGGTGTAATCCCCCAGGGGACCCTGGAGCCCCACAGTTGTCCAGGTCAGATATGCTGGGCTAAGTTCTGCAGCAACCTTCATCCCCCGACCTCTACCGCTCAGGGCCTCTGGCCAGCTGGGGAGATGGGCTTTTGGGTGGGCCATGACCCAGGAGGTGGGCTGCTGGGCCTGGGGAGGGCACCTGAGTGGTGGGGGCAGAGCACAAACTCCAAGTCCTGAAGCCTCAACATTAGTTCTCAGCATTCACACATGGAACTACATCCTGTACCCATCACACGTTCTGTAACATCAGAACTAAATCTCCTGATTGTGAATTTTTAACACTAGCTTCCTTTCTTTAGTTTCATCCCAAGTTTCTAAGGAGAAACACAACTGTTTGTCTGATGTCTTTAAGGTCTTGGATTCACCATTTGACAGACGAATAAATAGTAGAAGAAATGAACCTAAAAATCTGTAATGATAAATCCATGAGCATAGAGTTGATAAAAATGGGTATCATTTTACATTTTTTGTATCTTCCTTTAAATCAGTGTCTTGCTTCAGACTGTCTATGACCTTTTCCTAGTTCTGGTCATTTCTCAGCTAAATCTCAATGCAGCCACCTTGAGGACTGATACTGCTTTTTCAGCATTTTCAGGTCATCTTTAATTGCAAAATGAAGTGTGAAGTTGCACAGACAGGGAGGGGACATGGAGGATGCGAGCTGTAAGCTGCTGCTGCTGCCAGAACCCAGTACTGAGCCGATTCAAAGTGAGAGCCACCCTCTCCCTGTGCGTTCTGTTTCGGCCAGTCAGCTACTCTTCGTGGACTTCACAGCCTCAGATGACTTTTTTTTCTCTAATTGAGGGGGTGGAAGTCATTGATGTGATTCTGAAGGGCAGCAGTTACTCGGATAGAAACAAATCTTTTCTACTGAGTTAGTTACCTCTCTGCATATCTCAATCCTCCCAGCCGGGGGAGCACCTCTGTGCCACTGTGACATACTCTGGATTCTGAAACCATCTTGATCTATGCCAGTGTCCTCAGCGTGTCCAATGCAGGACAGGCCTAATCCACGTACCACACCTCACTGACCATAGGAAAAATACAGAGACTTTGTGAGGCAAAAAAAGAAAAAGAAAAAAAAATACATCTGAGAGTAAAATTGGAAATGAATACAGCTACTCTTTTCTAAAATGATAAAGGATTAAATTATTTTTTTTCAGACTATTAAGATTTGAGAAGCCCAGTGCATTTCATGCATAGGTTTTATTGGATGATGGAATTTCTACTGTGATTCACAGTAACTGGTACATTTTGATCATCTCATCCTTTCATACTTACTGCATCCAGAATTGAAGCAAGGCTCAGTATTTTGTTTCCCTGGTGCAGACAGAGCATTTACAAGGGGCATTGGTGTATGTAGTTATGTAGCCCAGTTAGAGTTGATGGCATCTAAAAAACATTAAGTGTCCACAAACAGTTTTAAGGATATCTGGAGGGGATCTCAAAATCGAAGAGCAATTGCATGAAGGAGCTCATTTGGATTAGTTACACTATCCATAGGATGCTCATTTTGCATCAAAGTAGAGTTGGCTCAAACTAGTAATGTTTGCTCTTTTTTCTCCTCTGCCTGCCTCAGCTAAGACTTCATAGTTTCAGTCTCATCTTGACATGGGACTGGTCCTCCAACTAGAAACAAGCAAAATGAGTGTGTGTGTGTTTGGGGGAGGGGGGATAGTGAGAAGCATCCCCATAGTGAACTTAACTTTGGGAACTAACCTTTCCCATGTGTGCCATCTCACAGTGGACTTGAAAAGAAAACCATGAAATCAAGCAATAAAAGCAACACACTACTGAAGAAGAAAAAAGATAGAGTGTGACTCTCCAAGAACTGGAAAATTTATAATTTCAAAATACAGTATGTAAAGAGATCACAATGTTTATCCTTACACTGAATGCACAATGACTGTAGGTATCCTGTTTGTTTCTAGGTATGGATTTCTCTGCTTCTGATAACATTGTAATACCTCATTAATACTGTGAAAAGGTTTTATTTTCTTGTTTTGATAGTATGTTCCAAAGAGAAAGTTTAAATATTTGAACAGTCTTTTGTTATTATACTCATTCTCGCTTCCTAACATAGAAAATCTGTGATGTCATAGGGAGGAAGAGACTCCAATAATATTTAATTTCTTAAAAAAAATAGTATGGCCTTACAGATGCAAAAATCATATCAAATTCATGTGTTTTCAAATTGTGTGACATTAACCATTGGAGAGAGGCAGAATCAAGTGATCTTAGTGCTGGCTCATGCAAGAAATTCTATTTTCAGAATCCTTATGTTATTAGAGCCAGCACTAAAGTCACCAGATGTCATCTGGATTTCTCCTGTGCCAGCTCTAATTCAATAAAAAGGGATCTTGTTATTATGTTACGGAAAAGTACATTTGCTTAGTCTTATTTAAAAAATTGTATGTGTGATTTTTTTTTTTTGCCTATATAATGGACTATTCAGGAATATAAGCTAATTGTTAATATCCTTTAAGTTGATCCTGGTCACTTTCCAAAGTGAGGATAAATTTCATACTTTTGAATCTAAATTTATGATTTATGGTTTACTCTGAAATATTTTCCAAACAGAAACATCGATAAAGGGATTCTATTTAGTATTGAATGAAGTATTCATGGAAATAAGGCTTGGAAATATAAAAAAGGTTTCAGTTACTATTAACTGCCAGTGATGTACTCAACATAGTTATTAGATATTCACTCTAGTAATTGAATATCTCAGTGCCAGGAAGACACTGAGCCAAAACTGAGGAAGTGCTACCTACATTACCTTACTTAATGCCTGTGAACCATCTTTAAAAGCATAGTTATTAGATATTCAGTCTAGATTAGTCTCTTATCTCTTTTGCAGGATGGGGTTTTGCATGACAGAAGGCAAGTAGGTTTTGGGACGAGAAAGCCCTGGGTTGGAATTGCCCCTGATATTCAACAGACCAGAACCACCAGAGACAAATTTGACTCTGTAAATCTTACTTGTTTTATTTATAAAATTGAGAGCCTATGATTTGACTGGTTGTTTTCTAGATCTCAATTTCTGAGAAGGTCTACGTCTTCTGTTCCCCATCCCATAGAATTCAAAATGAAAACGTATCAGTAAAAGAAATTTAAGCTTATTTCTGATTTTTTCCCCCCAAGCCTATTCTAGTAATCTTTTGAAATACTAATATAATTTTTTTTCAAAGAACATAATATGGATTTATTTAGTCCTTATCTTTGTTGGTATGCTACTTTTGAGCTCACAGAATATCCTTGATACGGTAATTATGTTTCTGTTACAGGTTTCTTTATTTTTCCTAAGAATTAAATGAGAGCAATGTGTTGACGGCTTGAAAAAGTAGTTAGCTCACACAGCCTCCACAAATAAGATGCACATGCATGCAGTACAAGTCTGTCCAGACATGACACAAGCCAAAGGCACTACATCTCTTGCAAGAGGCACAACTGTACTCACGCAATGGAAAGCCCCATCTTTTAAATGCCGACAAAATAGTGTTAGGGCTGTGTTGTATTTCATGGTTGTTTGGGTATTTGTTCAACCATTAAAATTATTTCCACAATAACAAGAAACTATTTCCTTCATACATCAAAACGAGATGCCCCCTGTATTCTGAATGGAAGTAAATAAAGAACTAATTTCCAGGGAATTCAAACCATATTTAACTAGATGAGTTGAAATACATCTTTTAAAGCTCCAGGAAAATGGGCCTCTAATTATTGAAGCTGGAAAACCAACAGAGCAGAAGCAATTAAAAATGGAAAAACTCATGCTATGGAATGTTCACAAATTTAAAATATAATAGAGAATCATTGATTTTGATGCAAGTATTTTAAGGAGCCATATTACAAAGTTTTCTATGCAATTAATGAATAAATTGCCAGTCATATACAAATTTCACCATAAACGACTTGTTTTTAATACAAGAAGGGATTCCTGACTGACTTTATATTACCACCAGACAAAAGAATGGACATAAGAGAAATAGAAAGATAGTGAGGAACAATGGAAGGGAGGGAGTTAGGAAGTTAGGAAGGAGGAAGGAAGAAAGGAAGGAAGGAGGGAGGGAGGGAAGAAGGAAGGAAGGAAGGAAGAAAGGAAGGAAGGAAGGAGGGGAAGGCAGACAGGCAGGCACGAAAGGAAGAAGGGAGGAAGGGAAGAAGGGCGGAAAGGAAAGGAAAGAAAAGGAAAGGAAAGGAAAGGAGGAGGATAGGGGATGCAGAAGGTAGAGAGAGACAATATTATAAATAATTTTTACTTTTACTGATCAAAATATAAAACCAATAATATGTCCATACATTATATCCATATAACTGCTTTATAAAATGCATGGATGCCTTCAAGAAAAATATCTTAGTATTTTTTCTGTTTATATGATACAATTTGTTTCTAGGGGACTTAATACAGGAATAGGATACCTGATTCTGTTTAACAAATACAGAGATGGCTCTTTGTCTAACATAGGCTGTACCCAATCTTTCTCTAGATAAGCTTCCCTAAAAAAGGAAAAACAAAAACAACAACAACAAAAACATTAAGAGTGATTTAATTAATGATGAAAAGAGATATGAACTTGAAATTAATTTCTACTTCTGGTAAACTCATGGGATAAATCTGAATCTGGTAGAAGGTAGAATTATAAAGAAAACAAACTTTGCAATGGAGCAGCTCAAATTTGGAGATTACAGTACCTAACCATCCAACTGAGAATATAATATTGGCATATAAAATGAGGTATAGACCTGATTCTGCAGGGATGATTTCTTCCCCCTGTATATTAGTTTGCTCGTTTGTATAGAGATAATATCTGAGATACTCGTAGTCCTAAAATTATGTTTCAAGAATATATGTATTGCACCCATCCATCTCTTTCATGTGTATATTTAGTATACCTTTTCATTCTATGTAATATGGTCTATTTTACAGAACAGGTAAATGTCCTTTGAAAATGTTGAAAGCACTCTGTCAACTCGTGGTCTTATTCTTACGGTGCTCCACCGTGATAAATTTCTTGGTCTTCATGGGACTGAGCCCTGCCTGCTACAGCCAGGATGCTTAATGGGTTGAGAAGCCGGGGCTGAGAAGTCTGCCAGTGCACTGCCACCACCCTGCACTGTTACTCTGCCACATTCCCTCATCACATCACTCAACCTTTCCCTCTCACTTGCTTTAAATTTGAAATGGAGAGGAAGACACTGAGCCAAACCCAGGGAGTGCTACATACATTACCTTACTTAATACTTGGGAACCATCTTTAAAAACATAAATTATTTTAAAACAAAATAATTTGCATGCAGATGACAGAACAGGCCTCATAAGACATCACGTTATAATTTCTTCAAATTTTAGACCCTGTCATATTTCACTGATGAACACAGGATGATTCAAGGACAACACCTTGGGATGAAATGTGGTCCAGGAGCATGGAAAAGTTAGAAGTGCAAGCTCACTGTAGGATGCAGCACAGATACTTTCATATAAATTATTATGAACTTAGCCAGTCACGGTGTCTAAAATGCAGTGGCTTGTGGACCTCAGAGCAACAAAACTGAGCCTTTGCTAGATGGTGTTTTAATAACCAAGGGGCTTTTCTTTCTCACACCAACTAAACATTCAATGAAAGAATTATCTGGGTCCTCCCTTGAAATGGACAGTGAGATGACAGAAATTCAGACTTTCAGTGCCATTTATGGACCCATGATCTCTAATTTTGAAAAGAACCCCCAAAAATGTTCAATGACCTAACTTTTAAAAGTTTCTAGGAAGTGATAACTCGATTGCACTTGAAGTACTCAGACAGCCACACTCTAGACAACCAGCAACTCTCCTGGTGCCATTTCAAACCTCCAGCTTACTGAGGATCAAGCAACGTGCATATGCTCAGTGACCTGGGCCACGTCCCGCCACACCCCAGGAAGGTGGCCTCGTTCCACCCTAGATGTGGGGTTGGCTCTGTCAGTTTTTCATGTTGCAGTCTTGAACTTTGTGTCTCACCCACAGCCTGTGGACGAAGCAGAGTTCTTTGCCATGAAAGGCCCCTGGTTGACGTTAGTGCCATCAACACCCTCCCTGCCTCCCCCACCCATCCGCGGGCCACCCATTTAGCTTCCATTCAATTTACGTCTTTTCTTTCAAGCTGTTTTCCTGACACTGGAATATTAACAAAGAGAGAAAACTTGAAGATAAACATCATATTTTTTAAAAAGGTAATTAATGTTCTCTTCTCTTCAAGAAATAGTAATTAAAATCATCCTGAAGCCATAAACAGAAAAGAAGACTTTGCACTGTAGTCCTAGTGCCTGTGAGTTCAACATAGAGTGTACTTTGTTAAGCCCATTCATTGAACAATAAACTTCATTTAAAACCACCCATTTGATCACAAAAATCTCATCATGTAATAACCTTAAATTCTCAGGCTATGAATTTCAGGGAAGCAGTGAAAGATGAAGGTGTCATAAAAATAATAAAACTGCAGCCTGAAAGACGATCTTACCCTTCCTAGGAGCTGAATGAGCAAGCAGAGATGCATGCCTGTGCTCTTATGCTATTATTTATGTTCAATTATCTGTGGCATTTTGATTTTTCAAAAGAACCACATACAAAGACTAACTTCAGATGTTATCTTGATGACCTCATAATCTCAAAATAGACATCTTAAATTATGAAAAGAATTAATACTTTCTTTCTTTTTAATCACAGACATAATACAGTCTCATAGAAAGTTAGTGGGAAATACAGAAGACTACTCAAGTAATTTAAGTCTGTGATCAAAGTGGATGACACTATTGTTCTCAGCTTTTCTTTCCCATATGCCTCTCCATCACTGAGCATGGAGTTCTGCAGCTTCTCCCACAGAAAGCAGACCAAATTTCCCAGCCACATTGACTTTGATCATGACCATATAACATACCTTGGCTAATTTCCAAGGGGAGGATGGCAGCACCAACTCAAAACCTAGATATTCAGGGTAGCACTCTCCTGAGCTTCCCTCACTGCCAGGAGGGAAATGTGCTCCAGGCAGCCAAATATTCTTATAAAAATGAAACACTCATGGTGCACACTTGACCTGAAGCCTTGTGTTATAGCCAAGCTGAGCCCAGCCCAGCCTGAATCACCCAAACCCCAGACAAACCCAAGAGGCGGACACCAGTACCTGTTTATTGTTCTGTGGCCCTGAGCTTTGGAATGGCTTGTTACTCAGCATTTTTGCAATAATAGTAGTCAGTGACGGTAATAATCCTAAAATAATACGTATGAAAAATATACATATACACTATATATGTACATGTATGTACATACATGTATATACACACTATAGATGTTTTCTCATGTTAAATTCAATAAAAATTCTACCTGCAGTTTTATTATGTTAAGAATCAAGAGGGGAGGATCCAAGAATGGTCGACAGGAACAACTCCGGAGTACAGCTCCCAAGCAAGAACAACGCAGAGGGCCAGTGCTCACTGCATTTCCAAACAAGTTTTCACTGCCCACAGACCAGGAGATTCCCAGGACAAAAAGCGCCGTGAGTTTTCAGCACAGCTGGTGCTGCAGATCGGTGCACAGAAACTCACACAAATCTGGGAGGCTGTTTCAACTGGTGCCTGTAGTGCCTGGGAGACAGAGCCACCCATTCAGCTGAAAGGGAGGGGGCTGAGCCAGGTGATCTAGCTCAGCAGGTACCACCCCCACAAAACAAGCAATCTGAAATGCTCTGTATTGAGAGTTTCGCAGCAAGTGCAGCTGGACCCGGGATGGTCCAGCTCAGTGTGGGGAAGGGCGCCTGCCACTACTGAGGCAGTCCACCGATACTGAGGTAGTTTACACAGCAGCTGGGCAGAGCCTGTGGCAGCTCGGCAACACCTCTGCTGGCAGAATGTGACTAGACTACTCTGTGCGGGACGGGACATCTCTGAAAAAGGCAGCAGCATGTCAGGAACTTATAATAAAGCCGACCTTTCTAGGTCAGAGCAGCTGGGAAAAGAGGCAGTTATGAGTTCCACTGCAGCAGACTTAAAGGTACCTGCCCCGTAGCTCTGCATGGAACAACAGACCTCCCAGCACAGCGCTTGAGCTCCTATAAGAAACAGACTGTCTCCTCAAGCAGCTCCCTGAGCCCCGTATATCCAAGAGACACCTCATAAAGGAGAGCTCAGGCCGATATCTGGCAGGTATCCTTCTGGGAATAAGAGGAGAAGAAACTGGCAGAAACCCTTACTGTTCTGCAGCCTCTGTGGGTGATCCCCCGGCAAGCAGGGTCTGGAGTGGACCTCCAGCAGTCCTAGAGCAGAGGGGTCTGACTGTTAGAAGAAAAACTAAAAAACAGAAAGAAATGACTTCATCATCAACAAAAAAGACGTCCACTCAGAGACACCATCTGAAACTCACCAACTACAAAGACAACAGGTAGGTACAGCCACTAAGATGGGAAGAAACCAGCACAAAAAGGATGAAAACACCAAAAACTAGAACGCTTCTTGTCCTCCAAGGGATCACAACTCCTCACCAGCTAGGGATCAAAGATGGATGGAGAATGAGTCTGATGAATTGACAGAAACAGGCTTCCAAAGGTGGGTAATAACAAACTTCTCAGAGCTAAAATGACATGTGCTAACCCAATGCAAAGAAACTAAGAAACTAGAAAAAAGGTTAGTTGAGATGCTAACTAGAATAAACAGCTTAGAGAAGAATATAAACGACTTGATGGAGCTGAAAAACACCACGAAAACTTCATGAAGCATATAAAATTAACAATCTTGCAGGTTCTTCACGTGTACCCCAAAACCTAAAATGCAATAAAATATATATATATATATATATATATATATATATTTAAAAAAAACTTTCAATAGCCGAATCAATGAAGCAGAAGAAAGGATATCAGAGACTGAAGATCAACTCAATGAAATAAAACAAGAAGGCAAGAATACAGAAAAAAGAGTGAAAAAAAAATGAACAAAGCCTTCACGAAATATGGGATTATGTGAAAAGACCTAATCTACGTTTGATAGGTGTACCTGAATATGACAGAGAGAATGAATCCAAGCTGGAAAACACTCTTCAGGATATTATCCAGGAGAACTTCCCCAACCTAGCAAGGCAGGCCACCGTTCAAGTCCAGGAAATACAGAGAACACCACAAAGATATTCCTCAAGAAGAGCAACCCCAAGGCACATAATAGTCAGATTCACCAGTGTTGAAATGAAGGAAAAAATGCTAAGGGCAGCCAGAGAGAAAGATTGGGTTACCCACAAAGGGAAGCCCATCAGACTCACAGTGGATCTCTCCACAAAAACCCTATACAAGCCAGAAGAGAGTGTGGGCCAATATTCAACATCCTTAAAGAAAAAAACTTTCAACCCAGAATTTCATATTCAGCCAAACTAACCTTCCTAAGCGAAGGAGAAATAAAATCCTTTATGGACAAGCAATTGCTGAGAGATTTGGCACCACCAGGCCTGCCGTACAAGAGCTCTGAAAGAAGCACTAAACAAGGAAAGGAACAACCAGTACCAGCCACTCCAAAAGCATACCAAATACTAAAGACCATTGACACAATGAAGAAAATGTGTCAACTAACTGGCAAAACAGCCAGCTAGCATCAAAATGGCAGGATCAAATTCACACAAAACAATATTAACCTTAAATGTAAATGGGCTAAACGTGCCAATCAAAAGATACAGACTGGCAAATTGGATAAAAAGTCAAGACTCATCGGTGTGGTATATTCAGGAAATCCATCTCACATGCAAAGACACACATAGACTCAAAATAAAGGGATGGAGGAAGATTTACCAAGCAAATGGAGAGCAAAAAAAACCAGGAGTTGCAATCCTAATCTCTGATAAGATGGACTTTAAACCAACAAAGATCAAAAGAGACAAAGAAGGGCATTACATAATGGTAAAAGGATCAATGCATCAAGAAGAGCTAAAAATCCTAAATATATACGCATCCAATAACGGAGCACCCAGATACATAAAGCTGGTTCTTAATGACCTATAAAGAGACTGAGACTCCCATACAAGAAGAGTGGGATAATTTAGCACTCCACTGTCAATATTAGACACATCAACAAGACAGAAAATTAACAAGGATATCCAGGACTTGAACTCAGATCTGGACCAAGTAAACCTAATAGACATCTACAGAACTCTCCATCCCAAATCCACAGAATATACATTCTTCTCAGCACCGCATTGCAGCTACATGAAAACTAACCACATAATTGGAAGTAAATCACTCCTCAGCAAACGCAAAATAATGGAAATCATAACAGTTTCTCAGACCACAGGGCAATCAAATTAGATCTCAGAGTTAAGAAACTAACTCAGAACCATACAAGTTCAAGGAAACTGAACAACCTGCTCCTGAATGTCAATTGGATAAACAATGAAATGAAGGCAGAAATAAAGATGTTCCTTGAAACCAATGAGAATGAAGACACAATGTACAAGAATCTCTGGGACATATTTAACGCAGTGTCTAGAGGGAAATTTATACCAATAAATGCCCACCAGAGAAGTGAGGAAAGATCTAAAATTGACACTCTATCATGAAAATTGAAAGAGATAGAGGAGCAAGATAAAAAAAACAACTCAAAAGCTAGCAGAAGACAAGAAAAAACTAAGATCAGAGCAGAACTAAAGGAGATAGAGACACAAAAAGACCTTCAAAAAATCAATAAAACCAGGAGCTGGTTTTTTGAAAAGTTCAAACAGACAGACCGCTACCTAGATTAATAAAAAGAAAAGAGAAGAATCAAATGGATGCAATAAAAAAACGATGAAGGAGATATCCCCAGGAATTCCACAGAAACACAAACTACCTTCAGAGAATACTACAAACAACTCTATGAATATGAACCAGTAAACCCGGAAGAAGTGGATAAATTCCTGCATCCTTGCACCCTCCCAAGCCTAAACCAGGAAGAAGTTGAAACCTTGAACAGACCAATAACAAGGGCTGAAGTTGAAGCAGCAATTAATAGCCTACCAACCAAAAAATGCCCAGGTCCAGATGGGTTCACAGCCGAATTCTACCAGATGTACAAAGAGGCGCTGGTACCATTCCTTCTGAAACTATTCCAAACAATACAAAAGAGGGGATCCTTCCCAACTCATTTTATGAGACCAACATCATCCTGATACCAAAACCTGGCAGAGACTCAACAAAAAAAGAAAAGTTCAGGCCAATATCCATGATGAACATAGATGCAAAAATCTTCAATAAAATACTGGCAAACTGATTGCAACAGCACATCAAAAAGCTTATCCATCACTATTAAATAGGCTTCATCCTGGGGATGCAAGGCTGGTTCAATATATGCAGGTCCGTAAACGTAATCCACCACAAAAACAGAACCAAAGACAAAAACCACACAATTATCTCAATAAAGGCAGAGAAGGCCTTCGACAAAATTCAACAGCCTTCTATTCTAAAAACTCTCAATAAACTAGGTATTGAAGGAACATATCCCAAAATAATAATATTTACGACAAACACACAGCCAATATCATACTGAATTAGCAAAAACTGGAAGCATTCTCTTTGAAATCTGGCACTAGACAAGGATGCTCTCTTTCACCACTCCTATTCAATATACTATTGGTAGTTCTAGCCAGAGCAATCAGGCAAGAAAAAGAAACAAAGGGTATTCAATTAGGAAAGGAGGAAGTCAACAAATTGTCTCTATTTGCAGAAGACATGATTGTATATTTAGAAGACCCTATCACCTCAGCCCAAAATCTCCTTAAATGATCAGCAACTTCAGCAAAGTCTCAGGATACAAAATCAATGTGCAGAAATCACAAGCATTTCTATACACCAATAACAGACTAAAAGAGAGCAAAATCATGAGTGAACTCCCATTCACAATTTCTGCAAAGTGAACAAAATACCTAGAATACAACTAACAAAGGATATAAAGGACCTCTTCAAGGAGAACTACAAACCACTGCTCAAGGAAATAGAGAGGACAGAAACAGATAGAAAAGCATTCCATGCTCATGATTAGGAAGAATCAATATTGTGAAAATGGCCATACTGCCAAAACTAATTTATAGATTTAATGCTATCCCCCATCAAGCTACCAATGATCTTCTTCACAGATCTGGAAAAAACCACCTTAAACTTCTATTTGGAACCAAAAGAGCACCCGCATAGCCAAGTCAATTCTAAGCAAAAAGAACAAAGCTGGAGGCATCACACTATCTGACTTCAAACTATACTAAAAAGCCACAGTAATCTAAACAGCATGGTACTGGTAACAAAACAGAGATATAGACCAATGGAACATAACAGAGGCCTCGGAGGCAACGCCACACATCTACAACCATCTGATATTTGACAAACCTGACAAAAACAAGCAATGGGGAAAGGATTCCCTGTTTGATGAATGGTGTTGGGAAAACTGGCTAGCAGTATGCAGAAAGCAGAAACTATACCCCTTCCTGACACCTTACACTAAAATTAACTCCAGATGGTTTAAAGACTTAAACATAACACCTAACACAATAAAAACCCTAGAAAAAAACCTAGGCAAAAACTTTTGGGACATAGGCACAGGCAAGGACTTCATGACTAAAACACCAAAAGCATTGGTCACAAAAACCAAAATAGACAAATGGGACTTAATTAAACTCCAGAGCTTCTGTACAGTCAAAGGAACAATCATTAGAGTAAACCAGCAACAAAATAGAATGGGAAAAAAAATTTGCAATTTACCCATCTGACAAAGAGCTAATATCCAGAATCTACAAAGAACTAAAACAGATTTACAAGAAAAAAAACAACAAACCCATCCAAAAGTGGGTGAAGGATATGAACAGACACTTTTCAAAAGACGACATATGTGAGGCCAACAAACATATGAAAAAATGCTCATCATCACTGGTCATCAGAGAAAGGTAAATCAAAACCACATTGAGATACCACCTCACGCCAGTTAGAATGGCGATCATTAAAAAATCTGGAGACACCAGATGCTGGAGACGATGTAGAGAAATAGGAACACTTCTACACTGTCGGTAGGAGTGTAAACTAGTTCAACCATTGTGGAAGACAGTGTGGTAATTCCTCAAGGACCTATAAATAGAAATTCCATCTGATCCAGCAATCCCATTACTAGGTATATATTGAAAGGATTATAAATTGCTCTATCATAAAGACACAATCACAGGTACGTTCACTGCGGCACTGTTTACAATAGCAAAGACCTGGAACCGACACAAATGCCCATTGATGATAGATTGGACAAGAAAAATGTGGCATATATACACCACGGAATACTATGCAGCCATAAAAAATGATGAGTTCATGTCCTTTGTAGGGACATGGATGAATCTAGAAACCATCATTCTCAGCAAACTGACACAAGACAGAAAACCAAACACCACGTTCTCACTCATAGGTGGGTGTTGAACAATGAGAACACAGGGACACAGGGAGGGGAGCATCACACACTGGGGTCTGTTGAGGGGGCCAAGGGAAGAATAGTGGGGGTGTGGGGGAGGTCAGGGAGGGATAACATGGGGAGAAATGCCAGATGTAGGGGACAGGGGGATGGAGGCAGCAAACCACATTGCCGTGAGTGTACCTATTCCACAATCCTGCATGATCTGCACATGTACCCTAGAACCTAAAGTACAATTTAAAAAAAAAAAGAATCAGATCATAGAATATATTTAAAACACCAGCTGTATATCTGACATAAAATAATGGATCCATAGAAGACAGCTATAATATTAATAATAATAATAGCAAACTATGTTATTCTTGTTAACATTAGTAGTAAGAGAAGTAGTCTATCATCAAAGGTCTCCATGAGGGGAAGCACAAGTTCTCTTTCTAATGCCTTTCTAAATTAAATAAATCACACCCTCGGTAGGAGTTCACTAGGAAAAACTTCCCGAACAGTGGAATGCAAATTTGTTATGTATCCCGTTGCTCTCACCTATGGATAGCACATCTGGTTGACTTTCATAAATAATACTCGCATGGGCTCCATGTCCTTATTAGCATGCTCAATCACAATTAAGTTTCCTGGGTGCTACACAAATGAGGAATCCACCACCACGATGTAGGTGGCATGGAGTCACAGAGGGTGGCAGCAGATCGGTTTAACTGCCAGCACCAGTCTGCCAGCAGCAGCACAGAGTTGCTGCATTACGAAGGATGATCAGAGCGTTTACTACAGAATGCTGGTTGTAAAAAGGGTGTTACTTATTTTGTTCTTAAGATAAGAAAGTGTCTAAGTTTGTCTTTCCATCACCCCTTCCTGCCACAAACACTGGTAGGGCACTCTCTAGATTATAGACCCTTCTGTTAAATTCTGAAATTCAAAGGAAAAAGGCAGACACATGATCTAAAAAAATTAAGCTCATATAACTTACTGAAGCTTGTTTCTGTACTCTCAGACAATAATCATAGTGAATAAAGCACATCCTCTTGGATCCCTTGTGGTAGAAGAAGGCTTTCAGTGATACAACCTAATGTGTTTCTGGACACTTATCAAAATGGATGTGACACTAATGGTTTCACCTAAAAATTAAAAAGAACGCAGCCAGCAATCACACAAACAGCCTTTGGCCAATTGGTTTCAACCATTTAGAACACATTGATTTTAAACCTGCTCTCGCTTGAATATGACCACTCAGGAAGATTGCCTAATGGGAAACACATTAAAGCACAAACTTATTTAGAACCTTGGTATCATTTTTCATATTCCCCCGCGCCAAGAGGCATATCGTAAAGTGATAGTGCTTTCATGATTTAAAAGTTATCTCTCCATGTCTCTCCAACAAGTTTGAGTCCAATATTCTTTCTCTATGTTTACAAAACAACTGAGGTAGATTATTTTGGGTCAGGGATAGAAATCATTCTTCAAGAACGTAAGAGATCCAGAAAATCTCATTTATAAAGTTGGAGGACATTTTGCTCTTGCTCTCATTGAGTCATCTTTCTAAAGGTATTACTTTCCAGTCTGAGACAGATGAGGGCAGCTTTACTGTCATGGCTGCAGAATCAAACTCAACTAAACAGATGGACCTTGTTACCAATAAAAGGTGCCACAGCTATTAATTCAGGGACAACTGTTAAATCTATTAATGACAAATACACATCTTGCTATGATCTGAATTCGTAGATATTATTCTTTTGGAGCAAAGATAGAGTTTTTTAGGAATTAGGAAAAAATGCCCCTAATGAAGGGCAATAAGAAAATTATGAAATATGCTGTACATATTAATAATATTACACATCTATAGCAAGAGTTTCCAGTGTATTATCATGGTATGAAACAATTGCTTCCAAAATCTCCCACATAATACTCAACATTCTAAGCAGTAAGTAGTATAAGATAAATTTCTAAATGTTACCTGCAATCTAAGAAAATTGTATGTATAAACTAAAAAGAGACTTCTAGGGAATCAACACTAGACATGAATAAGAATCTCAAACTAAGTTCTACTCTTCAGTAAAGAGGTCTTAGGTTTAAAAGCCTAGACCACGAGCTTTAGTCCCTATAGCTAGACCAAATAGTAAGGCTGTGTTCTGTAGTATAAATAACATGCTAGCCACATATGTAATTTTAACTTTTGTAGGGGCCATGTTAAAAAAAGAATCTAAAATCGAATTTAATAGTATTTACTCTAGCATATCCAAAATATTTGTCATTTCAACATGTACTTCATATGAAAATTATTAATAAAATACTTAATACTATTTTTACACTAAATTTTTGAAAACTGCCTGATGTGTATTTTTTGCTTCTTGTACATATCATTGTGGACTACTTGCATATCTAAAACTCAGCCACATGGGGCAAGTGGCTGCCATATTGAACAGTGCCATTCAAATCCACGTCCAGCCACCTAGCAAGTGTGTAAACCTAACTCAGTTTCCTCACCTGTATGTTTCTTCTCCTGCAAATGAGGCAATGACAGTATTTTCCTTACAATACTGCTGCAAACATCAAGTCAATTAGTATGTACCAAGTGCTTAGAATGAGGGTTAGCTCAATATAAACATTATATAAAAATGACAATTAAAGTTAGCTCATTTAATAACTATTTCCTTAGCCTTTACAAACACAAAAACTTAGTTAAGCCTACCATTTTATATAATTTTAAAACATTTTATATAAACTTCAAGAATTAATATTAACTCACATCCATTCCCTGTAGTGTATTAAAAGAATTTTTAGATTTTTCATTTATATGAAATGATTTATCTCATAAAATTCAAACTGCTATTCTCATTGTCAAATTTAATATGTTCCTTAACTTATTTTTCTTTTGTAAATTAACAGCTTGCCATTTTTGTTTTCGACTTTTGGTAATTTAATCCATAGCCCCTAATAACTTGATTGTATCTTCAAACTCACTAGGCAGGGACACTAAGCAAAGTATTTTCTTGCTTTACCTCTTAATACTACCTGAGTCATGTTTGATGTTATTATTTGGCAATTGTAACACTTAGTAAAATATCTCTATATCTATTATTGATATATTATATTATAAGATATAGGCAATTTCTCCTTCCCAATAGGGGTTTAAGGAAAATATGCAGATAATATAATTTTGTATTACATAGAAAATTTAATAGCAACTTTATAATGTTCCAGTGAGACAATGAGATTCAGTCATCTGGAAATTTTCATAATTCAAATGTACCAATATATTTACTCTCAAATAATTGAAAAGGTTGAAGAAAATGCCTTGCATATCACCAATATAATAAATTATATAAAGAATGAAGATGAGAACTTTATAAATTGGCTCAAGGAGATCAAATGATTTATAAAAAAATTGTAAGAACCTTTTGTCTGAATCAGATAAAATTAACTGCTACCTCTCCTGAAATATGAGATTTTAGAGTGGGATAAAATAGTTATGATACTAAAGGCAAGAAAGTAAAGGGGTATTGGTTCTATGAGTTTCATTTTCTGTACTATTCTACCCAGTGAAATGGGCATCACACTTAAATGATTAATCAGATTCTATCAGTAAAGTGATTCGACCATGTCAGAGAAAGGTGTTCTAAAATGAAACGCAATTTTATGGCAACACATAAAAGATAAAGTGAGAAACATAAGACTACAGTGGCATCAACAATCACTGCTTCATTAATTTCTCCTCTTCTCGTGTCTGGAAAATGGTGAATCACAAGGTTGAATAAGAGAACTGAAGAATATTCAATTTCAAGTTCATCTGCTTAAATTAGGAATGTAAAACCTAATATTAATTGGGAATACTGACTCTGATAGAGAAATGTCTTCTTTCAAACTACCTTGAGTATTGGCCCCCTGTATTTTTAACCATGATAAATAGTTTTTTAAATAATGTATTATGTTGAATCATACAGAATTGTTGATGTTTGATTATTTTTGTTCCAGAAGAATACAACTTCAGAAAATGTAATTTTATTAAACTTAGGGGATTGGTGACAATATATTGCTGCCATAGTAACAAGAGTTATTTGCCAATATTGATGTGGAAAAATAAATGCATGTGATGTTCACCCTTTGGCAATAATTAAAATGTTTATAACATAGTTACTTCAAAATTTTGATGGGGCTCTCATAAGTGGACTTCTTTTTAAGCTGAAATCATTTCTATTGGCTCATTGAGTCACAGAAATAAGAATAAAATTATACTGGTGCATTTTTTTTGCTTCCTTTAAATCTTTCAGTCTCTTTCAAACGTTCAGTTTATTTTAGGAATAGGGTTTAAAATACCAAGTTTTGCATAGACATAGGAAAAGATGTGATTTTTTTTTTCTTCCATAAGACAGTGAAATCAGTGCCACAGCTGCCTCAAATCATAGAACTGTTCCCTAATGAATTGACTGTTTTTCTGTATAGAATTTTCTGATAGGCACATTGGAGTAAGTCATGGAAATATATGCTGTTTTTTTTTTAAATTAATAAATGAAACAAAGTAAAAGCTTCCTATTAAAGCAGGAGTCAGTCCAAGAAAAGACAAGTTCCTGTCATTTATACAACTTTGGCTTTGACATCATCAAAAATTCCTACGCAGCTGGACAGGAGTCTTGGGAATGAGAACACAACCAATTATGTCTTTCTGCAAAGCTCACTGGCTGCTCCATGTGCACCAACGAGATAAACACAGCTGTCTGCTCACTGCCTTTCCTACATCTCTAAGTGAGACACAACCAGTCGGAGTCTGTATTTCACAGATGAACAGCTCTAAGTTTGTCAGGGAGGTGGGGGTTTTCTTCCAGTTTGGAATAGTGGCTGCTTCCAGTCGAAGAAAGATGCTTCTAGTCTTTTTGGTAGAAGCATTCAGTTAGACAGAAGGCATAAATTCTACTGCTCTATAGCATGGTGGAGTGACTTTGTGTATTTCAAAGTAGGTAGAAGAGAATACTTGAAATGTTCCTAACACAGAGAAATAATAACTACTTATGTTGATGGATAACCCAAACATCCCAATTTGATTATTATACATTCTATGCTTGCAACAAAATATCACATGTACCCCATGAATATGTCAAATAGTATATATTACTAGAAAAAGTAAATCCAAGCAGGCTTCCTCAAAAAAACTGTATACAGTATTTCCATAGATCACTGAAACAAAGATTCTTAATTCACTCTCTATACCTTAACCTATTAAGCAAATAAAATATGAAAGTAACATGTAAAAGAAATACTATAAAAAGAAACTGCCTTTCTTCATAAAACAAGTGGAAAAGAAAGACCTTGCGTTTGTGCTCTTGTTCATTTTCATAGATGCTGTTATGGAGGAAAATATGTTTCTAAAACTCCACTTTTCATAGGGAAGCTACTGTCATTGACATGTTATCACCATGTTTTATTATATCCTTGAGAAACAGGTAATATTGCTTATATCAATTTACAGCAACACTAAACCATGCATTTCTTGACAAAATTGTAAGAATAAACAACTCCACACACAAAAATAGCCTTGTCCTTATTTGCCTGTCAAAACCCACACCAACATTGGATTCCACAAGAAACAACAAAATACAAACCCATTTTTAAGATCCCTCTGGCAGATACAGATATTTATGCATGATTTACATATTTGAGAAAAACTATTTCCAAAAATATGTTAAGCTCTCACTAAATCACTGACAAAAGCTTCAGTGACTAATGCATACACTAAATGAAATACTGCATGTTTTGAGCTTAGGAATATATTCAAGAAGAAAATGTGCTTAGAAAAATCAAACATGATATGCTAAGTAATGATCTTTCTGTTAAAAAATAAACAAATTACTCTTCCCAAAGAGCCAGGGCTGTGATGAGAAATAAAATTTGCTAAGATTATGAAAAAAAAAAATTTAGTAGAACATAAAACTGCCACCAACCCCATCTTAAACGTTTAATTTTATGGAACTCAGCCTACCATTATGCCTTGTTTTCTGTATTCTTCCTAGATACAACAGAACATATCTAAAAATAAATATCAGAAACTGTCTGATTTGCTTTTTATCCTAAGCATAATGAGCAAACACCAGCGAATGTGTTAGCTCTTCCCAGAATCCCTAGAGAAACGTGTTCATCAAAGTCCAAATCTCTGGCAAACATCTTTGCCATGTTTCTAAAAGGGTCTCCAGAGCCATAATAACTTCAATTTACACGTTGCAAGAGAGAATGACACACTATTAAGAGATTCAAGAATCCTCACTAATTCAAGATAAAAACAGAATAGATAAACCACCAACATACAGACTTTCGGAAAATGCATTTTGGAGTAACTGTACTCTTGCTTGAGAAGGTCTAGGGTTGTCACTGAATTTCATCAGACACAAGACAGTAATTCTAGAATACATAGTATTCTCAGGTTTTGTGTCTGTTTTCCATTGGAGAATATTTACAAGTAGGTCAATCTACTCTGTCTAAATATCTTAAATGTTTGTAATTATGCATTTTTGATTAAATATTTAAACAGTAATCAGCAATTCATAATCAATAATGGTTGTATAATTAAGGCCCTTTTTGAGGTTCATCATTATATTTTAATGAGAAAGTGACATACAGTTTTGATGGCGACAACCTTTAGAAAATAATTTCAGACAAAACCTTTAATCCCATATATGGTAGCCTCAGACTATTTCTTGGAATATATAATGAATTCAGTGCAAACTACGAGAAAATTAGATTTCTTCCGTCTTCAGAATAATGATTTTTTTGGGGGGGGTATTGGTTGGGATGGAGTTTTACTCTTGTCACCCAGGCTGGAGGAGAATGGCGTGATCTCAGCTTACTGCAACCTCCGCCTCCCAGGTTCAAATGATTCTCCGGCCTCAGCCTCCCAAGTAGCTGGGATTACAGGAAGGCGCCACCGGGCCTGGCTAATTTTTTGTATTTTTAGTAGAAACAGGGTTTCACCATGTTGGCCAGGCTGGTCTCAAACTCCTAACCTCAAGTGATCCGCCCACCTCAGCCTCCCAAAATGGTAGAATTACCAGCATGAACCATCACACCCCATCCAGAATAATGATTTTTTATTCAATGTGTTAATTAGGAAAATGATAAAGCATTATTTTAACTAGTATTGATCAAGGGTCTTCATGTGCTGTATACTACTAGGAGACTTGTTGTATATGGGTGAACATAAAAGAAAATCCCAGCTCATGCAGGTAAACCCTGTGATAATACGTTTTCAGTACTTTTGTCCTAGCATTGAGATAATTGACAAGAAATGTTCTAAAATGTCAAAATGTGTCTTTATTAACTTTAGCTTGTTGTAATAAGATACCCCAAAATTATAATACTGGGGACTCAATCATTTGTTAGATAATGTTAGCTCATATTTAACTGATAAAAACTACATAGTCATAAAACTATATGTGTGGTTGAATAAACAAAGAATTTTGCATAATGTCTGTTTATTATAGAGACTGATGGATCTGCACATTTCATGAATAAATCATTTTTCCATTTTCAAAATTTATTAATTATATAGAATTAGTTTAAATTTCCTTCTAAATTATAACTTGACTGGAGGAAATTATGTAGTATCCCGCTGGGTGACCTAAATTTTGAAATGACAGGTCTGACTCAATCAATGACATCTAGGTCAATATCTCGAAGAGCTGGAGTGTTTCATAATGAATGTCTGCAGATCAATAGAATTGAACATGTTAGAACAAAGCTTTGTGGTTTTATCATTTGATGAAACCACAATTAACAATTTATTTGACATGGCTTCAAACCAATCTGCAGTTGTGTCCTTCCCTGTTCAGCCTTCTGAGTCAGACAAAAGGTATGGCATCATAGTTCCCCCTGTGGACGGAGCCAGCTTGTATACACTTGACTGTGTGGGGATACTGTACTGCAATAGGTTAATAAAGAAGCTGGGCCTGGTGGCTCAGCCTGTAATCCCAGCACTTTGGAAGGCTGAGGCAGGAGGATCACATGAGGTCAGGAGTTCAAGACCAACTTGGCCAACATGGTGAAACCCCATCTCTACTCAAAATACAAAAATTAGCTGGGCAAGGTGGTTAGTGCCTGTAATCCCAGCTACTTGGGAAGATGAGGCATAAGAATCACTTGAACCTGGGAGGTGGAGGTTGCAGTGAGCAGAGACTCTGACATTGCAATCCAGCCTGGGCAACAAGCACAAAACTCCATCAAAAAAAAAAAAAAAAAAAAAAAAAAAAAAGAAAGAAAGAAAGAATGGAAAGCTTTAAATCTTTTTTAAAGGGATTTATATTATAAAGACACATTTTATAGATACTAGCAATCTTTATTATAAATGATTCAAGTAATCAATGCCTAAATGTTGGCTCCCAAGAAGGGCTGTAGTTGTTTTAGAGAAGAATGGGGTTGCTTTGTGTTAACTGGTTATGATCTCATCTAGGCTTTCTAGGAAATAGCCTTTGAACCACACCTTGAAAGAGGGTTAATATTTGGATATGGAACAATGAGAAGGGCATTCGAGGAATAAAAAGGGGGGAAAATGTCATGCTGTTAAGGAAAGCAGGTGCAGAGGCTCACGTGGTGCACAGATAAACACAGCAGGACTGGGTTTAGGGAGCAGAGCTGGGCAGAATGTGGAGGAGGCTGATCATAGAGGACTAGGCTTCAAGTTTGTCTGCGGCTTTGCATGCTTTGGCTCAGGTTAGTCACTAAATCACAATTTCTTTTTTTATTGTTGTTTGTTTGAGATGGAGTCTTGCTTTGTTGCCTAGGCTGGAGTGCAGTAATGCGATCTTGCCTCACTGCAACTACTGCCTCCTGGGTTCAAGGGTTTCTCCTGCCTCAGCATCCCCCAGTAGCTGGGACTGCAGGCATGCATCACCATGCCCAGGTAACTTTTGAATCTTTAATAGATGGCAATGGGGAGCGGGGGAAGGAGGTCATGATGGGGCAGGGGAGAAGGAGCAGTTTGCCATGTTGGCTAGGCTGGTGTTGAATTCCTGACCTCAAGTGATCCTCCCTCCTCAGGCTTCCAAAATGTTGAGATTACAGGTGTGAGCCACCATGCCTGGCCAAATCACGGTTTTTTTCTCATTTTCGTTCATCACAGATGTTCATCCAGATCCTTCTGAGTGTCAAGCACAGTGGAGGAACTAAGCCAACTGTGTGAACATCTGTCCCGACTGCATGGCTCTACAGCTCCGACTGGTGAAGGCTCATCAGAGAGCGAGACATACACTTCTACAAAGAAGGGATCTCCAGATGCAAATCAATCAACTAGGAAGCCTTTGAGGACTCAACTAATACTGAGGATGGAGATTAAGGAGTAGGAAAAGATGGAAGAGAGGCTGCAGAGCCAGGACTGAGACACTTGGCAATTGATGGGATACAGGAAGCAAGTTGCAGGGGGTCTCAGAAATAATCACATGCCCTCTGAGGTTTGGGCCATAATAATCACTCCCATCTACTGCCGGAAAGTGAAATGCACATAAGGGACAGCTACCATTTAACAGTAAAGAAAACTGTACCAAACAGATAAGAGAAGAGGGCTCAGAGGTTCCCAGCAGGTAAAAGCATGTTAGGATTTATGGACATATATAAAGAATTAGACCAGGTATATACAGCTTTATTATGTGTTTATGCATGTCTGCATGTATCTGTATATAAATGTAAATACATATCATAATGCATACACAAATACACACACATATACACACTATACCCATATATAAATATGACTGTGCTTCTGTATGAATATGATTTTAACCTAGATTTGTGGTTAGTGAAAAAATGGGAAGATTTTCCCACCAGTATGTGCCAGGGCTGCCCAATCAACTTATATATTAAGGTGGTTATTATTTTCTTTATGTTCACATTTTCTATATACTAAGATAAAAAAATCTGTAATCAATGAAAAAATGACCTGTTTGGAACCCTACCTCATGTCTCTGGCACAGCACAGAAAGTGTTTTCATAGAAGTGGGAGCAAAACACACCTTCTCTAGGGAGGAGGCCCAAAGGGCATGTCCAGATGATCCAGTTCTTATTCCAGTCACAGGCAACATGCCAGACACCACTGCTTTATCAGAGCCAATATGGTTTACTTTTCAATGTAAAATTATAATTTCCCACATTTTGAGTTTGCTCATATAATCAAAATACAATTCCTGAATCCAAGCAAACAATTTAATCACATGCATAAAATCAATGGGATTACAGGGCAGATTAAAGATAATGCTATCACAATCAATACTTTAAATTGCATAATTTTGTTTGTAGTCAAATTAATATAATTCAGCTATCACACTGAATAGGTACTCTCAATATGATTAAAAATACATCATCAGAAGTGATATGTAAATGCAGGGAGCTTATAACTATGGGATCATTTGGTGAGAACTGAAAATAGTTAGTGATATGATACAGTTTTAGCAAAGAACGTTAGAACAATCAGCCACAGATGTTATCTGCTCAAACACTGTATTTTAATCTGTCTACCTTAGCATTACAGTAGAGTTAAAAAGTTAAATTTTACATTGAGGTATTATGCATCATTGTAATAATGTTCAGTCAGCATCCCAGTGACCAGCACTTTTTATATATGAATTGCAATGTAATCAATTCAGGAGGATGCATTTAACTGAACACATGTAACACAGATCTGAAAGTCTGAAGCCTATTCATGAAATTGCATAATTTATATGACAAATGAGATTTATATATTCTCAATATATCATATCACCATGATTTCTCTTGAACAAATGTTTTACAATGTGTAACAATAGAAAAACCATTCTTTCTAATGATTTTCTCACACAACACCCCTGATTTATTCTAGAAAAGCTTGATGAAATTGACCAAAGCTACATTATAAAAGTATAAATTTGAGCTCTGCCTGCTACATAGTTTAATGTCCCTTCAATAAGTGCCAAGGAAATTTCCCTTTGAGCAATATAACATTGTTTTTTTTCCTTAACATTCTGATTACCAGAGGGTTCAGTGAATTCAAACTTAGATTCCAACTCAGCAACAATTTTGGTTTAATTTTAGTATATGTTAAATACATATATATTAAGATTATTATATAGCCATGAATCCAGAGACACACTCACGTATATGTGTATACACTTCCTGATAAATCATGTGTTAGGCTACTTGTCACATGCTTAGGGGAAAGTGGCAGTAAAAAGGAAATAGTATCTTTAGAGAAGGGGCCAAGGTATGAATAAATTAGTAAACCTTCAGGTGGAAAAACTATTACCATACAGGAAAGTACAAATGCAAGCATAACTCAATAGTCTGATGACAGTAGCTACACATTGCTCGGTATTCCTTAAAGCAGAAATATTATCATTTCACTTCACCCTCACCATAGAATTATGCAGTATCAGTTTTCCCACTTTATGGATAAGAAAAGTTACTGACATTTTTTACTAAAGAAAGTTCAGATTAAGTGGTGAGAACAAGATTTGGAACTGGGTTTCTGATTCCAAGGCCTGTAATTTGTACTACAACTATGACTTGATTTCTTCATTTGCAAAACGAATATATATATGAACTATGTTTCATGGCGGGTGAGGAATAAATAGTTTGGAAGATACAGAATCCCCAGAACAGCTCAGAAACAGCAGCACTTGCATGTCGCTTGCTGTGATTATACTGAAAAGCAACAGCAGCAGGTGGATCATGTGTGCTGCTGTACCAATGTCCTTCTGCTCCCAGTGAAGACATATTCACTTTTATGACAGAATAAACAGTAATTATTACAATACTAAGTAGTATTTGACATTTTTACAATTACCAAAAACTAAACCCCATCATTAAAAACTTATTCATATGATTTAGCAATTATATTGGACAACATACCTCATGCTCAATAGAGAATGTGTGTCCATTTACTTGATATGGAAATAGGCCTCTCAAATTTGTTTCATTTTACATCATTATTCTGCAAGGTCCATAGAGAAAATAAAACTTCCCAATTGAAATAAAATTTCCCAATTGACTTCTAGAAATAGTATCGCCAAATTGATGTTCAACATAATGATACATATATGGTATATATTATCCTCTATTAATTCTTATTTTGTTTTCCTTTGTGTTAGAATCTCAAATTTTGATGTCTGTATCATAAGTAAAATGTGTGTATCTTGGTAAGCATTTTCAAACTTTCTTCTTGTAAGATTGGAATATAAAGTATTCAACCAACAAAATATCGTCTGTCATATCCTCTGTCTCAAACGGTCTTTTGTAAATTGCCAGTGTTTTTGTAGAGCTCTTTCAAATAAAACCATACAATGGAAAATGCTCATGTAGAGAGACCTGGCTGCTTTGCCACAAAACAGGAGTCAGTGCTAAGGGTGAGTATTTTTGGGTGTGGAGGTTCCATAGCTACAACCAGAATTACAAACAAATGTAGGGAAGCTTTCTCTAAGGTAAGAGCTATCTGCCCTGTAGACTTCAGGGGTTGGGAGAACTATTTATGTTATCATAAGTATTTTTTGAAACATCTATGAATCAATCAACTAATTGGTCTTATCATGATTGATAAACCTATGCAATAGTTCCATTCACCAACATGTAGGTCTCCAACAGGATGCTTCTCTTCTTGAAAGCACAGCACTTTATCCACCTGCCCTCTACCTCTGGTCCAGGGAAGCCACCTAAGGGGAATCTGAGCTGGGAAAGAAGCGAGCATTCTTGCACCACCTGCCTGTCTGTGCAGGGAAAGCTACTCATCAGGCTGAATTTAGGCAGCTTCCTGTCTTGGCCTGGACAGAAGATGATATGCATTACTGAATTGCAGCAGTGACTGACTTCACATAAAGAAACACGACAGACTGCCATGAACACAGGACACCTGGCTGGAGCCCAGTTAGAGCCCCACAGAATCCTGAGTATTCAGAAGCATGAGAAAAAGACAGTAACGACTAGTATGCACTTCTATGATTTGTAAGTATTTTTAATACAGCTTGGTTAGCAACAAAAATATACATGTGAACAAGATTAAATTGTAGCCATTTTTGCAATGGTTTTCCTGCCAATGGTAACGAGAGCCCACCATAGAGCCATAACAAAATGGTCAACATCCATTCAGAATGACAGAAAAATAATAAGGGAATGATCTAAATGAAGATAAAAAAACTAAGCAAAGAAATGCATGAAAACGAATGTAATAGCTTTCTGAAATCACTAAAGTGATTTTGAGTTGAAAATTCAGAATGATTCAAGGCTGTGCTTTGCAATCATTCAACTGGCTGCATCATTTCCTTAAGAAAGCTGCATAGCTCATGGATTAATGAGTATCTGACTTTGTATTCAGGCATAAAGACGTTTCTTCCTGCTTTTCCCGCCTTTTTAACATGAGACAAGACAATGTTCTATTCTATAAAATGAAGACAGTAACTATAATACATGTTGCATGCTAGGTATTAATGAAAGAATAATTATTGTTACTACTTTTATATGTAAATGATTTGAGGTTTTTCTCTTAACTTGCTTCCATCATTCCTTAAGCTTTATTTTCCTAGTACTCAAAAATGTTGAGAGAGTCAATCTGCACAAAGTCATTAGGATCTCCCTCAGATCGAATGCCTTGGATTGCTTCCCACTGGGAAGAACCATGTACAATGGAAAGAGATCTTCTTAAGTTTAAAAAGATATCAGATACCTTCTCTGAGTCATAGATCCTCTCTTCTCTGCAATCAGGTCACTGTGACATTTGGGTCATGTCATGGAAGCAAAAACATTTTTATAAATATAAAGGATTATTATGCAGACTCCAGTTCAAATGGAGGCAAATATGAGTAGCCTGGGAACATGAGCCAATATAATCCAATCTATTTAAGAATCCATTAGTCCTTTAAACTTTATATAAAAAGGAAAACAGCTTCATAGAGGTTCATTTCTCCGCATAAAGCAAACCTAGGGTCGACTTCTTCCATGTTTTCATAGAAAATTAAGGTAAAAATCTCACAGTATGCAGTAAGATATTACAAGAAATACACTTTTCTCATATTTCACACACATGCTTCATGCATTATGAAACATCTTAGAGCAAAACACAAAGAGAACTTAAAGCATCATTGAAACTCCCTAGTAATCAGGGCTCTTTCTACAGTCTCATGTGGCCCTTGCTATTCAGAAAAGTAGGTAAGTTTACTTCACCTAATGGGAATGTTGAAAGGATGTGATGACTCTGATTCCTTTGAGGAAAGAGCCCTATTCATTTTTGTTGAATTCCAAGCAAAATGGATGCTCTTGTGTTATAAGTGATGTTAACTTTCCCAACACTCTATATTGATGTTCTACTCTCTAGTAATGGGATACATGTAGCTACATAAAGGCGAACAAACTCAGATCAGAAAAGTTGAGCCTGCTCCCACTGGCTTCACATGCCTCTGCTATAGCCCAATGGTGTGGGTGTCTTCAGCTGCAAAATGTGGGTAATCACACTTGCCTGCCTGCTTCAGGTATTTTTAAGTAATCTAATTGAATAAAGCTTCTCAGAGAATACTATGTAAAATAAAGTTACTCTGCAATATAATGACTTCTGATGGCATCACTGCTATGAGAATTACTACAATAGCTCTTTCTATTCTCTTTCTTCTAGGGTACAGTAAAATATTGCAAAAATGTCCAGATGCTTCCTATCTTCTCTTTTCATAAGTCAAATGTTATAAGCCTCTAAATTTAATTCTGTGTCTATGCATTCCAGGAAAGTAAAATAAAGTCGCCTGTGATTTGTGATTTATTTTCATCATACCACTTGCTAACTAGAGGATCCAATTATGTATGGGTCTTGCTGTCTTACTAGGCCAGATACCACTGAAGCTTTGCCCACTGCAGGTTATTGAAATCTAGGTTTGTGATTAGAGAGGAGAAAAACGTGTTCACTGCTTTATTTGACCTCAACTTGCCTAGTTTGTTGATTTAAAAAATAATAATAATAATCTATATGCCTTTAAGGGGACTCAAAAAAAATGTTAACTGTCAATTTAAGTGGACTGTAACTGGATCAAGATGTTTCTCATTTACTTGGGCCACAGGATTACGAGGCAATTGTCCTGCCTGTGACTTAAACTATTTGCAGGAAAAAGAGCATTAAATAAGATTACATTTTTTTTTTTAGCAATTCACAGAAAACAGAAAAGATACTTGAGATATTTTCTCTACAGTGTTTACTTAAAATATAATTAGTCATATACAATGTTATCTCACCTACATGTAAGCTTTCATAGGAATGATTTACTATTTTTATATATAATATTGTTTTTAACCTCCAGATTTGGCAATCAAACCTTTTTAGGAAATGTTCCTTGGTTTTGACGAAACCATATGTATTTCATCCCTTCTAAAATTTTCTCCATCAGATTCATTGCCTTTTTTATAATATTTTATGTTAATTTGAGAAATGCACTGTGTACCTTCTATGACTAGTATTTTGTTTTGATAATTAATTTATTCTGGCTTTGCCTCTGATGATCCCATCTAGCAACCATTTGGGAACTCCAGTAATTAATTATATTTCACCATTTCCAGTTCTCATTCCATTACTGTGTCTGTGAAATGCATTTTTGCCACTCTGTCCACTAAATTCATTTTAAGTGATGTCTTGATAGAGCTTGAATATACTGGTGTCAAATTGAAGCTTCTGGATACTTACGCAGCAAGCATAACAACTGCTGGTTCACGTCAGATCTGTTTCAGCCTCGGTTCTTACTAGGTTTAATACAAATGTCTAAACTCTTTAATCATCTAATTCTTATGCTTGTGTTTTCCAATGTTGAAACTCTTGGAATTAAACAAAATTAAGTCTTAATTCTTCTTTCCAAATTTTAGTTTTATGATGACTTAGTTTTTAAAATGTATTACATTTACAATTACACTCTACAAGTATGACTTAGAAAAAAAATCAAAGTAGTTCATTAAATTTTCTTACTTTTCAGCTAAATGACCTTAGTTTGTTTCCTCACTGGTAAAATGCGGCACTTAGGGAAACTAAGAATTCGATAGAATAACACATGTAAAGTCACTCGCAATGTACCTGATCCATAGTGAAGGCTCACTAAGTCTTAGCCTTTGTAGTATACCAGCCCAGTACACACAGCAAAGATGAGCTTTGTCCACTCAAAAAATATACATCGATCTCCTACTACACAGAGTCTTTAGAAATAATAATAATAGCAATAATCACAGTACTGACATATAAACAGTTCTCTATGATGAGAATTAATACAATGCAATATGGATACTACAGAAGTGAAATGAGTTGAGAAATTTAGCCAGTGTGGTGGGGCTGGCAGTGTGTATGTGCACACGTGTCTCATGGAGTGGTGGGTGGGGGAGAAAGGGAGGCTTGCAGAGGTTGAAGATAAATGAGGCTTGAGAGAATAAAAAGAGGGCTTAGTATCGAAGTTTGAGAGATAAATAGACTCTTACCAAAAGAAGAAAGAGGAAAGAGCATTCTAAGCAGAGAATACAGCACAAATCTAAGTGCATACATACACACCCATGCACCCACATACATGCATGCATATAAACACCCATGCACAGACACATACATACACACACACATATACATCCATGTGCACACACACAGACACACACTCTTACACGTATATGTAAGGAAATGGGGGAAATACAATTGATGCCTGCAGATATATATATATTTGGAGGAAGGAGTTTAATACATTCTCTACCTATAATATCTAATGGTATCTAGATGGGCCAAGAAAGAGGACTAGAGATGTCAACAAGACTATGGACAAAATAAAGAACTTTTTTGGGGGTACATATCAATTTCAAATAACATTCTTGTTATTGGGTTGTGAGGTAGATAGTGGATGAAAGTCTGAATGATATGCTGAGTTTTAATTTAATGTGAAGAATGATTAAATCCCTGAGACTTCTAAGCTAACATGTGGTTCCAGGTAGAAAAATTGTGTAATTAAAGAATATTTTTCTTGTTTAAAGGGATAGAATGGTTTTTAAATAGAGTAGTCCCAATTAAAATATTTTGGGAATAAGAGAAAGTTCTATTAATAATTATATCATGGAAACAGTCTCAAACAAAGCAGTCTTTGAATTTCAAAGGAATTAGTTGATGAGGTCTGTGTGTGTGTGGGTGTGTGCACGAACACTCCCAGTAAAAGGAAACTCATAACAAAAGTGACAACTTCTGCTTACACATTTCTGTCCACTGAAATAACTGCAGACATCACGGCATTACTTGGAATAACACTACTGGACATGTCACTCAAAGACAAAGCTAACAAGAGTAATAATTAGTATTTTAATGTGCTTAGAGGAAATGACCAGGTATATAGCCTATATTTAAGAAACAATCAGTATCTCCAAGTGAAATAACGTCATTGTAACAGAATGTGGCCATAGGGTAATGGGCTGTTACAGCCACATAAATGCTAATGTATAGCCAAGACATTTCTGGGGAATGAAAGTAGAAGTAATCAAAGAATATCTTTCAAAAGTGAGAGAAGTTGAATGCACTGCCATGTTTATGACACTTCAGGTTTTATCCTTTTTCAAGTCAAACATCTTGGCAGTTTATTCTCTCCCGTTTTTAATGTTGCCTGCATTTAGAAATTGATGAACGATACAAATCAAGGTGTGTAATTTTAGATTTCAACAATTTTCTACCTGAAAAGGTGGGATAAATGTGATGTATTTGATATTTTTAAAGAGATGCAGTCAATATGCAAAATGCTACACATATTTAATGTACAGACTTGGAGTAATTTGAAATATGCATCCACCCACAACACAGTCACCCCACTCAAGGAAATAAACAACTATCAGCTGTCAGTGCTTTATCCTGCACAGAGCTTTTCTTGTGTGTGGTAGAACACTGACTTTGAGACTATTCTCTTCACAAGTTATTCGGCATATAAGGCAGTGGTGGTGACTCTAGGCACAGTGTGGAGCAGTGTTGTCTATACCTTCTCAGTTTGTATGGTTAACTTTATACCCCTTGACACATCTCACCATTTTTCCTTCCCCTGGCTCCTGGCAACCACAATTCTACTCTCTGCTTATGTGTGTGTGACTGTCTTAGATACTTCATACAAATAGAATCAAAAAGCACAGACAACAAAAGAAAAAGAGACATGTGAGACTCCATCAAACTAAAAAGCTTCTGCACAGCAAAGGAAACAATCAAGTGAAAAGGCAACCTACAGACTGGGAGAAAATATCTGCAAGCCATATATCTGGTAAGGGGTTAATATCCAAGATCTACAGGAAGCTTCTACAAATCAAACGCAAAAAAGAAAAATAAAAGAAAAAGAAATCCCACAGTCCAGTTAAAAAGTGAGCAAAAGGCTTGAATAATTTCTCTGAAAAAGACATACAATTGGCCAGTAAGTACATGAACAAGGTGCTCAATGTCACTGAGAACAAAGAAAATGCAGATCAAAAGCACAGTGAGATACCACCTTAGACCTTTTAGAATGACTAAAAAAAAAAAAAGAGTAAGTGTTGGGGAGGATGTGGAGAAATCAGAACCCTTTTCCACTGTCCATGGGAATGTGAAAACAGAGCAGCCATTATGAAAAACAATATGGAGGTTCCTCAAAAATTAAAAATTGAATTACCATATGATTCAGAAATGTCAGTTCTGGGTATATAGTCAACAGAATTCAAATCAGGATCTTGTAGAGATATTAGTACCCCACTATTCATTGTTGCCTTATTCACAATAGCCAAGACATGAAAGCAACCCAAATATCCATTGACAGATGAACAGATAAAGAAAATGTGACATATACACACATATATATATATGTATGTGTGTGTGTGTGTGTGTGTGCGTATATATATATATATAAAATACATAGATAATGACATAGTACTGAGTTCTTAAAAAGAAGCAGTCCTGCATATGCGACAGCATGGATGAGCCTGGAGGGCATCATGCTAACTAAAGTAAGCTAGTCACAGAAGCAGGAATGTTTTTAGTTTCTTTGGTTTTGCTTTATTTTATTTTTATTTATTTATACAAATGTATGAGGTACATGAAAATTCTGTTACATGTATATAATGTGTAGTGATCAAGTTAGGGCAGTTGGGATGTCCATCACCAGGGGTGGCAGAGCAAAAAGGAGATAACTTGGGAGAAATTGCTCCAGGTGACTGTACCTGGTGTATAGTTTTCCTTCCCACTAATTCTAAGCTCCTTTCCCTCTGCTGTGCCTTTTGAGACCCTCATGCCCCATAACCTAACTGGAGAGACAGTTCTGCTTAAAACACAGGGGCTGACTCTTCCATGGTGAAGTACATGCTGAATGTACTTTTGCCAAATGTTAGGACTCTCTGAAGTTTTGTTATTAATGCTGGCTGACATATAAGAAAACAAGACTTAGAGAGTATATGTAACTCACCTCAAGATCTGAGCACTTACCCAGTGCTGGCTTAGAACTGATCACTGATTGTGCTCTCTACATGACTGAATATGACAGTGAGTAAAGAAATCAAATTGCTTGGCTATCTTCCACTGGTCACATTTATATGTTTGTACCCACGCATGCCTAGTAGACTAAGAACAGGGAAACAATTAAGTCTGTGTTCTGGCAATGCCCTTGTCTTCAGGTGTGAAGCAGAATTAATCAGCTAGAATAATCACAACAAACACAACAGGTATACTAGCAAAGTTTTCATTGCCATGCAATTACTATAATTGAAAACCCTAAAATTTATCTGCTTTTATTATTTTCTCAGTTATTTTTATAATCCAAATGAATTTAAGGACTAATTTTGACTTCATTACTCATGTTTCAAGCAGAAAGACCAGAACAGTTTTCATTTTATCTTAATTCTAAAGCTAGAAGAGCAGACTAATACACACACCAGGCGCAACTGCTGCTCAAGATACCTTCCTCAGCTTCAAAGCTGTCTCGATGAAGAGAAAAGCTCTATGGAAATTCTCTTTTCTTTGCAGAAACCTCTTCAGCAAGTCAAAATAAAGTACACTTAAGATGAACTGAGTATTTTTCAAAATATTCTAAAATTTTCCACCAAGTTTCATGGAAACATTGTTTTTCAAACAAGGTTTATTTATCAATGACTATATAGCCTCCACTTTATTTGAGGAGCTCGTGTCTCAGAAAGATTGAATAGGTAAGTCTTTAGAAATGCTCAGCTTCTCGAAATGTTTACTCTGATTTCGTGAAAAACATCCATTAAGTAAGTTTGTTTGAATTATTTGTAGATCCACAGAAAATGTATTTTAATTTACTGTTATTTTCCCCCAAAGGATTTCATTAAAGATTGAAAATCAGCTCCTACTTACACCCCTGGAAAACATTATTGTAATCTACAGGTACAACCTGTTCAAATTCTTAGTTTACTTGTCCTTTACTATTTAATCTTTCTCTTCCTTAAGCAACTGTTTGAAACACAATGAAAAATATCAAATCGAATGTTCATTTATGAGTTTCAAAAGTATGGTGACTAAAATACATAATTTTAACAATCACATAATAATAAACATTGTATTGTAAAATGCATGTTATATATTTAAGTCAGCTACCATCAAAAGAAGCATAGTGGATTTTTTTGTGTGTGTGAGTTAAATATTCTTTGGTCTTTTTTGACAAAGGTATCCAAAGTTGATTTCCCAACACTGTAACTTATCCCATAAGGTAATTCATTTCCAGCCATGAATACAGAGCTCATTTAAGTGTTTTCAAAGCCATACTATTGTCATTTAATATTCTACATGCTAAGCCAATATCATTATATGAAATGATATATTCCATTCACTTAGTGCTTCTGTTAACTTCAAGAAAAACTATGTTAACAAATGCGCTGGCTTTTCTTATACCCACAAGAAAATAAGGTAGTATAAGCCCAGTTGTTGACCAGATGTGGAAGAACACAATGACTTCGCTGTAGTTATTTGATGACATAATCATGCAAAGCAGGGGAGTTGACACCTAATCTTCTCTCAGCCAAACTCAGGAAGCTTCTGCTATTTTCTGAGTGTCCTGGGAAAAGATCTCTAGGCACCTGTTGGCCGTTTATTCCCTGAGCCACCCTGTGCCTTCCCGTGCTATGCCACAAAATCTAGATTGTTCTGGCTACCACCCACCTTTTCATCCAAACTTCTCATCTGGAACCCCTTTCTTTAAAACTGAGAGAAGCACTTAGCGTGGTTTGGCAATATATGTTGATAGAGCACAGGTATACAAAAGTCAAGCTGACATGACTTAAAATCGTAACTCTTTGGGAGGAGGAGATGGGCAGATCACGAGGTCAGGAGTTCGAGACCAGACTGACCAACATGGTGAAACCCCGTCAGTATTAAAAATACAAAAATTTTGCAGATGTGGTGGTGCTTGCGTCTAATCCCAGCTACTTAGGAGGCTGAGGCAGAAGAATCACTTGAATCTGAGAGGCGAAGGATGCAATGAGCTAAGACTGTGCCACTGCACTCCAGCCTGTGCAACAGAGTGAAACCCCATCTCAAAAAAAAAAAAATCCTAACTTTACCACTTTTACTGTTTGGGGGTAAATTGCCTATGCTCCTCATGCCTCAGTTTCCTTATCCTTAAAATGAGATGAGCCCAGAAGTATTGTTGTGAAGAATTGCAGAGATTATAGCTCAAAACTGCCCAGAGTACCTTCATCAGAATAATTACAAATATGCATTCCACATCTACATCCCAGTACTTATGTGTTCAAAAAGGTTAATTAACCATCCCCAAACCACAGAGATAGTAATTCCTATAATAGTAACCTGACACGTGATGATTTATCAAAACTGCAATGCTAATTATTATTATTAGAGACACATTACGATATTGAAAAGAATGATAACTTAATAGGTTACTTTTCTCCAGTAAGATTTTGCATTTAACAAAGGGGTGACTAATGGTTAAAATGTCTGTTTCGGTCCTTTTGGTTTATAACTGATCCTGCCTGTTGCGATTCCACAGCCAATATAATTTCTCCTTTCAATCTTCTAACAAAGATTGCTCAACTTGTTTAGATCAGAATTTTAAAACATTAATGACCATTTTAATATTTATTTTTCAGTTAAAGAGTTTGAAAATATTCAGTCATAAGCTTTATCCCATCAAACTAGTATATTAATCCATTTCTTCATTGAACCAACACACATATATTACATACCTATAATGGGCAATACTCCTTGCTAAAAGCTAACAAGACAGGGATACAAAGATGGCTTAGTCATATCTTTTACTGCTGAACATCTCAACTCAGCAGTAGAAATTAACATTTAAGGCCAGATCCAGCAGCTAATGCTTGTAATCCCAGCAGTTTGGGAGGCCGAGGTGGAGGATCTCTTGAGCCCAGGAGTTAAAGGGCAGTCTGAGCAACATGGCAACCTCAACTTTACAAAAAATTTTTAACAATTAGGTGGGAACAGTGGAGATGCCTGTGGTCCCAACTACTCAGCAGACTGAGGTGGGAGGATTGCTTAATTCCAGTATGTCAAGGCTTCAGTAATGTTTGCACCTCTGTACTCCGACTTAGATGGCAGAGTGAGACCCTGTCTCCAAAAAAAAAAAAAGAAAGAAAGAAACTCGTATTTATGCAGCTGTTTCAAACCCCCAGTTGATGGTCTAAAGAACAGCAAGAAGCAGACGGTAAGATGGCTTTACCTTGGAGACAAGGGGCTGGTCAGAGTGGTACCAAGTTTACCTTGAATGGGTCCTTACAGGTAATGCCATCATTGCCCTGTGTAGAGACCTTCTAAAGTAGAAAGAAAACTCATACATAAAAAATTTGCTTACAAACATATCTCACAGCCTCTCTTTCCATGCTCCCATGCTGACCTGCATGTCCTCCTCTTGGCACTGATCACAGGGACTTATACCTGTGCATACCCTGCCTAGTCCAGGGATTCCCAGGTACTCAAGAGCTACATTCTGGAAAATTCAGCTCTGCAAAGGCCCTGGGTCAGTCCTGAGAAGTCTGGCAGTATAAAGAAGTCTTGTTTACACCAATGGGATTGTGAATGAGAAAAAGTGCTTCTAATTTACAGAAGTGCTTCTTATTTACGCAAATGAATTCAAGCTTGGAAAAGAAAACAACCATAAAGTTGCTCTTTCCTTTCCTTTTCCTAGATTTCTCACAGCCAACATCTACCAAGATTCTTGATACATGAGAGATAATTGATTGCTGTGGAAGAGTAACACTTATGTATAAAATAATGGAGAATAACTGAAGTTATTTATTTGTGGGAACATTTATGCTTTCAAATAATGACTTAGGGCCTGTCTTTTGCTAGTTTCTCATCATGCAAGAATCAAGAAGCTACTGCCTTTGACAATGGCATACCATAAACCATTACAAATTAGATAGATGACATATACATACATAAATACACAGATACAAAGAACAAACTATGATTTAATTGTGATAGTTATATATTGCTAAGAAGTCACAGAGAAAAAAACACTTAATGTCAACCAATGCCAATGGCAACATTGTATTGCAACCTTGTGTCCTTGAATCTTGGCTTAATTGAAACCATTGGATTATAAGAAATATAAGCATGGGTCATTCCAGAGTCAAGTACAGCCTACTCTGAGATTAATGTGGAATGAGTAGGGAAATAAAAGAGAAATCAGGTAAATGAAGAAATTCTGGGGGGGGAAAAAAAATCAAGATGATGCCTCTAGAAGAGAGTCTAATGAACTTTCAGTGAACTTCCTTCTTATGTTACCCAGAAATTATTTGCTGCCTGAAGAAAAGGAGCAGCTAATCAACGAGGCATTTAGAAGCCCTTCATTTTAAGGGCTGCACAAAGCAGTTGGTGAATAACAGGATGATCTGCACTTTACTTCGACTCCAACCATGCAAAGTCAGAAAGTGGGAGGTTGTTTCCCCCCCCCCCCCCATTTTACCTACACCTTAGGAAAAAAGAGAAACTGTAAAAACTTCATTAAATCATCCATTATTCAATAGACAAATAATCTAGAATCTGAAAAATACAACTATTGTCAAACGTTCTTTCATTTTCCACACCTGACAAAAGAGAGGGAGAATTAAAAAGAGCAGACTGTAGGTCTGACTGGGAAATTAGAGCTCCACTGGGAGTCTTTCACTTTGGTTCCCGTCATCTTTTCAGTGCTTCAGCAATTGCTGCAACACCTTATAATTAGTATCCTTATTCTTATTAATAAAACAATAACAAAGGACAAAACTGCTGTCATTTATGGAATATCTACAAATATCAATATGCAATCTAGAGCACTTACTACGTGCCAAGCATTTTACACTAAGATCTGATTTGACTTTTGTCAAGATGCTGCTTGTTACTTTGTACCTATTTTTGTTTTTTTAATGTCAGAAGAAAACGAGTCTCCAAGGGATTAAGGAACATTTATAAAATGTCATGCCAAGGTTTGCCTGACTCCACAGGCACCTGGTGATACTCCCCTTTCTTTTTCATTGGAAAGGTCACGGAATGATGATTCTCTGATTTTCGTTCATACTTCAATTAAATGGTCAATATTCACTAGACATTTGGAAATACATGCCTGTGCCTAGCCTTGGGGTTCCAGTCCAATCCATATAACTTTAGGGAGATGACTGCAGCAGGTGTCCTGCAGGTACCAGCATCTCCCGCCCCCTCCCCAGACACTCACAGACAAAGCACACCGCGTGCCACATCTAGAAGGTGCAAGGATGACAATGAAGAACCAGCCGACACAAGCAGACACACTCCCTTGAAAGCTGGGACCTTTGAGATTTAAACTGCTTGTCTGGGATCAAAAGTGAGGGGGAACTCCAAATTTCCACTGAGCACATAGTCACTTTCAGAAGGAGCTTCCTCCAGGCAATTCCAGATGTTACCTTACAACCAAACCAGAACCACGAAAGCTTCTGTTGACCCATGTCTTCAAAAACCTTTCATGTCCTGCTCACTGAACTGGCGTGTGGCTCTGCTTTCCTGGTATTTTAATTACACTCACATACATCAGCAAACACACATGGAACACCCTGAGTGTGGGAGGGTTTGAGAGGTGAAGAACTGGGATTTTGGTGAGGACAGGAGAAAGTATTTATTAGCCATAATGGAAGGTTGTGTTTCTAGTTGCTCCTGAGATGTCCAGTCTGTAGAGCACATGAGCAGACGGGCAGATTCTTAGGGAGCTGCAGTGCCTGGGTGAGGTGCTACAGTGGCAGTCAGCTTCACGCATTACAGCAAAATACAGTGAACATCAACATCTGCCACGGTCATCAGGAAGACTTCGGAGAAGAGGCACTGTGGCCAGGAAAAAAGTTAGAAATGGTTCATGTAAATACATAAGGGGACTTCTCCAGGCAGAAGGAACTGTGAGCTGAAACATGGTGGCATGAGGTATGCAAGGTTTAATGGAAATGATCTGTTGTCTGCTTGTAGTTAAAATTATTAATAGCTGACACTTACTGAGATTATAGTATGTGTCAAATATATCTGCTAAATGCTTCAAATGTGTTTCATCATACATTTCTCATAATAAAAATCTCAGGCAAATGTGACAATGATTTCCATTTAATTGTTAAGGAATTAAAGTGGAGAGAAATTACTGATTGGACCAACTCGTAACTATTAAAAAGTGGACCCAGAGGACCCATACATCTGTCATCAGGGTCAGTGATCTCGACCCCTATGATTAAAGCAGATGCATGTGTGTGTGGGTGTGTTAGAATTGCTAGACATCAGAAAGCTCAGAACTCTAGCTCAAGCACTCTACGTTTATTTCCTTTGCTTCCAAAAGCTCTAGTCTAATTTCTTCAAGGAAATTCCTGGCCTTCCCAGGTCACCGTTTCTGATTTAAAATAAATGGACTGCCCTTCATCACTTCAATAGCTTACACCAGAACATCTTAGGTGGAAAGTATACACCACTTTCCAATTCTAACTTGGATTTAAATCTGTATTTGAGTTTTCATGTATTCCTCATTCTGAGAGTAAAATTGATACCCACTATAGTAGCCCATTAAAAACACTGTGTGAGACCGGCTAATTTACAAAGAACAGAGGATAAATTGACTCACAGTTCCACATGCTGTATAGGAGGTATGGATGGGAGGCTTCAAGAAACTTAACATCATGGTGGAACGGTGAATGCGAAGCAAGTACATCTTCATACGGCAGAAGGAGGAGGAGACACTTTCAAACAACCAGCTGTCATGAGAACTCACTGTGACGACAACAGCAAGGGGGAAATCCGCCCCTATGAGCCAATCACCTCCTACCAGGCCCCCACCCTGAACATTGGGGATCTCAATTCAACATGAGATTTGGGTGGGGACATAGAGCCAAACCATATCACCCACTAACTGTTGCTGTTAAGTAGATGAGTTATTATAATAAGCGAATTGATATATTCCAAACGGAGCACACGATTTTTGAAAGCAAGGGCTTTCTATGCTGATACTGTATCCCTGCAGCAGAAGAGACAGCGCTACGTAGAGTGTTGCCTGCACAGCAAGTGCTGGATCAATATCTGGTGGAAGGAGGGTGACTCTTCAAACCTATTTAAAAGAAACTCCTGATTTACATTGACTTCTATTGCTTGTCTTACGATATGATCCCATGGAAGGACAGATCAGCTGACTAAGATGGAAACTTTCAATCGATTGCAAGTTGGCTACATTGACTAGCTCTGCACTCTAGTGAAGGTTGTAAACAACAAACGGTAAATGTCATTTGGATTGCTGGTCAGTGAAAAGAACTCTGAGGTGCCTCCCCTGACACACCAGCCCACTCCTTTATTCCATAGTGCCCCCTGACTATTCTTCCCTATCTTAGCTCCTTCAACAGTCTGTCATGAGACCCAATTTTTATAAAAATAGATCCGGGATGCAATATCGCACGTGGCCAGTAGGTGCCACCATCAGCAACATAATTTTAATACTGGACTCCCAGATAGGTTCAAATGAATTCCTTTGTTTCCTGTTACATGATTGAAATAAAACAATGTCTAAAATTTGGAACATCTAATTCATACAGAAACAAGGATGTGTCATGTCAGGTTTAAATCTGTAATTTTAGAAGGCAATACATATTTTGATGTGGTAAAGAGAGGAAAGAAAAAATGGTTAGAAGGTGGGACGTCAAGTATCTACCCAGTACCTTTTATGTGCTACATGTTACATTTTGGGAACAGAAACACAGATAAGATTTACCTGGTGGTAAGACGCATCATCTGTGGGAAGATACAAGTTAGGAGAGATACAAGCGATATAGGTGTGAGTCCTAACAATGTTATGAAAAAATGCAAAGATGACTGAGAAGGTACATGCCTACGGATTCACAGGAACTTTTACATAGGCAGTGAATTTTGAGCTGAGCTGTAAGGGATCAACACATGAAGAAGACAAGGATGAGCTTTCTGAAAACAAGCAACAGAAGGGAAGAATGAAGTAATATGAGTTCAGAAAGAATGAGAACAGCATGGACCAGGGATAAAGAATGGCAGAGGAAGTAGCTACGTAGTGTAAAGAAAAAAAACAGTATTGGGGATGAAATTTCTTATATGACAAACAGAAACATTTGGTCATTGCCCTGTAGATAACAAAATCCTGGGAATCAGGTTTCGATTATTAAGAAGGCAACTCTAGACACAGTGTGCAAGATGGACCAAGAGGGTAGGAACTGAAGTCAAGTACAATCAATAGGCATTTATTTATTAGTGTCAGAAAGAAGATAAAGAACTGAATTGCAGCCATGGCAGTGGGAATGCTAAGGAGAGGTCACAACAGAAGCATCTTTGGAGATTAGCTTTGAAAAGAGTGGAGACAGGTTGACCATGAGGAGGGTCAAGGCAAAGAGCTAATATTCCAGGAAGATTCTGAGATCAGTAATTTAGGAAGTTGAGCACATGATTTTACCATTAGCAAAAATAAATAAACAAGAGGTAAAACTCACAATTTTGGAACTAAAGGGAGAGATAGTAAATTCTCATACCTACTGAATTTGAGAGGCCTATGAAACACTGAAGTACACAAATCCAGTGGAGTCAGCTATCTGAGGGTGGTTAAGCTAGGACACAGAGATTTTGGAATTATCCTAACACAAATTTTATCATCCATATTTCGCATATGAGTAACCTCAATTGCTCAGGTAATGAAATGACAATAAACATTGGTGAGTTTGCGTGTAACATTTTTCTTTTATTTGTCACAATGATTGTGGCCAGTGTATTTTAGTTCAACATTAATCAAATATCTCTCAGGTGGTAGACACAGTGCTAGGTACTGCAGCTGCAAAAATGAGTAATTCTGAACAGCGTTATATCTCATGAAGGATCCAGATATGCAAACATTTGTACATCAAGCCAACTACCATGGTCCCTAAGTGTTGGTTGATTTAAACGCTGCCTCTTTTTCTCTTTTGGAAACGTAAGTATGGATTGTAAGTACAAAGGAGGGAAATCTAATTTATATTTTGAGAATGAATTACGTGCCTTCTAGCTGTAAAATATCCTACCAGATTCCAACTAGGATGTGAAAAATAAATAGAGATGGTTCCTGCTTTCAAATGAGTTCACAGTATAGAATAATGGATATATACAAGTAATGCAAGAAAAGATCAACTGTCAGAGCTTCAGCTTTCCCATTTTAAATATAGGTTTTATAAGGCTACTTTAAAACTGAGGTTATTTAAATTATTAATTGTGAATTGATTCAGGCATTCATTTACCTTGAGGTATTAGATAGGTTAATTAACTACCATGAATCATTTTTCAAATTATAACGTGAAGACTAATTTTCACTACCTTCTGGCTCTAAGATGTTAATTAATACACTTTAGCAGTGCACCATTCCCAAGTCTTATGAACATTTCTACGTGGGGCCATGCCACATCTTGCTGACAGACACTGCTGCCTCAGGTGGGATTGCTATCACCAGCAACGGGGGAGAGAATTGTCCACATTCTCCTTAAGTGCTATTCCACAGGACCGGTGCTCTTGAATAAGGCAGACAGGTAACATGAATCATGCATATGCTAATTGTAATAAATAATGAAAATATTTAGACACAGTGAGGTTTGAACTTGAACTTTATGAATAAATCTTGATTAGTATGCAGTGCAAGCTGTATACTCTGCTTTTGTTCTTACTCTTAAAAGGTAGTCATTACTTAATGATGCTCTGAAATTTTACAGCTCTTTGCTCATCTCTCTGCTTCCACCTTTCTATCTTGGAGCAAAGAAGTCATGAGTTCTCATCCCCCAGATATCAACGTATATGTCTCCACAGGGGTCTTGACTCACGCGTGGAAACACTGATGTAGTCAGGTCCTGTGTTCCTTTCAGCCAAGTATAAAAATAGATGCTGTCTCCAAAGAAATGAGCCCAATTTTGAGAGCCACCTCTGAGTCTGTCTGAGGCCATGGTTGCTGCTGTATAGAGTTATATCTAAAGAAGCCCCATGGCTGTTGAAAGGAAATTCTCTGTAGCATGGATGTCCTTTTTTTTTTCTTTTAAAGAGACCACCCAGAAGACAGGGCTCTGGGACATAAAGAAGTGGTAATTAATGAGGGCTTCAGTAAGCAATTTCATTCCTAATAGATCCAAGTGATGTGATGTCTAAACTGGAAAGACAGTAACAAATGCTGGTGAGGATGTGGAGAAAACGAAAACCTTACATACTGTTGGGGGGGGAATGTAAATTAGCACAGCCACTTTGGAGAACAGTTTGGAGGTTCCTCAAAAAACTAAACATGGAGCTACTGTATGATACAGTAATCCCACTGTTGGGTATATATCCCCTCCAAACAAATGAAACCTGTATATCAAGGGATGTCTGCACTTCTATGTTGTTGCCACACTGTTTGCAATAACAGAGATTTGGAAGCAACCTAACTGTCCATCAACAGAAGATAAAGAAAATGTACATTAACACAATGGAGTACTATTCACCCACAAAAAGAATGAGATCCTATCATCTGCAACAACATGGATGGAACTGGAGATCACTGTGTTAAGTCAAATAAGCCAGGGACAGAAAGACAAACACAAAAATATAATCTTTTGCAGTTTTGGTTCTTACTTATTTGTGGAATCTAAAAATGACAACAACTAAACTCATGAACATAGAGAATACAGGTATGGTTGCCAGAGGCTGGGAAGGAGAGTGGGGGGGTTGCTGGGGAGGCAGGGATGGTTAACATGTACAAAAAAGAATTAGAATGAACAAGCCCCACTATTTGATATCACAATAGGGTAAATATAGTCAGTAAACACTGTACATTTTAAAGTAACAAGAATACAACTGGATTGTAACTTAAAGGATAAATGCTGGATGGGATGGATACAACATTCCCGATGATGTGCTTATTTAACATAGCATGCCTGTATCAAAACATTTCATGTACCCCATATAAACACTAAATACATACCCCAAAATTAAAAAAAAAATTAAAAATAAACGGAAAAGACAGATATCCCACAATCTACTAAAGCTCCCTGAGGCGGTGCCTATGAAGCCAGCAGTGGGTAGCAGCTTCTTTCTCTCTGGTCTGTGGGCCCCGTTGGCTCTATGAGCTAACTGCAGACAAGGCAGGGTAAATGGGGTGACCATGAAGGGATATAGTGGCTTTCCTGGTAACAAAAATTAATGAGAATAAAGAAAAATTATTAAAAGTGGCTTTTTTTAAGTAAGAAGAAAACTTAGCTTTCTGCAACTTTTGGAAGTGTGCTTGTGTGCAGCGTTTTTCCCACTCTTCAATCCTTTGAGATCTCTTTAGGGCTTCCTTCTGGGTAAGTAGCGTCAAAGTGTCAGTAGATGCCAGTCACCGTGCTAACATAAATGTTCAGGGAAATAAAAGGTGCAGCTGTGCCTCAAAGACTATGCAATCGATTATTGGAGATAGAAAAATAAATAGAAGATTGCAATCTGATACTAGTTCTGTGGCAATTAAGCATAGCTCAAACCAGAGGGAAGGGAAACAAGAAACTCTCCTGATGAAGATATTTCAAACAAATGTGATTCTGTCTCATAACTCTCCCATGGTGGGGCAAAGCATTTACCTCACTTTTACCTGCCTACACCTGGGTGGGGTGCATGTTGAGGATATATTCGTAAACAATCAGTTTGTGGTTTGGCAGATGGAAACATGCTCTTGCAATACAGTAGATCTATTGCAGACTCGGAGGTGGGATGAGAAGCATTTATAAGAGAACTTTAATTGCACAGGAGACTTTCTCAAGCCTCTTCTGTTGCAAGCCATCGGCTCACATGAAGACTAACAGCAGGGAAGTGGACCTCCCACCCAGAGTTCAGTCGGCGCTGACAGACGCTGGCTCCCAAACCAAGTGCTTCCATGTGAATGTGACACTTGTTTCTCTTACTCCATCTCCAGTAGCAATCTTTTTTTTTCTACTGCCCACAACTTAAGCTCTAAGCTTACATAAACTTATTTTATGAAACACAAATTTCTGACGAATTAAGCAATTCATAATTTTTTTCTAACAGTTACTTCAACCTATTTGTGCCTTCTTAACGTTCAAATTTGTGGTTGCCATTACAACTTTTTGGAATTAGTTTCTTGCCTGTGTGCTTTGTATTTTTGACCTGGTGTTTCAGTCCTCTGCATCAGCTTCCCACCTTTAACTCCATGCCTTCTTCAAAAGCTGAGCGTCCTAACTAAAATCGTTCTTTTTTCCCTCCATCAAGTTCAAAGAAGGAAGCTCTATCAAGGGTCATTCTCAATCTGTAAACCTTCTTTCAATAAAACCACCTAACTTCAGCCTCCCAGTTATCTGTTGTTCATTCGTTCATCTATTTGTTTATAGGAGACAGAGGTACCAGAAATAAGAGAGCGTATGCAACGAATGCATACAAGCAAATAAACTTCTTAATGACGCCAAAGTATCCCATCACAGTTAGCTCAACACTGTACACGTTTTACTTAATACTTACAGTTCTGAAAACAAAAAAAAAACCCAGACATTTAGAATGACATTTACACTGAAACATCCTAACTCAGCTAAGGATTGCAATTTTATCTGGGTTCTGGGAGCAATTTCTTCTTCGAGAAGAATAGGCCACTAAAATGAACAAGGTTCAGCACGAGACATGAAATAACAATTTTCTACTTAATAATTCACTTAACAAGAACTTTTGTTCCTCATACACAAGTTTGAGCATAAATCTAAGGCAGATTTCAGAACTCTCACTTCTCATGAAGTCAAGGATAAGAACAATTTTGGTAATAACTTATAGCTTACGAAGTTGAATAGCCTCAGTTTTTAAAAACCTTCCACAGAAAAGCATAAACAACAGACTTAGATGTTTTAAATTAAATATCCTTAAAAATCATCCTAGTAAAGTCGATGTTTGCATGTAGAATGCATATCTTTGAATTCTTAGTATGAGCTATTCTGAGAGAGAAAAAAAAATGCCTCCTGTGCTTCTCCTCAGTACAACTCTACAACAGAGACTCGGAAACCAAAAGTTACCAGTGTGTGCAAGTGTAAAGGAGGAATGTGGAACTTACAAGCGCTTTCATCCCACATGCACAAATGCCTGGTTCTGGCTTCACAGCCGTGGCTCTCCTCAGCAGGCTACATCCCTAGGCTTGGGAAGAGCCAACCTGTCTACTCACTCAGAAGCCACGGGAGCACTTGCCAGCTGTGGGCTCTTGAAGGCTGTTAGGCAGATCACCTGCACCTGCACCGTGGCCCCTCCACTCATTCCTGATCATGTCTACGATTCTCTCCTCTGCCACCCTCACATCACCAGCTGATAGCCCTTTCAGGGAAAGCATTCCTGCCTTAAGATGTTTTGTTACTGTTACTCCGCCACCTTCTATTCAGCACAGCCGTTACATGTTATCTGTAATGTAATAATAACTGTATGAAACTAGCAGATTACTTGCTAGTAATCCGAACTTAAACATAATCTGAATCTTGAACCTTTATTGAAAACATTTTACTTAACTTTTTATATGTTCAAGGCTATAGTCAGTTCTGAAAATGTATATAACAAGTTAGATCTTTTGTTATATTCGATGCAGCAATAGTAAATTTAAAGTGGTAAGAGACTTGTTGAAGAAGCAGCTTTTGAAATAAACTTCCCAGAGAAAAAAACAGGATGAAATACAATAAATGTAATAAAATATAGCTTAACATGACAGAATTTCATTACCAAATAAGCATTGCTATACTTTCTGAGTGATGCCTCCTGCAAAAGCTGCCTGTTATTACTCAGTGCCTGCAAGAGACAACTTTTTTATGTTGTGAAGACCACTGGCTCAGATTCTCTTTGTGCACTAACAGACTAAACTATTAAAATGTCCATGTCTTTATGCACAGGACCTTTGTACCAGGTAGGATTAGGTATAGAATTACAAGCAAGCATTAACACTAATAATAAAAATACATTCTTGTTATTGAGTGCCTACTCGTTGCCTGCCTCAATCAACACTACTACTGTAAAGTGAAAACAAATATTCCTACTATGTAAGTTTAAAAAGAATGAACTGGGCTAGTCTGATAAGGAACATGTCCTCTTAACTGAGTGTTCACAGTCAGCCCCCTGGGCCCACAGTGTCAGCACCAACGTTCTTTCTGTAATCATTCCCGTCTTGAGAAAGCATCTGTTCCAAAGGACGTTTGTCGACTGCACAAACAGTGGGTATTATCATCTTTATTACTGAATCTACATATAAATAATGGTCAGAGTGTCCTCTCTGCTTGCAAAAGCAGATATTATACATCATGTTGATATATCTAGATAAAGGAAAAACAAATGAAATGTCATATTTCATTTTAGCAAAGCAGCCTTTGGTTATTGATTAGCCTTAAGATTTTTAAACATATTGAAAACAATCTCAGACTTACACTGATTCGGAACTACTTTATTCTACAGTTTGGAACCACAGAGCTTCTTGAGGGCAGGGACCACACCTTCTCTACCTTTTTTATTCTAAAAATATAACAAATCCCTAACACTTTAGGTGCTCAGTCAATGTTAAATGAATGAACGAATGAAGGAAATAGCATTGGGCAAGTCACTAAATGATCTTGAGTAAAATAAAAAGTAATGAGTCATACATAAAATAAAGATCAGCTACAAACTATTACACTGAAATTTAAATAGGGGATTTAAGAAAATAATCATAAGGAAGTTCAGAACTGGCCGGGCACAATGGCTCACATCTATAATTCCAGCACTTTGGGAGGCCGTGGCGGGTGGCTCACCTGAGGTTGGCAGTTTGAGACTAGCCTGGCCAACATGGATAAACCCCATCCCTACTAAAAATACAAAAATTAGCCAGGCAATGGTTGTGGCGTGTGCATGTAACCCCAGCTACTTGGGAGGCTGAGGCAGGAGAATCACTTGAACCCAGGAGGTGGAGGTTGTAGTGAGCTGAGATTGTGCCATTGCACTCCAGCCTGGGCAACAAAAGCAAAACTCCATCTCAAAAAGAAGCAGCAGCAGCAGCTCAGAACCTAAGCTTTAAGATCAAACCCAGAAAACACCTTAACCATGAGCTTAAAATACATTTATTATTTCCCTCCTATTCCTGGGTACTGTTTGGAGCTGTTGATGAAAATATTCATGAAACAATAACTATAACTGTCCTGAATGCATTTTGTTCTTCCTTCAATTGATAGGGAAATCCTAGAAAAACGGGATTTGAGAGAGATGCTTTTCAATCAACATGTAAATTTCCTGGATATCACCTATGTGTACCACTCTGTATTAGAGACGTAGAAAGGTATAAGGCACCATCCAGACCTCCTTAGAACTTGCAGTATTATTGAAAAGATAGGCCAGATACACACGAAAAGAATGCTAACTGTAAAAAGGTGAATTTAGTGTGGAAATTGAGGGAACCAGGGAAGTCAAAGGTTATTTTAATATAAATGTGAATCTTCCAAAGGCATTGAATTTTGGCCTTCCATTGAGATAATTATTTACCAGAATTATATAATGGACTTTTAAGATTTTACTTTGGCTTAAACTAAACCTTCTTCTTAGTTTTTTCCCCCCTTTTGCAATCTCTAAAACTTCGGATGTAAGCCCAATTATAATAATCATTATCCTCTAAACTAAATTTTGGTAATCTTTCATGAGTTGCCAGATGCGATGGCTAATTTGAGGAAATGACTTACTCAAAACTGTAGCAAGTGTTCACTTACAGTGAGCACTAAAGGTCACAGTGTAGAAGTCATATTCAGCCTGAGGCACATGTATCTCTGCTGCAAGGAAGTTGGACAGTCATGTGCAAAACCACACTCAGCAATGTTCTTCTCTGTTGGTCAGTAGCATCTAGAGCTCATAAAAATTTTAACAAAAAAAAAAAATTATGAGCTAGATGCTACTAGAACAAGAGACTTCTTGAACATTACTTATTTCTTATGCCAGTATAGAAAAACAGAAATTAATAGTCACATTACACTTTAATGGTAACAATTTCAAAACAGTGAGTCACTTTCTCAAAGTAGCATAGCTCTTAAATATTTTTTTCAATACTTAAAGTCTTATCAATAGAACAATAGAAATGTAGAATTGGAATAAATCTTAAAGGTTATATAATCCTGGATGACCAGTGCATGTGAAAATCGGCAGATTCTCCTTTTGTGTTCAGAGGTTGCTGAATAGTCGTCTAACATGCTATTCCAAGACTCCAATATCAACTGAGCCAAGTTAAAATAAGAGATGCTAATTAACTCTCTTAGAGCTAAATATAACCTGATTCATTTGTTAGGATGTGTGAACTGAGAGTTGAGAAAGTTAGCAAACATGCCCAAGGGTGTACTACCAGTCTTCTTCCTGGATAGGAATGTTCCATACCACTGTATAGATGGAAAGGGGCAATTTCCTGCAACTGATGATTCTAGGGGTTTATGATGTCTCCCTTACCAAAAACACCCCCATTTACGGCCTAATACTTGTGCCAGTATTTCTGTAACTCCTTTTAATAAGAGATTCAGTCCTGAGGCTCAAAACTTAATATTTTATTAAAATATATACCTTAGGGATAATGAAGACCTTAAGAACTCTTTACTGTTTTCATGACTTTCCATACAGTACATTTTGAGAGATTACAACAAGAAAAAAAAAGAAAGAAACAGAGAGAAATTGTGTGTAAAAAGCAAAGTAGCAAAGATGAATCAATCTAACTCCCCTATTTCTGCACTTCCAAGTCTTCAGAATCATAAAAGCCCAATCTAAAGGTGCTGTATATTTCCAGGAAAAATTTCCTTTGTCCAAGACAGGAGTTCTGTTTTCTATGGACATAGGGAACTCTACCTGAACCTTATTAATTTCCCTCTAGTTACTCTAGTATGTGTTTTATCTACTCTTCCAGACAATGTTACTCTGTTTACACAGTGCCCACCACAATGCAGTGATGTTGTGCATAATATGTCTCTAGGAAGTATCTGTTGAGTGAACAAACTGATAAAATATAAAATAGAATCAGGGGAAGCACTGGAGAGGTGATCCCTGTATTTGGAGTCAACTGCAATTCAACAAAGCCTTACCATTACTTCCACACCCAGAGAGCTCTGTTCTGGGTACACAGGAGTTAAATTAAAAGCTAAGGTAGAAAAGCTGTAATAGAAAGGCGTGCTTCTCATAAATCCATAGGAAAAATGAGACTGTGATACATTTAAGAAAGACGCTCTTATCCCATAGACTATGGTCACTGCCTGCATGTTAAACACCTCATCTTTCTATCCTTTAGGGGCAAAAGTAGTCCATGCAGTGTTTATCTCACATCTGACACTGGTTTTCACTTACAAATCATGTTTTTCAACCAAGTACGAGTCAAGTTCTACTATATGCAGCACTGAAAAAAAAAAATGTTAATTATAGGCACCTGGTAATTTCAAGTAGTAAGGTTACATTTCCTACTAAAACTAGCATTTTGGGATTCAATGTTTTTGTTTACCTAAAAGTCCTCAAGCATCAGTAGATAGTCCTGTTATGGATACTTTTTTTTTTTTTTTTGCAGATCACTGGGAGAAACTCATACCCTTCCTGTAGGAAATTAACAGATCGGAATATGGATGCTACAGCTTTCACCCACTTTCGATTTTTCGTTACTCAGCATAATGCCATCTTTTTGCTCATAACCGCCTCAATCAGCACTCTTGGCTGTGTCAAGGTCAGGGCTGCCTGCTGTGACTGACTTGCAATTCAATAGCCAGCTGCAAGGGGGTGCACGACATTAAACGGACATAGAATGCTTTTTCTGTAACTCCTTTTAATAAGCATCTTTTCTAAACAATCCATGCAAAAACTATCTTTTTATTAGGATCAGAAAGAAATAGAATTTACTCACTATTATCTTAGACTCTAAACAACCAATCAGAATGATAATTGCTATTATTTAAAAACCAACTCAGTGATAAGTCTAACCAATTCTCCAGGCAAATTCACTAACTGGCAAAATTTTCTCATTCACAGGACAATCCAAACCAGCCTTTAAAATTTTAATATGCTAAGAGATATGCCAGAACTACATCCACTTAACAGTATCCCACAGCAGACAAGAGTATAGTTTTACTTAACTTCATGTTTCCCAGATGACACAAGTCAACTTGGCAGCTCATGAAGTTTAATAATGAGACCCACAGCATTTAAAAAAAAATTTTAAATAATACTGCCAGTATTTCTACCACTGGAGATTCACTCCTGAGGCTCCAGGGATATTTAGAAATTAAGTTCTACTAAATATGTATCTATTTAATTTTCCTTATTCTATATCTGTGTTTTTATTCTCCCCCAAAGCAGTAGTATTAGTATATAAAAGTTATCACCAACAAAAATCACTTCTTACGTGAAGTATAACAAATTATTGAACAAATATTTTTAGCTATATATTTTGGTTATTGTACTGGTCAGTACTGCGTTTGATAAAGATACAACAAAACTATCAACACTTTTCTATTTAGAAAATGAACACTGATTAACGTGCCAGTTGTTTTCTTGATGTAGATGCTAGCTAACCAGGGGGTTCATATCCACACCGACACACACCATACTCATGATGACCCTGCTTACAGTCTACAGTCACTGCTCTCAATGGGAACTTGAATCAACCAAAAATCAACCAATAATCTTCAAGTGCACTCAGAAAAACATCTGAATGACAACTCACCAATTTTGAACTCAGGTTCTCCTCAAAAATGTGCCTTGGCCACTGTTAAACTCTGGCCTATGTGGTTTCTTGGACTTTCCATAATCAGTATTTACTGGGTTCCTACAATGTCCCAGGCTCTGTTTTAGGAGCTTTGGATTCAGAGTTGAAGAAGCATAGACAGGAGAGTAAGATGTGCAAAATTTTGTAAGGGTCTAGGAAAGAATGATGTGCTGTTTGCTGAAAACAGAGAGAGGGAGTGCTCACTGGTGCTCACGGAGCTGCTCAAGACCAACTTGAGTCTGAGTCGCGTCCCAGGGGAGGGTTTTACTAAAGACAATTGATATTCACATCTGCTATTGAAATACAATTGGTAGCTGAGTTTTTCCCACTACCTAATGAGGATTTCATCAGTCACCTTGGCTAACTGAAATGACAAGGTTACCGCTAGCATATGAATTTTGCCTCTTTTGCATACACGTACAAAAGAATAGAGAATCTGCTATGAATTTGCTTAGTCAAAACATTACAGTCGACATCCACCTTCTCAAGTCTCTTCTTTTTTCCAGAATGAGCACTTTTGCCAGACAGTGTTTGTTGCCCTACATCCCAAATCAAGCAAACAATTGCAGGGGTTAGAACTTCCACATGGCCATTGAGTAACTCATCTCTTTCTCCTGTTCTGCACGCTATTTTGTATGAAAATGAGCACACGCACCAACGTACCAACACATGCCCAGGGGCTTTTTTTTTAATTTTATTTTTTGACCTGTGCAAGAAATAGAGCTCTTACTTTCAAGTTTGGAAATGTGTGAAGTATGATCTTTAACTCGTTACTTCCTTTTATACCTTACTATCTGCTAGGCTGTAAGGAGATGTGGGCATATGGATTTATAGATGGGTTCCCTTGCAGGGAGGGCTGACCTGGTTGTCTTCCTGAAGCCACCACTAACTCGGCCAGTGCCCCAGCCAGGCTTGTCCTTGAGGTTTGGGCAGCACCGCTGTCTGTCTTGGTTGACTGGGCCTCTGACCAGCCTCCTGACAGCAACTCCCACATCCATCCTTGCTGTTTTGGTCCAGCTCCAGGCTCCCGTAAGATTCTGTTTTACATTCATGGTACTTTCTACCCCCCTGCAGGAGGCTCAGGTTTGGTGACTACTCCAGCAACTCCTAGAAATTGTAATAGCCAAGTATGACAACATGGACTTTTAGCCTAGCACTTCAAATTTCTCCTTTCTTGAAGTTGGTCCCATTTTAGATTAAAATCTTGTTCTGATTCTTAATCTTGCTTCCCAGGTCAAGGATATCTTATCTTCTAACTAAGTTAGAAAGTAAATTAGAGAGTGAATGTGTTTGCAAAACTATATCTAGCATACATATGCATAGACATATATATCAACTATATCTGTAAATATTCTTGAAATGGAATAATAGTGAACGTTACTGGAAACTAAAAACCATGTGCTTCTAAAACAGGTTATTCATTGGGAGAAAAAGATTATGTAGTGATTTTCTTTCAAGATCCATTACATAATTTTATTAAAGATTTGTCAGTAGAAGAAACAACATTTGTTTTTAAAAAGGCATTCTTGTTCTGATAATTGGCGAACTTTGTCAAAATAGGGCACCATGCTATGCATGTATACCAAGATTTGATTTGAAAAGAGAACTTGTAGCTACTTCTTTGTTTCTGAATGCCACCCTCTCCTAAGTTACTATCTTTTTGTATGCAAATTTAAGGTCCCTGATTATGTAAAATTAATTAATGCTTAAAGTAATAACGGGTTTGATGGTGCACCATATCCTTAGCACTTTAGAATCTCAAAGAGGATTCTAAGAGAATTAATTGGTGTAAACAATTTCAGACAACAGATCTAGCATATTTAAACCCTAAAGAATGACACTAGCATCACATTTTAAGACATCAAATTTTTTAAAAAGTCATTTTTAAATAAACTTTCAAAATTTTTGAATACTTTTGGATTTACAGAAAAATTGTGTAGATTGTGCAGAGACTTTCCATACACCTCATGTCTTACTGCCCCACTATTCACATCTTAAATGATTGTCATACATTTGTCATGGTTCATGGACGATACTGGTGCATTTTATTATAGAGTCCATACTCCATTCGGATTCTTTTCATTTCTGCCTAATATCCTTTATCTGTTCCAGTACCCCACCGAGGACCCTGTGAACATTTTGACATGGTTTCTCCTTAAGCTCCTCGATGACTGTGATAGTTTCCTGACTCTTCTTGTTTTTCGTGACCAACCTTGAGAGTTTTCAGGATGCTGGTCAGGTCTTCTGTAGAGTTCCTCCCTATTGAGATTTTCTTTTTGACAGCTTGAGATATAAGTCATATACAATTTGTCTATTTAAGGTATAAATTCCAGTGTTTCTATATATACTCAGACATGTGAAATCATCACCACAGTCAATTTAAATACTTTCATCACCGCAATATGAAACCCTGTACCCTTTACAAGCACCCCCCACCAATACTTTCAAAGCAAACTCTCACCACCCCCACCTTCTAGGGCCTATACAGCAACTCGTCTACTGTATGCCACACCCTATTTTACCCTGCCCCTAGTCATAGACCACCAATGCCACGCCCTACCTATGCCCTACCTTCCCTGCCCCCAAATTTGCAACTCAATAAAAGTGAGAGTGTCCACACATTCCCGGCCACTGCTGGTCTTGCAGATTTGGGTAGCAGTGGACCCCTGGACCCAAACTCTCTTTTCTCTATCTCTGTGTCTTGTGGCTTTTAGTTCTATAGCTTCTTGTCTCTGCACCAGCCGGGAGGGGCTCACAGAACACTGTAGGGCTGGACCCTACAGTTTCTTTTGCTATGCAGAAGTTATTTCGTTGAATTAGATACTATTTGTCAATTTTGGCTTTTGTTGCCATTGCTTTTGGTGTTTTAGTCATGAATTCTTTGCCCATGCCTATGTCCTGAATGGTATTGCCTAGATTGACTTCTAGGGTTTTCAAACTAACACAGGAACAGAAAACCAAACACTGCATGTTCTCACTCATAAGTGGGAGTTGAACAATAACACATGGACACATGGAGGGGAACATCACACACTGCGGCCTATCAGAGGGTGGGGAGCTAGGGGAGGGAGAGCAATAGGAGAAATACCTAATGTAGATGAAGGGTTGATGCAGCAAACCACCATGACACATGTATACCTATGTAACAAACCTGCACGTTCTGCACATGTATCCCAGAACTTAAAGTACACCAAACTTAAAAAAGCATTTTTTCTTTATTCAATAATAAATTAACTTAAGCTTATTAATTTTTTCTTTATAAACTTTTGAATTTTTTAGATGTTTTTAATTGGCAGATAATGTATATTTCTTTTTCTTTTTTTTTTGTTTGGTGTACCCTAAGTGTACAGTGTTATAAAGTCCACAGTAGTGTACAGTAAAGTCCTAGACCTCACATTCAATTACCACTTACTTGCTGACTCACACAGAACAACTTCTAGTCTTGCAAGCCCCATTTATAATAACAAGCACTCTATACAGGTGTAGCATTTTTCATCTTTTATACCTTATTTTTAGTGACCTTTTCTATTTTTAAATATGTTCCAATATACAAATACTTAATATTTTGTTATACTTGTCTATAATATTTAGTACAGTAACATGCTGTACAGGTTTGAAGCTTAGAAGCAACAGGCTTTGCCATACAGCCTAGGTCTCTCGTAAGCTGTATCATCTTGGTTTTTTTAAGTGCACTTTATGATATGCATACAATGATGAAATTTCCTAACAAAGCATTTCTCAGAATATATCCTCATTGTTAAGCAACACATGACTGTACATGTTTTCATTGTTCATGGGTATATAATTTAAAATGGCATTTCTTGATTATATGGTAATGCTATGTTCAAGCATTCCAGGAATTACCAGACTGTTTGCTAACATGGCTGCACTATTTCATTCCAATCAGCATCAGAAATGAGGGTTCTAATTGCTCTATATCTTCGTTATGTACTTATTATACCTGGCTTTTTTTATTCTTGCCTTCCTGTTGGTTGTGAAGTAGTATCTCATGGGGTTTTGGATTGCATTTCCCTGATACCTAATAATGCCCAAAATCTTTTCATGTGAATATTGGTATCTGTATATTTCCCTTAAAAAAATGTATATTAAGATCATTAACCTATTTTTAACTGGGTCTTTTGTCTTTTTATTACTGAGCTCTAAGAGTACTTTCTATATTCTAGATGCAAATCCCTTATCAGATACACAGTTCCAAACATTTTCTCACATTCTATGGCTTGCGATTTTACTGTCTTGATGGTGTCTTTGAAGAACAGATGATTTTAGTTTTGACAAAATTCTATTTATCTATTATTTTTGCACTTGCCTTTATTAAAAAACATCTTTATTCTTTTGTCATTGATCTTCAGGAAGCTTCTCCCTTCAGTCACATGACAGTTGCAAATACTGGTTACTTTCCAAAATCTTCCTTTTCTCTACTTTGCACCACTCCTCCCCCTGCACTCTCTGCCAGAATTTCAATGAAGTAGAAATCATTAACTCTCTCCTCCTTATCACTAAGTCTCTTTCTTTTCTCTTTGTGACTCTTCCATCAGAACCAAGTCTTAGCTTTCTATCTCTCTGGATGAACTATAGAATGTTGTGAAGCAGTTGTGTGCACTCTTGCTCCATTTCCTGAATTTCCATTCAACCCCACACCAAGGGACACACCTATTATTTTACCAAAACTGCTCCTAAAAATTCAACCAGTGGCTTCCTTTTGCTGAATTCAATGAAGTATGCTTAGTCCTCCTGTCACATAAACCCTTCATGCATTGAAGATCGTTTCCTTTGCCCCCTTTGTAAGCTTCTCCTTTTGCTGGCTTTCATGATTCCATCAATTCCTGCTTTTGCTTTCCTTTTTCCTGGCTGCACCTTCTCCATCAATTTCTTAAATTATTCTGCTCTCAACCTCTGTTTTTTACATACATATATTTGAGTATTTCATCCTTGGCTCTTCTCACTCGTCTACACATTCTCGGGGGTTGAGATAGTCTACCTTCATAGGTTCAGAACCCATGGCCTGCATCTTCAGATGGCATTCAGTAGCTTATCCACCTCCATGCAGGTATTTTGTAATAATCTCTGGAATCATCTGACTTCTCAGTGTCTCCTGCTCTCCCTCTGCTCACTAAGAGTTCCATCATGTGGCATCAGCAATCATTTATATGACTAGAACGAACCTTAAGACTTTTTCTTCAAAACAAAAAAACTCTATTGAGATTAACATATTTTTATGTCACCTTCCCCCTTAACTTGTGCAATTAAATGTTTCCCAAGATAATTACAGAGTGAGGCCAACATCACCAAAATTGGATTTCAGAATATTTCTCTCACCCCATAGAGAAACCTTATACCCATTTGCTATCACTCTTCATTCTCCCTCTGCCTTGTACACAGCCTGAGTAAACCACTATTCTATCTTCTCTCTCTATAGATTCAATCTCTCTCTCTACATTTGATCTGTCACTGAGATCTAACTTGCAATGCCTCCTCAGTTGGGCTTAATCTGTATACTTCCTTGGAACAGATTCCCTCTCTCTTTTATCTTTTACTTGTAAAATTTCTATTCAACTTGGAACACTATATATGTTTGTTTTCTCTAAATTATTTTGCCAGAATTGTTCTTTAATAGTACACATAGTCATGACATTCACTTACTGATTTGGTTTAGATATTTGTCCCTTCCAAATCTCATGTTGAAACGTAATCCCCAGTTTTGGACGTGGGGCCTTGTGCCAGCTGTTGGGGTTGTGGGAGCAGATCCCTCATAAATGGCTTGGTGCTGTCCTTGCAATAGTGAGAGAGTTTTTGCAACATTTGTTTAAAAGTATGTGGCACCTCTTCTCTCTCTTGTTCCCACTCTTGCTATTTGATATGCTGGCTGCCTTTGGCCCTTATGACATGATTTCATGCTTGCTGAGACCTCACCAGTTGAGATCTTATCTACAGGTGAGACAATTAAACGTCTTTTACTTATAAATTACTTAGCCTTGGGTATTTCTACATGGTAACACAAAAACAGCCTAATACAGAAAAATGGTACCAAGAGTGGGATGTTGCTATAAAGATACCTGAAAATATGGAAGTGGCTTTGGAACTGGGTAATGGGTAGAAGTTGGAAGAGTTGGGAGGGCTCAAAAAAAAAGACAAGAAGATGAGGGAAAGTTTGGAGATCCTTAGAAACTGGTTAAGTGATTGTAACCAAAATGCTGATAGAAATGTGGACAGTAAAGGGGCAGGCTGATGAGGTCTTAGATGGAAATGAGGAACTTACTGGTAACTGGAGTCAAGGTCACCCGTGTTATACCCTAGCAAAGAACTTGGCTGCATTGGGTTCAGGCCCTAGGAAAATCTGCGGAAGGTTGAACTTAAGAGTGATGAGAGGGTATCTGGCAGAAGAAATTTCTAAGCAGCAATCCATTCATAAAGTGACCTGGCTGCTTCTAAAAGCCTATGTTCAGATGCAGGAGCAAATAAATGACTTAAAGTTGGTACTTATATTTAAAAGGCAAGAAGAGCATAAACATTTGGAAAATTTGCAGTCTAGCCATATGGTAGAAAATAAAAGCCTGTTTTAGTGGAAGAATCCAAGTCGGCTATGGAGCAAACACTTTCTAAAAGGGAGCCAGGTGCTTCTAGTCAAGACAACTGGATAAAGCCCTGGAAGGCATTTCAGAGATATGTGAGGCAGCCCCTCCCATGACAGGCCCAGAGGTCTAGAAAGAAAGAATATTTCATTGCTGAGGCACAGGGCCCTGATGCCCTGTGCCATGCAAGGTGGCTGCTCTTTCCATCCCCCACTGCTCCAGCTCTAGCCATGACTCAAAGTGCCCCTGGCACAGCTCACATTGCTGCTTCAGAGGGTGCAACCCATAAGTCTTGTCACCTTCAAAGTAGTGTGGTATTAAGCCTGCTAGTGCACAGAATGCAAGAATAAAGGAGGCTTGGCAGCTTCCACGTAGATTTCAGAAGATGTATCAGAAAACCTGGGTGCTCAGGCAGAAGACTGCCACAAAGGTAGAGCCCTACACAGATATTTGACTAGGGCAGTGCCAAGGGGAAATGTGGCATTGGAACCCCATGCAACGTCCCCATGGGAACACTGCCTAGTGGAGATCTGGGAAGAAGACCACTGCCCTCCAGACTGAAGGATGGTAGATTCAACAGCAGCATGCAACTTCATTATGGAAAAGTCATAGGCACTCAACTGCAGTCCATGAGAGCAGCTACATGCTGCACCCTGTGAAGCCACAGTGGACCTGTCCAAAGCCTTGGGAACCCACTCCTTGCACCAGTGTGACCTGGATGCAGGACACAGAGTCAAAGGAGATTATTTTAGAGTTTTAAGATTTAATAACAGCCCTCCTGGGTTTGAGAATTGTGTGGGGCTTATTACCTCTTTTTGGTCAATTTCTCTCTTTCAGTATGAGTATATTTACCTGATTCCTAGAACATCATTGTATCTTGGAAGTATGCAACTTGGTTTTTATTTTATAGTCTTACAGGGGAAGGAACTCATCTCCAGAAGAGACCCTGGACTTGAAACTTAGAACTTCTGAGTTACGCCAGGAGTGGTGGCTCACGCCTGTAATCCCAGCACTTTGGGAGGCCAAGGCAGGTGGATCATGAGGTCAAGAGGTCAAGACCATCCTGGCCAACATGGTGAAACCCCATCTCTACTAAAAATGCAAAAATTAGCTGGGCATGGTGGCACATGCCTGTAATCCCAGCTACTCGGGAGGCTGAGGCAGGAGACTCGCTTGGACCCAGGAGGCGGAGGGTGCAGTGAGCTGAGGTCATGCCACTGCACTCCAGCCTGGGTGACAGAGTGAGATTCCACCTCAAAAAAAAAAAAAAAACCAAAAAAACGAAAAACAACTTTTCAGTTAATGGTGAAGTGAGTTAAGACTTTTGGGGGCTATTGGCAGGATATGATTGTGTTTGCCAATGTGAGAAGGACATGAGATTTGGGGACACAGGAGTGGAAAGATACAATTTGGATATTTGTTCCCTACAAGCCTCAGGTTTAAATGTAATCCCCAGTGCTGGAGGCAGGGCTTGGTTGGGTTGCCGAGGCAGAGCCCTTATGAATGGCCTGGTGCTGTCCTCGTGGTAGTGAAAGAATTCTCAAAGGATTTGGTTGTTTAGAAGTGTGAGCCACTCTGCCCTTGCTCTCTCCATCCTGCTCTGGCCATGTAATATGCTGGCTCCCTCATCATACTTTACCATGAGTAAAAGCTCCCTGAGGCATCACTGGAACCTGAGCAGATGCTCGTGTCATGCTTTCTGTGGAGCCTGCAGAATCATGAGCCAATTAAAACTCTTTTCTTTATAAATTACCCAGTCTCTGATGTATTTCTTTACTGCAATGCTAAAGCAGCCTGATACACGTATTCAAAAGGTTTGAAATGTTCCTCATTCACTTTGGAATAAAGACAAATACATTTATGAAGCCTATAGTGCTCTACATAAGCGCATACCTTCCCGTTAATTTATCATTACAGCCCTGATGTTATCAAACTGCAACTTCCTTTAATCATTTGCAGTGTCCCCAACACAGCATGATTACTTCTGCGTAAAAACATTCACATCCCTGCTTCTCCTGCTACAGAAACCTTCCTCTGACTCTACACACTGAATCTCTGCTCATCCCTCAAACTTTGCCTCTGACATTCTCAGTTTCAAGAATGCAAACCCGTGCTGCCAAAATTCACATCCTCACCACTATTATAACACACATTCTGGGTACTTATTTATCAGTGTCTGCTTTTGTTCTAAAAACTCCTTTGGTTCCAAAGCTCCGGAATCCTATCTTATTTTTAGGAGCCAGAAATTTTTCTTGAATTCAATATGTATTTAATGAATGTTTGTTGAACAAATACATAAATGAAAGTTAGTAATAGCTTCTGACATTTATCTCAGAGACCTGCTCCAATGTATTTCATTACTTTTGTAGACAGTAATATATCTCTGCAATGATGCACTCCGAACGGCACAGTACCAAATGTGAAGTATGCACATAATCGTGAACTGACATACATATCAAAGAAAAATGTGAAAGCTTGATATTTCAGGCTTTACAGGTTCAGTGGTTCCTCCTAAAGGCAGCTTGACTCTATTAGTACACTGTAAAGTCCCACACACATGTGAAGGAAGAGATCAGAGTTCTTCAAGGTGTCCATACAGAACTAAGCAATCTTTTACATATGTTTGTGTGACGTGTTGGTGATTTGGTATCTAGTGAGGGGTATGGGGAAAATGATATAGGTGGATGTTCTGAAGAAAAATGCAAAAACTATTTAGCACTGTCAACAGAAATTCTCTGAACAGCCGCCATGGATAATTAAAATTTGTCTAAAACATATATGCATCTAAAACTGTATGGTATTCTCTACCACATAACAACATAATGATCTCCAAAAATAGGTTAATTTGCTTTAAATATGGCATACATTAAAGATTGTACAAAGGATGTACATTTTGAATAAAAGGCCTAAGATATAAAGCTCTAAAAACTATTTGCTCAAAATTTATCAAAGACTTATTTATTGATTTCATAATATGTGCGAGAAACAGTGGTTGGTTCTCAGGAAACAGAGGAAGAGAGACAGAGAGAGGGAGAACACAAATAACTTTCCTCTTATTGTACTTACATTTCCTAATGGGGATGCAAAAACATAAACATACAGAATATTATGCATTACGCCAGGTGTAGTGGCTCACACCTGTAATCCAAGCACTTTGGGAGGCTGAGGCAGGCAGATCACAAGGTCAAGAGATCAAGACCACTCAGGCCAACATGGTGAAATCCCGTCTCTACTAAAAATACAAAAATTAGCCAGACATGATGGTGCACACCTGTAGTCCCAGCTACTCAGGAGGCGGAGTCAGGAGAATAGCTGGAACCCAGAGACAGAGGTTGCAGTGAGCCAAGATCACGCCACTGCACGTCAGCTTGGGTGACACAGCGAGACTTCATCTCAAAAAAAATAAAAATAAAAAAAGAATATTACACATTAACTAGTATTGAACATGAAAATAAAGTAGGATTGTGGAGTTATTGAACAGGAGGGGTTGCATTCTAATGCAGGATGCTCAGGAAAGTGCTATTGGACATGTTGGCTTCTGATCCCAGAAGGAAGGAAGGAGTGTGTGAGCTCTGAGGGTGTGGGGGATGAGGCGGCATCAGGGAGTGAACAGGAGCTGAGGTGGGACTGGTTTATAGTTCCTTGAACCTCAGTGAGGCCTGGGTGGCTTGAATACAGAAAGTGAGGTAGAGAGGAGTGAGGGAGGATCAGGTACCGAGGTACTGTGAAACTAGATTATTTAGAGCATTGATGTCCATTGTCAGAATCTTATGAAGGAGATGGAAAATTATTAGAGGGCTTCGCACAGTCAGATGAATAACTTTGGCTAGCTGTAGTTCTTTCAAAGAATCACCATACCTGTTAAGTAGATGACAAACTGCATGTTGGATAGAGTCATATGTGCCTACATTAAAAGTAAAAATAATGGTTAAAAGTCTGCAGTGATAAGCAGTGAAATATCATCGTGGTTTGGACCAAGGAGAGTAGTGGAGGTAGTGAGAAGAGACAAGATCATGGATATATTTTGATGTTAGAACCATTAAAATAAGATAAAAAGTCAGAATGCGGTTTTAGAGAAAAACAGAAACTAAGGAGGACACCAAGTTTCTTGAATTAACACCTGCAAGTGCCATTGACTGAGATGAGAAAGACCATGTTCAAGGATGCCTGGGCTAATAGAAACATGGTCGTGACGACCTGGAGCAGGTGCTTGGAACCATGAAATCAGGTGGCAGCCTAAAGGGATTTGGGGTAGCTAGAAAGCAGAAGACCTCCCAAGTGGGATTCCAGGAGGCCTAAGATGTTCAGAAGTCAGGAACGTGAGGAAGCACTGGTAGAGTGGTGGGAGACACAGTACCAGGAGAGGCTGGAGGGAAACTGAGAGAGATAATGGCCGCAAAGCCAAGTCTGGGTGCCCAGGAGGGAACTAGCAAATACCCTTGTAGATCAAGGGGAACACACACTGGCAGCAAAACTTGGGCTGTACAACGCGAGGTCCCTGGTGATTCTGGTGAACATCATTACAGTAGCCAAAAAGCTCAGTGGCTAAGATCATAAAAAATGAAATCATGAATTACTGAGCTTATATTAATAGTTAGTTATACAAATTGACAAAGTCCTTCATTTCTCTTCACCTCAGTTTTTACTATTCAGCTCCAAAATGGGGGGAAAATAATCATGTGTTTTGAGAATTATCTGAGAATATATATACACAAAATTTTAGAACAGGACATGTTATATAAAAAGCTCTCAATAAATGGCAGCTATTGCCATATTACCGTCATAAAATCACAGAAGTCCTTGGCCAAGATTATTATGAACGCAAGCCTTAAGCAAAGAGAATACTGACAGGCCTCCCCATGAGACTCAATAGACTGGAGCATGAATCCAGATTCTAGAACATTCGTTGTTAAATTTTATACATACTCCAGTAACATTTAATTCATTGTTTACTATTTTAGTGAAAAGAGTAACTCCCTCCTATTAGTATCCCATTCTCGCATTGTTTAGCAGCAATTTTGCACAAACCCTTCATATTCTCACAGAAACAAAACTCCCACTCCTCCCATATCCACCCAGGGGACACATCAAGACTCTCTAATTTGGATCCAAATGTGTGCATTTCTCAAATTTGTTTAGTCAACAATAAAAGACTTATCCTTTGATAAATGTATACAATGTAACTTGTGCTTTTGATAAATGTGTTAATTTGTATATTTTCTTTTCCTGGAGTACATTTGAATAGAATATGCAATTCCTTTAGGAAAAAGAAACGAAATTTTTTATATTTTTTATGGATTTTATTCTGCCTTTCCAAAGTGGCATAAATTAAATTAAAAGCAAAGAGAAAGTTAAATGTATTCTTTCTTCATAAATGAATCCTTAAATAAATGTCAAGACGTTATTCAAAAATGATTTATATCTGATTTAATACATATTTATATACGGTAAAATGCTTTACATTAATAGCATTTTTATTTGACGGACCATTTTTTTTTGCCATGTTACAAATAAAATAGTGTAATCATAGAATCCAGTCTATAAAATTATAATTGATAACTTTTTTGGGTATTTTTTATTAAATTGATTCTTTCTGTGAATTTTCCTCTGACACTTCAAGTAATAATAAAGTACACCCAAAACAGACTCAATTTTAAGTTGCTAGTACAGTGTCCAAAATAATGTATTTAGCACTTTGAGAAATACATACCAACACACATAAAGACATACACACACACTCTTAGAGCTAAAAAGGGATTATGCCAAATTGATGACATAGAATTGAAATGAAGATAAGAAGCAAGTAATTACTTAAAAATGTATTTGTCTTTCAACAGTTTAAAAAATGTTGCTTCCTTACTGTGATATCCACAAACTTGCCTTTAATTGTCTACTTTAATAGACAAAACTCAATGCTCAGAAAACCTAAAACATTGTTTCATTCTTATTTAGTTTTTGCATATGTGATTTTTATATGCAGTCTTCACCATAAATTTGTTTTTCCAGAGTTCATACTGATCTTTATTTTATATCATTATTATAGTTACTAGCTTTATTCATTTTAAATTTTTATTCAATGACTACATACAAGCAGATAGTTCTAACAACTTGGTTTAAATAAAGATATCTGCAGAAACTACCTTAGAATTTAAAAAAATTCAAAGTATATTTTTCATATCATTAATAACTATTTGATTTTTTTCACACATTCGCTAAAACAAATAATGTTTGTATTCTCTGTAATGTTTTCATGGTATACAACACTCAATCGGCCTAATATCATTGAAATATTGGATTCTACCCTCTACACACACACACACACACACACACACACACACACACACACGTCACACACACACACATTTAACTCTTCTACTACATTGGTATTCTGAAAGACATATTTAAATACTATAATATTATTCTATAATTTTAATAATTAGGGTTTTTTAAATTTTAATTTTTAATTTTTGTTTTATTTATTTTTAAAATTTTTATTTCAATAGGTTTCGGTGTACAAGTGTTTTTTTTGGTACCTGGATGAATTATGTAATAGTGATAAAATTCAAAATTTTATAACATTTTACACAACTAATCTTATTCTTGTTTTATTTTAATGACATGCTCTAAAATCATTCTCACACATAATGATGAGTCCTTTATTTAAACAATTAAATAGCTGTAGTAACACAAAACTTCTATTTGATGGAGCTTAAGAAAATACTACACACTGCTTCTGTTTTCAATAAAGAGAAAATCTCATTAAGAATCTCATAATTTACTGCAAGATGAAATCAGCAACTGACACCAGCTGTCATTTTCTTTATGACTATCACTGATGACTGAATAATAAATATACAGCTTCAATAATTTCCTCCCACTTTAAAAATGATGCAACAATATATTAGAAGATCATTTGGATAAGAATGTTGCTCATCACCCCTACATGTAATACGGTGATTTCGAATTTCCATTGTTGAATATGCCTTTTCAGTTTCCATTTTTACATAGATCTAAGTAAAATGCACTTCAATTTTGCATTTTTCTTTTTATAATCAATAGGAGGGGTACTTCCATCAACCAGGTTTGCTCTAATGCAAAATGTATGCACATTTACTTAATACAAGAGAGAAAAGCCCTACCCTAGCCCAAAACAAAACCTTAATCTATGCCTTGTCCAGTTTTTTTAAAAGGTCCTACTTTACAAATTCTTCATTTTTATGCATTTCGAGACATATTTTTTCATTTAACTAAATTTAATCATAGGTTTGAAAGAAAAATCATTAAAGAGCTTTCATCTTTCTGTGTAGATAACTTGAAAAATTTTTAAATTTATTTTCATCCGTGTATATTTACACAGGAAGTCCTTGAGATGTAACCTAATAGCAACATCTAAATTTAAAAGGCTGGTATTATGTCATATTAAGTCTCTCAGTTTTTGACACCTTAATGGTTCTACGCCTATGTGAACCATCAATAACAGTAATCCAACTGCACTACTAATTCAAAGTGACTAGAATTATGTCATCTTACGCTGCAAAGTGTATGACATCAGTTTAAGAGGTGGATGACCACCATTTCATTTAAAATGAAAAGCTTTCTATAAAAACTTAATTTACCAGGCTCTCTTGAAATTCACATTAAATCTCTTCACTTTCTGGTTCTTTGTACTCTTGCAAATATTTTATTATCTAGTGATCTATTGACTTCTCCAGGGATTTGTTTCCAAACTGACAACCAAAAATAACAACTACTCTCTTTGAAGAGTAACCTCCTGTGGTTATCATCTCTCTAATAGTTTCCCTAAGATAATCTTGATAAAAGAAGCTTGTTCTATTCTGTTTTGTTTTTTCCCTTAAAAAATGTGTTTTAGCAACTACTTTATGCTAGGTACTTCAGACAACTAAGTAAGCAGCCCAGAGAAGTTCAGCTATTTCACCAAAGACACACAACTTATAAATAGCTAAGTCACAACCTGAAATGAGGTTCAAATGCTAGTTCTAATGCTCTTTTCTCTTTACCAGATTTACAATAAAATAAATAAAAATAACATACAAATGTAACACAAACAATAATTTTCAAACTCCAACTTTCAAAATCATTTTTTAAAATTAATATTAACGTAAGGTAATGGATGAAAAGCAAAAATATTTCAATAATAAAGAATCTTACCTTTCGGTGATTTAAAAAAAAATGTAACTTTACCATTAATACAAAACTTTTACATTTTGTGACTTTCTTATTTGTTATTATTTATTTGTCAATATTTTAATGGCAAAAACCACAATTACTTTTGCATCGACCTATATGGAACACTCTTAAATACTATGGACATTGTAGTTCCTCAGCATATTACTAATCCATTTTCTGAAAGCTTTGCTTTTGTTGTTTTTTGCTCAAAACAAACCATATGGAAAATAATATTTTGCTCAGAATTAAAAAAAATTATCCTTGTGATGTGAACTATACGAACTACACACATATCATTTATATTTGTAATTTATTTAACCATTGTTAGAGTAAAAAAAAAAAGGAACATCTTTCCAGTCATTTGCCAAGCTAAGAAAGCTGGAGTGCTTGGGGGTTGTTAAATACTATGCAAAGTGACAAACACTCCCTACTCATCAATGTGCTTCTGGAAAACTAATTGCCCCACTGTTTAGATCTTGTCATTGAAGAGTATTTGATTAATTTCTTTCCTCTTTAAATAGTTGACCAGCACTTAATTATTTGAAAGGTATTACTAAGATGCAGAACCTAAATATATCATGTGTAAATAAAGACATTCCAATAAAGTATAATTATTTATAGGCAGCAATTATCTAAGGCCAACACTCTTCCTATTCCAGCCAACCTCTGATACAATTTATTTTTTTTTACTTTTGCATAAGCAAATTGCAAGGGATAGTCCCAGAGCAGCCATAATTTCGCTTTTTCATAAGGGCTGTATTGTAGTATCACTTTGCACTTAACTTTATTATGTAAATATGCCAGACTGGAAATAGAATGATGGTGCTGAGAGAAGTTATATGTTTAGAATCCCTTGATTTGTGTGTACGTAAATTCTCAGACAAATGCCGTATTAGTATTCAATGTACTTAGGTGTTTTTTTTTAGCTTAAAGATAAGTGTGTTTTGATCTCTCTAATAAATACATTCATTTTACTACCTGTGACAAAATTTAACAGGGTGTAAATTCTCAGTATTTTATATCATGACAGTATCACACATTAAATATGTTGCTACAAGACATGGAATAGAATTTTCGAGCTAAGAGCCTACTATCTACGTGTGTGTGTGTTTCTACAAGCGTCTTAGATAGTGGCACATGTAAGTACATCCTTTAAATTCAGTTAGCAAAACTGCTAATGTGTATATGGCTCTTGAAAATCACTGCTTTCCCTTGACCTCACTTCGTCTTTTATGTACTGGAAGAAGCAAAAACGACTTCCCCACGATTCTTCCACAAAAACTGCTGTCATTGCCTAACCTGGAAAATGGAGAAATAATGGGTTGATAGGAGAATTAAATAAATTCACATATGCCAACAGCTTAGAAAACGCCTGAGCCCGCTTTGCATGTTATTTTGTTCGTCGTATTTTTTCCATATTGCTGTTACTAGGGTCATTACTGTTACTGTCATTATTAAAAAGCCAGTCATTTTCATTCACCTAAATTGAGGCATAGTGAACAGTGAACAAGTGTCCAGTGATCTACTTAATTCTGAAAGTAATAGAAAATATTTACCTAAGAATAAAACACAACTAACAGTATGGTGTCTTGGTTGAAAGTATTTGATGTGGTACCAGGAGAACTAGATTTGAAACTGATGACTGTCAAATATTGGCTGTGTAAACTTCTTAAAATTGTAAAAAATCCTGCAAAAATATTATGTGCTGTATCAGTTAGCTCCTCCGCAAAACAGAAAATGATAACCAATTTTAGATGATTTTTGAGAGGACTGAATGAAGTGATATTTGCACATTTTCTAACAGGGCAATCACTCATATGTGTGTAGTTATGTGTATAAATACGCCTATATACATATAGAGACATACAAATTGATAGATAATACATATACATTATTTTATATTTTGTTATATATTACTATATACCATTTCCAAATATTATCATCAGTTTCCAGTTGAATTTTAAAAGAGAAACAATTTTTCATTGTGTTATTTTTAAACAAATTTATGTTATCAAATTTGTGACACAATAAGCATATCTAGTAATAAGTATGGCAATAATAATTTTGTAAGCCTACTATACTTCAGAACTGTATTTCCCCATAGAAAAGCATGAGTGTGGCTATCAAAGCATATGTTATCATTTAACATAGTGCTAATTCCATCTTGTTCCATTATTTGAAGGAAACAGTGGAGGGATTATGTCTCCATCTTGTTTTATCATTTGATGGAAACAGTGGAAGAACTGTGTTCTAGGGAAACTGGATCTCTTCCCTTTATGTTAGTGCTCTGTATATTTTAATCACTCTAGTTTCATAATTTGAGTACTTGACTTTCACTTACCACACAAAATATTTGCTAATCACTAAATTTTAATGAAAGCATATATCTGTAACCAGACTATATAATGCAATAGAAAGTTTAAACCTAAGATAGTTGGTCTCTAGGATAGTGTATCTATTGATATTTTTTTACTGTGTGGCTCTTATGAAAAACTAATTTTGTGTTAAATTTTGTAGTTAATGATCACATTCTTTAAAAAATTATGAATCTTATTTTTTTCTGCTAACATTTTTTTTAAAAAAAGGCAGCATTTTCTCTGATTATTAATCTTGAAAACGCCTTCCCAATTCATGAAAAAATAAAACATTCCAAGGACTAGAGCAAAAATAAAAGCAAACATATTGTACTTACACATTTGTTTCTTTATTTCCTGCCTAAAGTTTATTACGGCTGGTCTTTAGTTATCATACATTATCTCTCTTTTTTTATATTCTCTCTTTTCAATGATAAGAAGGTAATACTAGATTTAGAAATTTTAAAGCATAAAAGTGATCTCTTATATTGTCCTAATCTACAATAGTCTTATAGTTGGTTTACGTGACATTTAAGAATTGAAAATAATGCATAACACACTTCAATTTTTAAGGACTGACAGTAAAGTATGTATTCCTATGTAAGAGAACCACAGATTTCAAGACTTTTGTGAATAAAAATGATATTCAATATTCACAATCTCTTTATTTGTTTATTTATATTTAGTTAATCTTACTACATATACTAATTATAAAATATTTAAACATTATAGTAATTTATAAAGTAAATAATGGAAAATAACTCTTAATTCCCTGGTCCTTAGTTCATCTCCCAACCCAAAAGTAAAAACTGGAAACACCTTCTCAGTTTCCTTTTATAACATTTCATATTTAGGTAAAAATTGGAAGAGAGATAAAGACACATATTACTTTTGAAAACTAGGCAACAATCATATTTCTATGCATTGTTATTTCACTTAAAAAGAGTTCAGAAACCCTTCGACAGAGATAGACCTCAATTGTCTTAAAGGATGCATAGTATTCCATAACTTGCAGGCACCCAAACATATATAGCCAGTCTTCCTTTTGATAGGCATGTTTGGGTTTTCACTGTCACATGCCACTTGGCCAAGGAATCTGCATACATTTCTCTTCTTGTGTGTGGATCTCAGCCAGGCTTCTCTAGAAACAGAGCAGGAGGCAAGCTTTCAGTATGGATACTTTCTTAGGAGGTAAAATCCCGGTGCACCACAAGCGAGACAAAAGCGAAACAGAGTACAGAATTAGGAAGAGCAAAGGCAAGATGTCTTGGGACAAAGCCAGCCTTTGCTTTGCAGACATTCATGTAACTATGTGAGCCTGCTCCATCACGCTGAGCAGAAACCCCAGTCCTCAGAACATGCCATCCGAGGAAGAAAGAGTGAGGACTGCATTGGCTGCTCCCCCTCTGCTTCAAGTGAATCCAAGTCTGTCCCACAGTGCCTGATTGTGTCAACTGGCTCTTTGGGCTGCAAACCATGGAGCCAAGTATCATGCACTGCAGGGATGGAGCCTCATTCAAATCCCCAGTGCTGAGAAGAGTCAGGAACTCAGAAGATGCCACAGCGTCCGGTCTGGGTGCCAGAGTTGTGCTCACCCCGGGAAGCTGAGAGTCACCAGTGCTGGGAGGTGAGGCAGTTGCCGCAGCTCTGGCCTAGTCCATGGGAAGAGGCAGTAGCTGGGGGAGACAGGCGCAGCCGTGGTGAAGATCTGACAAGGCAAATACGTAGTGCGGAATTCAACATGTGTGAGTATTTCCACAGGATTTTGTTCTACGAAACGAACCGGGTAGTCCAGAGCTAGCATGTGGCTATTACGGCAGCCCATTGTCTTAGGAAATTTTAAGTTTCCATTCCAATGCGCTTCTTGTTTTCTTTCACAGATTTAGATTTTCCAATGCTTCCAGCTATGTATACTGATAAAATGGCATTTCCAAAGCCCAGCAGGTATTTCAACCTGAATACATTTATCTAACACCATGAGTTTTAGTACAGTGGCAATTCCCACTGAGCCACATAAAGAAAGATGCATGTGAACATAATCAAGTTGACCCAATGCCCGTGTATCCGTAAACAAATGGTCTCACCAAGCATCCAACACATTGGTGTTCTGTTTTATTTTGTTTTTGTTATTTTCAATAACGTAAAGATCAAATGTTTTCATGAAACAATTGGAGAGCCATAGCATTAACACAGATAGTAAACAACTCTTCTTTAGAAACTATATGCTAAAATGAAATATTAATGAATCTAGCAGAAGTCCCAAAGAGCAGCTCAATGCATAATTTCAGAGTTCACGTTATTGTATGGAAGCTTATTTTTCTCTCTTTTGAAACTGTACCTTTAGATTGTGCGTTTCTGAAAAACCTTTCCTGTAACATCAGAGGACAGGCAGGTTCTGTGCTTGCCAGCAGGTCGCCAGTTGGTCATCGCTTGACAGATGACACCTGTCTTCCCTTGCAGTTCTGCTCGCTGTCTCTGGTTTTCATTTATTCACTAGCTCTATGGTCTGGACCAAGCATAGGTCACAGCAGCACAGCCCGAGCATTTTGCAGAAACACATCATGCTCATCATTTGTAAAATCCTCTTGGCTTCTACAGACAATATTAATAACTAAACTTGCAATTTCCTTAGTATGTGTCAGGCTCTGTTATCACTACTTTAAATATATTAATTCATTTTATCCTCACAACAATTGTATTTAATATTTAGCAAATGGATGCAAACTGAGGTACTCCCTGTTAGCCTGTGTGCTTTAAGTAAGGCATAGAGGCCATGGAGTTTGGAAGATGAAATTGACTCTGCTTCTCTCTGTTTTTTTACAATACTGGCTGATACGGTTAGGCTTTATATTTCCACCCAAATCTCATCTTGAATTGTAATCCCATCATCTCCACATGTCAAGGGAGAGACCAGGTGGAGGTAGCTAAATCATGGGAGTGGTTCCCCATGCTTCTCTTGTGACAGCAAGTAAATTCCCATGAGATCTGATGGTTTCATAAGGGGCTCTTCCCACTTGGCTCAGCACTTCTTCCTGTGAAGAAGGTGTCTGGCTTCCCCTTTGCCTTCCACCATGATTGTAAGTTTCCTGAGGCCTCCCCAGCCATGCTGAACTGTGAATCAATTAAACCACTTTCCTTTATAAATTATCCAGTCTTGGGCAGTTCTTTATAGTGGTATGAAAATGGACTAATACATTGCCTCAAAAATCTTGAGAGTAGAATTCACAATACAACTTGCAAGGAACACAGAGACAGAGAAGAGCCTGGGGATGAAAAGGATAATTAAACACATATCGCACATTTACAATTCATGGTTTACTTTTTGTGATCAAACCTTGTGCGTTAATTTTTTTGACCTTTATGAAACAAGTTGAAATTTGAACACTTACTGGATATTGGATCATACTGGAGTAGTAATTGTAAGCACTTTGTGTGATGTCTGAATTTTTTAGCATATGTTTTATTTCCATGTCTATTAAAGTATGATTGACAAAAATTATATATATTTAAGGTGTACAATGTGTGTTTTGATATATATACACATTATAAAAGGTACATATATAGTGTAAACACAATGTATACATTGTAAAATGGTTACCACAAATTGTATACATTTATGATGTATAATGTGATGTTTTGAATATATGTGTGTATTATGAAATGGTCACCACAAATCATATATATTTAAGGTGTACAATGTGGTGTTTTGATATATGTATACATTGTAATATGGGCACCACATTCAAGCTATTTAACATGACATCTGATTTTATAAAATGATATGTTGGTCCTGATTCTTTTAAAAATCATAAGAAGTGGCAACAGTTGATAACCGATATTTAATTATTGTGGTTTGGTGGTGGGTATTTTGTATAGGTTTGAAATTCATTCAGATCAAAAGTTCTTAAAAACTATCTAAAAAATACCTTTTTAATTTGACATTTGTAGATCTATTCCAAACAGTGATGTAGGTATGTTTGATTTGTATGAACATGACATGCAGATCAGTGATAGAGGAGTGGCTCCCGAACACTCAGCAGGAAATCAAATAAGACTCTAGAATCTAACGCAGAGAATATTCCCTTCTTGAGAAAAAACTTCAGAGATTTTACTTCTTAACACTGGCCTTAGTGGAACTGGAAATGCTTAAACTTATGTGTACTATCTTAGCAGCATCTAAGAACATATTATACTTCAAAGTTACTGACAAGAAACAATTCAACTTTTTTCAAGGCTAGATCTCTAACTAATCAATCAACCAATGTGCTCATTCCTCCGTTCATCTTTCCATCTATCCATTCAGTAAACACGTATTGAAGATACAGTGGAGAACTAATCAAACTAATTAAATATTTCACTCCAAGGAGCTCAAAGCCTTGAAAAATATGCAGCACCTATTCTATAGAAAGTAGCACTGTGTTTGAAGCTGGAACGAACACAGAGGCTGGTTCTTATAAATTGTTTTATAAGTTACTCCATATAAAGGTGATTAGATGAAAAATTTTTGAAGCACTATGGCTTTGAGAACACACAACTAGAAAGAAGAAAGAAAAAACGGACGTATAGAAGGAGAAAAAGAAGCCATGAACTATGTCAGGCTATAAATATGTGATCTCATTTGGAGTAAATAACCACTATATGTGTTGTAATTGCGTTATTAGCCTATCATCTCCCTATCTGTCATCTAACTTTATCTTGAAACTTTAACATAGACAGGCACTGCATCAGCTCCTGGTCTGTAATATTCCACAACTCAGTTACTGATAGATACTTCTGTCCTTTTCTAACCATCTCAGCTCACTGAAAACTCTGCCTCCCGGGTTCAAGCAATTCTCCTGCCTTAGCCTCCTGAGCAGCTGAGATTACACCACCACTCCCAGCTGATTTTTATATTTTTAGTAGAGACAGTGTTTCACCATGTTGGCCAGGCTGGTCTTGAACTCCTGACCTCAGGTTATCTGCCCACCTTGGCCTCCCAAAGTGCTGGGATCAGACGGCATCTTATGTAGAATACCTAACAGTGAACTTACTTATTTTTGAATTACATGTGAGTTCTAAAACCTTAAGATATATAGATAGATATTTTATATATAGAGAAATAGAGATAAATTTTTGTATATATTTTATATATATATATATATATATATATATATATATATACACACACACAATTACTTGATTCTGGTTTATATAAATATATACTATTAGAGTATAGTGTGTGTGTGTATATATATATATATATATATATATATAGCATGCTATACATTATACTGTATAGTGTATAGATAATTCCACAAGGTTTTTCATTTCATTTTTGTCTTTTCCTCCTTTCCCTTGCTTCTTTTCTTCCTTTTCTCCCTCTCTCTCTCCTCCTCCCCCTCCTCTCTCTCTCTCTCTCTCTTCTCTCTTCTTTCTTTGTAGGAAAATATTCCCTGGTATTTGACTTGGAATTCAGAGTAAATACAGAAGCCTTCCTTCCCTCATGGTAAGATAGTATGTGCTGTCTACAAATCTTGAAGGATTTGTGTTTCTTTCTCTATATAATAGTACTTTAAAAACTCATAATGAAAATAAGCATGAGAATTATACATGAACAAATGTTACACCCAAGTCCTCTGGTAATATACAAGCTCACTGATTCTCACTTTGAAAATATGATATTACCTTGTAATAATATGTGACAGTTACTGGATATTTTGGAACTGAAAAGTGACTTGTTTTCTTCTACCAAAGCCTTTATTTCTCCAGAATACATTATTAAACAGGGGAGGGAGTTCTATCCCAAACTCGAATTAAAATGCAAAGCCATTTTATATGTTTGGATGCAAAGCGTCTCACTTGAGCAACTCCATGACATGAAGCTTTGGCATTTGTCTAGCGCCATCTACTGTCCAACTCTAGCAGAAGCATAAATCTTGTCACCATGATTCGAAGTTGATTTTGCCCTATAAGCGTAGCTTAAGTTGTTTGCAATAGAATATGACTGGAAAAAGAAGAGAAATTACAACAAATCTGAAAAAATTAATCAATTTTAAACCTAAGTAGAGCTGAGAAAGCAAGATAAATACTAACAGACATGTACATAGATATTCTCAAACAAGCAACCATAAATTCAGAGGATAGGGACCACTAAGATATAATGATTTATATATAAAAATAAACACACACACACTAGCATAATCTAAAATCATTATGAAAGCCATTTAATGAATATTTAGTTACTCAAAATAGTTTTTCATCCACAATTTAAAGAATTTACTTCATTAATAAGAGATGCTGTTTTTCACATTTTCTTATGAACATTATTTTTATTTTTATAGCATAGAGTAAAAAGTTAGAATTTTAGTAAGAAAAAAACCTATCCATTCAATTCCTCAGAAAACTAGCACATAGTATGATAATTATAACAAAAAAGTACAGTAAATTCTGCTTGGTTTGAACAATGGCAAAATTAAGGAATACAAACGACTCTTGAGTCTATTTACCTGCTGGGTAATGACATAAATTTACCTAAATCTGGAGACCACTGTTGGAGCTCAGTCTTTCAGTAATCTGTTACTATGATATAATTTTACCCTCCATGACGACTCATATGCTGCAATCATTGCTTCTTTAAAAGAGAGTGATATTCACAGGCAACAGAATTACCTTAAAATCTACAGAAAACAAACAATTGTGGAAAAATTCATACCTCTCTGAAATACAGAACAAACTGTTAAAGGAGGACAAGTGGCCTGTTTATGTAAAGAAAGATCTTTACTTCGTGCATACTGAGAACCATTTTTAAAACTGTACACTTAGTTACTGGAATTAGATTTCTTTTAATAAGACTACGTATAATCATTTAAGCAAATCAACACATTTCAATGCTTTCTCAATGTTCACTGCACAAGGATGCTTATTCATAGCATAGCTTTTTTTTATAAACTTAGCACACCAGTTCACAATAGGTTATTTAGGAAAAGCACAATGAAATGTATTGTACACTAAGTGCTGTTATGTGTGTATAGTCTCTTCCTGCGCTAATTTCTAAGACAACATCATGACCTCTTTCTTGTGTGCTGACTACACCAGTTTGCATTTGGAGTCATTTCTCAGTTTTATGGGGGTGTTATATTTTTCTTTCTCAGATCTAAGTTAGTTCAAGTAATAGAAGTTAAGAATAAGAAGCTTTTCACAACATTGTAGGTAACAATGAGTAAAAAGGCAAAGAACACATAAATTCAAAGAGATTCGCTTTCTCCTAATCCATGCACACAAAAGTTACCACACATTATGTAATTTTATGACAATTAAAAATACATACAATAAGTATAATATAAGGATAAAAGAGTTTCTCAGGAAAATAAAAGTCATCCTCCTTATTTGGAGATTAATTTTAACAGTTCTCTGTTTCAAATACACTGCTTCCACTTACAAAGATTTAAGTTTTTCTTCTTATCATGCCCTTATTTATGACAAATTTTTCACTCAAAGGTGTATCTTTTGACAATGGCCCCAAAATGAGAATGAAATGTAGCTGAATAAAACATGAACATAAATCTAAAGAGATGTACATAAGATCCCAATTTGTAGCCTGTATTTTGACTATTACAGGAAATATAAGATTGGCTGCATTTAAAAAATGTTATATTAATGAGAGTTAAGATAAATTATATTATTTTACGTTTCTGTTTATCATAAAGAACTGCAGAAAAAAGAGTAAGAGGAGCCATCCAATTATTTCCATATTCCCTTTGAAGAGGAAGACTGACTATGTGTTTGTGCTTTAAAAGGATGTAGTGATGCCTCTAAAACATACAGTCCTAGAGATCTCATGACTCACATCTTTTGACTAACAGAGTCATCTTCTTCGTCTTCAAGTAAAAATATTTAAACGACCAAATTGCCAAATTGCTCTAACAACATAAGATGAAGGAACACCATTAACAAGAAAATTTGTATCATATACAACTGGCAAAGGACTTACCCAAACAGAGACATACTAAAATCCAAACACATATGTGTGCGCACACCCATGACCCTGTTCAGAAATATGACCTATCAGCATTCCATCACAACATAAAAACCATTTATTCTCCGAGGTTAAGAATCTCTGCAAAATGCTGCTATTGTCTGAGGATGAGACCAGTCATCCTCATCTTCTTCCACTTTAGCTTTCCTCAGAAGTGGAGTCTAAGAAAATGATTTTAGAATGAGAAGTTTGTTTTGGAGGTGGTTCTCAAAACCACTCGCAAGACAAGATGAAGTGAGAAAAGGAAAGAAAGGGCCGGGGGAGGGAAGGAAAGAAGTAAATTAATGCTGCATTCCTGAGCAACTTAACACCCTGGGAAGCAATTAGACCTCATCTTTTGGAGAATTTGGAAAAATGTACACATAACTCCGGTCATTTGATGGGAGCCTAAACTATACCATTAAATATAGCTTCCATTTTGTAGAAAGCATTAGTATTATTATAAACCTGTGGGGTTTTTTTGGAGAAAGGTTGGTAGAGGTAAGATAATATAGAATCATTATCATTATTATTATTTAGAATCATTATTTCTTGTACAAGCCCCAAAAGTCAACAGAATACAAGATACAAGAAGAGAGCATGATTTCTATCACCAGTTAGTGAAAGTGCTGGCAATGCTTTCAAAAGAAATTTCATTATGCGTGAAAGGTGTAAGGTCTCATATTCTGTATTTTACCCATTTTTAAAGTTGAAACAGCACCCAGCAGTATCTTTTGTGTAGAAAACATTCATAGTAAATTTGTGATTTACTTTAAGCTTACAGTTTGTGTTTGCCCCTCCTCTACAAAGCTGAAAATCAGTACAGAGGAGAAATTGTTAATGTGTCACCGAGGCTTGCAGGATGAGAAGGCAGAATCCGGGCACAGAAAAGGCTGAAGATGCTCAGAGTGGAGAGGAAGACCAGGTGAAGAGGACTTGCCAGGGCACAGTGAAGAGGAGGGAGAGGGGTGATGGGAGAACAGGATGGCCAAGGGCAAGAGGCAGGATATCGGGGTTTGAGAACAGAACTCAAGGGTTAAGGTAGTAAGACTTCATATTGTAGACACTAAGTAAGGTTTATAAACAGAGAAAATACACTACATTTTGAACAAACAAACAAAATACAACGGCAGCTTTAAAAATACAATAAAGGAAGGAGAACAAGCAGGCACAGATAGACAGGCTGACGGCTGCAGCATTTCACACACAGGGATGAGGACATCATCTCGAGGAGAGACGGCAGAAATGGAATAGGGAAGGTAGTTTCAATTTGTGTGTATCGGATTATTTGGCAGGACTTGGAAGCCTATTCAATTAGGAAAGTGAGAGCGGAGAAATAGTTATGAATAAATGGCTGAACTTAGTGCAATGAATTGATATGAAGAAGAATTAGGAGGAACTTAGGGGGATTGGGAAGAGATTTTAGGAGCTACTTTGAAATAGCAAATATGAATTTATAACATCTGGTGTGTATAAGGGACAGAAATACATAATTGGTATTTCTTTACAAGAAAATGAATACAATTTCTCGGGAGATTTTATTAAAAAAGAAGAAAATAAAGAGACTGTAGTTAAGGGATCAGCAACAGTTAAAGGATCAGAATAGGAAAATCTAGATAAACTGCCCCGTAGAAACCAGGAGAATCAGGGCAGGAAAAGCACTGGGTACAAAGTGCTTTTGGGAAGGGAGTGGAGTTTTCATAATGTAGAAACGAGGTATCTGAAGTGACGGGAGAGATGAGCGCGTTTAACCGTGTGTACATATCTCAAAACATCATGTTGCATAAGATGGAAATATGCGATTTTTATTTGGCAAATAAAATAGATCAATCAGATTAGTCACAATGTTCTTAGAAGTCTGGTTTTTATCTCATTAGCTTCCCAACCAGAACTCATTTTGTTGTTGTTGTTGTTGAGTTTCATTCCCTTTGGTGTAAAAGCAAGCAATATTATATCTGAACCATCTACTGGCTGATTTACTTTTGGCTTTAAAAGTAATCTCCTACCTTCCTGCTGAACTTATTAGTTTTGGCAGTTGTGATCTTATTATTTTGGTCTAGGAAATTCTGCCACTTTCTGCTGGAGGATATTGATATTATGATATGTTTCCCAGACATACAGTTGAGTTTCTCTTTCAGGAGAGAGTTAAGGGAAGAACACAGTGCTATCATTTTTTGGAGATACACATTCAGTGACCTGTTTCCCAAAAGACGGAAAAAAAGATGAAGTGTGCTTTGGGGATCTCACACACCACATTGATTCCACTGCAAGCTCACAGGTTGCAGCTAAGGTAGTCAAATTTACTTGACATTTGAACACACAAACCACTTGTTTGCTTCCAAAAGAGAGGGCATCACAGTATCACAGAATCGCTTAAAGATGGATCACAACTTGGTGATGCGGTCTGAGAAGAGAGGAATTTCCTGCATTGTTATGAAGCCCGTGGATTCTCTCACACAGAACAACTCCCTTTAAATGCCACCTTTTTCTTCACCTCCTCCTCTGAAATCCTCTTTGTCTATTTTTATTTTTATAAAAGACTGGGGACAGTCTTGCTCTGTCCCCAGGCTGGTATGCAGTGGCATGATCTTGGCTCACTGCAACCTCCGCCTCCTGGGTTCAAGTGATTCTCCTGCCTCAGCGTCGCAATTAACTAGCACTACAGATGCATGTCACCATGTCCAGATAATTTTTGCATTTTTAGTAGAGACAGGGTTTCAACATGTTAGCCAGGATGGTCTCGATCTCTTGACCTCATGATCTACCCACCTCGGCCTCCCAAAGTGCTGGGATTACAGGTGTGAGCCACCATGCCCAGCCTGAAATTCTCTTTATTAAATAAACACAACTTTTTGTGTTTGCAAAGCCCACATTACCTCTATTGGATTTAGATTCAGTCTGAAGCGTCCTGGTGAAACAACTGGAAGTGGAGAGAGAGGAACTTCTCTGCTGTGCCTGTGCTGCCCATTGAGTAATCTATAAATATCCCACATGTGTACATGATGACTTGGAACAATCTTTTGCCTTCAATATGCTCATTTCTTTGTGCATTTTCTTCCTGCACTCAGAATTTAAGAAATGTTACATTCCTTATTTACTGTCTTTGGACTTAGCAAATACCCGTAATGGGCCGGGAGTCCATCTTCTCATTATTTCTGAAACCAGTAATGAAGCCCTTCCTTTCCCTTCCCACCTAGCCAAATCCTCCCATTTTTCAGGGCTCAGTTCCCAACTGTTTTCCTAGAGGACTCTGCCAGCTACTCCAACCCACATTGTTCTTCCCCTATTAATAGTATCACTGGCAATTAGAACCTAGATTTAATCATACTTCACTTTTAGTTTCTAGATTTGGCAGTTCCCTTTATGTGCTATGTGGAAAATGAATTATACATAGGTCCATTATAGTACTTCTCACTGACTTATCAATATATGGTCTCTCTGACTTCATTACCAGACTATGCCCTCTACAAGGATAGTGACAATGCATTTTTGTTCTTTGAATACATAGTAACTAATACATTATGGCTACTCAGTAACTATTTTGTAAGCAATTAAATGGATATAGTTGAACAAATATACCCAGTCATCTACCTATCTATCTATCTATCTATCTATCAACTATCATCTATCTATCATCTATCATCTGTCTATCTATCTATCTCTATCATATATCTATCTTCTGTCTATCATCCATCCATCATCTAGTCTCTCTATATACAGTAAACTCTTGCCTATAATTTTAGGATCTTTCAGGTCAGAAACAGGACTTTTTTTTTTTCCCAATCTCATTTAACTCTCAATATATTTTACAAGCTAAAATTTATTTAATAAATTCATGTTTAATTGATTTCTTAAATTTGGAAATTTAAAAAAACTAGGCAAAGGTTTAAATATATAAAGAATCTTTAAGGTCTTCTGTAACCTCAGCCATTCCACTTGATATTCTGAATAAAATGCAGGCAGTAGTGGTTTCCTTTTCCTTTAGAGTTCACACCGTTGACATTGTAAAGCATTTTATTCACAAACTCTACAGAACAAGATAATTTAGGGCCTATCAGTAAAAGCCAAGATTCCACAATTCAAGCATGATTTTGTTTTGTTATTTTTCAACAACTTTTATGAGGCAGGAGAAAAATGTCAATGCTGGACAATTTTGTGGGGCTTTTTTTGCAGTGAGAATCAACTTCTCACACCTATAATCCCAGCATTTTGGGAGGCTGAGGTGGGCGGATCATGAGGTCAGGAGATTGAGACCATCCTGGCCAACACAGTAAAACCCCGTCTCTACTAAAAATACAAAAAAATACAAAAAAAAAAAAAAATAGCTGGGTGTGGTGGTGCATGCCTGTAATCCCAGCTACTTGGGAGGCTGAGGCAGGAGAATCACTTGAACCTGGGAGGCAGAGTTTGCAGTGAGCTGAGACTGTGCCACTACATTACAGCCTGGGTGACAGAGTGAGATTCCATCAGAAAGAAAGGGAGAGATAGAGAGAGAGAGAGAGAGAGAGAGAGAGAGAGAGAGAGAGGGAGGGAGAGAGAGAGAGAATATGACATGGGGGGTCAGTTAGACCTCGAATGAAATCTCAGCCCTTATTTGCAGTCTTGGGCAAGTAATCTCCTTGGATTTAATTTCTGTTTTCTTATTTAGAAAGTACAAATAATAAGTCCTCATTGAACCATAATATTTTGTGAAGGAAATTAGAGTATGCTGATAAAGCACTTGGAGTTACAAGTGCTTGAAATCCCCAGCCTCCTTGGCTCTAGACAGTGGTGTGCACTGCATGGTGGATGTCTCACACATACTGGGACCAGCATCCTCCACATGCCCTGAGAGTGGATGCCGCCCCTACTTCTCCCACCTCTCTAACCCACATGGCTGAATGGCACACAGTAGACAAACAGCCTCTCCTCACATGTCGCCTGCTTCCTTGGCTTGAGCAATGGGGATTACTGGTGGGAATTTGAAGAGAGATTGGGGAACGAGTTTGGAGTTTTGTTGCTTTAGCTTCTTTTCTGTAGGGTTGTCAAAGGAAGGCTTCCTCCCACACAGGTAATGGTTTCTGTCTGTGGCCTCTGCTGAGGCAACCCCATCTTCCCTCAGAACATTCAACACCAGGCATAGTGAAGGATGCAATGAGCTATTCACCTATCTGCTGGGTTTCCCATGCTCTGTGTATAACATTGTAGACTCTCTTAAAATTCTTCCATTTGATGTCCTGTTTGTTTTCCCTGGGAACCAGACTAAAACACCTTTATAATACAATAATTATCTTTAAAAAAAAAAAAAAAAACTTAGAGTGCCTTACACCGAACACTTCCTTCTCTTTTTTTTTTCAGAAACAAAGAGGAGAAAACTTTCTGCTCTCCTTTGACTTGAATATTGACATTAACACTATAAAGGAAGAAAAGAAAGGAATGGGAAAAAGATACTCCTAGATGTCTTCACTAGACTAAGTCAAGAAAGCCATCAAGTGGGAGCCAGCAGTGTTAGCGCCAAACTAAACCTAGAAACTGACCAGACAGAAGAGAAAATTGACAATTAACTGAGAGCTCTTTTCCACAAAACACCAATAACTTCGTTAGTGTGCTATGGATTTCTTAAGAGCACTATCAGGGAAAATTTGGAATCATATGTAAGATTTTATAGTAAGGTAGAGAAGGAATTTAAGAATTCAGTATCACAATGGGCACTGTCATTTTCTCTTGCGTGAGAATGCTGGAGAACACTAGCAGAACACGACATCTACCAGAGAAACATGGTTAATTTCCAACAAGAATCAGATAAAAGAGAATGACGGAAGCTAATGGTGATAGAAAATAGAGTTAAAGATAGATAGATAGAGTTACAGATACATATATATATAATAATATCTCTATTTAGATATAATTATTAGATATAGTTTACCTATCATAAAAATTACCTTTTAAATAATACACTTCAGTGGTTTTCAGTACATTGAGATGCAAGATCATCACCACTGTCTCATTTTGAACATTTTTATCATCCCAAAAAGAAATACCCAGACCATTAGCAGGCAATTTCTTTTCTCCTCACCAACTAGATATTGACAACCACTAACATATTTTCCAAATCTAGACATTTGCCAATTCCAAGCATTTTGTATAAAAGAATCACATATTATTTTGTGACTCGTTTTCATTTAGCATAATGGTTCCAGGTCAATTCATGTTATAACATGTATTAGTACTTTATACTTTTTATTACAGAATAATAACCAGTTGTATGGCTATACCATATTTTGTGTATTCCGTCATTGGTTGATGGGCTGTGTGTGTGTGTTTCACATTTTGGCTATTATCAACAATGCTGCTACGAATATTCAAGTACTGATTTTTGTGTGGGGATTTATTTTAATTTCTCTTAGGTTTATACCAGGGGTTGAAACTGCTAAGTCACATGGTAACTTTATGTCTAACATTTTGAGGAACTGCCAGACTGTTTTCCAAAGACATTGCAACATTTCACATTTCCACTAGAAGCCTATGAGCCTTCCAATTTCCTCCAGTCCTCTACAATACCTGCTACTATCTGTATTTTTGATAACAGCCTTCATAGTCAGTTTCAAATGGTGTCTCATCATTGTTTTCATTTGCATTTCCTTGATGGCTAATGATACTGAACAAATTTCCAGAAGGTTAACTGTCTACTTTACTGGAATCAATGTGTATTCACACCTTTTGCTTCTTCTTAAAATTTTGTTGCCTTTGTATTGTTGAGCTGTCAGAACTACATGTGTGTGTATGCACACAAATACACATGTGTATATATACATATATACATATTATTTGTTCTAGTTACAAGTCTCTTACCAGATACATGATTTGCCCCATTTATCTGCCATTCTGTGGGTCATCTTTATGTTTTACTGATGGTTTCCTTTGATACACAAAGTTTTAAGTTTTGATGAAGTCCAATATCTATATGTATTTTTATGTTGTTGTTGCTTGTGCTTCTGTTTTATCTGGAAAAAAAAATGCTTTCTCGATACCCGTAGAGATTCATGCCTGTGTTTTCTTGGTAAAGATTTCATAATTTTAGCTTTCATTTAGGTTCTTTTTGAGTTAATTTTTGTATATTAACATGGATTGGGCTTCAACTTCATCACTTTGCATTTGAATATCTAGTTGTTCCAGCATATTTGTTGAAAAGTCTATTACTTTATTTGAATTCTCTTGGCATGCATATCGAATAACAATTGCTCAGAAATATAAGGGTTTATTTTTGGACTGTCAGTTTCCTTCCTTGGATCAATAAGTCTATCCTTAAGTCACTGCAACACTGTCTTATTGTGGTAGATGTGGAATAAGATTTGGAAATCATGAGTTCTCCAACTTTATTCAGCCTTTTCAAGACTGCCTTGAGTATTTCAGATCTCTTGAATTTCAACATAAATTTTAGGATCAACTTACTAATTTTTGCAAAAAAGATAATGGTATTGCATTTCTGCAACTTAACTGAAGAACATTGCTGTGACAATATTAATTCTCCCAACACAGAAATTTGGAATTTCATCCTATTTATTGAGGTCTTCTTTAATTCTTTTAAACAATAGTTTGTTTTCAGAGTATGAATTTGAACTTCTTTGTTAAAAGTATTATTGCATTCTTTTAGAAGCCACTGTAAATTGAATTGTATTCTTAATTTTATTTGCAGAGTCTCATTTCAAGTATATAGAATTACAATTGATTTGTCTACTTTATCTGGTAACCTGCAAGCCTGCTAAATTTTATTTATAAATGTAATAGTTCTTTAATTGAATTTCTTAGCATTTTCTATGTACAAGAGTGTATCATCAGAAATTAGGGATAGTTTTACTTCTTTCTTTTTATTCTGGATACCTCGACTTTCATTTTCTTGCCTGATCGGCTTCCTAAAACCTCTAGTACAATGTTGAATAGAAGCAGAAAGAAGGGACATCATTGTCTTGTTCCTGATCTTAGGAGGAAAGCATTTAATCTTTTAACATTAAGTATAATGTTACGTGTGCATTTTTCATAAATGTCCTTTATCAAGTTAAGAAACATCTCTGTATTTCTAGTTTGTTAATTTTATTATGAGGAGGGGCTGGATTTTGTCAAATACTTTTTCTGCATTATTGAGATGATTAGGGGGCTTTTGTCCTTTATCTTGTTGATATAGTATATCACATTAATAGATTTTCAGATGTTGAATCAACCTTTCTTTCTTTGTTAAATATATTTAAAGATATCTTTAATATTAGAGATATAATAACGATATACTTATGTATTATAATATATAGCAAATAAATATAAATGAAACAATATTTTCACTTTCCTGATGGTTTTCTTTCATGCACAAGGTTTTGAGTTTTGATGAAGTTCAATTTATATATGTATTTTTATTTGTTGCTTATGTTTTTGCTCTTACCTGAAAACAAAACAAAAAATCAACACTGCTTTCTCCATGCTCACAACGATTTATGCCTGTGTTTTCTTTGTAAGGATTTTATAATTTTAGCTCTTATATTTATGCTTCTGATCTTTTTTATGTTTATTTTCATTTTTACTTTGAGACAGTCTCTCACTCTGTTGTCCAGGTTGGAGTGCAGTGGGGGTGATCTAAGCTCACTGCCTCCCGGCTTCGAAAGATTCTCCTGCCTCAGCCTCCCGAGTAGCTGGAACCACAGGCACTTGCCACCACTCCCAGCTAACTTTTGTATTTTTATTAAAGACGAGGTTTCATCATGTTGGCCAGGCTGGTCTCTAACTCTTGACTGCAAGCAATCCACCTACCTCGGCCTCCCACAATGCTGGAATTTCTGATCAATTTTGCGTTAATTTTTTAGATGAATGGAGCTTTAACTTCATCACTTTGCATTTTAATATCTAGTTGTTCCAGCACTATATATTTCATTTACTATGTATGTGATAAATATGTATTCCTTATTACATTGTTTTGATGCTGGATTTTTCTTGCTAATGTTTTGTTGAGAAAATTTGCATACATATTCATAAAAGATATTGGTTCATACATTTCCTTGTGATGTCTTTTTACTTTATTGGGATCAGATTTATACTGACCTCATAAAATGAGTTGGGAAATGTTGTCTTCTCTTTTACTTTTTGGAAGTGTGGATAAATTTACATTAAGTCTTCTTTAATTGTTTCATGTAATTCACCAGTAAAACTCATGCCTAGGATTTCCATTGTGAGTAGATACTTTCATTTCTAAGCAAATCACAGTATATTTTACAGGTTCTTTCAGATTTTCTATTTCTTCCTGAGTCACTTTTGGTACTCTGCCTTTTTTCTAGGACTTTAAAAAAATATTTTACTTATCTGATTTCTTGGCATAAAGTTATTCTTAAAATATTTTTATTTCTGCAAAATTCTTAAATGATTCTTCTGTCATTTCAGATTTAAGTAACTTTTCTTTTTGCTTTAATTGGAAAATCTACTTAAGAGTTTTAAAAGTATTTTGTTGATATTAAATAATCAACTTTTGATTTCACTCATATTCTATATTTTCTATTCTGTATTTCCTTAATTTCTACTCAACTCATATAATTCCTTCCTCTTTTTTGCTTTGTGTTAATATTCATCATCCATTTCCAATATGCTAGGTAGAAGTTTAGGTTGTTAACTGGAGATTTCTCTTCTTTTAAATATAGACATTTATAATAAATATTCAAAGCCCAGTTTTACATGCATTCCTTAAGCTCTAATATGTTCTGTCGTTAAATGCATTCACTATGAAGTATTTTGTAATTTACATTGTGATAATTTTGTCTCATGGTTTGTTTAGCTGTATGCTGTTTAATTTCTATACATTTATGAGGTTTCCTAGTTTCTACTATAGGCTTTTAACTGAATTACAATGTGTTACAGAACATATTTTGTAGGATTTCACTCCATTTAATTTTATTAGGGTTTATTTTATGTTGTAAATACAGTTTATCATGGAGAATATTTCATCTGCAAATGAGAACCCAGGTATATTAGTTTCTTTTGACTTGGCTAGATTTACAGATGTTTTTGATATGTGTAGATAATTCATAATGTTATTCAAGTCTTCTAGTTCCTTGTTATTGTTTACATAGTTTTTCATTTGTTAACAAAAGTGGGATATCTGAAGTCACCAACTATTATTTTTAATTTATTTCTGCTTTTCAATTCTATTGGTTTTGCTTTATTTATTTCAGGCTTTGTTGTTAGGTGTATATATATTTATATTTGCTATATTTTCCTGATGAGTTGGCAATTTTATCATTTTTAAATGCCCCCACTTTGTTTCTAGTGATACTTTTTGTTTTAAAGCCTATTTTGAGCAGTATTAGTATAGCAAGTCCGGCTTTTTCATGATTGATATTTGCATAATGTGTTAGTTTTCATTTGTTTACTTCAACATACAGGTATTATTTGTCTAAAGTGAGTCTCATATAGTCAGTACGTGGTAAAATTTTATATTTAAAATGCAGTCTAACAACATGGGCCTACATGTCTCTCTCTCTCTCTCTTTTTTTTTTTTTTTTGACCCATATAAGCCACTTCTAGGAATTTACCCTGAAGATAAACCTTCAACATGCAAAAATACATATGTACACTCTTGTAGTTATAAAATATTAGAAATAATCTAAATGTCATATAAAAAAGTACATGAATAAATTATGATACACTGGTACATCCATATTTACTCATAAAGTCATATAAAGGAAATAAAGATAAAATATGAAAAGAAAGAAAAGGAAGACATATTTAGGAATTGATAGTAATTTTCAGGATATGTTGTTAAATATACACACACTCTCTTCACATCAAGCCCCTGGAAGTAACCATTATCATTAGACATCGATTTATTTTTTTTGTATTTCCTTTTTTCACAAATGAGGACATATATGTATATTTTCTTATTTCCTATCTTTCATAACTGTCACCATGTTACATACGATATACACATATGTTATTTTGTTTGCATGCATATGTGTGTGAGCACACACTGAAGGATAAACAGATAGATGAGAGAGAGAAAGAGAGATGTGTGTTTATGTGAGACACCTATGTCCTAACTCTATCTGCTAAGACGGTCTACAGCAGTGACATCCTAATAGCAAAAAGCAAATTGGTAAACAGATCTTGACCATAAATATCACTGGCTAACAAAAGAAACCAGGGTTCCCTGAGGAAATGACTCATTCCATGGCTGGTGCAGGGAAAAAGTGCAGGTAAAGCCTGGGATATGTGTTAGGGCTAAAAAGTAAGAACATTCTCAAAAATCACAGGACATGTCAAAAGGTTACAAGGGCCAACTTGAAGAGACTTCCAATAGACATCTGGGAGATTTTTCAGCAACAAAGAGAATGAAATAATAACATAGATTTGTAACCCATACACTCACACAAATTAATAATGAGTTAATGAATGAGACGAAGGGAAAATATTACAACAGAATTGTAATTTCCAAGCATCAGAGAAATGATGGAAACAGAAAAATCACCATTTGGCAAACACAATGGCATTTCTTGTCTCAGGCAAGAAGCATTAATGTGTGTTCAACTCGGCGACTGAAAGTTTGATGAAAAACGGGATATTTACAATGTCTGAAAGTATTGCTCGCCATATTTTCATTAATCACCAAAAGAACAAGTAACATTAAGGTGGAGAACACTGACAGTCATTCTGTAACCAAGTATCAAAGCTGGCATCACTAGTAATGGCTCTGAAAATCACAAAATTAGTTCTATTATTGCCAAAAATCCATAGCCTAAATTAAATCATGAGGAAACATTAGAGAAACTCAAACGGAGGAGCATTTTATAAATCCAGTTTTCCACAAATGTGTTAACCTCTTGAAAGATAAGGAAGACTGAGAAACAATCAGACACAGCGAGTGATCCTGCATCCTGGCTGCGAAAATTAGCCAAAATTTGAACAAGCTTTGGAGATGACATCATCTTTTATTAACATTATTTTCCTTGCTTAGATCCTTGTGATAAGTTTATCATTAGAGGAAGTTGCATGAAAGTTGACAACAATTCTTGTTATTTTTGAACTGTTTGTAAGTGCGAATTGTCAAAAAACAGAAAAAAAAATGACTGGCTTAAGGTTAATGGTAGCAATAAAAGACTATAAATATAAGGTTTTATTTAAAGCTGGGAAGAAAAACAGTAAGTAAAAGTTATGAAAAGAAAAGAAAATTAGCCTTAATAGGCCTTTGGCTATTTTTGACACATTATATTTTATGTATTCTTCCTAGCACACTAATAGTGAGGGCTTACTATTTTAAACTTGCTGTGCAAACCACAGCTACTGGAATTGCTGGTGTTACATTTATTGATGATGAAACAGAGAATCAAAATGTATAGCAATTTGCCCAGTGCACAGAGGCAGTTTTGGAATGTGGTCCTCTTTACTGCCAGAATGTATGACCTTCCAAGTACATCAGACCTATGAAACAGAAATATATGAGTTCAGGTATCTCAACTAATAATTAATATTTCATGAGGTTCCTGTAGTGAAAGCTAAAGTTGCTAAAACTACCTTCAATAAGTTTATAAGACAGAAACTAGTTCTAAGAAAGAAAACTACTTATTTTATGATAGCCTCTATAAAAATAAAATTTTCCCCTTAAATTTGTTTTAAAGAAATAATTTCTAGTTATTTTAGTCAATATCTCATAAACATACTTGGTCTCAGCTTATGCTGGAAGAAGACTGCCTGAGGTGCAGGATACAGTAGAGTGAATTTGGTGAGAAAAGAGAAATGCAAACATCTATGAAGTAAGCTGAAAAGGAGACAGAACTGCCAAGCTCCTGTGGATTACAGTAGGAAGACACACACAGGGGAGATGGCACTTGCGTCCTCACACCCATGGGTATCCTGGGCAGGACTAGTGAGAGTGAGGCTCTGACATCCTCCCCTGCTTTGGTTTTGTTTTGCATGTTATTAGGTGAGTGCAAAAGTAATGGCGGTGTTTGCAATTTGAAGTCGTAGCAAAAAACGAAATTACTTTTGCACCATCCTAATATACTCTGGTTAAGAACGCTTTTGTCAACATCAAGATGCTTTAGTCACAGATCACATTGAGTTAGAGGAAACACGATTTCAGCCAAACCCCCAGAGCTCACAAGGAGGGAGCAGTGTACCTGTGGAATGGCAAAGGCAGAGAATCAAAGGGAAGGTGTTGGTGTTGTCTGATTTCATAGTAAGAACACATGTTTTCAATCAAGACCTCTCCAAATAAATAGATATGTGGAAATGGCTCCATTCATTATATGACCAAATTAATAGTTAATAGAATAATGGGCCATTTTCCAGCTTTGGCACTAGCAAAGCCTTCCTGAGAGCAGAGGTTGATGCCATCCTATGCACTCTATCTCTTGAGTCAGTGAGATTTCTGAAAATGCATCTGGAAGTGAAACCTGTGACAGTTACATCTCACTACGAAGAGGTAAAACTCTAAGTCCAAATAATTTTACCTATCTCTACATCCTTAGGTAACACAAGAATACTCTTACAAGCTAAGACACTAAGCTAACAATGTAACCTTACTTGAAAGACTGAAGTATATTGAAGTAAATGTGTTTGGTAGAGAGCATTTTATTCCTGGAATAACTTGACATTTGATCAGATGGGTACATTGAGCTTTCAGTCCTCTAATAGACACTACTGTGTGTGAACATAATTTAACTTTACAACGTTTTTCTCAATTTAAAGGGTCTGTAATTAAAATAATTAGACAATAGTGCATTATACTAAAAATATTTTTCTAGGCAGCTTGGCTTGAAATTCCTAACATTCTGCAATTTATTTTTCATCTCTTTTACAAAATGTCTTAAGAACATAATCGGATGTTTTGCTGAAAGATGCTGATTCCAAATTTCTTGAAATTTAAAACACTATATATTTTTCCTAAGGACTTATATCAATGCATACAAACCACTTTAATGAGATTTCAAATAAAATACCCAATTAATTATTTCCTAAAACTCCCTAGTTATTTCAGTCAAGCAATTATTTAGCAACCTATGTAACCTAACTTAATTAAATGCATTTACATTATTTGTGTAGACTATACACCTTGTATTATCCATTGATTGTAAAAGTTGACATTCACTCTTTTAGATTCTATTTTAGCAAATAAACAGACGGTATGTTAACAACAATGAAAGAAAAAGAAGATGGCCTTTAGAGACATAAATTCCAAAAGAGATAAGACTAAAATAGCTTTTAAACACTGTGATGAGAGCACCACTAACACCACCATATGTAGAAATAAACATTCTCTGAGTCAGTAGAAGGTGCGGGAGGTAGGAAGAAATAGAACTTGTTATTTTCTTTCTGTCACAGATGTAAAAATTTTTTCATCTCTCACCTGCAATTTGAACCAAGTACTTTCATTTAGACATAATTAAAACAACTTTCCAAGATTCTTTCAGGCATTAAAATGCATGGTCAATGAAATATTGCTCTTCTAAAATGATAATACCACCTGCGTAGCCAGGTGACCCTTCATTTTAAAAATAAATCAATCACAAACCCTGATGGCTGATACTTAGGTGATGAAGCCATACCCACAGCAAGAAAAATGATGTGAACAAGAGTGAGAGGGGAGCCAAGAATCCTGGATTTAAAGCTCTGTGTCCTGTGTCCTACAGCAAATAGAGATTATTTAAAAAATAGATTCACATCTTTTCATCATGTTTGACTAACTGAACACAGTAAATATTTGCAAGGACACCAGGACTAATAAGAGTAGCAATGCTTGTACTAGTGTTCGGTATTGCCTAATTATATTTTTAAAAATTAATACAGAAATATGTACAGAAGAAAGTAGTCTTTCTTTAGAAGTGAACACTTTTTAGTGTTTTCTTCTTCAGACATGTTTTCTATGCATTTACATAGATTTTTTGTATATTGACTGATATATTGCTTTTAACACTTTTACTTTCTGATTTGCATCTTATGTTTATTCTTATATTATCTAATAATAGCATATAAATCTACATTGTAGGTGGGAACTGCTGTATACTACTCCATAGTATAAATAAGCCTTAATTTATTTAACAGTATCCTTACTAAGAGGCATTAGACTGTTTTCCCTTTGGCTTTATAAAGTATTAATGAAGTGGATATATTTTATATGCCACCTGGTGCATTAATATGAGCATATTGTGAAAGATTTCCAAGGAAAAAGCTTGTACAGTGTGGTACATCTGTGTTTGTAATTTGCATGGTTAATGTCAAACTGACTTCCAGGAATGAGGGCTATGTTGATTATCCCCTCCGTGGCTCATCACTGGATATTATTTCTCTTTCTAGTTTTTGTCAGTGTGATGTGTAAACGTGATACCTTTATGTTGTTTTAATTTGCTTTTCTGTGATTTTCATCAGGTTTATTAACTCTCTAAAAAAGCTGTATTGGTATATGAATTTCTTCTTTTAACTGTCTAGTTGATGTTTTCCCAGTGTTTCTAATTGATATTTTTCTTGAGCCTTATATGTCTGTACAGTAATCCATTGTTTTATATTTTTTAGTATTTTTCTGTTGTTTTTAACTTTGTTTACCATGTTTTTATTAATACAGATTTTTTTTCTTAATGTTTGTATCAACAAAAATATAGTTAAATATTTTTCTTTATGGCTTCAGTGTTGTCTTTAAAAGCTTCCCAGTTAATGTATTATAAAAATGCACATTTTAATTTACCCAAACACTTTGGATAATAATTTTATGTTTTCCTCTTTAACCCAGATGAGAATTGTTTTGTAAATGTGTGATGTATTTACATAAATTACATTTTTCGGAATAAGATAGGCTAATTTGCCAATACTTTTTATGAGAATCGAAACTTTTTTTTCCTAACCGCTTCAAATTATCACACATGCCATAATCTAAACTCACGTTTACATAAAAGTCTACTTCTGGACTATTTACTTTGTTTCATTAATCTATGTGTTGCTTTCAGAGCCAATGTCACATTGTTTAAATTCCAATTTTTTTTAGCAGATGTTGATATCTGGAAAGGTAACCTTCAGTTGTTCTCACCCTTTTTTCCTCCAAACAGAAAAAAATCTATTTAACCAAAGGGGACAAAGAAATCTCTTTTTCTCAAAATATTTGGTTTAAATGTTGCAAAATTTGTTGTCCTTTTATTTATTTGGATACAGATTTTCAAGAATGATTTCCACATCTGTTACATGTAGACACCTTTAGATCTTTTCTTTATTTTTGTTAAGTTGTATTTTTTGTAGAGAATAATGAATTTTAGCTAGCTTACCAAATGTCTTCATATAAGACTGTGCACTGTATCTCATACATTTGAAAAATTATGTCTATTTTTAACAGTGAATAGTTTATGTTATTAGCTCTTTCTGTGTATCTTATCAGATATACCCAAAGTTCATCCATTTATTTCAGAATTTGAAGAGTAGCTTTGATCTTTTACCTATGAAGTCTTCCGTATGCTTTGCTTTTTACAATTTAATTTATATATTTTTTCATTTTTATTTAATTTTATACTAATTCACTGCTTGTAGATTCTTAAAAATACTTAATTTACTTTCATATTCTCTCTTTCACTCTTTCTCTCTCCATTTCAGGCTATATAATTTTCTTTAAGAGCTACATTGGCAAGGTTTTGTATGAAACAATATTCTATCCAACCCACTCATTATCATGTATCTGCAAATGGATTTTCATTTGTTTCATTCTTAACTCAAGTTATCTGAAAGATAAGTGTGTGTGTGTAGGGGGGGACTGAGTGTGTTTGCGTGCATGAGTATAAAATCTTCTGACTTTTCATTTGATTTCCTCATGAACAGAGAACCTGATCTGTGCCAATCTGCTTTTGAATTTTATTAAGGTTCTCTGTGTGACCTTATACGTCATAGTTCCAATAATGCACATTTTCAAGGAAGCAGTCTTTGAAACTTCAGGCCAGGAATCAAACAGCTGAGGTTCAGTCCTCAGCTTCCACATTTCTGATCTACCACTTTTGGGAGGTTATTTAACCTCTCTTGAACTGAGATTCTTCGTTGATAAGAGTATCTCATACCTGGTTTGTTTCTGTATATTAAGCATGCTGTAAATATGTTTCACTCTCAGAAACTGGTTATTAAAGAGCTTTTACTCAAAAATAAATTTGATTTACATTCATTTATGTTCAAAAAATAACTATGTTTAGAAGTTTCAATAATAACAAAAAACTAAGCTAACCATACACAACTAAGACAACCTGAACCATGCTCAGAGATTAACAATTTCTGAGTCAGGTGTGTTATGATTATAAAAATGATAAGTCCTTACAATTTACTTGTCTTTATTTCTCCCCAATATTTCAGTTTCTGCAGCACTATAACAGAATGTTTAGCTCAGTATAATGCATCTAACACATCGCTCTTTTTCCCAATCAAAGCCTGAGGGAGTAAATTTTATTTTATTTTACCTATATTAATATTCTGCTTTGTTATCATTGGCATTTGTCTAGCACGTTTTATTTCTTAATTTACAGTTTTTATGCCAATTTTAAAATTTCAGTTTTAGTGATTTTATTGATAAAGAAATGTTGCTGATTCAAAGGTATTGATTATAGATATCTGAGAGCTTCTTTTTATTATTCTCCAACTCTGTTGTGGTTGGTCTGATGAGGCTCCTTTTTTCAAATTGCTACCAACCTTCACCTTTCCTGATGTTTTTTTCTCTTCAGTCTTCAAACATACAAATCTTCTTTCAATTCTTCTAGTAATTAAAATGTAATCTTGACAAAGCTATTAAACTTTACCAAAGTAATTTAAAATCAATGAGCATGTAGAGCTGCTCCCGAATCCACTAAAAGTTTGAGAATTTTAGCACAATATTACTTATCTTCCTTTCACTTGTCTTCTGTTACTTCCACTGCTGTAAATATGTTGAACTTTCATTCAGAATTGTTACCAATGATTTTTTAAATCATTCCTCCATTTTTAGACCTAATTATAATTTTCAATGTTTAATTCCTTAGCATCCTCCCTCAAGGATTTTCTGATTGAGTTGTCTGTAATGATTCCGTGAGTAAATCTTTCTAGTTCGATGTGTGGTGTGCACCATTTGGAGGCCTTCATCTGTCTGAAAATTTTGTTCTGCCTTCTGAAATCAATGCTAGTTTCAGTAGCATAAAACCTTTTTTTCAATTTTGAAAAATTGTTTCCTTTGTCTTTTATATTCAGCATGGCTGTTGTGAAGTGTTTTTTCAGTCTGGTTCTTTCAACTTTGCATGTCACCTTGATCCAGTCCATCTCTATATGTTTTTCACTAGCATATCGCTAATTATGGGTCTGTTTATATTCGTGCTTTTCAATATTTAATTAACACTTTAATCTGCATATTTGAACTTAACACAGGGATGATTGCTTTTGCATTTTCAAAAGTATTTACTCACTTTGATCATTTACTCATGTTTTCTCATTCTTTTGTTAGGGAACATCTATCAGCCAAATGCTAGACTCTCATACTGAAACTCTGTCTCTAAAATGTTGATCTTATGTTGTCACTCTCTCTGTTCTTGGCTTCGTGTCTTGGGATACTTCCTTCACCTAACCTTACACATACTGATTTAATATTTAACCATGTCCATTAACTATTCATTCTGAGTTACAGTAGAAAAACAGAAATCACTGCAAGTATTTAAATATTGGGAATTTTTTCCAGGGGATGGATTGCATGGGTGATGGAAGATACAAGTCTTCAATCTTGTGACTATGGGGAGGAGTCCTCCTATTCTAAGCAAGATTGGAGGAATAAGGGAAGGAGGCAGTTACAGGGGTCCAGCGGAGTGGGACTTGGCAGGGCTAACCAGTGAGAGTTGAAGCTACAGAGGGTTGCAGCAGCTGCCAGGAACACTGGCCAAGGTAGGGAGAAGCAATGGTATTTGGGCTCCTTTATTCTTCCTACCCACCTGTCTCCCTGGGCAAACCCAGTGAAGGGCTCTCCATTCATATCTTTTTCACTTTTGTTAAGGCTCCCTTTTTTTTTTTTTTTTACTCTGACTTCTCTTTTCCCATGACAGTTTTTATCAATTTTTTAAAAGTTAGGAGGAAAATTATGACTGGCCTTTCCTGAGTGCCTACAATTTCAAGCTTGACTCTGGGTATTTTATTTAAATGAATTTATGACCAAGGCAGGCGCACGTTATTATCTCTCATGTGCAGAAGAGGAAGCTGTCTAACATCAGCAGAGGCAGAATAAAATTCACATCGGGTGTGTTTTGTTTCTACTGCATCAAAATCCTTTCCTCAAGTCGACCAAAAATTTAAGTGTTCATTGTGTTCATTTAGGTTAGAAAAAAATAGAAAACATGAAATATAGCTTATATATATATATACACACATATGTGTGTGTGTATATATATATGTATATATATGTGTGTGTGTATATATATATATGTATATATATATGTGTGTGTGTATATATATATGTATATATATATATGTGTGTATATATATATATGTATCTTATTGCACTTTAGGTTCTGGGGTACATGTGCAGAACATGCAGGATTGCTGCATAGGTACATACATGGCAATGTGGTTTGCTGCCTCCATCCCCCTGTCATCTATATCTGGCATTTCTCCCCATGTTATCCCCTCCCCAACCTCCTTACCTCATGCTGTCCCCTCCCCCATTCCCCCACAACAGACCCCAGTGTGTGATGCTCCCCCTCCCTGTGTCCATGTGTTCTCATTGTTCAACATCCACCTATGAGTGAGAACATGCGGTGTTTGATTTTCTGTTCTTGTGTCAGTTTGCTGAGAATGATGGTTTCCAGGTTTATCCATGTCCCCCCACAAAAGACACGAACTCATCATTTTTTATGGCTGCCTAGTATTCCATGGTGTATATGTGCCACATTTTCCTCATCCAGTCTCTCATTGATGGGCATTTGGGTTGGTTCCCAGGTCTTTGCTATTGTACACAGTGTCGCAATGAACATATGTGTGCACGTGTCTTTATAATAGAACGATTTATAATCCTATGGATATATACCTAGTAATGGGATTGCTGGGTCAAATGGAATTTCTGTTTTCTGGTCCTTGAGGAATTGCCACACTGTCTTCCACAATGGTTGAACTAATTTACACTCCCACCAACAGTCTAAAAGTGTTCCCATTTCTCCACATCCTCTCCAGCATCTATTGTCTCCAGATTTTTAATGATCATCATTCTAACTGGCATGAGATGGTATCTCAATGTGTTTTTGATTTGCACTTCTCTAATGACCAGTGGTGATGAGCATTTATTCGTATGTTGGTTGGCCTCATATATGTCTTCTTTTGAAAAGTGTCTGTTCACGTCCTTCACCCACTTTTGAATGGGGTTGTGTTTTTCCTGTAAATCTGTTTTAGTTCTTTGTAGATTCTGGATATTAGCCCTTTGTGAGATGGGTAGATTGCAAAAATTTTTTCCCATTCTCTTGGTTGCTGGTTTACTCTAATGATTGTTTCACGAAGCATGCCAATGTATATTGTTTCTATAAGCCACGGTAGAGACAGGTACCAATTCAATCCACTCAACAGGAAAAATGTTACAACGAACATGACTTAACAAGAAAATAATTGATGATAAGGAGTGGTTTGGGTTATTGTAGACCCTGGCTATAACCTCTCACATCATATTTGCTGACAAAATTAAACCATGTGCTAGGTGGTGTTAAATAGATTGCAATCTGTTACTCAGTCTTATAAATTCTTAGTGACTGGTACAATTCAAAACTCATGATTTTTCCTAATGTTAATGTCCAATCATATGATGTTATTTATACATACCTTCAGCCAACATAACTTTTTTTACACATTATCTAAAGATATTCTATCTGCATATTAATGAATAAGAAAATTCTACTCATGAATTGTTACATTATGTTATTTTAAGAATTCAACTTATATGCCAATAGATGATAGACAGAGAGGAGACAGTGACCTAAACAAGCTCTTGTATAATGCTAAGATGAAAAAGAAATCTAGATTTTGTAATCTCTACATTATATCATAAGCCTTTTACCTTACTTTTAAAGAATTCTCACCAATACCTTGTAGAAATAACAGTACAGCATGGTTTTATTAAGTAGGGATATTAGATTCTTGACATAATTCTAATTTTTATAACATGTTTAGTTTTAAATTATCCCAGGCTATGTTCTTTTAGTTCTGTATTGGAAAAACAGACTTCAGTTTATAAAACAAGAAAATTAAAGAAGATTTTGTTTTATTAGTAGGAAGTATTTAGGAATAAATTACTGGTAAAATGAAACAGATGAATAAGTAAATAAATTTTTTCCATATATATGAGTGTATCCTCTGCCTTCTAATATTTGAGGGAGGAAAGCCCAGCGTTCATCGCTATATTGCAAATCAATGATTACAATGCACACATGAATGGAGAGGATCGGGATGCTTAGATTACTTGCCCGTTTTAGGCCAGAAATGAAATGCTCATTTTGCATTTTTCCAAGACACCTGTCATCTTTGACAGGGTCCATTAGATTTATAATTATTTGTTGTAATTTCTGTGTCACACCTGCCATTTTTTGCACTCAAGCACAGCAAATTGACACCCCCACAGTGACTGGGGTGGTGGTCACAGAAGGACCACACGGGTGTAGAAAGTGTAAGTGAGAGCTGACCAAAATCCAAATGCTTGCCTGCTCACTCCCCATTCCAGAGGACTATAAAACATGTCTCTGTTCTTTTAAATCCAAGGGTGAGCATGGCTCACAAATCATATCCCAGTTCTCTGAATGGCTAATAACTACAGTGTCTTGAATGAAATTTTTTATGAAAAAATTTTATGAAAATTGTCAAATTATACAGGCAGGAAAGTCTGAGAAAAATGAAATGAAATAGATTTTATTATAGACCTTGTAAACCTCTCTGAGTTTCATGTTAATTTAGTTCATTATTGGAAGAAGGGGAAGCCAAATGAAAATTTCATAATAAATATTTGTATTTTATATAAACTTAAAGTTGTGTCAGGATAGAAATGACAGGGTGGTTTATTTGTCTAAGTTTTAACATAAAAGCTATATATATTATTTATAGTTTAATAAGATTAGATTTAGAGATAATGAATTTTATTATGAGATTACAGGATATTAAAATATTAAATTTTAATATTAAAAATTGTAATATTAAAATATTAAAATTATTTTTAATATTAGGCTAATCATATCTACTTAAAAATAGAAAAGTAAGAGCTTTATGCTAAACACAACTGATTCCTTCGGGAACAGCTTGATAACATAACATTTAGCACTATCCTGTGATTTAAATATGATGTGTTACATAAATCTGACATGGTAATTTGGTTATACACATATCAATAAGCAAATTGACTTAAATCTTTCTCTCAACTGCATTTATATGTGTGGGTATATGTCCTATCAGAAGACATATTTTTCACAGCAAATACTTCAGAGACGTTTTGATTGAGATTGTAAGATATTGCCATTCATGCATTATAAGCAAAACGTAACATTAGTGATAATATAAATCTTTACCTTTAAAACTGAAGTGGCATACACTAACAAAGAAGTGAGCCACTCAAAATAAAGATTAAATATATTGAGGAATTATTTGGAAGGCTATAAAGATACTTCTCCCAAGAAGTATTTTAAGTAGTTGAGAATTAAATGTAGATAAGCATCCCCACAGTCAATTAAAAAGATATGTTCAATCTCATTGTCTGATAAAATAAGAAGCAAATGAGCATATCTATATAACCCTTTCTTGTCATGGTTATCTGGATACTGAAAGTCAATTTTTTTTTTTCTTATACAAGTTACCTCTGGTTACGTAACATATAAGATTTCTTTTGTAGTTTTGCAAAAATATAAGATGACCATGTCTTGAACAACTCTCATTAAAAGGCATATATTTAAAATTCTGTAATTGTATCTCACTGGACCTTTCTCTTCTGTGAAAAGGAAAAGGTACAATGCACTCTAATTTCATCTTCCAGGTGGACATAAGCACAGAACATAGAGGGCCTTGCACAGTATAATAAATAAGCAGGTCTTGTAGATCACCAGGCTTTTTCTCTGGTGTCAGACATACTAAGGGACAAGCCTTTCAACTGCCCTGTCCCTGGTCTTTACCCATCACCAGAGTCTTCTTCAACAGTAGGCCCCAAAGAAATAGTCATTGAATAAAAGGGTCTTATTTTTAGTCTAAGTAGGATGTCTGTTGCTTTAATCTATTCTCTTCCCTTTTCCACAAAATCTGACATGTTTTTGCATTTCCTCCTCCATCTCTGGTAGTTCTTTCTGCTTCCTCTGCACACTCACGTTCCCATGCCTGGCCTTGGTATCGTCTTCACATTCTACTTTTCTGACAGACACACCTTCCCATATTAAACTCCCCAAACTGACAGGGATATCAATATGCAGGGTTGCGGGCCTCTGTCTCCAACCTCCCTCTGAGCTCCATCTGCCGGTGCTACCTCCTTCTGCACTTGCACTTTGAATCAGCATATGCAACTCATCCACCTCTTATGTCTTCAGGCTCCATGAATAGCTACACCATTTGTCAACTTTAATGGCAGAAATGTGGGTCCGCCCTTGACAAACCTCCTTCCGCACGCCTCTGCACCGTATCTATCACCAAGTCCTGGAGATGCAGCCTCCTAAATCACATTCATTCAGTTTATCCACTCCTCCTACCCTTCTCCTTCACCCTGGTCCAGACTGTCACCACTTCTGCTCTGCCAGTCTCAGATTTCTACCCGATCCAGATGGTGATGAGCATGCTCCTCCCGGAGCCACCTTTCTGACCTCATCTCACTTCCCGTATCCCTGGTTCCAGATTCATGCTTCTAGGCTGTTCATACAGTTTCTGTACTCACCCTACTATCTGCTGTCAAAGGAACTTTGCAAATGTTCCTGGGAGCTTAGAAAAATCTGCACTCATAGGCGGGTGTTGAACAATGAGAACACATGGACACAAGGAGGGGAGCATCACATACTTGGCTCTGTAGGGGGGAACTAGGGGAGGGACAGCAGGGGGTGGGAGTTGGGGGAGGGATAACATGGGGAGAAATGCCAGATACAGGTGATGGGGAGGAAGGCAGCAAACCACATTGCCGTGTATGTACCTATGCAACAATCCTGCATGTTCTTCACATGTACCCCAAAACCTAAAACGCAATAAAATATATATTAAAAAAAAAATGAAAAGAAAATCTGCCTCTCTTTTCCACTCACTGAGTGAACTTATCCTTTCATTTTCAGCTCAGAATCACATTCTCTCAACAGAATTCACTGACTTCTATCTAGGCCAAACTGTGGCACATGAGCACTCACGGCTCTGATTTCTGTCATGATGGAATGCACACTTCCTTCGGTCCAGCACGGTCACCGTACGGGCAGGTACACTTTTGGTTACTTCTCACCCTTGCATCCTAAGTGCCCAGCACAGTGCCTGCCACATAGCAAGTCTTAATTAATACATTTGAATGAATTAATGATTCACCATACTCTTTGAAAATAAACAATGCTGATGTTCAACAACTAAAACTATTGTCAACATGAAATGACACAGAGTTGTAGCAATCTAACTTACTATTTTGGGCAACAGTATATCCTCTTCAGTATTATACAGCAATTGCATTTTCAAAATATTATTTGGGCTAAGAAAGATTTTCTTAAACCAAACGTTAGTACAGATCAACCTCTTTTATTTTGTAGAAACAACTATATTTCAGACACTTTCTCAAAAGGTGTCTTTTTAACCTCTAGAAAACAAAAATATCCTTGTAAGTTTGTGATAATTTTTTACCCCCACTTGTATATGCTGAACAGAAAATTTCAAGTATAATGGTATTAAAAATATAGTAATCTATAGAAGACTATCACAGTTTGGATTTCTATACTTGAAAGCAGCTCACTGCCTGTCCTGTTATTTGAGTTTTCATAGAATTGAATATAGTTGAGAATTATTTCAAAATAAAGCTACATAAATGAAGTTCTTTCATCTTTGTGAGCTTAAAATGACCTCTGTAAGAATTCCTATGATCTCCCCCACCGAAAAAAGGGAAAGAAAATGCCAGTTGTTTCTTTACGTTTCCTGGCACTTCTATTAGCCCTTGTCCCCATATTATATTTTTAATTTAAAATTAGAATGTTTGCAATGTTCTTTGTAGTTTTAAAAAGTTTAACTTGCACTATGCATACTAGCATATTAGCATAGAGCATAGAGGAATCTGAATCATATTAGCATAGAGGGTGGTAAATAAATGATAGGGAGAGGTACCTTCCTTGGAGGAAAGCATAATGGTGATTACATAGTCTCAAAGAAATAAGGTAAATCTGAGTGAGTAGCATCATGAAGATGACATATATATATATATATGTATATGTATATATACACTTCCCACCAGCCAAAGGGACACTTCTATTTTCCCTAAATACATTAAAAGATTGTCAACCACTTATTGATCTTCACAACCAGAGGTCAAATACCAAAGCCATAACGTCAACTTCGAACATCATTTAAGGGGCTGTGAGGAAATGCAGCTATGATGCAAACATACTACAGCTATGGCTCTACTGACCTACATTAAAGAATATATATGTGTATATTTGCTGATTCTCATCTTATTCCCCCAATAACTATATATCAATGAAGTTTGTTAAAAAGAAAAAGTCTGTCAACCCAGCTTATTGGGAGGCCAAGGTGGAAGGATCACTTGAAGCCAAGAGTTTGAAACTAGCCTGGGTAACTAAGCAAGACTCCATCTAAAAAAAAAAAAAAAATCTGACTCCATCTATTAAAAAAACAAATCTGGGTGTGATGGGACGTGCCTCTAGACCCAGCTACTAGGGAGACTGAGGCAGGAGGATTGATTGAGCCCAGGAGTTGGAGACTGCAGTGAGCCATGATTGTGTCACTGGGCAGCAGGGTGAGACCCCGTTTCTAAAAAAAAAAAAAAAAAAAACAAAGACAGTACTCTGTAATCTTTTTAGGAATAAATGAAAAATGTAATGTGGTACCCAAAGCAAACAACAACTTTTTATCACATTTTACATAAAACACTTAGGTCATTTTCTTCTTAGAATTAATTAATATTATCATGCTGTGGCTAATAACATCCTTGGACCATTTTAATATTTTGATTATCTCTTTATAAACTTTACGACATATACTTTAATCATTTACTTTTGAATAGGTGATATATGCACATGTTACAAAATTCTACATAGATCAAAATATATAAATTGAAAGTGTGTCTCCCTCTGACCTCTGTAGCTTATCTGCCCAGGCAGTAAACACAGTTACCAAGTTCAAGTGTATACTCTAATCAAAATACATACACTTATTTTATTATCATTTACGTTTTATTTTTCTATACATACATAGATATTCCATGTATATTTTTACCCAAGCAATATGTAACTATAAACTTATTTAGCACATTTCATTTTATATTTAGTAATAAACTTTGAGCACTGGTATGGAGTCATACAGTGTTCTACTGATATGAAGTTACCTTTGCTCTATCATTGGACCCTTATTTCATCTTGAACTATTTCTTATTATACAGGTATCTGCAACTAATATGCATACACACACGATTTGAACACTTAAAGAACATAGAATTCAATTTTTGATGTCACTATTTGACCTTTAACAAGTCATACAAGTAACTTCCAGCTGTAAGTTTGAATTATATAAAAATACTGCAGATTTCATAACAACCCAGTATTGTTGCCAATACAGAGATAAAGAGAAAGAATAAGATAGAGTCAGTGAGGCAGAGGCCAAAAAAAAAAAAGCAGCTGGATTTCTCAGTAATTCCACTAACTTGAATAATACAGAAAATAACAACAATCATTCTATTCTTATATATTTCTATGAAACATGTAATTGAAATGAACTCTTAGTTAAGGTTTGGCAGTTGTAAGAAAATTTCAAAATCGAGTGTCCTCTAGTGGCATTTAGTAATTGTAATGATCATCCAGAAATTATTACAAATTAGAGAAAATGAACATAAAAATCTAGGTCGTGAACTAGGCCAAACAAACAAAAACAAAATCTCCTTTATTGAGAAAAATATTAAGTGGCATCTAACTTTCAAAAACAATTATCATGTCAAAATCTGACCACTTAAACAAATGTCAACAACAAATTATCCTACTGAAAACAAAAACAAAATAAAACTATCAAAAGGCCTAAGTTAATCTCTTACAGAAATACCATTGTATGTATTTGTGCTTATATAATCATGGGAAATTAACGCCACATGACATTAGTATATAACACTTCTATAGGCATGCAGGTAGTATTTTCATACCATCTATAAGTAGCTTTAATATATATACATACATGTGCACACTTTTAAAAATATATACATATTTTAATACATACACATATGTATATATAAAAGATACATATATACTTAAAGATTCTTATATATACATTAACATATATACATCTATTTATGACTATAGGAAAGCATGTAAACTGAAACCAAAGAGTCAAAATTATAAATTTTGGTTTTTTTTTAACAAATGCCAAAAACCATTTTAATTTCAGTGTTAACAACAGTGGTCACACATTAGGAATGACAGTTTGCTAAAGAAAGAAACAAAAAAGACAAAAATGCAGTCAAAGTACTATATAACATTTTCAGTCATTTATTGATGTTAACTGCAGATAACTAAGGAAGCTATAAAAGGAAACTATAATGGATGCGGAACAGACAGCAAAGGCAAAAAAAGAAAACTGGAGCTGCAGTAATTTCTGTCATTCATAACTTTCCATAATTATCTGCTCTGTAAAGCTGCTGCCGTAATTTGAAAAGCCTCCCCTCCTGAACAAGTGGGCAGACACAAGCAAAGCTTTCACTGAGGTCCAAGAAGGTGGCCATTGCAATAGCTTCAGACCTGCTTGGATTTTAATGCTATCTTCCCACAGGAATGCTGCTGATTGAGTTTAGAAACAGTGCATCTCTCTGACCAACCCTTCCCCTGCAGCCAGACTGAGTGTGTCATCTTGATTCCCTAGAGTGAATTACAGCTGACCGTTCTGATTTCCATTTAGCAATTGCTTTATGGATAAAATTACCATCTTTGATAAGTCGTTCTTAAATGTACCTCTGTGGTTTTAATTCAGAAAGCTTCATGTCTTTAAAACAACGTCCAAGCAGTTGAGTGACTTTTTTTACCCTTGAGAATGATACCATGTTAAGGCACACACCAATTGTACAAATGTGCATCTTTAATGTTTTATGAGCTATACTGTTTAAAATTGCAGAAAATACTCACAAAAGACATACATTTAGCAGTATGTAGTCTATCTAGTGGCAATTTAAAATACCTGTAAATGTCAACCTGTTACATGATAAAACATTACGAAGTAAACTTGGATATGAAACTCTTTCCTTTGAAGCAAGTTATTTAGGACTAAATATTTATATCAAAGGTTCTAAAAAGATCCGACAACTCTAAAACACAGAGGAAGCAGCCAGAGCTCCACAATGGAAAGGTTAGAGGAGAAGGAATTGGAGTGTTCTTAGCCCCAGCACATGGTGTTCACCTGCCTCTTCCAACTCAGATGGCCAAGAAGCACTTCCTATCCCATGATTTAACCACATCAATTGCATGAATGCCTTCAAAGCCAATAAGAATGCATTTCCTTGAGCCTATTAATTTGGTAATATAATTTAAATAAATGTTCTCAGAAAGAGTAAAACCATATGGCTTTGTTTTTTTTATTTTTTATTTATCTTATTTTACTTTAGGTTCTGGGGTACATATGCAGGTTGGAGGACTGGCATTTAATGTAAAATTCAAGAAAGGACTTCCCATGGAAAAGGACCAGGATAAGATAAGCTCAAATTCCAATGTATGTTGCAATTGTTTCTGGGGTCAGAGAAAATGAGGGCAGCTGTTCTACCTTCTTCAAATCTCTGAACTCTGGTAATATCATGACAATTAACCAAAACCTAAAATTAGGCATCACAGCAAGCTCCAATTCCTGATTATTTCTCAACTGTGGATTTTAGAAACAATGAAAGCACAGTAAATGTATTTCCCATTAAAAAATCAGTGATTTATTACATCTGTGAATATGTATGCCTACAGCATGCAGAAAGGTTGGGTTTTAAATTTCTATCTCTTTCACAGGAGCCAGGCAAAGAAGAAATAACCTGAATCTTACAAATAAAAATAGCTGATTATTTTAAGAGGTAAGAAACATGCTCAAAGTCCAACATTTGATAGGGCTTAATTGTCCTGACTCAGAGCATTGTACCCTTTCTAGGTCCCACACTGCCCTCTCTGTAGGCACATGCCGCCAGGTAGTGAATATCATTAAACATCTATGTGAGTGAGCAATGGGGTTCCCATCTATCTAAGTCAACCAGAAGTTCAGAGTGTTGTGGGTCTGTCCTTGTTAAGTGCTAGGAAGACTAATATGGAAGAAGGTTACATCAGTAAACGTGATCCTAAAGTAAAATTAAAAAGTAAATACCTTTAATACATAAAAACTTGAGCAGTTATTTTGGATGGTTACAGTAACATGAAACAGCAAGTTTGACATGAAGAAGATCCACATCAGCAATTATCTGTAAATTACTACGTTTTGGTACTAGATTCATTTATTTTCTAATAAGAGCCTGCAAGCACTTCCGTAGAATACTGTCCAGGGCTTCCTTGGGACACAGAACCATGCTGTCACCTCAACCAACAGTACAATTTGCAAAGGTATTACTCACTCTAAGGTAGTGTGAGAGTAGAAATTAAAAATAGCTGGGACCTTTTGAAGCTCTCAAACATTTCTCTGCCAGCATAGGATTGTTCCCTGTCGTGTATTTTTAGTGCTGTATATACTCAGCTTTTAAATGTCATAAGGAATGAAATCCTGGGAGTACTATTCGAACACATCTCTGAAAAAAAAAGTTATATTTGATATCTCATCTGTGATTTTGATTCAGGCTTTATCTCACCTCTAAGCAACATATTCTCCTGCTATTTTCAGTGGTTTGCTCAAGTTTAGGGTTTCCAGAGTTGAACGGATAACCCACTGTGTCAAATAAATAGATTTATAAAATGTTTCTATTTATAAAATATAAATATACACAGTATATATTTATATATATATATATATATATATATGTGTGTGTGTGTGTGTACACACACACACACAGTGAAAACACTTTCTGTTTTAGACATTCTAAACAGGACTCCCATTATTTGTATCTATTCCCTATTGGCCCTAACTGTCTAAAGAAATTAAAAAAAAAATCTTACCATCTTTAAAATTATTATACTCACTTCTAATTCCCTTTCTCAGATCCACCCTTTCCTTCTACCAGTCCGAGTGTCCCAAACCCCTACTCATTCTTCCTGTCTTTAAACATTTTCAAAGAAACCACATTCAAAGAAACCACTTGCAGAAAGTTTGATCTAAGAAATTAAAAAATATATTTTAAAATGTACTCTAAGAAACTTTCAGGTCCTCTCACCTCTGGAGCTGACCAATAATCGAATTATCCTGGTAGGTTATGTGGTAGGTTTCTAAATGCTACGTGCACTCTCCCTCTTAAAAGGAAGTTTACTATGGGAACACTTGGGTCTAGAAAATAACCCTTTTACTAGCAGAAGAAACTATTTTCTGTGTATGTTCCGAAGAGAGCACTTCCTCAACTCTTTTCTGAGTAAATGTTAACAAAACAAATGCATTATTAAATTAACACTCTTTGTATGTTTTGTTAAGTAATATTTTAGTTTAAAACATATTCTTGCAAACAACTTATGTTATTATGGGTAGAACACTGAGGAATCAAAGGGATTAATAGAGGTGGTCTGGCCCCACCAACTTAAAGGACCAGGGACTGTGTTCATTATGTTTTTTTGTAGTCAAGGAATACAGCCTCTTACAGGATTCCACATACCTTGCTTTTTCTTTATTATATTTTCTTCTAAATATTTTAAAGAAGTTTGTGTTTCCAGTGTAGCCATTAAATTTGGAGTTTCTTTTATCTCTCTCTTTTTTTTTTCTTTTTTTTTCTTTCTTTCTTTTTTTTTTTTTTTGAGACAGAGTCTCCCTCTGTACCCCAGGCTGGAGTGCAGTGGCACAATCTCAGCTCACTGCAACCTCAACCTATTGGGTTCAAGCAATTCTCTTGCCTCAGCCTCCTGAGTAGCTGGGACTACAGGTGCATGCCACCATGCCTGGCTAATTTTTGTGTGGCTTTTTTAGTAGAGACAAAGTTTCATCCTTCTGGCCAGGTTGGTCTCGAACTCCTGACCTCTTGATCCTCCTGCCTTGGCCTCCCATAGTGCTAGGAAAGCAGGTGTGAGTCACCGCACCTGGCCTTGAGTTTCTTTTTCGAAAGTGCCTTTAGTTTCAAAAATGTGAATGAATGCAGAAATTGAGTATTGTAGTGGATATTTTCCTATTAGTCTTTCCTAAATGATTTGCCTACTAAATATAAAACAATTGTACTTATTCAAGACTTAATTCATCTATATGTCTTAAGGTGCCATCACAATGTTTGCATGTAACATAACAGTGAGAGAATATCCTATTTTCGGTTTGGTATGTTAAAAACCACCGTAAAGATAATTGCTGCTTTCTGTGAGTGCGAGAATTAGGGAATGATGATGAGATATTCCTACTTAAATCACTTTCCTTGTCCTTCTATTTTCTCCACAACTTCTACTCTTTTTGAAACCTTTCTAGAATAAAACTATTTATCTACTTTAAGAATAAATTATTCTCTATTTTGTCATGTACCTTCTACATTGATTTCTACTATAAAAGCTACAAAGAACTCTCCCACTATTAACCTTCAGAAAAAATGGCTAAAAGCTTGGGGTCCTAAATGAGAAGTTCCCCTGTTAAATCCCTCAAGTATGAATTACTGCAAATAGCACACTGGGCAAAATACGTGAATATTCTAAACCTCCGTATCTTTCCCTGTAAAATAAATTAAAAATGTTAATCTCACAGCACTCTTACTAGAATTAAATGGAAAAATGTTTTTAGAAGTATTTTTGGCTTTCATTTTTGTTGTTTGTTGTTTTTTTGGGGTTTGTTTGTTTGTTGAGACAGGTTTCACTCTGTAACCCAAGCTGAAGGGCAGTGGCAATAACATGACTCACTGTAGCCTCGATTTTCCAGGTTCTAATGATCCCGAAGTCAATCACTAGCATAGCTGGGACCACAGGCACATGCCACTATGCCCAGCTAATTATTTTTTTAATTTTTTGTTGAGATGGGGTCTTGCTCTTGTTGTCCAGGCTGGTTTGAAAACCCTGGGCTCAAGCAATCCTCCCTCTTCAGCCTCCCAAAGTGCTGGGATTACATGCATGAGCCATTACACCTTGGCCATTGTTTATTAATAATATCCTGCAGCCATAAATTTTTTTAAGTGCGTTAAAATCATATTTGTTAGAAAATAAAAGGTCATGACCCAGATATAGGCATAGATACACAAGAAATAGAATACCATCTGGGAACTATTATATTTAAAATAATTATTTTTCTTTTGTGGACTCCATAATAGTTTTCTAATGCTTAATTTAAGGTGTTTTTGTTTCTCCGAGGAAGTCTTTTCTGTCCTTCATTTTTGCAGTATAATTTTGCTGGGTACAGAATTCGAAGTAGTTGTATCTTTCCTTTCAATTCTTTAAATATTGTGCTCCATTCTCTTCTTGTTTGCATAGCTTCTGACAAGAAATTTGCTTCTGTGTTTACACTTGCTCTTCTCCAGGTAAAGTATTCCCCTCCTAACTTTGATTTCTTTCAAGGTTTCCTTTGTCTCTGGTTTTGTGCAGTATGAATATGACATATTTAGGTGTAGATATTTTGGGATTTATACTTCTTGGTGTTCTCTGAGCTTCTTGGTCTTGTAGTTTGGTGTCTATCATTAATTTTGGAAAGCTCTCAGGATATTCCTCAAACCTTTATGTTTCTCTGCTCTCTTTTTCTTCTCTTTCTTGGTATTCTAATCAATTTTATGGTAGAATTTTGAAACTGTTCCATAGTTCTTGGATGTTCTGTTCTGGTTTTTGCTTTTTTTTTTTTTTTTTTTTTTTCTTTTCTTTTTCTCTTTTCATTTCATTGTGGGAAGTTTTTATTCAACAATCAAGCTTTTTGAGAACTTTCCAGGCTGTGTCCTGTCTAGTAATGAGTCCATCACAGGTATTCTTCATTTCTGTCATCATATATCTAAAATATCTTATCATAATCTAAAATAGCTTATCTTGTAAATCATAACTGTTCTAAATTTCCTGACTGGCACTGTCAAGATACACCTCACATCTCCGTCGTTCCATGGCATTGCCTCTTCTGAAGGTGTGTTTCTTGACTTTAGCATGCCCTATGCCTTTCTGTTTTGTTTTTGGTAAAAGCCTGACATGTATTGGTTAATAAAAAATGAGACACACAGGACTTCAGCAGATTTGTGTTAATCTGACTAGGAGTTGTGTTATGTTTAATGTTTGCTTTAGCTGTAAGTGTCAGAGGGTTTGATTTTCTTCTCAGAGAGAACTCTGTGGCTTGCAGGGTGTCCTGCTGTAATCCACTCTTATAAAGCGAGAGGCCTGTTGTTGTGGTAGTGAGGGATGGAAGAGTGTTTTAGCTGTGAGTCTTTTAGTGATCCTGTGTTTTGGGGCTATGACTTTTCAAAAAATTTTCTCAACAAAATAGCTCATTTTTCCTCCTTGTCTCCTACTACTTTTCCAGTTATAGCATTCCCATTTTATTTCCTTGAAGCCATGACACCTACTGAGTATGAATTTTCCATTAGCAAGACAGGACAGCTAAAAGGGTCTGTCTGATATGGAAGTAACACCCTTCCCCTGATAACCTGCTAGCAGAGATTTTTCCCCTAAAGAAAAAGCCTTTCTGATGTAGAAGGATCTAGGATACTTCATAATGTCCATTTTTCCTTGACCTGCCGGAGGTAAAAAGGGGATATACCTGGAATTTTCCAGAAATATTCCTGGAACCTGGTGGGGTTCCTGGAAGTAAACACAATGAGTGTAGGGGCCTCCTAAGACTGCAGCCCCCAGGACTTCTCCCTCTCACACTAGTGACCTGCAGCCCCCAGGACTTCTCCTTCTCACACTAGTGACCTGCAGCAGGTCTGAAAGTGACCATAAGTGATCCTACCTGAATATGGCTCCTATGACTTCTGATTCATGTACACTTGTCTTGGTTGTGACTCTGTGGACCCACCTGTCCTTTATTTTCAGGTGGCAGTTTAACCTGCAACCTCAGTTCTCTGATGGGTTCAGAGAAGTCATTGATATGGGGGGTTGCTCAGTTTTTTCTTGTTATGAGGATGGGAATGAGCGCTTTACATGACAAGCTGAAACTGGAGTCTCATGGATGATTTTACTATATTATCTTTTCTAAACTGTATTGATGATTTTACTATATTATTGATCTTTTCTAAACTTTATCAATGATTGAAATGTTTCAGCATACACAAGTAACTAATAGCATCTCAGATTCTTGACTCCCACTCTTTCTGTAACACACAAAATCAGATGCTACTTAGGACTGAATCTTAATTACAGTATTCTCTAAATATTTATGTCAGTTGTAATGTTATAATGTTGCAGAACATATATTTCATATTGTGCTCCATTATACACACACACATACACTTGTTATATTGAACCAAATTACTATTCATCTTGGGAAATGTGACTATTTACATTTCCACTGTATTATCTCACCACAGAAAACAGTCAACGTATATATCCTAATTTATACAATGTTATAAGGTTTTTCTGTCAATGTTGATGATGTATCTTAGTCAATTTTGGCTACTAAAAGAAAATACTATAAACTGGATTGCTTACAAACAATAGAAGTTTATGTTTTACATTCTGGAGGCTGAGAAGTTGAGGATGAAGTTACTAGCAAGTTCGAAGTCTGATGCAGGCTCTTACCTGGTTTATAGGAGGCACTTTCTTGCTGTGTTCTCCCATGGTAAAAAGCACAAGGAAATTCTGAAGCTTTTTTATAAAGACATTAATTCCCTTCATGCAGGCTCCCTCCTCATGATCTAATTGATTCCCAAAGTTTCCTCCTCCAAATATCATCATTTTTAGGATTAGATTTTAACATATTAATTTTGGCGGGGCACATTCAGTCCATAGAAATGTTTTAAGATATTCTATGAAAGTGTTAAAAATTAATAAAGCAGATAATTATATATTGTGTCACCTCAACAAGGACTTTATAAGGTGGGAAAATATAGTCACCCAATTGATAAATTTCATTAAATAGTCATAAACTGATATGGTTTGGCTGTGTCCCCATCCAAATCTCATCTTGAATTCCTATGTGTTGTGGGAGGGACCCAGAGGGAGGTAATTGAATCATGGGATCAGGTCTCTCCCATGCTGTTCTTATGAAGTGAATAAGCCCCAGGAGATCTGATGGTTCTTTAAGGGGGAATTTCCCTGCACAAACTCTCTATTGCCGGCTGCCAACCAAGTAAGACACGACTTGCCTCCTTCCTCCTTGCCTTCGCCATGATTGTGAGGCCTCCCCCACCCATGTGAAAGTGTAAGTCCATTAAACCTCTTTCTTTTGTAAATTGCCCAGTCTTGGGTATTTCTTTATCAGCAGTGTGAAAATGAATTAACACCAATGCATATTAAGATTTTTGCTTTTCCTGAAATTCTGTCTGCTCCAACAGCTTCAAATGACCTTTTTCCACCTGTCATAATTTCTGTCTCTATGTACTGGATAAAGTGTTTCATCAGGTGCTGAGAGAATAAGTTAACCAATATGTAGAGGAAAGCCAATTATTTTTGAAAATCACTGGAAACATTCTGTTGGTCTTTCCCCAGATATTTTAGGTAAGTCCCTCAGCCTCTGACACAGCATATTTATCCAGGTCCCATGAATACACTTTCCGAATATGATGTGATTAAGGTATAGGTCTATACCTCAATGTCATTAGCATTCCTTAATAACTTCCCTTAAGCTCAAGTCAGGCCCAAACTTTACTGCTAACACCTGCCCTTTACCTGCCTCCAGGGATCTCAGAGCCCTCCTGACAGAAGCATTTTGACTTCCTATGAGGAACTGTTTATACAATTTACAGATTAATTAACTCCTTAAAAGTCTGCATAAATGGCTGCAATAAGTTTTTAGAACCATCCAGAAACTGAAGCAACTCTAGCAAGAAGCTGGTAGACCACGTGTTGGTCTCCTCTTGGGGTTCCAACATAGAAGCACCAGCCAAAATCACTTCTAGATTGTAGTCACTCATTAAACCTCAGGAGGTTTCCTCATTTCTCTCCAAGTAAATTTGACAATTCCCTCTCTGAGGCTTATGACAAGCTCATCAGCAAAACTACCAGACAAGTATTTTGTGACAACATATTTTAGCTTGTACTATTTTGAGCCCCACCCAGAAAGTTCAGTTTAATAATTTATCCACAAGAAATATGTACTCTTTTTGTCTGTCTTCTGTAACCTTTCTTTTAGGGAACAAAAAATCCCAACCCTAAATGACAGTTCTTTCCGATTTCAGATCCTGTACTTTTCTGGTACTCAACATAGCTCTCAAAAAAAAAAAAAAAAAAAAAGACAATGTGTAAAATTAGAAAAGTCCTCTCACTGAGCAAGGTGTAGACCTGCTTCCAGAGCTAACACTGACATCATTGGCAAGAACATGCGAAGGCAGTTGATTGTACTAAAATGACGTGGAAACTATCAGAATCTAATAAAAGAAGAGGGAAGAATTATTTACATTGAGAAATCATTTTTTGCTCTTTTTTTTTTTTTTTTTTTTAACAGGAAATCTTGCTGTGGGGTTGTGTAGCTCACTGCCATTTTAGAAAAGGCTGGATAAGGATTTAAGGTAAGAACAGGAAGAGAGTGTTTCTAGAAAACTCTTCCATGCAAGACGCTGGAGCCTTCACTCCAGATGCCCTGTAGCTCTTCTCAGTCCCCGCATTTGGTGACTTCATTGGGGCAGTCTGAAATGAACACTCTCCAAAGATTTCCTTACTACTTTAGCTCAAGTTTTCTTTGCTTCCTGTGTAAATACTTATGACATGTAGGTCAGGAACCAAATAGTATAGCCCTTTTATTTATTCATGCTTCTGGTCTAAGGGGGAACAGGTAGCTACCACTGACTTTCTATTAGTTTGAAATTTTGGAGGCCAAATGACATAAATCACCAACCTTCTTTTTTTTTTTTTTTTTTTTTGAGACAGAGTCTTGCTTCGTCACCCAGGTTGGAGTGCAGTGGAGCATCCTTGGCTCACTGCAACCTCCACTTCTGGGTTCAAGTAATTCACCTGTGTTATCCTCCCAAGTAGGTGGGACTACAGGCACCAGCCACCACAGCCAGCTATTTATTTATTTATTTATTTTGTAGTTTTAGTAGAGACAGGGTTGGCCAGGCTGGTCATGGTGGCCAGGCTGGTCTTAAACTCCTGACCTCAAGTGATGCACCCTCCTTGGCCTCCTAAAGTGCTGGGATTACAGGTGTAAGCCACCACGCCCAGCCAGTACCAGCTGCTTTAAAATAATTATGGGGGAACACAAAGCAAAGCAGAGTCCACTGCTCAGAACAGGCACAAGACAGTGGGGCTTGTAAAGAAGGTTGAACAATGAGCACACATGGACACAGGGAGGGGAACATGACTCACCTGGGCCTGTTGGGGGGTGGGGGACTAGGGAGGGATAGCAGAGGGTGGGGGGATAGGGAGGGATAGCATTAGGAGAAATACCTAATGTAGATGACGGGGTGATGGATGCAGCAAACCACCACGGCACCTGTATAAGTATGTAACAAACATGCACATTCTGCACATGTACCCCAGAACTTAAAGTATAATAATAATCATTTTAAAAAGATTAGCTTGGTGCAAACCTAATAGCATTGCTTTAAGATATATCCGCAACTCCCTCTGACAATACAGGTTTTTTGCAACAGATGTGTGGATTCCATTGCTGTTTTTGTGACATGGTATTATAATTACTTTCAATAATTGTTTACTGCCTCATCTCTTTGCTTGAAATGCTTCTGGGGGTTGGACCACTGCTTTTTCTTGATTGTTTTCCTAATTCCTAATAAAGTGCTTGGACAGACACTCAATGAATATTTCTTCACTGAATGCTATTAATGACCCATTGTTCATCAGCATGAAATAGAGAATAAAAACTACCCCCAAATGTCTTATTTTAAACAGAAGTCCTGCCCTCAAAGAGCTCTACAGGGGGAATGCCATCAACATATGCATCCATAGCTCATTTAAGAATGCTCCCGTCCATATGTTTCGCAGTATTTGTTGCTGGGCCAAGACTGAGTTCTGTGTCAACCAGATGTACTTTGCAGATTAGAATTCCATCTTCATACTTTTCCTGATTGCAATTAATCTTAGGAAGAACCACTGACAAATCTGGAAGTGAGGGAGTTGTCCATGTGTTACCAGAATTAGGAAGTCACTGCCAAATTGCATGCCAACCTTCCCACCAGACTCTTTGGGACCTCCTAACCGGAAAAGTTTCTCCAGCCAGCAGCTGTAAGGGATATTATTGTTTGGATGGAACCCAATTACTGTGCATCCTTCTTAATTAATGCGATTACCAAAGGAATCTATACAAAATCGGGCTCTAATTAATTGTAGCCAATTAAGATTTTAAACTATAAATTCAGTGATGATTATTTCATATATAAGGTGTGATGCTGCAGCTTCTTAAGACATTCCTGAAGAAACAAATCTTAGTCTGATACCTAAATCAGTCAGAGGGGAAGATTTTAAATTTACGGAGGATTGATTCGAGTTGAACTAGCTACATAGTACACTGAAAGTTAAAGAAACAAAAGCACACAGTCATGAGACTCTATAGAATTACAGGTGTGATCATTTGTGTTACAAAGCTATGGAATTATGCAGATGAGTGTGTAGAGGGAAGAGGAACATTTCACTTTTAAAAAAATTAGAAGACAGAAATACAACAATTGCCTTTAACTTCTACAATTTTTGTAGCAGACCCTCTGTTTAGACACTAATCCATAAAAATGAACTCGGCAAAGGAAATAAGTAATAAAAATGAGATGTTTTCATACTCAAGAGAGTAATATATTTACTCAGTTTATGTCACTGCCTGCACGCGTTCACATGTAACCACAATCTAAGACGAGGCTGTGGCGGGGGCCTGTGGACATCGGCGAGTTTGACCCATTGCTATTTCATATCCACCCCCTGAAGTCACAAGAAAGACATGCACTACTCCCAAGTCACAGAAAACAGGAAAAGAACATTTGTCCAAAGAAAATCATGATGATGATGATGATGATGATGCCCTTTCTGTTTCACATCTAATTACTGGGCAATAGCTATGGTATTTAATTCAATTCATATTAGATATGAGAAATTGCAGGTGTGGAGGGAATGCAAATTGAATGAAATACATTCAGTTTCTCAGATGTACTATGTTCAGTCCAAGTCAAGTCTTACCAACTGTGGCTGCAGAATGAACAAAATGGAATCTACATGCTCATCATCACATACAAGAGAAATGCATACATATCACATACATATACCTATGTATATGTAATACCTATATAAAATACATATATAAAGAAAAATCCAGCACAAATACTCCAATTCACAGGCATGATATTCACTACAAAAACAGATTTTCCCATGTAGACTATTGCAATGGTAAAAAGCTGTTGCTAAAATAATTAGTAATTAGTAATTAAAAATTACTAATTAAAAAGTAATTAGATTACATATAGTCTAACCATCATAGAGCTAATCTATATTTTAGATAATAAATTGTTTACACTATGTTGTCAAGTACAGACTGGAAGCCTCATATCTGCTTACAATCTTCCCTTCCTCAGAACCAACATGTTTATTTTTCTTGTGTTTCCATGCAAAAGGCAGGCCAGGCGAAAGGGCAGCTCTGAGGTGTCATGGACGTGCGTCTCCAGTAGAGGGCAGGAGCAGGAACAGCTGGTGGACGGTGGTATCCAATTAAACTCTGGGCTAGCGGTTCCCAACCTTCCCACCTAGACCTTGGACCAGGGAACGTTAATGCCTGTGGCAGTGGATTTTGGGAGAGCATGATGCCCTAAACATGATGTCCAGGTTTAGAGACAGACATCCATGTGGATATTCCTTGCGGGGACTCCAACTTTTAGCAGAGACACTTGATGCATAGAATACTTGGCATCTTGGCCACACAGAGACCCATCTGTCACAATGGCATCCTGCCTATTTCAAAGTTGCTTAGATCTTTTCAGCAAGGCATAGATGCCAGGCAGGAGTGGCTCTTCATGGGGAGTCGGTATAAAACTGCAAGTGTCATCTCTTCTACAGGAATATCTTCCCTCCCGCCAGTCCCATCCCTGGTCCAGCTCCTTGCAAGAGCTACACCTGTTGCCACTTTTTCATAGAATACACTAGATTTGCCCTGGAAAGGCAAAGCCAGCACTTCAAATTAGGTTCAGATGCCAAAAAAGACAGGTGGTGCTTCAGCAGGCGTCTGATGAAGTCAGGAAGATAACTCAGGGCATAAAAATGTTTTTATAAAAGAAAGTAGAGTCCTCTCCATGGGAGCATTCTGAGGCAGCTCCATAGATGACCACAATTACAGAACTAAACAGAATTTTAGCACATTAGGACTACAAGAACATGGGGTAGTATCACATTAAGAACTGCTCTTAACATCAGCAGATACTGTGGACAATGTTTACGGAAACTTTTAAATATGGCACAACCCTTTAAAAAAGTATTATGGCTATAGATGCAGAGTGTGTTGGAACACATATGCACACATAAATATGGCCTTTATTCACATTAAATCAATGAAGATGGTTTTGTTCAATTTGAAAAGTATGCTTCCTTTCTTCCTCATTGAAATATGAAAACTAAATGCAGTAGTTTAGAATGAGAAAATGCATGTGACATTGCCCTGCTCAATAAATGTGAGAAGTTGAAAATATCAGATCATCCTACTTGGGAAACTCTGTAGTAATAACCTCCAATAAAAATACTTTACATAAAAAGTCTAGGAATTTTCTTTACAAATGATTTTATTTAACCAAGTGTAAGGCACCTTAACTATTGTGATATTGCAAAGAATACATATGTATCAAGGTTCATATTTTAACAAAGTGACAGCTAGATGCTAACCTAGGCCTTACCATATTAACATTAAAACAAGATAATGCATTCAACAGAAACCCTGAGAATATTTTACTCTTGCAAGAAATGACAGAAAGGTATCCTTTGTCAACATCACAGTTTTTTGCTGGTGATAGATACCAGCATCATGTCAACAGGGTGTGAGACATTTCATGAGGCCTCCCCAGGTGTTCAGGGTTCAGTCGGTTCATTAGTTCATTCTTACATTGCTATAGAGAACTACCTGAGACTGAGTAATTTTTGAAGAAGAGAGGTTTAATTGGCTCATGGTTCTGCAGGAAACTTACAATCATTGTGGAAGGTGAAGGAGAAGCTGGCATGTCCTACTTAGCTGGAGCAGGAGGAAAGAGAGTGAAAGGGGAAGTGCTACATACTTTAAAATAAGCAGATCTCCTGAGAACTCTATCACGAGACGGCACCAGGGGGGATGGTGCTAAATGATTAGAAACACCCCTGTGATTCAATCCCCTTCCACCAGGCCCCACCTCCAACACTGGGATTACAATTCAACATGAGATTTGGGTGGGGACTTAGAGACAAACTCTGTCAGTAGGGCCCCTGGAATGTGACTCTCTACAGAACAAGGATGCCAGGTTCACAATCAATAACAATAAAATCCAGAATATGAAAAGGGCTGCAAGATAGGACCAGAGTGTGGCAGTCCTTGAGACAGAGGAAGAGATTTCCAAAGATTATAACATTTCAGATGGGCATGGAAGGCTAGGTACACTTCAGAACAGGTAACTGCTCTTATGGCATTTACAGTCAGAAATTGATATAGAAAATATGCTAAGATCTGTTTGGGAGAGTATTGCTACTGTGTGTGATAACAAAGCTGAAATGACAGAAATATCACTTGTAAAATAATACTAGACTTTGTGATATTTGAAGTCTTTCCTATTTCTCTGATTTTATATAAGTTACCCCTACTAAAAACATAAAAGCATTTATTCTGTTAAAAAAACTGTCCGGCCAGGTGCGGTGGCTCACGTCTGTAATCCCAGCACTTTGGGAGGTTGAGGCGGGGGGATCATCTGAGGTCAGGAGTTCAAGACCAGCTTGACCAACATGGAGAAACCCCATCCCTACCTGGGAGGCAGAGGTTGCAGTGAGCCGAGATCTTGCCATTGCACTCCAGCCAGGGCAACAAGAGAGAAACTCCATATCAAAAAAATAAAAAGAAAAAAAGAAAATTGCCGCAAAAAAATTCTTTCTTTGAATGAAATCCTGTGTTGGTGTCGGTGACTCCTGAGGGTTCAAGGACATCACTCAAGGCCCCTTCCATGCACAACACGTATGGGCTTTCTGAGACAGACTTATTTTGTATTTATGAGCTTCAAAACTCATAGAGTGTATTCTCTTTTCTCTCTTTTTGTGGAAATCTCAGAGCAAAAAGTAGGTGTTCCTCCCAGACTCAGACCTTTGTGCTCATTCCTACAGGACACCCTCCTCTTCTCCTTTTGCTAATCCACTTTGACCTCATTACCCATGGTCTAACTTACTGCACAATGTGTATGTCTGCTCAAATATTTATTAGAAAAGGGACAGGGATATAAACGTAAAAAAGCCAACTTCCAATGTCCAGACAAGCACTGTGAAGTTGTGCTTTAAAAAGACACACAGGTGAAAAGGGATAGCTGAATCAGGTCACTTCAGATTGATAAAACTTTTCTTTCTTTCCTCAGTCTCAATATTTCAGTGAAATAAATTTATTTGAATGATACATTTTCATAATTTCACCAAGAACTTTCCACTAATAATTTCCACACATATGTGCAGGTATGTGCATGTGGAATTTTAAATTACGTATAAACACACTTGTGAATATGTATGTGTTTGTACATATATGCAGATATATATCATTTTTGCAATCACCACACACAGATACACCTACATGTGTAATTTTTAAAAGAGTTTTTAAAAGGGTATTGAAGTTCTGGGTGGTGTGTATATGTTTGGTTTATTTTCTTTTTCTTTTGTTATTACAACTTGAATTGTTTGGGCACCTAAAATATATGGACCAAAAGATAAGCCATTTAGATGCAGGGATGAATATAACAGAGCCATTGATTTCAGTGAGGCAATAGTTTAACAGAGAAAATCATGATTATGTAAAATGTCATGCCTTACTTCTGTAAAGTTAGCACAGACACATAGTTAAAATCTCTAACGTAAAATTAAAATCCTATAAAATTAAAACATACTTGAAATTAAAACACTTTGTAATTTACTCACAGCTATAATTCAGAAATAATCTCTTGTCCAAGAAAAAAAAAATAGTTCTGCCAATTAGAATATATTTAGAAGCACAGGTTAGATGTAAATGTTCAATTCTTTCTTACCATGAAACTTTGCTGGTACTTAAAATTTGGCAAAAATAAATAATCTAATAAATTTGATTCATTAGAACTATGACCAGAATTTTCAATATAGTAACAAAAATTAATGGCGATTTAATGTACATCATCTATGAGCCATTCCATGGCTATTTAATGCATGTTATCAATTATTTTGCTAGAAAGTGAAAGTCTGCATTAGCTCCAGATCATTCATAAAATATTGACATAAAAAGAAATGATTCAATATCTAATACTGTAAATGTAGTGACACCTTCTACCATAATATGAAAGGTTCAATACCAATGCTCTAATACATTGTATTACTAATAAACATAGTAGGTGTGAATCTGTCCCCTCTAAAATCTGAGTGTTACCAACATGATAGTATTGAGAGCAGGGCCTAGAAGAGGTAATTAGGCTGTGCTGGCTTCTCTCTTGAGTGCAGTAGGTTCCCTTATTAAAAAAGGGCTTGACCTGGAGTTCATTCCCTTTTGCCCTTTCATCTTCCTCCCTGTGAAAGCAGAACATTCCTTCCCTCCAGAAGATACAGCAACAAGGTATTCTCTTGGAAGCAGAGAACAGCCCTCGACAGACCCCAGAACTGCCAGTGCCTTGATCTTGGACTTCCCAGCTTCCAGAACCATGAGAAATACATTTCTGTTCTCCATAAATTAGCCCAAGGTATTGTGTTGCAGTACCCCAAAAGAGTTAAGACAGTAGAGGAAAATAAAATGAAAAAGACAAATAGAAGACAATGTTGAGATCAATCAAGGTAGGTTATCATGAAAATTCCTACCTTGTATCTGTAATATTTATAATGTTGAGTAAATGAATTTTCTAAGAATCTTATGCTAATGAACCAAACGGGTCAGGGTCTTCACCCCCAAGTCTACTCAAACTTATTCTAGATAGTATTATATTTATAAATGGCCGAAATGAGTGACTCAAGTCAGTTCAAGATTTCTTGAGTCTACACACAGGAAAATTAGAATATTAATAACAAAGTGTTTAGAGAGCAAATGCATACTGGAAATGCTGGCAGTATAAATCTAGGGAATTCAGTCATATCTTGAAAATGAGTTTAATAAAATTAGTTTTCAAAAGGAAAATATATGTCTGCAACAAGATAATTTGTCTCAGGAATCAAGGATTTAGTTACTGAGGACCTCTTCTCAGAAATTACGATGGTGGGTCAGGCGTGGTGGCACACATCTGTAATCCCAGCACTTCGGGAGGCTGAGGCAAGTGGATCACCTGAGGTCAGGAGTTCAAGACGAGCCTGACCCACATGGTGAAACCCCATATCTACTAAATCCAAAAAATTAGGCACACGTGGGTGATGCATGCCTGTAATCCCAGCGACTTGGGAGGCTGAGGCAGGAAAATCGCTTGAACCCAGGAGGCAGAGGTTGCAGTGAGCCAAGACTGTGCCATTGCACTCCAGCCTGGGTAACAAGAACAAAACTCTGTCAAAAAAAGAAATAAAGAAAAAGGAGAGGAGAGGAGAGGCGAGGGGAGGGGGAGGGGAGGAGGGAAGAAATTATAATGGTGATCTATGGTAATCTAGGGTCAGAAAGAGCCAATTTTAAGTGACTTGTTCCTTCCCTCTCACACTCCATTCAGAAACCTCATCCACCAGCCAGAGGCAACATTTATAGTCAGCCAATCTGAGTGGGGGTACTAAACACATTTTATATTATAAGGGTATACTCAAGAAAATTCCAATTCCATTATAAATTTGGTTTTAATCTTCATAAGCTATGTCAAAAATTACTATTATTTAATATAAAACACGTATAAAGTGAATTAATGGGAGTTTATGTTTTTTAAGATCATTTTAAAGATAATGTCTTTATACTGTCCCCTGAAAACACAGTATTCTCTGTATGTAAATTTGTGATAATATAATCATTATACACTTGTTAAAATGACACTTTATACTGTAAACATAGAAATTGAGATGCTTATTAACATACAATGAATATTTTCCAAAATACATTTTATTTTACTCAAGTAATAGAAGGATAATGAATAAATGTTAATTATCCACAGAAGTGATGGATGTGTGTGTGTCTGTGTGTGTGTGTGTGTGTGTGTGTGTGTGTGTATACAGGAATGTATATGTAATGTTTACTCGCCCTAAGAGAAAATGTGTTTCTTGTTGTTCTGAATAATTAGTCTTCTCCACCAGCCATGTTTTTCTTATATGTTGTTTTCACAGATCATAGCGAGAGGACTTTTTAAAAGTTCAAGAGAACGTTACTCAATCTGGGAGAATACCCACGAGTGACTGTATTCACTCAGAATTGAACCTTTCATTCAAGAAGTCGCCTCCAGCCTTTTGAACGTACTCTCGCATCTGTCTGGAATACTTGCCCTCTTCCCTCAGCCACATTTGCTTCAGTTCCAATCTTGCAATTTCCTTCCTATGAAAAGCCTTTCCAGAATCCCCCACCATGGATAAACTACCCTCTTTGCTTGTACCCAGAGCACCCGACCTTTTGTAATCATGATCCAGTAAGACACTCTGGTGAGATTACCCATTGCCTTGCAGGTTATCTCCCACCAGAGAGTACATTCCAGAAGGGGTCAGGTAGTGCATGCCTGTGCGTGCATGCATGTCTGTGTTTTTTGTTTTGTTTTGTTTTTGTTCTTACTGTCCCTTGAGTTCTAATGGCAGAGGATACTCACACTGAATGTGCTATGGTTAAATGTGTAAACAAACGTCAAAGATTCTTGCTGTTTAATGTTTCCTTGTCCCAGTCCATCTCTACCTAGCACTTCTGATTATGCATGCTTATACACCCACAGTATTTTACCAAATTCTGTTTTACTTGAGAAAAATCAGAAATTAAAGGTCAAATGACATTTAACAATAAGAACTTCTAATAACTTGATATTATCGCTTTTAGGTCTTCTTCCTATCTTAAAATTTGACACATTTTAAATTTCCTGGCAAATAATTTACACCCTCTCAGTTTTTAAGTGCACATGTTAAATTTGTTTTCTATAAAAGAAATTGATAGAGCTCATGAGAGAAGCTATGCAAATATAAGCAGCAACACATCTTGTCCACAGTTCACATGGTGCAGTCTGAATAATTGCTCTGAGAACACCTGCAGACCTTCAGAAGACAGACCATTGCGTTATATCCATTCTGTGTTCTCACACTCCCAGACTGTCAGAGGGTGTAAGGGAGGCTACTAAAGGACACCAATGTCACCCCAGTAAGTGTTTTCTCCTACACAAGTAAATGACTTGAAGAATTCCTTTATTAAGTTTTTCCTCATGCTCAAGTCTTAACTGGCATCTTCTCTCAGCCTCAAAAGAGTCTCTCACTCCCTTGAATCTTCTTCTTATTCCTAGTCTTGGTATATACGCATATTACCCACTTTCCATCCCAGAAATCTCACATTAGTATGTACAGTAATAGTTCCCCGCATCCACCTTGGCTAGATAGGATGCTGCCACTCAGGCGTAACTCCAAGAATTTTAAAACTTAGGTGAACCATCTTAAAATTGATTTGAAATAAAGGGATGTCAATTATACTAGCATGGAATTAGGATAAATATTTTAAAATATATACCATCAATTTTTTAGTTTTAGATGACCACCACCATTTTCTTTGAATAGTTACATAGTAGTAGATACAAGTGTCCATTCATTTAACAGCTGTCCTTTCTTCTGCCCCTTCACCCTTGTCTCACTCTTGCCTCATCCTCAAACGCAATGTGAGTTGATGCTTTTGTATTGGTTAGGAGAATGAACACTTACTTCTTAAAGGGTTAGTGTATATTTTTAAATAACTTAAAGAGTGTAACTGGATTGTTTGCAACTTAAAGGATAAGTGTTGAAGGGGATGGATATCCATTCTCCATGATATGTTTATTTCACATTGCATGCCTCTGTCAAAACTTCTCATGTTCCCTATATATATAATAGGCCATATTATACACACACACACACACACACACACACTCTCTCTCTCTCTCTCCTCACACACACACACATGCAATGTGTCCACATAACTTAAAAATAAATGTAAAATGTAACATGAAGCCCCTTGTGATGACCTCACAGAGTTTAAACATGTATACTCTCCACTTGTATTCTGTATTGCTTCCTGCACTTTCACATTCTCCCCTGATATACCTATCCATGGAAAACACTCAGTGGGACTATCAGTGCCTATGAGTCAGGATGATTAAGAAATTTACCAAGTCACCTTAGGGAAGTCATTCTATTACACATCTCCAAGATTCAGTGTTCCAATGGTGGAAAATAATATAATATCTCCAATAGCGAGTTTTCAATAACAATCAAATCAGATGATGAAGAAGTAACTGTCCCATAAACTACAGGCAGTATAGAAACTTTATCTGTATAGGTTTCATTGCTTTGGGTTCTGTGGGAGGAAAGAAAGTAGCTTAGCACGCTACTTTCAACCTTGGATCTGAATCATCCTTTGGTAGTTTAAGCAAGTTTTATCATAGAATTCATTTTTGTCCTCTGTCACATCTCAGCTTGCTTGAAGTCTCAATCACCGTAGGAGGAAAAGTGATGAACTAGACAAGCTTCTGCCCTCACGATTCTGACAACACAAATCAGGCAGCCAGGCTCACAAACACAACTCCAGACATGCTATGTTGAATAGGGAATTTACAATCTGTTAGAACAAATGCATGATCCACTGTGAGTTTTGGTCATGTAAGTTTTATTTTCATCTATGTGACCAGGATAAGAAAGTTGCAGTTTCTTATCATCTTAGTAAGATAATTTCATCTCAATATCCTAATTATGTTCATGTGAAATGAATTTTCCTCTCAAGAATTTGAACGTTTTCTGTTCTTTTTTTATGGAACTAAAAACTATCTATATGGTATTTTCAATAAAAGATTTAATAGTAAACGTAATGTAAAACCTACAAAGAACTTCTATAAATATAACATTATAAATCACTCAAACTTTTTTCTTTTTTTTTTTTTTTTTTTTGAGATAGAGTCTCACTCTGTTTCCCAGGCTGGTGTGCAGTGGCGAGATCTCGGCCCACTGTGGCCTCCGCCTCCTGGGTTCAAGGGCGTCTCCTGCCTCAGCCTCCTGAGTAGCTGGGACTACAGGTGGCTGTCACCACGTCCAGCTAATTTTTGAATTTTTAGTAGAGATGAGGTTTCACCATATTGCCTAGGTTGGTCCCTGACCTTGTGATCCACCCACCTCGGCCTCCTAAAATGCTGGGATTACAGGTATGAGCCACTGTGCCTGGCCCAAACTTTTTGACATATTTATCATATTGTTTCCATTTGTCAAATTAAGATTATTATGGTGAAGGAAGAAAATATTTTTCCCAAGTTTCCCCAACCAGCGAAAGACAAAACTGAGATTTGAACCCAATTCTTACTCTCTTCAAATCCCATCTCTTTTTTTGTAATATGAAATCATCTTTGCATCCACCGTGGTGTTTACATTGCACAAACACATCCAGTGAAAATTTCTGGAAGGAATGAGTGAGTAACTTGAATTACTACATAACTCATATAGTTAGGGTTGTTAGCAAGCATATTTGAATATATGACATATCAAAGCCAAGATAATAATATGTTAAAGTGAATCCTAACAAGACAGAATGGACTCTCATTTTAAGTCTTTCTGATAGTTTATTCCCTGAGCAGCAAACACAAGGAAGGACAATATTAACAGGATTTTAGCACAGAACGAAACATGGTCAATATCAGTTTTATGATTTTTTTGTAGCATAGCCCACTTTTGGTTCTGGATAGGGACTCAAGAGTTCAACTTGAGGGTTAATTTCCAGACACAATTTTGACTGGGTCATGTGTTCTTTGTCACATGATTCCTGTTTTAACCTGATATTTTTTTAGAAGTTAAATTAACACGTGGCATTTTGTACAAATAATCTAAAATATACCTTTCCTATGAATTTACTGTTAATCATTTCAAAATCAACTATGAAAAGTTTAAAATGCAGTAATTTCTAGTATTGTGTTTTTTATTCTGAAACATAGGTATGTGTCTGGGATTTTCTAATTATAAAGTGGCATTCTGTTACGCTCAGGATGCAAAATATATCCTTTATTTCCCTGAACATTTAATGCATTTCCAGCCAGAGATTTATATTTTTATTTTCCTATTAGAGTTTTAGCACTTTATTCTTTCCAGGTTACATTTGATGAGTTCACAAGTGAGAGCTCATAAACCAATCTAAATAAATAAACAAATACACATTTTAAAAGTGGACTTAATGTTTTGAATTGTTTTTTATTAAAAAACGTATTTTATTATATCAGTGCTGATATTCGTGAGGCTGCCATATCATAAATCCAAAGGACAGCCCAGCCTATCAAGTCTGAAATATTTAAATTGCAGGGTAAAGAAAGAGGTTGCTATTACTTTTATTTTTTCTTGTGGATAAAATGAATAAATGGATGTATGACAGACGTAAACATGAATTTGTTTTTGGTTCTAACTAAAGGAGGTAATAAAACACCTATAATTTTGTGTAATAGCCTTTGCTCTGACTCTGCCATGAACTCTCTATCTTTATAATAATTTCCGTATTTGTGAGATCTATGTGTTTGGCCATGTAATTCTCTCAAACTTAATATTGGCACTTGCGTCTACTAAAAAATTTGGAATCTCAAAACAGTATAATTTTTCTATGTTAACGTATAAATACTAGTTATTGTTTTGGTTTTAATTAACCCCATTATTTAGGTACGGATATGATATAGGCTTGCAAAAAAACAAACTCAAATAATAAAGAAAATATAGAATAAAAAGCATGTATATATCTCCTTAATCCTTAATTTCCCTGTTAAAAAATATGACCAGTATTTTTCTATATATATATATTTTTTGGTCAGTTAATAGAAACAACCTGTACAGGACTTCACAATCTACACTGTCACTTCCATTTTAAATTCACTGACGCTTTCATATCATCTCTCTGTATTGGGACACCTACTACTATTTTGCCTTTGAATACCTGCCTAGCATTCCTCCCTAAACAGTCTGCTATCAAGGAATTTTAAGCTCCTTCCAGATTTTTATATAGTGAGCAAAGATAACTTTTACTTAATTTTTAAACCATTTACTTGGACTCAAGTTTAAAAATAAGAGCATTCAGCTAGAAAACATACTATTTTCACTCATAAAGATTCAAAGCAGTAGGCATCCTGTGTCTAAAAGATATGCTTCAGCATCCCTTTTAGTGAAAAGAATGGGGCTGTGTTATTTGCTTTCAATGCATTATTATTATCGTTGTTGTTGTTGTTGAGACGGAGTCTCACTCTGCTGCACCAGGCTAGAAAGCAATGATGCAAACTCAGCTCACCACAACCTCCCCCCTCCCAGGTTCAAGCAATTTCCTGCTAACTTTTGTACTTTTAGTAGAGATGGGGTTTCACCAGCTCAGCCAGGCTGGTCTCAGACTCGTGACTTCCAGTGATCTACCCGCCTCCCAAAGTGCTGGGATTACAGGCATGAGCCACCAAGTCCAGCCAAATCCATTATTTAATCTGATCTTAGCATAAATCCCTGCCAACCTGCCCCAGCAACTGCCAGTGAGGCGCAGTGTGAAAGCTTCATGAAGGACTCAAGAATTGAGTCTTGGGGCTCAAGACTTTGCCTTGTATCTGAGCTTGGTGATGCTAGTTCTTTTTTTCAGAGAGTAAGTGAGTTAGAACAGAGAAACAACTGGCATGTAAGAGTTATGCCTTAGTAATTAATTCTTAGAGATTCTTCGTGGCATCCTAAAATGATGAAAGACAACAGGCAGGGCATTTACACTGTTACAATTACTCAGCTAAGTGGTGATGAGTCTGTGAACTAGGGCTAAGGGAGTAGATATGTCAGGTGATACTTACCTGCAAGATAACATAAATAGAACTGGGCAGATGCATTTATCCATTTGCTCACACCGAAACCTTGGATTCCAACTTGGCTTCTCTCCTGTTCACACTCACCAGCAAATCCTGCAAACTCTACCTTCAGGACGTACCCAGACTCCCACCAAGATTCTCCAAAGATCCCACCCTTGTTCTGTCCACCAGCTGTCTCTAATGGACGAAAATCATTTTCCAAGTGTTTTTCACATTACATCTCCAGTGATTCTTTCAAACCTAAGTCCGTGTAAAACTCTGCCATCACACCCCACATCATCAGAGGCAAAAGTAGAAATCCTTCCTCGATACAGGATGCTTCCCAGGCCTGGCTCCTGTTACCTCTCTGAGCTCTCTTCTCAGCCCTCGTCCCTCAGCCTGCTTTGCTATGCCACCCCAGCCTCTGCTCACATGGGACCCACCTCTAGACTTTCCCATTGCCATTGACACTGCCTGGAATGCCCATCACCATGAAGCCAACCAGCGTATCTTTCTTCCACTGGATTTCAGCTCAAACCCCCCTTATCAGAATAAACTGTCCTGATCCCCTGTATGTGCACGATCTCCCATATTTTTCTTTGGAGTTTTTATCAGCATCTGATATCACTGCATGTGGTTATTTAGTTATTTAATATTTTCTCGGACTCTGAAAGAGCAGGGACCTTCCCTGGTTGTCACTGATACATCTGTAACTACTAAAATTGTTCCAAGTGCACTGTAGGGGCTCAGAGATATTTACCAAATAAATATGTGAGCCTGAGCAAGTTACTGGCCCTTCTGAACTTCAGCTTCTTCTCTATGAAATAACAATTCTAATTCTAGTCATCAGAGAAGCTCCTGCAAGGGAAACGTGAGCACGTGGGGACACAATGAGAAGGCAGCTGTCTACAAGCCAGTGAGGAAAGCTGCAGGGAACCAAACCTGCAGACACCTTCCCTGTGGACGTCCAGCCTACAGAACTATGGGTAATAAACTTCTGCTCTTTAAGCTGCCTACCCTATCACAGTTTGTTATGGCAGCGCCAGCAAAGGACTAAAATTACTAAAGGACTCCTCCAAAATAACAGATATTGAAGAAATAGGCATTTCTATTAGAAGTTTAATTCACAAAGATATATATATATACACACACATATATATAACTATGCATAGGATGGTGAAATATGAGATTTTGGATATTTCATGGAAATCCTGTCTTGATATTTCAGAAGTACTAGGTAACACTAATCTCCAAGTGTGTTTAGTACATTTGTCTACTAACGATGAAATAATTTGTCACAATTTTCTTCTGATTCATCTAACTAACACATCATTCTACACATCTCCCAGAAGCCTTCAGCTTCTATTTTTTTTCTAGAGCCCACACTTCACAAATGGGGTGACATTAACCCTAAGCCATGGTTATTATAAGCCACAGGAGAAGATGGGGAGAGAGAGAATGCAGCCACCTCCACAACCACATTCCTTCACTGCCAAAAACATCACCATTGGCAGATTTAAGTTTTTACAAAGGCATTTGGCACCAGAGTATCAGCAAACTCTACAGCTACTGTACTAAAAGTATATTGCAAGAGCTAATTTAGCTCCTAAGTGAAGCTACAGTTGGCTGTTGTGAGGTCAGGAATTTTAACATTTTATTAACATTAAGCACCGATGAGGTGAATGAAGAAAGTGGGGGAGGTGCACACAGGGCAGAAGCAAACCCATGGGGACAAGGAAGAATAGCTTCTTTCTCGCCCTTGCTCTGTTCCTTTCTTTTGCATGACCTTACATCCATTGCTTTAATTGGTTTAGGTTCTAGATTCGTAAAACATAAAATGTAGGCACGGACAGATGTTCTCCAGTTCCAATACGCAATCAATGTCCTTTCATATGTTAGGCGTCTTGTGCTAATTAATCATACAAATATTAAAACAAAATTTATTTCATGTAAAAAGTATAACGTGCAATTGGTGCGATATCAACACCAATTCTGACCACTGTAATAATGTAATTGTGATTTCATTCAAATGCACATACACAAACACACACACACACACAAATATACACATATATGTGCACATATCATTTTAAGTAGGCTCTTAAAGAGAAATTTGACATACTGTTAGTTTATTAGTTTACTCAGCACAGCTGTGCTGAAAATTGTTAGCAACTACAGCCGAGCATACAGCTGAGTAAGCCAATTCCTCGCAGGAGCATATATTCTATCTAGTTTAAGCTCCCCTGCTAGGATTGGCAAGGATAGAACACAATTACATTTATCACCTGTCTCTCCAAAGACTAGTTCCTGCCAAAGCCAGAAACATTAATATTTCCTACCCCAGGTATCAATTTTTAGGTCATTTAGATTGTGGATAATACTATATAATTGTTAGTTTTAGATACAAAAGGTTACCAGGTGCTAGAAAGTGTTAAAAGTATATAAAGTAAGGAAAGTAATTTCAGCTGTGAAATTTCCATTTATTTGACCTGCGACCATTGTACATACAGGACAGATCTTAACTTCTCAATAAAGGTTTCCCAGAATCACTCTATGTCTAGTTTTCTGTATCCCACCATCTAAAACGGAGCTTGCCATTGCACAAAATCTGAAATTTACAGAAGCTTATGGAACGTTGATTTAAAAATAAAAACAGTTAAGACAATGTATGTACTATCAATAAGAGACATGAGAAAGAGGAAATCTGCCATTACAAATCCTTCACTTATCTGTAGTAATTGGCTTTGAAATTCAGGCAATTATGCAGACACCTTTATTTTCCATTAGCCTGATATGATTGGTTTTATTATGTTTTACCTTAATTTGTGTCTTTCATGGATAAAGTTATTTAAGGCAGTCCTAAAAGATTAAACTATGACTTACTCCCCCTTTTCTTAGAATACTGTTACCTCCTTCAATTTTAAGACTTCTGTATTTAACATTACTTCTGTTATCTCCTTCTGATCAGGACATAGTCCCGCTTCTGTTCGGTAGGGGGAGTAAACAACCCATCCCTTTGATATTAGACATGGCCATGTAACTTGCTTTAGCCAATACTTCGTTATCGGTACTGACTCGAGTCTTTGCTGGCTGGTTACCTTTGGTTGCTATTGTCAAATGCCCAGCCTGCCCACCCTCTGTCCCAGCAATCCTGCAAACACATGTAATCATGGAAACACAGCAATCATGGAAACACATGTAATCATGTAAACACAGCAATCGTGGAAACACATGTAATCATGTAAACACAACAATTGTGGAAACACATGTTGCATATCCATGAGCCAATCAATGCAAGGTGAATGCCCTGGAGGATCACCCAGACGATAGCTGATTTTAACAAAAAAGTCAGGAAACCATTTGTTGCCACACTATAAACCAGCTGTATCCTGCAACCATAAAATAATCTGCCTCCTTTGGAAAAAGGGGTTAGATACCTATTTCTAAGTTTATGCAAAGCAAAACTAAGCAAGATTGAATTACTGAGCTGTTCCCACTACCATCTCCTCATATAAGCAATTTGGAGAAAGTGGCTATCCCAGAAAGGTTGGTGAAGCCCAGAAAGACATTTGTAAGTCTTTTAGCTTGTTAAGAGTGTTAAAATGCAGTATATTTTTAGGGCATTTTCAAAAGTTCAAAGTTTATTTATTGTTATATGGGGATATGTACTTCAGAAATGTTCCCTGGACACTAGTATGCTTATATAAGAAATTCTTGTGTAACATGTATTAGTTACTAAAATTCAGAAAAAATTAAAACCATAATTTGAGAGATTCACGTAGCTATTAATAAATAAAATGCATATTGCTAACGTTTCTATGATACATATCAAACAATAGCATGAATGCATTTATTAATGCAATTTTCATTTGGAATCTTTCAATGTTTAATAACATTTCTGTTGCTTCTAGATAAATTGATTACATCAATAGAGATAACTTTGCTATAATTAAAATTGTAAACTTGGAATTTTCTCCCTTCATTTTATTTTGGGAAGACTTTTAAATATAACTTATCTTGTTAAAAAAAATGCGAATTTTACATAAAATTGTTTTTAAAAGTAACATTTGGTACCAAGCAACTACAAACTTGACATATTTCTAGAAAAAAAAAATACCACTCAAAGTCTGATTTCAGAAACTAGAATATCTGCAGACAGAATTTGTTCCTTCTGGAAGCTGAACACACAAAGACTTCCAAAATCTTTCTGGCAGTGTGTCTTAAAGATAAATAATCTACTACCTCATCAAGGCCTAGTTCAATTAAAATGAGACACAAATGAAAGTATTCAGCTAGCAGCTAATTGAAAATAAAGCTTGTGACACGTGCTTTTGTCTTAGAAAATGATAGTGCAGGATTTTGGTAAATAGACCCAACAGGGTAGCAAATTGACGTGTTTCTATGCAGCTTCAGGACACACTGGTAAAGGCTACAAGAATGAGTGACATATTAAACACCAGCAGCACACCATGTGCTGGCAAGAAGTGATCAGTCTTAAGTACCATCCTTGAAATAACCCAAGCTTAAATTGATGTAAAGGTACATTTTAAATATTTAATAGAGTTTTCCCCCTTCCATTAGGCTCCCTGGTTCAAATATCCAACTACAGATCCTGTCAATTCCTCAAACATAGGAAGATGCAATGTTAATTTTTTCCTATGGTTTAAAATTGCTGCCTAATAGTGAATTAAGTTGTTATAGATACATACTATGTATTTCACCAAAATGCAGGAATTGAAGATGGGATTATAAAATAAACTTACAGTAAACATTTCTCTTTGCTGGTGAGTTAAAAGATGTTCTTTTTAACTTCAAGGAATCAGGTAATCAATAGCACTTTCTTTTGCTGCTGGAAGTATTTAATCACCTTACATACTTTTAAGGATCTATTCTCTATCTGGTATATGTTTTTTTTTTTTTTTTACTTTTTTTTGTTGTTGTTGTTGCACTAACTATACTATTTATTCATTTTGTAATGGACTTTATTTTCTTTTTTTTTATTGCATTTTAGGTTTGGGGGTACATGTGAAGAACATGGAAGATTGTTGCATAGGTACACACATGGCAGTGTGATTTGCTGCCTTCCTCCCCCATCACCTATATCTGGCATTTCTCTTTCTTTCCCTTCCTTCCTTCCATGCTCGCTCCCTCCCTGTCTTCTTTCTTCTTAACCATGTTTTCCCACTAAGTATGTTATGATGGCACTAGTAAATTTTAGAAAAGCAACAGCAACAGTCACTCAGAGGAACACAATCTGTCCAGCTGTATAATCATGCATTAATATGCCGTTTAAATATAGTATCCCCCCATTTTGGTAAATTGTAAGTGCTGCTGCCTCCTCACCATCTGTTCTTATGGAAAAAAAGTCATATTTTGGGTCTTTGTGTCAAGATAAAGAAAATTAATTTCAAAACCAACAAGGAGAGAACTGTTAGTGCAGAAGGTAAGTAAATGCCAGCAGTTGCTCTGTGACTTCAAGACAGAGAAAAACACTTTTGGAAAGTTGCACTTCAATACTTTTAATATCGGAGGTTTTGCAGCAAGCTTCTCCAGCACCAAGTGCAGACCGCACATCCACAATGTACTTTCTGAGTGCCTGTGAAATGAATGGATAGATGAAAGGATGGCTGTGCGTGCACAGATGGTGGTGAGAAGACATACTAACTTATGAATACAACTATCTTCAATCCTTCCTTCCTCTCTTTCTTCTTAAAGGATCTGGATGTGAGGCCCATACATTTATGTTGATTAAAAATTATTGCTATAGATGTTTACAAAGATAAATTTAGGCAGAGAAGCATCATTTCAAGTAGGGTTTTCATTTGTTACATTTGAAAATTTCATTAGCCAGATTCACAATGTATTCTTCTTTGCCCACACAGTCACTCTCAACGCAACCGTTACTTAAGTTTGTTCATTTTTTGTTTTTTAAATAAATGAAGGTTTTGATAAAGAGATAAATGTGTTCTAGCATGAGTGCAAAGAAGATATCCATAAACTAAGAGCTTTAAGGCAGCAGCAGTGAGCACCAGGGAGAGACCTTTGACAAGACACCCCTGGCCAGCGACTCTGAGAAGAGGCCAGGCTAACAAGAAACAGAAGATGCTGCCTGAGCTCAGGAGCAAAGCTCCTCCAACACTTTTACCCAGACATCCCCCAAAGCAGAAAAGAATAAATATTTCCCCACGGGATGCTTTTGGAGAGTTCAACACCCAGCTGCCCATATCAACATCCACCTTGTTTTGCAGCCCTATGTTTTAAGTTTAGAATTATTTGTATAGATATGAAAAAATTGTTTTATGAAGCCATCAAGTAAGAGTAATCATTCAGGAAGGCATTCTGTCATTTTCATGTAGTTTTGCAAAGCTCTAGCTTGTGTTCACAGAAACACTCCACTGAGTTAGATAAACTACAAAGAGTTTATCAGAGAGGGCTGCCAGGGACCTTGAGCTGACTTGAGTTGCTACTAGCAACAAGACGGAGACTACAACATGGACACAGAAAGTGACTCAGGCCTAAAATAATGTCTACCTTTTTAGTTTTCATTCATCTACTTATTTATATATCATGTATTTATTTATTGATCAATAATTGATTGACCTATCATCTAGATCTATCTACTTATAATCTATCAATCAGTTATCATCCATCTATCATTTATCTATACCTACCTATCCTATAGGTATCATCTGTCAATCATTTGTCTATCAGTCATCTATTATCTATAAACCTACCTATCATGTATCAATAACCTATCATCCATCCATCAATCAATCATCTACCTAACTAAACTATCTACTTCTCATGTATTAATCAGCTATTATCCACCCATCTATCAATCATCTATCTATATCCATCTACCTGCCTTTGCTATATGTATCATCTATTAATCATCTGTCTAAATTTATCATCCATCTATCTGTCTATCTATCTATCTAGAACTTAAGGATTTCTATATACACACTTATGCAGATAAACTGTTAAACCCCATTATCACAACAGTCCCCATGATCAGGATTCTGCCTTCGGACCTTATAGCTCACCAATTTCACTATGTATATCAGTCACGTGAGGATTTAAAATTCCCATGCTGTTTCACAGCTCTGCCTTCCCATATGTGGTCCATGGATCCAGAGATCTTCCTGTCCCGTACCTTTCTTCTTCATTTAGCTATCTGCAACCCTGAAATTGTTCCCCATGACTGATCTCAGGCAGAGTTCTCATTAGGAAATGTCCCTGTCATCTCTGGGTGGAGACATCACCCCGTGTGTATCCTTACCTCCTGCACATGCACCTCGAAAGCCCTATCACTCTGTGTTGAAGTTACTGTTCATTTCTAATGCTTGAAGAAAACTAAAAGTTATCAGGAATCAGAAACTAAGTCTTTCAGTGTGAATCCATAAAGCCATGTGTTTCATGAATGAATACAACTCTATAAGATTATGCATTTTTTCTTAATTTCAGTATTTTCAGCAAAAAGTCTATAAGCCTATTTTCATTTACTCTCATTCTCCAAAATGTAGACACACTCTCTCTGGATTATGTCACCATTGTAATTAAAGAGACAAGTTTTACATATTTTTAGGCCTTGTTAGGACTGAGAAATGGCATGTAGGCATTTTGATAGAAGAAAATAAAATCTAAGAAGTTCCTCTGTGATTAGAATGAAGAGGAATACAAGAATAGGAATGGCAACTTGAATGAGTGCTCGGCTTCTTGTTTACTGAAAGCAGATTCAAATGTCTTCACAGGGGAAGCAGCACTCATACAATTTCTGTGCCTTCTTCCTCTTCAACAGGATGCTCCTGGATGCCATGCTGCTGCTCAGAACAGTTAGTACTTACACTGCCTTTTCAGCAGCTTCACGGAAGAATCAGCAAAAACAGCCAGGAATAATAGGAACCCAAAGTGCAATGCATTAGGGAGGGAAGACTTAATCAAAGAAACAGCAAAGGGAAATTGAAATAATCATAGGCAGGCAGTGGAGGTAATTAGTTATAAAAATGGTTTCTGTCCTGTTCCAAATGATCTTTCTTGCTACATCCAGATCCTGAAAATCATGTTAAGTTGAGAGGCAGAAACTACTATACTTCCGTATAATAAAGAATAGTTAATGTGCCCACAGATACTATATCATCAGATAACAGATGTTTTATCTTTGGAATTTTAATTTTAAAATGTGTGCATGAGATAGTGAATAAATAAATAAGGACAGGGGAAAAACTAAAAAAGTAATCAGCCTGGTCAAGGTTTTCAGAGTGGGCAGAGGTGAAATTGTTAAAAATTGAAGATGTGCTCAAATTGATGTAACTATAAAAAAATAAAAAAGAAGGAATTTTGTCCAGAACATCTTACTATTTCAAGACTTTAAAACTTTTCCCATATTTTTCAATTATGCTTCTATTTAATGGATTGTAACTTTGGGAACAAATGTTTGGAGGTAGAAATTTATACGGATTTTAGGTAGACCTACCTGTGAAACACTTTATTTAATACATATGTTAACACTAGATTACATGGGGATGGATTCTAATTAAAGAGCTAGTTATTGACATTATTAAACATTGCCTATGACTAGTAAATATTTCAGTGTAATTCTTTAAACATCAGTGTTAATAGACAGGACCAGATAAAACCCATATTGCAATTGTCTATATGTGTTGCCCCTAAAACATCCTAAAATATGTTAAATGGATTTTTAAAATAAATTTGCTACTAAATAAAAATGACAAAGTCACAAAAAGCACTATTATTTGGACTAAATTTTTTGCTCAAATTATTATTTTCTCTTGTGTTTTATTTTTTTAAAATGATATTTTTGTGGTCTGCTGTGGTGGCTTATGCCTATAATCCTAGCACCTTGGAAGGCCAAGGCTGGAGGATACCTTGAGGCCAGGAGTTGGTGACCAGCCTTGGCAACATAGGAGGACTCTGTATGAAAAATGAAAAATAATTAGCTGGGCATGGTGGCACACATCCTGTAGTCCCAGCTATCCAGGAGGCTGAAGGTGGAGGATTGCTTGAGCCCAGGAATTAAAGGCTGCAGTGAGCTCTGATCCTGCCACTGCAATCCAGCCTGAGCAACAGAGCCAGACCCTGCCAATAAATAAATAAATAAAAGTTTTCCTTTTTTTTTTTTTACATATAAGGAACAATCTGGTGGTATAAACCTATCTTCACTATGGGAGAATATATTCATGGACTCTAGAAGTTACTTTCCACTGTTTGTTTTTGTAAAATAGTAAAAGGACACCTGCTGGGGCTTGATGCAATGTATTCTTTACCGGGAAATATTACAGGTTGAAGAGTTCATACAAAAGTTGTGTTTTCTCTATGATGAATAATACTAAGGCAAGATATTTTCTTAGGTGTTGGATAAAAAGAGATTTACAAAGCACAGAATGATGACAAAAAACAATGGCTAGTAAACTTTACCAAATTCCTCTTTCTGTCAAAGAACAAAGAGAGGAAAAGTCCCCTAAATACCCTGGCAGTGTCATAGTATCTGAAGAAAGTACAAAATAAAAGCACATGAATTATTTCATCTAATTTAAAATAGAGCAGCGGTTTCTTTAGGGGTATGAATGATATCTTGACTTTTAGCCTGAGTAGAATAAGATAAACATGATCTGATCTAGGGAGAAGTTGCTCACACAATGGCATACACACACACATACACACACACTACAAAGTGTCAGAATTTTCATGACACAGAAAATCTACATTCAGAGCTTAAAACTACATATTAACATTACAATTTTCACCTTGTTTTTCATCTTTCCCAAATATCAGCTATCTACTTGTCTAAATTTTGTTTTTATTAATTGTATTTTGTTTTCAAAAGCAGTTTTATTGGCCTTTGTGACTCATCCTCCCTCATGCAGTCTTTGTATTCAAAAATAGAATAATATTAGATCATAAAGTATTAATTTCCAAATGATTAAACTTTTATCCCTTTCAGTGGCAACAAAGAATTTTAAGTTAATAATTAAAATAGGCTGGGTGCGTTGGTTCATGCCTATAATCCCATCACTTTGGGAGGCTGAGGTGGGCTGATCATGAGGTCAAGAGATGAAGCCTATCCCTGGTTAACACGGTGAAACGCCATCTCTACTAAAAGTACAAAAAATTAGCTGAGCATGGTGGCAGGCACCTGTAGTCCCAGCTATTCGGGAGGCTGAGGCAGAAGAATAGCTTGAACCTGGGAGGCAGAAGTTGCAGTGAGCCACTGCACTCCAGCCTGGCAATATAGCGAGACTCTGTCTCAAAAACGAATAAATAAATAAAAAATACCCATTTGTGCACTAACCTCAGAACATAATACAATCGGAGAAATACAGAAAGAGGCAAAACTTTTTTGGGCTACTACTGAAGCTCTGGAGTAGCCCAAAGTCAAGAGTTCTGCCTATTTCTGTATTTCTAGAAATAGATTTCAATAATTTTCAAGACTATATTTGTTGGACTTTGCAGAGTTGGAAATTTGAGAGGAAAAGTTTAACTGAAATGAGTTCATAAATTCAAAATTTCAAAAATTCCAAAAAGGCTTCCCAATACAGCTGTCCTATAGTTTGCACAAATATGACACCATGCCTACTTCTCATGAACAGGTAACATACACACACTCAGTTGTTCTCCAGTAAAAGAGATGAACATTTTCTCAATTTTTTTGACAAATGACTGATTCATTGTATAGACACTTGGTGAGTACCCAGACACTGTGTTGAACAAGTAAGGGATATTCCCTGCCCTCACACAGTTTTCAGTCTTAGGGGAAAACACATATTTGCATAAATATTTATACAAGCACATTTGCATAAACACACAGCTGTAATCAGTGCTTGAACTCCAGCATCAAGCCTCACGATAATGGGGTGGAAGGAAACAGATAATTTGCTCATGGTAAATTTCATATGAAATCTGAGAATGTGAAGGGTAAAAAGTGGGTGGCCTGCATGTCAGGAAGTGCAGGGAAACACTTGCTACCTTTCATCTTTTTGGTACTAGTTAAACAGGTGTAACCGTACAGTGCTGCACAGTGGGTTTTATTTGCATTTTCCTGATAAGTACTGATGTTGAACCTCTTTTCATGTACTTGTTAACCTCTTACACGTCTTCTCTGGAGGAACGTTTATTCTAGCCCTTTGCCCTTGTTTACGTCAGGTTATTTGTTTTCTATTGAGTCATATGAGTTTTTTTGATATGTTTTGTCCATTAACCTCTTATCAGATGCACGGTTTGCAAATGATTTTTTCCTCCTCCATGGGTTGCTCTTCATTATATTATTTCTTTTGTTGTGCAGAAGCTTTTGAGTTGATGCCATTCATTTGTCTATTTTTGCTTCTTGGGGGAAAAGAAAATCCTTGTACACTGTTGGTGGGAATGTAAATCAGTACAGCAATTATGGAAAACTATATGGAGTTTCCTCAAAAAACTAAAAATAGAACTACCATATGATGCAGCAATCCTACTGGGTATGCGTCCAAAGGAGAAGATGTCCATATGTCTTTGCAATATCTGCAAGCTCATGTCTTGAGCAGCATTATTCAGAATAGCCAAGCTATGGAAATGACCTATGGATTCACCTGTGACCACCAACAGGTGAATCGCTAAAGAAACATAATCTATATACCTAATGGAATACTATTCCGCCTTTGAAAAGAAGGAAGTCCTGTCATTTGTGACAATATGAATGAAACAGACATCACAGTGAATAAAATAAGCCAGTCATAGAAAGACAAATATCACATGCTCTCACTTACATGAAATATCTAATAAAGTTGAACTCAATGAAGCAGAGAGTAGAATGGCCATTACCAGAGGCTGGGCGTGGCAAGAAACAGGGAGCTAATGACCAAAGGTTACAAAATTACAGTTAGAGGAAAGGCAAAATTTCAAGAGATCTATTCAACAGCATGGACACAACATATGCAGTATGCAATGTACTGCCTACTTGAAAACTGTCAACAGAGCAGATTTTAAGGGTTCACATCATAAACATCAATCACCATGTGATGTCGCATGTAAGTGAATGAGCTCAACTGAGCAACGCCACAATGTAGATCTGTTTCGAAACATCATGTTGTACACCGTAAATATATACAATTTTTATTTGTCAACTAAAATGTAAATTAAAAAAAAAAAGATTGGGAAAACTTGAAAAGTCTTCAGAGTAGGTTTACTGGGAACATTGGGAAAATGGAAAGACCAATGTGGGCGCACCTCAGTCAGAGAAGGCAAGAGCTGTAGTAGAAGAACCAGGCAGAAAACTTGCCTGTGAATTACCGTGGGCTGCCAGGAAGGTCCTGGCTCCCACCGCGGCAGCAGGGAGGGGTCACAGGAATGTGGAAAGCAATATATTGACTGATCCATTTTTTCTTTAAAAAGATGATCTTGGCCACCCTAGTCCAAGTGTATTTGTGAAGAACAAGAGCAAAAATAGTGTGAGCAGTGAAGGGGCCACTGAATGGAAAATGCAGAATGAAATGATATGGTTTCATTCTGGATTGTTTTCTGATGTGTACATGTAATTTCACATTTTAAAATATGCCAATTAAGTGGAAATATACAATTACGTTACATGAGTTAAGCAAATCCAATTAGATGCAAAAGACGTACTTTTGATTCTCTTTAATTATAAATATACAAGAATTGGGAAGGGCATGGTCTGTGTTCCCAATTTGTTTGCTAACCTAGACACTTGAATTAGCTTTGCAGAAACCAAACTGAAAATGCATCTAGGCAGTATCAGCTAGCCTTCTGAAGTTTAAAGAGGCAGATCAGTGTTTCAATTCTGTTTATTTCTGGGACAAATTCTCACTTAGATATTAGAGGTTCTTACGTTAACACATAAAACAAAGCAACACTTTACAAGGTCAAATCAACCAATTAAAATATGCACGTTTTGCTCACAAAATCTCCAGGGTAGCAGCACAGGTGGTAACACTTCAGCATAAAAATCAGGGGCGAGGAAACATAATCCCTGCACCATATATCAGCTGCCAGTAAGGCTTAGGGGTCATGGTTTACAATTGTTTTTTCTTTGGGTAATGTTGTCACCATTTCTTTATTCTCCGAGAAGAAAAGTGTTTGGGCAATATTTCTTTTACAGTTCATAGATCTACCTGGATTTTTAAAAGGTACTTTTTTCTTAAAGTTCAAGAAACACCTAATAATTTTGTGAGAGAAACAACTATACTTTTCATTTTCTTTTTTATTTTCTTTTTGGTCTAACAGATAAATCATCTTAAACATAATTATATTGAATTTCAGGGTTTGTCTTTTGCCTCTGATTTGGGCCAATTAACTTTACAGTATATTACATTGGATCACCTAATAAATATTAAAATAAAAACAAAAATATGTTAACATTATTTTGTTGTTTCAAAAAGTTATTTTGATGTAATATACTTTGTTCTTGTATAGCATATGCTTTATAATAAATGCTGCATTTTGAGTACTAAAATATTTAAAATAAAAATATTTTCTTCTGATGATCTAAGATATTTATGACCTTCTGTACCAATGGTGTTCATATTAGAAGCCACGTTGTACAGCAAATGTGCCATGATTTCAAAAAAGCAATAATGGATCTTCAACAGTTATCTACATATGTAAGTTGTGGGGTTTTCTTTTGCAGTCTTTGTCAGTTTTTTTTTTTTCATTTTTATCCTGTTCATGGAAACCATCAGTTTTCTTTTTGTAATTTTTACTTTTTTTGAGACAGCCTAGCACTGTCACCCAGGCTGGGGTGCAGTGGCACAATCACAGCTCTCTGCAGCCGTGATCTCTCTTGCTAAAGCAATCCTCTTGCCTCAACCTCCTGAGTAGTTGGGACCACAGACATGTGCCATGTTGCCCTGCTAATTTTCATGTTTTTTTCCCATAGAGACAGGGTCTCCCTGTGTTGCCCAGGATGGTCTTGAACTCTTGAGCTCAAAGCAATCCTCCCACCTCAGCCTACCAAAGTGCTAGGATTGTAGGTGTGAGCCACCACAGTCAGCCCAGTCAGCAATTTGCAAACAGGAGTCTTTATCTGCTTCTTTGAGTGAGTATGCGTTGTTTTTAAACGTCATTTAAATCTGGATTAAATCATTACAGTCTTCAAAATTACCCTGAGCAAATGAGATTGTGTCACTCACCTACTTTAAGAGTCTCTCTTCACTTCTCCTTTTTGCAGCTAACATTCCACAATGGCTAAATATTCTATTCCAATCAAACTGTAATCTAATCCCTATTTATTTTTCAAGTCACTTATTTTCATTCACTATCACTTCCCCACCAACACACACATGTAAACCAGGCTTCACTCTTCTTTTTTCCTTTTTCTGAAACAACTTCCTTCTTCCACCTTGATAAAACTGACTCAGAAGAATTCCTCTGTGAATTCTTGCCTGACTCTGCCAGACAGAATAACCCATTGCTTTCTGGGGGCCCTTGTAGTTCAATGCTTATTTGCTGGGATTACTCTCATCATGCCGTACTGGACGAATTCACAGGTATCTATATCATCCCCATCCAATGGTCATGATGAAGATAATTTTCACATTTTTAAAAATATTTTCACTTATATTTGTTATTTCATTGTTTTAAAATATTTTCCTCTGACTATTAATGAATGCATGGATTAGTAATTCTCACATATTTAAAAGAGTGATTCCACTCTAATGACTAAGTCATCAAGAATTAATGTTCCGGTATATATCTTGCCACTTTTCCCCATCTACCCACCAAATATACACATGTGAGTCACTACATATCACATTGTGATAGACAGTTTGGCAGACACAGACTCAGTGGAGAATCCAATTACCAACCTTAATCAACATAGACAGGGAGAAGTGACGCACACAGACGATATAGCTAGGGAATTAGAAACAGCAACTAAAATGAAGCTGTGATAATATGCGTTAAAGAATTCAAAGAGAGTGGGACCTTTATTTGTATCCAAACCATTCTATGAAAGCTTCTTGGAAAGATATGCACATTGAAACAATGATTTGGATTAGGTTATAGATGATGAGTGTGCATTCAGGATGGAGCTAGCTTAAGATAGTTTCCAAGACAGCAAGGTGCTCTAGGACTCTGTTTAGAGAGTGGCTTTCTTTGAGCAAAACCAAGTCAAGAAATAGTGAGACATGAAAGTAATTGTTTATAATAGATGAAGACAATGACTCCACAGATTTTACAATTTGAAGGAACAGTGGAGGATTAATTTTACTTCTAATCAATTAGTAAGCTCTTCATTACGTATAACTTTTTCAAAGCTAATTTGCACTCTATTTGAAAACCACCACTTCTCTGTAACCAATTACCTTCACAAATACCTTTAAATAATTATAAAAACATGCCTCATATATCAAATAAACATGCTGCTATGACTTATACAATGCTATCCAGGTGAGCCTCTCTAGAACTTTGCAGACTGAGTCATATATCTGTTTCACATGTCATTCCTAAAAACATTTGAAGATACCTATCATGATATGATAGGCAAAGGACTTTGGTTCATCACTTGTCTAGAAAATTGCCTGTTAGAAACAATCCCTTATTAACAAAGATTTGACAGCATCATTATTCAGAATAAATCAAAGCCAAGAAATAATCAGAAATAAGTGTAACCGCCAAAAACTCTTAAAGGTGTACAGAATTGAGATGATGGAGAGCTGAGCTGAGAGAAAAAAAAAAAATGACAAGACATACTGGCTGTTGTATTTGAGTAGTAAGAAAGAATTGAGAATCAAGGTGGAAAATCTAGGGAAATTAGAAGTGAAGAAGATGTTTGATAGACAGGAGGAAGTTTGGAGTAGAAGGAAAGTCAGAGTCAATTATAAATTCTGTAGAGTTTTAGGCATCTGAATATCTGGGAAGTCTCATAAAGAGAAAAATCCAGGAACTTAGATTTGAAAATTCCTAGTGTGTGTGATAATTAAAGACAAAAAGATGACAGAAAGTTGAGAGACCTTAACAGAGCTTTGAGGGTTCTCTACTGTGAGTATTTTGGAGGTCAATGCAAAGTTTACAAAGCAGACCAAGAGAAAGCTAGTTATCCGTGACTTTGGGAATAAATGATAAAGCCCACCAAAAACACTCAATACCCTATTTAGATGGTTGTGGGAATTCTCTTGATACACTTTTTGAGATAGAATTTTCATCCTTTCTTGAAATCCTCATTTGACTAACCCAGACACTTCACAGAGCTTGGGAAAGCTGAAAGAATATATCAAAGACTTAGAGTCAGAGGCAGTTACTAAAAGGAATTTACAATCCACCTGAAGAAACACAATTAATCCACAAAAAAATAAATTGAAACATTAATTCAAGAATGTATGTGGACTGGCCAACAAGCATATGAAGAGATGTTCAATGTTATTAATTATTAGAGAAATGCAAACGTCATCACCTCACACCCATGCAGATGACCAACCTCAAAAATAAATAAATCAATAAAAACAGAAAATAACAAGTGTTGACAAAGATGTAAAGGAATTGCAAATCTGGTGCACTCTTGATAGGAATGCAAAATGGTACATAGTGGCTAGAACGAACAACAGAATGGTGATTCTACTGAAAATTAAAAATAAAATTGCTATATAATACAAGAATCCACTTCTAAAGATATACTCAAAATAGTTGACATCGGGGTCTCAAGGAGATAGTTGTTTGTCTATGTATGTAATAGAACTATTCACAACAGACAAGAGGTAGAAACAACCCATGTGGCCCTTGGCAGAGGAATGGATAAGCAACATGTGGTCTGTACACGTGAATATTACTCATCCTAAAAAGGAGGGAAATCCTGACACATGCTACAACATGGATGAAACTTGAGGACAATATACTAAGTATAATTAGCCACCCACAACCAGAGAAATACTGAATGATCCCACTTACATGAGGTTTCTAGAGCAGTGAAACTCGTAGAGACAGAAAGTAGAATGGCGGTTGCCAGGGACAGTAGAAGGGAACATGGCGAGTTATGGTTTAATGGGAACAGAGTTTCAGTTTTGCAAGATAAGTAAGTTCTGGAGATGGATGATTTGGCTGGTTGTACAACCATGTGGAGGTACATAACACTTCTGAACTGCCTGCCCAAAAATAGTTAAGATAGCACATTTTGTGTTATGTATATTTTTACCACAATTTAAAAAAATACATCCCAGTATTTTGGAAAGCCAAGGTGGGTGCATTACTTGAGCCCAGGAGTTCAAGACCAGCCTGGGCAACATTGTGAAGCCCTGTTTCTAAAAAAAAAAAAAAAAGTCATCTTAAAAAAGCAAAATGAAAGGAGGAAAGACATGGAAAAAAAAGTGATACTGCAGTGAAAAGTAAAGACAAGAATAGCCTGAGCAAATCTCTCAATAAGAAATTCTATGTGGTGCATTCAAGGTGCTAAAGTTTGAATATTTGAATTAGTTTGGGGAAAAAAAGACTTTTTCTTCAAGATAATTTGGCATTAACAAAGACAAAGAGGAAAGTAATGACAGCTTTTGGATGGTACAAAGAGGCGATGATGCCACGTGGAGAAGACGAACAGTGGAGAATGCGGATAGATGAGGTTAAATAGGCAGCAGAACCCAGTTTTGGAGAGTCCAAGGTCAGGCCCTGCCACTGAAACTTGCAGTATTTGACAGAGAATCCTATAAGCTCCTGAATAATAGCATGATCTCAGAGAAAACAGAGCTGGGAGCTACGTGCAAGGAAGTAGGACATCACAGAAGCTCCGAAAGACATGGTAGAGACCTGTAGCAAGCACCAGTGAACTCCTGTGAACATCAGACTCACCCTGTCTGCTGTGGTCCTTCAGCATTGCCAGTGGGAATGAAGGCCCACTTGTATGCCCAGCTGTCTCTACGTGGCTCTGACTCCAATCAGGTGGAAGGGAAAACTTCAAAAGCAGCTTCACTTAAAAACTTTGATACTCAGTGTTGTCTTGGTCTGGCTCAACATACTTAATTTATGGATCTAAATCCTTCTCTTGGTGAGTTCTCAGAGATGGATGCCTTTGGTCTTGTGAGATGAAGAAGATTTTTCCCAAAACTGCTAACCTCGATCAGTTAATACGACTAACTGAAACCTTAAAACAACTTTTGAGGATGCTTTAGTCACCATTTAGAAACATCCCCACCTAGTGTTGAAGGAACTAGGTCATCAGTCACTGTCCATGCTGATGGCTTTGGACCCCGTGTTGAGTGACAGGCTGGTCTGCCCAGAGGCCCTCCATGGAGACTGCCCTGCCCAGATACAACATGGCAGCCATCCCCTGAGCTGCCTCTAGTCAGGCTTGAAACCTGTCCTCATGAAGGATTCTGACTCTGCCTAAGTGGACAGAATATTAAATTCTAGGCTTAGGTCTAAGGAAGGACGTACTAAATTTATGCCATATTTAGATTCTGACTCCCGAATGAAAAACAAAGCAATGTGGTAACCACTGCATTATTCACTCACTCTCCCCAAAGGCTGGTACGTGTAGGTGGTGTACAGTTCAACATTGGTAGGTTCAGCTGTAACACCAATGTTCACCACAGGGAAATAAATTACACTGTGACTCTATTTAAACAAAACATGCCTCCAATTACACACTTATTTTGACATAACATTTTAAATCATAGCCATGGTTTATTTAATAATCAGAAAATGTATGTGTTTCTTTTAGAAAGAGCACATGTACATACATATTTTAATATTTTACTTTCTTCCCATATATTAATCATTTTGAGAAGCCAGTAATCAATGTCTGTAATCCAACTGCTAATCAATCAGCAAAATAAGAACTTTGATTTACCACTAGTATTGCTGCAAATACTACAGAATTTGTAATAGGATAATCTATTTATATTTCTATAGTAATCTATAACTACTTGTACCAATCTGTGCATAAATGTATGTTTAAAACAAATCCAGAACAAAGTAAAATAGAAAAAAATGTTAGCAGAATAAATACACTGCTGCTATCTACTTTTTAAATGTTGGCAGCCTTCAAACAATGAAATGTTTAAAATTATTCTAATTATCTTGGCAATGATATAAACTCAGGAAACCTCTAAGACCATTTGGTAGTTTGGGAAGAGGTCACTTCTTTTCCCAGTGAAAATGCATAACTGTTTAAATTCTCAGCATTAATTAATGAGAAATTCCCTAAAATAATTTATTATGTCTAAGAATTACCAGATTTTTTTCTCACATAGGCAATAAATGTAAACATTTGACTTATCATCTGTCCATATCATCAACAATGAGAAAATGAAAAATTTGTGCTAATAACATCAATCCTACATATGTGGTCAGAAAGGTGGCATGATAATTCTCTGAATATAAATTAATTTGTATGAAAAATTTGAAGGTTTTTTTCCCCACCTACATATAAACTTACGGCATCCTTCTCCCCTCCCTCAGTGACACATTACTACTTACATTTTGGGTTTATCATTCTTAGCATTTCAAAATAAATTCATCTTATATATATTTTGTCTAAAGTTGTGGCTGAGTTTGCTCATTTGATACATTATAAAACTAGTATCCTACTTGCATTTGCATTTTTTTAAATCAAAAATATGTTTCCAAAACTCACCAAGTTGTTGTATGGAGCTGTGTGTTATTTATCCTCACTGCTATAAAAAATGCAATTTCGTAAACATATCACATGTTACATTTCTATTCTCCTGTAAGACATTTAGGTCATTATTGGGTGCCTGCATGTTTACTCCTATTGATTTGTTAGATATCCATAAGAAAATCTGCTGCTATGAAGTTTCTTCCACTTGTCAGCTGGTGTTACATACGTACTTTTCTCTAGGAATATAATTACCATAGTATTGGAATTTCAAGAGCATTAAATTTTTTTTTAATGTCAGTTGTTTTCCAAATGGTTCATCAATCTATACTTCTATCATCATGCTACAGAGTTTCCTAATGTTCAATATACTGTTTGCCACTTGCTACTGCTACAGGTCATATTATATGCAAGTTTAGCGGGGTGTCAAATAGTACTGAGGTTTTACTTTTTTATTGTCTTCGTCACTAATGAGGTTGAATATTTGTATAATGTTAGGTATAATTATTTGTTATTTTGTTTTCCTTTTTTTTGAAGTGTCAATTCGAAATATTTGCACATTTTTATTGTTTTTTTTCTTCTTAGAATAATTGTTTATATATTCTGTACTAGTTACTTGTTAGTCATTCATTGGGCATATCTATGTATTCCTGATTTGTTCTGCCTTTCTATTTCTTTCTTATGCAGTAATCTTGATGAACAGAACTGAATTGCAATTCATTAATTTTACTTTTCTGTTATGGTTAGTGGTCTTGATGACTGTGTTTTATTTAGGAAATGCTTATGCCAAGGACAGAAGTGTTATTCATTTTATTCTAAAAGTTTTAAAGTTTAGTTTTCATGTTTAAGTCTAATTTATCTGAAATTTTTATTTGTGAGTGGTTTTTAAATAACCCAACTTTTTAAAATTCGAATACTTATTGTCCTAATACCATTTATTAAAAGATCTCTTTCTTTCATTGATCTGTGAAGCCACATGTGTGGATCTTCCACATGTTTTATTGGTCTAATGACTTATCTTTGACTTAATGTGCACTATTAATTACTGTAACTTTATAATAAATATGTTGTCTAACTCTTCTCATTTATTGTCCTTCCTCAGAGGTGTCTGTGCTATTGTTGACATATTACTCCTTCACGAAACTCTATTTAATCAGCTTATCAAGTTCCAATAAAATCTCTTGTTGTTATTTTGATTAGAATGGCATTAATTCTACAGATTTATTTGGGATTCTTGATGTATTTTTGATGCTGAGTGTTTATATATAAGACTATTAACAATGTCTTCATTTATTTAGATTGCATAATGACTTTCATTAAAGTTTTATAATCTTTTGAATACTGGTTGTAAATCTACTATAAGATTTATTCATGGTAACTTTATGTTTCATTGTCATCTCCAATGATGTCCTTTCCAATTACATTATAAAATTATTACTGAAGTACAGTATTTAAATACGTAATTGTTGCTAGGTTGCTAAACTCATTTTTAAATAATTTGTGTATATAATCTTTTGGATTTTTCTATGTAGACATTTATGTCATTTAAGAAAGATGACAGTTTAGTTTCTTTCTTTATAATTCTGAAAGTCTTAATGTGTTTTTATATTTCCTTACTGCCCTAGAATGGAGCTTCAGCATAAGGATTTTTAGAAAAGGTTATGGTGTGAATCTTTTTATTCCAAGTTTAGATAAAAGACCATGTTTTTACATAAAAATAATGTTTCCTGTGGATTTTTGGTAGATATAATTTTAGATATACTTTATATAGCAAGGCTGAAGGAAGCCTCCTTCTGTTCTTTGTTTGCTAAATGTCTTTACCCTAAATGAGTGTAACATTTTAGCAAATGCCTTTTTGGCTTCCATTGGGATAACTTTATTTTTGTAGCTTAAATCTGTAAATACGGTAAATGGTAAAAGTTTTCTGATGTTAAACTGCCTTTGCATCCTTGAGATAAACTAAACTTTATTGTGTTATAATATTGTCTTAAATACCATCACATTTGATTTGTCAATAATATTTTTTAGGATTTTTGCACCTATGTTCACAAATGAGAATAGTCTGGAATTCTTCTTTTCCTGTAGTATCCATATCTGTCTTGTTTACAAAGTTATCTTGGCCTCATTAATTGATATTTCTCTTTTTCCATTCTTTGGAAATGTTTGTATAAATTGCAGTCATCTGTAACTTCAATATGTGGTAAAATTTTCCTGGAAAACAATGTGAGTATGCTGTATTCTTTGTAGAAAAATATTCAACTGCTGCCTCATCTAATTCAATATTTTTCAACCAGGGGCAATTTTGCTTCCCAGGGGACATGCTGCAATGTCCAGACATGCTTAGTTGTCACATGTCACAATTGGTATCTAGTGATACTGCTAAAGTTCCTAAAATGCCGTCAATTGCCCTTTATATCCCCAGCCAAGAAGTATCTGACCCCCACGTGGCAATAATGCCAAGGTTGAGAAATTCTGCATTAGTTAATATGAGAATTTTAGTGAGATCATTTGGGTAAGTTACCATTTTCTAAATATTTATTAATTTTATCCTTATTTTCAAATAAATTGATATGAAGTTAGGCATTTTCTAAACATGTATTTTAAGCAATATTAAGTATATCTAGAGGACAGGATATATATCTAGAGAGACTATATTAGGTTGGTCCAAAAGTAATTGTCTGGCAAAAACTGCAATTACTTTTACACCAACTTGAGTTTGTGTGTGCGTGCGTGTGTGTGTGTGTGTATTTTATCTACATTGCAAAAATATTTTAAACAGTCAATGCAAATGTTTTTTATCTAATTAGTCACAACCATTGATTTCGATTAAAGCAAAATACCTTGATGAATAATGACAGAGGGAAGAACTTATAAATATTTATTTATAAATGTTTATAACACCTAGAAATACATAATAATAATATAATATTTTTATATATGTCTATGTTCCTGGAATGTAGGACACTTTTGTATATGATTGTGCTATCATAATCTTTGTACAAATGTCTTCTGAAAAGTATTTGATGCTTATCTGATTCAATTAAAAATACAAAATTAGTCATTTATGCCACACAAATATATTCATTACTTTGTGGTTAATTCTGCTTCGAAAGTGAATTATTTTCTCAAGTGACATCTGCAGTTATCCTTAAAAGACAGATTTTAAAAATTCAAATAAATAGACGGTTAATTAAATAAATAGAGGGTTAATGTCACCAATGAACATGGGTTTTTAGATTCTTTTATTTTAAATATACAACTCAACTTTTGAAAAAGCAAAACACCTGCAAAATAGGTTAAGAAATAAATAAGCCTATATCTATTAAATACACAGTTTTATTTATAAAAAGTTAGTTGTTTTTAGTAAAGCAACTAACTTTTTATAAATTTAGTTTCTATATAACACATTGTATATTTAAGGAAAAAGCAAAGTCACTTTTGTGGTAATATTTGTCATTTTTTTAAATGGCTAAGGATTTCAGGAAAAAGAATGCAGAGATTACTTTAACAATATTGGCAATGAAAATAGTTGGTCGGACATTCGGTACCATGCACTTTCAAACAACATAGCATTATTTATGAAGGGGCAGCATGCTAAGTCAGACAATGACCACTAGGGGCACCACTCAACCAGTCTTGCTGTACCCTACCTGGGCTTAAGGAAAAGTACCAGGGTGGCAAACCAATGTACCTGTTTAAAGTACCATACTTCACAGATAACTGAAGCGGTTACAAAAGTTGAGGCATTCTGGTAAAACAAAAGCATTAATAGAGAATGGCCCTATACACAGTTTAACCCCCAGGAGGTAGCCCCAACAAATACAAATAATAAATTAAAAATGAAACTATTTTAGACAATGTGAAAAAAAGTCCATTTTTCTGACACACACCCGCCTCTTGGAGAGTCCCCTTTTTCCTGCACTACTCTTTACCTTAAATTTTGGTTTCATGGTAGCCTACAACATTCCACATGGTCCATATTAATCCACAAATAAACCGTCTCTTTCCTGTGTCATTACTGGATATGACTTTAAGTCTCTGTGAAATTGTTTACAGTTCACTCTTTGAAGTGCCGACTTCATAAACCCTGTTTCTGTTACTTGAGCTATCTCTGCTCTTAATTGCTAATTGTTCTAGCCAGGCAGGTGTCAAGAAGTGTGACTCCTTTACTATCTTCTATTTTTAAAAAAGAAAAGAAGAGAAAAGAAAAGGCAAGAAGGCAAGAGGCAAGAAGGCAGGCAGGAAGGAAGGGAGGGAGGGAGGGAGGGAGGGAGGGAGAGAGGGAAAAGAAAAGAAAAAAGAGAAGAAAAAGACCTGCTGAGGCTTTTAATTACCTATGAATGACTTCTAGGGCTGTGAAATATTTTATCTGGATTTCCTACTTTAAGTAGAAAATAAGGAATCCTTTGTCCTCGTTCTACCAGAAAAATCTCCCTATATTAATAATGGAATTCACAATCCTTCTTCACCCAAAGCCACTACCTTTTCTTAATATCCCTGGTGATAGATATTTCTGAGTCTTCTCTTTTGCACAGGCTGCTTATAAAGATCAACAAAGTTAACACACCGAAGGACCTGGCACATACAATGAGCTATAAAATATTAGTGACATTTTATTTATATATTTATGAAAAAAAAATTCTTTTCTCTCCTAGACGTCAAACTGGTGGCTACCTCAGAGCCTAACTTCTAAACATTATTTATCTTAAAGGGTTTTAATTGTATATGTAATATAGAAGATATAAACATATAAAGTATATTTTACACATAATTGGGGAGCAAATATGCTGCTATGTTAATGCATCTCAAATAGAACCGGGTAGTCTTAATTTCACTAAATATCTTGCATAAAAAAATGTATTACAATTTGCATGTATACCTCTACTATATAGGAAAAATAATTTAATCAAAATGTAAATATACCCATGTTTGCTCTGTGAAGTTAATTTGGATTTTTTTCTATAAGATAAACTATTATAGATAATAAAATGTAACAAATATTATAATCAAGTTAATTAATCAACTACTTTTGGGAATGAAAATAAACTCAGTGCAACAGGAGAACTGAATAATGTATGCACTGATTCAAATGTCCATATACTTTCACATTTAAAAACTAAAATGGAAGAGTCTATATTAGTAAGTCATACTTACTGGATTTCAATTACCTATGTCTAAAGGAAAAGTCAAAATATTTAAGGACATAAAAGTTTACCTCTTCCTCAATTATGGATATTCTATTTTTTCATTATTTTAATATGATTTTTTAATCTTAAATTAATCTACAATATGATTTTGTATTCAATTTATAATTTACAATTAGAGCATAGTTAATATGGTGATTATGATAGAGGTTCAAATATTGATTTTAAAATCTATCAGAAGCAAAACATGAAGTAAATGCAAATAAGTATTCACTGAGTGAATATCAAATATTGAGAGATTCCTTTATTTTTATTTAAAATTTCCTGTAATTTCAGACATTAAGGCTAACAGCATTATAGTCCTTAAAATAAACGTCTATCCAAATGGAATTCAAAAAGTTATTAACTCAAATTGATTGGATTCAATTATCAAGTTAGAAGATACACTCAATGTATAAGGTCGCACTGTGGGAGGAAAATCTTTTATTTCCTAATGAGTTTTGCTGTAGATTTTCCAGCCCTATGTTTTGAGCATATATTTCTAAATGGCCTAACTAAATCAGTCTTTTAGAAAGTGCAATATCTATTCAAAATTGAACCCGTTATAAGTTTTTATTAACAGATACTAAATCATGAAGCACTATTTATGGAAACACTGCATAATCAACACCTGTCATCAATATGAAGGACAAATAAAATCATTAAGATCAATACAATCACTTCTATACTAAATAAATGCTTTATAAGGAGCATTTCTGGATGACACTAACATCATCCACATTGTCAAGTTATATAACTTGAAGTGTGCCCTTAGAAACCCTTATCTCAATTTGTTTGTCATTGTTGAGAAATGATTGTGAACTAGTCATAGAATTTAGTAAAGAAAAAAAATTGGTAATACTAATAGAAATACACAGAAGCAGTTTGAATTAAATGTTATTCACATTAAGAAAAGAATTATCAATATACTATTTTTACATGTTGCTAAATTTCCCTGTTCCAAATTTAGCAAATTGATGGAGGTCAATACCTATCTATCTGCTAGGCTAATTCTCTCTGTCTTCAGTAATTTTCCCAAAATGTGGTTTGTGAACCATCTGCAACAGGAAGAATTATCTGGGATCCCTGCTCAAATGCAGGTTTTAGGACTCAACCCTGGGCTAAGAGATTGGGCTACCCAAGAGTAGAGACCAGAGGTTTTGATATTTAAGAACCTCCCCTGCTGAACTTAGTGCACAGTAAAGAAACACGATGGAGATTACCAGAAACGCAGCAAAAATGAAGACGTTCTTCCTGCCCATCTATTAAAAAGAATTAAACACTTTTCTTTCTCCAAATTCATAAACATTTCTTCCATATATTCCTAGGTGTGCCAATTCAAACAAATTATTTTATTTCTAAATGCCAAAGAGTAAGTTCAAATTAGAACCAACTATTTGGCATTAGAAGTAAAATAAACAAACAGAAAACACATTACGTGTTCTCTAACCTCCAGGAGATCATAGTTTTAGAAATTATTTTTTAAACAATTACCAATTACAATATGGTATGGTACGTGCTAAAACAGAAGTGCAAATAACAGGTTTTAAATAAAGGAAGCTTTTTATTTTAAAAGGTGATATTTTCATTTGTAACTCTAAAGACATTTTTTTTGTGTGTTTTCTGATTTAAGCTGTTTCTAGGTTAGCACTCTCAATGCTGTGCACAATTTGTATAGCTGACACCATTTATTGATGTGAATGATGACTGAAATGATCCCCTGGTATAACAAAATAGATAAGCCACGATGTTATCTATAGATTTAATTTTTAAAAAATATGTTCAAATGATAAACACATTTTATCTACTTAGAAGTTTTATACATTCTAAAACAAGGATATACTATATAATAAAATCCTACCAAATGCCAATACCCAATTCGTACTCATCTGAACGAAAGTGTATGCATGTTCCTTATAAGCTATTATGAACTAGATAAGTACCATGGAAATATGCAGAGACTGGAGGATAAGAGCAGCATTAACTGCTACTACACAGAATTTTGATCTTCTGTATTTAAGAAGAAAATTCTCATTTTTCTCTTAATTTTGCTTTTGGTCTTGACAAGATTACACATACTAACCCATAATTTCAGGAATTCAGACTACCTTTATTTCAAAATATCTGATTGAAATGATCCGTGAAAACGTGTCTCTGTCTGTCTGTCTGTGACAATCTCATCTTTTAGAATGTTCCTAATTTTTCTGGGTTTTCTCTGCTCTTCCTTAGAAAAGAAAGCCAGCTGATTTTCTCTGGTTGTCCATTGCTGTACGTCAGTGCCTCTCAAAATGGGTTTTGAAACAATAGCTTCAACATCACAGAAAATGGTTTTAAATGGGAATCTTTGGCCACACACCCCTCCAGTTCCCCATATCAGACACGCTGTGAGGGCAGACATAAGGGGCTGTTCCAGTTGGCTTCTACCTGCTCATGTGAATGGAAGTTTTCAGAAATGTTGCAATGCATCTTTAAAACACAGTTATCATCAAAAACCAATAAAGTTGTATAAACTTGTAAATAATTAAAAAAAAAACTAAGGTTATAAACATACAAAACATTACTTTTTATGCATTTTAAGACTTTTTACTATGATTGGTGTCTTTCAGTAGAGATTTTTTTTTTTTTTTTGACACGGAGTCTTACTCTGTCGCCCAGGCTAGAGTGCAGTGGTGGAATCTCGGCTCACTGCAACCTCCACCTCCTGGGTTCAAGCGACTCTCCTGCCTCAGCTTCCCGAGTAGCTGGGATTGCAGGTGTGTGTCACCACGACCGGCTATATTTTGTATTTTTAGTAGATATGGGGTTTCACCATGTTGGTCCTGACCTCGTGATCAGCCCGTCTCGGCCTCCACAAGTGCTGGGATTACAGGCATGAGCCCCCGCGCCCAGCCATGTTGAAATTGTTGATGTTTGGTGGATGTAGTATTTAATAAAGCTATGCGACCGGGCCTCTCACCTCTCTTCCTTCCCCCCACCCCCCCCACCCCCACCCTGAGATGGAGTCTTACTCTGTAACCCAGGCTGGAGTGCAATGGTGCGATCTCGGCTCACCTCAACCTCTTCCTCCCAGGTTCAAGCTATTCTCCTGCCTCTGCCTCCTGAGTAGCTAGGATTACAGGCATGCACCTCCACAGTATATTTATTTTTGTATTTTTAGTAGAGACGGTTTTGCCATGTTGGCCAGGCTGGTCTGGAACTCCTGACCTCAGGTGATCCACCCGCCTCGGCCTCCCAAAGTGCTGGGATTACAGGCGTGAGCCACCATGCCTGGCCCATCTCTTCCAAATTCCATGCTTAATGCTGGTATAACAGTAGCTTCAAATTGGCCATTGCGGGAGTATTTACATCACAGAAATTGGCAAACACTACCAATCAGTCTTTCCCCCTAGAAAGTGGTTGTTAAACTTCACAGGCCAAAAATTATGTTTAAAAAGCCATCCAGGGCGACTCGAATAAACGACCAAGTTTGAGAAACATGCCTCTATGTGCTCTGATTTTTAGTATCTAAAGGATTCTAGACTACTACTGTCTGACTCTTCCAGGTCAAGAGCTCAGAAACCACTTGCTCCTATCCTGGGGCAATGTAAAACCACTCAGGAGAGAGTCATTTGGTTATTGCCCTGATTACTGCTAAGTTGGTCAATACATTTACAGCCCTTATTATCCACTAATATGTTTTTTTCAATTTAAAGTGACAGACCTTATATATTCTCATAATATAAAAAAACATATAAAATAATTAATATTCACTATAAATGTATACTTGTTTACCATAAGATAGGATGATATAAGGTGTGTGTGTATATATATATATATATATATATATACACACACACATTTTAAATATATTATAAAATATATGTTTATATCATAATATATATATTTTATAAATATATATAAATGCAAAAAAAATGGGAGACAATATGAAACTTTCAAAAGACAAACAAGCTGATATTCACTTACTTACACTATGTTGAACTTAATGTTCCAATGAAGATTATGTAAACACTAAGAGGAAATTTTCCTAGGGAATGGAGACTTGACCAACAGGACAAGTTCACCTTCCACTTAGATTTTCTCCTCCCACCTGTTGCATTGCTTCTGCGCACCATGGTGTTCCCTCCACGCCAGGCTGCAATTCCTGACCTGGCACTCTCATTTTTGTCCACATTCAGTTGCACTAGACTCAAGGGAGGAAAGTCACTAGTTGGGTAGCGTCACCATGCCCCTGATACCTGTGTCTGCCATAGTAGAATCCTAAGTCTAGCTAGAAATGTGAGAAGACATGCAGGAAGAAGAAACAGATGAATTTGAGACTATTGCCAGCTATGCTAGAAATATGAATTTTAAAATATAATAAATCATGAAGAATAATAAAAGCAAATGAAATCTGGTAATTATGTGAAAACACTCTTTATGACAACTGAAAAACACTGATCTGTAGACCGAAAGCTATAGCAAGCTGTTCTGTCTGTGAGCCTAATATTACCGAGTTGCCTTCAGGAATCCTGGAGCCAGGCTTGAAATTCTCACCCCACACAAAGTGCAAAGGCCCTCATATTTCTTAAACAAAGAAAAATGCATTGGCAGAAAAGAGTATATTTGGCAGTTGGTTAACGATTGATGTTTAAAAAGCAATGAAACGCAAATCTATAGGTGCCATGATTGGAAAATTTATGTAACAGGCACTTTCTTTTTGCCTAAGCTTTCATGATAATTTCAGGGAAGACACACATATCAGAGTGGAAATAACTACTTTTCATCAACTTTTCTGAAGTGTTTATATGAGAAATTCATTGTGACATCAGTGTCTTTGTGTGAGATTAAAAATAATATTGTAAAAGAACCTCATGTGAAAGAAAAATGCACTGGAGAGATAAAGGATGTTTACCTTGCTAGAGTAAAAATTAACAAAAGCATATAAAAACTCATTGTTATGGTAAGGTTTGCTGTTTGCTTTTTTATCACGTATATTTTGCCATTCCCCTTCTCTGTAAGGATTCACCATGCTTAATTTAAAATGTGTACACAAACGGAATAGGACAGAGGTGTGCAAGCTAAGTAAGTGAATAGTACAATTGGCCCGTCCTCAGCTCCTGCAGCCACTCTGCCAGCCCTTGCAATATGGAAGTGTGGATTGATAAAGCTGGTGTCTACAAGGAGAAGTATTTTAGTCATTTACTTGAAGTACTCCTTCTGCTTTTCTCTCCTCAGTAAGATGTTATTTTTTCCATAATTGTGTGATGTCAACAGATGGTACAAGTCACGACGTTGAAGAGAAAGCATCTTTAGCATTCATTTGGTAAGATGGAGCACCAAGTACTTCAGTGTTCATAACCCATAAAGTGATCTCTCAAATTCTGTGAGGTCTTTCCTGTCGTTAGAACCTATGTGCCTCCCAAACAAAGCCTATGTTCCCTCTTTCTGCTCCATTGTGTTTAACATAGTTTGTCTCCACATTACATTTTTATAGTTGTCAAGAACAGACAATATAGTCAATATGAGATTAGAAAAACAGGTTCAACAAAACTGCACGTATTTGACACATCAATAATATTGTTTGAATTTTTACAAATACTTCAAATTGTGAAAATCAAATTAAAGGTGAACACAGTTGATCTTTTCCCACCTATTTTAAAACAATTTTTGAGCAATGGACGTTTTTTCAAAATGTAAATCTATAATAGGTAGATGAAGGTTAAAAATATTAATGAAAAACTGCAATGGATATTAAAGATATTGAAGCTTAAAGAATCAAGCACTCCATAGTTAAGCCAGAAATATTCCCATAGTTAATTTATAAACTCTTGAAATGAATAGAAATTCTGACAGCTTCTTAAGCAAGGCAGTGTTCTGAGTTCTGCTACAATAATAATAAGCTATTCAAGTATGGGATCTATGTGAACCAGTCTTTCTGATTTTGTGAGTTACCATGGAGTTTTTAAGAATAATAGACCTAATTAGATTTAGTGACTCAATAAATAAATGAAGCTTTTTTATAAGTCATCAGTTATTTCCCCATTTCAAACTAGAAGTGAAAAAAGCAGAGCTTTCATGAAGAAAATATATGCTATGCTTCTGACAAGTGTCTAAAAATTGCATGTCCTTTAGTCAAAGAAAGTAGATAATTTATTGACTTCTCATTCCTTCAACAAAGAGGAAAGAATATTTTTAGGAGAAAAAATATAAAGTACAGCCCTTTGCTTTCTTGGGTCTTGTGAGAATTGCAAAATTAAAAACAAGAAATGTGAAAACTTAAATCTTAATTGTATGATTTAACTGAGATTATCACGCCATGCTATAAAGTATATATCATCAAACGAAAGATGATTTCATCTAGAAAGAAATAGTTTAGTCTATGGTTAGTTTTAATATAGATTTTTAAAGGTTATATGAAAATTCAGAAAGAAATTGTACATATCATTGGTTTCTATGGCAGCCCTTCCAAGTATGTTCTCTTTAACAGTACTGCCATGAAGTGATTCTTGTTATGTATTTTTGTAATGAATTCTGGGGTCACATACTGGAAATGCTAAGTAGATATGTAACAGGTTTGTTTATTGCAGGACTTTTCAGGACCTTGTTATTCAACATGTACAGAGATGCAATGCCCTGGGGGATATCCTGTGTGTTCCATCTTCAAACACATCTGGAATCTAACAATTTCCAGCTGCTCCACAGTGACCACCTGGTCAAGACACGATAATTATCATCCCATACCCATCTAACTGCTGTAGGCATTCAGCAGGCTTCCCGGTTTCTAGCCTTGTCCCTTTCTAGTCTAATCTCTTCTCAACCCACTAACTATCTTGCCTAACTTTGATCAAAACCCTCCAACAGGTTTCTCAGTTCACTGAATGTCTAAATCCTAACGAACAACTTACACCAAAAATCTTCCTGCACGTGACCTTTGTTCTGACCGTTGCTTATTTCTAGAATGCTTTTCCCAGTTATCCACATAGCTAAGTATCTAACCTTTTAAGTCTCTGTTAAAACATCAGTGTCTCATGAGGTGACCTCCCCTCATTAGAATTACAACAATCTTCCCTATTTTCTGCTCTACACTTTTTAAAATAACACTCTCCTTAAAAATATGGAAATGGATTATGTTACTGACTTATTGTTTCTCTCTACTCATTAGGATGCAATTTCCACAAGGTAGACGTAGCCTTCACAGTTACTCAGAACAGTGCCTCACCACCACTGGGACCCTAAAAAAATGCCAAATAATGAATACACTTTTAGGAGGGATATAATGTGTTCAGTACTTGTGAAATACATTAGACTCCCAAAACTCTTTTTCAATATTCCTAAAGATCACTGTCTCAGGAAATCTTGACCTAGGACACTTAGAAGATGAAATATAAACAATATATTTAAGGAGACTGAAAAGATAGAGAAACTATACATAACATTTACTTGATTTTGCAATGTCTCTCATCTATAGACAAGTGTGTTTAAGTGTGTTCTGACATCTTACTTAGAACAGAATAAATATCACTATGAAGATATAAATTTGAGCGAGCTGGCAGTCTACCTAAGTCACTCTTCTTTCCATTGTTGAAAGCTACTTTCAACTGGCATGTGCTGGGGATAAAGGAAGATACCAATCTAAGCTGAATTCCTTATTTACGATTCTTCAAGGAACAAACAGATGTACAGTTAAGTGTTTGTACATATTATGTTAAAAAGTACCCTGCAATCTTTATACACATTAGATAGAAAAACGGCAGTGCACACAGACACGGATGCATGCATCCGTGCATACATACATACATACATATGTACATCCATCCATATGCACATACATACATATGTACATATATACATACATAAATTATTTCTTGCTTGGTTTAGTCTGGTAGTTTCCTGAAAATAAAATTGCAAATTCCTTTATTTGTATAAGGGTACACAAATTTCTCACACATAAGCAAGAACAGATGATCATCTGTTATAAATGTTAAAACTATTTTATCAAATGAATTCATTTACATCATCATATAAGTTATATAATAAAATGTTTATTTTTAAAAGATTCCTCAACTCCTGAAATACAACTATTTACAATGCATGTGGCTGTTACTTCTGATTTAACTGCACTTTTTTAAACAAAGTACTTATCCTATCTCATCTGCTGACATCCTAACATCACAGATTAGCATTTTACTCTCTTATAGAAAGTTTCTTCCGCTTCTCACCCTCCAAAATAGTCACTACACTTTGGGATAAAATTAACAATCAGTGTTTACCTTGTACGACTATAAAATCCACGTTGTTTACTATGATTAATTTCGTATCTTGTACAACTCTTTATTTTCCTGTAATTATCAAATCTTACTTTTAGAATGCACAGTTTCTTATGTAACTAGTGATATTTTTCCTAACACTTCTGCAGTTCTATAAAATCTTCAAAATATTTTATCTCATCAAACACATCCAAAAACTGATCCATTCAATTTTTCCCCTGAAGACCTCACTCAGGGCCTTTTCAAACATTCTTTCTCCTGGCCTGATTGTGCCTTAGGCATTCAGTAGAATGTTTGTCTGAACCTCACTTCTCTCACAGGCTGTTCATTTCTGAAATGTCCTCTTCTAGTCGATTTCCTCAACAGAGTGAAATATATTCTCCAATTACATTTTATTCAGCACCAACAAGTATGCATTAGTTTGGCTAGTTTTAAAATTACTTTCTCTTAGAATTTTGAAGACATTAACCATTGTTATGTAGTACTCATGGTTACTGTGAAACTCTGTGCCACTTGTTGCTCAAACTTCTGCATATGTTCTATTTTTAGCCAAAAATCCTAAAAGGTGTATAATTTTCTTTTTCTGAAATATGAATAATATAGTTTTATTTGGCTGACATTTTTCTGAGTTTCACTAACATTTTCACTCTAGCAATTTCTGTGGATTTCTGAGCTTTCTTTCGTATTATATATTTGTCAAATACTTCTAATCTGCTAATGTCTTGTTGTACACCTCTTGGATTCATTTTAAATTTTCATCATTTTTTAACATCTGGAAAAATTCTTTTTGTTTTCCAGTATGTTGATTGATTATTTTATTCAGCTGCAATATTTGTTATTGTCTGTAGATATTTCTTGTCTTTGAATGTCAAAATCCTGTTGCATGGATATAAAAGTTCTAATATCTCTCTAATATCAGTAATAATTTTGGGAAGTTTTTTCTATTTACTCCATTATATCTATTTTCTTTGCTAAGTTTTTGTTATTTATGTATGTATATAATATTTTTTATTTTTTGTATTGGAAGCTTTTACAACTATCCAGTGAAACACAAAACAATAATATAAATGTAAAATTCTGCTTTTTTAAAAAATTTGTTAGAGACAGAGACTCACTCTGTCACCCAAACTGGAGTGCAGAGTCACAGTCATAGTTCACGGCAGCTTAGAACACCGGAGCTAAAAAGAGCCTCCCATCTCTGCCTCTCACATAGCTAGGACTACAGGTATAAGCCACCATGGTCACCTAATTTTATAATTTTGTGTAGAGACAGAATCTTGCTACATTGCCAAAGCTGGCCTTGAGCTACTGGCCTCAAAGGATCTTCCCATGTAGGCCACCTAAAGCTCTGAGATTCTAGGCATGCACCAATGTGCCCAGCCTAAATTCTGATTTTAGCTTATGAAGGGTGGACGACATTTTCTGATTCATTTACTGTAGGATTCTGGCATAATCAGATGGGTATTTGATAAAGCACCCTAGATGCAAGTATTTCTAATTTCTCTTCCATCACTTCAATTTATTCAATGAAGAATACGCCAATCTCCTGCTCTACATGGGTGAAATGGATATGCAAGATTGATGGATGGTCAAGAATGGTATGAGAAGTCAGTCTAGGTCCCAATGTTCTCGGCATAGGGCAGAGAGAGAAGACTAAAATTTACACTCCGTAGGTAAAATAATTTCACTTAATCTCCATTTTTAGACCTCGTTTGTGTAAGGTGTCCTAAATGCAGAGGCACTGCCACTTAATTCCTCTAGAAAATAAATCTGTCTCCAGTTTCCTGGTTGTAAAGCAGGATGAGAGATGGGAGGAAGAACATGGGTTGACATTGGGAACATGATTGAAGAATGTAGTGACTCTATCTATACACATATTTTTCAACCAAGCGCCCTGTTTCTAGCCTCCCCACCTCACTCCTGCATTGAACAGCACCCAGGAGCTCGGGTGTTGTACCCCTCCAGTCCTCTGCAAGAATACAGGCTCAGCTCCCATGGGTGGCCCTCCTGTGGCAGTCAATTGCCCTCTGTAAGCTTTGCTAAATCAGCTCCAATCCCGTCATTCATTTCCTTTTCTTGAGACGGAGTTCTTGCTCTGTCACCAAGGCTGGAACCCAGTGTTGAGATCTTGGCTCACTGCAACCTCCACCTCCCAGGTTCAAGCGATGCTCATACCTCAGCCTCCTGAGTAGCTGGGATTACAGGCACACGCCACCATGCCCGGCTGGTTTTTGGATTTTTAGTAGAGATGAGGTTTCACCATGTGGACCAGGTTGTTCTCGAACTCCTGATCTCAAGCAATCTTCCTACCTCGGCCTCTCAAAGGGCTGGGATTACAGGGGTGAGCCACTGTGCCGGGCCCTTTCATTCACTTTCTACCTCCCAGAAATAGATTTACCTCCCTTATCTGCTGTTGTAGCTTTCCTATTGATCTTTGTGTGTTTATACATTTATTTTTATTGCTATCATTTATTTCCTGTAACTTAGATGACCTCAGGTCGAAAGTAATACTGTAGTATGTATTTGCACTGAAATTGCTTTGTGTAGACACAGGTGTCTAAGAGCTCTTCTTTGACCATACAATTTTAACACTCAACAAAAGTTTTCTTGGTCACTTAATAACATAACTTGCATGGCAATGTCAAAATGGTAGGCAATAGAATCACTGAAATTTTCACTAACTATGGGAGCTGCCACCCAATTATACCAGCCTAACCTAAGCTCATAGAAATACCTCCACTTTCCAATTCCTATCAAATGTTTTCTATACCTCACTTACTAGAATTAAAAAAAAATAAGCTGAGTTCACAGTGAATACTCTGTAACTTACAGATCGCCAAATCCTAAAAGTTAAGCCTATGGCACATATAAATAATATATTAAATTTCTTATTATCTTGATAGCTGCATGAATCTGGCAAGACATGTCTTGCTTTCTGGGTTTATTTTGTTTTTTTTCTTTACTTTCTCAAGTGGCATAGACTTCATTTCATCTTCTACTTCTTCCCAAAGACTTCAGGACCAAGACGGAGATATGAGAAAAGGGAAATATTTAATACATTCTCGAGTAAAATGAATGAATGGGTAACAGGAGGCCAGGTGCGGTGGCTCACGCCTATAATCCCAGCACTTTGGGAAGCCAAGCTGGGCAAATTGCTTAACTTTAGAAGTTCAAGACCAGCCAGGCAACGTGGCAAAATCCCGTTTCTACAAAACACACACACACACACACACACACACACAATTGGCTGAGCCTAATGGCATGCACCTGAGACTCAGCTATCTGGGAAGGTGGGGTGGGAGAATCACTGATCCCAGGAGATCAAGGCTGCAGTGAGATGTGATTCTACCACAACAGAGCAAGACCCCGTCTAAGAGAGGAAGGGAGGAAGGAAGGAGCACAGGACCAAGAAGGACTGCAGTTAATTAATGATCCTGAAGTGCATGAATCTTCTAGAAAGACATTTTTCTTACATTTTTAAAAACTTCTCAGAGATACTCCATTCTCTAGGTTCCAGAAACTCAATTGTGTTCCCTAAGCCAAATTGAAAAAAATGAAAATTTCTTTGTCGTTGAAGCTGACAGAAATTCATTTTGTGAATGAAATTGTTCTTTTTATCATCGTCATCCCCCTGTTACGTATCCACTACCGACTTTATTTCCACTCTTGTCTGATGTGATTGTTCCAACTGCATTTGACCGTTATGGAGTGGAGTCTGGGGAGCAGGCTTTTCAGCATGTCAGCCCCTGGTGAATTAACCTCTCTTTGCAGTATGTACTTGCCTTCTATTGATTCCTTTTGCTTTGGGTCATTTTTTCACTTCAAAAACTGTCCTCTATAATATACATGTTGCTTTACTTTAAAGAAGGAACCAAACCTATTTCAAAGGCCTCTAAAAAACTCTATTGTAGGTAAATAGCTTATATAATGTGAACATGCGCAGCTGTTCTGAAGATATAAGAAAATATTTGTAGATTCCATACAGAAATCATGAGTTACGTATCTAAGAAAGAAAATACACATGAAGGGCCTCTGACATAAAGATTTTAAAACATTTCAAATTTCTTAAAAGTTGCCATAGGCCAGGCACGGTGGCTTATCCCTGTAATCCCAGCACTTTGAGAGGCCCAGGTGGGTGAATCATTTGATGTCAGGAGTTTGAGACCAGCCTAGCCAACATGGTGAAACCCCTTCTCTACTAATAATTTAAAAAATTAGCTGAGTGTGGTGGAATATGCTTGTAATCTCAGCTACCAGGAGGCTGAAGCAAGAGAATAGCTTTTACCCAGGAGGTGGGAGTTGCAGTGAACCGAGATCATACCACTGCACTCCAGCCTGAGCAACAGAGCAAGACTCTGTCTCAAAAAAAAAAAAAAAAAAAAAAAAAAGATTGCCATTTATGACAATTGGCTAATACTTACTGAGTATTTATTGTATATCACGCATAGTTGCAAATGCTTTACATGTACTACCTCAGTCAAAGTCAAACCTGTTTGTTTAAAGTAGGTGTACACATGGTCCACCTATCTGAATATTTTGGTTGCCCACCTACCTTATTTATTTTCTCAACCACATAGATAGATGACTCGTCTCAGTGATAATACACGCAGGGTGTGTGGAGTCAGAAGGATCAGAAGGATGGTTGGGTCTCTGCCTCGCCACACACTGTGCATGTGACCCTGGCCAAACTGTTTAACATCTTTCAGAACAACTTTACTATTTTCTCCTTTCTAAATGAAAGAACTGGATGTGTCCCTGTGGTTTAATGAATTTCATTAATTTCGTATCTGTATAAATGGAAGGAAAGTACATGTTCTTATTCTCCCATAAGGTTGGTCGGATATTCAAATAATAAAAGTGAACACACCTTCTAATTTTTACAGTGAAATGCTAATGATTATTTAGGAAGAAAAAATTGCCTAGAATTCAATTTAATTTTATGAGCTTCCAGAGACATCCGGAACAAAATAAATGCATCTTCACATTGACTGGAGGATAAACATGTTAAAATAGAGAGGATATATATTTACAGAGGTAGAGAAAGATAACTTGAAGCAGGATGTATATGTAATTTTTGAATGATTTCTCAGCACGTATGAGCATAACTCAAGTTTACACCTTAATCCTCATATCCAGAATGCAAATCAGACTAATGGACATTTTATGCTATGCAAATATTTTTAGCTAAACTATGATTTTTACCAAAATTAGAATTGAAAGAGTTCCAAACTATCTCCCAGCGTTTGGAATACATTTCCTTGTTAAGCTAATATCAACTGTCACTTCCAGAACCCAATGGGACACATTTCCAGGCCCTTAAGGGGCTACAGACATCTGAAACTCAACTCTCACTGTCCATCCTGGAGTAACTGATGAGAAAGTGTTACACTAACAGGCTAAATATACGTGCGATCGAGAGGCAGAGTCTTAGGTAGGTTCACTCTGTAGAAACATAAAAGAATGGTGACAAAATACAAGCTAAAATGCATCATTAGGTCACACAAATTATCCTTCTAATAATTTTTATTTGGAAAAACAACTAAAAAAAACCTCTAAAATTGGATTTTGCATGTGTCTTGATTTAAAATAACTCAGACACACTTGAACTGTAAAAATCCAAAGAATGCATGGGATGCTGTTGACATGCCCTTCAAATTACTGAAGTTAATTATGTAAGATCATCTTTCCCTTATTCACAAGCACAGTTAAAAATATCAGCTAAAGTGACTGAAGCATTGGCAATCGAATGCTGAAAATTCCTTAGAGAACGTTTGCTTTTTACAAATTGCCATTTTACTTTATGTCATTTTGTACTTCTGATGTTATTGCATAGCAGGAAATTGACCAGACATCCTGGTGTTCTCCAGAGGGTGAAGGCTAGTTCAATTAGTCACTGATTTGAAATGTCTGAGCAGATAAATTTGTCTTCAAAAAAAAAAAAAAATCAGGATTGATTCAAATGAAGAGACTCCTTGTATTCAGAAAATAATTTTAAACACTGTGATCTGTTACTTCTTATTTGTTTGCGAGGAAGAGCCCAGCAGTAAGTAAAAGATCAAAGTTGGATAATACTTAGGTTGAGATTTAATCAACTATTCTGTGTCTGTAGCCATTTCAGGCATTTAAAATTTTCCTACTCTGAACAATTAGTTCTAAGATATTCAAGTCTTCTGAAAGACAAAACAATAATCTCTGCCATGATAAAGCCACTGTGCCTATAATACATACTGATAAATAACTACATTAGTAACCTCTCCTAAGGTAAGCGATGTAAGTCTGTTACCAAGGAATATATTAGGTGTTCTGCATACAAGCTCTCATGATATTATCATTCCATCTCTATCTCTAAATCTTAAGCCAATATTTTCCCTCATGCAAATTTGAAAATTCTTATTAAATAATTTTAACAGTTATAACAGCATCTGTACTTCTGTATTTTATTCAGTTCTTAAATGATTTTATTCTCTGGTTTTAATGAGCATGAATCTTGTGGACATCTTCCTCAAATGTTAGTAAGTCTGCATACGTGTCATTCACACAGCATTAGTTCATCAATAAGTAACTTCTCCTGTCACATGACTCACAGCTAGAGAACTGTTAGAATTCAGAGAGTTGACTGACTCAAAGCATGAAAGGAAGTTGTAACAATTGAGAAGACAACTTTACTACTCAAAGGACATGCCTAGGCCTACAGTACTGTACTGCAGGTAAAAGCAGTACATTTGAAACTTTCCAAAATAACTGAAAATGATGAATTTGTTTTTCTTAAATAAAGACGATAGGGAGAGATAACATGGTCAGAGTTTCAAATTGGCATCATTTTGTATAACTGAATCTGACAAATAAACCAAGCTAGCCAAATTAGACTTCTTAGGTTAGCTGAGAAATATAATTTGTTTCATGATGGCTTTCCATTCAAATATGGAAGAGAAGTGATTTCTATTAAGCAGGAAAAATACAAATGCCATACTTTTGAAATAGGATATTTTTCCAGATAATTAGATTTTTGGTATTTTAGAATAAAAGTTTTGATTCATATTTAAAAATTCAATATATATTTTATTATGGAGAGCTAACATACAAAGTCTGCCGATTTAGCCGTTTGTAAGTGTACAATTAAGTGACATTGGATACATTCACAAGATTGTGTCACCATCGCCACTATCCATGTCCAGAACTTTTTCCTCATCCCCAACAGAAAATCTGAGCCCATTAAAAAATAACACCCAAGCCCCTTGTAACCACTATTGAAATACAATAATTTAAGTGTAAAAACCTCTATTGTGTAGATTGTGATATAGGAAAATGCAAAATTCAAAAATTAATTTCTACTTACACTCCTATAAATCAATTAATATTTTCATTTATTTATTCAGACAGAATCTCTCTCTGTCACCCAGGCCAAAGTACAGTGGCACAATCTCGGCTCACTGCAACCTCTGCCTCCCAGGTTCAAGCAATTCTTCCATCTCAGCCTCCCTAGAAACTAGGATTACAGACGCATGCCACCATGTGCAGCTAACTTTCGCATTTTTAGTAGAGACTGGGTTTCACCATATTGATCAGGCTGCTCTCGAACTCCTGACCTCATGTGATCCACCCGCCTGTGCCTCCCAAAGTTCAGGGATTACAGGTGTGAGCCACTGTGCTCGGCCAAACCAATTAATATAAATGTGATCCAGATGGTTCCGATTCCTTATAATCAATAAATAAATGATCAATTTTACCCTTCATTTTCTCCATAAGATCATTTTCTACAGGGTATTCTTTCTTGCCTCCACAAATCTTTGTATCACCCATTAATCTCCGATACAATCTCTTGCCAAAAGCTTGTGATTAGTAATAATAATAAAAAACAAACAAACAAAAAGCGACATGAATGTCTGTTATCTATCATGCCTGAAAAAGTCTCAGAGATTTCAGGAAGCTACTTATGACCTTCCTGGCCTGAACCAAGGGAGATTCTCCATCATCAGACCAATTTCTCTCCCCCTCTCTCAGTGCTGACTTTAAATATTCTCTCAACAACTGGTGCAATTCAGAAGATGTAGCTATCTCAGCTTTCAAATAGGCACCTCTCCAAGTGGCAGCAGATACATGTTTGCTTGTTTCATTAACAGACCTTACCATGTCTCTTGCCAAAAACAAAAATAAAAACAGAAAAGTCTGCATCTCTTCTCCCACTTCCCATCCCACAGATTGGGATCAACTCCACACCACTTAGAGGTACACACACAGCCTGAGTCTGTCTCTGGGATTGCCACCACCTACTGCGACGCTCAGCCCAAAAATTTTGTCCTTCTCTCCATCACTCCATGAACGTCCAAGCCGGTGTGCTTTTGCACATAGGGTTTTATGAAACCAAGATATTGTTGCTTCTGGAAAGCCGTTACTTATTCTTTAGAATTCATCCTGAATGCCACCACATAGGTAAAGTGTTGACAATTCACTCACCCTCTGGGTGCTTTTATAATTTGCAAGACCAATGGGTACATACCCTATTGTACGCTATTATACCCTTTATCATGGGATTGTGTGTGTGTGTGTGTTGGTCTCCTGGTCACTGTTATACTAGTGACTTACACAACAAACCTAATGCTTAGTAAGTTAATGTTCTATATGAATTACTTAGTCATTTTCAATTTGCTACTGAAAAATATTTTACATAAGACATTACTAAATATCAGAATATTGGTATTTCCTTATATGAGAAATGCATTGTACCTCAAATAAAATGAGATGGGGCTAAATATCAGAATATTGGTATTTCCTTATATAATGAGGAATACATTATACCCCAAATAAAATGAGATGGGGGTGCTCTTAGCAAGATTCAGTAGGGACAAGTTAGCATGCATCATATATTAGAGCCAGTTCATAGAAAATCTTTCTATCCATCATCCATCTATCCATCCATCCATCCATCCATCCATCTATTCTATCTCTCCATCCATCTCTCCATCCATTCATCCAACCATCCATCCATCCATCCATCCTTCCCTCCACCCAAGTAAAAGAAAAGCCAATCTCTAGGAAATAATATCTCTCTTATCTCACAAGAGCCCAGTTCTATTTTTATATTAAAAAGCCAGGATTTATTAAAGTATACATAGGACTGTGCTTTTAAACATGCTGCTTATTCTGAGTCCATTGATTTCTAGGTGTGTCAATATTTTGGGGACTTACAGGGAAGACTCCTGAGGCTCTCTTTCTCTTCCACACTATTGCACTATACTCCACTGTTTTGATTTCCTTAAAAGACAGCAAGGCTTCTGTGTGGAGATTTAACCTCGCCTAATTTAAAATTCTTTTCGCAGGTAGTAGTGAATTTTATCTCTCTTTACCTAAGTAGGATATAATGTCACTACGAGTGTGTCAAAATAAAGATACTTTAGAGCTTTATTTTGAAGTATATTATGGTTAAAATTTGATGCAAACATAAAACACTTGTGTATTTTACATACATACCATGTCTTCCATGGTCCATACATTAATTATTCCTGAAATACCTAAAAACTGAAATGCAATGTAATGCACAATAAGAGCATACAGAAATGACAAAATTATCCAATTTCCACATAAAAATAATATGTAAACTAATTGTATGTAAAAATTCTATAAACATTTAGAGGTGTGTCCTACTTTATTACTGGAGGCACACAGAGCAGAGGGAGAACTTGACTTCAGACTGGAATCTTATTCTGCCATTCATTCACCTTGGGAGCTGAGTCAACTGTGAGTCTCTTTGATTTCCCTGTAAGTGACAGATCATTTGTCTGTAAAATGGGAATAAGTAAAGGTTGCAAGGGGATGCATATTAAAGCACCCTGGGCCGGGCGCAGTGGCTCAAGCCTGTAATCCCAGCACTTTGGGAGGCCAAGGCAGGCAGATCACGAGGTCAAGAGATCGAGACCATCCTGGCCAACATGGTGAAAACCCGTCTCTACTAAAAATAGAAAAGAAGTAGCTGGGTGTGGTGGCATGCGCCTGTAATGCCAGCTACCCGGGAGGCTGAGGCAGGAGAATTGCTTGAACCCGGGAGGCGGAGGTTGCAGTGAGCCGAGATCGCACCACTGCACTCCAGCCTGGAGCCTGGAGATAGAGCGAGACTCTGTCTCAAAAATAAATAAATAAATGAATGAATAAATAAATAAATAAATAAATAAAGCAAGGAAGCACCTGGAACAATAAGATTCAAAAATGGTATCAGCTCTCATGCTAATGTTATCATTATTTTTATCTTCATCAACTTTACAAACATAATTCACGAAAGATGTCTATGTGACCAAAATGAAACAAGTCATTTATGAGCTCCATTATAATCCCATTCTCATGTAATAGAGGTTTTTTCTTAAACTATATGGTATATTGCGGTAACTTTGGGCAACACACAATACAAACAATACTAATGATCTTGATTTTTATTTACCAGAAATATCTCTACTCTTTACAATAACAGAAAACTTGTGTGACTTAAATATATCATAAAAATACTTAAATAAAAAGTTATAAATAAACAGCCTGACAAATGCTGTCTTAACTCAGGACCTGGACTCTGAAAGAGCAAGTGTGCCTGCTGTGATTCTTCTTTTGATAAAAGCAAAGAAGAGTCTTAATTTTCTAACTATAGAATCTCAAACCCAGGTAATTACCTGAGCTCTAGTCACCAAAATCAAAGTATGACACATTTTGAAAGTTCTTTCAATTTTATTAACCAAGGAAAGTAACAAATTGCATTTTATGCAATAAAGGTTGGATTTACTTTACAATTCCATGTTAACATGGTATCAATGTGGTACATACAGAAGAATAATAAGAATGCTATGTATGGTCCCTTGTAGAGAAAGATCTAGTTATTCCAGGGTAAGAAATGACGTCGAGTCTTAACTAACTTTGATCTTAACTATGTCTGTAATTTTTTTCTGGATCTTATTTTTTTCATATACCAAATTAAGACTTCAAACAATCTGAAGCCTCAGGTCCCTTCCAATTCTCATAATCTATAGTTTTTCAACTCAAAAACAAACCATATGCTGACATAAAAATCGTATCTTTTAAAAATAAGATTAAATAATATCCAGTACCTATACATTGATAAAGTGGTTAAAAATTATTTTTACATAAGTCTCTTTCAAAAAAAAAAACATGGATTTTCTACACATTCATGCTTAAATCATGAAATAACTCTGAATTTAAAAAAATCAAGCTCAACAACTTTATGGTAAAGTAGAAAATATTTATAAAGAAACATTTAGAAGAAACTATTTTCCCTAACACTATAATAATTCAAGTCTCCGTAATTCCAACCTTCTGAAAGGAAAGCTGGCAGACAGGTGGTATTTGCCATAATTATTATAAAACTAACTAAAGAAAGGATGAAAGACTTATTTTTATCTGACATAATTTCTTGAGTTTTAAGCCAGAAATGTATTTAGCAGTAGGCTATGTTTAACACATATTCAAAAACTATGATTTCTAATTGCAAATGCAAGCATAAAATGTATAGTATTATTCTTACTTCCTTGCATACATGACTGAGAACTATTTTGAAATATAAATATATATAATTTGTTTCTGTGACCACATTGTTTATATAAATATTACCAACTTTCATGTCATAATTCCTCTAAAATGAATATGATTCTCATTATTATAAGTAGAAACACAGAAATCAAAGATAATTTGATTTGTCTCATTAATTTTAACTCAGGAAGAAATGGACTGTAATCCCCTGCTAGCTCAGACATAGTATGTGATCACTTAGGACATTTTCTTTAAAATAAATGCATTGGGAGCAAACATCATGCATTTCAAGGGTAATAAACAGCTGTTAGTGATCAACGTTATCTTCAAAGCAGCAGCCAGCAATTAAAGAAAATCTTAAAGAAGTTGAGGGAAAAAGCCAATGTGAGGAGGTAACTTTTGTATATTTTTGCTGTAACAAATCGTAGCTATACAGGTTACTATAGGATGAGTCCTGTGAGTCTTTCTAGCAAATCATCAAATCTGGTGAGTGATCTTGAGGATCCACAACACTTTTTAACCTCAGAGGGCATCTGCCTTCCATGGGGCCATGTCTGCCTATAGGTGCTATTTTTACACAAAGCCATCATAAGTACTTGTACTTACTGGGGCTCTGCCAGGAAAAGAGGAGGATGTAGACAAGCACCCAAGTTTAATGCCCCAGCTCACCACATCCTTTACTGGATGTAGAAAATCATTAGTCATTTTCCCTTTCCTTATTGGAGCCAGGGTGGAAAACTTCCCAGGTCAATATTAACTCTGCAGAGTTAATAAGGAATGGTGGGAGGACACGACCACCAACATTTGCAAATGCCCTCCTATGTCCTAGGTACTATGTTTGGAGTTTAACATACATATCTGAATGCATCACCAGAATAGGAGAGCAAAAGTAACCCCTATGTTATGATTTAAGAACCTGAAAGGCAGAGAGGTTAAGTAATTTTCCCATGATCACATAGTAGATGGTAAATCATGAGTTGAAATGCTATTTGATTTCAATAGCATTTGTTTTCAATATCTGTTTTCAAGTATGTTTAAGCCTATCTGACTAAAGAAAGAGTAATATTATTATAAGCTGCTCCTGTAGGTGGAAATGAGACTTCACATGTAGAAGTTATAGAAACAGAGACTTTACGGTTAGTACATACAGATGGAAAGTTTTCTCCCCCTAAAAGAGTCATGAAACTTTGGAATAGAACACTGATACGGTTTGACTCTGTCCACACCCAAAATCTCATCTTAAATTGTAATCCCCTACTCCCCATAATCCCCAAAGTGTCAAGGGGGAGACCAGGTGCAGGTCATTGAAACATGGGGGCAGTTTCCCCCATGCAGTTCTCATGATAGCAAGTGAATTCTCATGAGATTTAATGGTTGTATAAACGTTTGGGAGTTCTTCCTGTGTTCATTCTCCTTCCTGCTGCCTTGTGAGAACGTGCCTTCCTTCCCCTTCAACTTCTGCCATGATTGTAAGTTTCCTAATGCCTCTCCAGCCATGTGGAACTGTGAGTCAATTAAATATCTTTCCTTTCTAAATTATCCAGTCTCAGGCAGTTCTTTATAGCAGTGTGAAAACGAACTAATACAGACACCAAGTGATACTCAAAGACAAAACACTGACTGTCTTTCAACAACCCTGATTTTAAAAGTTTTGCTTTAGGTAAGAAATTTTGTTTCTGAGATTGCAAGACTACAAACACATTTTCTAGCTATCTAAATGACCGGCATCATGACGTCAGGAGCTAGATGTTGTCTTGTTAACTGCTCTATCTCCTGAATGTTGACCAGTATCTGCAAGAAGTGAAACTGCATAAATACCTGTTAAAGGAACAAAGGTACTGGGACCTACCGTTTGGAGAGTAATACTTGAAAATACTGTACGTGAACCCTCCAGCACAGTTGTCATTTTAAAAATTAAAAATCACTTGGACTTTCTGTGTGATTTGATTACATTGTTCTATATTTTGTACACAGTAAAGAAGGTAAAATATGGCATAGAACCTCAATTATCAAGAGCACTTGGCTAATCAAAGGAAACTCATGCTACTGAACATGTATTAAATATAAAAACATACCAATAAATATGTACTATTTTCTTTAATTATCCAATATCTTGCAGAACACTTGATTATTTTTAGTGCCTTTTTGGTTACTCTGATCATATTATTGATGGAAAGCATCCTTCCTGGAATTTAACATGCTTGAGGGCAGGGACTTTATCTCATTTGCTTTAGATCCATGATAAACCAGCAAAGGTCTTGACTTACAGGTGAAGTCAATGCAGTTCATTATTTGAAATCATTTCAGTAATGTATGTGAAATTTACTTGTAAATACTATTTGCTTGTACTGAAGCATTACTTTCCCCAGTGTGAGTTTTAGAAAATTTTCTAGCTCTTAAACACTCTCACTTGATAAAATAAAAAATAAAACCATAGAAACTTTGTTGAATTCTATAGAATCCTGCAGTGTTTACTTCAACTCAATGTAGTAAAGACTAGAAAAAAACTCCACAATCAAACATAAAATTGACTTACAGTGTTCTCTAATTTTGTATCTCTACAAATCTTCCAAATGCCATTAAGTACACTCTATCCAAGAATAATACCAATTCATTGTCCTGACCATCAGCAGAGCTCTTCAAGGCTTATGTTGTGATAATAGACTTCTTGATGTGCATTTATTTATTTTTTTTATTCACCCAAAGCCGTAAAAGGGAAACTTAGAATTTTATGTAATAGCTTAGCTTTCTCCAAACTGAGTATGGGTACAGAAACATCCATTATTCCTTTCATATCAACATAGCAAAACCAACACAGTCACACCTGGCTGACAACATTTTTCTCCGAAGTCTGTCTGTTTCTTGGAATGAAAAGGAAAACTAATTTTTAAAAAGCAAAGTCATTTAATAACAAGCCATCCAAAGCAAGGAAGTTTTAGATTAGCCTGTCTGGACATGGATTGATTGATTGATTGATTTTATTTTATTTTTTGAGATGGAGTCTCACTCTGTCACCTAGGCTGGAGTGTAGTGGTGCAATCTCAGCTCACTGCAACCTCTGCTTTCACAGCTCAAGCGATTCTCTTGCCTCAGCCTCCCGAGTAGCTGGGATTACAGGTGTATGCAACCACACCCAGCTAATATTTTTTTTCTTTGGTATATTTAGTAGAGACGGGGTTTCACCATGTTGGCCAGGCTGGTCTGGAACTTCTGACTTCAGGTGATCCACACGCCATGCCTCAGCCTCCCAAAGTGCTGGGATTATAGGCACAAGGTTTTATTTTTGAAGAGCACAGTCTCACAATGTTTCACATGTCAGCTAACACTTAGTTTCAATGTTAATAGGTTCCCTTGATTATCTCCAACATGTATATTTGGAGTCAAGATATATTTAAATTTTTGGCAGAACATTAGGAGACACAGGCTGTATATAAACCACTATGTGTTGATGGAGAATGATCATCGCAGGAAAATTATTTTTAACATAATAATGTGAAAGTTAGTTCAAGGTGTACAATCTTTGGAAAAAGATTGGAGTTGACTTTTATTGTATAACAAATAAGTATCAACATATATATATTTTAAAATTCTGTATAGGGATGCAGAAATATGCAGTTGGAAGGCATGTAGAAATGATGATTAAACTCAGAGACCTCACAGTAAGACAGCCATTGAAGAATAACACCTTTGGTCTTTGCTGTGCAGTCCACAGCATGTGACCAGAAGGAGATATTTTGTGCCTCAAATCCTTATCAGGAAAATATGAGATGATAAAATACAGTATTGAGCTGTCTCCCAATGATGATGTACGCTATTAAGTATTATAGCTATGTGACAACTGTATCAGCTTCCACACAAATAATCTATGATGGTTAATGTTGATATAATGGGGTTTGAAAAGAGAGGCAAAGAGTTATTAGACAGTATAATCAAGTCCAAAATTTAGACAGGGTACTTTGTTTATTTATACATGGATGCTTTTTTATTTTATATATGGATTTTTCAAATTCATATATGGATGCTTTATAGATGTATTTTTAAATTTATATATGGATGCTTTTTCCTACAGCTCTACCAGTAGGCATTCACATCCAGCACAGACTGGGAAAGTAGGCTTCTCCCCCAAAAGCTACAATAAACATTTATCTACCAAGAAGGGCTGGGTCCAAATAAAGATAATCAATCTTTATCAATCAATAAAGATGATCAATGTGCCCTAGTTGTTCCAGCAAATTAAGCTGGAACCAAGGTCCTATTGTTTTTAATTCACCAGGGTAACTTTTATTTTTAAGGTTATGAAAATATCATTTAAAAAGTCTAAAGGATAACTAATTTCAACTTATGCTAATTAAAGGAAATAACTGCTGTATATCATTTAAAGAGACACTGTAGATTATTGAGTTAAATGCATTAGCAATAAGAAAAGAAAAGGCATTATTGCACACACATTACAAATATTCCTGTTACTTCCTGGCTGGAAGCAGCCTTATTGAATGTAAGCTACTTTGCTTTAACCTTCTAAGTATGTATTGAATGATCTGATAGTCACTAAAAATACAAGTTGAATTATGTCAGGGCTGCAAGTGAAAGACCAAATCACTTCTTTTTCAGATGAAGGAACTGAAGCCCAGAAAAGTCCCCAAACTAGAATACAGTGGAGTTTGGACTAGAAACCCCATCCTTTAGTCTCCAGGTAGAAGTACTGTATCTAAACACAACAGGTGTTACTCTCAAGTAAAGTAACGGTGATTTAAGAAGTAGGCAAAGCGCCATTACCACCGTGAGCTCTTCACGGCTTCATCTGATGTGCTGTGTCAATAAAGACATGGCCAACTGTTTCATAACAACCACTATGACCACCTGCGACAGAGTCATGAATAGTGGATACATTTTTCTTTGCAATAATAGAAAAAAGCACAGCAGATACTATTCATGAAACTCAGCATTCTGAGATAAGCAAATTAGAGAGGACTCAATACCATTTCCTATGTTCCTCAGATTGGCCATATCTGATAAAACATAATTGTATTTACTATGAGAAAATGTTCTTGAAAAAGAAATAATTGTACAACAAACATTCATGCCATTCTGATTTTGACTGGAGTTTTTGTTTACTTGCAGGTAATAATTTCTTAAATGTGAGGTCAATAATTGGTTGACACGTGTTCTCACTTATTAGTGGGGCCTAATCACTGGATAAACATAAACATAAATAAGGGCAGAACAGACACTGGAGGACAATAGAGGCGGCAGAGCGACAAGGGCTGAAAAACCACGTACTGGACATTACACTTACTACCTCAATGACAAGATGATTCGTACCCAAACCTCCGAGTTATGCAATGCACCTGTGTAACAAGTAACAACTTGTTTACAAATACATGGGGTAGCTGCCTCAGAAGTTGCGGCTGTTCCTTTCTCTCAGTTTGTTTTAATACATCTTAAAATTATTATCTATTTACATGCTACATTAATGAAGGCATCTTAATGAAATGTAAAGAAAGTTAGTTCTTAAATATAATTTTGATAAAAACATAAAAACTGACTTTGCGATGCTCCTGTAATATTACATATCTTTTTAACCTTAGCTCTGTGGCATGCCTAAAATTCGATACTTGCAAAACTCTTGGAACTACTTTTTAGTATGTCCAAAATAATGCAACGATTTAGAAACAGCATACTGACAAGCACATCATGTGTTTAAATTCATTTGGTACAACCCTCATCCAGGCTAAAAAGGATGAGAAGGTATTTTACTCCAGCATTTTTATTTGCTTTAATAAACCCCCATCCCACGTCCAGCATGTCCTTGTTGAAAATGAGCTTCACTTTAGAAGTGAACATGATACGGTATGTATACACACACATCACTTCCTTTCACTGGTGTCTTTTTTTATTAAATATTCATTTAAGTAAGTGCCACTTTAGGGCAACTGTGCTTAAAGAAATAGAGAGGGACATTGCTGTTCAGCTATAAACATAAAGAAAATCCTCCAGGGCATCAAGTGCTTTCTGAAGCAGAGGAATGAGAGCATATCCTGCTGTCTTTCTAATAGTGCAATTTGTCAGATGTCTCCCATATGTATTCGAATGGACCATATCAAATGTTGGCAAAGTGCTCATTTTTATACCACTTTTAGTAGCAACAGTTATACTGGTGTTTCTCTCAAGATGGAGCACCTTTATATCCATTGCTGAACCTTAAAATGTTCCTATAACATTGATCAGTTGTTTTGTGCTTTTCCTTGTTAACGATTTTCTGTCTATATTAATTTATATTGAATTGAATACATAGCTCCTTCAATAAAAGCCAAATGAGGGCAAAACTCATTCTGAAAAGGTAAGCATGGAACTGCACATTCTGCTCCCTGAAATAAGGCAAGAAGGGTTATGCCCGTCTAACCTGCACTGAAAACGCAGCACCACTTACCCCAGGCCCACCGAGTAGCTCTCCCCATGGCACAGGTTGAAACGGTTTCAGGCTGGAGGAGACTGTTGTCTGTGAGCGGTGTGCGCATATCCACAGACTCATGCACACTGGGAAAGATGGTCTCTTCTTTTCTGGGCTTTTTAGACATCGCCGTGAAAACTTAAGTTCTCAGAGCTCCTGTGGAGGTCCCATGCACGGGGACTGGCGCCAGCCCGCCTTTGGATGGATCTCGCTGAAATCACTCTCCTGAACACGCACCCACTCACAGCTGATGCCTACCCACGTGCAGACCCAGCTGTCTTACTTGTTGACATAATGGTTAACCAAGCCCCTCCTAAAGAGATCCCATTTGAAAACTAAGTCACTAAGCCACGAACTAGTTTGCAGCCAGGTTCTCCTGCCAGAGATGAATGCACTGAAAGTGAAAGACATTCAGCATGCTGCAGCGCCTTTATTGAATAGATATAGGGCTGGCCTGATAGGAATAGTCTAAGCACAGTGGAAGAACAAGAGCCATCATCAATCTTTAATCCACTCATTCATCCACACAGTCAAAGAGTGTCCAGTGCCCAAGACCTCACAAGCCATTCATTTCTGAGTGCCCCGCACACGTGCTGTCTTTACGAGGTTTCCCTGTAGATGTGCGCTTGGCCACAGTTAGTGTGAGAGAGATACACATTCACTCTGACAGCCAGACTCGGCGTACCTGACTTGGAGAAGTTTGTATTGCCATCATGGCCACTTGAGTTCTAGGTAGCTTATTACAGAGGTCTCAGTCATGTGGCCCTGGAAGAAACATCTAAGTGTCATGTCACAGTTTGGGATTTATTTTTATATTGTAACTTGGGATCTCACATATAGACATCCTACCTTTTAAGATCTCACTGCAGGTATTCAAAGGGGGGAACAGGCAGGTGGAGGCACAGCAGCTTTTTCCTCAAGGGTCCCTCTAACTTGAGTCAGGACACATTGAACTTGGAATCTTAAGGCAGAGGAAAAAGCCGGACCACACTGAGTGTCTTAACATTATCTGAGCCCTCCTTGTTTAGTCGGGGTGGAGTGTATGTTTAAGTCAATGAATTGGGTCCTAAACATTTTAAAGATTTTAATAAACCCAGAGTCGCTGATTTCACTAACTGCTCCTCACCTTCAGAAAGGTAACAGGTTTACTATATTGCCCAGCAATAACTAAATTAGCTGTTTTTCAAATTGCTTCTTTGGCAACTCACACCATTTAAAACACTCAAAATAGCTTCAGATACTTTCCTGAACATAACTAAGCAGTTAGAAAAATATATGAACCAGAAAAGGTGGCTCATGCCTGTAATCCCAGCACTTCGGAGGCTGAAGTGAGTGGATTACTTGAGGTCAGTAGTTTGAGACCAGCCTGGCCAACATGGTGAAACCCCATCTCTACTACTGCTACTAATAATAATAAATTAGCTGGGTGTGGTAGTACGTGCCTGTAATCCTAGCTACTTGGGAGGCTGACGCAGGAGAATCTCTTGAACCCAGGAGGTAGAGGTTGCAGTGAGCCAAGATTGTGCCATTGCACTCTAGCCTGGGTGATAGAACTATTGGGAAAAGTCAGCACCAAGACATCAGGATCTTCAGAAAAACTAACTCTGGAGAAAGCAGTAGCAAACTTTAAAAATCTACTTTGAAGAGCGAAATTTTCGACTATTTCCTTTCATTGTTCTTTTCTTAGTCACTTCAAATTCCCAGGCCTTCTTGGTGTTAAATGATGTTAAAACATGTCTTTTCTAAGTGACTCTACTGAGTCTGTAATTGTATTCAAGCTAAATTTCATGTACGTGTTCAAATGATGAACTTGGAGGCATGTCTCATAGAACTGAGAGTCTAACTTTTTTTTTACTTAGTGTAATAAAAGCTGCTCACATTTATTTAAGCTTAGTAACAGCCATGCATGGTTCTGTGCTTTTTACATCTGTTTCTTCATGTAATCCTTATGATACTGAGCACAGTTGGCATTCCCTTTGTAAAGAGAAGAAAATCAAGTTTCAGGAAGTTTAATGTTTTCCAAGACCACATGCTATAAGGAGCAGAGGAGACTGAACCTGGGCTTGCTAAGCTCCACAGTACATGCTGTCAAAGGCATACATGGCAGCCTTTCTGTACCTTTGAACCCCCGAGTGTGGGAAGCAAGGCAAATTATTTCTAACACAAGATACTCTATGCCTAAAGAAGGAGCTAGTTTTCACTCTTTTGAAGTCATTTTGCCCTTCAATCTATTTAAATCATTAACAAATCTAAAAATACAATTGTCTAATTGTGCTTATTTCAGCAGTCCTCACAAAATATGTTGGTGCGGTAAAAATGTGTTTAATTCTTCAGAATTAAATATTCCGTAGTGACAAATATACAGATCGAATCATATCGATATAAAACATATTAACTAGTTAATACAATGTTATCACAGAAATGTATTTTTCACCTCAAATAAATTACTGTCATTTAGTATTTAACAAAGCATTAAAACCCTGTCACAGGCACCCATTGGGAGTTCTGCGGTACCAGTGACGACTCTCAGCCGTCTCCTGAGCTTCCAGGTTGGATATGGTGCTTCTCCAGCTGTCTGGGGAATCTTAGGTTTCACATTTAAGCCCAGCACTTTCCTAGCATGCTGCTCTCCCCAGAGTGTGGCCACAGGAGAGAGTCAGTGCTTTGGTTGCACTTAGAGTCCCAGCAAGGCAGCAATGGAGGTGGGGAGGGGCAGAGAGGCAGCTGTGGTCTGGAGTGTTGGGGAAGGAGGTGGTCGGGGAAGGAGGCTTTCAGAGGCATGTGGGCCTCCTGGGAGCCACACTGTAAAATGAAAGAGAATTCCTTAGACTGATCTCTGCCTTCTGGGTGAGATACTGAACACCTCTGGACACAAATAAATGAGAGACCTGAGTATATTAACTGGATGGTCACTTTGAATTCAAAAATCTTATCTAGCCAGGTGTGGTGGGTCATGCCTGTAAACCTAGCACTTTGGGAGGCTGAGGCAGGTGGATTGCTTGAGATCAGGAGTTCAAGACCAGCTTGGGCAACAAGGCAAGGCCCTGTCTCTAAAAAAAAAAAAAAAAAAAACTACAAAAAATTAGCTGGGTGTAGTGGCATGGGCTTATAGTCCCAGCTACTTGAGAGGTTGGTGCAGGAGGATTGCTTGATCCCAGGATGTCAAGGCTGCGGTGAACTGAGATCGAACCAGTGCACTCTACCCTGGGTGACAAAGTGAGACCCTGCCCTGAAATATACATATATATATATAATTATCTATCTCTACTTTGCCCAACAACGTGGACTAGTAAGAGCAACTTGTCCTTTTCTTCAAGTAATTTTTTTAATTTAACAACTGTTATTTTAATTAGAGAAGGTTGACATAGTTATTCAAAGTAACCAAACAAGATTTAAGCATGAACACAGTGATGTGAGCCTCTTTTCAGATATGTCCCGTGTGCATAGAAGGAGCCTGCCTTTTCTGTACCTGAAAATGGGATCAAAATATAGATATTATTTGAAGTGTTCAACTCAACACTTCACCATGGAAACATATTCATGAGGGCAGTATACTGTGTCATTCAACAATCTATTTGGCTATTTTAGGATGGTAAACATTTAGGCTCTGTCCAACTTTTCAGTAAGAGAGAGGGGGCTACAGTGAATAAGCCCCTATTGCAGCAGGGTGTATTAACTCCCTAGATGAAAACATCCGATCATTTAGAATTTGGCTGATAGGGCCAAATTATCCCCCTCCCCTAATTTTTCTAGATATACAACAAGACTATAAGGGAGTGGCTTCTCTGTGCACAACCAAGACTTGATATCATCAGTTAGAGTTTCACAAATGCACTGAGGGAAAATGACAATGTTTAATGCACTCAGCTTCAATCAATTATACACTTGGGAATCTTTTCCTACATTTATTATTTATGTTTGTTCTTTCTATAAAATAACTATTTATACTTAATGGTTCCTAAGCTCTTTGCTTACTGATTATGAGATGATCTTTTTATATTATTTGTCTAGAACAATGTGGTGAACAGACTCTTAGGGGGCCCACATGGCACCCCACCTGCTGATGTCCATGCCCTAGTTTTCTCCTTGAGAGTGGGTGGGACCCATGGCTTGCTTTCAACCAACACAGCAAACTGACAGTGATAGGCTGTACGTGAGTACGTGTACAGGATTACGTGATTACATATGAAATTGTACCACCCAACTGTGGAGTCTCCCTCTCACCCAATCTCTCTCCCCTAAACCCCACTCCTAATCTGGCTTGGCCCATGCTATGAAGTTCCAGGTGATAACTATGTGTGGCCCCCAGGAATTGATGGTAAACTCTAGCCAAAAGCCAGCAAAATACTTAAGCCCTCATGCCTACAACTGCAAGGGACTGAATTCTGCCAGCTGCCCAACTATCTTAGAAGTGTATTCTATCCCAGCTGAGCCTCAGGTGACAATGAAGTCCCAGCCAACACTTGATTGCAGCTTTGTGAGACCTTAAGTGGAGACCCAGCCAAGTTGCCAAGCCATGCACAGACCCCTGACCCACAGAAACTATATGATAATGCACGTGTGTTCTTTGAAGCTGTTAAGTGTGCAATAATAATGTTACAGCACAGTAGTTGGCTAATACAAAGAGTATTCGAATGGAAGATTGCTCCCCAATCTGTCCTTCCATGTAGCTCTGTTTACTAGCTCTTGAGTTGTTCCTGGTGGCATCTGGTCCTGCAGAGAGGATAAACCTGGGTAACAGAGGATGCTATGAAATTACCTTGCTACAAATACTATTGGCTTTCTGTCTCTCTTCCTCATTTTGGGACAAAGAATGAGTATTGTCACTAAGGGCATTAAAAAGTGGCTCAAACCTTTTATTCTGATTTTAAAGCTACAGTAAATGACACCACATTTTAACTTAGATACTTTTTTCATTCTCATAGGTTCTGTTCTTAAAATATAAAAGGTAAGAAGAAATGATGGCCACTTCAACTTGTCATATAACACTTTATAGTATTTTTATATGGACTCTTTTTAAAAGACCTATTATTGTCCATCCATCATAAAAACTGAAAGAAAAACACATTTGCTAAGAGACATAAATCATCCCCCAAAGTTCGGCTTGGCTGTACTTCTCATACTTTCAGGTCAATAAACACCTCATCTTTTCAACACCCTGACAATATTCCCCTTCCATGTCTTTTGTTGCCAGCAAAGAAGCCTGGAAAGGTAATTTCGTAATTGCAGTTGTAAAAGAAAGAGACTGATTAGTTCTTCTTTGTTCCATAATCCTCTAATGTAATTATTTAAAATTAAAAAGCAGAGAGATAAAATAGTCATGAAGATCAAAATGACAATTGAAGGCTGGCGTATCTGCTGAACAAGCTGTGATATTATTAAATTATTGTCACCAGAAGAAAAAATGCAAACACCTCAGATAACTTACTCCATATACAAAGAGAAACAGTCAAGAAAAAGAAACACAATTCAATCAAATAAGCATGGCAAAATAATACCTTGAATATAGGACTTCAAAGCCAATTATTTTGACAAGTTCTAGTCTCAGCATGTGAGTAAATAAGCAGGCACAGTGACTCAAAGAAATCTTTACTGATACCTTCCCCAGGTCAGCTATCTTCAACGAGTGTTTCATAAAATGTTGATGACACATTAATTTGAATTCACTAAAAATAATGGCTGGAATCGGGCATATTACATAGGCTGAGAACGTGTGTTTATTTATTAAAGAAACAGTGACCGTGTAAGAAACCAGAATGATGGTTGGATACTTGCAAGAGTACCCTTCAATTCTCCAGGACTTAAAGATTTATGAAGTCAAGACAATGTAAACAAATAAATGAAAAATCACCAAACAAGAACAACTGTTTTTTTTTGACATGGAGTTTTGTTCTTGTCACCCAGGCTGGAGGGCAGTGGCGCGATCTCGGCTCACTGCAACCTCCGCCTCCAGGGTTCAAGCGATTCTCCTGCCTCAGCCTTCCGAGTAACTGGGATTATAGGTGCCTGCTATGATACCCAGCTATTTTTTTTTTTTTAATTTCTGGTAGAGATGGGGAAAAACAAAATATTTTTAAAGGACCCTAAACCTACATAATGACTAATAACTTTTAAACACAGTAACTGACAAAAATAATTTAGATCAAGTAGATTGGGTGATTAACATATGATAGAACTAGAAGTGGACTCAAAGCTGAGTGGGCTTGAGATGGATGGAAACAAAGCTAAAAGTTACAGTCGATGAGGATGAATGGAAAACTCCTCAATGGACAGAAAGCTGAAGGTATAGTTAGGGTGTGCCTGGACTGACTGAATTGGAAGTCACAACGGCCGAGCTGAGAAGACCAATTGTGAAGGACTTTGAAAGTCAGCTTGGGAGAGGCGTGCTGTACCCTACAGAGAAAACCATATATAATATACAAGAAAACAATATACATCGTCAGTAAATCACAAACTGCTTCTCTTTCCACGTTCAGTGTCCTCTTGGTATTACATTTGGAAGTCATTACAAAGACTCCAGAACAGCAAGAGCAACAGTCACAGGACTAGAAGGGAAAATATTTAAAAATTTCTAATGTTCTAGCTTCCAATAAATAGATGATGTTCAAACAGAAGTTTGACCCCTTGGCTGCATGAGAGTGGAAAGGAGGGAAGGCCTAACATAAGTTGCATATAAATCTGCATAGTTCAGGGACTAGTCCCAGGAGAGTAGAGTACTTCCCTTCACATCCCACCCTTCAGCTTTAAAGAGCAGCGAGTGAATGTCTGAGAAGGGTAACCTGGAGTCCACAGAGTATCAGTGTTGCTGGGTTCATTTACATGCTTGACATCGAAACTAGCCCTCATTGAGCTATCAAAAAACAAAAAGGTTTATTTGGCTGTTCTCAGGCTGCTTCTCCTCAACATCCTCATCTTCAGTTCATGATTTTGATCCTGCTCCCTTTCTTTTCCATTCTTTTGAGATCGATTAGGGTGGCTGTAGCCTTTGTAAAGGGGAACAAACTGGCCAGATAGATGGAGAGAACAAACCACCTGACAGTGCACAAACCGCATCCAGGACATGTGGGTAGAAGATCCTGCAGCAAGGACGACCAACAGCAGAAGGGAAAACCCCTAGATTCTCGCCAGCGCAGAAACCCATGCTTAGTGTCCTTGGGCTGACCTATTCTCACTGGAATAGTAAAAACCACACCCCTGGGCAGAGAACTAAGATGCTAGTGAGCCATGTGATGTATGTGCTAGCGTGCAGAGCAATTGCACATGTGCACCCAGAAGACTCCCAGCAGCATGCTTCACTGCAACGCCTAACCCTTCCCTCTTATGAATAGTTTTATAAGCTGCCTATAAAGGGAATTTCCCCCAGCATGAGACAGGAGTGTCTCATCCTCAAGCAGCCTACAATGACCCAGCTTTCAGCACGCACTTTGCTTGTTCAATGAACTTCTTTCTTGCAGTGGAGTCAAGAACCTGAATGGACACCCCCGACAACACTTTGAGGTTCCATAAACTTTCAACTTCCAATAGAAACACCAATAGATACCTGACATTAATGTCTCTATCACATAGCCTAATATTTGAATAAATACAAATTATGTCATGTGACTCTAGTGTTCTTCTGAACTCAAAATCGAACTCCTAGGAAGCACTCAGAGATTCAGCTTTGTTAAAAATGCGACGTAGCCATGGAATACTACACAGCCATAAAAAGAAAAAGAACATATCCTTTGCAGGGACATGGATGGAGCTGGAGGCCAATATCCTTAGCAAAGTAATCCAGGAACAGAAAACCAAATAGCACATGTTCCTATGTATAAGTGGGAGCTAAATAATGAGAACACATGGACACATAAAGGGAACAACACACAGTGGGGCCTGTCAGAGGGTGGAGGGTGGGATGCTGGAGAGTACTAGGAAAAATAACTAATGGATACTAGGCATACTACCTTGGTAATGATATAATCAATACAACAAATCCTATGACACATTTACCTCTGTAACAAAACTTCATATCCTACACATGTACCCTGGAACTTAAAATAAAAGTTTTTTTTAAAAAAAATGTGGGGTAGGTGAATGGGAAGGGCTCATAAATTACAGTTATACTGAATTGAGCATTTCATTTGGCACATTGCCATAATTTTTTAAGTGAGAAAAATTATTACTACGATTCTTTTTAAGAGTCAAGTCTTCCCAATTCTCTTCCTTGTTATCCCCAGTCATCATTGCAAAGGATCATATCAGATTAAAAATGTGTATATCTTCCCTAAATTACAGTAGTTCTACCCAGATCACATTAATCAATAGAACAAATTCCACCTAACAGTAACAAGATGACTGTTCTCACCTGCATTTCCCTTGATATTACTTATATTTTTTTAAGTATTGGGAAATATATTTAAACTCCATATTGTTTCCATGTAAAATGAAGCATGGATGTTGAACAAGTGAACTGCAACCTCATGAATATAGCTAAAACCATAAGACAACAACAAAAAAATACCCTAACAGATGGATTGGTCTTATGTTGTCCATAGCAATTACATTTTATAAAGAACGGGGAAAAGAGACACAATAAGAAATGCAAGACATTTGTAGTGTGCAGAAAGTGTCTGACCAATTCAGCTAATTTCTTCTAAAAACGTGACCCTTCTTAGTTTGTCAAGGTCTCTCTTCTTTTTGTGAAGTGTCGATCACACGTTGCAATGCTGAACTGTCCCAGCTGTATTATACATCAAAGTACGCTATTTTCCTACCAAATAAAAAGGATAGTTTGAAATGTGGTGACTGAAATTGTTGATGGATTTTGAACACATAAGGCCCATTCTTTGAGATAAAAGTGAAGATCTCTAAGTTCAGTGGATCCACCATTTTCACAGGAAGTGAAAATTTACTCAGAGTGCTGTCAGGAAAGATTTTAGGAGCCACAGTTATGTAACCCATTATTGGGTAGATGTAATTTTAGAGAAAGGGGAATGCTAGAGTCCCCCCACATTCTTTTCAGAAATGTCAACTTCATGTAGAAAATTACTCATTTGTTAGAGATCAATGAAGACACTTTCTGTTAAAAAAAAAAAGACGAGAAAAAGTTTCTCTAAATAGAGGAATAGGCATTCTTCAGGCATCTTGAAAATGACTGCCTGGAATTTATAATTAATTTCAAAGAATTTTCATTCATTAGAGTTCACTCTCCAAATAATTCAAACCTAACGTTTAGCCCTTTCTTATATAACACTAATGATATCAGAGTATACTAAACAGTAAAAGAAAAAAAATAATTCACTTGAACAGTATTTTTATATGAAAGAGCATAATTACCCCTTAAAGTCTTACCATAATGTAAACCTTACGGACAAGGAATTTGAATCTCTGCTTTGTTGAAAAACTATTTACAAGAAAAAAGAAGATTAAGCAGCATAGAATGATGAATACTGATAATAGAGGCATTGATGATAAGGAAGAAATCTTCTGAATTAATTGCACAATTTCATAGTATAGTGTATTCATCATGAATTCAGTGTGAGCTAATTAGTCTGGGAAGGATTAGTAAATAAGTTACTAGGTTTTGATGCCTTTTATTGAAAGGAAGGTAAAGACAGATGACAGTTTGATAGACTGTACCTATCTATATTTAAAATATATAATATAGAGATAAAATTTATATACAGATAAATGCATATAGTATACATCATGTATTACACATATATAAATATATCCATTGCAATTTTACCATCCCCAAGTTAGAAGCTATATTTTACCACACAACCTACTACCCAATGTGGCATTTCCTACGTGAGATTACATGTATTCTCTGTATCAGAATTACCTAGGGATGGGCGTGGGTAGTAAATAAATAGATTTCTACCTCCATCCAAAATCCACTTATTGAGAATCACTTGAAAAAGAAGCCATGGAATTTGCATTGAATTAAGATTGAAACAAGTAATTCTTATGCACACAAAGTTTACATCGAGTATTCAAAAACTCTTCTTCATGCCCACCACAACCTTGACAGCTATAATGATAAAGGTGACAGACATGTTCAGTACAAAAAGCAGAGGGTTGCTGCAACACTTCAGGAAAATGCTCAATGCCTTGCAAAGTTGCTTCAGTTCCTCTGGGGTTCATGGCTGACAATTATCTGAATAATTCAGACAAAAAGTTGCAGTTATCGCCATAGTATCCCTAGCATATTAGATTTTCTTGAATTTTATTTAGGTTGAAGCTCTCCAACATATATCAAGCCAAAAAGTAAGAAATAAAAAGCACTGGAATCTGACTGATGTTTTATACAAATTAAAATATTGAGTGTCAACTTGATTGGATTGAAGGATGCAAAGTATTGTTCGTGGGGGGTGTCTGTGAGGATGTTGCCAAAGAGACAAACATCTGAGTCAGTGGACTGGGAGAGGCAGACCCACCCTTGGTATGGGTGGGCACCATCTCATCAGCTGTCAGCGTGGCTGGAAAGCAGACTCTTGCCTGAGTCTTCCTGTCTTCATCTTCCTGCTGTGCTGGATGCTTCCTGCCCTAGAACACTGAACTCTAAGTTATTTATCTTGTAGATTCTTGGACTTAACACCAGCAGTTTTCTGGGGGCTCCCTGTCTTTGGCCACAGACCGGAGGCTGCGCTATTGACTTCCTTGCTCCTCAGCTTGCTGACAGCCTTTACCTTGTGATCCCGTGAGTAGGTACTACTTCACAAACTCCACTTTATATACACATTGTCCTATTAGTTCTGTCCCTCTAGAGAACCCTGACTAATACAGTGAGAAAAACTAGGAAGTGACACCAACAATTTCATTCCTTCATGTTTATGTTTTCTTGACCTCATGTCCGTTGCAATGACAGCTTTTAAGACGTAGCATTATATGCATTACTTTCCACTTTACAAAGGATGAGGCAAAACTACATTAAAGTTATGAACATTAAGATGGAAGTGTCACATTATGAGCATCAAGTACAAAATTATGAGTATTAAGATGAAAGTATCAAAGTACCCAAGTATGTTTGGGGGGAATGACAATACTAAATATTCTTTTCTCTTTTATAACTTTTGCTAAGCTAAAACTAGCTCAAGGTAAAGCAGATTTCAACCAGCAAACTGCAAAATGTATCAGTAAAATACTTGTTACTTTTAACAACAACAAAAAAAGGCTGCATAATTTTTTTTTTTCTTTTCATTCTCCAAAGAAATTTCAGATGGAGATAAATGTTGCCACTGTGGGACAAAGTGACACTGACGCTAACTGAAGTTAATTTGTTGAAATGTTATTCCTTGGTGGGATGTTTACAACACATTTAGAGTTGGTGCACGAGACAGGGGGCCTAATGGATGATGAAGTCTGTCATCTCCATAGAGCAATGATATTTGAAGGTAAAGAAAGATTCTCCAACTTCCCTAAACCACTGATGGCATTTTCCTCTCCCAGAAAGTACTGATTGATACAAATGGTTTAAAAGAAATTGCAGCTGAGCTTAGAAAGAGAAGTGTTTCACACTCTGCATCCAAAGAGGTTGATCTGCTGGAGTAAAAAACAAGGTATGCATTATTTCCGGAAAGCTCCTGGTGATCAGTCAATTTCAACTGGCTCAATTATACAATGTGTTTCTATTTTTTTTCATGTAAACGAAGTTTTAATTCTGTTATTTACCAACCTCAGTATCAAGGACTAAAGTCCATCCAAAATACAGACATACTGGTTAATCAAAGGTCACTTAAGGTCATTTTAAAGTCCTTATGGAAAAGAATTCCTTCCTTCCTTGCATTTAGGCATAAATACCTAAGTACACTTATTTGATTTTTGTACTGACCAGTTGTTCTGGAATGAACAACCAGTGTGCTACGCACAATGGTCATGTAATTGAAGGCAGTGTGAAAAGGTTGAGTTCCTTGAGGATTGATTCATTTCAGTAGAGCTGAAACATCTATTTCTTAACCTCAGGTTGCATATCCAAGCCAGTCTTACAGTTGAAAAAGAACAAAAGAAAGAAACAACAGCCCCTAGTTGCTATGGTGGCTGTGCCAAAGTGTCATGTTGCTTGGACTTGATGTCTGCCACTGTTGGTCTCTGAGTCCAAGTTCCTACTTTCCTATCCTAGAAAACAACAGGCTTGTAACATTCCCATACAACCCAAAGATACAAATACTGTACACTGTGGAATATCTACGCCTTCACTCAGATATCTTTCTGTGATTTATTAGTTGATCAAATAAAACTGAAGTTTAAAAAGACATACTTGACATCTGCTATGTGCAACTACACATGCAGCTTCTCAGTTATCTTACAGAGGGAAGTGAGCTCAACCAGAAGATGTACAAAAGGCCAGAGGGAAAATGTAGCTTAAATGGCATGTATGCAAGTTGTAATGGCTTATTTCCACTATGAGCTCAGCAGAAAAATTACCAGAGGCACATTTAAAATTCAGTGGAATCGAGAGTATTTAATATGCCATTTGCATTTTGACAGCTTAGAAAAGTCTACATTGGGTTTGCTGTATCTTCTGCTTATAAGCAGGAACCAGCCACTGAGACTTTGTTTATCTATTTCTTAAAGGAAGCAGAACCACTTTCTTGACATTTTCAAAACTGTGTTGGTGTTTGCTTGACACAGTAAACTGGAGAGTAAGGAAGCATTGCCCCCCAGGAGGAGCTGCTTTTGCCTGTAGGAACTTCAGCACTGTGGCTGTGGCAGCCTTCCTATCAAGGATGATTGGCCAGCTGAAAGCCAATATAAAAACAGCCATTCCCTCTGCTCCCTAGGCCTCTGCCGGTGAGATGCTTGAAAGTGGGGGAATTCTACTACCCTGTACTACCCGCCATTTGCCTCTCTGGATTTGTTTGATGAGATCTCATTGCCCTACTATTCAAGTTTACAAAACCTGTGACTTCCTAAGAAAGATTTCCCTTTGCTTACCTTTTCAAGGACTTAAAACCCCAAACTGCTAACTACATGAGTGCCCCAGAAGCACTGAAAAGCTTTCTGCTGAACAGTCATCATAATTAATGATAATATCCTGACGATGCAACAAGAAAAAGACGTGATCTGCTCAGTAATACAGAGATATTAACTTCATTTTAAGCGGTCAGGTTTGTTTGTTTGGTTGGTTTTTTGAGACGGAGTTTTGCTTCTTTCCCAGGCTGGAGTGCAATGGGGCCATCTCGGCTCACTGGAACGTCTGCAACCTCCGCCTCCTGGTTTCAAGCGAGTCTCCTACCGCAGCCTCCCGAGTAGCTGGGATTACAGGCATGCGCCACCATGCCTGGCTAAATTTGTACTTTTAGTAGAGACGGGGTTTCACTATGTTGATCAGGCTGGTCTCGAACTCCTGACCTCAGGAGATCTATACACCTCTGCCTCCCAAAGGGCTGGAATTACAGGCGTGAGCCACCGTGCCCAGCCCACTTTTTTAGTGCTTGATGGGGATTTGGGGTTTTCTGTGGAAGTGTCTTCTTTGCAGGAGTGTCCTGGCCTCCTCAGGAGGAAGTCTATGTTGTGCGGCTCTGCCATAAAGGAATTTCACATCCTTAGGTCTTAGCAACCTTCTTGGTGGGATGAATTTTTAATAAGGTAACTCATCTAAAACCATGCAGGTATGGGAAGGCATACCTCTCTCTCGATAGAGATACAGGGTTTCTCTGGAAATTCAACAGTGCGAGCTCGTATCTCTGCTGGGTGTGTCAGGGAATGTTTGAGTTACTTATTTTGAGGAATGCTCCACCTTTCTCTTTCAGGCTTTTTAAAATGAGGCTACTCTGGGCTAGTAGTGTTGTATGTACTCTCTTTAGGATGCTTTATGGGTAACTAATTGACTGCAAATATCTGTATTCTCCTGGCTGCACATATGCAAAAAAACAACTGAGAAGCAAACTTTGCCCAAACAGCTAGTAGATCAGCCCCAGGTAAAGGAGCAGATATGAGCCAGCGCACACGGAATTAATATTCGTATTTACTAGAGGAAAATGCTTACAGCCTTACTCTTTTCCCCTAGTCCCTGAAAAGAGGCATTTAAGGAGAGCGCACTTGAGACTCAAACCTTTACAATACCATTAAAAATCAAGAAGTAAAAGGAAAAATCCCCCAGTGAATTCCCGACACCCCCAACGCTTTATTGAAGAGTACAGCATCATCAGCTGAAGCTGATACTCGGGTTCTCATACTGGCGGGTTCCAATGACCCCAGCTGCGGCCGCCTCCAGCCTCACGACTCCAGAAGCAGGTCACGAATTATGCCCCACGCATCAAAAACTCTGCGCTTGCCTTGGCCACAGCGGGAGCCGCCACCTGGGCGCGCGCGGCGCAGCTGCCCGCGGCAGTGGCCGGGCGCCCTCCAGCCGGAGCGCTCCTCCTCGGGAAAGCCCTGCTGCGCCCAAGCGCCTCGGGTCGACCCGGAGCCCGGAGCCCAGCGCCGACGCCCCCGGCAGAGGCCCGACCTTGGTCCCCTAGGCTTTGCTGGGCACTGGGAAAGCGACCCCGCCCCAATGGCCGGTGTGCACCAAAGGCGACTCCGGCGCCGGCGTCACCAGCCCCCTCCCTGCCTGTAGCCCCTTCCCAGGCGGCCTTAGGCGCTCGCACTTGACCCTGCAGGCGCGGAGGAGACGCGGCCCCTGGCGCCCGTTAGGTTAATGAAGGAGCTCCACGCACCCACCGCCGCATGGGCCAGACAATAGCGCAGTGAGCGCCGTGTCCGAGCGTCCTGGATCCCCTCCGCGCGCACACACTTGCGCACACACAGGCACCGCTCCAGCTCCAAGCACACGCCAGGGGCCTGGGACCTGAGGCTCCACTTCTCGGCTTCTACAGCCAGGCTCTGGGGCCTGCAGCGCGCTAGAGGAGCTCTCTTCCAAGGGGCTGCCCCGCTGGGCCCGAGGCGCCCAGGACTTTGCCACCACCTGCCCTGTTCGCCCCAGAATCTGCCTGAACCGCCCTCGCCCACTACCTGCCCCTCCACACCCTCCCTCCCGCCTCCGCCTCCGCCTCCGCCTCGCGCTGCAGCCCACCCGCGTGGGGGCGGAATCCGCCCGGGACACACGTGTGCGGATTATTAAGCAGCCGAGCCAGGGCCGCCGCCGTCTCCACGCAGCAACCTCTGCTAATTGCGGAGGAAGGGAGTCCGGAGCGCGCGGAACTCGGGGAACCGAGAGTGCGCTCAGGGTCTGGGTTGCCGGCCTGCGAATGAAGAAGCCCCGGGCCCAGAGCGGCTGGGAGTGCAGGGGAAGGGCGGGAAGTTTTGCGGAGTTGCGTGGCAGGTGTTTCCTCTTCACGCAGGGGCTTGGCTGGAAAAAGCTGGGTCCTGTCCCTTGGGCTCCTGCCCTCTCCCCTGCGACACACACGCCCCCTGCACACCTCCCAGGGCACAACCCTCTTGCCCCTAGACTTTGGCTGCCTCGCCTTCCAATTCCCAGCCAGTCCAGTGCCTACCAGAGGCCGCCGCCAGCCGGGCCCTGCTCAGCTGGCGGTGCCTCCGCAGAGGCAGCGGCCAAGACGTCCAGACCGAGCCAGGCGGGTGGGCAGAGGGTCGGAGTCTGCGGGAAGCTCCCCCAATCCCGAGAGACCGCGAGCTTGGGTGACTGAGAGCCACCGTGTGCACTCCCCGGGATCTCGGGGCTCATTCCCGCAGACACTCCCTTGTGAGGGTGGATACCCGTAAGGAAGAGCTGGCGTCGAGCGGTCAGCTCTCTCGGAACCCTGGAAGTCCCGTGGAGACCAGCGCCGGGAGGGGAAACCCAGCAGGCACGTCTCTCCCCCCGCTCTCCGGGCGGATCTAGAGTTTCCTAATGAACCAGATACAGTCCTCCTTCGCCCTGCCAATCACTCTTCCATCTGGACCACTGGAGGAAAAGGAAATGGGTGGCAAAGAAGATGGAAGAATCTAGAGAGGAAGGGGAAATGTTATGAAGGGAAAGAAGCAAGTGACCATTAAAAAAAAATCATAGGATTAAATTCCATCCTTTAAAAATGAAACGAAAGAAAAAACCTATATAGATACAGATATTCCGGGAATGTCCATGGAAGTGCGGATTGATAGACAAAGCATCTAAGGAGGCTAAAAAATGGGGAGAGGGGGAGGGTATTTCCAATGTGAAAATCAATCAATATTCTCTCTCTTTCTGTCTCTCTCCCGCTCTCAAGAGGGGAGCTTATTTTCTTTCCCGTAGAACAGACAAGTGCACAAGCTCTTGCCAGCCTTGAGGTCGCAGCCTGTAGGCTACTTAGGAGAAAACATTCCCTAACTCATTCGGGGAGAAAACCAAGTTCACGGATCCAGAAACCCCAGGAGGCACCCAGAGAAACTCCTTCCCCTGACCAGGGTAGAAGAGACCACCCTGCTTCCACGTTGAATGTATCTGACTTGGAAGGCGGTCCAGAACTCCCCGGCTGTTTCACGCACCTTGCCAACACCTTACAACTTGCAAGGAGCGAAGTCCGGGGGAGAGGAGAGCGGGGGCGACCTTCCCGAGGCAGCTACTCCTCGCCGGCTGAGGTCGTGGGAGAGGGAAGGAGGAGTGGAGGAATGGGGTGTACGGGTGGCAGGAGGCCGGGCCGGCGGAGAAGCTTTGCCTGTTCGTACCCAAACCCCCGGAGAGAGCCCGAACTTTCGAGGCCGGCTGCATTGGGCCGTCTTCCCAGGCGCGTCGGGTCCGGGCAGAAAGTCCTGGGAACTGCCCCCCAGGCCCCCCCCCCCCGCACCGCCCCGACCCGTGGAGTCCGCGTCTCGGGGGAGGCAACGCCGCCCCGCCGGAGCGCAGTTCCACCCCGACTCGAGTTCGGTTCCTTTCCCCCTGACCACCTGCACCGCCGAGAACAAGAGGCGTCTCCTTTTAGCCCGGGTGACGGGGATGGAAGGCACGGCGGGGTGGAGCGGGGGCCCAGGAGGGCTGGGGAGAGCGCGATGGAAGCGCCCCTCCCAGGCATTGCGTTCCCCCGAGCACCGGCGGCGGAGCAGCGCCCGGCGGAGGCGGCCACTCCGTGCCCTGCGGTCCCAGAACCGACACTCGCGCCCGCAAACGGGGCCTCCGTGGTCTCCCCGCTCCTCCCCGGCCGGAGTGAGCCCGCCTTACCCTTGGCTGCAGTGAGGAGCCTCGCGCACAGCACCAGCAGCCCGAGGAGCAGGAGCGGCGGCTGGAATCTCCTCCGCGCAGTCATGTCTGCAGATACTCCACGCGCACGCGACACGGATGGCTCCTCCGAGGAAGGCAGGGCTACGAGCGCAGCCGGATCATCACTCGAGGGCAGGGCGAGCCGGAGACGGAGCCCGGTCCCGAGACCCGCCGCGCATCCGACGCCTCCCGCAGGTCTGGGCGCCCGGCTCGCCTCCCTCTCATAGCATCGGGTCCCGAGCCTCTGCAGGGCTGAGCGGCTCCGAGCGCCGAGACCCGGGCGGGCTGGCTGGCGGCGCCGGGGCCGGGGCCGGGGCCGGGTACGAGCCGGGCAGGAAGGCACCAAGGCGGCGAGGCTGCGGGAGGGGCGAGGCGGGGAGAGGAGCGCGCGCAGCCGGGAGAGACCTGGAGAGGAGGCAGCTGGAGAGAGAGCCGGCGAGTGGGAGCTGCGGGGAGGGGGGGCGCGGGGGAGGAGGAGAGCCAGTCGAGAGAGAAAGGCGGAGAGCGCGGAAGACGGGCTGCTAGTGGCACAAGGAGCCGCTGCCGTGGCGGCTGGACTCAACCATCCCTACCCACAGAGAGGGGACCGAGGCTGGGCACGGCGCAGTCCCAGGCACAGCCAGCCTCCGGGCCTCGAGCGGCCCGCACCGCACCGCGCTTCGGTTGGCCTCGGCGCAGCGGCGCGCAGGCTGAAGAGAGGAGACTTGTTGGGCGCTCGCGGGTGGGGGGAAGCCCGCGCCGCACACCAGGGAGGAACCACGCAACCCTGCAAGTCGCGCAAACCGGAGGGCGTCTGCAGGGGCAGAGGTCGGCCTCCATCCTCTCATCGCCCTTACTGGCTGGCCAGAGCGCGGCCCCCTGCATAACTGAGATCAGAAATGCAGGTGGAAAGGGCATACTCTTCAACTCCAGGGGGAGGGATATATTAAATATTATATATATATATGTACACACACATACACACATACATAAAATCTTTTGCAAGATGGACTACTTGCGAGGAGTTACACAAATTTATAAATTTCCTGACTTCGGATTGTCTTAGACTTAACCATGCCCAAACTTCAGCTTCAGATGAAATTTCACATGAGGAAGAATCTCTAGAATTCATATTATGGTCTGGTGATGAGAGTCGGCATGTTGGCACAGCTTCTGATGAAACTATATATAAAATTCTGTGGGTTGGGAAGGGACCTTAAAGAGAAGAGGCAGGTTCTCCCCTGATTCTGCAAAAGGATGAACCAGCAGAGAGAGAACAGTGCTCTAGAATAGCAGTAGTTGATACAATAAACTGGATTTCACCCAGCTCCCCAAATAGAGGAGGCATTCCTGCAGTTTCTGGGGGAACGTGTTAGGCAAGACATTTTAGGAAAAGGTGGTCAGTTAATAGAAACACCGTGAGTGAATGCTGGTTTTCACAGAAGGACATTTAAAGGATTCAACATCCTTGACCAAAAAGGTTTAGCCCTTTTAGAGGACAGGAGGGACCAGAACATGGAAATCCCATACCCCAGTGAGAGAGAACTATACTCCAGTCCTGGAACCATTAGTCTATCTGCCTCTACCTGTGGTATCCCCACAGCAGTGAATGCCTGTGGTGGGAGGGAGGACCCAGCGCTGCATCCCACCTGCAACTGCTCTCAGTCTTTGAGATTAAATGGGTTGACAGTTTCATAAGGTTTTATCTCCCTCCTTTAATTTTCTTAGATTGCCCTTGCCCCTGTGATGTCTAGGCTAGCTCATAATGGTATAGCCGATCTCCAAGGCAGGAAGGACTTGCAAGCTTGGCATGGAAACACCAAAGCCTGACTTTCTGAGTCTCCCTGCAGCCTACCTGTCACCACTGGGGCCACCTCCACAGTCCTTTTCTCCTCGCAGAGATAGGGTCTTTAAATACAGGAAGGTGACTGACGCTCTTGGAGTTACAGTCCTATATTTTCCTCAGCACAGAATCCCATCTTGCCTTGTTCATCCCTGGAGGGAGAATCACGGGGCAGAATGCCTCCATCACAGGGGAGTTCCTATGGAACCCCTGAGTTCTATTCTTTAGGCTGAACTGGGCCTGTTGGGCAGAGGGTCACCCCTTCTGGGATTTTAAATCAGACCCCAGATAGTACCTGTGAGTAAGCAAGTGAAAAAAATGCTTTCCAAGACCCATTAAGTGCTCCAATAGCTCATTTCAAGCACCTCATCAGGAAAAACGGATCGCTTTTCAGGAGCTGAAGAGCTGACTTCTCCTTGAGAAACGGTGCCCTGTCTTTACACTGCCATTCCTGATGACTCGTGTCACCAAGAAGGATTTCTGCCATTAAAAAACGTTTCCAACATCTAACCATCCTGGGCTGGGACTCAGAGAAGATTTTCACTTGATTAGGATCCCAACTGGGAACGCTGAGTGTCAGCTGAGAGCTGGAACACCTTTACACATAATTGTGACAGGCTGCAGGCTCAACTTCTCTGTTCCCGTGTTATGTTGAAAACCCTCCCATGCCACCTCCTTTCCCCAGAGTGCAAAGAATCTATCTGATACAAAGCCTTGGGAAATACTGCTCCGGATAACCAATAATCACTCATTTTTTGCTGTTATTTATATGGGGTATTTTCTTTGGCCCGATCGTATATTAGAAAGTTACAATAATTCGTGCCAAATTGTTTCTTGATCATAATTATGAGAAGGGTAGGAAACGGCTGTCATATAAAATAAGCTGGTTTGTGATATGGTTGTATTTGTGTGTTAATACAGTGAATTCCCCCGCCAGATCTCAAGGCTGGTTTAATTTGGAAGGAAAAACATGGGGCACTGCTGCCATCTAGCGTCCGATATTTCTTGTTTGGCGATTTCAGAGAGCAGTGGTCCCTGAGGTTTTTTTTAATTCTCTTACCTCCTCTGTAGTTCCCTGCCTGCGTTTTGAATCTCCTCCTCAACACTCCTGCGCCTTCCTAGCAGTGAGGCTGCAGATAGAGCCAATTTTAGGCTACTGCAAGCTTCCCCCCACCCCGACATACATGCATACTTTGATTTTTTTTTTTTTTAATGATTGTGAAAGCCTTAATCTGTATCAGAAGTCCAGTACATGTTACTTCGAGCAATTTTAGCCAAATAGGATTAGAGTGAGCATGGGAGCCTGGGACGTCACACCAGGAAACTCCGTGGCCACTTCTTTGCCATGGCCTGTGCTGCCGAAAGGGATAATGACATCCCTAAATTCAGGTAGTAACTAATTTAAGATGCAGTTGGAGAGACGACAGCATAAACACAGGAAAAGTGCAGCCACTGAAGAGGGAGAGTGTATTTTAAAAGAAATTGTCTGAGGAGGGGACGGAAAATAGGAACACGATACTCAAGATAAAATTAGAAAATTTTAAAACATGCATAAATGAGAATGCTAATTAGCTAGAAAAGCTGTACATGTGTGAAAATTTTAGAGAATATGGTATGTTGTCATGGTGGCTAACTGTGACATTATTTGGTTTGTTTAATGTCACATTTGAAAAAAAACTGATGGCAACTAAAGAATTGGGGGAAAACTATTTCCTTGACAGAGGCGTCAGTATTAGGGTCACATGACTCATGTTTCCTACAGTGCAGTGTCTACCTTGGGTGAGCAAACATGTGAGAGAGCTTAAGGAATAAAAGCAGAAATCAAAACAATCACATTTTGTATGCAAAGGCATTTTATACATGACTTCATTGATACCATCCTTGTCTTTATCATTCCCACTTCCAACGATGAGAACTTGTTGGCTCTGAGAAACCAGGGGACGTGTAAGGGGGTCACATCTCACTGAGGGCCAGAATGTGAGTGACACTCAGACCTCTTGCTGCATCAGCATTTAGAAACCAACCCTTCCCACCCCTTGCTGACTAAAAACCATACCTGGACTTCAAGGTTCTGACGCACTTTGGTGCTATGATCCCAGGATGGCTTGATTAAAGAACAGAGAGACAGACATCTACATAAGACTCCACTCAATAGCAGCAGAATGCATACTCCTTTCAAGTATGCATGGAGCATTTTCCAGGACAGACCATTTCCTACGCCATTAAAAAAAAAAAGGAAACCTATGATCGTTTGCAACTATTTATTTATGTAATTTAGATTTACTTAATTATCCTCATTGACAAGATTTATAAGTAAATATTAATCATTTTCCCATTTTTATAAAATAAACTAACACCTTTCACATGTATACTATACACCTACGTATGGATATATAAATGACATTAAAATGTAGCAAACTAACATGAAAAATTGAGCTGTCAAGAGACAACCCAAACGATAAATGATCTATTGGGAGGAATGAAAAACTGTGAATTATCCCCTTTACAATTAGGTAGTTGAATTGAGGGTCATTGAGGCTTCAGCGTGTATCACGGTGACCTGGAAGGCTTCTGAAAACACAGGTTGCTCACCACAACCCCAGAGGATCTGATGCAGCAGAATCTTTGGGATGCAACTTAAGAATGTACATTTCTTTTTTTAATTTTAATTTTTTCATTTTTCTAGAGATGAGGTCTCCTTATGTTGCCAGGCTAGTTTAGAACTCCTGAGCTCAAGACGATCCTCTGGCCTCAGCCCCACCAAGTGCTGGGATTACAAGCATGAGCAACCACGCCCAGCTAAGAATACACATTTCTAGCAATTTTCAGATTGACCCTGATGTATCCCAGGATTCCACTGTGAGAACCACTGGTATGAAGGTTGACTTTGCAACCAATAGGACCTGCTTTGAATACCATATCTGCCAGTTTCCTAGACAAGAAATCTAAAAAGAAAGATGAAAGAAGAAAGAAAGAAAGAAAGGAAAGAAAAGAAAGAAAATGAAAGAAGGAAGAAAGGAAGGAAGGAAAGAAAGAAAGAAGGAAAGAAGAAAGAGAAAGAAAGAAAGAAACTTTATCTAGATATAAGTTTCTGGTCTGACATGTAGATGAGATCTACCTCATAGACTTGTAGAAAAACCAAACAACATAGACATAATGCCTGATATATAGTAAATCCTCAAAAATATTATTTTCCTTTTCTATCCAGTCAATCTCAGAAAAGGAGAGAATAAGGGAAGAAACCCAGATGGAGAATGGCATTTCCATCTGTTCTGATCCATATTTTAGGAGTTGCAAACTGGATTTTGGTAGGGAAAAGAAACACATTCCATCAACGTCTCCCAGATTGTCTCCAGGTGAATCCAGCAGGATTCCATGTGGGAAAGCCACGAGATTTATGAACTATGACTTTTAAAATCAGCTTGAAAGGCTGCCTCACACCTGGCTGTTTCCCAAGGCCTACGGAACACTAGTGAGCTTGGAAAGCTCATGTAGAACTAGGCGAAGTGACATGCTAAATGTTCATTAATAACAATCTCCTCTTGCAAGAAAAAAAAAAGCTAGGGCAGGGATGGTTTGAGTAGCTATCAGCGTGGTCTGATACTACCGTCAGCACATCCATGAGGGAACGAGAGATTCCCCATGGCTCCTCCAGTGCTACATACTGTCATAGAAAACACAATTAAGTGCTTACCTGGCTCTAGTAGCTGCAGGAATACTGGAGATGAGGGACATTTTCTGGGACTTGTGCTGGTAACCATTATCCAACAGGACTGGATTTCAGAAAGACTGGACTCCACACTATCCTCTCACTTTTAGAAAATCCACTTCACTTCTGTGACTCAGTTTTCTTATCTGTAAAACAAGGGTTTGGGCTAATGCTCATCCTACATCTAAAATTCTGTTATTCTCAACTTCCTTGTATTCCTCCACTTTACAATTTTCCTCTTCTTATTATGAAATACCGTATATTGTCAAGCTTCCTTTTAAATTTGGGGAGCTCTCCACAAGAAAGACATTGCAAAATTAAAATAAAAAATTCAATTTGCCAGAATAGCAATGAAACAATCACAACACACACACACACACACACACACACACACACACACACACACCATCTCAGCAGCAACTTTGGAATACAAATCATTGCATTGATCTTTATCTTGTAAACTCAATTCCAATTTTTACATCTTCTTCATAAAAAAATCAGTGAACTGTTCAGTGATCACAAAACTAAAACTACTCATTCTACCCACAAATGTCTTACATTCAGATACGAGGTGGAGATGGTAACATCATCCATTGTGCTACACCAATTTCATCTTGCCGGTGGTGCTGTGTTCCCACTTGACTATTCCCTTGTGTTGAGAAAATGTAGAGCTAAAGTGTTTTCCTTCTCTGAGTTTTAAAACACATAAAACCACAGCCATACTTCCTACTTGAAAACAGGCATTCTGTTACTGATGGCTTTTCACGCAGTCCCTGAGATTGGGGGGCACCACAGACAGACATTGCATCTGAATACATTGACTCTTAGTTCTGCGAGTTTCATGCAGTAGAGAGTCCTGTGGCAGGTGGAAAAAGTAAATAGAAGTGGGATGTACTGAGCCTTCCTCCTTGCCTTCTCCTTTTCAAAGATTTTGTGAACTGTTGTTCAGCAGAGGAATTCTCACACCAGTATGAATGAAGAGCCTGAGAGGAACAGAATAAGCAAAGGCCTTCTGATGAGTGCACGACTTCCTGGGGGTCTTTCCACCTTTTCTTCCTCCACTCGTGAGTTGTTTTCCACATTCCTTGCCCACGTCTCCCCTAACTGACTTTAAAATTTAGCAAATCGTGTGACTGCTGAGATGGTATATGTTTCAAGTTTCCAAATCCCTTTAAATGTCAGTGTGTTTAAAATTTTACTAGTCAAGCTTTGCCCTCGGAATCTTGGAGGCTTTGCCGAGTAAGAGCACCTTATTCATTGAAGATGCTTGTACGGGTTTGGCTTGTGATATTCAGCTCCTGTAATCTAATTTGACCTTTCATTGAGGAAGCAAGGGCTCTCAGGGATAATACGCTGTGCAAAGTGGTGGCCAGGGACAAAGAGACGTGCCCAAGAGAGTGTCTGAAGTCCAGGACTGCTGCTGCCAGATTCACCGCATAGGGCCTGTTCCAACTGATTGTACCCACTTGCTCTAGTCAACATCCAGTACAAGGGGAAATTCCTCATGCAGACAAAAATGCAGATTCTCACTAACCTGAGTCCTTGGCTCAGTTCCTGCATGTCCTAACTGGGTGGCTCTGTGCATTTACCAAAGCACAACAATTATGCCCTAGTCCCTAAAAGGGTATCTTTTTTTCTTTTTCTTGTTTTTTTGAGATGGAGTTTCGCTCTTGTTGCCCAGGCTGGAGTGCAATGGCGTGATCTTGGCTCACTGCAACTTCCGCCTCCCGGGCTCAAGCGATACTCATTCCTCAGCCTGATGAGTAGCTAGAATTACAGGCATGCATCACCACGCCTGGCTAATTTTGTACTTTTAGTAAAGACAGGGTTTTTCCATGTTGGTCAGCCTGGCCTCAAACTCCTGACTGCAGGTGATCCACCCGCCTTGGTCTCCCAAAGTGCTGGGATTACAGGCATGAGCCACCACCCCTAGCCAAGGGTATCTAACTCACAAAATTGCTGTGAGAATTAATTGGAGCAATATATGGAAAATGCTGAATTTGAACATGAAAAGACAGAAGAGGTTTTAGCTCCCTTCCTTTCCATTCTTTTTAGCTTTACCTCTGAGCTTAAAGGTATTTTGTTTTTTGCCCCTGAAGGATTGTCCTTTCTTTCTTGTTGATTGAAATAAGATCCTTTAAAATATTGCTTGAAATTGTATATGCAAAATCTCTCCTATTGGAAAAGCTTCTTTAAAAAGCAAGTTATCATCCTTTGCATTTCTGCAAAATAGTCAATTCTTGGGTTATCCCTTTTAAATATGGAGCAGTGCTGCAGTGGGAGCCGAAAGAGTAGGTGATCACCACGGTGTCATCAACAGTAGCAGCAGCTTCAGAGCTCACGCTGAACATCTGAGAAGTGCAAGGTTCTGCAATTAGTGCCCTGATACCGAGGTAGGAGGCAAGGTTCTTGCACAGTCCAAGAAGACAGAATACTCCCCCAACAACAAACCCATGGCAGGTATATGCTTATGCAGAAACATAAGCTAGGAAAGATTAATTGCTGTGTCCTGGCTCTCACAAATAATTATCAGAAACAGGATGAACACCAAGGTCTGAGGTCCAGGCTGTGTGTACTTCATCCCGCTGTCTCCGGGGACTTCGCTGAAGACTCTCTGATATGCCAAGACCTAGGGTGAGCCTGAAGGAAAGGTGAGAGTTCAGCAGGAACTTCAAGGAGAAAGAACATTCTGGGTGCAGAGGGAAAACGTGCACATGTTTGGAGGGATAGCTACCGAAAGAATTCTCAAACAAATCTGCATTTGGTAAGAAGACTTCTTAAGAAACCTTTTTCAACTGTGGGCCCAGGTTTTATATATTTAAGTTTATATTTACTGAACGTGTACCAATTGATTGCAGGAAGGGTTACCCAAATTGTGAGTGTCAGAAGGGAAAGGTTGAAATGTAAAATGGGATGTGGTAAGGGATGTGGGAGTAGGAATGGCCTCTCAGTGACAAGACCCCAACCACCCTGCAGCGTAGGCCATGGCAACCCGTCTTAGTAGCCTCTGCTCTTAACCATGATTCACTGCGTGTTCTTCCTATCCTCCCAGCAAAATCTTTGTTGGTAAAATGTTATCATGCTCTTATAAACTACATGGAAAAAGATGACAATGAAGGACCACTCTTTCATCTCTCTGAATCCCTTAATTAATTTAAATTACTTTTGTTGCATGCTGCCTCATTTGTAAAATGGGACTAACTGCACCCCATCACTTACAGGCAGGCAGGGATCCTGTGTGTTTGCTGCAGGCATTCCCACCTGTGAATCTCTGCTCTGTGATGTAAGCTCTACTTTCCTTTAAACAGATGATGCTTATGTCATCTGCAGGCAGGCAGAGATCCTGTGTGCTTGCTGCGGGCATTTCCACCTGTGAATCTGCGCTCTGTAATGTAAGCTCTACTTTTCTTTAAACAGATGATGCTTATCTCATGATGGTATGGAGGAGATTTTATTCAGAAGCCTCAGGAACTGCTACAGTGGGCAACATCCTGGGGTTTTGCGTTTGCTTACTGTGGAGAGAGCAGCCTGTGTGAATCTGAGCATTCAGAGAGTGCAGAAACGGGTTGGGCTGGGGAACCAGGACCACCAGGCAGTGGGAGTCTGAGCAGAGCATGCCGGGACCTCTCATTTCTCATCCCTGCAAGGTTGTCAGTGTAAATACCAGGCCAAAGGAAATGCTGAGTGTGGTTGAATTTCTGAGAGAGGAAAATGATACTGAGACAGATCCTCATAGCTAAGATTGCTGAGTGCTGGAAATAGAGCAGTTATCCTGCTCCTCTCCAGGGAGCGGGCCCAGGAGGATGGCGTGATCAACCTTTTGCTTACACATGTGGACTAAAGGACACTGCCTGGTACTATGGAAGTGCAGAGGGCTGAATAGTGCCTCACAGGCTGTGGAACAGTTGAATGGAATCTTTGTATTAAAGAATGCAGTGCCCAGGCTCACCATGAGCTGTCTCATCGCCCTCAGTCCGGGATGAGGATCTGTTCTTCTGGTGATTACAGAAACATGGTAATCAGGGAATAGAGAGTGACCATTTGCTTAGAAGAGAGGTCCTTAAAAATCACCCCATGTCAGTGAGGTGGTGGCATATCCTTCGTGAGGATTTTGTGGTCAGCAACTGGACATCCCAGGCAGTGCCAGGAATACGCAGCATTTTTTGAGGTAACTAGAACAATCAAGGTTGAGAACAGTCAGCACTAACCTGGAAATAGGGCCCAATTAACAATAAATGACACACACTGTCTTAAAGAACATGGAGGCTTCCTGGAAGCAGAAACGGATTTTGTGACAAACAGGTCAGGGATGGATGGCAGGATTCCTTGGAGCCTGGCCTGTTCTAGGGTATTATAAGCATTTGGACCGTGATGAAAGGATGCAGTCAACCTCCCAAGCACCCAGTGCTGGTGGGAAATGCAGTGCCAGACACAAAAAAAAGTAGCAGGAAGAACAAACTTGGTTGTGCTTAAGTTTGCTCTCGTAGAAGCAAGCTTTGAAAGAGACAGGGCAGTGCGTAGTCTGAGTAGTGAGACCCCCAGCATCACATACGCCCAAATCCAGCCATGCCACGCTATCCTAAAGCTGCAAGTGTTTTCTGTCTGTGCAGTGAGGTCTTCACTTGGCTGTTCTTACGTGGAAATAATAACTGGAATTTGTATTTTGTACTGCTGTCCTCACACCAAGAACGAGAAGCAAAACTTCTTGAGTATCAAGCTGCATTATAGTTTGGAAAATTGATGAGAGCAAATTGCCACTAAAGTCATTTTTAAGGAAACCTTACTAGGGAAACTCAGATTTTATCACTTGACTGATTAATTTCCCTTCCCACCTAATTTTGTGTGTGTGTGTGTTTGTGAAGCTAATTCAGAAGATGAAAGATAGGAGCTTGATGTTTACTGAATTGTGGGACCGAAAGTGTACCCATAAGTTTATTTGTGGGGAGCCACAAATGCCAGCAGAACCCACACCCCAATATCACACCTCTGACCATTAAACCTTGGAGAGGTAGAGGAGAAGAAAATGAACCCCCGCCTTTACTGGAAAAGTTCTCCCTGTGTAGCCAGGGTCTTTAGTTAGAGCCAAGACCACAAATTTGCTTTAAAATTTAAGAATCAGTTTTTAGGTGTGTCAAATGTGACTGTGTAAGTATCTACAACTAGACAGCAGGACCTAATTCTTATGGGTAGATTCAAGGGGGAAATATACATGTACACACATACGCACATGCACACACAGGGACTCACACACACATGCGTGCCACATGGGTGTACCTATGAGTTCCCAGGTCTGTGAGTTACAGATTCCCAATTACTTCTTACTAGTAGGATAGGGTGTTCTAGAGAGCTTCTCAGACTTTAGGAGAATGTGATTCTGAGGGTATTTTTTAGAGATTAAGGTCAGGGAAAGAGAGAAGGATCAGCCTGATGAAATATCCCAGCTTCCCCGGCAAAGCAGCAGAGTGGGTGCACTATTTCATCTGAGCATGCAGCAGAGACTCTGGAGAAAGGAGAAAGGAACTAAATCTGGGACTCATTGGCTTCAACTGGCTGGTGGGTGGATCTCATGTCAAGGGGGAGGTAGAGGAGAAGAAAATGAACCAGGAGGAATCCCACTGAGCTGAAAGTCACTGGTGTCCACTGACAAGCTGTGAGAATTTGGGAAAACCATTTAGTCTCACTTCTTCTTAATTCCTTTGGCTTTTGAATGACTGTGCCAGTGATACATGCTCGATTCAGCACCCAGGCCATTTTGAGAGTTAATGAATACTATATGGGAACACACTATTTAAATTAAGAAGGTTCACACAAGCATTAGTTATCAGGACCAATTTTATTAACAAAGAAGTTTGGAAGTTGCTCTAATTCCTCTATCATTGCAGACACTGAGACGTGAATTAATTCAGCCAGTGTGACCATTACTGTGACCGCCAGCAAGATAGTGGATGTAAGCCTGTTTGTCAATAGCAAAATGCTATACATTGTTATTTTTATTAGACAAAAACCCACTTAGAAAGGTCCCAAGATACCAAATTGTATGATTCCTTCATTTTACAGGTGAGGAAACTGAACCTCAAAGAGAAGAGCTACTTTCCCACATTTGCTCAGTAAAGATTTTTGAGTTCTCACTATGGGCTAGCTATTTTATCCAGCACTCTGCAAACTAACAATTATCATTCATAGGGCTTTCTACAACTGCATTTTGCATTTGTGCTCATGATCTCATCTGGTCTCCTGATAACCTTGGTTGTGGAAATAATCTTTTCTACCCAAATAAATGTGTCTTGACAAATGGGTGACCTATCCACAGCCACAGGCCATAACAGTGTGCTGTTGTCCACTTAACTAGGGGTGCTTCTCAAAGACAGATGTAAAATCTCCCAGATTTCAAACACCTACAGTGGTCTTGTGAAGATGCCTGAGAAATTGAAAGAAAAGCTCTGGTAAACATCATAATAAAATATCTCCCTCTAAAATATTAAAAATTCTAATCATTTAAGAAAACCTTCCAGATGAGCCTTGAAGTCAAAATTTTAAATACCACAGAAAAAGAGATTTTAACCTGGTTCTGTTCAAGTTTCCAGATGATTAAATGACTGTGCAAATTGCATGCAAGTTTTTGCAGGTATGTGTGTTCACTTTTCTGAGGAGATAATCCACTGCTCCTGACATATTAAACCATCCTGATATAAAGAGTTGCTTAGTTTAGAAATAAAGATAGTAATAAAGTTTGTCTCTTTTTCTTATAAAATGCTTCAATGATGTTGGAAAATATGAAACCACCAGAACTTTTGCAAATAATGCATGCCTCTGTGAGTAAGGGAATGGCCTAAGAAAGCATCAAAGAGAATTACTGCTTTTCTCTCGTTCCCTTAGAGTTTGAGTTTGTTTATTTAATCTCTCTTGCCTGCCAGGACAAGAATTTCCTTCATCACAATTCTAGAGCTTGGTACAGTCTTGCTTTAAATGTCATCATGACTGAGTTTCCATCACTTTTATTAGGAAATGGTTCTCCACCTGGAATATCATGCTGTGAAAGTATACTCCTGAGAATCTGAGGCCAGCTTTCCTCAGTTTGACCAAGGGCATGGAGATAGCCCAGGTCACACTGACACACGCCATTTGGCCTCGGACAGCCCTTCTAGTGGGGTATGTGTGCCCCAGTGGGGAGATGTGTGTTTGTGTGGGTGTAGGGGGATGTCATCCCATGGCTGACACCCAGAAAGGGCCCCATCGCAAGGGCACAGTGTCCAGGGAAAAACACGAGCCTCAACTTTGGAAAAGACCATGATGAGCAGCAGCATTTTACCCTGAGAGCCACGTAAGGTAGCTGTCCCCAGCCCTTTGGCACCAGGGACCAGTTTCACGGAAGAAAATTTTTCCACAGACTAAGGACAGGGCAGTTTGAGGATGATTCAAGTCCATTTCTTTGATTGTGTACTTTATTCCTATTATTATTACCTTGTAATATATAATGAAGTAATTACACAACTCACCATCATGTAGAATTAGTGGGAGCCCTGAGCTTGTTTCCCTGCAACTAGCTGGTCCCACCTTAGGGTGATGGGAGACAGTGATAGATCATCAGGCATTAGATTCTCATAAGGAGAACACAACCTAGATCCTTCACATCTGCAGTTCTCAACAGGGTTCCACTCCTATAAGAATCCAATGCTGCCCTGATCTGACAGCAGGCAGAGCTCAGGCAGTCATGGAAGTGATGAGCAGCAGCCGTAAATATAGATGAAGCATTCCTCATCTGCCTGCTGCCCACCTCCTGCTCTTCAGCCTAGCTCCTAACAGAATCTGGTCTGTAACCCTGAGGTTGGGGACCCCTCCCATAAAGCATAGCATCTATCAGTGCTTGTTCATGTAAATCTTCTTCTCCCAGCAATGCATCATGTTTTTTGTTTGTTTTTTGGTTTTTGGTATTTTTTGAGATGGAGTTTCACTCTTGTCACCTATGCTAGCGTGCAATGGTGTGATCTTGGCTCACTGCAACCTCCGCCTCCCAGGTTCAAGCAATTCTCATGCCTCATCCTCCTGAGTAGCTGGGATTACAGGCATGCACTACCACACCACCACGCCCGGCTAATTTTTTATTTTTAGTAGAGACAGGGTTTCGCCATGTTGGCCAGGCTGACCTCAAACTCATAACCTCAGGTAATCCACTTGCCTCAGCCTCCCAGAGTGCTGGGATTACAGGCATGAGCCACTATACCCGGCCCATAATGGGCTTTGATGTCCATTCCATGCTCACTGGCCCTGTCACAGTGGTTGGAATCCATTCCTCATTTATTGTGTTATTTTGTGATTAACTTGTGTTTTCTAATCCGTTTGCCGTCTTCCATTTCTATTCACCATTAGACCAGAGCCTTTCCTCAGGGCAGACTAAAGGGACAAGGAGTAAGTGAAGTGAAGCAACAAGTGAAGAACAAGCCTTGGGAGTGAGGTCGCTGAACTTCACCTGGTCCCATGCTACCGGAAAACAGGAAGCTGAGAAGCACATGGCACCCTTTTGTGCTTCAGGAAATGGCTACTGTAAGAATGAATATTCCCTCTAACTTAGATAAGACTCAGGAAGCCCTTCAGAAGGACATTCTACTATATATTTATTCATTGTTCAGCTCCATACGTTGTGTTCTTTTTTCAGTTTTTTCTGTGTGAAGGACTTCCTTCACTCACTTAATACAGGTAGGTCTATTTGTGATAAATCTTTGTAGTTTTCCCTCATATGAAAAAGGTTTTATTCCCCTCTTATTTCCCCTTATATTTTTCCTCTATTCAGTTTCTGTCACCAGGCATTGAGCTGGCAATAGACGGTTATGTTCTTTCAACACTTGAAGACCGTCATGCTACTTCCCTTTACCTTCCACAGTTTCAGATGAGAAACCTGCTGTGACACAAATCATTGCTTCCCAGTATCCTTTGTCTTGCTGCCTTCAAGATTTTCTCCATGTCTTTACTTTTCAAACGTTTAATTATGTTATGTCTTCTTGCATTCTTTGAAGGGTGTGGTAGTTTTTCCTATTTGAAGTCCCCTCAGTTTGGCCGGGCGAGGTAGCTCACACCTGTAATCCCAACACTTTGGGAGGCCGAGGCAGGTGGATTACCTGAGGTCAGGAGTTTGAGACCAGCCTGGCCAACATGGTGAAACCCCATCTCTAGTAAAAAAGCAAAAATTAGCTGGGTGTGGTAGTGTGGTAGAATGTGTCTGTAATCCCTGCTACTTGGGAGCTGAGGCAGGAGAATTGCTTGAGAGCAGGAGGAAGCTGCAGTGGGTCGAGATCACACCATTGCACTACAGCCTAGGTGACAGAGTGAGATTCCACCAAAAAAAAAATCTTTCAGTTTCTAAGAAATGTAGGTTTTTACCTTTGCTAAATTTAAAGAGTTTTTACCCATTAATTCTTCAAAGACCTCTCATCCCTACTCTCTTTTCTTCTCCTTCTGGAACTTCAAAGAAACAAATATTGAATTTTTGGTAATTGTCCCACAGGTCCCTGAGGCTCTGTTTGTTCATTTATTTTTTCAGTCTAATTTCTTCTATTGTTCAGATTGGGTGAACTACACTGTTATCAAGTTCACTGAGTTCATCTGTGTCCTCTCTACTCTCAAAGGCCTCCATCAAGCTCTTATTTATGTTATTCTTTTCACATCTATATATCTATTTGATTACTTTAAAACTTCAATGTCTTACCTGAGATTTTCTAATTTTTTCCTTTATTTCAAGGGTTGAAAATCAGTAGGCAGATTAGAAAGAGCAGTCATTAATACAGAATCTCAAAGAGACTGAAAACCATTTGACCCTGCAATCCCATTTACTGAATATATATCCCCAAAGAAATATAAATTATTCTATTACAAAGATACATGTATACGTATTTCATTGTAGCACTATTCCCAATAGCAAAGATAAGGAATCAACCCAAATGCCCATCAACAATAGACTGGATAAAGAAACTGTGGTATATATATACCATGGAATACTACGTAGCCATAAAAAAGGAACAAGGTCATGTCCTTTGCAGGAACATGGATGGAGCTGGAATACCTTATCCTCAGCAAGTTAACACAGAAACAGAAAACCAAATACTGCATGTTCTCACTTATAAGTGGGAGCTGAACAATGAGAACACATGGACACAAGGAGGGGAACATCACACACTGGGGCCTGTCGGTGGGTGTGGTAGGGGGAGGGAGAGCATTAGAAAAACAGCTAGGGCATGCTGGGCTCAATACCTAGGTAATGGGTTGATAGATACAGCAAATCACCATGGCACACATTTACCTATGTAACAAACCTGCACATCCTGCACGTTTAGCCCAGAACTTAGAATAAAATTTTAAGTTAATTAAAAAGAACAAAGATACTGAAAAAAAAGCAGCAAAGGAAACAGAGAGATATATGGCAAGTAAGGAGGATGTTCCAGAGAAAAGCAAAATTTAACAAAAATGGCAGAAAGAGAAGAAAAAATAAAAATAAATCATCAGACTAGATTGAAATGTCAGGAATTCCCCCTCATGTGTGTTTTTATAAAATTTTTAAATAATAACTTATGTTTTTCTAGAAACAAACACTTGCATGTAAGCCCATTGTGGGACTTTGTCCTTGATGCTGCTCCTGCAGACAGCACCTAGATGAAACGTAAATGCAGCCAATCGTAGAAGAGATTCAGGAACTGGCTGTTAATTTGCTTATCAGCCTCTCAGGAACCTGAGTTTTCTCTTCGTCAAGTTGATATAATAATCCGTATTCCACAGGATGCTATGAAAATCAAAGAGATGATAAATGTAATGAGTTTTTCTAACATGTCCAGAGATTTTGTAATACTTATGAATAATGCACTGGAAATTGGGAGAGGCTTCCACATTTTCATTTTACTCCTCTTGATTTATCCTTGAGTAGTGGAGACTTGGACATCCACATCAAGCGCAACTGTTGGTTCGTTTCATTCATGAGGCCATGGTTCCCAGGTATCTGCCTCCCAGTTTATTCCACCAGGGTAAACATGGAGTTGGCTCCGCTCACCTTTCCTAGGTAGAAATTTGATTTCTTTCTTTTCATTCACAGGTAACTTAACTACAGTTATTTAAATTACAGTGTTTATTAAGTTTATTATGAAGAGTGATCCTTTTCCGAATGCTTATTAAGAAAATTATTTCAGGGAACAGTAGTAATATTAGTAACGCCAATCATTTGTTGAGCACTTACTACGTACCAGGAACTAGCTACATAAGTTGTCTCTTTTGGTCCTAACAATAATCTTATCAGATAAATATTTTTATTTTCCTTATATACAAATAGATTTGCATTACTCGAACCTCATATGCAAACTGAGAAACTTAATGGTTGAGCAGATGAAAGCCTTAGGACCAGGAGATGATAGTACCCCAGGTTTGACCCTCATCATCCTAATTCCAGAGTTTACATTCTCTCTTACCCAGCTCTTCAGCTCATGGAAAATCCTCGTATGTCTGTTGTGATTCAAATGAAAAATGAATGGGGAGAAGACGTCCAGGGAAAACGACTTATTGAGACGTGTAAAGATTTGAAGTAATAAATGAAAAATAGCAGAGCTTGTCAAAAAAGAAAAGAAATCTAAATGATAGGACTATTTTATTCTTTGCAACGTCCCCATCAATTGTGAACTGAAATTTAGGATTGGTTTCTAGAGAGAAGTCGTCATTACCTGTATCTCATGGCTTTAACTCTTTCTCACAGAGTGATTGCATTTCCAATATCTATTGAGGAACCCAAATCCAGAACTATCAATCTTCCTATACTCTTGGACAAGAAAACCCCAAAGTTCAATATTCACCATGTGAATTCAAGCCTGACTTTTTCTCAAGACCTCAATAGTGTAAGCGTTACTTTTGAGCATTAGTATGATGTTTTCATGTCTAAGATTCACACTTTGTTAGAAGATTACTTTAAATGGCCCTAAATTTCTTCTACCCTCTCATCCTGCTACTTACAGAAAACCATATTTTGGTTTCAGCTATCCTTGTGCAGAGTGTTATATGACAAGAGGGTTACCTATAATAGGGATTTAGTTCCTGGGTTTTTTTACAGAAATAAATCAATATTTAATGCCAAAAATTCCAAATAAAATCACTTATTTATATTGTGTTTTCATCCATTCATTTATTGATCTTTTATTTATAGGTTGTTTAGTATGTACATCTATTGTGCTGAGTATTTTGTAAAGTATATATTTTAAAAATGGAAGACTCGGCCACCACCTGTGATTCCATTGTAATTCACATGGGCACATATTTTGGGAAAGGGAGGGTGTAGACAGGGAAGATGAAACATGTCAGTCTAACACAGGATATTGTATTTCCCCTATGTCAAAATACTAACCGATGAAGAGGTTATGCCTGAGTTGTATTTTTGATCTTGATGAAACATGTTTCTATTAGAAATAAATGTTCTCTAAGCTCTGCCACTCTGAGGAGTGGCAACAATGGGCTGATAGTGGTCTGAGGTGGCCAAGTCAGTGGAGAGGGCTCCATGCACACTGGGAGGCGGCTGTTTTTGTTGGGGCTCTGGTTATGGGGTTAACCCTTTATTGCCTCAGGGAGAGTTTGCCCCTAAACTCATCTTTCCTATAAAGCCTTGTAGGTTTCAGTCCATCATTTGGAGGAATACGACATCTTTCCGAGGCATGCGTGATTTATAGCAGAAATATCTTCCATTGTTTTACACAGCTGCCAACAACACCATTCTACCTTTCAGGGGTCTTGGTTTACAAAGACACCTTTGAATACTTTAAGCAATCTGATGGGACTCTGCGTGAAAATGGCTGTCCCTTCTGGGAGGTTGGACACTTGTGTTGTGGGTTCCCCCTTTTTCACTTCTTTACCTAATGAAACAAGGCCAGGCATGATCTTCCCCCCCAGCAAAGTGGGTGAGAACCCAGGAGAGAAATCGGAGTAAAGGTTGAAGTTTTCTGTTTCCAGCCTATTGCTAAGTCAGGCCCTGGACCCATAAATGCCTTCACAGAGAACACACAAAAACATTACCTCCTTACTTTCCCCCAGATGATTCAGAGAGAGACTGGATAAAGAAAATGTGGCACATAAAACAACATGGAATACTATGCAGCCATAAAAAGGGATGAGTTCATGTTCTTTGCAGGGACATAGATGAAGCTAGAAACCCTCATTCTCAGCAAACTGACACAAGAACAGAAAACAAAACACTGCATGTTCTCACTCATAAGTGGGTGTTGAACAATGAGAACACATGGACACAGGGAGGGGAACATCACACACCAGGGCCTGTCGGTGGGTGGGGGACCAAGGGAGGGATAGGGGGTGGGGGCTAAGGGAGGGATAGCATTAGGAGAAATACCTGCTGTCAATGATGGGGTGATGGATGCAGCAAACCGCATGGCGCATATATACCTATGTAACAAACCTGCACGATCTGCACATGTACACCAGAACTTAAAGTATGATAATAAAGTTTTTTAAAAATAATTTTTTAAAAATAATTTTTTAAAAAAGTGTGGGTTATTTTCATCCTTATTCATCTCTAGTTCATTACCGCTCTGCTGGTGTTAAAAGTTACTTTGGTTCAATACAATTGTCTATCATGAGACTGGATGCCCAGTCACCTGGGGGGCCACTTAAGTTCAGGGATAGAAATTGATTCCTGTGTTAGAGGTGGACAACAGACACCTTGGGAGATGGAACTGAGTAGCCATGTTGTTATGAACTCAGTGTTTGTGTTCCCACAAAATTCATATGTTGAAGCCCTAACCTCCTTGGAGACAGGGCCTCTGAGGAAGCAATTAAGCTTCAATGGCATCAAGAAGGTGGGGCCCTGATCCCAGAGAATTAGTGTCCATGTAAGATGAGGCACCAGAAAGCTTTCTCTCATTCTCTCTCTCTCTCTCTCTCTCTCTCTCTCTCGTGAAGATACAAAGAGAAGGCAGCCGGCTATGAATGAGGGAGAGAGTAGCCACCCTGATCATGGCCTTCCAGCCTTCAGAACCGTAAGAAAATAAGCGTCTGTTGTTTAAGCTGCCAAGTCTGTGGTGTTACTATGGCCAGAGCACACAAAGACACATGCGCTCTGGTAGCAACACGGCCAGAAGCAGTGAGGAGCTGCAGAAACCTTATTTCTTGACTCTGGTGCTGGCCTCTACCTTCCTTGTAAATATTCTAATCACTAGGCATTGGACTGATAAACGTGCTGCTTCAGATTCAGAAGTAGAAATGCATCATCAGTAAAAATACAAACACCATGTTAGTTATCATCTTGCATTGCAAAATTCTCAACCTAAGAATTTCTTTTGAAATTAGCCTTTTCAATGTGTGTAATTGAGAAGTCTCTCTTTGACCAACAATAAATCAAAGTGCTGTGCTATTTCCAGATGAATTTGCTGCCATGGAAACATATGTGAGGTCACCAGGAATGCCCCATGGCTGTGCAATATACAGGATGTGCCTTACATTTTTGCATGACAGGCTATCGTGTCAAGTCTTAAATGGAAAGAGATAATGCTGTGTACATAAAATTCGAGTAGCAGGTATTCACTGCTAATTATCTCATTTTTATTTACTGATTTCAGACCTTCTGAAAGAAGAAAATACCTGGGCATGAGGCTTTTGAGCTAATGGCATTAAAATACTAATGTAATATTGATTTAATGCAGGTTTCTCAAAGGTCAAATGCCTATTGGCTCTGCATAAATTGCATGGAACAAAACAAAATGCAGAATGCCACTTGATAGGATTCTGAGTCTCCAAATTTCTTAAATTTGAAATCTTTGAAAGGAGTTTATCTAAATTTATTGACTAGTTATGGCAAAGTGCCTTTAAAACCACCTAAACAAATGCAGCCATGCTGCTGCTTCTGTCTGTCTGCACACTCCCTGTATTTTCATCTCTCAGTTGCAAATGTTCTCGGTTTCTTTCCACCTTTTGTTCAAATGAAGTCAGAACTTTGATACTCTGCATTGTGACATTTGGCCCATTGAGAAAATGTACAAAACCTCATGGCTTCCACAGTCATCACATCAGGAGCTATTTGTATGGGCAGATGCCTCAAAATGGTGTACGAGTTGCTGTCTTAATTATCAGAGAAAAATCTTAGAACACAAAAGGGAACATTGCATCTGGCCCTGGAGAGCCCTAGGAAGGACATGAAAGGATTGAATCACCTTAAAAGCTTTGAGTCACAACTTGCCTCCACTGCTCTGGGGCTTGGAGGAAGGCCCTTTGCTCAAAAGGAGTTTATTTTCTGACACCAGCAGGATGAGAGTTTAGACACAAGACAAGCTCATCAGCACAATTTATCTCACCCAAGCTCACTCGAGAAGCCACTGAAATCAGAAGAACACTTTCGCCTGGGCCTGCCCTTTCACGTCACGTTTTTGAAATAGTCTCTAGATAATAATTTAATTTCCTTAAAGAGAAGTCCCTGGCTTCTTTCTGTCTTTTACTGATGATTGCATCTGACAGATGGAAGCTCTGATATCAGATTATTATGTCACAGCTTAGGTATTTGTCAAAATATATTCTTTCTTACCTTTCATATTACCTTTAAATTATACCATATGAGGCACGAGCAAACTATAAACTCTGCATATGAGAAAAGTTATGGAGACAAAGACAGACAGTTTCAATGACTTCAACATCACACCTACATATTGCAACAAAAAATTAATGAATGAAGTCTTTGAATACATGCGCGTGTATGTGTGTGTATATGTGTGAGAGAGCTCATCCATGTCCATGCGTGTGTATGTTATGTGTGTGTATATGTGTGTGTGTCTGTGTATACACTCATTAATGGACATATTGGCCTGCACTAATCTTGCTGAAAGCTAGGGAGGAAGAGATAGGTAGACACAGTGAGACCATGTTGATTTTTTTTCTCTGCATGTTAAAGTAAAGCAAACAACCAAAAATAAATAAAACTGATAGCAATTATTTCTGTACGGGATTAAACAATCATGTTAGTTTGGTAAAGAAAAACCTAAATGCATATCTTATAGCTAAACACAAGGTATATATTTTTGAAATACCTGAAATCTTCACTAAATTTGAGAATCATTGTTGCTTATGCATGATGCTTTAATACACACTCTGCTATTGTGAAGTAATGCCCCCATGTTAATTTTTATTAGTAAGACAGTAGAAAATTATTCTGACCATATATACAAAAACACGGGATTCAGTGCTGCCGTGTGGGACTAGCCTAGGAGGGAAGAAGAAATTGAGTCAGTATTAGCTACATAATTTGCAGAGCCCAGTGCAAAATAAAAATGAGAAGCCCCTTGTTGAAAATTGCTGAAAATATAACATGGGGACATCAGAATCTTAAAACTACCCTGGAGGACCTTGCGAGACCCCATTGGAAGCATGCACCAGAAATTTGCCGGAACTGGATTCAGCTCTGTATAATTAACAAGGTTGCCAGACTGACTGCAGCCTCACAGCTGAAGGACTGGTAACTGGCTGCAGGGACTTAGCTTTGTAAGAGGTAGCACACAATTTTCACTACCAGTCATTTTAAGACAAATAAATTTAAAACTTCACAGACACTTTAATTCTAGTTTTAATCTCTTAACACATAACATATAAGTACGGGACCATCAGCAACTGGAGAAAGAAAAGACAGGCTGGGTATTCCTAATCCAAAAATCCAAAATCCAAAATGCTCCAAAATTCAAACCATGGTGCTCAAAGGACATGCTTATTGAGGGTTTTAAATTTTGGATTTTTGGATTAAAGATGCTTAACCAGATACATCTGTTATGCAGATATTTCAAAATATGAAAATAATCCAAGATCGTAAATATTTCTCATCTCAAGCATTTCAGATAAAGGCTATTCAACCTGTACGTAACCAAACTCATGGGTCAAACATCACTCTTCGGCTCATTACGTTTTTACCTATACAAGTGAAATTGAAAAAGACAGTTTCCTTTCTCATTAAATCAAAAATAATTTCTGGACGCTCCAGATACCACTACTAGGAACGATACCTGCTTTTAGCTCATTTTCACTTACTAAATTATTGACTATCTAATCCCTTTAAATAACATTCTGAGTTTAATGCATTCATTGTAAAATGCAGTGTTTATCTTTTACATTTTTGAATATAAATAAAATTTATTAAGGCAGCATTTGTTAAAGCATAAATAGCTTGACGTGTGACCTTCGGGGACTCTAAATGGACTGACTTATTACTGCTGTAACTTCTTAGGCCTGTTACTGAGCTTCCATTAAACACTACTGAGAAATTTGTTTTGGGTGCAGTCTGTAGAGCCTAGAAAGTCTAATACACATTTAGTTGCACTGATGGTTTGGTAAGATTATTCGTTAAAATAGATTGTTTTTTGACTTGTAGGCCCAAAGGTAATTAGTGATCAGAACCACTTTATTAACAATGCACTCCAAATTGATAGCGGAGTGCATTTACGACTTTCTGGATGTAACTTAATACACATGTGTGTAACGTGACTGGAGAAGAATTGAGTCACCCATCTGATCGGTTTGGTGGAATAAACTGACTGTTGCAGGGAAATGCCTCTTGCATGAAGGAAGGCTGAATGACCACAGTCTTGTGACATGGAACCTGTGGAAGCAGGCTTGGGGTATTCTGAAGGAATCCACCTCACTCTTTTTTATTGTTTTGTTTTTGAGACAAGGTATCACTCTGTTTTTCAGGATGGAGTGTGGTGGTGTAATCACAGCTCATTGCAGCCTCAACATCCTAGGTTCAAGTGATCCTCCCATCTCAGCCTCCCAAGTAGCTGGAACCACAGGCACATGTCACCACGTCTGGCTCCTATTTTTAAACATGCTTTTTAGAGATGGGGTTTTACCATGTTACCTGAGCTGGTCTCGAACTCCTGGGCTCAAACAATCCACCTGCCTCAGCCTCCCGTATTGCTGGAACTGCAGGCATGAGCTGCAACATGCTTGGCCCCATGGTCTTTGATCCATGTGTAATCTTGTTCTCAGCTTTTCCTTCTCTACACACCTTTTATATTTATTGAGAGCAGGTTGGATGTCTAGGCCTCCCTTTTGACCTTGATTTTGATTCTCTGCTGTCTGTTTCAACCTACTGTATAACTGTGGTTGGGAGAGAGATGAAGGACATAGAGACTTATGCTTTTATCACATTTCCCAAAACACTTTCCCCCGCAGTGGTGTTCTCTAATTAGTCCCAGCACTGGAAAACATGTCACGCTCACTCTACGTTTCTTTTAGTTGAACTTCCATGGTCTAGCGGACCTCACCAGCCGCCACCCTAGGTTTTCCATTGGCTCCCACTGAGAATTAAGAATACTGGAACTTTATTTTTTATGGTAGATTTCTGTCTTTATTTTTTTATTTATTTATTATACTTTAAGTTCTGGGGTACATGTGCAGAGCATGCAAGTTTGTTACATAGGTATACATGTGCCATGATGGTTTGCTGTATCCATCACCCCTTCATCTATATTAGGTATTTCTCATAATGCTATCCCCTCCTCAATCCCTCCACCCCTTGCTATCCCTCCCCCCAGCCCCTACCCCCCAGGCCCTGGTGTGTGATGTTCCCCTCCCTGTGTCCATGTGTTCTCATTGTTCAACACCCACTTATGAGTGAACATCCCATTACTCAATATATATATTGGTATATACCCAAAGGATTATAAATCATTCTGTTATAAAGACACAAGCACATGTATGTTTATTGTGGCACTGTTCACAATAGCAAAGACCTGGAATCAACCCAAATGCCCATCGAAGATAGACTGGATAAAGAAAATGTGGCACATATATACCACGGAATACTATGCAGCAATAAAAAAGGATGAGTTCATGTCCTTTGCAGGGACATGGATGAAGCTGGAAACCATCATTCTCAGCAAACTGACACAAGAACAGAGAAGGTTGAAACTGAAAAGCCCTGGAAAGATAGTATCTCTGTCTAGAGAGACTGGCAGAGATAGAACCTTGGAATATGAGTGGTGAAGGTGACAACTTGTGGCAACTAAATGACCACTGAGTCTTTAAAGACAAAAAGCTGGTCATCCTATGAGTCTAAGCATGCTGCCAATGCAGATGCCTGGTCACTCATTTAGCTCTGAATATGCTGTAAAGAATACATTCACGCTACCAAGTGAAGTGGGAAGGGTGATTTTTAAAATGTGCTCACATGTTTGTTAAACGTAACGGACATGAATTCCAGGGTGAAATAACCCTGAGGAAGAGTTAATAATGTGACTCCTTGGGTGGGGTGCAATGCATATTAATGTGTCAGAATATGTAAAGAGGTTCATCAGTAAAGATCCCTGTTTAACTTTGTTAACCCAGCACTTACCCTATGTATTAATCAGAAATCCATTTTCTGGCTTAATATTTATCAAATACATTCTGTGCACCATTGGCAGAGAGAATAAAAGCACGATTTCTGCTTTAGATATTGAGTAGGGAATGAGAAGAGAATGGTATTAATTGCATAGGAATAGTGGTTTTGTCAAAGAAGACCCTGAGTGTAAAATTAATAAAAGTTAACACCCATTAGAGGAAGCATGGTAGGAAGCTATTCTTTTATTTTCAGTGGCCTTTAAAATAATATGGGCAGGACCCTGATGTCATTTGGGTCTGGCCTGGCATCCTGATAATTCTGAGGGTCCTAATTTCTATCATAAGTTGTTTACAGAAGCCAAAAACCTGGAAGATAATTTTGAAATGCTAGCTGGTAAGACATTAAGAAGCAGGAAAAGGAAGAAAGAAAATTAGGGTCTACAATTGTGATTCTTCTCAGAGACTGAAGCATGTGTTTGAGGAAGGAAACACAATGACAAGACCCCATTTGTGTCCTCAGCTCACTCTCCCTTGAGCTGGCTTCTGGCTTCCCATGCACCTAAGGTATACTAACTTCTCAAACAGACAGGAGCAATTCCAAGTTGATCCATCACCCCAGGCACTGTCAGATTGAGGGTTCAAATATAATTTACATTAAGGATAACCCACTCTCTGATTTTTATCATAACCTGCCCTGGCAGGGTTTTGATCCTACTAAAGTAACTCTCAGAAATTCCAAGCGGCTAAAATAAGTCCTGTCATCAGCATAGTTACTACAGATATTGTTACTACCTACAGCAGATACTGTTTCTTTTCTTTCTCATGCTCACCCCTGCTGACACCCATGAATATATCAGCCACCACCCCACTCTACCAAGTACTGCTGCCTGCCTGAGTGGACAGAGATACTACTATTTAGCTAATAATTTAATTCCCCTTTATATTCATTTTCTTTGAATATCCCTTTAGATTTTGTTGGGTGTGTGAGAATAATATGACTTTCTCTTAAGGAAAATCACATGCTTCTAATTTTATTTTGAAAATCAGGGTTTTTGTTGTACTTTTGCTACATTTATTAATGCCTTGGGAAGAATCTTAAAATATAAATAACAAAAGAAATCCTTTATTTCCAGTAGATCACACTATGTTGTGTGCCATTCCACTTAAGAATGTTGCTGAGTGGTCTCCGCTGATTTCAGCTCACCACCCACAGGCTGGTCCCCTGACTGATGGTCTGCCCGTAGCTGAAGTATACAAACTCTTCATGTGTAGTGAAGTATACAAACTCTCCATGTGCCACACCAAAACCAAAACCAAAACAAACAAGGTGGTACCAAAAAGAAGTTGTGCATTGCTCGCGTCTCCACTCAAGGGCACACAGGTGTCCCTGGGGATGATGTAAACACATCTTTTGCCACATATGTTGGAAACCCAAGTCTAAAACTTGGTGAACTCTCATTATGATTTCAATTTGTTCCTGGGATGTTTTAGAGCAGTAATTGTCATCTTTGAATACTGAACTTATCCAGGGAGCTTCAAACTGTAATGACAACTTGGCTTTATTTAGCAGAGATTCTGATTTGTGGATTTAATTTGATTGAGTGCTATATAGTCTCAGGAATTTTATAATATCTCCAGTTAATCCTAAGATGCATTAAGACTGAGAGCCCCTGCTTCAGAAAATCTCAGATTTGGGCTTTTGCAGAAGACTTGCCACTTATGCAGGTGGTTTTTCTCATCACAGTGAAAGCACAGGGGTTCTTGGGTGCCTCAGGTACTCTGTGTTCTGTCATTAGTTATGGGGGGCTGGCCTCTTCTTTGTAGTAGACCCTGTAGGAGACATACCCTATAGTGCTGGCTCTCTCTAATGTCTTCAAAATCTTACACTATGAATTTCTCTTCACTCTTCATTTTCAGTCTCTGACCTGCGTTTTCACCTGACTTAATTTAACAAGCAATGTTTTGAACTTCTGATTTCTACTCTGAAATATAAACAGCTCAAAAATTGCTTCTCTCAACTGAGCAAACTGAAAATCATAAATCACAAATATTTATGAATTTATCAGAGAAAAGAGGTCCCAGGGCAAACCACCATCACAAAAACTGGAGTTTTCGTGTACATACCAAGTATATATCAAGAACTATAGCTCATTGGGAGAAAAAGCCACAGCTGGATCCTGCTAGGAACACTTAAAGAGTCACTGACTCATGGTTGTGGGCTGAGCATGGGCTATACTGAGAAGCTAAAAACTACAGTCCCCCACATGCACATGTGATTTACAGCCATAAGCACCACCAGGTTCTCAGGGTGAAAAGCAGAGACAGAGCCTTTCCATTTCCATCTGGGAGTCAGGGGGGGAATAATTATTTTTAATATTCCCAGAATACTCCGTCATCATTAACAAAGGTCTACCTTCATGGAAAACTATTTCACAAACCTGGGTTTTTCCAGGCCCTTACCACCCAGGCAGAAAGAAAATAGTCAACTCCAGTCCTCTCTAATCTCCCTGTCTCACCAAACTTGGGGAAAGGTAAGAAATATTTGTGAAGGTAACAGCCAGGGACACCCACCCACTAAAAGACTGATACTTAAATATAGAAGCATAAAATGGTTCTCTTCTCTCCATACATTATCACATCAACAGGGATCCTCAGTACTAGCAGAGAATTACAGCTGAAAAGAGCTGCAAAGCTCAGACTACTTAAGAACGATTCTCCAGGGAAATCTAAAGACGCAGGGGGAGACTAAACCCAAGAGGCTAGAGGAAGTTAGTCTCGGATAGCTACAGCTATAACAGGCAGTAATAAACATAAAACCAGATAAACATAAAATCTCACACTACAGCCCTGTTTACCTCAGTTCTTTTTACTCCATACATCATCTTTAGCTTTCATCATGTAATTGCAAATAATTCTAAACATAGTCTGAAGAAGTAAAGCAAACATTAGTACCAGACCCAGATACGATAGAGACTTTGGAATTATCAGACCAAGAATCTGAAACAGCTATGACTAGTGTGCTAAGGTCTCTGCTGGAAAGTGGACATCATGGAAAGACAGATGAGCAGGGTGAGCAGAGAGATGGAGGCTCAAAGAGTGAATCAAAATGGAACGCTAGAGACTGAGGACACAGAAACAAAGAAGGGCTTCGAGTGTCTTCATTTGCTAGGGCTGCGATAAGGTACCACAGACTGGGTGTGGTAAACAGCAAAATTTATTTTACCATGATTCTGGAAGCTAGAAGTCCAAGGTGTTATCAGGGTTGTTTCCCCCGAGGCCTCTCTCCTTGGCTTGTAGATGGCCTCCTTCCCTGTGTGTGTCTGAGTCCTAATCTCCTCTTTTTATAAACACATCAGTCATGTTAAATAAGGGTCCACCCAAAAACCGTATTTAATATTGATTACCTTGTTAAGATCCACTTTACAAATACACTCACATTCTGAGGTAATGGATATTACAACTTCAATATATGTCTTCAATTTTGGAAGGCACAATTTAGCCCATAACAATTCCCAAACTGCAAGGCAAAGAGAAAAGAAAATTGGGGAAAAAAACAAAAACAAAAACAAACAAACAAACAGAATAAGAGCTGTAGGACAATTACTAAACATAATTGTCTTGAATACCAAATGGGTATTCAAGAAGGAGAATAAACAGAAAAAGGAACACAAGAAATATTTGAAGTAATGATGTTTGAGAATTCTCAAAACTGGTGATAAACACCAAATCACAGATCCAGAAAACTCAGAGAAGACCAGGCAGAATACATAGCAAAAATCTACATTTAGGCATATCAATTCAAACTGCAGAAAAATAACAGTAATAAGGAAATCTAGAAGGAAGCCACAGTTAAAAACAAACAAAACAAAACAAAAAAGCATCACACTCAAAGTGAAACAAATATCCAGGCAGGCACGGTGCCTCATGCCTGTAATACTAACACTTTGGGAGGCCGAAGAAGGTGGATCCCCTGAGGTCAGGAGTTCAAGACCAGCCTGGCCAAATGTTGAAATCCCATCTCTAATCAAAACACAAAAATTAGCCAGGTGTGGTGGTGCATGCCTGTAGTTCCAGCTACTCAGGAGGCTGAGGCAGGAGGATCACTTGAACCTGGGAAGTGGAGGTTGCAGTAAGTTGAGATTGCACCACTGCACTCCAGCTTGGGTGATAGATGTTAAATCCAGTTTAGCCTAAAGCTGCCTTCTTACATATCTGAGTTCAGCCTAAAGGTTTTTCTGTATATCATGAACTATCAAGTGGAGGTATAAATTAGCAGTAGCCATACCTGAGATCAATCGCTGAGTTCTGGCCAATCAAATGTAGCCAGTTTCTCAAAGTGTGTTCAAATAAGGCATACGCCAAGAGGTAACCAAACCAGTTATTTCTGTACCTCACTTCTGATTTCTGTACCCCACTTCCCTTTTTTTGTCTATAAACCTTTCTCCACCATGTGGCTGCGCTGAAGTCTCTCTGAATCTGCCATGATTCTGCCCAATCTGCAAATTTTTCATTGCTCAATTAAACTCCTTTAAATTTAATTTGGCTGAAGATCTTCTTTTAACACAGAGCAAAACTCCATCTTAAAAATAAATACAATGAGCTTCTCTTCAGAAACTACTCAAGCAAAAAGAAAGTTAAGTAAAATGTTTAAAGTATTAAATGAAAAAAAAATCCCACTAACTTAAAATTCTGCATCCAGCAAAATCGTTCTTTAAAAGTCAAGTAAAATCAGACTTTATCAGGTAAACAAAACTAGGGTAATATGTTGCCAGGAGACATTAATTTCAATAAATGCTAAAAGAAAGAAGGAAATTATGCAAGTTAAAAATTCAAATCTGAGGCCAGGCACAGTGGCCCACGCCTGTAATCTCAGCACTTGGGAGGCCAAGGCAGGTGGGACACGGGGTCAGGAGTTTGAGACCAGCCTGGCCAACATAGTGAAACCGTGTCTCTACTGAAAATACAAAAATTAGCCAGGTGTGGTGGCATGTACCTGTAGTCCCAGCTACTCAAGAGGCTGAGGCAGGAGAATCACTTGAACCCGTGAGGCAGAGGTTGCAGTTAGCCAAAACCAAGCCATTGCACTCTAGCCTGGATAACAGAGTGAGATTCCATCTCAAAAAGAAAATCTCAAATCTGACCTATATAGATCTCCAGGTTTTAAAATCTGCATATCTACATAAGTGTTAGGCAAAGGAATAAAGGTAAAACAATATTTATTTTTTATTGCTAACTGAGATTAATCAAAATAATAATAGCAACAATGTATTTAGTCTTTATAATTTATGAATAAGTGAAATAAATGACCATAGTATTGTATGTGATGGAAGAAGGAATTGATAATTGTTGGTATCCACACTACCCTTTGGGGGTTAGAGGGTTATTTCCAAGTGGGCTTAGAACAGTTGTGAATGTATATAGCAAATGCTAGGACAAACACTGTGCTAGAGGGGAAATTTACAGCATCGAATGAGTGCATTATAAAATAATAAAGTGTAAAGTTAATTATCTAAGCTCCTACCTTAGGGAACTAGATGATAAAGGCCATAGTAAATCCAAAATAAGCAGAAGGAAAGAAATTACTAAGAACAGGTATGTAAAAGCAGCCATCACTATTGAAGTCAGGAACATTAAAAGGATATTGTAGGAATATTATGAAGAGCTCTATGCCCACAAATCTGATGACTTTAATACCATGGACCAATTCTTTGAAAGACACCATGTACCAAAACTTATTCAAGGAGAAAAAGACAATATGAACAGGTGTGTATGTACAAAAGAAAGTGGCACAATGATTAGTAACCTTCCCAAACAGAAAGCAGTTGGCCCCAGTAGTTTCACTGGCAAATCGTACCAAACATTTAAGGAAGAATTTTTACCAATCCTTTATCATTTCTTCCAAGAAACAGAAATAGAAGAAACATTCCCAACTCATTCTATAAGCTCAGCATTACTGTAATACCAAAACCAGACAAAGATATTATAAGAAAGAAAAATTATAGATTGAAATCTCTCATGAACATAAATGTAGATATTCTTAGCAAAATATTAGCAAATCAAATCTAATTATGTATAAAAATAATACCTCTTGACTAGGTGGGATTTATTCCAGATCACCTGGTTCAATATTCAAAAAGTAATTAACTTAATTCATCACATCCACAGACTAAAGAAGAATAATCATTCAATCATTTAAATTGATGGAGATAAAATATTTGACAAAGTCCAACACTCACTCATGATAAAAACAAAACAAAGCAATGATGCCTTTCTCAGGAAGATGTGGTGCAGAATTATTGTAACGGAAATGAGGAGAGAGAAAAATCTAAGTAAAAAGTATGAATTCCCTGATCATTCACAGCAAGATGAACATAAATGTGGCCTAACGGTGAATTTTTTATTTTATTTTATTTATTTTGCTTTTTGACATAGGGTCTCCTTCTGTCTCCCAGGCTGAAGTGCAGTGTTGGGATCACCGCTCTCTGCAGCCTCAATCTCCTGGCTTCTGGCGAACCACCAGCCTCAGCCTCCCCAGTAGCTGTGACTACAGGCGTGTACTACCATGCCTGGCCAACTTTTCTATTTTTTGTAGAGACAGGGTTTCACCATGTTGCCCAGGCTGATACCAAACTCCTGGGCTCAAGCAATCCACCTGCCCAAGACCCATAAAATGCTGGGATTACAGACAAAATATTTGAAGAGAAATAGGATGCTTTGTGTTACGTTAACTTGTAGAAACAAACTATTCCAGGAAAGTTTACTTTTGTTGTATTTCCTTTTTTTTTTTTTTTTTGTCTTTTTCTTTTCTTTTTTCTTTCTTGTTTTTATATTTCCAAACTTTTTTTTTATTCCATTTTTCAATTCTGCTTTTGAGGAAAATGAGAATTTAAACCCCCTTTGTCTTCTAAAGCCATCACTGTTTTTTTTCCTTTAAAAAAACATTATTATCTATTACCGATTACTTATTTCTATATAATTAGTTCAGCTTTTTATATCCTACCCACATAATTGTTTTCTGTTTCTAACACAACATTCATTTTTATTTTGGTAAAGATTTTCCTTCATTTGGACCTGAGCCTTCAGAGCTTACTGTTTTCTTTTGTTTATTATCTTTTATTTTCTACTGAAGTATTTGAATCCTTATATCTCTTTTTTTGAAACTTTCTATTTTTTGAGTAAGAGTTCTTTTCCAAAAAGTATAATTTTAATGATTTCTCTTCTGTTTCTTTGTGTAATTAAGCTTTGGACAGAATTCTATGTCTATATTTTCCACATGGTTCTTTTATCCTTTGTATTTTTAGTTATGAACGGATGTTCTTCCTTCTTTTCAATACCTATAGATAGATCTTAAAGGGTTTCCTTTCTGCTCATTTCCTATTTTTGCATGACCTGCAGAGTTGAAGTGCACTTTGGACAAGGTATAAAGGTGGCATAATCAACACACCATTAACAACTTTGATTTGGGCTTTTCACAAATAATTCCTGCTGAAATACCCAATGATGAAAGAAAACCTCCCGTAATATTTGGCATTCAAGGAATTGGTAATGCTTACAGCAAAACTCCTTGAGGAAGGGATCCTCACCTTTAAATTTTTGCATTTCATCCGCCCCTCAAACTTTTGGGCCTGTAGTAATTCTCCTAGGCTTGAAAGCTATAGCATGAAAACTTAGAAATACCACACAGGGTAGATCCTAACTGCTTTCCAAGACATAGTGTCACACTGAAATCCTAGAAAGTCAACACAAATTCCTTTCATGGTCTTTGCATCTATAAACAAAGAGTACCTATTTGGGGATTTTTGTTTTTATTTTTACAAAATATTTTTTATTCTGCCTGAGGCTTGATGATTTATATATGAAATCTCAGTATCCTTTTATTTGAGTCCAAATTTCACAATATTACGTATGGATTGTGGAATTGAGAGTTGTGGTTTATTCAAGTCTTCATTGAGGACAAAGATTTTTTTTTCTATTTTGTCTGTCTCAGTTTGGAAGAAAATTACAACGTTTAAGAAAAAAAAAAAAGAATAAACAAAAAATGGTCTTCCATTGATAAAAAATACTGCCTTCTCTTTGACAGTTTTATTTCTACTGCCATAACTTTGGTTGTAGTCATGTATTCTTGAGTTACTGCACCAGTTTTCTAACTGGGCCCCCTATTTATATTCTCCACCCACTTCTAATCTATGCTACACACACTGCCAGTTTAATTTTCATAAATATAGCATAGTGGAAAGGTTAGTAGGGGCTGTAACATTTATTCCTCTATTACGCACATATATATTGAGAAGTTATGAAACTGACATCAAGAAATAGCTGAGAAAAACTCCTTATGTTTATGGAACAATAAAAAAAGGGAGACAGGCAATACAAAGAGAGCAAATATATATCTAAGTTCAGGTAGCAAAAATGCTATGAAGAAAAAAATAGTGATAGACGTGTTTTCTTTTAGATAGGCTATTCAAAAGTTTACATAGAAACATGATATTTAAACAGAAATTAGAATACATTGAAGAATTGAGGAATGTTAATATCTAGAAGAGAGCATTGCAGGTAGTGGACAGAAAAGGTCTAGCAGGACTAGGTGGGAGGGGCTTCGAAGTGTTTAAGGAACAGCAAAAAAGCTTGCATGGCTGGAACCCTGCCACCAGGGCCAGCGTGCTCATAGATGAGAAATAGAGGCAAGATTGTGTAGTACCTTGCAGGTCCTAGTGAGGTGAGACAGTGCATGCATTACTCAGCATGCATGCATGAGACTAAACAACATAGAGACCCTGGATTTACTAATAGGGCTTGGAAGCACAGAGTGGACCTCACATATCCATCCCACCTCTTTTCACTCTGGGGTAGACTGAAGCCCAAAGAGGACAGTTACTTTTCCAAAAATAATCCTACTCTTTATGGTTCACAGCCCCAGCTGAAGGTTTCCTCTGCCTGGGGGCAGTGAGTCACCGTTGTAAGGATCAGCGCTGGAGAATCTGGCTAATAGACAGAAAGGATTAGAGAGGGACATCCCTGGGACTTGGAGAGTCCGCCTTTGGGTCTGGCACCATGAAGTTTCTAACATGAGGTCTACACTCTATGAATACTGGTTCTTCTCCAGAAGCTGCCCTTGGGCAAAGGAATGGGGAGAAACATGGGTCTGAGGCACTGAGGCCAGGGATCGTATCTTCTTCTGCCACCGCGCTAACCAGCTATGTGATGTCTGCCCAGATACCAACACCCTTCGAGTCTGTTTTCCCTTCTGCAGAATAGGAATAAACTCACTATACCAGAGGGATGTTTCTGTGGTATGATAGGAAAATAATGAAGGAAAGTATTTTGCAAATTGAGAAACACATAGGGAGGAGACTGGACAGACAGCAGTGGGCTTCGGGGTCGATACACTAGAAAATCACCGAAGCCCAGTGTTTGTGATGAGGGCAATTTGAAGTCCTTGGCTCTTGTGTTTTTAGATTAAAATAATTTAGGCAAGAGACACATAGCAAAGGAGATGCAGCATAGAGGAATTTAATGCAAAGGAGAAAGAATATTTTGAAAACTAGTTGGAGAATAAACAGTACCCTCTGAGAGAGGATTCAGGACGGGCTACTCATGAGGATGAGTCAGCCTTGACTGTTACTGGGGTGACTCGCTTCATGGGAGACTGACATAATTATTCTTAAGAGGGTGGAAGAGGGGTTGCTGGTAAGCACATTCTTGTTGGTCTTCTAGGTGCACATGCACAGCTTCTGTAAGCGCTTGTTCCCACATCTCATGTCTCATTAGCATTTTCAATCTCCACCCAAGAGTATGGTTTTTACTGTTGTAATGAGCAAAGAGTCAGTCTGAGGACAGGTAAAGTCAATACACATAGCTCTGTACAGAGGAAATTCCTCACCTGAGGTGGCTGGGCTTGGATGAGCTTGATCACAATGCAAATGCTGGCACCGGTTGTAGTGACAGCACAGTTATCATGGTTGCTGCGTCCCCAGGACATGGTTATATCTTTGACTACCTATCCTGCCTCACTCAGTTGCTTCTTGAACACTGGCCCAAGTTAAAAGTGGCCCTGTAGGTAGACCTGAACCCTACCAACATCACTGGTGGAGACCCTGTATTTTTCACATGCTTGCGTTTTGATAAGGTATCATTAAGTTGCTTATTAGACATCCATGTGGAGATGTCTGATGGGTAACTGCAGTTATTACTAACCTGGAAATTAGGAAAGGGATGGGAAACTGAAATGCAAAATTTGTGAATCATTGATTTAAAGATGGCATTGGAAACCTAAAAGCTGGTGTTGGCTTTAAAGAATGTGAGGATAAAGAAGAGAAGAGAGAAGGAACTGATAGGAAATTTTAAGAAGGAACAGAAAGTGAGATAAAAGGATAACCAAGAGCTTGTGGTGTTCCAGGAAGCACGTGAAAAACATCTCACCAAAAACGTGATTCTCCATGTCAAATGTTGAAAGGCAGTGTAAAATAAAAACAGAATTGATCACTAGACTTGGCAACATGTGATTCACCAGCAACTTTGGAAAAGGTGATTTTTTTTCCTGTAAAAGTGTGATATAAAATATGATTGGCATGAGTTTAAAGGAAATGGGAGGTGAGGAATGAATACTGACCCCTGCTGATACGGTGTGGATCTGTGCCCCTACCTAAATCTCATGTGCAGTTGTAATCCTCAATGTTAGATGTGGGGCCTGGTGGGAGGTGACTGGATCACAGGAGTGAATCCTTCATGAGTGGTTTAGTGCAACTCCTTTGGTGCTGTTCTTGCGATATAATTCTCAAGATATCTGATTGCTTGAAAGTGTGTAGCAACTCCCCCCCCCTGGCTCTCTCTTCCTCCTCCTCCGGGCCTGTAAGATGTGCCTGCTTCCCCTTCACCTTCCATCATGACTGGAAGCTTCCTGAGGCCTCCCCAGAAGCAGAAGCTGCTATGCTTCCTGCACAGCCTGTGGAACCATGAGCCAATTAAACCTCTTTTCTTTATAAATTACCCAGTCTCAGATATTTCTTTACAGCAGTGTAAGAATGGACTAATTCACCTGCATTCAGAAGTTTTTCTAGAAAAAAAAGAGAAGAAAATAGGGTGGTACCTGAAGTGGGATTTGAGGACACAAGTTTTCAAATTATGAGACACTGGAACATGCTTATGGGGATAAACTAATAGAAAGGGAAAACTGATGATACAAAAGATAAACTGGAGGCACACACATCTCAAGGAGAGGCCAGGGGTGGGATGCAGGGCCATAATGCAATCTCTAAGATGGACCCATGGAATGAGCATCCCCCATGTAGTATAAGACAGAATGAATAGAAGTAAGAATGCCAAGAAACTAAGATGCCTGGGGTGAAGATTGTCTGCCTGGCCACTGACTTCACAAGGACAACAGCAGCAGTGACAAGCCTAAGGCAGGAAGCCCTGGGCCAGGCACAGTGGCTCACGCCTGTAATCCCAGAACTTTGGGAAGCCAAGGAGGGCAGATTGCTTGAGCCCAGGAGTTCGAGACCAGCCTGAGCAACAGGGTAAGATCCAGTCTATACTAAAAATACAAAAATTACACAAGTGGCCTGGTAGTTGTTCAAGGGGGAGGCTAGAGGGACAACCTTTGATATAAAGAAGGTGGAACAGACTTAGAGGGAAAGGTGTGGCAGATTTTCTAATGCTGTTTTTGTATTTCTCAGCTAAATAACAATCAGTCTCACCAGATAGGAGAGAAAATTGAAGCTGGTGGTGGTTTAAAAAGAGAAAATGTGTGAAACAATTATTTAAATGATAACTGACTAGGAAGACAAACATAGAATTGAGAGATAGTGAGGGTCTACATAAAGCTTGTGCTGAAAAATTAAAAATAAGGTCAGTCAGCATAGTTGTGTATTTTTTCTTCTAGTCTTGCCCAAGCACAAACCATGTTCAGGCATTTCCATGCAGGCATAATCACCAATATTATATTTAATTTAGAAATTAGAAAATAAAGATATCAGCATTAAAAAAAAAAGAAAGAAAAGACGACACAGGAGAAAATTATCTCTAAGCATGTTGAGTTTAGTCAGGATATAGAAATAAGGATTATAACTGGAATGCATGAAATGGCAAGTCACCAGTACATTCTAGAGGAAAGGGAAGGGGAGCTTTTATTGGCAAAATGAGATTTGCATAAGCTGCTTAGAAACACAGCTCATTGGTTCCAGAGGCTCAAAGCCAGAGTTGCTGTCAGTTCACTGGTGGAGAGGCAAGTAACTGGGCAAGTGTTCTTCCAACATTTTATCTGAATCACTACAGTCCTAGGGCATGTCTACTGATAAGTTTTATCAAAGCAGAGAACGTCCGAAGGACACAAACGGGTTTCTTGTGGGGTTTTTAATCTTACATAGTTATCTTGTCTTAGACAAGTAGGCATGAACCCCACTCCATATATAAAGTCTTCCTGGTTATGACAAAAGAAGTTTTATGCAGCTATCAGCAAATTTCACAAACAGTAAGGGAGGTAAAAGCCTTTCAAAAGGGTGGAGATGACAGAAAAGACAGATGGCAGCGTCACAGTTGACTATAAAGAGAGAGGAGCATTTGAGTAGGGTGGCAGACATGGAAACTGAGAATGTTTCAACGGAGAAGAAGTAGCAGGGTACTTAAATCTTTTTGACTCAGGCTAGTTGAAGAAAGGGCATGAAAGAGGAGGTTGTGGACTGAGAATGTGATACCTTCAGTCAAAATTGGGAAGGATGCAGGGCTGTGATGCAGTCTCTAAGATGGACCCATGGCATGAGCATCCCCCTGTGTAGTTGAAGACAGAATGAGTAGAACTAAGAAGGCCAAGAAACTAAGATGCCTGGGGTGAAGATTGTCTGCATGGTCACTAATTTCACCAAGGACAACAGCAGCAGTGATAAGCCCAAGGCAGGAAGCCCTGGGCCAGGCACGGTGGCTCACGCCTGTAATTCCAGCACTTTGGGAAACCAAGGTAGGCAGATTGTTGAACCCAGGAGTTCCAGACCAGCCTGGGCAACAGGGCAAGACCCCGTCGTTACTAAAAATACAAAAATTAGCCAGATGTGGTGGCATGTACCTATAGTCCCAGCTTCTTGGGAGGCTGAGGGAGGAGGATCATCTGAGCCCAGGAGGTCAAGGCTGCAGTGAGCTGTGACTGTGACTGTGCCACTGCACTCTAGCATGGAAGACAGAGTGAGACCCTGCCTATGAAAAAGAAAAAAAGACCTTCTTGAGCCATTGAAGTAATTGGTACAGATTGAAAAACTAAAAATAAAAAACAAACACACACAAAAAGGAAGCCAGACTCTCAGGTGAAGCAGGTGGTGAAGGGCTACGAAATGTGTGGGTCTCAATAACGCGGTTTCCCTGTTCTCCTCTCCTGTGCCTGCAAGGAGGAGTGCTTTTAGGGGAGGACAGGGGAACAATTACCTGGAAGCAGAAGTGAAGATTAGGGAGGGAGCCTATCCCCTCTCCAAGATCAAAATCAGTGGTGTGCAGGGTGCGGGGGAGGAAACAAAAATCAGACCTGACTTGAGAGAGTGAAGCAGTGTCCTCATGGGAGACTCAGGGATTGATTTTGGCATAAAGTGGGAGGAAGCATGCAGTGTGGCCAAGAAGGAAGCTGGACTCTCAGCAGGGGCCACCGCCCGCCGCCCTGTGTTTCATTCCAAACGCTGGGAGTCTCTCCTGTAGCTAAGGTGCAGCACAGGGGCTGTGGGCTGGAGGACCGGAGGGTCTGGTTTGTGTCTTAGTGGGTAAGGATGGGCATGGCCAAGACCGGAAGCAGGACCACGGCCGTAGTTGGGAGAGGTGAGGAGGCCATGAACCAGAACAGTGATAAAGAGAAGGGGTAACAACAAAAGGGTGAAAATGAGGGTGTGGAAGAGCGGAAGACACATAAACCGACAAGGAAGGAAGGCAGGGAGAGGGTGGAGGGGAAGTGGAAGGGGACAGGATCAGCCTTGGGTCCCGAGCACGGCGGGCCTGACTTGAGAGAGCCTGGAAAGCTACCCTGTAGGAGGAGTTCGCCTTTAAGGCCAGAAGTTGGAGAAGGGGGGGGCCAGACACTTGTATTATCTGCCACCTCCACAAAAGCATAAATGCACTATGTGCTCAGGATGACAATGGCTAAGAGGAGACAAAACGGATATGGACTAGGATATAAGACAGAATAATGTTTACACTACTTTTGCAAGGGGATATGCCTTCTGAAGTACCCTGCTTTGAATTTCAACTTTTAAACCCAATTTCGCATCTTTTAAAATTATTTTTGATGTGTATTGGGAAGGGGAAGAGATGGGAAATGTAAAATGAAATGGAATAGAACTAGAGGCAAATCGTTTCCATTTTTTTAAGATATGTGAGCAGAGGGGAAAATACGCTTTTCATGCTTAGCCAGATAGCTTTCTCTGTTCAAATGTCTGGAAATCAGCTGAACCAGGGAACTGTAAACCTCACTTAGGGGACCTGAATCAGAAAGCGAAAACTCAAACTAAGTCAGAACAACTGGAAGTAAAATGAGCTAAAATATTTAAACTTAAAAATAAGGTTCCAAACTTCAAGTACCAAGTACTGTCTTTTAAACATGTTTTATACTTTCATGCAATTCTGAAAAGGGCAAACTTAATGTAAATTTAATGCAAACTATTTTTCATTATAACTGCATGAAAATATGTTCTCCCGGAAAGCCTACAAAATCAAATAAAATATGTTGAGATTAGACTAAAAGATGACTTAGCAATTTAATCATGTGGAATTTATTATTAAAAAAAATCACCTACTGCAATTAGCATTAACACACTATTTATAAATAACTGGGTTGGTGATCAAATAAGAGCTACTGAAAATTTACGCTTATTAACATGACCTCTTTATTTTGGAGTATGTTTGGTAGTTAATGTTTCACGTAATTGAAATTAGAAACAATATCAACTTATGCTTTTTCAACTATCCATAATTTATAAATATTTGTTTCTGTTAATAAAACAAATGTTATTCACATAACATGCCAACTGTAAAACTTGGAGATGTAAACTAAGGTCACCAATTGAGCTCTAGCATTCTTCTGATGCCAACTTTAGAGGCCTACGGACAGCTGAGCACACAGTGATCACTGGGAAAGGGATTCATTCACACATCACTCATGATAGACCAAAGAGGGAAATACTGTGAAGTAACAGAAGTTACCTATGGCTCACAACAGCCTTGGGAGGTGCCAGGTAAATGTTCAACGAAGCATCCCGTGTCCAAGCCTCCCGTAAAGATCTCCCCATGCAAGTCTCAAAAGTGTGATTGGAGAATGAGACAATACTTATTCCAACTCAGCTAAAATAATTAGGGCCTGATCAATCAAGAGCAAAGACACAAATAAAAAGAAAGCAGGAGTGCCATTTGAGATAAAATAAAATTTAGAGTAGATTATTGCTGGGTCTGGTTAAAGTGTTACCTCCTCCACTGGACTATAAAATTTTCTAGACAAGATAATAACAATTGCCCTCACTCCTTCACACATATTGTTGTGAATCTGAAGTGCAGACAACCAAGTGCATGTACTTTGCAAAGTATACAACATTCCAGAGATTTAAATGATTTCTCTTATTATGCTATTTAATGTTTTATACACAGCTGGGGTTCTTGTGTTTGGTGGTGTGCTGGGGATAGAGGTGAAATCAAGTTACAATGGGCCTACAGGACTGTTTTAAGAACATGAAGCCCTAAGAAAGCAGACTCAAGGGAGACTTTGTAACCAGACCTTTCTTAGATGACCCCCCAATTAATATCAAAGGATCTTTGTTGATGATGACTGGTGGGAGAGAGTGGGTTTTGTGAAAAGAATGGGGATTTAACGCACCCCAGAACTTAAAGTATAATAAAATAAATACATAGAGAGTAAAAAATGTTAAAAAAAAAAAAAAAAAAAAAAAAAAAGAGGCAGGGCGTGGTGGCTCTTGCCTATAATCCCAGCACTTTGGGAGGCCCAAGCAGGCAGATCACCTGAGGTTGGGAGTTCAAAACCAGCCTGACCAACGGGGAGAAACCCTGTCTCTACTAAAACACAAAATTAGCTGGGCTTCCTGGCACATGCCTGTAATCCCAGCTACTCAGGAGGCTGAGGCAGGAGAATCGCTTGAACCCAGGAGGTGGAGGTTGCGGTGAGCCGAGATCACGCCATTGCACTCTAGCCTAGCAACAAGAGTGAAACTCCATCTCAAAAAAAAAAAAACAAAAAAAACACAACAAAAAAAACCCTAAAGTTCCTGTTTGGCTTCTGCCTTTCCTCTCATGTGAGGCTCTTACCCAAGCCAGGCCTGGTTTCTACAGGTAAAAAGAGGAAGATAACCTCATGATGTCATGGCTTCTGCAGGGATCATGGCTTCTGCAGAGATAACACCATATAAATGAAACTGGATTATGAATTTAAAAGTGTTAATGATAATCATTCTACTAACCTTTTATAAAGCTGGACCTGCTTAAAGGTTGATAAAAATGACTATAATATTTAGAGTTCTGCCCTGTTCCTTATTCTTTGATACCTTTATTAAAGGTATTTTAAATGATTACAATGGATTCGTGGCTGTCAAAACTTAGTGAACTAAAAAAAAACAAAAAACAAAAAAAACTGTGAGTTGCTTTTCTTTCTTTGTATGTGTTTTATGTGAACATGGAGAAAAACATTCTAGGATTCAGCAAGATCCAAACAAATTACCATGCTCATGTAGATCATCATATGCAAATCAGCATCACAGCCAACTATTCCTAGATTTCTAAATCTTGCTTTAATTTAGCATCCTTTATCATCACTTTTTAGATCAGTTCTTCATTGAGCTTTCAGCCCACAAGCTGGTGAGCTAATATATGAAGCAATCTGAGTTAATGTAGGAAAACATTAGATGTGTTCATTGTTCAGGTGTAAATGATTTCCCAAAATAGCGACATCTGCCACATTCTTTTAACTCAGTAATTGTGTAAATCTGTAAAGCCATCATGTTGCACAATTTTGAGCTGGATTTTCAAACATATATGACTCCACTTCTCTCCAGATATTTGAGGGTTGTCATTGATGCACCTACAGCTGAATTTAAAGGCTTCGCCCATTTTCCAGTTGTGGGATATCTGGAGACTTTTTCCACCCTCCTCTCCTCCGACGCCTATCTTTTATAGAAGCTCCATCAGAGAGCAGAGAGAGATGGAGAGAAACAAATCCTTTTGTTACCCATTAGCTACTTTGAATATATCTGAAGGTTTTTGGATAAAATGGGCTTTTAACTTATTTGTGAATTTGAATTATGACTCATTCCCCAGTCACAAACTTGAAAGATAAGTTAGACAGGTGGAAGTGCCTGGATAAAACTGAAATTACAATTTAAATAGTGTGCAAAATGAGCAGAAAAACTCAATTTTATCTGTTATTGATCAGGATTCTGGAATTTTCCTGGAAATAGCGACTTCTAATATTTTTTCTATTCTTGACCTTTCTGTAATTAAAAGTCTAGATTTGTTTTTAATCACTAATAAGTGGAGATACAATGAATCCTACCAAGCTAGTCTGCGCTTTCGCTGGAGTACAGGAAAGCAAAGATACAAATATACACGCACACACATCATCCTATTCTAACTTCTAGGTCCTGGTTTCCAGGTATTTCAAACTCAAGGTCTAGGATGGTCAGTAAAATATGAGCTGAGGAGAATGGAAAGCACATTTGCAACCCAACAAGGTTAGTCATTATTCATCAGTAGTTCTGAGGTCACACAAACCTATAGACAGGGATGGTTGATTTTACCAGAATATCTAAAAATACAAATTGTATAGCAAACTGAATTTTTTTCTACAAATACACTTTTTCAAGCAGCCATAATATGAGAGCCCCCCTACCCCCACCAACCCCCTACAAAAAGGTGTATGTGGACTGCACTGCTCAGAATCTTTGTTTAAATTTCATTTTGTTGGTCTGGGCCATGGCTGGCTGACCAATCATTTTAAATTGTCCTCTCTGGTGACTGATGGGTTACTCCATATATTTTTCACACACACACACACACACACACACACACACCCCACTGATTTTGTTACAGAATAATATAGGGAGAAGTAGAACATGTTCAATAATGTTATAGAATAGAAGATGATCTCTTTTGATGGTTTCTAAGTAAAAGTAGTACATGTACAGATTAAGACCGGAGAACAACAAAATTTTTTCCTACTTATTAATACCACACACCTGTCACTGACACTGACACCCACAACACACACACACACAGACACACACACACAAACCCACACCCTTCCAGACAAAGGAAATTAATGCTATCTACTTTTCAGATATCCTTTTTGAAAAATAGAATAATGTACATAACTATGTGAAAGTTACGTACTTTCTTGTGAAAGACGCACTATCTGTTTTCTTTGGTTTTATTTCCTACTGATGTAGTTTCCAACTCTTTCCATTAAACTCTGGCTCATTCCTCGTAACACACTCATAATATTCCTTATTATGCTATCACGGGATAAATCATTTTTGTAAAACCATTTTACTCTTGATGGGCATTTTTATTACTTTCACCATTTTGTTACTTTTCACTGTTAGGAACAACACTCTGTGCTTATTTACATCTCTTGGGATTTTTAAAAAGTATATCCATAATTTAAATTCTGAATACTGGAATTGCTCATCAAAGTTTAATATGCATTTTAAATGTAGATATCTATTAGCAAGTGTCCTCTGAAGTGTTTGTGCCAATTTAATTTCTCGCCTGAAGTGCATGGGAGTTGTATTTTCCCCACAAATCACAAGGAACTTCTGCCAATTGATAAGGGAGTATTATCAATTATTGTCTAGATATGATATTTTTTTTCAAAGTGTAGCATCTTTCCATTTGGCATTTTTCTGTCTTTTTTGTGAACTGTGAGTCCAAATAAATTGCATATTTCTCTATTGGTTCTTATTTTTAAAGTTTTGCCTGAATTCTTTGTCAATAAAAATAATTAACTCTGTCATGTATATCATGCAGTTCATAATACTTATGATTTTTCCCCAACAGATGTTTTTGCAATGGAAAATATTTAGTTTTTTTTTAAATGTTAAAGTTCCTAAAATAATTAGAATTATTCACAGCTGATAATAGGCACTAAAGTGTAGCTTAGATATTATTATTAATAGAAGAAATTATTTTTCCAAGAAGACATATGTAGATTTATACTTTCTTGTACATATTAGGTTTTCATTTTTAGGTTAATTCTTGATCCACTTGGATTAATAACACCAAAATCGAAAGTTTCTCAAGTTTCTTATATAAAATGGCAAAGTAGCTGCATAAAAGCTACACACATCCTCCTGTATACTTTAAATTATTTCTAAATTACTTATATGCCTAATCCAATGTAGATAATTGTTATACATATTTTTTTTAGGGCATGATGACAAGAAAAACTCTGTGCATGTTCAATACAGATGTAACCCTTCATTTTTTCTTTTCTTTATCAGAATATTTTTATCTCCAGTTGGTTGAAACAAAGGTGGTGAAACCCACGGATATGAAGGCCCATTTCTATCATGTTTGCTTACTAGTCATCACTATTGTTTGAAAAATGATTTGTTTTCATACATTGTTTTCTACTTTTCTGAATTTTCTTATATATATTTAGCAGTTTTTAAACTGAATAATTGTTTTCTGTGCATATAATGATACCACTCACAAGTAACAAAAATGGCCCCATTTCTTTCAAATATTTATCCAGCAGGTGTTAATTTATAATGATAAAGTGGAAACTATTGTCAATTTCCAACAAGTATCGATATTTCTCCTCTTTACCTCTCAGTGTGATTCTGGTTCTGTGAATTTATTTATTTATTTATTTATTTTTTATTGCATTTTAGGTTTGGGGGTACATGTGAAGAACATGGAAGACTGTTGCATAGGTACACACATGGCAGTGTGATTTGCTGCCTTCCTCCCCCATCACCTATATCTGGCATTTCTTCCCATGCTATCCCTCCCCAACTCCCCACCCCCCACTATCCCTCCCCTTTTTCCCCCCCCCCCCCGACAGACCCCAGTGTGTGATACTCCCCTCCCTGTGTCCATGTGTTCGCATTGTTCAACACCCGCCTATGAGTGAGAACATGCGGTGTTTGATTTTCTGTTCTTGTGTCAGTTTGCTGAGAATGATGGTTTCCAGGTTCATCCATGTCCCTACAAAGGACACGAACTCATCGTTTTTGATGGCTGCATAATATTCCATGGTGTATATGTGCCACATTTTCCCTGTCCAGTCTATCATCGATGGGCATTTGGGTTGGTTCCAGGTCTTTGCTATTGTAAACTGTGCTGCAATGAACATTCGTGTGCATGTGTCCTTATAGTAGAACGATTTATAGTCTTTTGGATATATACCCAGTAATGGGATTGCTGGATCAAATGGAATTTCTATTTCTAGGTCCTTGAGGAATCGCCACACCGTCTTCCACAATGGTTGAACTAATTTACACTCCCACCAACAGTGTAAAAGCGTTCCTATTTCTCCACATCCTCTCCAGCATCTGTTGTCTCCAGATTTTTTAATGATCGCCATTCTAACTGGCGTGAGATGGTATCTCAATGTAGTTTTGATTTGCATTTATCTAATGACCAGTGATGATGAGCATTTTTTCATATGTTTGTTGGCTTCATGTATGTCTTCTTTTGTAAAGTGTCTGTTCATATCCTTCGCCCACTTTTGAATGGGCTTGTTTGTTTTTTCTTGTAAATCTGTTTCAGTTCTTTATAGATTCTGGTTATCAGCCCTTTGTCAGATGGGTAGACTGCAAAAATTTTTTCCCATTCTGTTGGTTGCCGATTCACTCTAATGACTGTTTCTTTTGCTGTGCAGAAGCTGTGGAGTTTGATTAGGTCCCATTTGTCTATTTTGGCTTTTGTTGCCACTGCTTTTGGTGTTTTGGTCATGAAGTCCTTGCCTACGCCTATGTCCTGAATGGTTTTTCCTAGATTTTCTTCTAGGGTTTTTATGGTATTAGGTCTTATGTTTAAGTCTTTAATCCATCTGGAGTTAATTTTAGTGTAAGGTGTCAGGAAGGGGTCCAGCTTCTGCTTTCTGCACATGACTAGCCAGTTTTCCCAACACCATTTATTAAACAGGGACTCGCTTCCACATTGTTTTTGTCAGGTTTGTCAAAGATCAGGTGGTTGTAGATGTGTTGTGTTGCGTCGGAGGTCTCTGTTCTGTTCCATTGGTCTATATCTCTGTTTTGGTACCAGTACCATGCTGTTTTGATTACTGTAGCTTTGTAGTATAGTTTGAAGTCCGGGAGTGTGATGCCTCCAGCTTTGTTCTTTTTGGTTAGAATTGACTTGGCTATGTGGGCTCTCTTTTGGTTCCATATGAAGTTTAAGGTGGTTTTTTCCAGTTCTTCGAAGAAGGTCATTGGTAGCTTGATAGGGATAGCATTGAATCTGTAAATTACTTTGGGCAGTATGGCCATTTTGACAATATTGATTCTTCCTAGCCATGAACATGGAATATTTCTCCATCTGTTTGTGTCCTCTCTTATTTCATTGAGCAGTGGTTTGTAGTTCTCCTTGAAGAGGTCCTTTACGTTCCTTGTTAGTTGTATTCCTAGGTATTTTATTCTCTTTGCAGCGATTGTGAATGGCAGTTGGTTCTTGATTCGGCTGTCTTTAAGTCTGTTATTGGTGTATAGGAGTGCTTGTGATTTTTGCACATTGATTTTATATCCTGAGACTTTGCTGAAGTTGCTTATCAGTTTCAGGAGATTTTGGGCTGAGACGATGGGGTCTTCTAGATATACAATCATATCGTCTGCAAATAGAGACAATTTGACTTCCTCCTTTCCTATTTGAATACCCTTTATTTCTTTTTCTTGCCTGATTGCTCTGGCTAGAACTTCCAGTACTATATTGAATAGGAGTGGTGAGAGAGGACATCCTTGTCTAGTGCCAGATTTCAAAGGGAATGCTTCTAGTTTTTGCCCATTCAGTATGATATTGGCTGTTGGTTTGTCGTAAATAGCTTTTATCATTTTGAGATACGTTCCATCAATACCTAGTTTATTGAGAGTTTTTAGCATAAAGCGCTGTTGAATTTTGTCAAAGGCCTTCTCTGCATCAATGGAGATTATCATGTGGTTTTTGTCTTTGGTTCTGTTTATGTGGTGGATTATGTTTATAGATTTGCGTATGTTGAACCAGCCTTGCATCCCCGGGATGAAGCCTACTTGATCATGGTGGATAAGCTTTTTGATGTGCTGTTGCAATCGGTCTGCCAGTATTTTATTGAAGATTTTTGCATCTATGTTCATCATGGTTATTGGCCTGAAGTTTTCTTTTCCTGCTGAGTCTCTGCCAGGTTTTGGTATCAGGATGATGTTGGTCTCATAAAATGATTTAGGAAGGATTCCCTCTCTTTGGATTGTTTGGAATAGTTTCAGAAGGAATGGTACCAGCTCCTCTTTGTATGTCTGGTAGAATTCGGCTGTGAACCCATCTGGACCTGGGCTTTTTTTGGGTGGTAGGCTCTTAATTGCTGCCTCAACTTCAGACCTTGTTATTGGTCTATTCAGGGTTTCGACTTCTACCTGGTTTAGGCTTGGGAGGATGCATGTGTCCAGGAATTTATCCATTTCTTCCAGGTTTACTAGTTTATGTGCATAGAGTTGTTTGTAATAATCTCTGATGATGGTTTGAATTTCTGTGGAATCTGTAGTGATATCCCCTTTATCGTTTTTTATTGCATTTATTTGATTATTTTCTCTTTTCTTTTTTATTAATCTGGCTAGTGGTCTGTCTATTTTGTTGACCTTTTCAAAAAACCAGCTCCTGGATTTATTGATTTTTTTGAAGAGTTTTTCGTGTCTCTATCTCCTTCAGTTCTGCTCTGATCTTAGTTATTTCTTGTCTTCTGCTAGGTTTTGAGTTTTTTTGATCTTGCTCCTCTAGCTCTTTCAATTTTGATGATAGGGTGTCAATTTTAGATCTCTCCTTGCTTCTCATGTGGGCATTTATTGCTATATACTTTCCTCTAGAGACTGCTTTAAATGTGTCCCAGAGATTCTGGTATGTTGTGTCTTCGTTCTTGTTGGTTTCAAAGAACATCTTTATTTCTGCCTTCATTTCATTGTTTATCCAGTCAACATTCAAGAGCCAGTTGTTCAGTTTCCATGAAGCTGTGCGGTTCTGAGTTAGTTTCTGAATTCTGAGTTCTAACTTGATTGCACTGTGGTCTGAGAGACTGTTTGTTATGATTTCTGTTCTTTTGCATTTGCTGAGGAGTGATTTACTTCCAATTATGTGGTCAATTTTAGAGTAGGTGTGATGTGGTGCTGAGAAGAATGTATATTCTGTGGATTTGGGGTGGAGAGTTCTGTAAATGTCTATTAGGTTTGCTTGATCCAGGTCTGAGTTCAAGTCCTGGATATCCTTGTTAATTTTCTGTCTTGTTGATCTGTCTAACATTGACAACGGGGTGTTCAAGTCTCCCACTATTATTGTGTGGGAGTCTAAGTCTCTTTGTAAGTCATTAAGAACTTGCCTTATGTATCTTGGTGCTCCTGTATTGGGTGCATATATATTTAGGATCATTAGCTCTTCTTGTTGCATTGATCCTTTTACCATTATGTAATGTCCTTCTTTGTCTCTTTTGATCTGTGTTGGTTTAAAGTCTATTTTGGTTCTGTGATTTTTTAACATTTTTATTGTGTTTACCAGAACCCAATGCACCCCTGCCTTGGACAGTTCCTGAAACAAATGAGTCAATTCACAATTAATTTTTTTTCTTCCTAAAAAAGAATAACACATACATGCAAAAGAGAAAGAGAGAAGGACAAGACACAAGGTAGACAGAGGTCCACGCCTTGCCCTGGATGGCTGTCGTCTAAGACAGAGAAGGACCTCCCCATGCAAGACACCTCCATATGCGAGACACCTGGGCCTCCCAGTCATGATGTCAGGATTCAGTAGTCCTCACTCCTAGGCTCTGCATCATGGCAGGTTTGCAAGAACAAAGGTGAACCTGAGCTCTCTGCAGGCAGACTGATATTATTTGGATATTCTGTCCCTGCAGATCTCATGTTGAAATGTGACCCCCAGTGATAGAGGTGGGGCCTTGTGGGATGTGTTTGGTCAGGAGGGCGTATCCCTCATGAATGGCTTGGCACGCTCCCCATGGTAATGAGTGAGTTCTCATTCAGTTAGTTTCCAAGAAAGCTGGTTGTTTAAAGGAGCCTGGCCCCTGCTCCTCCCCCTCTCTGTCTTGCTTCCTCCCCTGCTGTGACACACTGGCTTCCCTTTCCTGGCCACCATGATCACAAGCTTCCTCAGGCCCTCCCCAGAAGCCAAGCAGATACAGGTGCCCTGCTTCCTGTAGAGCCTGCAGAACCGTGAGCCAAAATAAACTTTACAAACAATAAATGACACAATCTCAGGTACTCCTTTATAGCAAAGATAAGAGACTAAAACACAGACTTAACCTCAAATGGGAAAAATAGCAGTGAGTCAACCAGCTACCCATGTGGAGAGAAGCCTGGGGTGGAGAACTGAGTGAGCTCCTTCCACGTGGAAGGCGCATCTGGAGAGAGAAAGCAGCACTCCTGCTTCACACATGTATTAATCTGCTCCTAGTCTAAGATCACATATTACATTAACGTTACCTTCTGCCTAAGACACTTTATACATCTAGTAAAATGATCATGTGGTGACAACTCACTGACCTATGAATATGCTATAATGTAACTGTATTAATACAAGTGAATGTATTAATATGACATACATTAACATGAACTTAAATTTTAAAGTATATCATTTTATAATTTTATATATATTGTCTGCAACTCCAGTCAATCCAGTATCCCTGACTCCAACAAACACCGTTGGTCATAATGCATTATTTTGTAATGCACTGCTGAATTGCATTTGATTTAAAGTTTTATTATATTTTTAATTGACAAACAATAACTACCTATTATTGAGTACAAAGTGGTATTTTGATACACATACACAGTGGAAAAATCAAATTTCAATATAGCTAATAGGGGATTTTAAATATTCTCACCACAAAGAAATGATAAATATTTGCTGGTATTCTTAACAATGCGTATACAAGTTTGTAAATGTGTATATGTGTGTGTGTGCAAAATCTTCTCTATTGGTTTACTGTTGTCAGGATTTAATTGGTATCATAAAAATCACTTTGAGGATTTTCTTCTATGCGCTTTGAAACATATTATCAGTGCTGAAAACCAGGTGTATGCTGTTATCAAGGTAGAACATGAACATGATTCAGTTTCAATGGTCTACATCCTAAATTAATTCTTGTCTACTTGATTTGTTATGGATGGAGAGTAAGTAGGCGTCTCACTGAAACTGTGTTTGCATTATCCTTGCATTTCCCTTGCATTTCCTAGTTTTACTTATTTAATTTTAGCATGATTTGGTGTCAAGTTCGATGACAGCTGTGCCTTTTCTGTGACTTTCCCTCTGTTTCTTGTGAGGTGTGCTGGGTAACTTCTGCCTGGCCACCAGGTCAGTGCCACACTTCCTCATGGCTCAGTGGCCCCAGAGGCCAACCTGTAGGCACCATGTCACTGGGCTCTTCTGGCCTCTCTTATTCATTTGGGATTGACAAGAGATCAAGCAGAGGGAGGCGTGTGAGTCTGGGCATTCCTTCACCAGGGTCCCTCCCACTGACCCCTCCAGCCAGCTGAGAACCTGAGCAGTCAAAGCACCCATGAATGTACCACTGCCTGCTGCACGGTCCTCTCCAGCTCCCTAACTTCCTCCTCCTGGTACAGGTTAGACAGGAGGGCTCTGGAATGGCTAGCTCTGGAGTAATGGATTCTTTCCTTCGCTTTTCCTTCACTGTGCTCAAACTTAGACAAATATTTCCTTTATCAAACACGTTTTACATTACTTCAATTTGAACAAGCCAACCACTCCCTGCCAGGAGTTGGCACATACGGTAATGTCGTTTTTCTTTTAAACATCTTTTAAGTTGAACTTACTCTGGGCTGATATTGGCATCACCAGGTCTCCTTTCTTTTCTTTTCTTTTTTTTTTTTTTTTTTTTTTTTTTGAGACAGAGTCTCAGTCTGTCCCCCAGGCTGGAGAGCAGTGGCGCGATCCGGGCTCACCGCAATCTCCGCCTCCCAGCTTCAAGCGATTCTCGTGCCTCAGCCTCCTGAGTAGCTGGGATTACAGGCGCCCGTCACCATGCCCGGCTTATTTATTTATTTATTTATTATTTTTTGTATTTTTAGTAGAGACGGAGTTTCACCATGTTGGCCAGGATGGTCTTGATCTCCTAACCTCGTGATCCGCCCGCCTCAGCCTCCCAAAGTGCTGTAATTACAGGCAAGAGCCACCGTGCCCAGCCCCAGGTCTCCTTTTCATTAGACATCCACTGTTAGGTTTTCCTAGCCTTTTACTCACTTTGTCTTTATCATTTGTATTTGGGATTTATATTTGAAGCCAATCTAAGTCCCCTTTTCTTTTAATATCTACTAATGTATCTCTATCCATTTATATTTCTTTTTAAAATGATATGCTTGACTTTAATGTTGCCTTTCTATGATTGCCACATTGCTTCATTTTGTCACTTTTCCTATAAAGATAGTATCTGTTCTTTGTGTCAATGTCTGTGTTCAGAGGCTCACATTTTCCTGCTAGCAATTTGGAAAGTTAATAGTCTATTTCTTTACAATAATAAGCTTTGCAAATTTGAACACATTACTCCAAATCTTAGCACTTTAGAAAATAGGTATAATTTCACACTGTTGAATAAGAGAACATTTGACACTAACTCTTCCTTGCAAGGCCCTTCCCTCCTATCTCTGATTCGTTTTAAAATTATACCTATTATTAGTTATTCTAGAGGTTTCCTTTATCATTTAAAACACTAGATTTAGTCTTTAATTTCTTGATATTCAGCCTTGGGCAATAACATTTAATTTAAAAAAATGAAAGAATTAGTATACTCACATTTTCTCTGATCTTTTCTGCCCACCCAACTGCTTTGATAGGAGGACGCTGTTCATTTTCCTTTTTTAGTACTTTACTGATGCTATTTCACTGTCTTCTATATTGCGGCTAACCTGAAATCTTCAGCCAACCTAAATTTTTTCAAAATGTTTGAAATTGTTTTTCTGCCCAAATATCTAAATGATTATTCTTACAGTATAATTTAACCAGCTACCTGGCCAGTTTTAAACACTTTTGTTCTGTTTTCCCCCTAGTCTTTGCTTCTCCCTCTCTTTCAATACATCACTGAATCATATAAATTCCACCTTGCTGTGCTTACCTTGGAAACCAACTTCCTTGACTTCCCTGGCATGTGGCAACCTGCATCTTACAGAGCAGTGAGTGTCCTGCAACATATAGGTATTCTAAGATCTCTTTCAATCTTTCTGATCACCCCAAATATCCTTAAACTCTTATGAACAAATGAGCAGATCCCCATCCATCAAGCGCTGTCCCAGTTTGTTCTTATGACAGATGAACTAGCTGTAGTTTTAAGAAGGTATTTTAAATTTTCAGAGAGCTCTGTTCTCCCCATGCAGTGGTTGTTTCACTGTTGTTCCCCGCCTCCCAAAGTTTTCCTCCTTTCTTTTGTTAGAACACTTTAGATACCAAACACCATTCTTTCTCAGGATTAGAGAATTTTAAAATTCCCATTTTTGTGGACCTGTGTTTATAATTACTTAGGCCTGAGCATGTAGCTTATTCTTGCTTATACCTGTCTAGTTACATCTCTTAGACCCCAAGGCTAATGATTCTCTCCGCATTCCTTCCATTGTCCTCCTTGAGTGCCCACTACTCTTTCTAGGGGTATGAGCATTTTCTAATCCACAGCTCCCTGCTCTCTTTAACTCAACTACTTTAAAAAAATCTAGTTACACATTAAATTCATCTGGGAAGTTTTCTTCAAAAAAAATTCTGAACCTCAACTCAAGCCAAGTGAAGGAGAATCTTTAAGTACATGGTCAGAGGATCAGTATTTCTTTAGGTCCTCTAGGTCCGTGGTCCCCTGCCTCTTTGGTCCAGGGACCAGTATCAAAGAAGACAATTTTTCCATGGATAGGGAGGGGGGAGAATGGTTTGAGGATGATTCAGGTACATTACTTTTATTGTGTACTTTGTTTGTATTAATAGTACATACGCACCATCATGTAGAATCAGTGGGAGCCCTGAGGTTGTTTTCCTGCAACTACATGGTCCCAACTGGGGGTGATGGGATACAGTGACAGATCATCAGGCATTAGATTCTCATAAAGAGCACGCAACTTAGATCCCTTGCATGTGCAGTTCATAACAGGGTTTGCACCCCTATGAGAAGATAGTGCCGCCACACTGATATAAGAGGAGGCAGAGCTCAGGCGGTAATGTGAGCCATGAGGAGTGGCTGTAAATACAGGTGAAGCTTTGCCTGCTTGCCCACCATTCACCTCCTGCTGTGCAGCCTGGTCCCTAACAGGCCACAGACCAATACCAGGGATTGGGGACCCCTGCTCTAGGTGATTCCAATTTGTAGTCAGAACAGTCAATAGATATCAACTATTCCCCTGTTTATGACCTCATTCAAATGGGACAACAGAGGAGCTATATATAGCATATGTTATAAAATAAATGCATGCATAAAATATAATAAAAACTATATAATATAGAATAGTAAACCATTTCTGAAATGGTGACATAAGGACTTCCAAAAATGCACTTCTTTATGAAAACAATGAGAAGGGTAACAAAACGATCAAATGGAACTTTTCAGAATTTTGAATATTCACCAAAGGCTTGCAACAACCTGAGGAATATTCATTCAAGAGAAATGGTGGAATATTGCTAAAGTGATTTGCTTTGTGCCATTTTACTTTGCCTTACTTAGTTCTCCTCTTAGCATTCAGAGATAACTGTGAAAAACAGTCAACAATCAGCTGCTAGAGGAGACAGAATAGGTTTGGAGCTTCCCAGATACTTCCTTCTCAGACAGCTTCCCCTTTTTGATCTTTCTGGAAGATCTGCTGGAAAGTCTCACACACAGGGCTTATCTGTATTTGATCGCACTCTGTGTTGACTCGCAGAAAACCCTAAATCCGAGATAACTGTCAAAAACAAAACAATACCAAAAAAAATAGGCAAAGAAGTTCAGGTCTATATATTAAAAGTGTACAAAACATGGTTGAAAGGGATCAACGAAGACTTAAGTAAGTGGAAAGACATCTCATGTTCATGGCATAGGAAGTTTAATATTGTTAAGATAGCATCATACTCCACATTTGTCTAAAGATTCAATGCAGTTTCTTTAAAAATCCCAGCTTCCTATTCTGCTGAAATTGACAAGCTGATTCTAAAGTTTATATGGAAATTCAAAGAACCCAGGAGAGCCAAAACAACCCTTTGAAAACAATGTTGGAGGACAACTATTTCTGATTACAAAAATTATAAACTCATAGCTGTCAAGACGGTATGCTCCTGGCATAAGCACAAACAAGTAGGTCAATGGACTATCAGTGAATTAACCAAAATAAGACTGTTATGTCCATTTTATTTCAATAAGAGTGCAAATGACACTACAATGGGATTTTTTTTTAGCAAATGATGCTGTCACTATTACATTATCCAATATCCATATGAAAGAAAATGAAGTTGGACCTCTACTTCACATTATGCACAAGAACTAACTCAAAATAACTAAGCACCTAAGTGTCAGAGCAAAAACCACCACCAACAACAAACCTCTTAGAAATGAGAATGCAGGAGTCAATTTTCTTAACTTTGTGTAAGGCAATAAATCTTTATCTAGGAAGCCAAAAGGACAAACCACAAAAGAAAAATAGATGTATTTGATTTTATCATTAACAAAAGCTTTTGTTTCAAAGGACACCATGAAGAAAGTGCAATGATAATCCAAAGAATTGGAGACTGTATTTGCAAATCATATATCTGATAAGGCACTTAGATTCAGACTACATTAATATCTTTTACAACTCAACAATAATAATATAAGTAACCAAAATTTTAAAAATAAGCAACAATGTGCATATATAATTCTCTAAAGAAGGTACATAAATGTCCAATATTCACATGAAAATACAGTCAGCATCAAAAATTATTAGTGAAATTAAATAAAAACTCAAGAATACACTACTTCTCACTCATTAGAATGGTCATAATTATAAAATTACATAAATAGGCTGGGCACGGTGGCTCAATCCTGTAATCCCAGCACTTTAGGAGGTCAAGGGGGGGCAGATCTGACTCCAGGAGTTTGAAACTAGCCTGGAAAACATGTACAAAACCCTGTCTCTACAAATATTATTTGGGTGAGGTGGTGCATGGCTGTGGTTCGGCTACTAGGGAGGCTGAGGTGGGAGGATCACTTGAGTGCATGAGGTAGAGGCTGCAGTGAGCTGAAATTGCAACACTGCACACTTGCCTGGGTGACAGAGTGAGACCCCATCTCAAAAACAAAAACAAAAAAAATCACAAATAAAAAAGTGTTAGCAAGAACTGAAGGAAGAGAAATGAAAATCCAGACAACAGGTGGGAATAAAATGCAACCATTGTGGACCACACATGGACAGGTTTTCAAAAACTTCCATATAAAATGGATTACCATATGGCCCAGTAACTGCCTTCCCGGGTCTTCACACAAGAGAAATGAAAGTATATATTTACATAAAACTTGTGCAACAATAATCATAACAGTATGATTCCTAGTTGTAGGAAAAATGAAGCAATTCATATGCTCAACTGATTAATGAATAATTCTTGATGAAGGCTGCAATCTTTGGTCAATTTTGAATCTCACAAAGTTGATTTTGACACATTTTTGCACATCTTTCAGTGCTTTTATGAAGTTGTAAATCATGAAATGTTTTTGCCTCACCTTTGTACCTGACTTCACCCCAAGATTTACATTTTAGCAGTTTATATATGTACCTAAATATAAAACATAGTGTTATTTGTTGTAAAGTGTACATGGATTTTGCCATATTGTCTCTAGTGTTCAGAATTTTTTATTCAACATTATTTTCAAAATTTATGATTGTTAATTGTTCATTTACTCTGTAATATTTATCTATATTAATATGACAAATTATAGTATTTATTTATTAACATTTGTTTTGTTTCCTTTTTATTACAAATAATGCCACAATGAACAATTTTTGTTCATTTTTTAATCTTGTGACCAAACTGATTATATTGAGTAGATACTTACATTGAAATTTTTGGAGAGAATTTAGCAGTTTTGTCATTGCCAGTTTTCACTTTCTAAACATGACATATTCGCTTACACATTCTCCTGTACTGTCGTTTATGGGAGTTTTATATCTCCATCCTCTTGTTAACACTGAACATTACAATCCTTCCTTTTTTTTTCTTTTCTAACATGTATGTGAAATAGAACAGTTGTTTGAATTTAATCTCCAGATTTCTAATAAGGTTGTGTGTTCACAGTTTGACACCCAATTGAGTGAGCTTCTACATAATCTTTCATGGTTGGCTAGTGAGTTACCAGTCTTCTCCTTGTTGATTGATAGAAGTTACTCTATGTGTTTTGGACATGCCTCATATGACAGGTGAGTGTTGTCAGCAGGCCATCTCTGTGGTCATGCCCCTGTGTGGTCACGCAGGTCCTTGGGTTCCGAAGACTTCCAGGCTCCATCTATTGCTGTGATGAAATTCACAATCTTTGAACAAGGGTCCTGCATTTTCATTTCCCCCAGACCTTGAATATTACGAAGCAAATTTTGGTTGTGACTATTACCCTGCTCATTGCTTGTGTTAATCTCCCCGTTGAACATGTAGCGTGCCTTGCTGAAGTTGTGTTTCCTTGTTGTTGTTTTTGATACTCCTTGGGATCCGTTACCTTTCCCTCAAACTGGTATTAGGTTTATAGGTCTCCAGACATACGCTGATGACATTATTTTTTCAGGATAGGTCAGGATGTACTCTGGATTTCTGTGCTTTTATAGTTGATGGTTCCTTGTTCTGGCAGATTTATTAGGTCTTTATCCTGCTCTTCTCCGCACCTCTGAACTCACCAGGCTTCTTCTACTATGGTGTTTCCCAGACATTCTTGAACGTAAGAACCCTGGGTAGCTCCTTAAAAATATGGCTTCCCAATCCCATTCCCTAGTAATTTGATCTACCAGATCTTAAGGAGACCATAAATACTTGAATGTTTAATGAAATTATAGGTAATTGTTAGAGACAGCTTTCAGGCATAAGTTGTCTAAAAATAGTGAATTGAGGGCCGGGCAAGGTGGCTCACACCTGTAATCCCAGCACTTTAGGAGGCTGAAGTGGACAGATCACTTGAGGTCAGGAGTTGAAGACCAGCCTGGCCTACATGGTGAAACCCTGTCTCTACTAAAAATACAAAGATTAGCCGGGCATGGTGATGCAACCTGTAATCCCAGCTACTCGGGAAGCCGAGGCAGGAGAATCACTTGAACCCGGGAGGTGGAGGTTGCAGTGAGCTGAGATCATGCCACCACCCTCCAGCCTGGACCACAAAGCGAGACTCTGTCTCTAAATAAATAAATAAATAAAGTGAATTAAAACATTTTTTCTGAGATCCACATAGTGTGTAAAAGAGAAGAAAATCAGAAAACTACAGTCTTGTCCGCCTCCCCTGAATGTGCTATGTGAGGTATGTTTTAATTTGAAACGTATCTTTCCTACCTAGTGGGATTCAAATTTACATATTTAAGTTTATTAACAATACTGCCAAATTCATAATCATCTGTTTTTACAATGACTAGCATCCCATGAATATAACAAAGCATCAAACTAGCCCTATTATATCTGGTAGAACAAAAGCATGCAAATTTATTTATTACTTTCAGATAACACAATCAGTTTAAACATAACTCGTAATATGGCACTTTTTTACACACACACACACAGACACACACTCTATTAATTCAATATACATCTACCATAACCTAACCAATGTCTTCAACTTTGCAATATTTAAGAGAAGTCATGAGTCTTATCTGAATACTGGTGTTTGAAGACTGTAAGAGCTGCTGCATGATGTTTATTTTTTAATTGTCAGGTTCAGTACTTTCTCTCACATCAGGGAATCTAAACTTGTGACAGACCAGGATTATCCTCCCAGAGTTAAGGTCATTCACCAATAAAACAATTCCTAATTACGCCCACACTTTTTCTTCACAATCGCTTTGTGCCTGGTGTTGTGCAAACACTTCGGAGCCTGCATTGCATGCTAAATACTTTTACTATATTCTAATCCTGGATTGTTTGACTAAAATTCAACCTAACCTACTTTGTCCTGAGCCAGGTTACATCAGAGAAAACTCTCTGCCTATTTTTTATTAATGTGCAATCTGTTCAAATCTGAGGATTCTGTAACAAGTTTCTTTCCCCAGGATGTATATACTTCACCAAACTGTGGTCGAATTCCAAAATCCAGTCTCCTCATGTGAAACTCTGCTTTCCTGGGGACTGAAGGGTGGACAGAGACTTCTGTTAGGATGGAATCACTGGGCCTCCGTGTTCTCTCTCTCCAAAAAGCGTTGTGAGTGGTGGAGATAATCATGGGAAGCCAGAGAAATGCAGACAGAAACTTATGCACTAGAGGGAGGAGATCCGAAGCTGTGTCTGAAGAGATGGAGATGGAGATTGGGGTTAAGAGAAAGAAGCTGGAAGCTGGGAGCCACAGGCACAGCTGGGAGTGAGGGTTCACTTCTTCTGGCCTCTCCAACTTCTGGCTGCGCTCACTCTGCCTTCCCTGAGGTCAGTACAGGGACCACCTCTTCAGGAGGATTTTATGAGTTTCTCCAATGTGGCCTCAATAAAATGTCTCATTAATTTGCAGCACATTTGAAGTGTGTCTTGTCATCTGCCACAAAACAGCCTTAACCAAGATGCTATTTCATAAACTTTTTTCAAGTAAATCAAAGTCACACACAAAAAACGGCAGCAATCACACTTCTTTACCATATCAGAGATCTTTAAAGGAGGGAGTGTGTGCATGTGGCCAGGAAGACCATATCTTTCTAGTCTTTAGATCCATGACCTCCTGTTGAAATTTAGCACACTTTAAATATGCATGTGAACAACAAAGTAGAGTGACAGGAGAGGCATCTCGGATTGTGTAACGAAGAGAAGTCACAGATTTTTCCTATCGTCATAATTACCACACATGTCTAGAAATTTCACTTACAGCTAACAAGTATTATAGTAGTTATTGAACTAGGTGCTATATGTTATGTTATTTAGTATATATTAATATATATAATATATATACTAAATATATATATTAATATATATATTTAGTATATATTAATATATAACATATTGATATATACTATTGATATATTTAGTATATATTAGTACATATTTAACATATATTAATATGCACTAAATATATAATTATATAATAGGTACTATATAATCGTATACTATATAATTATTATATATTTAGTATATATTACTTAATGATATATAATATATAGTATAAATATTATGTAATATGTACTAAATATTATATGTAATATTAAATAATATATAACCATATTTATATATTTAGTATATAATAATTATATAGTATATAATGTATATTTCATATACATTATATACTATTATATACTAAAATTATTATCTATAATAGCATATAATTTTGAGCAATATACTGAAAACTATATTTTTAAAATTTTATATTTAAAATTCATATTCTAAGAGTATGATTCATCAGAGTTCCAAAGAGCTTTGTGGCACAAACATGGTTTTGAATCAATGTCTTAGGCTGGTATCATATCAAAGGGGAAGGGAGCTTACAGCTTCTACATGGTGGATTTGGGGTTCATATATGAGAAATGCTGACTTAGAATTAGCAAAGGGAAGAATTTTTTCAAAATATTACTGATTATCCTTGGATTGCTCCTTGGAGGTCCTTGGTTTGGCCAAACAGAATATGCTCCAAGCTAAAGGTGAAGGTCAGGAGCAAATGGACTCTTTAAGGTTTCTATGGTCCTGAGTTCTACTACTTTGTAATTTGATCTAAACATTCTCAGCTGCTACTTTACCAAATGTAAATCTGAGTAAGTTCTTTTCTTCCTCAGTGAGAGTCAGACTTACATGCAGATGGAGCCACTCCATTGCTCACAATGTGGGCGGATTTGCTCAATAAGCAAAATCCTTATGTCTAAATGAATTTTCTAGACAGACATTACTTCAATGTTTCTGAATATATAATCACAGACAAAATACATTTTATAATTCTTACAGAATTTATAAAATGCTAACAAATTTTCAAAACATGATAATTTCAAATTGTGGCTTTTTGATTACATTCAGATATAGTAGATTTATTTTGAGGTTAATTAAAATGCTATCTTCCATACCAAAGTTAAAGAAGGAGTGAGTTAGGTCTTCTGTGGGATTTCACAAGGAATGTTTGCTTCGGTTTTTTTCTTTTTCTTTTCTCCCCCATGAACTCAGCCTCAGCTGAAATAAATCTAGAAATATGTTCATTATGTTTATGAGGGTTGAATGTAACCAACTTCTAGCCCTGGGGAACAACCTTGGTGTGGTTTGGCTAACCATGCTGCTGTGAATTGGCTGAATTCACTGCTTGACACCAGTTCAAGTGTCAGTATATTACAGTGTAGTTGCAATATGTAGTCAAATACAGCCCTAATTGTTTTGTGATCAGCTCATTACACCAATATGGAAATCCATAGGCACATCCCTCTGAAGCCTTTTGTAGGTGGGTAGGGAGAGAGAGAAGTAGATTTTAGGCAAGTGACTGTGAGATATATCACTTTCAAGAAAAGGAAAAAAACAAAGCATAGACATTCAAATTAACAATGGATCAAGAATGACCAAGGTTTGTTAGCTCTCATTTTCCCAGCTCCCAGATGCAGTCACCTGTGCCGACTTTCTAATGCCTCTCATTCTTCCCAAGCTCAGTTATACAATAAAAACATCCTAACAGTAGATCTCTATGACCAGACTCTCCTAAGCTCCCCAGTGAGAAAACACAATAAAATGTTTTCCAAGTTTCAATGATGGAAATGAAAGCTGTGTAAAGTACTCACAGCATGCATGAAAGAGTGCAACAAGAATTAGGGATAGCAAACAGTAAACTTGTGGAAAGAGACGTAATAGATTCTCTCTCTCAGGGCAGGTTTTCTGGAGCCCATGGCAGTTTTGATGAGTAAGTTTGCCTGCATTAAGGTTCCTGTCCCTGAAGGTGAAAATATAATATGAAAAGTCACTGAGGTAGAGGGAAAAATGGCAAATACAAAGAGGATAATGAAGCTTCTTTTGTAACAGAAGATTTTTGCTGCCGAAGAAGGAGAGAAAATTAAGAGGTTCTATTAATACCTGATCATGACTGATTACAAATATGCATACACACATATAAATATATATACACATATAGATATGTCACAATAAACTAAACTCAGTTACAAACTGTGCATACCTAAAACTATATACAATTTGTACTAACAAAATAACTGCAGATTGCATAGATATGTATATATGGTAGATAACTAACCAATAATTATTGACAATATATATGAAGTCTCTTTCTCTCTCTGTGTGTATAGTTATAGTGACAAATTGTATATATATATGACTATACACACTATACCAACTAAATACTAATACTGTAATTGCAGATTGCATGTGTGTATAGGTATGCATGTGTGTGTGTGTATATATATAAATATATATATATATATATATATATATTAGATATTATCCCTACAACTAACCAGTAATTGTGGACTGCATTTATATGTAGTTATATATGTATCATAACTGTAACCATTTATATATTATATATATACACACACCCATATATACACACACATACACATACATAGTTACAGACTTAACTAGGCACTCTGCTTTCTACCAAGCATCGCTTTCTCCCCTTTTTAACAGCACTATGATTTGTTCTGAGGCCCATGGAAGCCATGAGGCTATAGAGCCTCTCCTCTCTGCCAGGCGCAGGAGTAAGTTCCATTGTCTGAGCCAAAGATTGTGATTGTATTCCTTTTACCACAGTTGGCCAGAAATCCAAGCAGAAGATGTTCAGCACAGAGCACTCTTCTGAAAACTTTTGATAGTCTCAAGGTAATGAGCTCAGAAGACCTGATTCCTATTCTAGGTTCCTGGGAGAGGTTTCCCCCTCCCTCTGAACAAGGATATGGATACTGGTATTTCAGACTGATTACAACAGGAAAAGCAGCAGTCTGAAGACAAAGCTGATGCACTCAGAGACAAAGCCAAGAAAAGAGATTTCAGGGCACTCATGACACTGCCCAGCCAATCATCCTCCCAGGTCATATAATTACTTTCTTTTTTTTAACCTGATGCCAGGCAGAGTTTCTGCTTAAGTGCAGCTGAAAGCTCTTTACTGATACATGTTTTTTACCTAAATAATAGTCCACCTAACTCTCCTCTTTTATCTTTATTAATTTCGGAGTGATGTCTTAAACACCTTGCAATTTCACTTGCAAATTATTTTTCACCCAGTTTCTTCCCAAAATCTTACCAGATGTTTTCAGCATGGCATGTATTCACTTTTCTTTGCAGACATCAATCCTCATGGATCTCCCAGACAAAACTTTGCTGTGTGCCCGGTACCTGCTATTGCCCCAATTCAGAGCTCTGGCCATTCAACACACCTCACTTCAATTCCCTTCCTTGCCAGGCAAATGCATCAACTCCTCCTCCACATCTCAGCCCAGCTTTCTCTGTGACAGGTTTTCCAGATCATTTTTCTCTTCTTTCCACTCCTTGTGACCATTACAGTTTGACAAGCAAAGTGCTCCTAAGATGATCTTCCTTTGTGCTCCTAGTTCTCATCATATTGCAGTAAAATACATGTTTGCTTATTTATATTCCTGTGAACTCCCAGTGGATATGAAGGATGTTTTTCTTTTACCCTTAGGGTGTGGCACATAGCATTTGCTCAATATTTTTTCTTGAGCTATATTACATGGAAGTAGTGTTTGGTATGCATTTAATGAGAAAAAATGTGTTTTCCGAACCTATCAACCTGTATCTAAACTGATAATTCTGAAAGAGTTGCAAGAATAAAATATAATGTCTACTTTAATAAACATATTTTGAAAAAAAGGTGAGGAACATAAAACGGCTGTGTACTTGACACCGTTGGGACAGCTGCCGAAGTAGTTCTTGGATGTTTATATAAAGTAGGTATTTCTGTGGGATTTCCCGTCCCTCCACCCTGATTTGTGTTCAGAGCGCGTTGCTTGTAAGGTTAGCAAGAGGCGTCTGGGCAGAGTCATTCTGTCTCTTTATCTCTTTCTCTCCCTCTCTCCTTCTCCTCTACTTTCTCTTTTCATGATTATCAGTGATACTTGCTCAATAGCATTTATTGGCAGGAGTTATATGAGTCTGTCTTCACGCTGCTGATAAAGACACACCCAAAATGGGGCAATTTACAAAGGAAAGAGGTTTAATTGGACTCAAAGTTCCACATGGCTGGGGACACCTCACAATCCTGGTGGAAGGCAAGGAGAAACGAGTCCCATCTTACCTGGATGGCAGCAGGCAAACAGAGAGTTTGTGAGGGAAACTCTCCTTTTTAAAACCCTCAGATCTTGTGAGACTCATTCACTATCATGAGAACAGCACAGGAAAGACCTGCCCCCATGATTCAGTCATCTCCCCGCCAAGTCCCTCACACAACACGTGGGAATTATGGGAGCTACAATGTGAGATTTGGGTGGGGACACAGGGACAAACCATATCAGTAGTTATTAAAGTCTTTTTATGCTTTGCCATTTTTGTATGTAGAATAGAAGCTCAAGACAAGTGTTGGAAATGCACACTATGCTAACATGCTAAGCTAGTCCTTATCAAGGCTCATTGCATATTCTTTCTCTGCCTGCAGTTACTTTTCTCATAAAGATTCATCCAGTCAGGCTTGGTGGCTCACGCCTATAATCTCATCACTTTGGGAGGCCAAGGCAGGTAGATCACAAGGTCAGGAGATCGAGACCATCCTGGCTAACATGGTGAAACCTCATCTTGACTAAAAATACAAAAATTAGCTGGGCATCGTGGCAGGTGCCTATAATCCCAGCTACTAAGGAGGCTGAGGCAGGAGAATTGCTTGAACCTGGGAGGTGGAGGTTGCACTGAGCCGAGATCACACCACTGCACTCCAGCCTGGGCGACACAGCCAGACTGTCTCAAAAAAGAATAAAAATAAAAAATAAAGTTATCCTCAGATACACTCATGGCTTCTTTTGCATGTAATTCATCTAGGATTGACATAACACAACTAATATCTGAAAATTAATGGCATGGCTAAATAAAATCTACCGATGATGGATTGTAGATTTAATGTCGGAAAGCAGCTTTTCTCGATTTGCCGTGACTGTTGTGATTCATAAATCTTCTCTGATGATATCTTTGCACACACTAAAGCAAATTTAAAAACCCACCATACAGGATAAGGTGTTTGTACAAATTCAATACTAAATCACATGTAAAATTACTTTGCAATGATACTTAAATCAAAGTAAGACTATCTACAGTAAAGTACTTAACATTTTTCTTGCAACAGAAAGCATGTCATGTTATATACATTTGTACATAATTTGATTACTATTTATTTTAAAACTGAAGTGCTATAGAACAGATTCAGACCACACACTGCTTGGGCTTTCTGCTTAGTAGCAATATAAATTTGAGCGAGTTGTTCAATGCTGTTGGGTTCCGTTTGCTGACCTGACGATGATGATAGTGTCATTACTCATTAGGCTAAGATGACTATGAGAAACAGTTAATGCAGGTAAAGTCCTGAAACAATGCCTGACACATATCAATTACCTGCTAATTATTAATTGAGAATATGAATATCTGTTTCTCCTGCTAGACTTCATGCTTCAAAACAGGGATCATTTCTGTTTAATTTCTCTCTGGGTCTCTTGCACTATCCCAGGGTCTGATGTTTTGCAGACCTTCAAACACTATTTGAAGGAATGCATAAATCCTGAAGAAACTCATGATTTTGAGTTTAATGATTTTCTCATGTTAAAACAGTGGGAGAAACCAGAGTGAGGTAAAGCCTACTGAAGGAGCAGATTACCCAGGAGAAGTGGGGATTAGTTCCAAGATTTGAAGGAAGTTAGAGACCAGGATGATGGCCGCCTCTGGAGGTGCCTTATACTGCACTCTTCTTTGATGAAGCTATGACTTTAGACCTTGCACCTTTATATCTTATTTCTTCTCCTTTTTAGCTCTTCCTATGCCTTTAGATGTCGTCATGATAAATTTAATATTTCCCTTCTCAAAGTCTGCTCCCTGTAATTGACCTAAGAGTTTTATACATTTTTGAGAAGTTAAGATACTGTGTTATCTTTCCCTAGTAATATTGCAGGCTTAATTCTTTTATTATTAAAAAAAGAGCAAAGAAAAAGAAACCTTGTTCTCATGGTAATATATAGTAGATAATCACAAGTGGACAGTAGTATTATTTTGCCACTTAAGAAGAGAACTTTTCAATTCTTCTTGAATTCAATTCAACTGACTATTCCACATTTTTTTTTTTTTTTTTTTTTTTTTTGAGATGGAGTCTCGCTCAGTGGCCCAGGCTGGAGTGCAGTGGTATGATTTCAGCTCACTGCAACGTCCACCTCCTGGTTTCAAGCAATTATCCTGTCTCAGCCCCGCAAGTAGCTGGGACCTCAGGTGCCCACCACCATGTTGGACTACTTTTTGTACTTTTAGTAGAGACGAGGTTTCACCATATTAGTCAGGTTGGTCTCAAACTCCTGACCTCAGGCAATCCACCTGCCTCGGCCTCCTAAAGTGCTGGGATTAAAAGTGTGAGCCACCACGCCTGGCCTATTCTACATTTTTATATAGTTGATCCTGGATATAGATAAAGACCAGTCTGCCAGATTTGAAAGCTGACTAAACTTTATGATATAAAGTCATATTTCTCAGGAGAATCAGTGGAAACTGAGAAGAATATGAATTTATTTGTAAAGTTAATAACCATCTTTGTATGATTCTTTGTGAATAAATTTGTACAAAATATATTATCTGTTTTGTTCCACACAAAATTTTCATTAGCATCATCTTACAGATGAAGAAGACAAATCGCAGGTTAAATGATTCCTTTTAAGCAGATTCATGGTGCAATTCCTGGTGGCAGCATCCCATTCTTTGTGGTTTTCCTGTGCTACTTCACATTTTATATTCTAGCTTCCCATTAGAGCAAGATTCTGTCTGCCAGAAGGTGTTGAATCCTGCTGTATTATTCTAATGTCTTAGAGGAACAACCACTTGGTGTTTCAGTTGGGGAGGCAAAGAAGATACCTTTCGGTTTGATATGGCCATGACCAGCCATGTGCAAACGATACTCACAGGAGAAAAGAGACATTTATAAAAACCCATTAATAAAGACTCAGTTCCAATAGGGTAAACTCGGAGCTAGTAATAGAGCAGAAACAATCATGTGGGATTAAAGTCATGCACATCTACCAGAAGAGGATCCGGACGGAGCCAGTGCAAAGAGAAGAGAGTGCAATGCTGGTGTCTATGGAATGAAGGGTCCTCAACTTCCCTCATTTAGGAGCGATTGGGAACTGATATTAGGGTCCACTAAAGGTCTCATTTCACAGTATACTTGTCGTAATACCAGATAATTTTAATTGTGTTTTCTTCATCTAGTTACAAGTCAAAACACACACATCTTAAAAACTGGGGAAGTTGCCTTGATGGTAAGCTCTGAGGAAGGACAGGTTATTTCTTACTTGTTCTTACATTTTTGGCAACCACCTTACATTCCATTATATTATGTGTTTTCAATAAATATTTGTCAAATAATAAAATGTTTTCTGCAACCCCCTTCTCTAGTGACCAGCATACAAATATGTGCAAGTGAACATTTAACAGAAATTGAAATAAAGGAAGAAAATTACAGTGCAGCTCAGTACAGCTCTGTTCTTGAGACTTCTTCACTTATTTTTTGAAACTTTATGGAAATGTTGATGCCTCAGATCTTCTCTCATTTCCTAATACTTTACAAAAAAAAAAAAATTCCTGTGTAATTCAGGAGGCATCTTAGTGACAGTCATTTGAATGAAAGCCTTTGTGTTTTATGTTTCTGTAATTAATTTTTTAAAATTTATTTTGTGCAAAATGGTGTTAGTTCACAGAGATGGTATTGAACTAAGGATTTGGTTTATCATTGCCTGAATGTAAGAAAGAAGAGAAAGGTAGATAAAAAGAAAATAGGTGAGATACTTCTCATTTGATGCTTAGAAGTATCTCTCCTGTGAATCAATACGTTGTCCAAAAACTAACCCATGCCCTCCAAGCCCCCCTTCGTACAACATCCATTCATAAAGTATTTGTTCAGTGCCTGCTGTGGTCCTTGAGATGTATAAATAAAATGGACAAAACTTCTGATGTCAACTACTTTCCATTCAAGTAAAAACATATAGAATATTAGAAAAGTACTGGGGGAGAAAAATAAAAGGCAAGAAAGGTGAAATAGTGTTTCGCCAGCAGGTGAAATGGAGTTGGTATTCTCTTGATCTTCCATAAGCCTTAGGCTGAAAAAGGAAGTCATTTCCTAAACCAGGAAAGCCAGGAAATTAGGCAACTGAATAATCGTATTTAGAATATAGAAGAATGAACAGCTCAACATCTGCATACCATAACATCAGATAATTTAGTATTTGCTACAGCAAATACATTATTAAAACATAGATTAATAATGATTGAGAACTTACTATGTGCCAGATTTTTGTTTAAGTAAGTACCTTCTATGTATTCATTCATTTAATTTTCACAAAACTCAGGGGTATAGGCACTACCATTATTTTACAGTGAAGGACATTGAGTCTTGGAGATGCGACATGACTTGTCCAAGACAAACAGCTGTGAAAGGATAGAGCTGAGATTTTAACCAGGCAGCCACTTCGAAGTCAAAACATCATGCTGCTACCAGAGAGTCATGTAGATTTGTATTTGTTTTGTTCTTGCCTTTTCTTATGAAATTCTTATAGTTGAAAAGCCTTTTCTCTTAGATGATGAACTAGCAAAAGGTGATCATTAAGTAAATTTATCAGCTACACTTTTAACATTCTGGTTATCACAAAAATATCCCAATTACTTACCTAGGAGACATTTTCATCCTCAGAGGACAGTGAGTTAGCATTAGATGCTCCTCTATCCTCACGGTCCCTTCCTGTGTTGATCAGAAAAATCTCTATCTCTCTGACATTAAAAGATTAAACAGGTGTAAGTATTTAATTGGAAAACATCAAAAGAAAAAGTTTCTGAAGACTTCATCCTTCTCTTCACACTAGTCTAACAAGCCCTTTTTACCTACCAATTTTTTAAGAAAAAAAAAATCACTTGAAATAAATAAAGCGTTTGCTTTGAATTTTTCTTGATAGTTTCTTTTAAATATCTTAGAAAACAGAGAATAGGATTAAACTAGTCTGTGCATTTGAAATGGAGATAAAACTATCATCATCAGAGAGTTCTGATCGATCTTTCTGAAGAAATTGCCTCACATCCCAAATCTGTTTTTTGTTTGCTTGCTTGCTTATTTGTTTGTTTTTTGAGACTGAGTCTCCCTCTTGTTGTGCAGGCTGGAGTGCAATGGCATGATCTCAGCTCACTACAAGCTCTGCCTCTCGGGTTCAAGTGATTCTCCTGCCTCAGCCTCCCGAGTAGCTGGTATTACAGGCACATGCTACCACCCCCGGCGAATTTTTTGTTGTTGTTATATTTTTAGTAGAGACAGGGTTTCACCATGTTGGCCAGGTTGGTCTTGAACTGCTGACCTCAGGTGATCCACCTGCCTTGGCCTCCCAAAGTGCTGGGATTACAGGCATGAGCCACTGTACCCAGCCCCAAATCTTTTATTGGTGCCCCATTGAGTCCTAGTTATTTTATCAGTTACCTCTCTGCCCCAAAGATGCGCACGCACTCTCTCTCTCTCTCTCCTCTCTCACACACACACACACACACACACACACACCCCTCACACACAAAAACTTTTTTAAAACTGTGTTTTCTATTACATGAAAATATTTTTTTTTTACTTTCTTTGGAAAAGAGTTAAACTTTTCACAAAATATAATTTGCCACATATTTTTCACAGGTGTATTTCTCCATTCAGAAACTTCTAGTCATTTCATTTGTTAATTAGGAAAAAAAAGTATGATATAAAGTATGGCATAATAGGCATAATAGTATCATAGCACCAGGTCCTAACATAAACTTGCTTAGGGATACTGCTTTTTGTGTTATTTACACTGAGCTTTGTAAAACTAAAATATTAACTCAGTTTCAGTGACCTAAATTTCTTTACCTTTAAATTCATGATTTTTTTTTTCAAAAGAAGATTTTAGAACTTTTAAATTTTGAAATAATTATAGACTCGCAGAAGGTAGCAAAAATAGTACATAGAGGCTCACATACTCTTCACTCAGCTTCTGTTAATGGTAACAAAGAAGTGGAATTTAGTGTTTGTTATCCATTTCTTTATTGCTCTAGAAATTTGCTCCTCCATTTCCTGACTTTTATGTAAGTTATAAATACAGTACCTGAGGACTTATATGGGACGGCTACACAGTAATAAGAAATATTTTAAAGGTAACTAATTAAAATATGTCCTCCGGTTCTTCCACATATAACTCTGATTAAAGCCTATGCAAGTTATAGACACAGGCTTTTAGATGTGTGAGGCACTTTAAAAAGTGTAGCTATTTTATCCTGAAAAGTAGCATCTACATCAATGTACTCACTTAACACAGCAGAAGAGAAATTGTTTCCAGCTGGCTTTGGCTAAGTAAATCTAACATAGAGACCTCTGTGGCTCCAGAAGGGGCTTTGTGAGGTTGGTTCTCTGTGAGATGAATTCTATTCAATACAGAATTGTGAAGGGTGATGCTTAAGATAGAAAAATAATATGGACTGGAATAAAATGGTGAGTCATCATGTACATTTGCAACCAACCTCCCCCTACCAAAATAATTAAAAAGAGCAGTTACCATGAGAAACGTGATTCAGCAATGTGATTAAATGCAGAAATTTATTTACAAAAAAAGGTAAAAAGGGAAACAGAAAACGTAACTAGTATTGGCTGGTGAGACTGGCAGGGCAACCTGCCTCATTGTTCTGGCAATTACCTTCTTATCGGAAAGCATTCTAGTGTTGTAATATTTATCTCCCCTCCAGCCCCGAGTGTGTGTGGCTGTTGTCATCATATGCTTCACCATCTTTGAAAGCAATGTTGCTTCTAATCTGGATTTTGGTTCTAAAGGGCCATTGACTTTTAAGAGAATTTTTGTTGTCTTGGATTTGTTTAAATGAACATAATGAAACAAACAGTAAGTGTCTCCACCTTTCAAAATGTTTAACATGAAAATGAATATATTTATGCTGGAGGGAGTTCAATAGGAAAAAGGGCACCATAGGTTCAAGCCCGGCTCCAGCAGGGCTCTCCGTGGGGTTTGGTACAGTCGTTTCTCTGTGGTTGCAAGGTCCTTCCCTGGAAATAATAGGGCAGGGTTCACTCTCCTTCCTCGTCCTTCTTGCTCAGAAGCAGGGCTCATTTCTACTCCTATTGAGCTTTGAAAGGAGTTGTGATGTGGTAATGATTGATGCCTTGGGCATTTAAAATCTACTAAATATTGGGAGGCCGAGGTGGGCAGATGATGAAGTCAAGAGATTGAGACCATCCTAACATGGTGAAACCCCGTTTCTACTAAAAATACAAAACAGGCGGGGTGGTGCACGCCTGTAGTCCCAGCTACTTGGGAGGCTGAGGCAGGAGAATCACTTGAACCCAGGAGGTGGAGGTTGCAGTGAGCCAAGATCGCACCACTGAACTCCAGCCTGGGTGACAGAGCAAGATTCCGTTTGAAAAAAATAAAGCTACTGAATTATCTACATTCATATAAAATCTGAGACAATACCTCTGTTGTTTTTGTTTCTCACAGTCCCAACTTTGGTAATAGTTCAGTCACTATTCTTAGTCCCAAATGTCATGAATATTATTTCTGCTTGGGAATAGTTGTTGAAACTTTCTTCATCATCACAATCAAGAAACATTTTAAAACTTAATTTTGGAAAAAAACCAGATACGTAAAAAAGTAGTGAATAGCATAATGACTTCCATATGTCTATCACGCTAACTCAAATTGTTTTCAAAAATTTGAATAAGGACTTCAACATTTTATTACATTTGATTCATACATCCAATTAAAAATGATCAGATATTTTTAACTTATTATTATTTTCTATTAATGACTTTAGTGAGATATTATTGCCAAATAAAAATTGTATGTATTTAAGGAATACAACGCAATATTTTGAGATATACTTTCTGTAGACATTGTGAAATGATCACCATAATCAAATTAATTAATGTATCTATTACCTCACATAGTCAACTTTTTTTTGGTACAGTGAGAAGACTTAAAATCTGTCTCTTAGCAGTTTCCAACTACACAATACAATATTGTTAACTACAGTCGTGCTGTTTGTTGCTCATTAGATCCCCGGTCAATATTTTTAAATGGCACAAAATAATTGTACATATTTATGGGTACAGTGTGATATTTTGATACATGGGTATAGTATGTTATGATCAAATGAGGGTAATTAGCAAAGCCATAGCCTCAAATATTTATCATGTATGTGTTGAGAATATTCCAAATATTCTCTTCTAGCTAGTGGAATATATACAACAAATTCCTCTCTATAGTCACCCTACAGTGCTGGTGTTAGCCAACCCCTCACTTCCCTCCTCTTTCTCCTACCCTTTCCTGCTTCTAGTGATCACTATCCTACTCTCTACCTCTGTGAAAGCTTTAAATACGCTTTTTGATAGGGTACTTTGAAGCAAATAACAGATATTTATGTCATTCTAGTCCTACATACATCAACATGCATTTACAAAAATTGGACATCTTCTTCCATAACAATAATATACTAATTAAATTAATAAAGTCAACAATAATTTCTTGTTACCCATTCTATAATTACATTTTTTTTTAGATTTCTAATATTATGCTATTTTAACACTGGTTTCTTTGAATCAGGACCCAAACAAATCTGCCATAATAATGAGGTATATTTTAAATGAAAGAAGGATCTGAACACAAACAGGATGTTAACGGAAAATTATGAATACACATACAGGCTAGAAGTTGCTGTTACAGCACTTGACAACAGAAACTGCAATACTCAAACTGTATTATGAAACTCAGAAACTCAAACTGTAATATGAAACTCAGCCAGGAGGGGGAGCAGAGCACTAAATAGCTTTCTTTTCACCATGTCTACCACCTTGGCATTCACTAAATTTGTGGGTAAGGAGGATGGGGAGGGATAACATGGGGAGAAATGCCAGATGTAGGTGATGGGGGGGATGGAGGCAGCAAACCACATTGCTATGTATATACCTGTGCAACAATCCTACATGATATGCACATGTACCCTAGAACCTAAAGTACAATAAAAAATATATATATATATATTTTTTTTTTAAAAAAAAAAAGGAAAGAAAAGAAAAATGACATAAAAAAAATTTTGAGGAAAAGATAAAGTATCTGTTACTGGGGCACAGCTCTGGAAAATGTTAAAATTTCTGTTGATCAAAATTTGAAAAAGAAATGAGAGTCTGAAAATGGGAAATAAACATAACTGATATTAATTGGCAAGAAAATTGTTTATATTTGAGTCTACTTAATTTGTTGGTCATTATGCAAAGTCCAAAAAAAAAAAAAACAAAGCTAAAACAGAGAAAGTTGAGCATATAATGTCCAATCACATGATAGATTATAAACCATGTTGTGCTTTGGCAATTATCAAGTGTTTACAAGTCATAGATAATATGTAACCTTCTCTCATCACTCAAGATTGTGCCATCCACATTAAACAAAGCAAAGGAAAGTCACTCGGAAGTGTAACTGCCTAACAGCACTGAAGTGAGCTATTGCTACATTCACTCCTTCAATAGATACCTGCAGGATGCCTATTCATTTCACTAGGCATTGTAAGAAACCTAAAAGATAGATGTGATTGGTTTTCCATAAGTTATACTCAAGAATTTCAAGCAGGGCGAGAAGAGTTGTTTCACGTTTTGATAGTGATATGCTGAGTCATGCCGAGCTGCTGAACTTACGCCAAATTCTCACTTTTGAAAAAAGTTGGAAAATTGGGAAAGGTATATTTTCTTATAAATGGATGTGGTTGGAATTTATGCAGTTCTTTAAAAAAAAATTACCCGAAAATATTCCCTATGAAGGTTAGCAAATTGGGAAATGCAAGATATAAGGCATAAAGAAATTTTTGAAATAAGTATGCAAACAAAAATGAAAATGCTTATTATATAAAGAACTTTTAATGATCACATGCGTATCAATGTCCAGTGCATTTTGGGAAATATATCTTCATTAGGGCAGTGTAAAGCTTCAAGTTATTAATTTAAAAAGACTTCATGTCCTGATATATAATTAAAAACTAAATTTCAGATACAGGCATCCCTTGTTTTATTGTGCATTGCCTTATTGTGCTTTGCAGATATTACATCTTTTGCAAATTGGAGTTGTGTATAACCCTGCATTAGCAAATTTATCAGTGCCATTTTTTCAACAGCATATACTCACTTTGTGTCTCTCTGTCACATTTTGGTAATTTTTGTAATATTTCAAAGCTTTTCACAATTATTATGTCTGTTATGATGACCTCTGATCTTTGATGTTACTATTGTAATTGTTTTGGGGTGCCATGAACCACACCCATAGAAGTCAGTGAACGTATTTGATCAATGTGTGTGTTCTGACTGCTCCACCTATCAGCCATTCAATCATCTCTCCTCCTCTCTCTCGGCATCTCTATTCCCTGAGACACAATGATATTGAAATAAACAAATTAATAACCCTACAATGGCCTCTATATGTTCCAATGAAAGGAATAGTCACACATCTCTCACTTTAAATCAAAAGCTAGAAATGATTACGCTTAGTGTGAAAGTCATGCTGAAAGCCAGGATAAGCCAAAAGCTAGCCCTCTTGTGCAAAACATTTAGCCAAGTTGTGAATGCAAAGGAAAAACTTTTGAAGGAAATTAAATAATACTCCAGTGAACACAGGAATGATAAGAAAGGGAAACAGCCTTGTTGCTGATACAGAGAAAGTGTTAGTGGTCTGGACAGAAGATCAAACCAATCACAACATTCCCTTAAGCCAAAGCCTAATCCAGGGCAAGGCCCTAGCTCCCTTCAATTCTATGAAGACTGAGAGAGGTCATGAAGCTGCAGAAAAAAGTTTGAAGCTAGCAGAGACTGGTTTGTGAGATTTAAAAAAAGAACCCATCTCTGTAACAAAAAGCGCAAGATTTGAAGCAGCAAGTGCTGATGTAGAAGCTGCAGCAAGCTATCCAGAAAAATCCGTATAAGGGAACTGATAAAGGAGGATAAACAGATTTTTCCACGTAGACAAAAGAGCTTCAGATTGGAAAAAGATGCCACCTGAGACTTTCATAGCTAGAGAGAACTCAGTGTCTGGTTTCAAAACTTCAAAGTCCAGGCTGACTCTCTTTATTAGGGGCTAGTGCAGCTGGTAACTTTATGGTGAAGCCAGTGCCAATTAACCATTCAGAAAATCCTCGTGCCCATAAGAATTATGCTAAATCTACTCTGCTTGTGTCCTATAAATACAACAATAAAGCTAGGATAACAGTGCGTCTTTCTAAAGCATGGTTTACTGGATATGTTAAGCTCACTGTTGAGACTGACCGATGAGCGAAAAAAAAAATCTTGTAAAATGTTACTGCTCATTGACAGTGCACCTGCTCACCTAAAATCTCTGGTGAAAATATGCAAGGAGATTAATGCTGTTTTCATGTCAGCTAACACAATATCCGTTGTGCAAACCATGGATCAAGGAGTAATTTTGGCTTTCCGGTCTTACTATTTAAGAAATACATTTTGTAAGGCTATAGCTGCCAGACATAGTGATTCCTCTGATGAACTGGGGCAAAGTAAATTGAAAACTTTCTAGACAAAATCTAAATGCCATTAAAAACATTCATGATTCATGGGAGGAAGTCCAAACATCAGCACTAACAGGAATTGGAGGAAGTCGATCCAACCATCATGGATGACTTTGAGAGGTTCAAAACAGTAAAGGAAGTCCCTGCAGATGTGGTGGAAATAGCAAGGGAACTGGAATTAGGAGTGGAGCCTGAAGATGTGACTAAATTTTTGTGAACTCATGATAAAATCTGAGTTCTTCTTAAAATGAGCAAAGAGTGTGGTCTCTTGAGGTGGAAGCTACCTTACTGTAGATGCCGTGAACATCATTGAAATGGCAATAAAGGACTTTGAACAAAACCTAAACTTAATTGATAAAGCAGTGGCAGGGAATGAGATAACTGACTATAGTTCTGATTAAATTTTCTGCTGTGGGCAAAATGGTAACAAACGGCATCTCATGCTATGAGATATTTCTCCTGAAAGGAAGAGTCAATTGATGCAACAAAGCTCCCTGTTGTCTTAAGAAATTGCAACAGCCTTCCCAGTCTTCTGCAACCACCACCCTCGCCAGTTAGCAGCCATCAATAACGAGGGTAGATCCTCCACCAGCAAAATACTACCACGTGTGAAGGCTCAAATGATCATTAGCATTTTTTAGCATCGAATTATTTTTAATTAAAGTAGGTACATTGTTTTTGTAGACATACGCTCTTGGGCATTTAATAGATTACACTGTAGTGTAAACACAACTTTTATATGCACTCAGAACTGAAAACGTCTATGTGATGCTTTATTGTGATATTCACTTTACTGCTGTCATCCACAACTTAACCTGCCGTATCTCTAAGGTACACTTGTATTTTCATCATCCCAAAATAGATCAATTACTTTGATTTCAAAATTTCTTTGATCATATATTAAACATTAATCTAATGTTTGCTCCATCATTTTCGGAATTAGCCAAACTATTCTGAAAGTTAATAGAAAAACTTTAGAGAAAGTAGTTTTAAATGACAATATTGCTTTTACCTTATGAGTCTACTAGCTTCTGTATTTCTCATGAAAAATAAGGCAGGTACATCAAAATTCTAATGGTTGTTGAAACACAGAGTTGGCAAAATAGAAAAGAAACAGTTCTGTTGAGAAAATTATCTATGATTTTTTAGATTTTGTCAAAAGTTGGACTAACTTAATTCTGTTTTTCTAAATTCAAACAGTAAAACCTGGCAAATTTCCTAGATTGACTGGCATTTGAAATTCTATAACCTTTTTTGTTAACACCATATTTTGAGAACATGCAACAATACAAGCTGTTTTGAAACAATTGTGTTGTAACTGAAGGAGACAGGAGTATTAAACCAAGACAGTTACTGAAATGGCATATAATTTAAGGATTTGGGGTAGAGCGTTATTATTATGCAAGTCAAGACCTGCAATCCTTTAAATAATAACATAAATACTGTGAATGTCTCTGGTTTATTTTGTTTTGCTTACTAACAGTTCATTATGACCTACATTAAACCTAGTTACTTAGATGACCAGAAGAGACTTTGATTCTACCCTGTTATGTTCAAAAAAATCAGAGCAATTAGCAATAGAACTCTGCACAGAGAACATAGTGTTACTGAAATATATTATTCCCTCCAAAAGAACTATTGCTATGCATTATGCAAATTGAAGTCATTCTCTAATGTCCACTGTACTCTCCAAGAGAACAGAAGTTTGTTTTTTTTTAGTATTATGCCCCTGTGGGTAGAACAGTATCTGATGCCTAGCAGGTGCTATAGAAATATTTCTTGAAATGAATAAATTATAGCATAAATACATAAGATGCTAGAGTTGAGATGGAGAGAATTCCAGCATGTTGAAATGTCATTTGGTGGCAAAACTACCAGGATTGTTGATAGATATCTGGAGGACAGAGATATGTGAAAAATAACAACAAAAAAATCCTAATATATGATTTTTGTGACTAGATAGATAGGAGCATTTGTGGAAATGGAGAACAGATTTGAATAGGGTTTAACATGTTTGATTAAATAGAGTGTTATTTAGGTGAAAATAATAATTATGAAATAAAATATGTTATTTGGGAGCCCCAAGACAAGGTTTTGATTGGCATCATGAACTATCAAGAGTTTGATGCATCAAACAATAATACGATGGAAGCTGCTAAGAGTGAGTGGGTAAAAGAGAGAGCAAGCTTTCCCTTCATGACAGCTCTCAGTTCAACTCCATTTATGAGCACTTCTGTGCAGTCAGTCTGATAAAAAGATACCTCAGAGGAATAACCAGGAAAAAGAAATTCCAGACCAACTTCAAAATCCTGTTTCTGTAACAGTTTGCCACAGGAGCCCAAAATCTAGGAAATAGTGACAAGTCAGACAAGGGTATTTATTACAAAGCCTTCCGACTGAATCAAAATAAATTTAAATGCATCATCAACAAAGCAGCAGAACAATTTTTAATTACTCAGGAAGCTTTGAGGTTAACTGAAAGCAACTAAGGTAGAAACAGAACAGCTTCCATACATTTTTAGAAGGAGTCTACCATAGTAAAGTTTTGTTCCTAAGGAGGCCTTTGCATCCAAAATACTCCCTGCAAAAAAAAAAAAAAAAAAAAAGTTTTATGATACTGTCCGTCCTGTGTTCTACAGAATCAAATGTCTGGGAGGCATGACTTCTATCAAATGCTTGGAGAATATGAATCAAAATCACCACAGGAGTCAGACAAACTTAAGCTTCAGTTTCCACATTTGTAAATTAGGGCTCATTTCCCTGACCTTGCATTTTTATTTGTGTTTTTGTTTTTTCAGATGGCGTCTCACTCTGTCCCCATGCGGAGAGCAGAGGCATGACCTCGGCTCACTGCAACCTCTGCCTCCCGTATTCAAGCTATTCTGCCTCAGCCTCCTGAGTAACTGAGATTACAGGCATGCGCCACCACACCCAGCTAATTTTTGTATTTTTTACAGAGACAGGGTTTCACCATGTTGGCCAGGATGGTCTCTATCTCCTGAACTCGTGATCCGCCTGCCTCAGCCTCCCAAAGTGCTGGGATTACAGGAGTGACCCACCATGCCTGGCAATCTTGCACAATTCTTTAAGGTTTAGAATGTGTAAAATACCTAGCATAGTACAAAGTACTTATACGATGTCAGAAAATGCTATTCTAATCACCAACATCTCCATTCAGATTTTAAGTGTACATGTAACATCCTAATTGTCCTCAAGAATAAAACACGATTACTCTAGAAGGAGGACATGATAACTTACAATGTTCTTGAAACTCCAGGTAGTTTTGCCATTGATCATTCCTACATGAAAGTCAAAGATAATCTTGATGTCTCCCCCTCTAGTGTGAAAATTTTAGAAACCAGATTTCTGCAATTTTTCTAGAAAAAAGTATTTTGTTCATTATAAAAAAAAGGTTTTAATGACATCCGGTGTTGGATCTGCACATTTGATACTGGTCTTCTGAGTATATGAAAAAAGGAAACATAAATAACCCTGTTTAGAACATGTTAGTGCTACCTGTGAAATAACTATAAAACTAAGGAGTCTGGACATGGAATTTAGAGTGTGGATTTTTTTTAATTTAGGCTAAATAAATAAAGGAAAAGAGACCCTTGAACTTTCTCCATTAAGATTATTTCACTGAAGTCATCTGTGGATATTCAAAAGACTCATGAACTGGAATGGGGAACATAATTACACATTTATATTCAATCACCCTTAACTAACAGGTGGCTTTCCTTTCAATTACATAGACAACAAACAACAGAAGAATGGGTAGTATCTTTATATCTTACCAAGGAAAATTACAGCTATTTTCACATTACGTTGTTGCAGGCATTCTGAAATAATGTTTACACTCACCACTACTCTGGAATTAAGGTATTATTTCCAGGCTATGTATTTAGATGAAAATGCCACAGCCTCAGCATTTGTTGGTAAATCTCTAACAATTTTTAGGTTGAGAGTTAAAGAACAAAATGCCTACTTGATGGACATGCTCTGTTTACAGGGAAAGATTCTGTGCCTAAGAGTGTGAACTACTGTACCTCTTAGGTAGTGTCACTCACACAGGAAAGACTTCTTGGATTGCACACCCTGCCAGCACTGACCACCAAGCACTTCCAGATCAAGCTGGTCCCCTGCTCTCACATCCCCAAAACTCCTCTCTCCAGGGTACCTGTCCCAGCTTGAAATCACCATTACTGTGACTGGTTATCCTTCCTTCCTAATGAATTACCAAAGCCCTACAGGCTGGATATAATGTAGAATTTTCATTTATATTGCATCTCAATATATAGTGTAGTGCCAGAATTAGAAACAACTATGCAATTTAAAATGAAAAATATATTTGGTAAATTAGATAAGAATTCATTGCCCTCCCCATTCAACCTCCCAGAAAAAATAAAGAAAAAAACCCGGGCAACATATATCTGTGTGTGCGTGTGTGTGTGTATGTGTGTGTGTGTGTGTATGTATAAAATATATATAAGATGTAATATACTTATAACATATAAGTATATACATATATGTTATAATACGTAAGTATATTATATATTATAATTACATATTATTAGAATATTATAAATCATAATCTTATATATTATATATTATACTGTGATAAGATTCTTTTTTAATGAGAAAAACTACTTACTCTGACATTTTATATATATAATGTAATATGTAATATACAATATATTTTAGTATTATATTATGCATTAAGTATAGTATATTTATATATATCATATATATTTTTAAAATGTCAGGATAGTTTTTCTCATATTGAAACATAAATAATGAGGAATACTTATCACAGTATCAAAACACAGAGCATTCAAATCAGTGTTTTTCATCTTTGTAACTCAGAACATCTTTGCGATTAACATAAAAATGAAATGCCATCTTCTCTAGCTGATAGTCATTGATCTGCAGCAATCACAATCTCTCCAAGTATCTCTACTAGCCAAGAAGATTTTTAGATGGTTCTTTTGCATAGAATGAGTTTCATTTTCAATTTTTCAAATAGGCATTATAAAATTGCCAAAAAATTTTATTCTACCTCTTCTCCTCACAAATTCCAAAGTGGCCAGGAAGTACTGCTCTGACTAGCATCATGAAAATACAGAAATATAACATGTTTGTATGAAGAACATTTGAGAAATCTCACCAGGGTTCAAAAAGCAGGTAATAATGACAAACCAAGAAAGGCATTTGCCTCCACCATACTGTAAACAGAAGTGGTAGGGGAAAACAGTCACAATAGTAGATGTACTTGTTATATTATTGTGTTACTATGTAAGGTTGTGGCTTGGCATCTTTTAATATAAAGAAGAGAACAGATAGACTATCAGCTTAACAAGAGATGATAAAGCACTGTTCTCCAAATAAGAGTTATTTCATATATATATATATATGCATATTATATATAATACGTGTTATGTAATACATATAATTGCAAGATAATTAACTTCATGTATGAAAAACGTTTTTCAATATATGGACTTTCAAAATCTTAATGTAGATTGTCAACACACACATTTCTAGATTTTTCTGTTTGATTATCCTGAAAAGGAAGAAAGATAACTAATTCCAGCCTCAGTAGAATTCTAACTAAAAGTCAAGATGAAGCATGTGTTTTTCAAAGTTGATCAGTTACTGTAACATTTAAATGTAACTGTTTTTACCTGAAATAAACTTAAAATTTATAAAGCTTTATCTCCAACCTTTCAGGCTTGCTATAAAAGTTGAAAAAAAATCAGAGGAAATGGAACTTATATCTGCTATTAGCAATAGTATAAGTAGATATTCATATTTAACTAGAGTATTATGGACTAGAAAGGAAATTGACCCTCAAGAGGTTTTAAACATACACTTAGATTTTAAATTTCTGATTTCATCAGCATTTGGAATGTTATAAGGAGAAATTAATTTGTAAATAGCGACAATGGAAGACTTCTTGAGTTAAATAGAGCCTATATTTCTCTTGTGATTTAAAAAATGCATTTTGGGCCAGGCAAGGTGGCTCATGCCTATAGTCCTAGCACTTTGGGAGACCAAAGTGGGTGCATCATCTGAGGTCTGGAGTTTGAGATCAGCCTGGCCAACATGGTGAAACCTTGTCTCTACTAAATACACAAAAATTAGCTGGGCATGATTACGCCTATAGTCCCAGCTACTCAGGAGGCTGAGGCAGGAGAACTGCTTGAATCCGGGAGGCAGAGGTTTCAGTGAGCCAAGATTGTGCCACTGTACCCCAGCCTGGGCAACAGAGCAAGATTCCATCTCCAAAAAAATATATATATATATATTTGTCTTGCATTTTTCTTACAAGTCTTCTTTTCAATAAAAATATTTCACTCTGTTCCTGTTCACCAATCATCTTGCTCTTTTTTCATATCTCGCATTCATTTTCATCATGAAGATAACTTAACGTCTTTAAGATTTTAACTAATTGGTCCTACTTATTTAGTTTTAGTAAGTGCTGTATTTATAGTGATATTAGTTATGTTGATACCATTTTAAGTTTCATTTTGGGACTTAAACAGAATATTCGGAAAGAGGCTATTTTAAAAAAATCTAAAGTATTGCTTCTCTGTCATATGCATACTACAAAAATTAATTCAAATTAAAATCAAATTCAAATAAAAATTATATCAAATTACAAAAATATGATACCCCTTTCAATTCTTTATGATTTAATCTCAGAAAAAGTCTGATGTGATTCTTGAATTTTGAGATAATTTATTTAAGGGAGTCAGTAAATACTACAAATACCTCAACTTATTAATTTTATTAAACTTTTTAAATGGCTTTATTTTATGTGCTAATAATGAACAGATGTTGTACTCATAAATTCTACTTTCCAAAAACAGGAACTTTTTGAAAGAAAACCCCATAATAACTTTTAAAAGGCACTGGGATTCCCCTGCTTCTTGATCATTGCTAGGCTAGAAAAATAAAGTTTGTTCCACCAGGAATCACAAGTTGGAACTGAATAGGCTCCAAAGTGGAAATTCTAGAGTGTAGTGTCATTCCAGGCAGAGATTATTTGGTTTTCATCCCCAACATCCACAACTACCTATCAGAATAGTTAAACCAGGTCAAAACAGTCCAGATAATTAGGCTTCATCAAACAATGTCATTATGCTCTTCTGAGATGCAAATAAACCAAAACAGGAAATACCAAAATCAAAATAATATTTGACACTGTCATACAAATTGTTAGTTCCTTGTTGTATCCCACCTTCTATAACATTAATAAAGGGAATATTTTACTGCAAAGAATATTTTATTTTATACATCACTAGTCATAAATTTTTGCCATTCGTTACTATACAAATGCTGCCTAGTGCCAGTATCCAAATGGCATAACCACTTTGTGTCCACAATTCACTTCTATAGTTATAAGTAGAATTTTCATGATTTACATAAGTACATCTATCAGTGAAGATTTAACACTGAGATGCAATGTAACATCCATAGTATCTGATGTTTTATAGATGGCAATGTAGGAAGGATATATTTTAATCACTTTTCATTTAAGTGACCTAATGTAAAAAACAAACCAATAATTTAGCAGTTCCAAGTCTCCAAAGGGCATTTTCAGATGTACATAAAAGAAATGGTTACAGCGATTTTTAAGAAGCATCTTCCATGTCCACATTCTCTTGTAACTGCTGTACCATTTTCTCTTCCATCTGCTTCCCTTGCCTCCAAGAGGTGTTCGGATAAGACGATGTTTTGCTTGACTTCTTTGATATCCTGAACTTTCTGTAGCTCTTTATTTTTCTTCAATCTGTCCATTACAAATTTAGCTTGGTATTTCTGTTTGATCTCTTCAACTTTCTTCTTTCCATCAATACTTTTATTCCATAGCTCTTGCTAGTATTTCATAGGCTCATTTCTATGTTTTTCAAATTCAAATGAATTATTCACTGTAAGCTCTTTGCCAGCTGCTTTCCAGAATGCTTTGCTCCACCTAACTTTGAGAGGACTGTGCTTCTTTCTAAAGTTTTTATGACAATTAGATTTACAAAATCTGATCCCTGGCAATCGCTGCAGATGAACATCATTCTGTGGCCAGGGTCGATGGTTGCAAACAGAAATAACACTTCTCTATATGCATGTTGAACTCCATGGGTCCCCACCGACTAACGCCAAGCTTGAGAGGAAGTCAACTTATTACTTTTAAAGAGGGTTCTAAAACACACAGTTTACATTATTTGACAACTATGAAAGGGGAATTGAACAAATTTCCTTGAAACAAATAGCCATGCTTCATAATTTTCAGGTGTCTTGGGTTTATTTTACAAAATTTCAGGTCTCTTTATCTGGTTGGAATGCCAGTTTCCTCAGGGCAGGATCGAACTCATTCACCCATGGGCCTTAAGCACCTCGGACAGTGCTTGAAACAAACGGGATCCCTACTTGCTCTTTGGCTGCCTGATATTCTGAATGGACTAATTAAAACAAAATGAGAGAGAAGAAAAAAATGCATTCCACTTTGAAGCCGCCTATTATAATGTACGCTGTCTGTATTTACAATTTAGGAATAGGTTTACTAAACTTTCACTAAGTCACTTGCACTAAAAAAGACTATTCTGGGATTGTAAAGGAGCATTTTTTGGTAAATGAAATGAGACAGGATCATTCAAAATGAAATTGCTCTATGGCTACTATGGGAATAGATTCCGTATTTTGAATTAAACAAATTTTTGTTTATTTGAAAATAATCAAATTGTGTTCAGTCAGATGATTATCTTCTAAAACCTGTGTTCCTCATAATTTGCCAAAATCAATGAATAATTTAATATATCTGTATTCTAATAGTTGGAGATCTGCCATGGATTTGAATATATTCCCTTTTTAGAGAGCAAGTTTTATTACATTGAAAAGGATGACTTGGTTTTTATGTTATCTGTTAACATTTCTGCCCTTCTGTAGCAGCAAGCATAGCATTAAAGGCTTCCTTCTACGTCAATGAATAAAACAAAATCAATGCAGCTTGTATTATTAAATGTGCATTTTGTAAACATTTTGTTAAAGTAGACTTATTCCATTTTCTGCTGATGGGAATTTCTTGCCCTCAGTGCTTAAACCTTCAGCTCTGCTCTTTTGTTCCCCAGCAAGAACAGCCTCACCTCCCTCATGAGATTATTTCCTAACACCTTATTATTATTCTTGAAATCTGCTTTGCTATTAACATAAAACTACGGAGCTAGTGGTTGAATACCAATTCTGTCGTTTAGTGAATGTATGACCCTGGGAAACTTAACTTCTTTGAACTTAATTTTTTCCTCTGAAGAACAGATGAAAATAATAGGGCCCACCTCAAAACATTGATCCAAAGATTAGAGGAGTTCATATATATAAAGCCCTTGGAAAAGGCCCCGGTATGCAGGGTTTGCTTTATGTATATTTGTGGTTGATAGTACCTTCATTTAGTCCCTTGCAGAATAAGTATTAGTCTAAAAAAGTCAAAATAAAATCTTAGTCTCCTCTGGAAATGGAAAATCCGTTATTGGTACATCTCCAACATGAAAGAGACCAAACAGATAGTGCCTAATAAAGGCATACTAGTCTTAATGACTGGTTGTTATTTATTCTCCTTCAATAGAACCATGGGAAAGATGGGAATACTTTGGAATACTGTGCTTAAGGGAAATTGCCACGCACTGTTAATTGTCAAACAACAGAGTAAGAAACTGAGTTCAAAGAAGTTAGTCAAGTTTCCCAGGGTCATACATTCACTAAGTGACAGAATTGAGATTCAACAACGAGCTCAGTGGTTTTATGTTAATAACAACGCAGATTTCAAGAAGAAGAATAAAGATGTTAGATTGACAATACATTGTCATACACGCTTCCATATAAAAGAAACTGGCATTTTATACCAGAGACAGAGATCTTAGGTCTCATTTAAGTTGTTTTATTAGTATCTTCCAAATCAATTGCTTAAACTACCCAATAAAAACGTTTACACAACTACAATAGAGTTGTGTGTTTCTATTAAAATATATATCATAAATTGATTAACATCTGTCATATACATTTATACAAAAAAATTAGATTTATATTGCAAACATGAAAGGTTTTACTTTTGTCCTGAAAAAGTGGATGTTGTTGTCCAAAGTATTCGATATATCTTTCTAGACAAATATTCTCTTACTGTAATGAGTATTTTATTACTGTTTGAGAGAGGCAGAAAGAGAGAGAGAGACAGAGAGACATCAGTGTCAAATTTGATCATGGGACGCTTTGGTGACTTTAGCATTCCAGTAATTTTTGAAAAAGATACATGATAGAATTACTAAATTCCTAATTTGGATCCAAAGGAAATAATGTCAAAGCAAGATTTCATTGCAATATGCTCGATTGTAGAATCTTTTAATCTATGTGTGCAATACACTCATCTCACATTATGCATCCTGTGTAATTTCATCCCATAGTAAAATTGTTGTTCCCACATATGAAAGCTATGTCATTTTAAAATTACATATATTGTCCAAATATTTAGAGATGTAAAGCATGTAATACTTTTTTGTTAAGAATGTTTAAAAGCTGATTTAACAGAAGCCCAAAATTTAGAATATTTTCGATATTAAAAATAATATATCTAATTTGTGCACTATTCGGTAGTAGACAAGACCTATTAATTTATGCATTTGAAACAGTTTTGGAACATAGAGTTACATATTATATAACTTGTCAAATTTCCATTAGAAAAAGGTAAAACTGTTTATCATTCTATTGACACATTTCATTCTTAGAATCTAGATGCGTGCTAAAGGCAGGCCATCTTTTTTTTTTTTTTTTTTAATGAGGCTGGCCATGGTGGCTCAAGCCAGTAATCCCAGCACTTTGGGAGGCGGAGGCAGGCAGGTCACCTGAGGTCAGGAGTTTGAGACCAGCCTGGCCAACATGGTGAAACCCAACATGGTGAAACCCCATCTCTACTAAAAATACAAAAATTAGCCAAGCATGGTGGCACACATCTGTAATCCCAACTATTTGGGAGACTGAGGCAGAAGAATTGCTTGAACCTGGGAGGCAGAGGTTGCAGTGAACTGAGATTGCACCACTGCATTCTAACCTGGGCAATAGATGTATACCCAGTAGTGGGACTGCTGGATCATAGAGTAGTTCTATTTTTATTTTTTTCAGAAACCTCTGTACAGTTTTCCATAGTGGCTGTACTAATTTATATTCCAACCAAGAGTGTACAAGAAATTGCCCGTCTTCCACATCTTCTCCAACACTTACCTGTTGCCATTTTGATAATAGTTATTCTCACAGATAAGAGACGATACCTCATTATGGTTTAGTTGCAATTCCCTAATGATAATGATGTTGAACATTTTCCCATCTAGCTTTTGGCTAGATGTATGTCTTCTTTTGTGAAATGTCTAGTCAGGTCTTTTGTTTCATTTTAAATTTAGTTACTTGTTTTCTTAATACCGAGTTTTTCAGGTTCTTGACATATTTTGGATATTAACTCCTGATGAGACATATGGTTTAGAAATATGCTCTCCCTTTCTGTACATTGTCTCTTCACTCTGTTGATCATTTCCTGGCTGTGCAGAAGCTTTTAAGTTTTAAGTAATCCGATTTGTCTATTTTTGCTTTCTTTGCCTCTGCTTTTGGGTTCATATTCAAATAAATTATTACCCAGACCAACATCATGTAGAGGGATACTTATTATTTCAATTTAAACTTACCAAAATCACAAAAAAAGTATTGTTAGAAAGTAAATATGCCACATAATGTTTCCGCACAAGACTGCCACTTGAGTAAATTATCACATGATTAAAAACTCACAATAATGCTCAAAACCTCAGGTGTTGATCACAAAAGAAGACATAATCATTAGATTGTTTTATGAAATGGGTTTTCCTTGATTAAAATTTCACATTCACATTTGTATTTCCTTACTTCTGTAGAAATAGCATTGAAAGTATTTCCCCAGACATCTGTGATTGCTTCAGAAATTTTTAGGTAAATCCTATATATATATATATTTATATATACACACACACATACATACACACACACAAATACATATATATGTGTATGCGTATACATATATATAGTGCATATGTGACATGCAATTTTATTTTGGATATATTAAATTGTCGTATCTTTATTCTTCATTTTGTAGTCTAGGCAACTAAACAACCACCAAAGTGACAAAATAAGGGTACCTTTTCATAACTTAGAAACCAAGGAAGAATGGCACAATATACTAATAAAATGTTCTTCCAATTTCAGCTGGATTAATTAAATAATAAATTCCTATGTAGAGAAATAAAATCATCTATAATTTCTTTCTTTGAGGTCAGTTTATATAACCATTTAAGCCTGTATTCCTATTGCACTTCTCTTTGAGGTTGACAAAGAAAAAAAAAATTCAGAACTTCAACTAGGAGTATTCCAAAATAAAATAGTGAGGCTTATTACCTTGACCTTAGCAGCTGGGACCCAATTAGTATCTTCCTTCTTCTGTGGCGGTAAATTTATCCCTGGTTTCATCTAAAAAAGCAAGTTTTGGCCAGGTGCAGTGGCTCATGCCTGTAATCCCAGCACTTTGGGAGGCTGAAGTGGGCGGATCACGAGGCCAGGAGTTCGAGACCAGCCTGGCCAACATGGTGAAACCTCGTCTCTATTAAAACTACAAAAATTAGCCGGGTGCGGTGGCACATGCCTGTTGTCCCAGCTGCTTGGGAGGCTGAGGCAGGAGAACCACTGGAACCTGGGAGGCAGAGGTTGCAGTGAGCTGAGACTACGCCATTGTATTCCAGTCTAAGCGACAGAGCGAAACTCTGTCTCAAAAATAAGAGCAAGTTGTTAGTTAACATTTCTTTTTTTCTAATGAAATGCAGTCTCTAGAAGGAAATAAACCTAGCAGAAATAGTATTCATACTTTCCACCCTTATGCTAGGCTCTGGAAATGCTGAAGAAATCATCTACTTTCAGGACTGTTCTTGAAGGGGATAACTTGCCCACTCTTGAGCAGCATCTCCTCTTCCCAGCACACCTGAACCCTAAGCCACGTTGTTTATCTCCCTCTTCAAAGCGGCTCTGTTATCTTCCTGAAACTGGAGAGGGAGAGGCTTGCTCCTCCTTTCAAACCAAACACAGCTTTACACCTGACAGGATTTTAAAATAACTTAAAAATAGAGTCCGAAAGCTGGCTTTTCTAAGTCTAGTCACTCAACATTCAAAATAATTCTGTCCTCACTTGTCCCAAATGCTTTAATTTTTTAAAGAATATGCAATTCACTTTCTTATTCCAGCAAACATCCCATTTATATGATCAATATATCCAGGGTTTACTAAAACTTCATAGATGACTCTGATATTTGAAAAGACAAGTTTAGAATGCCTTCATAAATCAGACATGTACATCAAAGAGTTGCATAACACACATGCACAAATTAAAGTTATTGCAGATGGGAAAACTTTTTTTTTCTGCCAGAGGAACATGTACTTCCTTCATGAAGAATTTCCTAAACAAATCTCCCCAGTTTAATTGCCTATAGAAATTTATTTTTAAAAAATTTTATTTAAACCATGTAAATAAATCCCAGGGTAGTCTGAACTTTTAAACTAACACTTTTATCACTAGTTTCTCTTTGCTATGTCAGGAAAGAAGAAAACAGTTCACAGTTGTTTTATTTTTTCAGTTTTCTCAAGGTTAGAGAGTGTCTCAACCTCACAGGCTCAGAAGAATGCCTTTGTTTTCCCACAAAAACGTAATCCTGAAGTAATATTCACAGAAAGAGGCCATTAGGCAAATGTTGGCCCTTTAGGCTAGTCCAATTTTAAAATTACATATATTGTCCAAATATTTAGAGATGTAAAGTATGTAATACTCACAAAGGAGATACTAGGAATCAAATTCAGATTTCTGTGTATTTATTTTCATTCCTCAACTCTGATCATGGGTGCCATTTTTAGGTTATCCCTTGCCATTTGAGAAATCAATAAGCAAAAGAGAGATCTGTAAGAGGCCTTAAAGGGAAAGAAAAAGGATTTTCGTCTTAAGCCCTGTTATAGAATAAGTTGTCATTTTTTGGTCTGTAGTAAATTTTTCCCGTATCTGTATGGGCATTCTGCCTGCGAGTTTCAGTTTTCTTATTGCTTTTCTAAATGTCTTGAGAGGTCACCAGAAAATTATTACATTTCATTATTATCCAGAAATGCCAACTTCTTACATAAAGTAGCAGTTATTTTTAACTTAATCACAGACTAACATAGTTTTGGAATTTGGAAGAAATAATGCTAAAATTGTATAGCTAAAAAAAAAGAGAGAGAGCCTGAACATGTCTTGAGTTTGGGAATTTCTCAGTGTTGCTTTATTCTCAGGGATAATTTTCAAACATGACATTAAATAGATCAGCTGAGACGTGGAAAAAGCTTCTATGGAGGTTCCACATAAAACTCATGTAGAGTCTAATCATTCTTCCTAATACTCATTTTTTCACCCACTAAATCATTACCTTCATTAACAATGATTAAAACTGAGCCTCAGAGCTGGCAGAGCTGGATGGATTCTCACATCCGTCTAATGACTATAGTCTAAAGCACCCCACTGGGAAAATGAGCTCTTCCTGGAACCCGTGGACACAGAGGAAAGAGACAGCATAAGATGACTCACAGCGCGTGTTGATATGAAACGGAGAAAACGTTTCAATTCTAGTACGGGGTTTTCCAAATTTGTTTGTTTAAAAAAATGCAATGTCTAATCTATGTTTATTTATAGAGCCTAAATTCAGTTGTAAAAATCCATTGATATAGTCAGGTTCATCATAACACACCATATAGTAGATAAAAATGTCAATAATTGCTCATTTATTTGACTGGAATAGTATCTTGTATGTAGCTGCAAAATTAATTACCACCTTATTTTATAAATCATTGTCAAATCTTGATTACAGTGACAATAGTGACTTCTAAAACTTTTAAATAAATTATGGGGAAATCTGTCCTGTAATGTAATATCACCTATTGTTTAAGGAAGGTAGATACAGAGTGATTATTTTCAGAAACTGCATTACTAATGATAGAACACGGGAATTATTTTGGCATGAAAATAATTCCAAATCAACTTTCAACCTTTAAAGTTTTAAAAACATCGTAAAAGACGTGATAGAAAAATTTGCTTCTTTAGTAAGTATTTCTTTACATAGATAAATGAGCTGTTCCAAACGACCTCTTTATTTGAGAAAACTGATTTAATGTGGCTGTTATCTAATAGTGATCAGTGAATTCACGACTGGGGATGATAATTGGGATTAAGAGAAGTCTTAAAAATAAACACTGCCCTGTCCAAGTGCAGAAAAAAAAATATTAAAGAAACAGGAATAAAGTAACTAAAAGAAATTTAAGAAAATTTTATAATTGAATACATGTGTACTTGATCTTCAAATATTTGACCAGCTATAAAGGACTAAAAATAACATGACTATTAGAAAAAAACATGTGTCATGATATTTAAGATGGAAATTTTGCATTTTTTTCTTGTCCTTTGTATCTTGCCCCTAAAAACTAATTTCTAGAAGCTGTATGTCAGTAAGAGTGAGCAGCTTCCCTGAGCTGTTATCATGTGATGTCCTTCATCATAGGTCTGGTCTGCTGAATGATCTGGCTGTGAAAACAGATGGGAGACAAAATCCTAGCATGTGTTTTCTCTTTTAAATGAAATGCTACTTTGGAAATACTACTGCTTGACCCAACTGATGCCATAGCTGTAGGGATTAAACAGAAGTTTGTCAAGGGAGGTAGAATTTACGACTGTCTGCTTATTTGCCAATTCCATTATACGAATTTAAAGAAGAGAAAAAATCTGTATCTCCCTGGGATTTGTGTTCAAACAAATTGCAAATAAAATAGTTGCTTTGGTTCACCATAGTTACAACGTTTGCTTAGCTTTTAAATTGTAATCCTGTAGACCAAATTAATTTAAAAAAAAAAAAAAGGCAGAACTGAAAATACAGAAAGAAATAGGAATAGAGAAGAGAAAGGAAAAAATAAGAGAAGTTACTGATGATTAATCTTGATCTTTAATCAAGCTAGAAAAAGAAAGAGACCTAACAGCAGGGGCATGCACAGCTTCTAAGATTGGTGGAAGGGAGTTAGGGGGGCATTTTTAAGCAATAGCTTTTGCAACCATTGGTGGTCAAAAGGTGGTAATAGCTGTAGAGCAGATGATTTGTGGAGGAAGTAAATGGGGCGAGGGGTGGATGGTGAATTTCAAGTGGTGGGAGACACATAGGGGTTGACATGAGGCATGACAGAAAGGAGAGAACTTCTGATAATGAAAAGAGTGGGAGAACCATGAGGTTCATGCATGGAAAAGGAACCAGTGAGGAGACAGAGACAGAGCTTAATGATGTCAGGAAATAATCAGAGAAAATAACCACTCAAAAATGGCGGGATTCTTATTCTAGACATATGTAGATGTTGAGAAGTCATGTCCTTGGAAGGGAAGGATTAGATTTAGGTGATAGTTATTTGTTACCTCGAAGAAAAACACCTAAGCCCAAATCCATAGTGCTTTTCTGATAAAATAAGTGTTTCTTAGAAGACATTAGTCTTTCACTTGGCAATAGGGAGGGAATTTTGGTTTAAGTTAGAGAGATGATGACCATGATGCCTGTTCTTGGAATTATGAAGTCCTGGATTTCAGAGATGTTATTTCATTTAAAAAGCAGGATGGACTTATGAGACATGAAAAAAAGAAAAATGATACCACTGTGTGATCAGAAAAGCAGTTCACAGCTAGCAATACTCTCTTAAAATGAAATACTTAATTTTTAACATCAAGAAAATCAACATTAGTTTAAAGATAAAATGTAAAATACATGAGGAATGACTGAGGAAGATCAAGGTATGATGGTGAGATGTGAGGGGGAAGTACATATACTTTAACAATTTTATAGTAACTGTGTAGAAACTTATGACAGCTCACATTGGTTCCCTGTAGGTCATGGCATTGGTAATGAATACGTTATTTTCATCATAAATGCTCTGACTGTGGGAAGTGTGTTGGTTTAATAAAATGGCCATAGGAAAGAACTCTGAAAGAATGAATAAATCCACCCATTTTAAGGAGCCAAATATCTATTACCACCTACAGAGTCAAATCATGAAGTACATAGAATGAATGACTGTGAATGTGGGATGAAAATCAAAACCTTGAGAAAAGCTCCTATAGAGAATGTAAAGTAAGTCAAACTCAGGAGAGGCTGCCAGGTGCAAATGAGGTCTATGCCTCCCCACCCAGTGCTCACCTTGCAAGAAATGAGCAGTGCATGAGAGTGTGGAGAGGGGGAGCCTCTTCTAGGACCGTTTCAGGATTAAGAAAGAGGGTGAAAACAGGCACTAATGGTGAAAGACCAAGCAAAAGATAAAGAAGCATTGTTTCCTGCCAGATGTCACTGCTAAAGGAGAGTGAATAGCATGATAAATAGCTGAGAGGGGGAAGATCTCTGAACATTAACAGTGAGGCTTTGAGGACAGTTCTGCTCCTGATACAATTCAAAGAGCCAAGATTTTTCAAACAGAAAGATGAAGGCTCACATTCTAAATCTGTGCTTCTTAGTGGCTTGAAATTGAGCAATGCCCTTCACTTTTCTCAACTTTAATTTTGTTACTAGTAAAATGGAAATCCCTGTAGCTACACAAAAAGATTCCTGCTAAATACCGCCTTCCAGATGTTTGCAAAAACCCATTTCATGAACATATGTGTAATAATGATGTGCTGTGTTTCAGTCACTGTCTTATGTGCCGAGGATATAAAAATGAAAATGACAAAATGTGTGCTTTTGTAGAATTTAAGATCTAGTACTGGAGACAAGCAGGCAGCGTTTAATATGGATGTCGTGGTAAATGCTGTTAAGCCAAGAACAAAAGGAAAAAGAAAGACAATTAATGATGCTATCTCATCTAGGTCTGTTGGAATTTACTTTAAATGTGGTTAAAAAAAATCTGTGTTAGTATGTATGTATATTTCTATATACAAAGCAGATAAGGTTTCAGGCACAAAACACAGCATTACACCAGAAAGGGCTAGAAAATGGTATACCTTAACTGAAAAGAAGTTTTAGAATAAACTAAAGAAAACGTAAGTATTATTTTTAAAAATTTTATCAGATAAATCATTTTTATTTTAAAGTGGTGGGAGAAATACACTGATGTATAGATCACGATATGCTGTTGGGACCAAGTGAGAGAGGAAATTGAGTAGTTAGGGTTGTGGGGGCCTGGGCAGGGCTGAGACCAACATACTAAAGGGACCTTCCTATTTATTTGGGCAGCTCTGGACATTCTCATGAAGATAAGCACATTAAATGTAAGTGAAGTGAGGGAAAAGATGAGACTGCTGTGTTATTTCAAGCCACGTTGGTTAAGTTACACGCAATGAATGATTATAGGCCACAAGAAAATGGAGTGAGAATGTAAAATATTAAAGTAGAACTTGAGGGTTGAGTTTTTGAGTCAGACCTAAGTTTGAGTTGATTCCACCATCCTAAGAGACCTTAGGAAACCTCCCTAAGATGATTTTTTCACCAGTAAAATATGAATATAATGGCTACTCAAAGAAGTTATGATGAATCTATGGACTTCCCAAAACTTTCTGTGACAGTCTGGGGAAGAAGCTGTCTTCTTCTGTCACTGTATATTGAGAGATGGGTTGAGACCCCCAGGAATTTCTCAGCTGTGGAGAGGCGAGTGGAGTTGGTATTGATGATGATCATCTGAGAAGCAGGAGGATCGGTGAGCAGGACACGAAGACACATGCCCATGAGCAATGGACTCAGTTTGACCAATATTACCAGGTAGCCACGATGGCTTAAAAGCATATGCTTTATTTATTAATTTTTCTACAGGTACAGTGTAGACTGTCCATGACTGATGTGATGTTCTTTGAAGTTCTTAGACAACTAGACTTCCGGCTTTGTTCTGTCATTTCTACTCTCTTATTTCTACCCTCCATCTGGCCTCATATTTTCTAGATCAGAAGCCAGAGGAGGAGTGGGAGATGAAATGGAACAGTGTCACTTAGTTTTCTGCTTTGAAGAAATTTCCCAGAAACTCCATTTGTCTACTTAAACTACACCTCGCTGCATAGCCCCAGTTGGAAGGGAGATGGAAAAATGTGTTCTTTCCTGGGATGCATGATCATCAGGAATGAGGCCAGAGTTCTGCAACCAAGAAAGAATGGATAAATGAATAGGCTCAGGAAGGCTCAGCCATGAAGTTTCATTAAATGCACTGAGGATGATCAACCAGAGAACAAGGTAACAAAAAGTTTTGGCAAAGAACAAAATGACAATACCAACACGGGGGGAATTCATCTATTTGTCTAGGAAAAATAGACAAATACTTCACGAGTGGAGCTTGGTTTTTATAGGGCTGGCTACACATGTTCTTCTGAGAGTTGTCTGGAATCCTCCCATGGCAATCTGAACTCCCTGAAATGGGATATTTGGTCACCATTTAATGAAAATACAAGGAAAACTTAGAATTATTCCACAGTATAGGTCAAAAGTGGTCAACAAATGGGGTGTGTGTGTGCGTGTGTGTGTGTGTTGTTTGTTTCCCTGTGTGCCATTGTGTTTTATGTTAAGAAAACAGAGGATAAAAGCAATGAACCAGCAAGCTGCAAATGATATCTTTCTGAGTTTGGGAGAAATAAAAGTAAACTTCTGAAGAGATAATACATTCAAAACAGACAGAAGGTAGCACACAAACAAGATCCTAAATAAAGAAACCAAATCACGTATTATTCAAGGAAGGTTTATACACATACAATGGAACTGAATTGATAAGAAGACTTAAAGTATTTTTTGAGGCTGCAGGAAATAACTGGGATAAAGTAAATATCACAGAGAATGTTTATACAAAGCGCTACTTAAAGCTGTTTTAGAGTTTCAGGGAAATTAAGAGCATCTCTGTATAAAAAGTGTGGAAAAGGGTAAAACGTAGTACACAGATCCACAGATCATGCACTCACACACACTCACAGAGTGAAGAGTTTCAGAGGTGACGCTTAAGGATTCTGAGGGAAAATGAACATACTACAAGGAGAAAGAATGTTGCCAACTTGAAAGAATAAAAGATGATAATTTTGAATAAAAGTGAGATTCTGAAATACCTTCACATTAATATGTAAAAGAAGGAAATGTATCCATACATTCATTTTGCAAGTTTTAGTTCTAACTCAGAGCTATGTAGACAATGATGAGTATGCACACATGGAGAAAAGGAGATAGGAAGATAATATATTTGCACTAAAATTGCTATACAGTGAAATAATTTTTGAGGGAAACCATAATATGTGAGAAAATTAAAGAACCGTCACCAGCACCTTGAGTCTCACTGAGTAGTCTCACAAGGATTTGAAAATCAGGTCCATGAAATTGTTCCTATAAGTTTAAAATGAGATCAATATAGAAAATTACAGAATATAGGATGGGCGTGGGGGCTCATGCCTGTAATCCCAGCACTTTGGGAGGCTGAGGCCAGCAGATCACAAGGTCAAGAGATGAAGCCTGGCCAACTTGGTGAAACCTCGTTTCTACTACAAATACAAAAATTAGCCAGGCGTGGTGATGCGCATCTGTAGTCCCAGTTACTCAGGAGGCTGAGGCAGGAGAATGGCTTGAACCCAAAAGGTGGCAGTGGCAGTGAGCCCAGATCATGCCACTGCACTCCAGCCTGGCGACAGAGTAAGACTTTGTCTTAGAAAGAAAAAGAAAAGAATATATATATAAGCAAATTACTTTAGGAGACAGGGTTCAATAGGACCTGAATGCATGCAGCCTGAAAAAGAGTATGGAAATATCTAAATATCAAAATAACTAAAGAAGAAATATTTATTGTGATTAGCCTTTATTAGCTACAGAGACATAGATAAAGGAGCATTTCATAAGGAAGTTATCTGTGTCCACTCAAATGTTGTTCAGAGGCCAGGGTAGGTGCCCTGCTCTTTAATTCCTGGCCTGTTGATGGATGGCAGAGGCTTTTTGTGGGAGAAGGATGCTTCAGACCGTCTTAGCATGATGCCACCAGCATGTCTTTTTCAGAACTGCTTCTATTTATTTTGATTCTGAACCATCAGATGACTTTCTGTGTTTGTTTTCCAACATTGCTTGACTATAGGGAGAGAGTTGAATGTATTGGTCCTCTGCCAATAAAAGTACTCATCATGAGTTAGCATTGTCTTACTATTAACTACTATGAGTTCTGTTAATTTTAATCTGTGCTGAGACGTTTGTTGTTATAATCTCCCACCTGAAATAACAAGAAATGCAGACAAAGTATGGGAAGTGACAATTTTCACAACACTAGAACTTAGACTGCAAAGAAACATAGTTCCAGAGAGGACAAGAAAGTGCCAGGGTGAGCTCTAAGCTTGTTCCTGTTTATTACCTTTAGAAAGTTTCCTGTCCACAGCTTACAAAAGGAACCCCCGGGTGGCTCCATGCAGAATCTCTGATCTGAGGTTGTGTGAGACAGCTCAAGGTCTCAGGACAGAGGACCTGCAAGGAGGGAGCGCCACAGAGTGAGAAACTCAGACAGATGTGGGGGAGACCTCTGGAGTCCTTATCTTAGTATTGATCATTGCACATGTGTGAGAAAACTGCCGGAGCCTAGGGGGGAAAAAAAGGAAGGAGTTAAAAATAACTCTTCCTGGTACTCAGACAGGGCCAGTAGTAAGATACAGTCAGTCCAAAACTGAACAGTGCCTAACAAATCTTGAAAGCAACCCCAAAAGAATTCAGTTGTTTCTAAGTAAATAACATCATTTCACAACGAAGCTCAAGAATAGTTATAAGAACAAAGGTACTCAATACCACATAAGGTAAAGTTCACATTATCTGCCTCTCTATACTTCTATTCCCAGCAAAAATAACTTTCATTGAAGCCACAGTAAAGACTCTTACTTAGTAAAGAGTACAAAAGTTGGCAGAATTCATCACAATTAGACCTCCGCTTGAAAATATTATCCTACAGGCCAGAGAAAATTGACATCAATGGAAACATGGATCTACACAACAGATCAACATCCTTCAGAGGATGACTTTGTGACTTCTACGTCATGCCTAGAACAGAAGGACAGAAGAGGAATTATAGTATGGTAAAGTTCTTATTCTACAACTGATGTGGTGTAATACAACCTGAAGGTAGATTGTGTTTTTAAAATATGTATCTTCTAAACTCTAAAACATCCACAAAAATAAGAAGAGCTTATGCCTAATGAACTAACAAAGGAGATAAAATGGAAACTGTATATATTTCTATATTATACACATACACACAGACACAACACCCTCAAAGAAGACTGAAAAATAATTTAAATCTAACCTTGTCAGCTGTTATGTTAAATGTAAGTGGTCTAAATACCATAATTAAGAGGTAGGGATTGACAGATTTGATAACAAAGCGAGACCCAGCTATAAGCTGCCTATAAGAAATTTATATTAAAAAAAAAAAAAGTCCAAACAGGTTAAAGGTAAAAGGAGGTTATATATATATATATACATATGAAGCATAAATTTAATAAAAGCTGGAGTAAATATATTAATGAAACAAAATAGTTCTTAGAGCAAATAATATTACCAGGAATAAAGAAGATAATTTTATAATGATAAAAGGAGTCAAGTCATCAAAAAGTCAAAGTTATCCACAATGCTTATATACCTAAAACAGAGCTTCAAAATACATGATATAAAAACTGATAGAACCACAGGCAGATTGTAATTAAAGATTTCAATGTTTCTCTCTCAATAAGTGCTGAACAAGCCAACAGAAAATCCATAAGGATATAGGAGACTTGACAAATATCATCAACACAATTGGCCAGATTGTTAGTTACAGGACACGCTGTCTTGTAACATCAGAATATGTATTCTTTATATTTCTTCTCAAGTTCACATAGAACATATTTAAGTAGAAACTATATTCTGGGCTCAATTAATTTTCAAACATTCAAATCATGCAAAGAATACTCTGACTACAGTAAGATTAAATGAGAAATCAATAACATATCTATGGAAAATCATCAAATTTTTCAAAAACTAATAAATTTTAAATAATTCATGAGTAAAAAGGAAATTAAAGAGGAAATTAAAAGTACACTGAATTGAATTAGAATGAAAACACAACATATTAAAATTTGTGAAATGCTGCTGAAGTTAGGCTTAGGAGAAAACACCTAAGAGAAGAAGAACGTCAAGTCAATAACCTCAGCTAACACGTTAAGGAACAAGGGAAAAAATTAAACCAAAATAAAGAAAGAAAACAATAAAAATCAGAGTATAAACTTAAAAATAGAAAACATAAAAGTAATTTTATGAATCAATGAAACCACACACTGGTTGTTTAAAGAAAATCTGTAAGATGGGTAAAACCACTTTCATTTTACAGATGTTAAAAAGGAACAAATCACGATCAACTGTATGCCAATATCTTCAGCAATTATGTTAAAATAGAAAATTTTCCTCAGTGACACAAATACTCAAGAAGAAACAGATACCCTGAATGTCTTATGTTCATTAAAGAAATTTACTTTGTAGTTCTAAACCTTATCACGTAGAAAATTACACGTCCTAATCAAATCAAAATATTGAAGAAAATGTAGTGACAAAACTACACAATTCTTCTAGAATGGATAGAGTTTGAAGTACCTCCCAGCTCATTCAATAATGTCAGCTTTACTCTACTGCCAATACTTGATAAGGATAATACAAGATAAAAATAAAATATATAAACTACAGACCAATATACCAGATGAGCATAAATATAAAATGTAATAAAAAATTTGATGAAAGGAATTTAACAATAAATAAAAGGATAACATATGATAATCTACCATTTGTTTATCCCAGAATTATAAAGTCTATTTAAAATTTGTAAAACAGCCAGTGGAACCCTCTATATTAATAAATTAAATGAAATTATATGGCAAAGTCAAGTACAAAACTCTGAGCAGACTGGTAATAGACAGATACTTCCTCAAGCTGATCAATGGAATCTATGAAGAACACACAGCACCATACAGAACGATAATATACTGAATAACTTTCCTCTAATATCAGAAACAAAGTAAGAATATCAGGGCATAGTTTAGCAGTGCTGCCGGCTTCCAAGTCTCATGAGGATGCAATAATGTGTCAACTAGAGCTGTGGTCTTATCTGAGGCTCAAGAGGGAAGGATCACCTTCCAAAATTGCGTGGTAGTTGGTATCATTCAGCTCCTTGGGGGTCTCAGGAGGAAGGCCTATGTTTCTTGCTAGCTGCTGGGTGAAGGCAATCCTCAGCTCCATGGCAGGCACATTTTTCAGTATAGCCATTTGCTTCTCAATGTCACAAGGGGAAAGAGATTCTCCTTGCAAGATAGGAACATAATCTTATGTAGCATAATCACATAAATATAATTAGTTATAATCGGTCACCTTTGCCATATTCTGTTGGTTAGAAGCAAATAAGAGGGTCCACCAACACTTAGTGGAGGCCATGGGGTCACCGTAGATTCCGTCTGAACCAATTCTGAAAAGAGACCTGAAAATTTATGCACTGAAAACTACAAAACATTGCTGATGGAAACTATGGAAGACTTAAATAAATGTATAAAAATAAATTTTTATACATTGGCAACTCAATATTGTGGAAATGTCAATTCTTTCCAAATTGATCTATACATTCAATGCAATCCTAACAAAAAATTCGTAGAAATAGAAAATTTCTCTAAGAATTGACAAAATTATTTAAAAATTCTTATGGAAATCCAAAGTACCTAAAACGTCCAAAGTATCCTTGAAAAGAACAAATATGGAGGAATAACTCCATCTGATTTCAAGACTAATTTAAATCCTCAGTGGTCATGACAGTATGGTATTTGCATAACAATGAACAATAGATAAATTGTCCATTTATGGAACAGAATAGAAAATTTATAAATTGATTCAAACATGTGGGCAATTTTTAAAATAAATGTAAGAAAGCAATTTAGCAGAGAAAGGACGATCTTTTCGACAAACAGTGCAGGCAGAATTCAATATACATGCTCAATAAAATAAACTTAGATCCATACCCTATACTATTTATAAACATTATCTGAAAATGAATGACAAACCTAAATACTAACCCTAAAAGTGTAAAACCTCTAGAGAAAAATGGGAGAAGATCAACACAATCTACACACAGAAAAGTTTTGTGACCTTGAGTTAGAGAAATGTCACAGAAACAACACAAAAAAGAACTATCCATACAGGAACATACTGATAGATTAAAAACAAACAAACCCTTATCAAAAAGATCTACTTTCATGCTTCAAGAAACAAGGCTAAGAGTGGAAAATTAGATACAGCCTGGAAGATATATTTGAAAGTAATAAATTTAACAAGTGTCTTTTATCCAAAATATATAAAGCACTCTCACAAATTATTAATAACAAAACAAATGACCCAATAAAAATGGCCAAACAATTTTAACAGCTACCTTATCAAATGTATATGGATTGTAAACAAGCACATAAGAACATAGTTTGGCATCATTAACCATTAAGATTGAAATTAAACCTACAGTGAAATATTACTAAAACTACTCATTGATTAAAATGGGTAAAATTCAAAAACAAAACAAAACAAAAAAATGTAGCCTAACCATGACAAATGCTTGGATACCTGCGAAAGACCTGGAATACTAGTATAATGCTTGTGGGATCCTACCATCGTACAAATACTTTAAAAAGCAGTTTTGCAGTTACTTAAAATATTCAACAAACATATTGTATTATACAGCCAGTCCACTTCTGGGTAATTACTACACATATATAAAACAATATGTCCATACAATGGGTTTTACTTTAACGTCTATAGAAGCTTTATTTGTAATAGTCAAAATCTAGAAAAAACAAACAAACAACTTGAAACAAGTGATAGACTGGAGCATAACTATGGAATGAAATGCAATGCAATAAAAAGAAGGCACAATTAATACATACAGCAGGAATAAATCTTAAAATGATTATGTTTTGTGAGGGGAAAAAAAGAATGCTATTAAGTGGTTTCATTTATAAAAATTCTGGAGAATGAAAACTAACTTAAAGTGATGGAAAATAGGTCTTTGCTCTGGCCCGTGGCTGGGGAGGGTTTGGAGGGAGGAATTACAAAGTACTCAAGGAAACTATTTGGGATGATATGTTTATTTCTTGTCTTGATTGTGGAAATGGTCAAGAGTATATAAAAGTCCCCTAAATTATGAAACGAAACATGTTAAACATGTACAGTTTATTGTATATTAGACAAACTTGAACAAAGCTGCTAAAAGATAATTCCTTCATCAACAAATTAAACTTACTATTGATAATGTGAATGGTTTCTTTCTGAGCCTGAAGACTGACATTTGAACATTGATTTATGACAAATTTTAAAACATATCAGCAGACACTATGGATTTGATCAGCTTCCTTGTCACCTTTTTGATCTTACCTCTAAATTTTGGTTTTCACATATAATATAAATTTTTTCTTTTTATTTGAACTTTTACAAACCCTATGAAGAAACTCCAAAGGGCTACATAGCTAGAAGGTGGTGCTAATTAGACAAAACTTGATATTTATTTATAGTCTGTCACTTCAAGTTCTTAAGCAAAAGTTGTTCATTGGCTATAATAGGTCATATTTTCCTTGGATAACTTTTAAACAGTTGTTATCTCATTCTGCACAAATAGTTGTTATTTCATTCTGCACAAATAATATGATTAGGATGATATGATAGGTTAGGCAAGAGTCTAGTCTTATATCACTTGCTGCAGAATAACTGCATCTTATATATTTAGAATCCCAAAGGAGCTTCCGTAACCTCGTTTTATAATTCATTCATAAAGCCATATCAAGGATAACAAAAATAACAACAAAACAATGCTTCACAGATTTCTACACAACTTAATTTCTAATTTCACTACACTTTTAAGTTGAAAGTCGTATTCTCAACTCAATACCGACTTACAACTTTCCAAACAAACGCAAAGTACCTAAAATTATTGAATTTTCTCCAGTCACATTCCCAATTAAAATAATTTTGATCTTTGGCTATTACTTCTGTAACAAGTAATTTTCACAAGTTTGTAAGAATTTTAAGCTATAGATCATCCATCAGATGCAGAAACTGGATAGACTGATATAAATCTCCTATCTCTTCCTGACCTGGAAGAAGTGGATATCTCCCAGCTCTTCACAGTTTACCTGGGACCAGGTACTGGTAAAGGTCAGTGGAATGTGAGCAGAAGTGATGAATTCCACTTCCATGACTATCAACATCTGAATCCAGATACCAGGCTCTTTCTCTTCACCTGAGAAGTTAAAGCACCAAAATGGAACCTACTCAAAGTGCCAAGTTATGGCTTCAAGGAGAGTCACCTCACCTGTCTCAGAATGCCTTATGAATAAGAAACACATTTTCATAATTGTGGCTCCACCTCCAAATACCATCTTACTGGGAATAGAGCTTTAACATATGAATTTTGGAGGGAACACAGTTTAGTTAATAGTGCTTTGTTACTGCCCCCTTCAAAATGCTTGTCATTCTTCAACGCAAAATACATTCATTCCATCCCAACAGCCTTTACCCATTGGTCTGGACACCCTTGTGGAAAATCACTTGACCACATGTATGAGTGTTCATTTGTGGGCAGTCTATTCTATTTCATTAGTCTGTATGACTGCTCTTACTCCAATACCACCCTGTTTGAATAACTGTAGCCTTGTATTAAGTTCTGAAATCAGAGTTTAAGTTTTTCAACTTTGTTCTCTTTCAAGATTGCTGTGGCTATTTGAGATTCATTGAGATTCTATGTTAATTTTAATGGGTTTTTCTATTTTTTTTCAAAAAATAGAAGTCATAGAAATTTTGTTAGGGATTGCATTAAATCTGGAGACTGCTTTGGGAAGTACTGACACTTTAACAATATTGTCTGCTAATTCATGAAGAAGGGTTACCTTTGCATGTGCTTTAATTTCTTTCTGCAACATTTTGTAGTTTTCACAGTACAAATCTTTGACTCCTAAGTTTATCTCTAGGTATTGTATCATTTTGATATAATTGTAAATAGAATTGTTAATTTTTTTGTATTGTTCATTTTTAGTGTACAGAAATGTAACTGTATTTTACAGATTTTGTATCTTGCAGCTTTGCCAAATTTATTAGCTTTAACTCATTTGTGCTTAATTTTTGTTTTTCTGCATATAAGATTATGTCATCTATTACAGATAATTTTATGTCTTCTTTTCTAATCTCAATGCCTTTTATTTCTTTATCTTTCCTGATTTCTAAGACTTGAACTCCCAATACAGTATTGAATGGAAGTAGTGAAAGCAGGTGTACTTGTCTTGTTTATCATCTAAGACAAAAATCTTTCAGTCTTTACCATAGAGTGTGCTACTAGTTGTGGGTTTACATGTATTATCTTTGTCACACTGAGGAAGTGATTTTCTATTTCTTGTTTATTGACTGTGTCAATGAAGACCACTGAATTTTGTCAAATACTTTGTCAGTATCAATCAAAATAATCATGTGATTTCCCTTATATTCTGAAAATGTAATGTATTATGTAACATTTTTATAGTATATAACATTTTGAAAATGCTGCTGAATTTAGTTAGCAAGGGGTTTTACTTTTAAGGTTTTGCACTGATATTCCCAAGATATCTTGTTTTACAATTTTCTTCACTTGCATCTTTGTCAGGTTTTAGTTTGAGGGTAATGCTAGCCTCGTAGAAATAACTAGAAAATATTTCTCTTTAATTTTTCTGCAGAGTTGAGAAAAGTTGGTGTTACCTCTTCTTTAACTTTTGCTAGAATTCACCTATGCAGCCATCTGGGCCAGCACTTGACTTTCTGGCAGGTTTTTGGTTGCTGATTCAATTCCTTACTAGTTACAGGTCTGTTGAAGATTTCTATGACTTCATGATTTGAGCTTGATACATTGCGTGTTTACTGGAATTTGTCCATTTCAACTAGGTTAACCAGTTTGGTGGTATACACATGTTTTTTTATATTACTTTAGAAATCTTTTTATTTCTGTAAAATCAGAAGTCACTGCCTCACTCTCATTTCTGATTTTAGTGATTTGAGTCGTATATTTTACTTAGTGAATTATATCTAACAGTATGTCAATCTTGTTAATCCTTTCAAAAAAACAACTTGGGGGTCTGTTGATTTTTTTTCTATTATTTGTCCATTCTCTATTTATTTACTTATTTACTTCTTTTTGAGATAGGGTCTCACATTGTAATCCAGGCTGGAGTACAGTGACACAATCTCCACTCATTGTAGCCTTGACCTCCCAGACTCAAGTAATCTTTCACCTCAGCCTCCTGAGTAGCTGGGATTACAGGCCTGTGCCACCATACCTGGCTAATTTTTGTATTTTATTTCTTTATTTATTTTTGTAGAGACAGGATTTGCCATGTTGCCCAACCTGGTCTCCAATTCTTAGGCTTAAGTGATCTGCCTGCCTCAGCCTTCCAAAGTGCTGGGATTACAGGTGTGAGCCACTGCAGCTGGCCCATTATCTCTTTTTAAAATCACCATTGTAATCATTATTTCCTTCCTTCTGCTAGATTTGGGTTTAGTTTGCTTCTTTTATTCTAATTTTTTAAGGTATGAAGTTAAAGTGGCAATTTGATATGGTTCTTCTTTTTGAAGGCATAAAGTCACAGCTACATGGACTTATAACACATTTTTAGCTGTATTTAAAAAGTTTTGGTTTATTATATTTTCATTTTCATTTTTTTGAAAGTACTTTCTAATGTCCCTTGAGATTTCTTCAACACATTGGTTAAATTAAATGTGTTGTGCATTTTCCACACGTGTGGATTTTCCCATTTTTTTTTATTGTTCTCATTACAGCTTTATAGTTTCATTCTCATTCCCTTGTGATCAGAAAAGACATGTGATTTCAGTAATTTTAGAGTTATTAAGCCTTGTTTTGTGGCCTATCATGTGGTCTATCCTGGAGAATGTTCCATGTGCACTTGAGAAAATGTGTATTCTTCTGTCGTTGGGTGAAGTGCTTATATGTCAGTTAGGTCCAATTGATCTACAGACTTATTTAAGTTCTCTAGGGAAAACAGGAAGGCTAGAGGAGGCTGGACTTGGGTATTTCTCTTCTCCCATGTCAGTTAGGCTCTGGTCAACTCCAGCACACTAGGCAATAGTGAAATAGCTTCTTTTGATGGCAGGCCTTGTTAAGAAAAGCAGAGTACCCTGGAGTATTTCAAAATTACTTTTTCTCTCTCTATGCCAGAAGCAGGAAGGTGTTTCTCCCATCTTCACCATGAAGACTTAGTCCAGCTCTTGCAGGTAACACTCATACGAGTGTGGGAGTTTTCCCAAGACTGGGTTTCCCTGGAGTTTTATCTGTCAGGCTTTCCTCACGGAGCCTCCAGCAGCTCATCTACAGTTCAGGATTCTGTTTCCTTGTAGCGATTCCCACAGTGGTTTCTGCTCCTGGACTTTGGCTTTTGTAAGCTGGGATTTTCTGTTTTGACTGGTCTCTCCAATTTTGTGGGGAAGTGGTTTGCTCTGTGACCTTATTTCTCTTACTGATCTAAGAAGAGCTAATGAGTTTCCATTTGTGAGGTTTCCTTCTTTTTTACAATTTATTGTCAATATTTGTGGGTACATAATAAGTGTATATATTTCTGGGTTATGTGAGATGCTTTGACATAGGCATGCAATGAGTAATAATTACGTCATAAATATTGGGTCTCTGTTCCCTCAAGCATGTATCCTTTGTGTTACAAACAATCCAATTATTCTCTTTTAGTTATTTAAAAATGTGCAATTGAATTATTATTGACTATAGTCACCTTGTTGTGTTATCAAAACAGGGTCTAATTTATTCCTTCTAACTTTTTTTTGCACCCATTAATCTTCTCCACCTCCCGCCACCATCCCCCACCTCCCCCCCACCATCCCCCACCATCCCCCACCTCCCCCCACCATCCCCCACCTCCCCCCACCATCCCCCACCATCCCCCACCTCCCCCCACCATTCCCCACCTCGCAGCTGCCCACTATTCTTCCCAACTTCTGGTAACCATCCTTCTACTCTCTATGTTCATGAGTTCAATTGTTCTGATATTTAGATCCCACACGCAAGTGAAATCATGTGATATGTGTCTCTCTGTGCCTGGCTTATTACACTTAGTGACCTCCAGGTTCATCCATGTTGCTGCAAATGACAAGATCTCATTCTTTTTCATGGCTGAATAGTACTTCATTGTGCATATGTAGCACATTTTCTTATCCATTCATCTGTTGATGGACACTTAGGTTGCTTCCAAATCTTGGCTATTGTGAACAGTGCTGCAACAAACGTGGGAGTGCAGATAGCTCGTTCATGTACTGATTTCCTTTCTTTTTGGGTATATACCCAACAGTGAGATTGCTGGATCATATGGTAGCTCTATTTTTAGCTTTTAGAGGAACCTTCAAACTCTTCTCCATAGTGGTTTTACTAATTTACATTCCCACAATCAGTGTACCTGGCTTCCTTTTTCCCCACCTTTGCCGCATTTGTTATTGTCTGCCTTTTAGATAAAAGCCATTTTAACTAGAGTGAAATGATATGTCATGGTAGTATTGATTTACATATTTCCGATAATCAATGATGTTGAGCATGTTTTCATGTATCTATTTGCAATTTGCATGTCTTCTTTTGAGAAATGTCTATTCGGATCTTTTGCCCATATTAAAATCAGATTATTATATGTTTTGGTTCTTATAATGGTGCTTTTCTCTTTGCAGATAGTTGTTAAAATCTGGTGTTCCTGCAGGTTGGAAGACAAATAGCATGGGCCTCTATTCCATCACCTTGCTCCACTCTTCAGCAGGTTCCTTCCTGTCACGTGAATAGAAGCGATGACTTTCAAGCTTGAAACATCAGCAATAATCATGACACACCATATCAGGAATGCTTCTGAAAGAATCCTAGACAGAAGTCAGGTTTGAGACACGTCAAATTCTTCTAAATGCATTTGTGTTTCTCTTTTATATACAAGTATTCAAAATTCCTGTCTGTACCACATTTTCTCAGAGTAGTGGATTTTTTGGACAAATATGTCACATTTTCAGCCACCAGCAAGAAAGTATTCTCCTTTTTAATGTATGCATTGCTTTATAAATCACAGTTTGGGTTTGTAAAGTTCAGTAACCAGAACTTAGTTACTGAATTCGGGTTTTTAAGTCCAGCAGCTGTGAGAGAGACTCCTGAGTTATGGTTGGCTGAATATGCCCACATTGTGATTGTTACATCTTCTCAGTGATGGAAAAGACTTTGATTGCCATAAATACTTTGGACGGAAGGAATGTTTTGTAACTTCTGTGTTTCATGTAGTACATTATACATCCAGTTTAGCATACTCTGAAAAATAAATGTCTTAAAGTTCACTGGCTCTATAAAAATTGATATGCATTATACTAAAACACACACAACCTAATTTGGATGAAACGTGTGACAAGCAATGGTGATCCAGTGTTTTGTCTTTCCTCAGTTGAGCATGAAGAGTATTTAATAGGGTAATGTTCTGGGCTCTTCAAGCTGTTAGTACCCAAATACTAACAGGAAGTGAACTACTAGTGACCACTTGCAATTATTTGTAATAGAATCATTTGCCTGTAAACAATGGAGTTTGGTTTAGTCAAAGGGTCTCTACAACCCCCATGGATGTTCCCCTTGTTATGATCTTCTGATATTTTCTGTGAACACGACTTCAGTCACTTGCTTTACTGACTGTGGTGTCAGTTACTGTATAAAGTTTATTTGACTGAATGCAAGCAACCATCTTGTTGAGTGAGATTAAGCCTGTTTTGTTGGGTCAGGCAACTGCTGACGTCTTCTAATTAGCTACAAATCTTCCAGCTCTCGCTCCACATTCAATATCTTTATCTGGATAACTTGGAATCTCTCCCTCCCTCCCTCCGCTCAGCAATTCCTTTATTTTGCATTGGTCACCTCCGTTTTTCTCTCTCCCTTCCTTTCGTCAATGCATTTTCATTTCAAAAGAGACACTGAAAGTAAAATCAGTTTCAGGGAGGAAATTGACTTACGTGTTTTGGCTGATTTGTACTGACATTCATATTGTCATAAATTAACATTAATTGACCTCCAAATAAGACTTAGGGATCCCTTTGAAAAAAATATCCTCACATTAGCATCATAACTAAGGCTAGGCATATCTGTTTAAAAAGTTTATTTAATGATTTACAAATGATAAAACAGAGGCACACGTGGCCTATATAGTATGTTCTAATAAAATTTTACATTGATTTACAAGGATAACAAAGGGAAAGTAGAAAAGCTCAATAGAAATGTGTGTTTTTTTTAAAAAATAAGTCAATGTGTGATCCTTTATAAAGCAAATATGAAATGATCACCAATCTTCTGAATATATTTACCTTGGTGAACTAGTATTTCTCTCTATTTAGATTATGATGTATATTTTAACACATCATTTTACTAATAAAAGCATTAGTCAAATCATATAAAACCTCAAAAATCTGACAAAATATAAGATGCAAAATTATTTAATCTAGTCAACAAAGTTTGGGGTTTGGGAGAATGTATAAATGCGTAAGTCAGTGTAATAATGGGTTAATAATCACAAATACAGAAAACTAAATACTTATGACTTATATTTTTAATTTTATCCTTATAAATTTGATAACCTGGAGGAAATAGATGATTTTTCAAGACATACCAATTAATATATTAGGTTCCTAAGAACTTATTAAAACAGTAATGAAATATTACAGTAGAATAAATTAGAATTGTTTACAAAAATCAGTCCTCCCTCACAAACAGCCAATATCCACCTTATTATTCTTGCAGTTAAGCCGAGTACCATGACCCTAACAACGAGTGAGAAATCTGAGCAGGCTGGCAGGAGAGCATATCTAAAGAAGCATCATATCACAGGGCCTATAGGCTGAGGAGAGAAGGGCCCTGCTTCTCATCCATTCAGTGGCATTACAAAACTAGCCTGCAATCCCCAGACTCCTCCTTCACCTTTCCCAGCGTCTCCGGAGCTCCTTGCACTGGAAGATGTTTCCATCAGCCTGATTCCAGAACACAGCTGTCCTTAGACCATAAATTAGACATGAAGACTGAGGAATGAATGGACTTCGCTCCCTCAAAGCTCCTGCAATCTTAGAGTCATCATCCCCTGGTCCATTGTGACCTATTTGTGTGTTTGTTACATATTTGCTTCATGACCAGACAAGAAATGTCTACACAGAGTGCTTTTCTATGTGAGGTTCAGTAATAACACGTTAAGTTCTGACTCCTTCACAGAAGCAGGTATGGTTTACAAATCACATTGTAAAATGGAATTTGTAGCTGCTCCTGGGATGTGTGTGGTCAGCTCCCTCCAGAACACTCCCATCCTAACCCAGTGCAATAGAGCCTCTCCATCAGTACTCTCTTCTGTGGGACTCCTTAACGATCTTATTTTCCTGTATTATTTAAGAGGGTTGCTATAATATCTAATCAACTGGCTGCAGCTTCAGGGCTGACTTATCACCAACATCATTCTCCTTCCTGTCTCTCATAACTTCACTCCTGCTATGTCCACTTAAAGCCTTGTGACTAGACAGATACATCAAGCCCATTTGCCCTGAGGGTTCATACTGGGGAAACACATTCCCAAATTCAGAAATAGCCTGTCTTAAAATAAGACATTTATTGCATAAATAAATATAAAAGTCTTCAACAGGCCAGGCGCGGTGGCTCACACCTGTAATCCGAGCACTTTGGGAGACCGAGGCAGGTGGATCACCTGAGGTTCGGAGTTTGAGACCAGCCTGATGGCTTCTACTGCCTGGTGAATACTTGGCTGTCCCCATCACATGCAAGGGGGTTACAGAGTCCAGATGCGGTACCTTGAAATTCTCCATTCACACTGTTTTCTCTAGTTTAAAACCCACTGTTACCCCTAGGTAATTGTTTTCATTGGTGCCCAAATGAAAAAGGCAGCCTGCCCTGCTCCACTCCAGCTTCCAGCTACGTCAGAGTTCTGCAACTCCCCTTTGTCTTGGAATGAGTTTGAACAGTAGTAACTATGAATTAAAACACAAGGAGCTCATATCAGACTGCAGCAGTGAGCTGTGACCCATGTAAGGTGTTGTAATTGGTCACAAACAAACAGGTAATAGCCAGGATTGGGAAAGGGGGTAGAAGAAAAGAGGTGCTGTAAGTTCTGGCCCTGATGAGAAATGTTTCTGGATCATAACCGAGAGAGCACCAGAGATAATATGATCCATCTGAAGCCAAAACGTCAAATTCATATGTCTGCATGACGTCTGACACATATTCATGACTCTTATCTGTAAATAAATACACGTGTCTTACACTATCCATGTGTGTATGTGGGTCGACAGAGAGAAATAGATGTAAAAATGAAATCTGTAGATATATATCCAAGTTAGACTCTACCTCCTTTTCCACCTCTGACATTGTACTATTAATAACATATTCACATTCTTGTTTTCACATGATATATTACTTGCTTTTTACACATGATTCACACTTTGACTTATTATATAGTAAGGCTATTTTTCAGTGCAAATCCAACATGAAACACATGCAGCAATTCTAAAATAGTCACTGTAAGGAGAAATATCACATCTGCAATGTTAAATGCCGTAGTTATGCCTTACTCTCTGTTGGTAAGATGCTTATAAAATTAAACATTGTGTTACATTCTAAGAACCTCATGGCAAGAAAGATATGAACAAATAAGATAAATGACTAGATGGGGACTATCGTCCAGTGGTGAACAAGGTCACAGGAAGCATCCCTTAGCTGAATGAAACTAGAATAGCACGAGATGCAGAGAAATTGAGTCTCCTATTTCTCTAGACTCATTTGAGCCTCTCTGGTTTACTCTCTCAGAGCTCTCTGGCTTTTTTCTGCAAAACACCCTAATGTTTGTGTAGTTATCTGTTTAATATTTACCCCATTCCTAGATTAAAGAACTAATAAAGGAACATATTCCATGTTTTTCCACCTTGTGTTTGTTTAGTTGCCTGCATGGTGTGGGATGCGGAGCAGGTGCTCAGTACATATTTGTCTTAGTAATGAATCAGGAATATAGACAGATGCTGGAGGCATGATGAGCAAACTCAAAGGGAACTGAGCTCTGACAGCAAATAAGTGAAAGAGGCTCAGGTGTAGGAGTCCCCATACCAGCTTTTTGAAAGTGTAGAAAGGCATAGAACTAGAATCGATAAACCAGCAGTCCAGGAAACTATTTAAATTCATTATGAGGGAGAACTTTCCAACTCTCTGAGTTTATCTCCAGATGAAATAAAACATCTTGGACTTCATCACAGAATATGATCAAGAAGAGGTTGGCTCATGAAAACCAGAGATACCCAGGCTAAATCAAGGGAGGCCACCATAAATAAGTTAGTGTCACTTAATCATAGTTTATAAAATAACTACAGATGCTAAAGGCTCAGAAATATTAGTCAATGGAAAGAGAAAGGAAGATGATTGGATAATTGAAAACAATAATTTTGGAGGTTCCTAGAACTTTCCAAGGGGTTCAGATTTTCTTTTATTATCAGTAAATGGTGTAAGGGAGGGAGCACAAGTTGGAGGACTGAGGTCACCTGTCCTCGGTGACATTTGAGCACTAGTCTGAAAATGGGTATCCTGGGCTCCATTCCTTGCCCCATCCTCTGTTACTTATATGCCTTTAGGTAAGTGATTTTTCCTTGCTGGGTTCATATTTCCTTACCTGTAATATTAAAGGATAAATCTAGATGATCTGTCTTTTTGTGATTTAACATCCAATGATGAATAGTGGACTCAACACCACAGATATTACTTTTCCCCCTACACCCCAGAGCTATAGGAATTATAGGTGGAATTACAGAAAAAGGAGTTGGTGGAGAAGAGGCTAGTCAGGTAAAAAAAATGCTTCCTATATTTCCATACATGATAGCAATTACAGAAAAAAAGGTTAACTTTTTTCACTACTTTAATGCAGGAAGTGAGGACTCTGAAACCACTTCCCCGAAGTTTACTGACATTGTCTATTTCATTTAAATTATTCAGGTTAAACTAATAAACCAAAGGAAGACTTATCTGACCAGGTGCTTCCCCAGGTTGGAATCAATAGCTTAGATTGTTCAGTGAATGTAAAGAAATGGAAAGTACTCAAGAACCTAGGGGGAAAACATACCTTATTGGTTATCAGAGTTCTTCTGAAATTCCCCTATTACTAAATAATAGATCACCTCCAATTTTCATTCAGACCCACAGAGAAAGATTGGTTTTCCTTCTCCTTTGTTAGGTGCAGTCAACAGTGGTGTGTGTGTGGGTGGGGGAGGAGAGAGATCTTTACCAGTTCACAATGTATCACAGACATGTAAATATCATGTGGAGATTAATCTGTCTCTATCTCTGTCTCTCATACATACACATATATACCAATGGCTTCTTTTCATACAAGATGTAGAGAGAAAAAACAGCACTAAACTAAGAATTAGGTGACCTGATTTGCTGTACCATTGTTATTAGCTAGATCAAGGCTCTATGTCTTGAGCACCCACACTGATCTGCCTTTATGATCTTTCCCTTTGGTATTATGTTATTGGTTCCTATTAAGAAATTGAATAAATATAATCCTTTGAAATTCACTGTTGCATTTCTTATAAGAATGTTCTTCAGGAAAACATTCACTGTACTACACAAAACCTATTCTATGAAGACCCAGGGAATATACTTCTCTCTTACAAATATTAGAAAATAGGTATGTTTATTTTCAATTTTTTAAAATATAGACAATGCAATTTATTCACTATGCTTTTTTCCTTTGGCTACATAAGATTTCTTTGTATCCAATATCTAACACAACTATAGGCTTCACAACATAAAACTTGTGTATAGCTTTAGTTTGTAATCACCGCAAGAAACAACCAATTAGATTCTTCAATTCAGTGTAAGTCAAGAAGAATTGATTATAGGGAAACGACTTATGATACAGAAGCTAAGGGCAGGAATATCTGGTTGAAATTTTCATTAGAAACCATCAGGAACCAAACAATGCAATCTTGCTCTTTGTCTCTGAGACCAGAGTCCTGTTATTTCTGGTGTCCTCCATGCATATATTTAATCATACTCTCTATCTTTATTGGCTTATTTTAGCTTTTTAAGCAAGATGGGAATTAATAAACCAAGAACACAGATTAGGATATCTGTTTAACCTCAGTGTCATAATGTACTATATAATAGTATTTTGATGTGTAGTTTTCAAAAGACAAAACTATCTAGCCATTTTTATAAAGTACTCTTATTTAAAGGGCAATTTATAAAAGAAATAAAAGATAACCCAGGGGACTCCTCTCAAATGACATCCATAGCCCCATAGTAAACTAGGTGCTTGGATGTCATCATAAACATAGTAAACATAATCTTATAATTCTATTCCTTAAACTAAATAAGTGGACTATGAGCCTCATTTCTCAGAAGGAAAAGTCGGGACCACCTCAGTCCAGTTCACAGTGGCCCCAGAGCCCCACACACCTTGTGGGTGCTGCAGGTCGCACTCAGCACAGGAATGATAGGGGATTTTTAGCCTCTAAAATATCTGTTGTGTATGCCTTTGGCTTTTCCTACTTCTTGATTTGGCTTGCTTGAGTAACCTTAAGTATTTTACATGGCATTATATACCACAGGCATTTCTGTGATCAGCCATCATCCCTCCTTTGTGAACCAATAGAGGCATCATCAAGCAACTGCATAGCAAGGGCTTGGCTGACTCTTTACACATCAATTCCACAATATCCAGAATGAGCATTTAGACAAGGCACTTAAACAATGGTTATATAGCCCATGTATAGAAATCCAACATATAAAGGAAATCAAAGCTTTTATAAAGCCTATGTATGAAGGTCTGGATCCCAATTGAACCTTCCATATATCCCGTGACAGCCCAGGAAGTATCATTTGGCTAAATAATTAATGTTAAACTGCAGACATAAAACTCTAGTTTCCAGGTTTAAGAGAGAGAATGATAAGGATTAAAAAGCAGAGGAAAGAAGAATGTTGCTGGTAGTATAACTATACTTGTAGGCACAGATTTCACATTGCCATTTGCTTATTCAAACGTAAATATGACTTCATGCCTGTTTCAAGAAGCTCACTGATATTATCCATGTGGCATGCTTTCAGGGAAACTAGATTTCTTCACCTTACTTTAGTAACTAACCCAAGATCTTGAAATCAACTTCTGCTGAACCTAAAATTTCTCGCCTTAGGGATTATTGTTTTTTCTATGCAGAGACATTGCAGTCTTGTGAAGTTACATGATCTAAAGAGAATGTCCATAATGGAAGTCAGCCAACCCAGTCCTTGTTCCATTTCTAATTCCTCCAGGTATTGGAGACATCACTGGACTTCCCTGAAGGTGTAGCCATATGCGTCAGCGATGTGTCATGCTCGGGATTCTGCTTCAAAACTCTTGATTAATCAGGACACACAACTCTTACATGAATAATGTACCCCAGAATTAATGTTTTATGCTTTAAACTGGGCCCTGATTTCAAAACTCAGGAAGTGAAATTCTCAGAATGGCTAAAAGAAAGTAAATATAGAATCTGAAACATTTTCAGTTTGGCTGGAAGTGGCAAGAGTTTTAAAATGTGCTAATTTTTATTTTTTCTATGAGTTACAATATCTCTTGTGGTTCATGAGAATGTAGGGGGTCACAGAGTTCCTGGAATAGAAGAATATTTGTATTTTCCACTATGGAGAATAGAAAAGGAGTGATGACAGCAGCCTAGTAGGAGACCTGGTAACTTTTCAGTGCTCCATGGAGATTGACGGCTTTCAGGTTTGGGTGGAACGGCATGCAAGACAGGTTATCTCTTGAAAAATCTCTAATAAGAAGGGGAAAAGGTGGGCAGTTATACTTAACTGAGACTGGACTCTCTCTGCTATAACCCTGATAAGAGGACAACGAGTAAGAGAGTTGAGAATGCCGTCCAAAGAGTATGTCAGGAAGAGCATCACGGAGCCTGCAGCTGTGGTGGAGGAAAGGAAACGCTGCAAGCTGCCAATAAATATGAATAAAGGATCCATCTGTGGGCTTGTGGTACAAAGAAAATATTTTTTAAAAGGATTGGTATAGATGCTGAGTCACAAAAAAAGGAAGAATAAATGGCTGTGACCACAAAGGCAATTCTAAATATATTATTTCACAAAAGAAATCAGTCTAGATGATTACAGAGAGAGGGTAAAAATTGGGGTCATGAAGGTAGATAGCTGAAACCATTGGTTTAGGTTTAAGCAAGTTGAGAAAAAAATAGAATCTAAAGGAGGTTCTGAAAGCTAGGATGGATCACAGCTGAGATACTAGCACAGAAATATCTTCTCAGACTTGAACTCTTTTTCCTATTACACACTACTTATTTTTTTTAACTCTATATAAACTTTTTAAAAGCCTCCAAATAGCTCTTCACACAATGAGGGATCTTTTACTCTTTTTAAAAGTGTATTCTTGGTAAAATTCATAAAAAATACATTTTTTAACAAAATAAAGCTATTTTGGTTTTGAAATGTTATCCGTTTTGGTGCTGATATGGTATAATCTTTCTCAACAACCTCAGTTGCTGAAGCTAAATTTTCTTGTCACCAAAAATGACGGGATGAGAGACCACATATTGTGAAGGATTCTATTAACAAGCCGAATTTTTACGTCATCATTTGGTTTTGCATTTCAATCAAATGAATCAAGCTGCCAGCTTGAATTTCTTATTAGAGTGGTATCACCCTATCTAATTATCTAATTTAGACAAATTAAGGAAATATCACTTTATAGTTTAGGAGGGCTTATCAAGGACACGATACTCCCATATGTGTATAATCAAAAGACCTTCATTCTTACTTAAATTGATCCCTCAATAATAAAGACATCTGTTTGAGAATTGTGATCATAACCTAAAATAAATATAAGAAGCAGGAAGGAGTGCAATGGGGGGAAAGAAACCACAAACCGTCTGGTCTCTTCAGTAGTGTACTTGAATCAGATTTGCCAAACCTGACCCACCTGCCTGTCAATGTATGACCCTAAAATGACAGATCTGCAGTCATAAGAGGTTTTTTTTTTTTTAGCATCTTTACTTTCTTTATATCTTCTTAAACCTTGTTCCAAATGCCAGCACTAGTTTTAGTTCATCTGAAGCTGCCTTGAAGATTAGAAAAGAAGCCAGTTCTCTGAGCCTGTAAATGTTGTCCCAAAATTTATTTCTAGTTCTGAGTGACTCACCATGATCTCTTTCTCTCTCTCTCTCTCTCTCTCTCTCTCTCTCTCTCTCTCTCTCTTCTCTCATCTGATTACTTGAATATCAATATTAAAGTTATGACTTACTTTGTCACTAATTTTTATTCTCAGGAAAAGTCTGATGACTGGTGACTATTCCAAAAAGTGAGAGTTTATGTTCGATGCTACAAATTTCTGAAGTCCAAGCATATTTCTGAAAAAAGAGAGTGTGTGTGCCCATGTTGTAATCAGCAAGAAGGACAAAGTCAAGCCGCAGTTATACAGTCTGTTCCTAGCTTTTTAAAGTAATAGGAACTGTTTTCACTGGCATTTTATCATTTGTTTTGGGGTAGTGAGTTTTGGGAGGATAATATATTGAGAAAAACTTATCCTTGGTTTTTCCAAAGGGGAAGTGTGGGTATATACTTAAACCTACACAACTCTTGGATGCTTTCTCGTGGTTTATATCTTAGTAGGTTCCAGGTTAGCAGACAGTTTCTAAGCTCTTCTCTTTCATACTGAGATGATGGAAATCTAGGCAGAAGGGGCCAATTAATTAATTGATGGATCCCAGTTCAGAAAAAAGGGGAGACCAATCAATTGTCTAGTGCCTTGCAGGACAGACAGGCTCCAGGTGTGCACTTCAGGGGAGAGCCCAGCACCTGAGACTTAGCTCTACCATGTGTGAGTTGTACCGATGGACCTCAGATTTGCTCTTTGGACAAAATCCACATTTTAATGTGTATGATTTAAAGGCAGTTGCAAGCCCCCTTGTAAGACATTATTTTCTAGACCAAACATTTATGGTCCAATTTACGATCTGGATGATCCATCACCATCTTAGTTCGCCCAGCCCTCCCTCCATTCCCTTACGGTCCCTGGCTCATTGATTGTTTTGTTAGTTTAGGCCCGATGACAATTAATGCCACCTAAGTTTTTTGTGGCATTTAATTCAAGAAGTTGACTCAGAATTGCACCTACATGGAGATGTTTTTTGTTGCTGTTGTTGTTATTGTTTTTGCCTGACCTTTCATTATTCCTGATTTATCCTCTCTGTATAAATCTACCCATGCCCAGTGAGAGGAGTTGGTGTGGGAAAATCAAGACCTAGCAGTAAATATGTCCCCTAGTGAAAGTTACTTGAAAAAAGGATTTAAGGAATCACATCTTAATGGATTTATAGTTAAATGTAACCATCAATTCATACATTATGATGAGCAGAAACTCCTCAATAAATAGGTTCTGTTCATTTTCATCACTTTCAAGAAGGCACTGTGTCTATTACTTGTTCCCCACAAAAGTCAGTCTCCATAGATGTAATTCTAATAATTAGAACTTGTATGTAATAGAACAGAATGTAAAATAAATCTTTTCTGTTAGAACTGATTTTTTCAATAAATTTTGGAAATCCAAGCAAATCCTTAGAAACCCACAAAAATGAAACAATCATAGTAAAAGTTGATATTACCATATTTAAAATTAATCACATAAATTTTGCTTATTCAACTTATGTAAATCAGTATTTTTTAAATCAAAGAGCGTTACTGAAAATGAAATCAAACTGAATTTAATACATATATTTTTTACTTTATTTCAGTTTAAAATTTCTTTGAAAAAGGAAATGTTGGCTGGGCATGGTGGCTCATGCCTGTAATCCCAGCACTTTGGGAGGCCAAGGTGGGTGCATCACAAGGTCAAGAGATCCAGACCTCCCTGGCCAACATGGTGAAACTCACTCTCTACTAAAAGCACAAAAATTAGCTGGGCATGGTGGTGCACACCTATAGTCCCAACTACTTGAGAAGCTGAGGCAGGAGAATTGCTTGAACCCAGGAGGCGGAGGTTGCAGTAAGCAGAGATCTCACCACTGCATTCCAGCCTGGCAACAGAGGGAGATTTCATCTTTTAAAAAAAAAAGAAAAAAAAAGTTCAGTCAGAAACTTCATATGCAAACATCATGCACTATAATTTACTTATTGTTTGGAAAACTTTCAGCATAAGTAATTTCAGTTTCAGCAGATGAGATTGTGATAAATTTAAAGACAGTACTAGTTGACTAATAAAGGATATGAAATCCTTTCGATGAGCTGAAAAGAAATTTCCTCTTTCAAGAAGTGGAGTCCAAAGAGTAATCCCTACAGCCCTGCATATCTTGGATTTATAAAATAATTGTAAGATATTTGAAAACCAATGACTATAAACTTTCTTATACATTTCTACCTACCAAAATGTTTCTGACTTTATGGCTGAAAAGACATGTTTTAATACAGAAAATTTGAAGAACACATAAATCACACATGCAGCAAGTCTTGCATAATCCCTACCCAGACATTATTTTGACACCATTACCAAAATCCAATTGTTCAATTTTGTGAATCTATTTCTTCAATTGAACAGTTGATTTCTGATAAGAGTGCCAAGGGAAGTCACTGGGGCTAATGAGCACATCAAACATGCTTACAACATCATCTGGTAAATGAAAATTATGGCCACAAAAAGATATCACCATGCATTCAGAAGAACAGCAAAAATTAAAAAGACCAACAGTATCTCCTGTTAACAATCATGTGGAACAATTGGAACTCTCATACACTACTGATGAGAATTGAAAGTACTACCACAACTTTGGAAAACAGTTGTCTTAAAAAGTGAAACATACACTTACCATTTGTCCTAGCAATTTACTTCTATGTATTTATCCAAGAGAAATAAAAACTTATGCACACAAAATATTTGAGTACAAACATTAATATTCATGATAATCCAGAAATGGAAACTAGAATTGGTATCAACCAGTGAATGCCTACAAAAATTTATTATATCCAGACAAACAAATACTATGTAGCAAAAACTGGACACAGAAAATGAATACAAAAATTTATTATATCCAGACAAATACTATGTAGTAATGAACTGTTGATACATGAAACAACAGAACTCAATCTCAAAATCAGTGTGCTTAGTGAAAGGGTCCAGTGAAAAAGGGTACAATACATGATTCCATTAATATACAATGTTAGAAAATGTAGAGTAATCACTAGCAACACAATCCATGCCTTCGGTTGCCTGGAACTAGGTGGAGATAGATCTGGACTACAAAAGAACCCAAGGAATTTTTTTTTTTTAGAGGTCGGGGGAATGAAGGGAGGAAATAGAAATACCTTGGATCTTGCCCAAGGTGGTGGGTTTGTGTGTGTTCATGATGCTTGAACTCATCTAACTGTACACTTTTACTTGATGGACATTATTATACATAAATTATATTACAAAAAAATTAAATTTTTAAAATTTAAAAGCAATATTAAAAGAAAAAAAATCAAGATAATAATCAAATATAACCCAAAGTAACACCAATGCAGAAGTCCGTGGTTAGTGGGTAGGTAGATGAGAAATTATAAAATGAAAACAGTCATTCTGTAACATTAAGGATGATGCTTTTTCTCAGTGTCCCAACATTTTAAAATATTTTGTATTTTTAAATTCCTATTTATGGTAATAAAATTGAGAACACCATGGCAGAACACTCCATCCTCTGTGCTCTGATGGAAACAGTGGTTGTTCCTGGGGAGACAGTTCGGTTGAATGAAACACTTGGATTGCTTTTCATACTGGTACTAGAGGGCTCTGTCAAAATTTGTCTCATGGATTGTAAAGCAGATAGGACTTCTGTCTCACATTAATACATCCTTAAACCGAAGATTTGTCTCTTCTAGGTTCTTTTTTTTCTTTTCTGGATTTCTAAGAGCCATAGATGCTTCCCTGATCTTTTGTTGCAGATAGAAGCCTTAATCCTCACAGTTGTGGGTGGCGTTGGCAGCTGAAGGCTCACAGGTGAGTCTCATAAGGAAATTGCCAACTCCTTCCTCAGGAATTGCCCTCAACCAAAGACTGCTTCTTTGCTTAAGGTGATGCTTTCTGCCTGGGAGGAGCTGTAGCAAGTGATATTTTTCCAAGATATGGTATATGATACCTCAATTCTGGGCAAATTTCAAGAGCTTTCTGAGCTCCAGATTCCCCATGACATTGGTTGGGTTCTTTCTTGCAAGGGCATCGCAGCTTGCCTCCCTCTGACCAGTCCTGCTCTTTGACTCGCCCACATGTATCACCAGAGTGTCCTCCCTGCATATCCTGCCAAAGTATCTGATCCTCAAAGACTAGTTTCCAGATAATCTCACCTGAGACACTTTATACTAAAAGCGGTCTGAAGAAGAAGACTTTATAGAGAGATTTTACAGGTGCATAACATCTCTTGCCAATTGTCTGACCCATGCTGGTCTGGAGTGGATTTTGAGTAGCTCACAGCATGCAGTAGCCGTGTGGCTGTTGAAACTCCCACTGATGGAGAATGGGAATAGGTGAACAGTGAAAGAGAATGCACTGGCAGTTGCAATATCCTGGCCTCCTGAGAGATGTGTGGGAAGTCATAATTGAAAAATAATGAAATTAGGTGGTTCTTAGTAAATGCGATGGATGTATTGATCGAAGAAAAGAGTTATTACTTACCACATTAAGGACAAAGTGACAATCATTTAGACATCTCTGGTAACACAGAAACAGAATTCCTGTCTCCTGCTTGGAAGGATCAAACCTAGGACTTAATCATAAGGGTCATGAAACTCTGGATCTAGTTGGTGTATGAATTGCAGAAATGCTCTGTACCAGAGTCAGGACCCCAGATGGGAAGGAATGAAATCCCAAGACATGAGATGTAGACATCTGGGCTGATGCTCAGGACGTCACCAAGGACTTGGATCTCCAAACCTCCCTGGACTTTGCGAGCCTCCAAAATGGCCCCACTTCCACCTACTAAAGTCTTGAGTTTCACGCCTCAGATGTTCAAAGACAATGTGGAGATCCTGCCTTACAAGACAATATGTGCTCCCTCAAGATCTGCCCCACCTCACCTCATCTCCATTGGAGAATAATGAGGGTGGTATCATAAAACAACCTGACAGAATGTGTTGACCCCGAGAGGAGAAAAGAGGCCATACCCAGAAGAAGCTTCAGGACATAGCACCAATTGTTGGAGTGAGCAGCAGTCCAATCTGATCGATGTCCTTATAAGAACAGGAAATCAGGGCACAGGCATGAACAGAGGGACATCCCCCAGGGAAAACACAGAGAGAAGGTGGCCATGGGCTGACTGGAGACAGGGTGGTAAATAGTCTAATACGTGGAACTCTAAAGGTCAAAAGAACCTAGTAGAGCCTATACTTGTCAGCCTGGTCTGCTGTAACAAAATATTAGGAACTGGGTAATATAAACCACATAAACTTATTTTCTCATAGCTCTGGAGTCAGGGAATATGTCTTAATTACAAGTCGGCACAGTTGGTTTTTTCCGAGGTCTCCCTCCTTGGCTTGCAGAAGGCCACCTTCTCTCTGAGTCTCTACAGGGGTTTCCCTCTGTTCATGTCTGTGCCTTAATTTCCTGTTCTTGTAAGGACACCAATCAGATTGGATTGGTGCCCATCCCAACAGCTTCACTTTAAAAAACTCTATTTCTAAATCCAGTCACATTCTGAAGTCCTGGTGGTTAAGGCATCGACATATGAACCTTCAGAGGATGTAACTCAGACCACAACAATGTCATATCAAGTCAGGCACATGGTGTGGAGATAGCAGGAATTCTTCACATGTTTAGTACTGTTACTGGAAAGTGGTCCCAATCCAGATCCCAAGAGAGGGTTCTTGGAATTGGCTCAGGGAGTTCAAGGTGAATCCACAGAGCACATTTACTACGAAGGGAATAAAGGAATGGCTATTCCATAGGAAGAATATGGTTATGTCTTGATTATATGCTAAACCAAGTGTGCATTATTCATGAGTTTTCTGTGAAAGGCGTGGGCAATTCCTGGAGATGAGGGTTCTTCCTCTTTCAAATCATATAGGTTAACTTCCGGATGTTGCCATGGCATCTGCAAACTGTCACGGCACTGGTAGGAGTGTCTCTTAGCATGCTAATATATTATAATTAGTATATAATGAGCAGTGAGGACCACCAGGGGTCACTGTTATCGCCATCTTGGTTTTGGCCAGCTTCTTTACTGCAACCTGTTTTATCAGCAAGGTCTTTATGACCTGTATCTCATGCTCACCTCCTATCTCATCCTGTGATGAAGAATGCTTTAACCCCCTGGGAATGCAGCCCAGTAGGTCTCAGCCTTATTTTACCCAGCCCCTGTTCAGATGGAGTTGCTTTGGTTCAAACACCTCTGACAGTATCAGTGTCCACATTAGAAATCCAAATAAGTAAACAAAAGTCACTGTTGACTAAGTGGGTTGCTAAGAAACAAGTCACTGTGCATCAGAATGGACACCTGAGAAATAAACAGCAACAGGAGAGACAAGATTCCTGATGAAAACAGATGCAACAAGGTAGTGAACCATCTAGGCAGCGGCAAACCTCCTCCACAACATGTCAAAATGCAGAGATTTAGAGTTTTTAAAGATAAGAAGGGGGATAAAATTCAATGTAGAAAAAAATAGTAAACTCCTTTAGTGATGTAAAAAATAGAGTAATATAAAGTACATATTTTACTAAGTGTCAAAATAAATGGCTAGATTGCTACATTAAACTTGTTAAGAATATTGAAACCCTAGTTTAAATAATTACATTAAAATGTTTTTAAACGACATGTCTGGTAGTACTAAACTAGTTGGGCTGGGTGCAGTGGCTCATGCCTGTAATCCCAACACTTTGGGAGACCAAGGTGGGCAGATCACTTGAGGTCAGGAGTTCGAGACCAGCCTGATCAACATGGTGAAATCACAACTCTACTAAAAATACAAAAATTAGCCAGTTGTGGTGGCAGGCACCTGTAATCCCAGATACTAGGGAGGCTGAGACAGGAGACTTGCTTGAACCCAGGAGTTGAAGGCTGCAGTGAGCCGAGATCGCACCATTGTACTCAACCCAGGTGACAATGTGAGACTGTCTCAAAAAATAAAAACTATCTGAGAAACATAATTACATTTAACCTTTGAGATATGTGATGGTCATCCATTATACAGAAAACAATGTCTGAAAGAGTTTTAAGTAATTTCGAGACGGCCCTATAATCACTGACTTTCTCCTTCCACCACTGAAATGCAAATCTCAAAAGCTCCTATTGTTCCTCCACCTGAAGAATCGTTGCTATTGTAGAATGTTAGTAAAGAAATGGGAATAAAAGCAGCTCCAAGCTTTTCAATTTGCAATTTTCAACTGAGGGTCATTGTAATTACATATTTGATACTTTTTCAAATTTTCCTTAGGAATACTTTGTTTTTATCTTTCTTTTTATGACATGTTTCTCCTACTCTATTGCATCTCTTGAAGGTGGAAAGTGGTTATGTCTAATTCATCATTTTATCATACATTGCTCCTAGGATAAAATTGCAGTTCTTCAACTTTGCTGTGGCTGTTTTTGTTGTTTAGAGGCAGCGTCTTTCTCTGTGCCCAGGCTGGAGTGCAGTGGGACAATTATAACTCACTGCAGCCTTGAACTCCTGGGCTTAAGTGATACTCTCTCCTCAGCCTCCCATGTACCTAGGACTGCAGGTGTGCACCTGGCTATTTTATTTTTACTTTTCTCTCTTTTTAAAAAAAATGTTTATTTTGTTTTTTCTCTCAGCAGAATCATTTATTTTATTTTATTTTATTTTGTAGGGACGGGGTCTTGCTATGTTGCCCAGGCTGGTCTCTAACTCCTGGTGTCAGTGATTCTTCTGCCGGGGCCTCTCAAAGCATTGGAATCACACTCGTGAGCACCCAGCCCTCATGCTGATTTCTTGATAACTGAATTCAGTTTATCCCTGGAAATCCCAGTTTCACCAAAGATTGAAAATGTGTTAGTGTTATTTTAATGGAATTCAGCCAGTTGTGTTGATAATTTTCCACGTATTTAGTTAAATTCAAGATTCAATTTCAGTAAGCTGATGATTCTTCCTACCCTCCTTCTCCTCCTATGATCTCTCTTTCTAAGAGGAGTTTGGAGTCCAGTTCCATAGTCTGGTCTCGTCCTGGGTAACTGTCCTTGCTCTGTCTAGTGGCGCTTCCTGGGCCCCACTGAGTTGTGTTTTTCCACGGGTTCCCTCATGCCTCCCTGACTCACTGCTGATGAATCCATGAGTGGAGCAGCTGGTGGTCTGTCCCCTCCTACAAATCAGTGTGTAGAGCCAGGCTCACGGGCACTGCTTCCTCGCCGACTCCGTGATGTGGTGGCTGATCCTCAAAGATGGAAGGCGGCTTCTCTCTCTTCTTCCTGGGTTAACCAGCTTATGATCTTGGATAAAAAGTGTCCTGGGTCTATATGACACCAGTTCCCCAGCAATATGCTAATTCTCAATTCTTAGTCATCTTCTGTGTCTCCAGTGAGGGCAATGAGAATTGTAATTGGCATACTTCATGCATGCTGAAGTGACAGAGAAGGAACGGGGGAGTCAGATGTGTGCTGGGCATTTTCAGGTCCTCTGTCTGTAAACATTGCATCATCATTTTTATTCTGTTGTGAGGTGATGTCCTCAGAATTTCAAACAAAGTGGAGGGAAGAGTTTCCTAACATTGAATCCATAAAACTTGCATGGAATTTGTAAGCCTTTTCTATCAAGAGCAAGCCACGGGAGGTAGGTCCCATGGCAGCCCCTATGGTTTCTTTATGGTTTCTATGAATTTTTGCACCTTTCCACCCTCAATCTGAGGTCCGGAAAAAGGCTTTTATGGCACTCTTGTATCACATGAGGAAGCTGGGTTTTTTAAAATACTTTTCATCTTACTAATGTTGTCGATTATAGTAAAATGTTCATGGTAAGTTCACCAAACCACTCTCTTGGTATTTAAAGTGTAGCACCAAGCGTTCTTTTCACAAGTTTTATAGGATGGTGGACCCTCTTCAGAGTGTTGGAAAAGTCCTGTTAAAGCTAAAATGCGACTTATTTGCTCTTGGCAGGTTTCTACCCTTCTCAAGAACCAGTGAGGAGTGCCAATATTTATGCTTTGTGAATTTATACTTTTTTTTTTCTGGAAAAAAATATCATATAGTCTTGGTTTTTCCAGAAAAAAATTATTCTAGAAAAAGTTATGTTCACAAATTCTGATCTGCTTCTCTCATTAACATTTATTAATCAAACAGCAAATGTTTCTCAAGAGCCTATTATATACCAGGCCTTTCTAAATTCTGGGCTATGATAGAGAACCAAAGACACAAAATATGTAAAAAGACACTAAAAAAGTTACACAATAAAAACATATACAAAACCAATAAGCTCCAAAGGTTTTAAGCAAGTAAGAGTTTACATATTAAGACAAACGAATCTTCATCTCATAGTCAATAATAATTGGAACCCAGACTATAAAATCTGATGATTTCACGGAATTATATAAAGATGGCCAAAAGAAATTTTACATTCATATAATATGCTAGTTGTTGCCAAGTTTATGGTACCATCTCTGCCTATCTTTATTTCTCAAGATCTTATAGGGTAATTGTGCATAACTCTCAGTTACCAACACCTTGCTTCATTTTCACTACAGAAAGTGGTAGAATTTTCCTCTTTATGTATAATATTTCCTAGTTAGACTAAATTTTGTATAAAAGTTCTATAAGAAAATCAGAGTGATCATTCTGTTCATCTATTTTGTGTATATTTCTACTATAGATCTTCTGGGCAATTCATTTTTTAATTCTTTTTACCAAACTGCCAGAATGAACAATTACTTGTTAATAATAAATAGCTATATTTAATCATTAAGTGCTGCCCTAAGTCTATTGTGAATTAATTCTTAATTTATAGCGTGACTCTCATATTTTTAAATTAACATCATACTCAGAAAATACACAGCAGGAAAATATAAAACACAATCAGATGCAGTTTCAGAAAAGCTTAGAGTTACTTTTTTGTCATTTATAGATGCCTATAGCTTATTAACAGTAATAAGGGGTTGGGTAAAGTTTAGTTTTTTTGAAAATCAGAAGAATGTGTTTTTCTATTACAAAGCTTCGTTACCAGTGGCAAATCCCACAAATCTGCAGCAAACTCTATCTGATCCTTGCCTCCTTGGAGTAAAGAATTCAGCTGAGGGGCTGAAGGAAGTTTAAGGCAGGGGGAAGAAATCAAGACCAGTTTCAAAGCAGGATTGAGAGTTTATTAAAAAGTTTCAGAGCAGGAATGAAAGGAAGTAAAGAGCACAGTTGGGAGAGGGCCAAGTGGGTGACTGGAGGGATCCTGGCATCTTATTTGGTCACTGGCTTGAGTTTTTTGTTTTTCTTTTGTTTTTTTTTTTTTAGAAATGTTTAATTTTATTGAATCTACCCTAAATGGATCATTATTCTCAACATAGTGTAGATTTACATAACTAAGTGCTTCCCATGACATGTTAAAGTAGGAAGAGACCAGAGGATCATCTAATCTCCATGCCACACTGTTTTTTTTTTTTTTTTTTTTGAGATGGAGTCTCACACTGTTGCTGGGGCTGGAGTGCAGTAGCATGATCTCGGCTCTCTGCAACCTCCACCTCCCAGGTTCTAGTGATTTTCCTGCCTCGCAAGTCACTGGGATTACAGGCACCTGCCACGACACCCAGCTAAATTTTTGTATTTTTAGTAGAGACAGGGTTTCACTATGTTGGTCAGGCTGGTTTCAAATGCCTGACCTTCTGATCCACCTGCTTCAGCCTCCTAAAGTGCTGGGATTACAGGCGTGAGCCACCGCGCCAGGCTAGATTTGGGGTTTTATACGTTGGTGTGATTTCTTGAGTTCCGCTCCCCTGATTCTTCCCTTAGGGTGGGCTGTCTGCATGGGTGGTGACTGCTAGCACCTGGGAGGGGCCACGTGCTCAGTGTGTTTACTGAAGTTGTGCACATGCTCACTTGAGGCATTATTTTTTAATTATTTAAAAATCTCTTCTTCTGAAAAAAAATAAGGGGGGGATAAATGCACAGAACCTGCAGGTTTGTTACATAGGTATACGTGTGCCATGGTAGTTTGCTGCACCTTCTGACCCACCCTCTAAGTTCCCTCCCCTCACTCTCCACCCCCAATAGGCCTTGGTGTGTGTTGTTCCTACTTGAGGCAGTTTTCATTTACTAGTTGACCATTCCTAGAGGAAGGTCATATAACAGCTAAACTCCACTATTTTGCATCTTGGTGCCATGTTTGTGCCCACTCGCCCAACTCTGGAGAGCTTATTGGAAGCTGCTGACCACCAGCTTCAGGCATTTTCCATCTACTGGGAGACGGCCTTTCCCTTGGCTGGCAGCAACCAATTGTTACTTTACAGAGAGAGTTTAATAACCACTGCACCATCATTTGATGGCTACCTGACATTCCTGGGGGTTCCCTCTCCTGCCCTGCCCATGTCTGCCTAACCACCTACTCTAACAGCTTCAAAGAATGAGGAAACATGAGCCAAAATAATCTTGTCATTCTTCTTTGATTCATATTCTTTATTATGTATCTAAATAATAATCTATGTTTCCCAGGGAGTTATACAAACCCTGAATTCTAGAACAGAATAAATATATTTCTACATATTCCAAAGATTTCATTAAAGCATCCACTCCATGTCTGAACAACTCTCTTAATATCTGAGTGTCTGTCTGATCTTTTTTATTTACTGGTGAATGGAGCTTGTCTGGTATTATCCTAGCAATTCCTCTGTGTACTTTATCAACCTTTATGGTTCAACATGACAAGGAAAGGGGAGAGTTAATAATATTAAAAAAGAAAAAACCCAGAAGCAATTAGTCTCAGATTTGCCTTATAGAAATTCTGCATTATTATGTGTAATTTTTATTAAGCATGTGTAGATCAATGAGGTGTCATGAATCTTAATGATCTTAGTAGAAAACAATAGCCACTCAGTAGCTGCTTATACTGTCACTTCTAAAGGTAGATTTATGGAAAGTGTTGTTGAATGTGGCAGAGCGACCCCCGAACTGCATTATAGAGAAAGAAAATGGCTGCTTTCAAAAGCAAGACTTCAGTGCTCACCTTTGCAAATAAAAGCACTAGATTCAACCAGTTCAAACATTACAAGAGGCCAGTGTACATTTTCCTTTAGCTAACTTAAGTTTCATGAGTCAAGAAAACAATGTTACTTAGGAAGTCTTTTCTTAACATTGACTCTAGAGAAGGTGTCATTTGCATAAATGTTTTCCGTGGCATATATTAAAATTGTCCCTTATGACAATTTGCTGCCCCAGAGATATAAATCATTGAAAGCTGTTGTTTTCTCCATAATCATGTGATTTAACAGGCTTAATTCTTTATCTAGGAAGAGATTTATGCTTCTTAAAATAAGGACATGCATATGTCATATCTATAAAATTGTCAACACAAATTATTTCTGAATGTAAATAGCGAGTGTATATTTCTGATTTTTGCCACCTCCATTATCTTCTAAAATTGCAATTGGAAGCAACTCCCTTATTGTTCATTTTTTTGTATGACTAAAACTGAGTGAAATTCAATTATCACAAAAATAGTGTGTTTTGATTTTGTGTGTCCTGGTACTTTTGAAATTTGGAGTGTGGCCCTATCACTCCCAAGCCATTGCGTGGTCTAAATCCATTGTCTCGGTAGGCTCACACAATGGCGAAATGTTTTCATGAATGCATAATGAGCCACATGCCCCAGCTGAGCACTCAGAAACAGCAGAACAAAATTAAACTTAGGTTTTTGCTCATCTCTTGCCAAACTTTATCTCCTCCATTTTGTTTGGTTTCCTTTGAGATTCAGTGACAGAGTAGATATATCACCTGTTGCCAGAGAGAACAGGCCCCCCACCACCTTCCTAAGCTTACATCATGTTTAAGAACATGTGTTGTGGAAGAAACACTAACGAGTTGAATTTCACAATAATTTTAACAGGTATTTCTCTGTTACGCTCACACACATTATTTATAACTAGTGATTGACAGAGGCTTATTATGTGAATAATTGATTTTGGTTTGGCTGCTGCATTTCTGATATTGCCACTGGCTATTTGTGTGTAGTTTATTCCATAAATTGTATAGTGATAGAAATCTATGAAAGGAATGGGCTGTGTTATCTCCACATGTTCAAATCATAATATTTATACTTACGAATTTAAGTTTGATATTTTTCAAAATTGACCTTGTTAAGTCCTTCTCAGATAAGCTCCTTGATTTGTTTTTATTTTTTTTCTTGAATGTATTTCATTCATCTCAGAGCTGGGGAAAATGACCTCTGAAAATCTAGAAGACCGATGTCACTGACGGCTAAATGATGATCACTACTGAATTAACACAAATCCTTAAGAAATAACGTGTGGATTACAACTTTAGTGGTAGAAGTAATTTTTATGGTGTTGAAGAAAGATTAACCAATTCAGTTTATATGTGTTCCATGCCACAGCTCCCATGAGAAATAAGTTAGCTCTCTCTTTCTACAAAGACATGACTGTACCTGAGTAGCATAAATGAGAAACTGCTAATAACATTTTGGCCCTGACTACCAAGTGTACATCTTTTGTCTTAATTCGTTTTGCTTGTTACATGTGGCTATAAAACTCTGACATTTGGCAAATTGATGGAAATAAACTCAAAGTACCTTATACTGTTTCCCAGAACATTTACAGAGAATACTATACATCTTTTTGAGAATGTGACATTTCTTCCACGTGATCAGGAAGAAGACAAAATTATTTATTCAACAAGTATTTATTGATAACCTATGCTATGGGCAGTGGATACAAAAATAAAAATAGGACATGATTCCTGCCTGCAGAAAGTGTCAAGCCCTGTCATGGAGACAGACACAAAGGACATAATAAAATATGCTAAGGACATTGTTAGACCAGGTGTCCAGGGTTTCATGAGAGCAGAGAAAAGAAGAGAATCCAACTCATAACAAGGAATGGAGGCTACAGGGAAATTTTCTGAAAGTGATGCCAGAGCAACGCCCATAGAGAAAGGAAGAGTAGGTGTTGTCTACATCAGAATCAGAGGGTTAGCATATTAATAACAGGAGACAGCTTACATGAAGCCCTGTGGTAGGCAGGGCATGCCGCAGTCTGTGCAGGAAACGCAAGTGGGAAAGTCCTTTACAGATGCAGTCAGGAGCAGCCACCAGGTCGCTGAGATCCTGTGGCATCCTGCTAAGGCAGTGGCTCTTAACTTAAACCCAGAAACATTTGGTTTTACTTGCATTTAACTTTGATGGTGACATGGTTAGATTCATATTTTAGGTAAATTTCTAGAAACAGATTCCAACTGTTTCTGTAGATACTGTCCTGTAGAACCCCAAACAAAGATGAGGGCCTGAAATTGGGTACTACTGGAAGGCCAGGTATGTTCAAACTGGAGGTTTCATCTTCCCTTTTCTTTGTCACCACATCTACAGTAAAGGAACAGGCAACATGGTGCTAGTAGATTTCTGCATGTTAAAAGATATAGAGTGGGGGTGACCAGATTTTGCACAGTATGCAAATGGCACACCTGGTCTGACCAATCTTTCGTGCCCTATGCAAATTAAACACCACCTCCTCAAGCTCATCTATAAAACCTCCTGCACTTCACCATGGAAGCAGCAACCTATCTTCTCTGGGACCCCTCTTTGTGCAGAGAGCTCTTCTCTTTCTTTCACCTATTAAACTTCTGCTCCTAACCTCCCTCTGGTGTGTCTGCATCATAGTTTGCCATGGCTGTAAGAAAATGAAGTGTCAGGTATTACCCTAGACAGTGACATTGCTTCAATATGCTTCATTTTCTTTTATCATTTTATTTTTTAACCTCTTCTGTTCTCATGAAAACACAATCATCATAGATATCTTCATGAGATGAACAGTTTTCCCAAAACCACTGATTGAAGAGATTGTCTTTTCAGCATTGTGTGTTCTTGGCCTATTTGTCAAAAATCAATTGCCTATAAATGCATGGGTTTATCTATGGGCTTTCTGTCATGTTCCTTTGGTCGATGTGTTGTTATGTGAGTACCATTCTGTTTGGATTATAAGTGCTTTGTAATATATCTTGAAGTCGGGTATTCTGATGCCTCCAGCTTTATTCTTTTATTGGCGGGGGGGACAGAAAGTATAATTTATTGGTTAGTATGAAGAGGGGGCAGCACAGTGGAAGCCCTCATGAGTGCAGGGCCTGCCACTTGTCCAGACGGCCACGACTGGGGATGTACTTGACCCCACAGCTATCTGGGAGGAGCTGCTTCTCAGCCACCATGTCTTCAAATTCATCAGCATTGAACTTGGTGAAGCCCCACTTCTTTGAGCTGTGGATCTTCTGGCACCCAGAGAACTTGAACTTGGCCCTGCACAGGGCCTCAATCACATGCTCCTTGTTCTGCCGCTTGGTGTGGATGGACATGATCACTTGGCCAATGCGGACCCTGGCCACAGTGCCCTGTGGCTTTCCAAAGGCACCTTGCATGCCTGTTTGAGCCTACATTGGGGTAGTGCAAGGTCAGACATCTGAAAGGCCTGTCTCCAAGGTCGCTTAGAGCAACCCATTCAAGAAACAGGCTGCATTACACTACCAAGGAAGCTGCTGTCTGCAGCCACTGCACACTGGGCCCCCTGAGGAAAGGAGCTCAGTCAGCTTAATTGGCTGCAGCAGGTTTGTTCCTTTTACTTAAGAATTTTTGTGGCTATTTGGGGTCTTTTGTGGTTTCATGCAAATTTAAGAATTTTTTTTTTTCATTTCTGTGAAAAATAACATTAGAATTTTAATAGGAGCTGCACTGAATCTGTAGATCACTCTGATGAGTATGGACATTTTAACAATATTAATTCTTCTAAGCAATGAACAAAACATCCCTTTTAATTTATTTGTGTGTTTTTTTCAATTTTTTTCATCAGTTTTATAGTTTTCTGTATACAAGTCTTTTACCATTTTAAATTTACACCTAAGTATTTAATTTGTTGTTGCTGTTGTAAATAGGATTATTTTCTTTATTCCTTTTCCAGATAGCTTTTTATTAGTGTACAAAAATGCTACCAGTTTTATATATTGATTTTGTATCCTGTGACTTTACTGATTTAATTTATCAATTCTGTCAGTGTTTGGTGGAGTCTTTACAGTTTTCTCTATATAAGATTATGTTGTCAGCAAACAGAGAATTTCACCTTTTACTTTCCTATTGGGTGACTTTCATTATTTCTTTTGTCTAATTGCTTCAGCTCAGACTTCCAGAACTATGTAGAAAAGTACTGAAAGTGGGCATCCTTGTCTTCTCCCTGATCCCAGAGAAAAGCTTTCAACTTGTCACCATTGAGTATGATGTTAGCTACGGCTTTGTCATTTACGGCTTTTATTGTGTTGAGTTACAATCCCTCTATACTTATTCTGTTGAGAGTTTTTATCATGAAAGGGTGTTAAATTGTGTCAAATGCTTTTTCTCTTTTCCTGCTTCTATCACAGTGATTGATCACAAATCCTGGCTTCTGGCTTAGTGTTTATAGGTAAGTAGGCAGTAAAGATAATTATCACAGTATTTAAAGTCAAGAAAGAAACAATTTCGACTGAATATCAAGATATAGTGTATGTCTGTGTGTGTGCATGCATGTGTTATGGGTGTTTGTTTGTTGCGTTAGCTGCAAAAATGCTCCATCTGTCCACTTTCAAATAGCAATCTGTCAGATTGCATATTCCAAGAGGGTCACAGCAACAGCTCTTACTCTGCACGCTATTTTGCAATGTGATATTGCCACTCTGCCTTCTGAATCTATACAAATCCTGCAAATCCTGTGATCAACAGAAATAAGATGGAAGTGACACTGTCCAGGAGTTTTCCTTTAGAGAAATTGGAGGCTTCTTTGTGTTCCTGCCTCACATACACACTTCTTGTTTTCTCTTAAATTCACCAATAGTGCTACAATAAGCACACACATCACAGAAAAGACACGTGTAAGCACTTGGATCATAGCCCCAGCTGACTCTCAGCCGACAGAAAATACTGACTGGTATCCATGTTGGTGAAACACCTTGGACATGCAGGCTTTCCCACGTGATACGGGTCCAACCACCTCTGACTTCAGATGCATGAGTGACCTTAAGCAAGGACTGCCTAGCTCATTCCCGTCTACCCACTCAGCTAGGAGTGATGATAAATCATCGTCTTAAGTCACCAAGTTTTGGCATTGTTTCCTCGACAACAATAAACCAGAACACCCGCTGAAAAGGCCATCTGACATGTTTGGAACATTTTCCCTAAATTTGGATAGATCTCCACATTCTAAATAATGCCTTTTCAAAGTAGACTCTAGAAATATACATTTTTCAGTTTGCTTGTGGTTAGCGTACAGGCCTGTGAAAGGTTCTTACGCGCCTACAGACCCCACACAGAGGTGAGCCCTTTTAGAACAAAGGCTCTGTGTGGACAATCTCCTCTATTGTAGGAGTGGCAGCTGGGGACATGGGGAATATTTCAAAGCAGGTTCCTAATGCCGTATTGTTGTGGATTGACAACGGTGTGCAAGTTGAGCCTCCTCAACGGGATGCAGCAGGAGGCCAGGCTGGGGTATGGCTTGGAGCATGTTCCCTGCAATCTTACCTTTGAATATATTTCCTTGGCCATGCTCATAATTCTGTGTATGACTTAATAACCTTTAATGAACATATCATCTACTTTAATGATGTAGAGTGAATTCCATTTCTTTTGAAAGTTAAGAAACCTAACTTCTATAGAAAACATGATGCATGCATGACCCCCAGTTTTGGTACCTGAAGTGAGCAAATCCAGGGCAAGGCTTTTCCTGGTCATGGACAGCACAGTCAACAGAAACTCTGATGAAAGAGACCTGCAGATTAAGCATAATATGAGGAATAAACTTAATAAAAGTGAATTGTATTGGAGGTTTTACTAAATAAGTAGATTTTAGCTGTTTTTGTTGTGCACAATGAAAGTAACTATGTGAGATGATAAATACGTTAATCTGTTTCACTGCAGTCATGACTTAACGTTTGATGATATTCCATGACATTATGTTCTAAACATCAAGCATACACAATAAAGTTTATTTAATTTTTTTTTTCTTTTAAATAGGAAGATACAGCCTGAGGAGCCAGGTGCAGTGGCTCGCTCCTGTAATCCCAGCATTTTGAGAGCCGAGGCAGAAGGATCACTTGAGCCCAGGAGTTCGAGACCAGTCTGGGCAACATAGTGTGACCTCAATCTTTACAAAAAATTTTAAAAAAATAGCTGATGATGACGCATGCCTGGAGTTGCAGCTACTCCGGAGGCTAAAGTGGGAGGATTGCTTGAGCCTGGGAGGTAGATGCTGCAATGAGCTATGATTGTGCCACCGCACTCCAGCCTGAGTGACAGAGAGAGACCTTGTCTCCAAAAACACAAAAAGATAAATCTAGGGCTGAGCATGGTGGCTCATGCCTGTAATCCCAGCACTTCGGGAGGCCAAGGCGGGCGGATCATGAGGTCAGGAATGCAAGACCAGCCTGGCCAATATGGTGAAACCCTGTTTCTATTAAAAAAAAAAAAAGACACAGTTTGTTACCTTTTTTATGCAACACCTGGACTTCTCCCATTGGTTCCCAAAATATGCTGTCAAATGGCTGGCTCAGCCTAGCTCACCACAGCTCTCCAAGCACTACTTACTGGACCAGCAGCATTAGAAACAAGTTCACCTCGAAATTTGTTAAGAATGCAAATTTTCAAGTCTCACTCTGGACTTCCTGAGACTCTTAAACTGTGTTCCAACAATTTTTTGTTTAAATAAGCCCACCAGGTAATTTTGATGCATGTGTAAGTTGAAGAATCCTATTAGGGGCTGGGCACTGTGGCTCTGCAATCTCAGCACTTTGGGAGGCTGAGGCGGGTGGATCACAAGGTCAGGAGTTCAAGACCAGCCTGGCCAAGATGGTGAAACCCCATCCCTACTAAAAATACAAAAATTAGCCAGCCGTGGTGGTGGGCAGCTGTAATCCCAGCTACTAGGGAGGCCGAGGCAGAAAACTGCTTTAACCCGGGAGGCAGAGCTCGCAGTGAGCCGAGGTCATACCACTACTCCAGCCTGGGTAACAGAGAGACTCCATCTCAAAAAGGAAAAAACAAACAAACAAACAAACAAACAAACAAACAAAAAATAAGAACCCTATTTTGCAAGGACTTCCTATTGGCCTCCTATAAAAAAGTGTTGATTCTGGTATGGTTCAGTTTGTCAAAATCCATACTGAATGAAGTACATTCTTCATCTGGAGTCTAATAAACTCAGTAATCACATTTCCTCTGAGATCATTGACTGTATTTCAGCAACCTAATTTGCAATCTTCTAACTCCCTATCAAATAAATTAACCAGCTTAAATGTACTCTTAGGAATTCTTCACCCCAGCCCCCCTTGGGATTCCCTTTTTTATAACAGTAACTCTACTGTCAATTTCAGGGATGTTGGCTCAAAGTATGTCTTAGATGCTGCTTTTTGAATCTTGGTGAATTTTTGAGCTTTCCTTTTACACTTAATAGTCCATTAATGGTTCTGTTTAATAGCAAAGCCTGCTTAGTCATGTTACAAGTAATCACAATTTTTATTCTGTAAGATTTCCTTTTCACCACAGACTGAAGATAAAACAGATTCATATGCTCTTCCTGCACAAAGTTGTATCATCTTTAAATGTTTCCTGCTTTTCCAGTCAACACTTCATACGCTTTGCTCCTCCACCCTCAAGCTATGCTGATATCCCAAGGTTCAAACATCTCATAAGTACATGAGGTCTGGTGATGTTCACATTAAAGTGTTCCGAAAGTTCTTTGCAAACTACAGAGTTTTACATAAGACGCAGAACCATCGGTAAGATTCAAGGTTTTAATACTGGCAAAAATACTCTTCTAATTTGAAAAAAGTTATTCAGTATGATATTTTCAGACATAAAATATATTAGACATATATTAAGCCCTCTCCCCCAAAGCACAGCAATTTTCAATATCTGAATTCAAAGGAATCTCTAATAACAAAGATGTCAGGCACTGTGGCTGGTGGTGGGTGAGGTCATTTTGATCACATATGTCTATTACCCCAGTAAAGCAACTGTTTGCCTTACTAAAATGACTGCTGTCCCTAATGTTATTAGTAAGTTATAGTAGATGAATGTGCCCTTTCATGTCAGGCAGATTTGGCTTTAAAATCTGGCTTTGCTCCTCCTTACTCCTGTGTGCTCCTCAAATCACACAGGAGCACACCGCAACTTTTCTGTACACAAGTTCTGCTCTGTTTAAACTGAGGACTCCTTATTTAAAAACAGGAGGCAATTGTGATCAAAGCCTGGCAAACACAATGCAGCAAACATTCCTCCTCCCTGCCTCCATAGGAAATTGCTCAGCATCTCTGTTCCAGAGGATACCAGGGTTCAGCCTCTCCTCAAGAACGTGACAATCGAAATTGATTCCTCCCATGTCTGCTTACACCAAAAATCAATGTCAGTGACATCAGACAGCTCGTCCCAGACAGTTTCTCCTCTCTGAATCCTCTTACTTGTTGTCACTATTATTCTTTCCTGTCTTATCATTAATAAGAGGATTGGTTATTTATTCCTTAGTATGCTTTTAGTTGTAAGACATGAGCCCTACTCAAATTTAAGGAAAAATAAATTTGGCCGGGCACTGTGGCTTATGCCTGTAATCTTAGCACTTTGGGAGGCCAAGGAGGGTGGATTACCTGAAGTTGGGAGTTTGAGACCAGCCTGACAGACATGGAGAAATCTCTTCTCTACGAAAAATATAAAATTAGCCAGGTGTAGTGACCCATGCCTATAATCCCAGCTTACTCAGGAGGCTGAAACAGGAGAATCGCTTGAACCTGGGAGGTGGAGGTTGCAGTGAGCCAAGATCACACCACTGCACTCCAGCCTGGGCAATAAGAGCAAAACTCTGTCCCTCTTGCAAAAAAAAAAGAAAAAAAAAAATTACCGTATGTTTTTTCCATATTGCCCTGAGCAGTCTCCTATGTACACTGTATCAGCTAGGAACTTAAGCAGAGAGGATCATCTTTCTTTTTTTAATGTTTAAAAAAAATTTAACTTGTATGAGTACATAGTAGGTGTATCTATTTATGGGGTACATGAGATATTTTGACACAGGTATACAACTTATAATAATCATATCAGGGTAAAGGGGGCATCCATCAGCTCAAGCATTAAGCATTTCTTTGGTTATGAATGTTCTGATTATACTCTTTTAATCATTTAAAAATGTACAATAAATTATTGTTTAATCACTGTAGTCACCTGTTGTGCACTCAATACTAGAACTTACTTATTCTGTCTAACTCTATGTTTATACCCATTAACCATTCCCTCCACGGTTCAAGTGAAGTGAAAGCTGTGCCTTCTTGCTTCAAGATGCCCACATAACCTTTGTATGGTCTACCTCTGTGTCCAACTTCTAAGACAGACGCTCCCTAGGAGACCTGAAGGGATGTGATCAAACACATGCAAACTACAGAGGCTGAAAGTGAAAAAAGGTGGTTTTTCAGAGGAAAATCCTCATTGTTAACAGAAAAAGAGGGAATGACGGATGAACAGGCAAAACCAGCAGCTGTCCAGTGTACTGTGAATTATAACTTTTACCTGGGCTGATAAATAAATAATGGCTGGAGTCATTATGACTGACAGCATTCTTGTTCTGCAGACACTATAAATCTAGATAAAATAAGCAATTCTCTGCCAAGATGATAGAAGAATCCATCTTCCCTCACTTCACCAACACAGTGAGAATAGTGGCCTGTGAATTCTCGATTTTTCTGGCTGCATCATGAAGAGTATTTACCGAAACCATCAATGATGATGTACAAAAACAGTAGGAAAATGTGGGATAGGGAAATCACCGCAGGATGATCCTCTTTGCCCCAGATATGATCAGTGTTCCTGCTGCAAAAGTGTCTTTTTCATTAACCCTTTAAAGAGGTTCTTCTTAATATTGTGGATGATTGAAACTTTAATGTTTTTTCATTATTTAACTCACAAAAAATGTGAATATAATCTCTGGAGGAGAAGGCATTGGCCAAATATTATACTAAGAAGTGTAGCTAATTGATTCTGTAACTTGGCCATGAACAACATATGGGATTAAGTGACATAATTCAAATAGAAGACTTTCCTTAGTTCTAGAAAACAGAAGGAACTTGAGTATGAATGCTCTGCCTGCTGCATAAACTATTTTTGATACATGGGAACAATGGAAAAATTGAGAGTTCTCTCGACTTTATCCCCAGTTTTTATAAAATGACATTAAACCACAAAAAGCTATCTAAAAAATTTTGTTGTCTCATTGCCAGATGAACAATTAAATGTTCCTATCTATTGATAATGTCAAAGAGAAGATGAATGTAAGCAAGAGTGTCAGTGGTAGCAGAATCTGTATCAACTATATATTATGAGAGTAGCTGCATTTCACCAATATTCCAGCCATGCCACTTTTTTTTTCTCTTTTGAGATGGAGTCTTGCTCTGTTGCCCAGGCTGGAGGGCAGTGGTACTATCTCGGCTCACTGCAATCTCTGTCTCCCAGGTTCAAGCGATTCTCCTGACTCAACCTCTCCCAGTAGCTGGGATTACAGGCATCCACCACCACGCCCAGCTAATTTTTGTATTTTGGTAAAGATGGGATTTTGCCATGTTGGCCAGGCTGGTCTCGAACTCCTGACCTCAAGTGATCCACCCACCTTGGCCTTCCATAGTGCAGGGATTGCAGGCCTGAGCAGCCACACCCAGCCCCAAGCCATGTTTTTATCCCCCACTCTGCATGTCACTGCACTTTTGGCTTCTCACAGGCCTGAATCTACTTTATTATGACCAAGGGAGAGGGTAGATTCTAAGAGATTAACTTGTAAGACCAGATGGCAATAGTTTTGTCAGCAAACACAGGTCAATGTTATCTAGAAAGATTTGCTTCTCTTCCCTACACACCCTAACAAAAGTCATTTATAACTACCCTTTGTATACAAGGGTCCCTGACATGAAAATTCCAGGTTACTTAACAGTAGGTTACCAAGTTTCACTTGGCTTGATCACTCCACAGAGCATATGAAAAACATGTTACAGCCCAAGGGATCCAAGATTGCTGAATAGGAACAGCTCTGGAGTGCAGTCCCCAGCGAGAACAATGCAGATGGTGAGTGATCACCACATTTCCAAACGCGTTATTACTGCCCAGAGACTAGGAGATTCCCGGGCTGAAAAGCACCACGAGTTTCCAGCATGGCTGTTTCAGCCGGTGCAGCAGGTCTCTGCACAAAAACTCACATAAATCTGGGTGCCATTTCAACTGGCGCCTGGAATGCCTGGGAGACAGAGCTGCCCATTGAACTGAAAAAAAGGAGGCTGAAACAGGGGAGCCAGGTGATCTGGCTCAGTGGGTCCCACCCCTACAAAGACCAGCAATCTGAAACACTGGATTGAGAGTTTTGCAGAAAGTGCAGTTGGACTCAGGATGGTCCAGCTCTGTTGGGGGGAAGGGCATCTGCCATTATTGAAGCAGTCACTACTACTGAGGCAGTCCACCATTACTGAGGCAGTCTGCCATTACTGAGGCAGACTGCCATTACCAAGGCAGTTCTAACTATGCCCCTATAAACAAAACTACAAGGAAGTTCACACAGCGGCTGGGCAGAGCCCGCAGCAGCTCAGCAACACCTCTGCTGGCAGACTGTGATTATACCTCCTTGCTGGGCAGGGCATCTCTGTAAGAAGGCAGCAGCACATCAAGAACTTATAAATAAAGCCCCACCTTCCCAGGACAGAGCACCTGAGAAAAACGTAGTTATGAGTTCAGCTGTAGCAGACTTAAATGTACCTGCCCAGCAGCTCTAAATGGAACAACAGAGCTCATAGCTCAGCACTTGAACACCTATTAGGGAAAGACTGTCTCCTCAAGTAGCTCTTCAACCCCCCATACATCCAAAGAGACACCTCATAAAGGAGAGCTCAGACTGACATCTGGCGAGTAACCTTCTGGGAATAAGATAACAGAAGAAGAAACTGGCATTAACCCTTACTGTTCTACAGCCACCGCAGGTGATCCCCAGGCAAGCAGGGTCTGGAGATCCAGCAGTCCTACAGCAGAGGAGCCTGACAGTTAGAAGGAAAACTGAAAAATAGAAATAACTTAATCAGTAACAAGAAGGATGTCCACTCAGAGACCCCATCCTAAAGTCACCAACTACAAAGACCACAGGTAGATAAATCCACAAAGATGAGAAGAAACCAATGCAAAAAGGATGAAAACATCCAAAACCAGAATGCCTTTCCTCCTCCAAGGGATCACAATTCCTCACCAGCAAGGGAACAAAGCTGGATGGAGAATGAGTCTGATGAATTGACAGAAACAGGTTGCAGAAAGTGGGTAATAACAAACTTCTCTGAGCTAAAGAACATGTTCTAACCCAATGCAAAGAAACTAAGAACCTTAAAAGGAGATTTGATGAAATGCTAAGGAGAATAAACAGCTTAGGGAAGAATATAAATGAATTGATGGAGCTGAAAAACACAACATGAGAACTTCGTAAAGCATAAACAAGTTTCAATAGCTGAATTGACCAAACAGAAGAAAGGATATCAGAGATTGAAGATCAATTCAATGAAATAAAACAAGAAGACAAGATTAGAGAAAAAGAGTGAAAAGAAATGAAGAAAGCCTACAAGAAATATGGGATTATGTGAAAATACCTAATCTACATTTGATAGGGGTACCTGAATGTGACAGAGAGAATAAATGGAAAACACTCTTCAGGATGTTATCCAGGAGAACTTTCCCAACTTAACAAGACAGGCCAATATTCATGTCCAGGAAATGCAGAGAACACCACAAAGATATTCCTTAAGAAGAGAAACCCCAAGGCACATAATTCTCAGATTCACCAGGGTCGAAATGAAGGAAAAAATGCTAAGGGCAGCCAGAGAGAAAGGTCGGATTACCCACAAAGGGAAGCCCATCAGACTCACAGCAGATCTCTCAGCAGAAACCCTACAAGCCAGAAGAGAGTGGGGGCCAATATTCAACATCCTTAAAGAAAAGAACTTTCAACCTAGAATTTCATATCCAGTCACACTAAGCTTCATAAGCAAAGGAGAAACAAAATCCTTTGTGAACAAGCAACTGCTGAGAGATTCTGTCACCACCAGGCCTGCCTCACAAGAGCTTCTGAAAAAAGCACCAAACATAGAAAGGAACAACCAGCATCAAGCACTCCAAAAACATACCAAATGGTAAAGAGCAAAGACAAAATTAACAAACTGCATCAATTAATGGGCAAAATAACCAGCTAGCATCAAAATGGCAGGATCAAATTCACATATAACGATATTAACCCTAAATGTAAATGGGCTAAATGCCCCAATCAAAAGACACAGACTGGCAAATTGGATAAAAAGTCAAAATCCACTGGTGTGCTGTATCCAGGAAACCCATCTCACATGCAAGGACACACATAGGCTCAAAATAAAGGAATGGAGGAAGATTTACCAAGAAAATGGGGGAGCAAAAAAAAAAAGCAGGAGTTGCAATCCTAGTGTCTGATAAAATAGACTTTGAACTGAAAAAGATCAAAAGAGACATAGAAGGGCATTACATAATGGTTAAAGGATCAATGCAACAAGAAGACCTAACAATCCCAAATATATACACATTTAACACAGGAGCACCCAGATACACAAAGCAAGTTTTTAAAGACCTACAAAGAGACTTAGACTCCCATACAATAATGGTGGAAGAATTTAACACTCCACTGTCAATATTAGGCAGATAATTGAGAGAGAATATTAACAAGAATATCCAGGACTTGAACTCAGATGTGGACCAAGCAAACCTAATAGACATCTATGCAACTTTCCACACCAAATTCACAGAATATACATTCTTCTCAGCACCACATCACACCTACTCTAAAATTGACCATATAATTGGAAGTAAGTCACTCCTCAGCAAATGCAAAAGAATAGAAATCATAACAAACAGTCTCTCAGACCACAGTGCAATCAAATAAAAAATCAGGATTAAGAAACTAACTCAGAACCACAAAACTTCATGGAAACTGAAAAACTGGCTCTTGAATGTTGACTGGATAAACAATGAAAGGAAGACAGAAATAAAGATTTTCTTTGAAACTGGCGAGAATGAAGACACAATGTACCAGAATCTCTAGGACACACTTAAATCAGTGTCTAGAGGAAAATTTATAGCAATAAATGCCCACATGAGAAGCAAGGAAAGATCTAAAATCGACACCCTATCATCAAAATTGAAAGAGCTAGAGGAGCAACAAAGAACAACACTGAAAAGCTAGCAGAAGACAAGAAATAACTAAGATCAGAGAAGAACTGAAGGAGATAGAGACAAAAAAAACCCTTCAAAAAAATCAATAAATCCAAGAGCTGGGTTTTTTTAAAAGATCAACAAAATAGACAGACCACTAGCCAGATTAATAAAAAAGAAAAGAGAGAAGAATCAAATAGATGCAATAAAAAAATAAATAAATAAAGGGGATATCACCACCAGTTCTACAGAAATACAAACTACCGTCAGAGATTACTACAAAAAAAGTCTGTGCACATAAACCCGTAAACCTGGAAGAAATGGATAAATTCTTGGACACTTGCACCCTCCAAAGCCTAAACCAGGAAGAAGTTGAAACCCTGAAAAGATCAACAACCAGGGCTGAAGTTGAGGTTGCAATTAATAGCCTATCAACAAAAAAAGCCCAGATCCAGATGGGTTCATAGCCAAATTCTACCAGATATACAAAGAGGATCTGGTATCACTCCTTCTGAAACTATTCCAAACAATCCAAAAAGAAGGAATCCTTCCCAAATCATTTTATGAAACCAACATCATTCTGATACCAAAACCTGGTACAGACTCAACAAAAAAAGGAAACTTCAGGCCAATATCCATGATGAACATCTATGCAAAAATCTTCAATAAAATACTGGCAAACCAACTGCAACAGCACATCAAAAAGCTTAATCATCACAATCAAGTAGGCTTCATCCCAGGGATCCAAGGCTGCTTCAACATATTCAAGTCTATAAAAGTAATCCACCAAATAAACAGAACCAAAGACAAAAACCACATGATTGTCTCACTAGATGCAGAAACAGCCTTTGACAAAATTCAGTAGCTCTTTATGCTAAAAACTCTCAATAAACTACGTATTGACAGAACGTATCTCAAAATAATAATAGCTATTTATGACAAACCCACAGCCAATATCATACTGAATGGACAAAAACTGGAAGCATTCCCCTTGAAATATGGCACTAGACAAGGATGCCCCTCTCTCACCACTCCTATTCAATATAGTATTGGAAGTTCTAGCCAGAGCAATCAGACAAAAAAAAAAAAAAAAAAAAAAAAGGGATATTCAGTTAGGAAAGGAGGAAGTCAAATTGTCTCTATTTGGAGATGACATGATTGTATATTTAGAAGACCCCATTGTCTCAGCCCAAAATCTCCTTAAACTGATAAGCAACTTAAGCAAAGTCTCAGGATACAAAATCATGTGCAGAAATCACAAGCACTCCTATACACAAATAACACACTTAAAGAGAGCCAAATCAAAAACAAACTGCCATTCACAATTGCTACAAAGAGAATACAATACCTAGGAATACAACTAAAAAAAGGATATAAAGGAACTCTTCAAGGAGAACTACAAACCAATGTTCAAGGAAACAAAAAACAAACAAATGGAAAACATTCCATGCTCATGGTTAGGAAGAATCAATATTGTAAAAATGGCCATACTACTCAAAGTAATTTATAGATTCAACACTAACCCCATCAAGCTACCTATGACCCTCTTCACAGAACTGGAAAAAACCACCTGAAACTTCATATGGAACCAAAAGAGAGCCCGCATAGCCAAGTCAATTCTAAGCAAAAAGAACAAAGCTTGAGGCATCATGCTACCTGACTTCAAACTATACTACAAGACTACAGTAATCAAAACAGCATGGTACTGGTACCAAAACAGAGATATAGACCAATGGAACAGAACAGAGGCCTAGGAGGCAACACAACACATCTACAACCATCTGATCTTTGACAAACCTGACAAAAACAAGCAATGGGGAAAGGATTCCCTGTTTAATAAATGGTGTTGGGAAAACTGGCTAGCCATGTGCAGAAAGCAGAAACTGGACCCCTTCCTGACACCTTACACTAAAATTAACTCCAGATGAATTAAAGACTTAAACATAAGACCTAACACCATAAAAACCCTAGAAGAAAACCTAGGCAAAACCATTCAGGACATAGGCATAGGCAAGGACTTCATCACTAAAACACCAAAATTATCGGCAACAAAAGCCAAAATAGACAAATGGCATCTAATTAAACTCCAGAACTTCTGTACAGCAAAAGAAACAGTCATTAGAGTGAACCGGCAACCAATAGAATGGGAAAAAATTTTTGCAGTCTACCCATCTGACAAAGGGCTAATATCCAGAATCTACAAAGAACTTAAACAGATTTACAGGAAAAAAAAAAAAAAAAAAAAAAAAAACCCATTCAAAAGTGGGCAAGGGATATGAACAGACACTTTTCAAAAGAAGACATTTATGAGGCCAGCAAACATATGGAAAAATGCTCATCATCACTGTTCATTAGAGAAATGCAAATCAAAACCACATTGAGATATCATCTCATGCCAGTTAGAATGGAGATCATTAAAAAATCTGGAAACAACAGATGCTGGAGAGGATGTGGAGAAATAGGAAAACTTTTATACTGTCAGTGGGAGTGTGAATTAGTTCAACCATTGTGGAAGAGAGTGTAGTGATTCCTCAAGGACCTAGAGATAGAAATTCCATTTGACCCAGCCATCCCATTACTGGGTATATATCCAAAGGATTATAAATTCTTCTATGAGAAAGATATATGCACATGTATGTTCACTGTGGCACTGTTTACAATAGCAACTACCTGGAACCAACCCAAATGCCCATTGATGATAGACTGGACAAGGAAAATGCGGCACATATACACCATGGAATACTATGCAGCCATAAAAAATCTATGAGTTTGTGTCCTTTGTAGGGACATAAATGAATTTGGAAACCATCATTCTCAGCAAACTGACACAAGAACAGAAAATCAAACACTGCATGTTCTCACTCATAGGCCAGTGTGGAACAATGAGAACACACAGACACAGGGAGAGGAGCATCACACACTGGAGTCTCTTGAGGGGTAATAGAGGAGGAACAGCGGGGGGTAGGGAGGTTGGGGAGGGATAATATGGGGAGAAATGCCACATATAGGTGACGGGGGCATGGAGGAAGCAAACCACCTTGCCATGTATGTACCTATGCAACAATCCTTCATGTTCTGTACATGTACTCCAGAACCTAAAGTGGAAAAAAATATATATTAAAAATAAACAAACAAACAAAAAACATGTTACAGCAGATAGAGTACGTATGTTTCACCTCTTCAGACACCTTGTTGGATAGGCATCAAGGATGATTTGAAGCAGCCTAGGATCATCAGAGAATAATTTTAATCCAGTATTTTGCAGGAATATACATTCTATTATTTATTTTATTTTTTTGAGACAGGGTCTCACTCTGTTGCCCATGCTGGAGTACAGTGGTGTGATCTGGGTTCACTGCACCCTCTCTGCCTTCTGGGTTCAACTGATTCCCCTGCCTCAGCCTCCTGTGTAGCTGGGACCACAGGTGATAATCACCATGACCAGCTAATTTTTGTATTTTTAGTAGAGACAGGGTTTCACCATGTTGGCCAGGCTGGCCTGAAACTCCTGACCTCAAGCAATCCACCTGGGCCTCCCAAGGAATTCATGTTTTAAAAGATTAATTTGAAGATTAAAAGTGGAGAAGAAGACAGTAACATATTCTGTCTTCTGAAACGAAAATAGACAGGCTGACTTTGGCCATTCCCTTGTCTCAGGAAGTCCGTTATTCAGGAAAACCAAAAGGCGTAATGGGAGGCTCTTTGGTAAAAGGAAAAGTTAAAGTAGTCTACTCTAGACTTTATAGAAGAATAATATTGACATGTTGCTGTCCAAGTATACACAGCAAGGTGGAGACAATGGAAGGGATTTAAGGCAGAACTTCAAGCTAGGTAAAAAGAAATTTCACCTGCCTAATATCTTATACAACTTTACACATACACACACACTCACACACATACACACACATGCACACATATGTATGAGGTTGGTCTGTCAGAGAGCAATGTGGGTTCTGTGTGGGGGAAGGAAATCTCAGCCAGTGGCTCCAATATTAATAACTACAAACAACTCACATTATACTAGTGCACACTATTCACAAATGTATTTCAAGTTTTCATGAAGAAAACAGGTGAAAATATGTGTATTTCCTCCTTTTATGGATGTGTCACAGAATGAGTCAATAGAGAACAGTAGCCTCAGATCACATGAAGATATTAGGTTGGAGATGGGGAATATTTTTTATATTGGAAGAGACTTTGCCAATATTCCAAGAGACTCATTTTTCAGTGAAAAAAAAAGCATGTGATAATAAATCTAATTACGCCCTAAAGGTATTACCTGGCTATTTATAGTAACTATAGAAAATGAGTTATTGTACATGAGTAATAAAATTAACTTTTCTGTATATATGTTGTCATATATATTTTTAAAACATAATTCATAAAAAGCATCTGCACACTAGGAAGAACATAAGCCATGATGTCCATTTTAAAGTTGTGAAAGCATGCAATATAAAAAATTTAACTTATTTATAAATTAAATATAAATACAATTAAATATTTTTCATGGAAATACAGATGAATAGCAATGCTTTACTTCACTCAAGGTCTTCCAAATTTTAATGCAGTTTGCAATTGTGGTGAAGAGTCAGATAACTTTTTAATTATGTTTATAACACATTAAAAATAGTAAGAGGGAAAAGGCACAGCATTTAGACTGGCATCAGATCAGGTAAGGGCAGGTGAGACAAAGAAGGTCTTCATTTGCCCACACCCACAATGCAGAGCCTGAGGCATGGAGGTGCATGCTTATGAGTTATTTTTGAGGATTTTATTATAGAAATTGAAAGTGGATATGTGTAGTGTGTATGCATATAATATAAAACAAACAACAGTTGTAGATTTTTCAATATCTGACATCAAGATTTCCTACAAGCTACAGTAACCAGGATAGTATGCTGGTGGCAGAAGAAATAATAAATACACCAGTGGAATGAGATAGAGAGCCTGAAATTGACTCACAAGTATAATTTTGGAAAATAGTTCCAAAACAATCATACAGGGAAAGGAAAGTATTTTTAACAAATAATGCGGGAGTACCTAGATAGCCACAAGAAAGGAAGCAAAGAAGGAAGGAAACAAAGGAACGAAATGAAGGGAAGGGGAGGGAAGGGGAGGGGAGGGGAGGGGAGGGGAGGGGAGGGGGAGGGGGGAGGGGAGGGAAGGAGAGGAGAGGGGGAAGGAAGGAAGGAAGGAAGGGAGGGAGGGAGGGGAAAAAGAGGGAAAGAAAGTCTAACACACCCTATTCATTCTAGTGTCTGACAGCACTATAATATGACTAGAGAGAACCATATTATATTCTATAGTTTCTGGTAGTAGGAGGAGGATAGTGAATGTTCTCAACACAAAGAAAGGACAAATGTTTGACTTGATGGATGTGCTAATTACCCAGATCAGACCACTATACATGATATGTAGGAAACTTCATGGGCTCCATGAATATGCACAAATAGTATTTCACAATTTAAAGAATAAAATAAATAAAAATACAATTGTATACAACAACAAAAAATTAACTCAAGGTGGATTAAAATCTACTGTAAAAGATAGAATTATAAAGCTTTAGAGAAAAGATAAAACATATAATTTGAGGGCAGGCCAACTTTTCTTAGAAAATTCCCAGTAACCGGCTGGGGGTGGTGGCTCATGCCTATAATCCCAGCACTTCGGGAGGCTAAGAGGGTTAATCACCTGAGGTCAGGAGTTCAAGTCCAATCTGACCACCAACATGGTGAAACCCCATCTCTATTAAAAAAAAAAAAAAAAAAAAAAGAAAAGAAAAGAAACAAAGAAAAATCTCAGTAACCAACATAAATTTTTAAAAGCCAGAAAATTTTAAAATAACTTTATATGTATTAAAGAAAACCACAACATTTCTGTTCCTTGAAAGGCACGGGTTTAGAAAATGAATAGGCAAGTCACAGACTTGGGAATATAATTGCGAAACATGCATTGAACAAAGGACTGGTACCTCATGTAAATATACCATATATATATATAACTAAATATATATGTATATGCATCTCAAATACATGTGCTGCGAACATTTCACAAATGAGGAAAGTAAAGTTGAAATTGAATAACACCTTAAGACTTCATGGTTGGACTAGCGAGTAGCAAAAATAGAAGCAAGAAGGCTGGCTGAAGGCAAAAAAAAAAAAAAGACATCATGGTTGGAAAGTGTCAAAGGCAAGGATTGAACTTGGGTCTTTTTTTATTCTCTTCAGAGCTCTTTATACCAGAGCCTGAGGCAAGGAAGTGGATGTACGCAACTTATTTTTGAGGTGATGCCAAGAAGAAAGCGTAAGAGTATAGGGAGAAAAAGATCTATTAAAAGGTAATATAAATATGTAATAGTGATATATATATAAACTTTCACAACACATCATTTTAAAAACACAGAACAAAAGCAATGTGTGAAATAGTTGAACTGATGCTTTTCAAACAGAAGCTGTGTGACTGTCCAGTGAACACATGAAAAAGTGCTCCAGTCACGGCCGGGCACAGTGGCTTACACCGGTATTCCCAGCACTTTGGAAGGCCGAGGCGGGCGGATCACCTGAAGTCGCGAGTTCAAGACCAGTCTGACCAATATGGAGGAACCCCATCTCTGCTACATATACAAAATCAACCGGGCATGGTGGCCCATGCCTGTAATCCCAGCTACTTGGGATGCTGAGGCAGGAAATCACTTGAACCCGGGAGGTGGGTGTTGTGCGTGAGCCGAGATCACGCCATTGCACTCCAACCCGGGCTACAAAGCAAGACTCAGTCTCAAAAAAAAAAAAAAAAAAAGGAAGAAAGAAGGGAGAGGGAGAAAAAGAAAAAAAAGAAAGAAAAGAAAAAGTGCTCCAATTACTAGTAATCAGTGAAATGCACATTAAACCCACAATTAAATATGCACCATTAGAATACCTAGAAGAATAAAGATTTATAACAGAAAAAGTTTACAAGGATGTGGAGCAGGTGGAATGAATACACTGTTAGTGGGACTGTATCATGGCACAGAGCTTTGAAAAGGCCTGACAATTTCTTATAAATGAAACATACAACTAACCTATCACCTAGAAATGTAACTTAGGTATTTATACAAGAAAAAGAAAATTACACCCCTCCACTCCCACACACACACACAACGTGTTCAAAAATGTCTGCAGAAACTGCATCCATAAGATCAAAACTTGGAAATCGCCAAAGTCATCTTCAACACAGGAGGAAGAACTCTGGTTGTATTTACTCAATGTAGCATAAAAAAGGGATACATTGCCAATACCCACAACAACATTCATGGATGGCAGGTGTTTGGTTTTGAGGGACTCCTCTTCCCCCGGTCCGCGAGGGGTGTGGTTTCAACGGCAGGAGTTTCCCCGGCTCCCTGCCTCCATCTGGGAACCAGAGGGATTTCAAATGTAAGGTTCTTTGTCTGAGTTTCCCCTCTCCCACTAGGTAGGGAAAGCCAGGTGGGGCTCCTTTGTTCCAAAAATTCCGTAGAAATCTCTGGGAGGAGGGGGTCTGTCACTCAGGGCTGTGGCCCAAGTAGCCAATCCGGTATCAGAATCAAAGATCAATCACTCCCAAGGAAGTTTGAAAGAACTACTCTCACAGGACGAGAACATGAATGGTGAGGGAATAACTCAAGGGTTAAAATTCACCTGCTTCTTACCTGAATGAATTGCCAGCTCTGGTATCCCCTCCCACAACAGCGTGGAAGCTATCTCTCTCTCTCTCTCTCTCTCTCTTTCTTCTCTCTCTCTCTCTCTCTTTCTCCCGTCTTATTTATTTATTTATTTTAACCGCATTTTAGGTTTTGGGGTACATGTGAAGAGCATGCAAGATTGTTGCATAGGTACACACATGGCAGTGTGATTTGCTGCCTTCCTCCTCATCACCTATATCTGGCATTTCTCCCCCATGCTCTCTCTCCCCAACTCCCCACCCCTGCGCTGTCCCTCCCATATTTCCCCCAGACAGACCCCAGTGTGTGATGCTCCCCCTCCCTGTGTCCATGTGGTCTCATAGTTCAACACCCACCTATGAGTGAGAACATGCGGTGTTTGATTTTCTGTTCTTGTGTCAGTTTGCTGAGAATGATGGTTTCCAGGTTCATCCATGTCTCTACATAGGAAACTCATTGTTTTTTATGACTGCATAATATTCCATGGTGTATATGTGCTACATTTTCCCTGTCCAGTCTATCATCTATGGGCATTTGGGTTGGTTCCAGGTCTTTGCTATTGTAAACAGTGCTGCAATGAACATTCATGTGCATGTGTCCTTATAGTAGAACGATTTATAATCCTTTGGATATATACCCAATAATGGGATTGCTGGGTCAAATGGAATTTGTATTTCTAGGTCTTTGAGGAATTGCCACACTGTCTTCCACAATAGTTGAACTAATTTACACTCCCACCAATAATGGAAAAGTTTTCCTATTTCTCCACATCCTCTCCAGCATCTGTTGTCTCCAGAGATTTTAATGATCGCCATTCTAACTGGCATGAGATGGTATCTCAATGTAGTTTTGATTTGCATTTCTCTAATGACCAGTGATGATGAGCATTTTTTCATATGTTTCTTGGCCTCATTGATGTCTTGTTTTGTAAAGTGTCTGTTCATATCCTTTGCCCACTTTTGAATGGGCTTGTTTTTTTCTTGTAAATCTGTTTTAGTTCTTTGTAGATTCTGGATATCAGCCCTTTGTCAGATGGGTAGACTGCAAAAATTTTTTCTCATTCTATTGGTTGCCGATTCACTCTAATGACTGTTTCTTTTGCTGTGCAGAAGCTGTGGAGTTTGATTAGGTCCCATTTGTCAATTTTGGCTTTTGTTGCCGATGCTTTTGGTGTTTTGGTCATGAAATCCTTGCCTACGCCTATGTCCTGAATGGTTTTGCCTAGGTTTTCTTCTCGGGTTTTTATGGTGTTAGGTCTTATGTTTAAGTCTTTAATCCATCTGGAGTTAATTTTAGTGTAAGGTGTCAGGAATGGGTCCAGTTTCTGCTTTCTGCACATGGCTAGCCAGTTTTCCCAACACCATTTATTAAACAGGGAGACCTTTCCCCATTGCTTGTTTTTGTCAGGTTTGTCAAAGATCGGATGGTTGTAGATGTGTTGTGTTGCCTCCGAGGCCTCTGTTCTGTTCCATTGGTCTATATCTCTGCTTTGGTACCAGTACCATGCTGTATCTCTCTCTCTCTCTCTCTCTCTCTCTCTCTCTGTCTAATAAATCACTCTCCCACAAAACTGTTTAGGTCCACAATATTTATTCCAGCGGTAAGCTCATTGTGCCTCCAGGGACCCTTTCCCCATTCTTCGGGGTAAGAAAGGTCAAGAACCTCTTTGGAACTGGGAGCTAGGGATGCTCCCCCTGTTACAGTTTCATTTTGCACGATAATTTTTGACAGGGTGGATTAAACTTTACAAATCCATCATGCTTACTCTTGGAAGTTCCTCCGCATTCCTGCTGTAGATACATATTCGTTTAGTTGCTTCCAGTGCTGTGGCTTCATTTTCACTTTAACAAACTCATCTGTGATATGGTGAGTACTTTGGGGAAAGATTTTTATTTCACATTTTTTCAAATAATTAATTGTTTTTCTCAGCATCATTATGAAGTATCTTCTTTCCCACATATTTGTAATAATGTTTTTACAGAATTCCCATCTACTAAGTTTGTTCTTGGCCTGTCTTGCTCTATCCACTGTCTTTTTGGTGTGATAATTTGTTTGTTTTTTTTTTGTTTTGTTTTTTTCAGACTGTCTCACTTTGTTGCCTAAACTGGATTGCAGTGGTGGGATCTCTGCTTACTGCATCCTCCACCTCCCAATTTCAAGTGATTCTCCTGCCTCAGCCTCCCGAGTAACTGGGACTACAGGCATGCACCACTATGCTCAGCTAATTTTTATATTGTTAATAGAGACAGGGTTTCACCATGTTGGCCAAGCTGGTCTTGAACTCCTGACCTCAAGTGATCCACCTGCCTTGGCCTCCCAAAGCGTTGGGATTACAGACATGAGCCACTGCGCCCGGCTGGTTAACATGGTTTTTAACTATGGTCATTGTAGTGTTTACCTAACATGAGATGCACCATCTTCTACTTGTGTCAACACTGTACTACAGCTGGGCGAGATGGCTCATGCCTGTAATCTCAGTACTTTGGGAGGCTGAGGCAGGTGGATTACCTGAGGTCAGGAGTTCAAATCCAAGCTACTCGGGAGGCTGAGGCAGGAGAATTGCTTGAACCTGGGAGGTAAATGCTGCTGTGAGCCGAGATGGCTCCGTTGCACTCCAGCCTGGGCAACAAGAGCAAAACTCCATCTTAAAAAAGAAGAAAGAAAACACTGTACTAAACCTTGTATACTTTCAGATTAATCAACAGCTGCAGTCTTTTTATATACATATTTTTTAGTAACCATGTTTTCCGGTTACTATCTTCTAAAAGATACCAGCTTTGTTAAAAGTGCTGAGAAAAGAAGACTAAATACAATAGCTTGATTCCAGGGAGGTTTTTAACTCATTGAAACTCCGTGCTATAGAATTGATCTTATAGCTCTTTAGTCATGCAGAAGTTTAGTAGAACATAATGTAAACATTTATAAAGTAGAGAAAACCTTATGGCTGGGGAGCAGGAGGCAGAGATTCTAATTTTCTAATGGCTTCTCAGAGAAAAAAAGTCAGTTACTTTAATTTTCACAGCTAAAACATCTCTTAGAGTCACCTGGTTCAAAATCTTCATTTTCCTGATAGGGTAATGGAGGTGAAGATGTGAAGTCATTTGTCCAATGTCACACCTCTTCCACGTGTCTGAGTCAGGGTGAGTGAGGGCACAGGTCTTCTCACTGTTATATCCAAGAAATCCATATACTGTAATATGGTTTTGTATAGGAATCTTATATGTAAGAGATGGGCAATTTTGATATCCTTTTAGAAGAAAGGTAACAGGACAAAGTCTAAGCCACCAAGGAGAGCAATTAGAATGCAAACAGGTTTGATCTGTCCAAAAGAAGGCACTTTAAAGGAAGCATGTGCTCATTAACCACATCATTTGCTAACCAGGCCGCCAGAGCCCCAGTCCCCACCGTGCCAGCCCCAAGCTCAGTGCCAACAGCAGCCCCTCTAATGATGAAAGCAGCTGAGCCCTGGCAACCCTACGGCAGCCTCATTGTCGAGGATCTGGAGAGGGAAGAAAGACACAGACATCCCATCATCTTAAAATGCAAATTGAATAATTTTGAGAAACAATTGTTCAGGAGGTGAACTTTTACATCTCCAGGGCTGTGCCACCGAGGGGAACTTCTTTATCAAAGAAAAGTGCACATAAAGGGGGTGGAAAATGGCACACTCAGGAGAAAATAATCACATTTCTTGAGAGGAGGCTTCAAGAAAATCATTTTCATGGGGAGAGCTTTGCCACAGAAGAAGACGCGCAGTTTCAAAATCCAAGATTTAACGTACAGTTTAAAATCTTCCAAAGGTGCATTGGGAGTTTGCGATACCACCTGCAGATGCACTGTTACTTTTGGGGTAGAAAATAGTTTTCCTCCTATCATTGTAAATACAAAAACACTTTAGCTTAGCTACTAAAACCACAAATATTTTCATATACAGTATGTGTATATATATATACATATATATAATTTTACTTATATACACTATTTTTATAACCATAACAAAAATTATGCACTGTATCATCAATAGTACAGGCAATGCATTTCTTAGTTTGTTTTTCTTATAGTACTTAAAAATTGTTTTTGCTTTTACATGATACATTAATTTCTACTCTGTACAGCAATTATTGTAGTCTCAATTTTACAGATGACAGAACTGAGGCCCATCAGAACTTGTTTGTCTTGGGAACCTCATCCCTCCGTTTGTCTTTGGTTTGTTCGATCTGTTCAGTATGCAAAGGGTCTTTAAAAGAGTCAATACCTTCATGGCTGCAGGAGTAGAAATAACGATACGTCCGGCTTAAGTATCCATGCAGCTGTGTGGATTTAAGGCATCCTTACTAATGACAGCCTTGTAGAGCGGAGGGGAATATTATGGGGAAATTAACTCCCAATCTTACATTCTCCTCAGTTTTTGGTCCAGACTTCAGGCAGATTCTGAATAAGTTCTTTAGTGGGTAGAAAACTAAGCAGAAACAGAAACTGCATTCCCAATTCCAGGATTCCTTTACCTTCTCTGTACTGAACCCCACCTAATGCCCAGAGATTCCAGGTTATTCTAGGGTATTTTGTACTGGATTATCTTCAGGTTGAAAGGCTTGTAAAAATCCAAAGCCTGTAGATCACTAGGTTTTATATTACAGGTGAAAGAAAATGCAAAGTGTGTAAGGGTTACAGTCCAGATAAGGCTCTAGAATCATGTAACATTACGTACATAATTCCATGTACAAATAATTGTAAATACACACATAAACACATTGATATGGCGTTTGTGTGTGTGTGTGTGTGTGTGTGTATGTACACATATGTCATGACCCTCAAATCTTATAAGCATTTACCCACAGAAATGAACACTTGAGTCTGTTAATTACCTTTGTCTGATCCTGATAGTCACTGGGCTTGTTGCTTCTCAGGGTCTCAATACCTGCAAAACCACTCCAGTTCCATCAAAGAGAAGGTGTCAGTATGTATCACTAATTGACCCATGATTCTAGGATCCCAGATTAATTGGTCAGCATGGAGAGGAATATAGTGCTTGTGAGCATGCCCATAAACTCTTAGGAATGTATTTCAACCTGATTTATGGACTAAACATCTCTTTTTAATTTGACTTTACATGATTATCTTGTGATTACTGGCATAAGGATGACTAAATGATAATCTGATAGAAAATAAAAATAAGTCAATAAACATGGGATAGAAGTTCCCTTTCTTGCTTTTCTTTCTCTCTCTCTCTCCTTCTCTCTTTCTTTTCTTTCTCTCTTGCTTGCTTACTTCTCTTTCTTCTTTCTCTCTCTCCTTCTTCCTTCCCTCCTTCTTTCCTTTCCTTCCTTCCTTCTTTTGTCTTTCTTTTATCTCTTTCTCTGTCTCTGTCTCTCCCTCTCTCTCTTTCTTTTTATTTATTTATTTTTTTTTGAGAAAAGATCTCACTATGTGGCCCAGGCTGGAGTACAGTGGTTTTTCACAGGGTCAGTATTCTACTAGTGATCACCTCGGGAGTTTGGGCTTTCTCAGTTTCGAATCTGGGCCAGTTCACCTCTCCTTAGGCAACCCGGTGGCCCCCTGCTCCCAGGAAGTCATCACATTGATGTTGAACTTAGTGCAGGTACCCAATCAGCATAATGTGCTACAGCGCAGAACTCGTGGGCTCAAGCGATCCTCCCGCTTCAGTCTCCAGAGTAGCTGGGACCACAAGGGCATGCCTCCATAACTGGTACCATCAGGAGTTTCTTTTTAATGCTAAAATATTCTTATAGTGAACAACTAATATGAAAGTGATTTTTTAATATGATTCTTTCATATGACAAGTTTCATAAAGTTGTTGCAATGTGAGTTAACAGATTCTGTAGTTTTTACAACATCTCTAAGTATGTTCATGAATTTTATCTACATGATGACCATGTGACTATTATTCAGAATGTTTTACTAGTAATAGTATTTAAAAACTGTGTACACACTTTAACACAATGTGAAATAGAGGATGTGTATTAATTTCTATATAACTAATTTCTGTTAGATCAAAAAGACATGTAACTACTCCTAGTATTTTACAAATGAAAAAAAGTGAAGCTGAAATTGAATAACACCTTAAGACTTCATGGTTGGCAAGTGTTAAAGCCAGGGATTGAACCTGAGTCTTGTTGATTCTCTTACAGGACTCTTTATACTATATAATATTTTCTTTATTCAGCAAAATGTAACATGATCAGAGTTCTGTTATGGACAAGTGACTAAATCTCTTATGTTGGCTTAAAGGTAAAATAAGACACAATAAAATACTGTTATAAAGCTTCAGATGTCATCTTACTGGGATTAAAATAATTCTGTGTAACGTATAATCCTTTTCAAATCATAAGTCATCAACTACCAAGTACCCATATCCCATAAGCAATGAGCATCGCCCCTATTCTGTGTGTTAATCAGTTTAGGGCTCTTTTTCCAAATGGAACTCAGCTGTATTCGTCAGGGGAACACTAGCTAATGTAAAAAGCAAAACTCAACATCAATTGTAAAACAACAACAGAAGCTTATTTTTTGTCCCAGAGCACAACTCAGCATCCTGAAGACACTGGTTACAGGTGGTTTTTGTAGCTATGACAAGCTCATGTCCCAGGTTCTTTCCATTTTCAGGCTCTGCCATCCCCTCAGTCCTCACTGCCATCACATGCTACTTCTGGAAGAAGAGAGAGATGAGAGGAGAAAGAGGAGAAAAGAAAGGCTTTCTCCCAGAAGATACAGACATTAAATTCACTCTCACCTTCCATTGGTGAAAACTGGTCACACAACTATGAAGAGACACAAGCAGCTGGGGAAATAAAGTCCCAGTGCTTCCTGGCATTAGTCCTACTTTATAAAAGGGGAACACCCAGCTTTCTGGATTTCTGATCTTGCAGGCTGTATCAATGTTTCATTGCATTTGATCAGATCACTAATCATCTTCAAGGTTCCAAAACCTTATTTCACATAGGGAAATAAATTTATTCTGTTCTAAACCAGTGCCATGGATGGGAAGTGTGTACAATGAAAACCTTGGAGGACCAGGGTTCAAAACATATCTTTGAATGTGGACATGGCATTGAAGTCTGAACCTTCACTTCCTCCAAGTAAAGAATTATTTGACACGAGGGTAATTCCAGAGAAGGAGCATAGACACATGTCTGAAAACAGCTCACTCGTGACAGCATAGAAAACATTACTTCATTCACTATCTCACGTATTCCTCAAATACTAGGAAGAGTGGCTGATTAAGAAGTGTTTTACAGAAAGCAATGTTCTATGAATACGAAGAGAAGTTGTATCTGTGTGGTGATCATTCTGATCCTGCCTGTGATTTTAAGGAGAAAAATTCTGTGCAATTCAAGCCCTTTTTGACAGATATTTAGGGGGAGCAGGTGATGTGATAATTTTTATTAAAAATTGATCGTGCAACAGGATGATTGCTTGGCATTCTGTATGCCCTAACTTAATTTCTCTAATAGCTTTATGAAATGGGAATGGCATTCCCATGTTATCAAAAAAGAACTGAAGAGAAAATGATACTAGGATTCAAACATCAGTCTCTCTGGGGGAAACCACTGTTCTCTATCCTGCCAAAATGCTCACCTCAAAACAGTCTTGTTCTGTTGCAAGCTGATGCTAAGGTTTGTTAGAGCCAGCCTTTAAAAATGACCCTGACTGCCATTGACGGCAACCGGGCTAAATGTCCTGTGAATCTCTCCTCCTTCTTCAGCCTGTGCTTACATCCATGAAGAATTTCTCCTGGTGAGAGTGGTGTACACACCAGCCACCTGAACAAGCTTTCCTCCTTTGCTCACTATTCACCTTGCATAGGATTTGGGTTTTTTTTTTTTGTTTGTTTGTTTTTTTTTTTTTAAGAGGTGTGTTCTTAAGTTATCACTTCTATATTCCTGTGAGTCTCCTCATTTATTATACGGGGTGGGAGGAAGGCTAAATAGGAACACGGATATATGGTTTTTATTTAATCAGGTAATGAAAAGAATGCATTTCAGGACATAGCACATATTACAGTGACTCAAATTGCTTACGCTATTTGATGTTTTTATAAGTTACCATCTAATTTGCCATGCTAATTCAAAGCAACTTCATTTTCCCTGGTGGGGTACTGAAAATTACTGTAACTTATAATTTTATGGTAATTATAGTGAGAACTCACATAATCAGCATAGCAAGATCAGTGTTCTATTTATTTTTCCAAATGAGTCACACCCCTGGTAGGGGAAACTTGCTGTGTAGGGTTAGAGTTTCAGGTGCTATCTATAGTTGTGGGGCGTCTCATCACCTGGTTTCTCTCTAGTTTCCCCCTCTGAAATATTCTCCCCGACCACCTTGAGGAAAGATCTAAGTTTAAAATAGATTAATTTTGAAAATTTAGTATGCTTAGAACACATGCTATATTTACATGGAATGAAAAGAAGCTTATGGCACCCAAAGCATTTGCACTTACTTGGTCTCAAGTTTTTCTGCATACTATGTACTTACTCAATAAACTGCTTCCATTCATAGTGCAAGAATTACCTGGCCCTCCGCCCTCCATCCAAGTGTGCGGTGCCCACCAAAAGCTCCTCAGTCACGAAATAGGATGTCTATCCTCCCCTGTTACAGTTTTTATAACAGCTGTGGGTTGGACCTTATTAGTGCTTCTAGTCCTCTCCAGTCCCGTGTTAATGCCTTCATTCAGGTGCTCCTTATTTCTGCTTTACTCAAAGTCTCCTTGAAAACAGGAGGACCTACAGAGATACTCACTTCATTCTTCAGGCCCTAGACATACCTGTACATAGCTTTAGAATAACAACAACCTGAGAACACTTTGGCAAAAATATACAGCAACAGGAGCTTTCCTATCCTGCAAATGTGGACCTGAATTATGACTGGCATTTAGGAGAGAAATTTGGCAAAATTGAGAGAAATGGAAGATGATTATATCCTACAGCCAGATTAGTCAACTTTTATTATATTATTAGGAGTAATACTCAGAAATAAAAAAGTGAATTACACAAGAAAAAAATGCATACAAAAGTTCATTGCAATATTGTTTATAATATCAAAAAAAAAAAGAAAAGAAAGAAAGAAACAATCCAAGGTCCTTAACAGGAGAATGCATAATTAAATTGGCATTTTACACAAAGCAACTGTGAACACACGCTACAAGACATAAATTATAAACTACTGTGTCAATACTGGTAATCTCAAAAACAATATGGAACAAGGAAAAGTGAGCTGCAGAGAATAATAAAATTCAAATACTTCTAAAGCAAAATCAAGTACTATCTTGAATAAACTATCCAGAACATTTACTGAGCAGTTACTGTGTTCCTGACATTGTTTCAAGTACTTTGCTCTTGGAAAGAAAAAATGTGAAATTCATGAAGATATTTGCCTATGGTAGGGGAGTTTGTGGTGGAGAGGATAAGAAACAGGTTCTGAGAAGGTGCCTCAGCTTTAATTGTAGCCCTTATTTTCTTTCTAAAGTTATGTGCAGGCTGCGTGCAGTAGTTCATGCCTGTAATTCCAGCACTTTGGGAGGCCACATGGGCAGATCACCTAAGGTCAGGAGTTCAAGATCAGACTGGCCAACATAGTGAAACCCCATCACTACTAAAAATACAAAAATTAGCTGGACATGGTGGCATGTACCTGTAATCCCAGCTATTTGGGAGGCTGAGGCAGGAGAAGTGCTTGAACCCGGGAGGCAGAGGTTGCAGTGAACTGAGATAGCGCCATTGCACTCCAGACTGGGTAACAGAGTGAGATAATGTCTCGAAAATAAAACAATTTTTTTTTAAAATAAGGTAACTGCAGCAAGAAGAAAATTTTGCCCATGCTTTCCCAGTGTTATCATACTCATCTAACATCTTTGCAGTCTCAGAATTTACGCCTCTGCCACTGCTTTCTGAGAAACTTTTGAAGATTAGTCTTTTTTGGATGTTAAAGTTTGCTTGCTGCTCCCTGAGTAAAAATAATGCTCGCAATAAGATGCACAAATCCAAATAATCTTGAGCATAAATAATCAAGAATTAAGAAACAATAAAAATGTGGCATTCTCATATTTACTTGTAGTTAAGCAGTTTGCAAAAGCAAAAACACATAAGCAAGCAAATAAACAATTGCCTGTTGGTGAATTCTTAGAGCATTGATTATACATAAACAGCAAAAAAAATTTTCAATCATTTTTCTTAAAAAATAAGTTCCTCAACTTTTTCATTACTTTGAAAAAACAAAATCCTTAAACACCTCTTCTAACTGTAAGTGCAGTTATTGAAATGTAGAGCAGTAATATCTAATTGGGTTTTATAATACATGTAAATCAAAATGCAGAATTATGGACTTCTGCTTCCATGAACAATCAGTGTTATGAAAATTACTTTCCTATAGTAAACAACTAGACAACTACACAGAATATTCCAGATGACTATTTTTATATATAAGGCTCCAGGCAAAACAGGGATGTCACTCTTAAGAGGAATCAATGAGAAAAATCCTATGTCAGCCCCAGCTTAAGGTTCAGAAACAATTTCTAAGTCAGAATACATAAAAAACAAACCAAACTCAGTCGGGACATTAATTTCACAGAGTTGATGGGACAGGGATTAGAGCTGACTGAGGCTGAGATGGATAGATTTTATGAAGCAGAACACCAGATGGGAGGCATCTGGACATAGATAGAACATGAAAGGTCTGCAGAGGGTCTTTGGAAATTTTTATTTGAATGCCGAATTCTGCAGGTATGAGGTAAAGCTCAATGATACTATGAAAAGAACCAAGAAAAGAAGTGGGCTGAATAACTCTCAGGTCCCACAGAAAACTGAAAGTAGTTTACATTCCTTCCAGACAAAATATAGGTATCAACATACACAAAGCATTCAATAGAGTCCTCCCAAGGATAGTAGTGGGCAGCATGAGCTCAAGGGAGAAGGATGCTCTAGTGTGGACCTCATGAAGCTTAAAAGCAAGCACTGAACCAGTCAAAGTGATTATAAGTAACTAAATGGAATACCAGGACAAAGTTCATCGTCATTAAAAAATAGAACAAAACGCAACATCCAGCAATGTAAAATCACAATGTCTGTCATTCTGTGAGCTATTACCAGACATGTAAAGATGCAGAAATATATAATCCATCATCAGGAGATAAATATAAAATAAAAATAGACACAGAAATGATTAAATCAGTAGACATGGTAGTTTATAAAATTATTACAAATGTGTTCCATATGGTCACAAATGCAGATGAAAACATTAACATAATGAAGAAAAACCAATACAAAATATTTTAATAATCTAAATGGAACTTCTAACAATAAACATTTAGTATCTAAAATAAAAAGTACATTGGATGTGATTAACACCAGTGAGAAACCCAAACTAAAATGTGAGAGAATTTGAAGAAATAGCCATAGAAACTCTCAAAAATAAAACACACTGGGGGGAAAGAATGATTAAAGAAAAACAAATAGAATATCATTGACCCATAGAGCAATAACAATCAGTCAAAAATACATGTGATTTTAATCTTCAAATGAGGCAAGAAAGAAGCAGAAACAGGAAAAAATATTTAAAGAAATGATAGTTGAAAACCGTCCATAGTTGACAAACAGCATAATACTACAGATCCAAGAATTTCCACACCCTCAAGCACAAAAAACATAAAAAAGTCATACAAAGAGACATAACAAATTTGCTGTATATCAGTGATAAAGATGAAAATCTAATAAGTGACAAGAGAAGGGGAAAAAGACAAGTTGCATTTAGACAATGATAAGAATTATCACAGACTTCTCCAAGAAACTTTGCCTGCTAGCAAACAATGAATATTTTAAAAATACTGAAAGACAAATACTGTCAACTTAAATCCCTATGCAAAGTGAAAACATATTTTCAAAATGAAACCCAAATAAAGACATTTTTCACAAAGTAAAGCTAGAGAATTAATAACCAGTAAGGGTATTACAATAATATTAAAGGACATTCTACAGGCAAGAAGAAAATATTTAACAGATGAGAAGCTGGAACTAAACAGAACATTATAAATGTTACATATGTAGCTAAACATAAAAGACATTCCTTCCCAGTTTTGAAGTTCATAAAAGAAAAACTGAAAATTGGACAGGAAAATATGATCAATGTGTTGTGAGGCTTAAAACATGTAAAAGTAGTAGAACGTGTGACAAAAGTTACAAAAAGTATGAAAATATTAAAATGTAAATATGGTATTCATTGTAAGATTCTTGCTATTTAAAATGATATAATGCTACTTGATAATAAACTGTGATTGATTACACAGATGTATTATAGCTCCTATAGCAGTCATTGCAAAAAGTGCAATGAAATAGGATGCAGATACGATTATAACTAATTAACCAATGGTGAAGGAGAAAAATAAAATATGCTCAATCTTGAGGACTAATGTCTGACTTTCGTATCTTGCCCAAATTCCTATCTAAGAAGAATCAGGCCCTACAAACCATAAATTCTCATCAGATGAGCTTCCTTTAATCCTATATACCATGACTTACTTTCCAATCTGACTCAGGCATAATGTTATGCGACAAAGAAGAAATTCCAAATATTTTACCCCAAAACATGTTTCTTTGCCATATCTTGAAATGGCCCTGCAAGACTATCTCTATTTGTGGGGGAAAATTTGCATCTGTAAAAAATCTCTATTAGCATAGCCAGATCTTTTTCCCAGGTTTCCCAATCCTGAAGAGATTAACTAAGAGTCTAGCACCTTTTAAAGATCTAAATAAGAAACACTTGTCATCAATTGTCTCCAAGGGCAGCCACTATAAGCCTTCAGAAGAACTTTGGTCTCCACAATCTTTTATCTTAACCTGAACATTTCCTTTCTAATGATCCCAGGTCTTTAGACAACCAATTGTCAACCAGAAAATGTTTAAACTTACCTATTGAGGGGCCGGCACATGGCTCACGCTTGTAATTCCAGCACTTTGGGAGGGCCAGGTGGGCGAACACGATGTGAGGAGATGGAGACCAGCCGGCTAACACGGTGAAACCCGGTCTCTACTAAAAATAAAAAAAAATTAGCCGGGTGTGGTGGAGGGTGCCTGTAGTCCCTTCCAGCTATTTGGGAGGCTGAGGCAGGAGAATTGCTTGAACCCAGGAGGTGGAGGTTGAAGTGAGCCGAGATCATGCCACTGCATTCTAGCCTGGGTGACAGAGCGAGACTCCATCTCAAAAAAAAAAAAAAAAAAAAGTTTACTTCTAGCCTGGAAGGCCCCACCCGGCTGTGAGTTGTCCCAGCTTTCTGGACCAAACCAATGTATTTTGTTCTTTCTTTTTTTTTTCTGAGACAGAGTCTTACTCTGTTGCCGAGGCTGGAGTGCAGTGGTGCCATTTCGACTCATTGCAGCCTCTGCCTCCAGGTTCAAGCCATTCTCCTGCCTCAGCCTCCTGGTAGCTAAGACTACAGGCACCTGCCACCACGCCCAGCTAATTCTTTTTTTGTAATTTTTAGTAGAGAGGGGTTTCACCATGCTGGCCAGGATGGTCTCCATCTCTTGGCCTGGTGATCCACCAGCCTCAGCCTCCCAAAGTGCTGGGATTATAGGCATAAGCCATCTCGTCCAGCCTGTATTTGACTGCTGTCTCATGCCTCTCTAAAATATATAAAACCAAGGTGCAGTCTGACTACCTGAGGTATATATTCTCAGGCCCTCCTGTGGCTGTGTCACAGGCCTTGGTCCATATTTGGTCAGAACAAATCTCTTTAAACATTTTACAGAGTTTGATTCTTTTCATTGACAATCTATTAAAAAACTAGGGAAAGAGAAAAAAATTAAAACATGTCCATAAAATAGAAAACAAAGAGCAAAATAGTAAAATTGGCTCATTCATATAAATAAGTACATTCAATATAAAAGGTCTAAACAACCAATGATTCCAGATTGCATAAAAAGGCATACTTTATGTGCTATTTTCAAGGAACTGACTTCCATATTAAGCCATAGTAGGTTTAAAGTAGAATCATGGACAATTATATAAAACTGAAGTGGCTCAATTATATGATAATCCCTTTATTTGCCTTTATTCTACACTTTCAGATAGAAACCAACGTCCTGACATTGTAATGCATAATCTTTTCAACATTTACCTATTAAATGACTTGAATCTGGGTTAGATGAGGTTTCTTGCAAATTGAACACGAAAAGGCAGATAACAATATTAAAATAGTAATCATTTTAATCTCTTGCTGGTCCACTGGCTAAAGCAGCAGATACACGACCAGGCAATGCTTCTTAGTTTTGAGTTCTACAGAAATCAAATCTGATTTTAGGGTGGAAGCATTCCGTCTTGGTAATCAGGAACTCTAATCCAGGACTGCCTACATTTGTAGATTTGAGAAACCCAAATTGTGGGAATGGGTCACTAGATGCGGCAGCCACATGGCAGGCTAGTTGGCTGTCACTGCCAGAAAGAAATTGGTGTTCAGCTGCAAGCATCTAGTTATTGATGAATTCCAGGTCTAAAACCTACGGGATGTGATGTTACACTCTTTTGTGTCAGTTTTTAGACACCAAATACAGGGTGGATTTTACAAACTGGTGGTTCTATAATCATGAATAAAGCCTCTATAAGCATTCATGTATAGATGTTACTGTGAGAATAATTTTTAATCTTATTTGGATAAAAAGCTATGAATGCTATCATTGGGTCATATGGTAAACATATTTCTAACTTTCTAACTTTATAAGACACTCCTAAACTACATTCTAAATTGGCCGAGCCATTTTTTATTCTTCCAGCAAGGTATGAGAATTCCAGTTGCTATGTATACTTGACTTGTTATTTTACTTGTAAAGCCATTTTACTATGTGTATAGCAATATCTTACTGTATTTTAAATCTAAATTCCCCTTGTGATTAGTCTTATTGAATATCTTTTCATGTAAGCTTTTGGTATTTGTGTATCTGTTTTGATGCAAAAACTTTTAATATTTTTATTGATTTGTTTTTGCATAATTAATTGCATTATGAGATTTTTTTAGAAGATCTTTGTTTATATTTCTTTAGCAAACATATTCTTCTAGTCTGTGCTTTCTCTTCTAACATTTTAAATATTGTCTTTCAAACAGTAGGGTTGTCTTTTTATGGCATCATCTATCTATCTATCTCTCTATCTATATAATTTTCTTTTAAAAAATCTTTGCCTAACCTAAAGTCACAAATATTTTTTTCTACCTTTTCTTTTACAATTTTTTATATTTAGGTCTTTGACAATTTTGGTTAAACTATTTACATGGTGCAAAATAGAAATGAGGATTCATTGGTTTTGCTTACTTATACAAATCCTACAGGTAAAATACGAAATCACAGAGACAATTAGAAGTACTTTGATTTGAATGAAAATAAAAGCACAACATATTAGATTTACAGAACACAGTTAAAGCACTGCTTAGAGGGAAATGAGTTTCATTTCATGTATATTAGAAAAGATTTTAAAATTAATGACTTAACTTTCAATCTTAAATAGCAAGAAAAAAAAGACAAATTCAATACAGAACGAGTCCAATCGTGGAATTAATGAAGACAAGAGGGATGATTGCTGGGATGTAAAATGAAAAAAACAGTAGGAAAAGGAATTTTTAAAAAGCTGGTTCTTTAAAAGTCGATAGCATTGATAAACCAACGGTCTAACTGATAAAAAACAGAGGGAAGACACAAATTACAAACATCATGAAGAGAGCTTATCACCACCTACTTGACAGACAGTAAAAATACAATGTAGGGGTATTACTATTAACTCTATGCTCCCAAACTTGAAAAACTTCACACAATAGATACATTTATTGAAACATCCAAACTGCTAAAGCTCAATCAAAAGGAAATAGATAGTTTGAATAGTCTTAAATGTATTACATAAATGAAATCTTATTTAAAAGTTTATCACAAAGAAAACATCAGGCACAGATGGCTTCCCTGGCCAAGTCTATCAACTATTTACTGAAGAAATAACATCACTTATACACAAGTTACTCCCAAAATACTGAAGAAGAAATACTTCTCATTTCCTTTTATGAGAACACTATTTCTTTAATAGCAAAATCATTAAAATGCATTTCAAGAAAACAAAACCATTGACCCAGAACATTTGATCATTGACATAGAAATCATAAACAAAATTATAACATATTGAAGTTCACAATTAATAAAAATGTTGACAGATTTTAATCAAAGGGGATTATCTGAGGGAAAACATACTAGTTCATAATTTAAAAACAAATTAATATAACTTAGTATGTAAATAGACCAAAATGAAAACAATATGACAATTTGAATAGATGCTTAATATCATATTTCAAACAAAATTGTTGATAAGAATGTAATCTCAACAAAGTAGGTGTGATAAAGTGTATCTAAAAATCTTATAGGCAACAATGATGAAATACTGACTACTAGGGGAAAAAACAAATATGTCTGCTCTCAGTACTTCTATTTGAATCACTCAATAAAATGAAATTAAATGAATGCAGTTTGGAAATAAAGAGGTAAAACTACGGTCATGAGCAACGTAATTGTTTATGTAAACCATACTGTAGAATCTACACTACAAATACTAGAAGCTATGAGTAAGTTTATCAATGTTGTCAAAAGTCAATACATAAATTTAATTCTATCTCTGATCATTTGAAGGCAAAAAATTAAAATGAAGTAAAAATTCAAATTGAAACATTAAAAAATCAATTTAAAAGAGTATCACAAATCTTAAAATATTTAGGAGAGATTTTATAAAAACACGTAAGACCTAAACCTTATAAACTACAGGCTTCACTGTAAAAAATTTTAAAAGTCTTAAATATTTGGAGATATAAACCATTTCATTTATTAGAAAGATCAACATTCATAAATGTTAATTTTTTCTAAATTTATTTACACATTCAATATTATTGCCAACACAATCTAAGAAGGACCTTTTCTAGAAATTGACAGATTAGTTTGTAAATTTAAAAAATATAAAATTGCTAAAACAATTTTGCAAAGAGAATATGTTTTGAGACTTACAGTTATACTTTACACTCTCTCAAGACTTAGTATAATGATATAACAATCAAAATAATGTAATGTTGGTATAAGATCAACTATGTAGGTTAATAGAGGTGTCAAGAGAATTTAGCAACTGCTTCACAGAAAGATGGCATCTAGGCAATTCAGTGGGGAAAGGAAAGTTTTTGGCCACTACTTAACTCTATACTAAAAGATAATTCATATAATTTAAAATGTGTCTTTGACCTACATAAAAAAGCTAGAACATGGTGGCTGATGTCTATAATCCCAGCACTTTGAGAGGCCGAGGTGGGAGGAACACCTGAGGTCACAAGTTTGAGACCAGCCTGGCCAGCCTCTGTAACTACAGAAGAATAATTATCAAGATTGCAAAGTGATTGCTTTTGAAGATGTAGGAAGAAGATGCATGCAGGAAACATGAGAGCCTCCGAAGGCTGGCAAAGGCAAGGATGATGATTCGCCCTTAGGGCCTACAGAAAGGCGTGCAGCCTACCCATATTTTAATTTTACAGCAATGCTATTGTGTCAGACTTCTGAGCTACAGAACTTCAAGATAGTACATTTGTGTTGGTTTTAGAATAAGTTTATGGTAATTTGTTACAGCAACAATATTGTGTTAAATGCCAAAGGCGAACATTTATATGAAGCTCAGGATAATCCTTGGTTAAGGAGATCAGAAGAATGGCTTTAATGCAGTGAGAATTTTCGGCAAGAGAGCAGAAAGAAATTTTAATAATTGATATGAATGTTCTAGATCTTAACAAGGTGGTAGTTACATGGACATACAAATTTACCACAATTTAAGTTTACACATAGTATCTGTGCATTTCACCAAATACACATCTTCCCAGGGGGAAAAAAAAAAAAGACCAAGAAGCATGTACGGGAAAAAGCATGTGAATTACTGTTCACGTTCCATCAGAAACTGGACCAGCATATTTAAATTGATGAAAAAAACAAAGAGAATGTCAACTCTGATTTATATACCCAGCAAAAATATCCTTACATTGTGAAGATAAAATATTTTTTAAAAACATTGCCAAGCAATGGTGGAATTAGAGAGTCCATCACAGCAGAGATAGAGTTGTGTCACTAGAAAGGTCCAAAGAAATCTTTAGGCTGGAAAGACAAGAAAACAGATGGAAAAATCAAAACTTCTACAAGGAATGAGAAGCACCAGAAATAAAAAATAAAGAAGAAAATTATTTAGTGAAAAATATATATGAAATATTAAGTAGAAACAGGACACTTCACAGTCTCTATTCTCAACTCTTTGGGGTGAGATTACAAAGAATGTTCACTGACTTTTAAAAAGTGAATCGATTTATACATAATAAATAATGTGTGATTATATATGTACAATTTTTTCAAACGGAAAAATATAAACTTCACAATAATCAAGGGTTATGTCAAGGACACAGGAGACACTGAAAGAATTCCGATTCCAAAGTTGGAATATTTGACCAACAAAAATAAAGTCATACTGGGTTACAATTTAAAGTATAAAATAAATACCCCAGCCTGGCCAACATGGTGAAACCCTGTCTCTACTAAAAATACAAAACGTAGCTGGGCATGGTGGCAGGTGCCTGTAATCACAGCTACTCGGGATTGAACCGTGAAGGGAGTAGTTGCAGTAAGCCCAGATCGCGCCACTGCACTCCAGCCTGGGCGACAGAGCGAGACTCTGAATAACAAATAAAAAATAAATAAATAAATACCTATGAATCTATAAGCAAGCAAGCAAGCAAGAAAGAAAGAAAGGAAGGAAGGAAGAAAGAAAGGAAGAAGAAAGAAAGAAAGAAAGAGAGAGAGAAAAAGAAAGAAAGGTGGAGAACTGACAAATCCCCCAGGTGAAAGAACTACCAATGGTTGATAATCTGCCCTGATGTTGTTGCAGCACAAATCCCCACTCCTTACATGTGCCCGGTGCCACTTCCTTCCAAACCGTGCAGTACAGAAAGAGGAAAAGAGTGATAACTTTACAGTAAGCAGTGCTGACAGGCACTAACTCAGACAAGTGGTCAAAAAACATCAAAAATTTAAGCCTACATAAAAATGATAGCATGTACCCTTGATATGAAATGATGTAAATTGCAATTTATCTTTGTAGTCTTCCTGCCAGAGACTCTCAGTCCCAGCATAGCTATGAGAAAAGCACCAAATAATCTAAACAGAGGTACATTCCACAAAACACCTGGCCCGTGCTCCTCCAACTGCAAAGGTCAGTGAAATCAAGGAACATCTGAGAAACTTTGAAGGTCAAAGGAAGCCTGGAGAGCCCTGGCAACTAAATGTAAGGTGGTATCCTGCATGGGATCCTGAAACAGGAGACGGACGTTAGGTAAAAAGTAAAATAAATCTGGATAAAGTACAGAGATCAGTTAACATGGATGCATCAACACTGGTTCATGAATTGTAACAAACATACCATGTGATAAGATGGGAAAACAGAGGAAGCTGGATATGAGGCAAATGGGACTCTCTGTACTATATTTTCTATAAATTTAAAACAGCTCTGAAATTAAAATTCTGGAAAGAAAAAGATGTTAAACAAGAATCAAAATTACAGTATGTTTTAAAAAATTGTATTGATAGTCATAAAAATATTACTGTAAAGACAAATTTTTTATTAGAATCAAAATGGCATATGCATACATTTAAACAAGTAAAAATAATTTGCTGATACTACCTATCACTCCATTATAAAAGCATATTCAGAATAATTTATCTTGGTACATATTATATACTTTATTAGTTTCTTAGTTCTATCTAATGTGGTATTTTTCTGAGATTTTTAAAATTATTGTTTTTTTATGTCCTGAAATTGTCTTTGAACTTTTCATTTTTAATTTTATTTATTTATTCATTTATTTATTTATTTATTTATTTTAGAGACAAGGTTTGGCTCTGTTGCCCATGCTGGAGTACAGTGAAATGATCATAGCTTACTGTTACCTCAAATTCCTAGCTCAAGCGATCCTCCTGCCTCAGCCTCTGGAGAAGCTGGAACTACGAGTACATGCCACCAGGTAGGTAATTTTAATTATTATTATTATTTTTTTTTGTAGAGACATGGTCTACGTTTCCCAGACTGGTCTCAAACTCTTGGCCACAAGTGATTCTCTCCTAACTCAACCTCCCAAAGCACTAGGATTACAGGTGTGTCACTGTGCCCAGTTCCCTAATTTAAAGTTGTATCTTGTGGTTAATATATTTGTAAATATTGACACCTTGAATTGATAATTTTGCATTTTTAAATGAAAAATTACTGCCTTTACAATGCACTTAGATACATGCTAATCTCAGAAGAATTACCTTAAATGTTCTCATTTCTCATATATATTAATGGAGTATTTTGTAAATATTTATGAAACTATATTTTTGGCCACAATTTTCTATTTTGCTTGTATTCATAATATCTTCCACTGAGACATTTTTATACAACAAAATGTGTCTAATATGTTTTCTCTATTTATGATTCTTTCCAATGTTTTACCAAATTTCAATACTAGAAAACCATGGGTTCTTGCATTTCCATTCCTTTACAGTACAGGTTATAAATATACATAACTAAAATTAGAAGCTTCATCAAAGAAATTAAGGTATCCCATAGAGTAATTACAGAATATTAAGATTAAATATTCTAGGTAGCTTGGGCCTCCATGCTGTTTGCTAGATTTGTTTTATAAATAAATCCAACTTTAAAAAACCATCAGAAGCTGAAGTTTAGTACATCATTTGTTTAAATATTTTGCAACCGATTTTTAGCAAACTTCAACCAAACTTTAGAGAAATTAGTTACCAAAATTTTCAATATTTTTCTGGGATGCAGAAGCTGATTTGTAAAGCAGTTGTTAAAGGCACAATGTTTCTAAAACGTAATTGATCATGAGCAGCAAAGAGGAAATGGATAGTAGTAAGCTGATTTTGTATTCAACATCAGCATCATCACATAGACCTCCTTGGTGTAATTACTCTGAATACACACACACACACACACACACACACACACACACACACACACACACACACAAAATCATCATCATCTCTTGGGGTAAGTGAAAGATTGACTTCAGGATGTGTCCCGTTCCAAAATTTGAACATACTCAATTCTGGCCATGGGTGCTGGGATCTTGCATACAGTAAAAGTTGGTCCTCCCTATTTGTAGGTATTGCATTCCACAAATGCTGTATTCCCCATCTGTTTGGTTAAAACAATAGAAAAAAAAAGTAAAAGACTCTGGTTATACATAGTCCCATGCTATTCAAATCAGTGTTGTTCAAGGGTCAACTGTGTATTTGGGGAAACTGAAATCTGTATTTCTTTCTGTTGGCTTTTGAATGTGTTTTGGATGATATTATGAACAATTTCAATCACAACTCATTTCAAATATATTTATATTACATAACCTCCTTAATTTAGTAGGACTACTTTCCTACTATGATGTTTTTCTATAAAGAATGTCTTGTACATTTTTCTTTTTTCATAAACAGCCAATTTTCTTCTTTGACATTAAACTTCAGGATTTACAGTAGCATTTTCAATAATCTTGGCTTTCACCTTTGGCAGAATAAATTTTCAAGAGCTTTACCTTTTTTCTATAAATGAACTGCTGTTGGAATTTGCCTGATTTTTTTATTTGATGAAAAGTGCTATTAAAGTGGAGACTTTTTTAAGGTCTGCAAAGTTCAGCCACAAGACATTAGCAATGATTCTGTGACTTTTTATACCTGCACTTCCCCTGCTTCAACACATGCTTTTAATTGCAAATGAGATGAACCCTAGTTGATCTAAGTGAAAAGCAATGATTGAGAGTGACAGCTTGTAAACCATCACTTTGGGCACAGACTTTTAAAAATATCTACAAACTTTTGAAGAAGATTCTGCTGCCTCTTTATCTGAATTGTATTTTTGACATTTTTTTTTTTTTTTTAATGAAGTCTCGCTCTGTCGCCGAGGCTGGAGTGCAATGGCACAATTTTGGCTCATTGCAACCTCTGCCTTCCAGGTTCAAAGGATTCTCCTGCCTCAACCTCCTGAGTACCTGGGACTACAGGTGCCTGCTACCATGCCTGGCTAAGTTTTGTATTTTTAGTAGAGATGACATTTTACCATGTTGTCCAGGCTGATCTCAAACTCCTGACCTCAAGTGATTGGTCCGCCTCGGTCTCCTGAGGTGCTGGGATTACAGGCGTGACAGCCACACTCAGCTGGAGTTGTATTTTTGTTTTTTTAATATGAACCAGTTACTTCAATCAGCACAAGCCTCACGGTGCATGGTAAAAGTCAACAAAATTTCTGCAAGTTACATGCTTGCCATTAATTTTCTTAAATAAGATAATTATTTTTTATTGGAAGTATATTCAATCTGTTGTTTGGTGTTTTCTCATTGATGCTGAAAGAGTGTATTGAAAACATGAGTAGCCAAGCAGATAAGAAGAGGCCAGTGGAGAGTGGCTGCTGTGGGGACAGCCAAGAGATGAGGACAAATTGATGAGCCCCTCTATATTTTGAAGGCCAGGTGACAATAACTAAGCAAAACAGGTTTGGGGGAGGAAAAAAGGCCAAAATTGTTCATGAAAAAGTAAACATCTGGCCGGGCAAGGTGGTGCACTCTTGTAATCCCAGCAGTTTGGGAGGCTGAGGTTGGTGAATCATGAGGTCAAGAGATCTGAGACCATCCTGGCCAACATGGTGAAATCCCGTATCTACTAAAAATACAAAAATTAGCTGGGCATGGTGGCACATGCCTGTAGTCCCAGCTACTCGGGAGGCTGAGGCAGGAAAATCACTTGAACCCGGGAGGGGGAGGTTGCAGTGAGCCGAGATCATGCCATTGCACCCCAGTCTGGCGACAAAGCGAGACTCCGTCTCAAAGAAAAAACAAAAGTAAACACCTTTAAAGGACCAACTGCAGATGAAGACATTAAATCAGAATCAAAGCATAGCACCCCCTTCATCAGATTCTCCACTCCCATAAGGCTTTGCACGAGAAAGCTCCAAAACACCTCCGTGAATAGAAAACCCTCTGCCTCGTAAAGTTTATTTCCTCAAAATAGACAAAAATGAAAGTCACCAGCTGATTTTGTAAGTTTAATATAAATTTGATTACAGAGCTAGATAAGGAACAAAAAATTCATAGCATAACGCTGAAAAGCCTAACCATATTGTTAAACCAAACCCATTGATGTATTAACAAATAATAAACTATTACAATCAACATAGGTACATTCCAGAAATGCAAGAATTTTAAAACATCAGGTAAATCCAACAACTTAATTCATCCCTTCTATTGACTACATGTATTTTAAAAAATCACACAATTATTGGAATAGATGCACACATTTTAAAAATAAAATTTAATATACATTCAGAAAAGCAAACAAAGATAGAAACTGCCTTGGGTGAGAATAAAGCATTTGCAAGAACCTTACAGCAAAGCTCACATATGATTGATACAATCTGGTTGTGGGTGCTATAATATTTTTGAAAAAAAAGCACATGCTGTTACTATTACCATTAAACATAACACTGAAGGGCTTGCCTGGAGAATAATGCAAGAAAAAGATGCAATAAAAGAAGTTTAAAAACAAGCACACGTGTCAGACACTTAGTATGTGCCATTTCATGTCCTCTGAGCCTCGTATGCCTCATGTTCCAGCCACTATCGCAGGCACCTATTGTGTGAAACTTCATAAAACCTACTCACATGCAACCGGACAGGCCTCATCTGTGTCCTAGCTTCATTCTGTTGGACGCCCCCAGGGCTCCCTGTTGGTGCCCGAGCACAGGACATGATGGGCCCTGCTCGGCAGTATGGCTGTGAAATTCATAAACATGGGTTATTTAATGTTTCATGTGGCGATCCTTTGACTAATGACCTGTGGGAGTCAGAAAATAAAATCCACTCTTTCTTTCTCCAGAGAGTCGCCTCGGTGATGCCTTTTATTCCTCTTTGGAGGATGTTGCATCAGACAAGCACACAGTGGCACTTAGCAGCAGCCAGCTTGACCCTAACTTCGTTCATCTCCTTTTGTTTCCTTCACTTTATCTTCGTATTGACCCTTTATCTCTGAGATTATATTCCCTTGTGAAGGAATAGCACAGAATCCCTTGCATCAGATTTTTTCTGAGAACCCAGTGTTAAGAGACATGTTAGGATTTGCCCCAGAAAGCAAACATCACACTGAGATTTTTGTAGCTAGATTATTTAACCGTCTCAAGGTTACATACAACTTAAAGCCTAGTCTTGGTTCCTTGGTTCCACAGTAATTGTTGCTGGCATTCAGTGTCATTTCAATGACAAAGGCTTTTTTTCTGTGGTTAATCTTGATGAGAAATGGGCAAAGCGTGAGTCATTAGCATATACGTTAGCCCTGGCACCTGAACAGCATGGGGAGCCATGAAAATAACCAGGATTGTGCAGTGAGTTGGCTTTATTAACTACATTTGGAATACTAGACAAAAGAGAACGATACATTCAGGGCAGCCAACTCCCAACTCATCCAAGGGGCTTTTCATGACTGCTTTTTTGAAAGAAAGTCAACTCCTGCAGCTGCCCAGGACAAAGTGGGCTATGCTAAACTTCATGCCCAGTGTGTGTCAGCGTGGTGGCCAGCCTGAAAAGACTACCAGAATTTTCCAAAGTAAAATCAGAACCCTGATGTGGAGAGATGGGAGTCCTGACTCCCAGGATGGGAATACCTGGGGGTCTTAAATCCTGAGATAGTCCTGAAATCTTGGTAGAAGAATTGTGTCTAATTTTGCTAGAGAAAAATAATCTCATTTTGCCTACAGCAAAGCATAAAAAGACTCCTTTGGTGCTCAAACAGACAAAATGTGTAAGTTCAGGAAAGTTAATGTACCTTGTATAAGCTCTGGTCAATGGGAAGTGTTGGGGCTCACGTGTCACCCCCAAAATGTTGCTTTTAGGCATATTGAGTATTCATTGGTTATTTTGAGAAACTACAGAAATTCTGAAAAGCTGCTTCTTTGTAAAATAAATTTTTATATAATATAAATATATTTACATATATAAAATAAACATATTTATTTAAATATATATTTAAAAATATAAATTTATGTAAATATATATATATATATATTTTTTTTTTTTTTTTTGAGAGAGATCTCTCTCTGTCACCCAGCCTGGAGCACAATGGTGTGATCTCAGCTTACTGTAACCTCCACCTCCCAGATTGAACCAATTCTCTTGCCTGGATCTCCTGAGTAGCTGGTACAGGCACACACCAACACACCAGCTAATTTTTGTATTTTTTAGTAGAGACAGGGTTTAACCATGTTGGCCAGGCTGGTCTCGAACTCCTGACCTCTAGTGATCCAGCCGCCTCAAGCCTCTCAAAGTGCTGGGATTACAGGCATGAGCCACCATGTCTGGCCAAGAAATTTATATCTGTAAAGGAAATGTTTATTACTAAGGTGTCCATACCAGGAAGAGAGTTGCTTCAGGCTACTTTTATCACCTGAGAGTCTCATCTGCATAACAAGGCAACCTTTATTTATCATATATTTATAAATTTTCTCCCCTTGCCCTCTTCTGTCTCTACCCACCACCCACCGCCAGTCTCTATGCCCCGCCAGAAACCCTAAGCCCCTATTCCTTTCTGTAGCTCAATTTGTTACATAAGCTTCAATCATCTGGCCCTTCCTCAAGTCTCTTATTTTTGTGGGATTCTCATGTGTAAGTACATAATTAAATACGGGTTTTCTCATGTAAATCTGTCATAAATCGATTTAATTCATAACCCAGCCAAAGTACCTGGAAGGCTGGAGGGAAGCTATTTTCCCTTCCCCACAAAATGAAAGCCAATGAATTATTTTTTTTCCCTTTCCTCCTCTGGATTTATTTCCTAAAATGCAACTTAAATGATGTCTTGGAAAAGAAAAAAAATCACAGGATCAGCAATCAGTTATACTTCGTGGCAGCCAGTTAGGGCCAAGAGTGTTATGTGGGCTCTCCGTCCTTCTCTGCCTCACTCTCGCTAGCTAGCCCTTAATTCTGTTCCTGGAGTTGTACTCCCTTATAAATTATTAGCCCCTAAACTATTACCTTAGCTGATGTTTTCTAGAAATCCCAGGCCAAAACAGAAGGGAATCAACAATTAGCATTATTTAAGAGAATCATCAGATACATTTTTAAAACAAATTATAGAGTTCACCGATTTTTCCAAGTACAAGATGATCACTAATAATTATTTAGAAAAGCATTCTGAAACGAAGATACCATTCACAGTAATAGCAATAAAACTGCCAAATTAGTGCAGAAAATGAAATACGGCTGACTATAGGAAGTAAAGAGCTCATCGTCAGTTACATACAAAGGAAGCTTGTCTATGGTAGAGATGGCCCAAGACAGTGAAAAATCCATGGTGGATGTTTTAATCAATAGTGTTATTGGATCATACATAGTGAAAATGGATCATAATGTGAAAAAGAATAAAACAGAATTTCTACTGAAAAAGAAAAACATGTTAAAACAGTTGGACAAGAGTTTCTGTCTTAGTATAAAGAATGTGCCCCTTACATGGTATAAACCCCGAAATATTAACACATGAGAGTTCAGTAGGTTGGCTGTGGACCGATGAGAGATTCACAGGCATTCCTTAACCTGCTGTACCATGCTGTCAAGAGCTCTATTGCATAGCTGATGGAATGGGTGCTGGTCATTCAGCTGAATTCAGTTGCTAGACAGGTGTTTAAGCTGAGAAAACTTGGATTTCAAGGCACTTCTGTGCTGAAATGTGCTGAGAAATCACATGAGCTTCCTGGCACCCTCCCCACTGGTAGTCATAAGGGTAGAGGGGGACTGAGGACTTCCGGCTCTTCATCTGAGTGTCTCAAGGCCACACCTGCAGGCTCCGTGCACACCATCATGCTCCTGTTCCTCCTGCTCTTAGTAAATGAACTTGGGGCTTACTAAGCCTAATGGAGTCTTTTGAGTTTGATTGACAATTAGAGTAAAGGCTTTTTGATGGTTTTGTATCCAGTTCATTTTATATACAGGCATGGACACCGGATGTACAAGAGGCAGCAATGTAAAAAGCAAAAATGTAAAGAAAATTGGAATATATTGATGGACAGGAACACATTAAAATTAAGGACTTATGTTTATGGAATTATTCTGACACATGGAAGTTTGTGGACTGATTAGAAGACATTTGGGACATTCAAAAGTGCAGAAGAATTAATATTACTATTTAGAGTGTCAAAATAAATTTTGCAAATCTGGGGGGCTATGTGAAGCAAAAGATACAATGAGAAAATGTGCCAAATGAAAAGCTGGAAGGCTAGCGAGTTCATGAGCGGTGGCCGGAAAGTGGAAAATCAGTAGGAACTTTTGTACGAAGTCACCAAATTAAGCTGAGTTTAAATCTAGGAGCTGATTTTAAATCTAGATTAAAGATGACTTTTAATCTAAAATCAAAATCAATTTTTACAGTGTGAAAAATACAGACAGACATTTAAATGATTTAATATACTAATGAAGCTTGAGTTATGTGATCAGTAATTTAAAAGCATGAATTTCTAATGAATCAGTGTCTTCCACACAACATAGGAAACAGTATTTTGCTAGATTTTTTTTTTTTTTTTTTTTTTTTTTTTTGAGACAGAGTCTTGCTCTGTTGCCCAGGCTGGAGTGCAGTGGCGTGATCCTGGCTCACTGCAACCTCCACCTCCCGGGTTCCACAATTCTCACGCCTCAGCCTCCTCAGTAGCTGGGACTATAGGCATGTGCCACCATACTCAGCTAATTTTTTTTTATTTTTATTTTTGAGTAGAGACAAGCTTTCACCATATTGGGCAGGCTGGCCTCGAACTCCTGACCTCAGGTGATATGCCCACCTTGGCCTCCCAAAGGGCTCGGATTACAGGCATGAACCACTGTGCCCAGCCATGTTTTGCTAGATTTTATGTGGCTTAAGCTATGTATGATCCAGAGAGGTCAAAGTCCAGAGAAGAGATGAGAAAACAAAATGAAGCCAAGTTGTGAAGACTTGCTACCAATCCCTCTTTAAAATGTGTTATTAGTAGACTTTACGTTTCAAGCAGTTTTAGGTTTACAAAAAGTTTAATAGAAAGTACAGAGAGTTCCTGTATACGTGTTCCTCCCCATCCCCATATTAGCCTATTTATTAATAATATCTCTTGGCTGGGCATGGTGACTCATGCCTGTATTCCCAGCACTTCTGGAGGCCAACACAGGTGGATCTCGAGGTCAAGAGTTCGAGACCATCCTGGGCCAAAATGGTGAAACCCCATCTCTACTAAAAATACAGAAATTAGCTGCACATGGTGCCTATAATCCCAGCTACTTGGGAGGCTGAGGCAGGAGAATCGCTTGAACATGGGAGGCAGAGATTGTAGTGAGCCAAGATCATGAAACTGCACTCCAGTCTGGTGACAGAGTGAGACTCCATCTCAAAAAAACAAAACACAACAAAAAACCAATAATACCTCTTATTAGTGTGGTACAATTGCTACAATTGGACAAGCCAGTATTCACTCATATAACTATCTAAACTCCATGGTTTACACTAGGGTTATTTTTGGTGTTTTACATTCTATGAATTTCAGTAAATACATAATATTATCTATCCACAGCTACAGTATGATATAGAATCACAATTTTGTTACTGGAAAGGGTTCCAGATCCAGACCCCGAGAGACAGTTCTTGGATCTCATGCAAGAGTCCACAGAGTAATGTGAAAGCAAGTTTATTAAGAAAGTAAAGGAGGCCAGGTGCAGTGGCTCACACCTGTAATCCCCAGACTTTGGGAGGCTGAGGCAGACAGATCACAAGGTCAGGAGACTGAGACCATCCTGCCCAACATGGTGAAATCCTGTCTCTACTAAAAATATAAAAATTACCTGGGCATGGTGGTGCGCACCTGTAGTCCCAGATACTTAGGAGGGCGAGGCAGGAGAACTGCTTGAACCAGGGAGTCAGAGGTTGCAGTGAGCCTAGATCATGCCACTGCGCTCCAGCCTGGGTGATAGAGTGAGACTCCCTCTCAACAAAAAGGAAGTAAAGGAATAAAGAATGGCTACTACATAGACAGAGCAGCCCTGAGGGCTGCTAGTTGCCCATTTTTTATGATTATTTCTTGATTATATGCTAAACAAACTGTGAGTAATTTATGCCTCAGCTTTTAGATCATATAGAGTAACTTCCTGACATTGCCATGGCATTTATAAACTGTCATGGCAACCAGAGGTCACTTTTGCCACCATCTTGGTTTCAGTGGGTTTTGACTGGCTTCTTTACTACAAGTTGTTTTTATCAGCAAGATCTTTATAATCTGTATCTTGTGCTGACCTCCTATCTCCTGTGACTTAGAATGCCTTAACCTCCTGGTAATGCAGCCCAGTAGGTCTCCGCCATATATTACCCAGCTCCTGTTCAATATGGACTTACTCTGGTTCAAATGCCTCTGAAACCCTAAAACCCCCCCTGTGCTCTGCCTGTTCATCTCTCTATTCTGCCATGTGAACCCTGGAAACAACTGATTTTTTTTTTCACTGTCTCCATAGCTTTCGCTTTTCAAAATGTCCTATAGTTGAAATCATACCATGTGTAGCATTTTCAGATTGGGCTATTTCACTTAATAATCTGCATTTAAGTTTTCTCCATATATTTCAATGACTTTTTAGCTCTCTTCTTTTTATTGCTGAATATTAGTCTATTGTATGGACATACCACAGTCTGTTAATTCATTTCTCTTACTGAAGAACAAGTTTGTTGTGTTCCACCTTTGATAATTATGAATAACACTCCTATGAACATCTGTGTGCAGATTTTTGTGTGAATATAAATTTTCAGATCATTTGTGTAAATACCAAGGAGTGTGATTGCAGGAGGGTATAGCCAGAGTACACTTAGTTTTATTTAAAAAAAAAAACAAAACATGGAGGTACCATTTTGCAACCCCACCAGTGTTACTGTCTCACCAATGACCCACAATGTAGCAGTCTCTCTTATTACCCAAAGTTTTCTGTTTCACAACCAAGAGAATTAAGGAGCATGGACACAAAGGGTAAAGTCGGAGTGAAAGTTAAATAAACGAGAGAAGAAAACACTCCGCTGTGGAGAGGGGGACCTGGAAGAGGGTTTCCATTGTTACAGTTCAACGCAAAGGCTTTTATAGGAACCAGTGAGGGCTGGGGGGTCTCATTTGCACAAGGTGTGAATTTCTGGTAGCTCCACCCCATCCTCCCAGTGTGCATGTGGACCCTTAGCTTGAGTTATTCCATATTGCTTTGTTCCCCTTACTACACATGTGTTAGGGGATGGATCTCGGCAATTCACCTGTGTAGCCTTTCTTATCTATGCACTTGGGGGCATGTCTAGGCAAGCCCCTCTGTGCAAGTTCCCTTATTCTCACCTGCAGCTTGATTTTTTTAGGCTGTTTTTTTTTTGTTTGTTTGTTTGTTTTTGAGATGGAGTCTTGCTCTGTTACCCAGGATGGAGTACAGTGGTGCAGTCTCAGCTCCCTGCAGCCTCTGCATCCCAGGTTCCAGCAATTCTCCTGCCTCAGCCCTCTGGGTAGCTGAGATTACAGGTGCACACCAGGACACCTGGCTAATTTTTGTATTTTTTTTTTTAATAGAGATGGGGTTTCACCATATTGGCCAGGCTGGTCTCGAACACCTGACCTCAGGTGATCTGCCTGCCTTGGCCTCCCAAAGTGCTGGGAGCCAAGCCTGGCCTAGGCTGTTCTTTTGTTTGAAATAATTGAACTGAGGACCTACCCTAACTGACTGCCTGACCGTTTTCTTCCTTTCTCCTCTCTCACTAGCAATGAATGGAAGTTCCTGTTGCTCCACATTCTTGACAGCATTTGGTCTTATCTGTTTTGGATTTTCATCATTTTAATAGGTGTGCAGTGGTATCTTATGGCTGTGTTAATTTACAATATCCTGATGACGTATGATGTGGAATATCTTTTCTAAACCATATCGGGTCTTTTCTTTTGCCTCTCCTTCGCTTCACCAGTCTGTAGTCAATCATTCCAAAATGATCGCAAAGAAATTAATGTCTTTTTGGTTCTGTTAAGTTATCCTAACCCAGGAGATTATGTGTTTCCCAAAATGTCTGTAAAACAATATATACATTCCAATAATAATTGGCATCACTATCTTTATGCAGCCTGTTTATTTATTTTAGTGTTCATGTCAGGCCTATTTTTATTTAATTGCCCTGAGTGTCACTGGGAAGAGGCTTCTGTGACCACCCAGTGGGTTCACCTTGCCCGCTGTCTAGACAGAGCCGATTTATCAAGACAAGGGAATTGAAATAGAGAAAGAGTAATTCACACAGAGCTGGCTGCGTAGGAGACCAGTGCATAATTATTACTCAAATCAGTCTCCCTGAGCATTCAGGGATCAGTTTTCAAGGATAATTTGGTGGGTGGGGAAAGGCCAGTGAGTCGAGAATGCTAATTGGTTGGGTTGGAGATAGAAACATAGGAAATTGAAGCTGTCCTCTTGCGCTGAGTACCCAGATGGATAAACTTGCTCATCTAATTTTGTGGACCCCACCCACAAAATTAGATGAGTCAGTTTATCCATCTGGGTGGTGCTAGCTGATCTATCAAGTGCCAGGTCTGCAAGATATTTCAAGCACTGATCCTAGGAGCACTTCAGGGAGGGTCAGAATCTTGTAGCCTCCTAAACCATGACTCCTAAACCATAATTTCTAATCTAGTGTCTAATCTGTTAGGCCTACGAAGGCAGTCTAGTCCCCAGGCAAGAAGGAGGTTTATTCTGGGAAAGGGCTGTAATCATCTTTGTTTTAAACTATAAACTAAGTCTCTGTCCATGTTAGTTTAGCCTATGCCCAGGAACGAACAAGGACAGTTTGGAAGTTAGAAGCAAGATGCGGCCCATTAGGTCAGATCTCCTTCACAGTCTCAGTTACAGTTTTGCAATGGCAATTTGACTTGGAGAAGTGGTGTAAAAGTTCTGAGAGGTAGAGGTACAGTTAGGATCTTCTTTTCTCCTGTGAGCGGCCACAGTTTCATTTTGTGATGCCACAGGCACACAGATCACCTGCAACTCTGTCTCCTGCCTTCTTTCGTCTTTTACATTTCAGGCCTGTATTTAAAACTGTAAACCCAAAAGTAACTGAGGCAGGTCTCAATCTCTAGAGGTTTATTTAGCCAAGGTTGAGATGTGCCTGGAAAATGTAGAAGCCTCAGGAGCATCTGTGACCTGTGCTTTTTCCAAAGTGGGTTTTGGAAGCTCCAGTATTTAGAGGGGGAAAGAGGAAGCAGAATGGGGAGAAAAAGTGCAGGAGGGAGGGGAAGCAGGGAGGCAGATGGTTACATTCTTCTGAGGCTCTGATTAGCCCCAGTGAAGCTACATTTTACATGTGAAAAGAGTGAGTAGAGGGAAAAGTCAATTGTGCATTGTCTTGCATTCAGTAAATCTACATTTTACATAAGATAAATTAACATGTGAAAAGACAGAGTAGAGGAAATGAGGCTATGACACAGGGTTGTGAAACTCCAGCTGTCTGTTTGGGAACAAAAGGAAAAGCAGCTTTTATGTGACTCAGTTCCCAAGCTGAACTTTCCCTGTAGCATAGTGAGTTTGGGGTCCTGAGATTCTATTTTCTTTCACAGAACATAGAGTAATAATAGACATAAATTTTTGTTCATTTTCTCTTTACCTCTCCCTGACCCCTTTCACTCACTCACAATTTTAGAGGCTCAGTGGAGGATCACCCTCCACCCCCTCATTCAAATTAGAAACTCAGTGTATTTTTTTTCTGTTTTTGAGTCAAAGTTTCACTCTTGTTGTCCAGTCGGGAGTGCAATGGCACGATCTCGGCTCACCTCAACCTCCACCTGCCGAGTTCAAGTGATTCTCCTGCCTCAGCCTCCCAGGTAGCTGAGATTACAGGCATGAGCCACCACACCTGGCTAATTTATTTTTGTATTTTTAGTAGAGATGGGGTTTCTCCATGTTGGTCAGGCTGGTCTCGAACTCCTGACCTCAGGTGATACGCCCACCTCGGCCTCCCAAAGTGCTGGGATTACAGGCGTGAGCCACCGCATCTGGCTGAAGCTCAGTGTCTTTCTTCTTCCTATCTTACATGGCATAATCAACTACTCAGTAGTTCTCACACAATCTTTTTCCAAAAAGCTCCTGAATGCCTCCTGTCCACTCATTCCTTCTGGGATCACTTAGTTTGGATATTCCTCTTCTCTTTGGGCCTGCAGTCTCCCTTCCACAATGCTGGGGGAATCACCAACTTTCAAGGCTGCTCCAAGGAGCTCAGCCCTCATACCTCTGGGATCGCACCATCCTCAGCTTCCTGCCCTCCTCTCCTCCCCTCCTCGCCTCCTCACTTCTGCACAACAATCGTGCTGCTCCACCAGGGTCACTCACAGCAGCCTGGCAGTCCAGGTGTTTCCAGATCTCCAGCACTCAGGATACCCCCTCTGAGACTGTCCGCCTCAAATCTCACCGGGATATTCTTTATCCTTCAAAGATCTTTCACACACTCTTCAAAAAATCAACAATACAGAAAGGCTGGGCTCCTGGCTAAACCCCATCCTTAAGCCTAGAACCTGTGGCCCTAAGTGAAAACAGCTGACCCCATTTTTCTGCCCAAACATTGCCTTTTTGGCCTTCCATGCTCCTATCTTGTGCCCATAAAAAGACTTCAGCAGGCACAGCAACACAAATGGCAGAGCATCAGGGATACAAGCAGCTGCAGAGAAGCAACTGAGCATCGGAGACCACGGATAGACGTGGCTAAATTTAGGTTGTGCAGCTTTGAAGAGGGGCCCAGCTGTAAACGACTGTGCTTCAGGGAAAAATCACCTACCCACCCCATCCCCTTTCTAACCCCTCAGAGAGCCACTTCCATCACCCAATAAAATCCTCGGCATACACTACCCTTCGTTGTGTTCATGTGCTCTGATTTCTTCCTGAACACCAGACAAGAACCCAGGTGCCGAAAGGGCAGCGGCTGGCACCCTGACCCTCCACTGAGCTGGGTGGCACTTGATCATCCCCAGGTGGCAGAGCTGAAAAAGCCCTGGATGTAACGCACTTGGACGCTGCTCACACTCCCCCTCTAACAAGGAGTGGCCAGTGGCGGCATGAGTGAAGTGAGCCACTCCAGTTCCGGCCCATGAAAGGGATTAAGGGAATTATTCCATCTCACAATGATGTAGACTGAATCAGTCTTTCTTCTGTTAGAGGATAGTGTGAGGTTCCTCATCCTTATAATACTCGGCATCTTGTATCTAATGACTGATCTGTACTACTGTTTCTCTGCCCCGTCAGTGAGCTTCTCAAGGAAACCAGTAGAGACCCCACTCCTCCTTCACCAGCATCCTCACACTGCACTGGGCACTTGGAAGACACTCAGATGTTTGCTTAAAAAAAGCAATAGATGAACACATGACTAAAAATAGCTTCTTATGATGTAAACGTTATTCTCCATATGACTTTCATAAGACAGAAGAGAGAACACACCCCTGGATTTTTGAGAAATGCACATGTATTTAGTCATGCCACAAATGATTAATTTGAAGATCTTTGCTATTAAACCAACATTTTAAATATTTCCATTTTTATCTTCTCTATGACCTAGACTTTTCGGCTAATAGACTGATGTGCTATTGTGGCTATCCCAAATGCCAAAACTATGATTGGTTTTTAAATGATAGAAACTGAAAAATTACATTTTTGAAATGCTTAATGAAATATTTTAAGTACATATTTTGTGAAATAACATTTTTATTTGGTCATACCCTATTAATAAATAGAAATATAATTTACTTGTAGCCCTAGATTTCAGAATATTCTTTTCTTTTTTTTTTTTAGGTTGACAGGAGCTCACAATGACAGGAGCTTACTCTGTCTACTCTGTCACCCAGGCTGGAGTATAATGGCACAATCTCAGCTCATTGCAACCTCCACTTCCTGGGTTCAAGCAATTCTTCTACCTCAGCCTCCCAAGTAGCTGGGATTACAGGTGTCTGCCACTACGCCCGGCTAATTTTTGTATTTTTAGTAGAGATGGGGTTTCACAATGTTGGTCAGTCTGGTCTGGAACTCCTGACCTCAGGTGATCCTCCCACCTCAGCCTCCCAAAGTGCTGGGATTACAGGAGTAAGCCAACACACCCAGCCAAAATTTTGTTTTCTTCTGGAGGTATGAGAATTATCAATATGAACATGAAGCCACTCATGAGAAACTCTAACAAAACAGAGCTGGCACAGCATGGAGGAGGAGTCCTCTTACATGTGTACCTGTGATGGGAACTATGTAAGGAATTCCTCAGAACTGCTGTGTTCCACATAAGGCAGTTGCTCAGCGACATGTGTCTACAAATGCCACCTTCACCGATGAGCTGATGCCAACTCCTGCAACAAGCGTCTGTAACCAAAGGTCTCTGTTTTATTTGGTTTTCCTTTTTAGTTGTACACATTTACGGTGGTGCATGTGCAATTTTGTTCCATGCCTAGATTGTGTAGTGGTCAAGTCAGGGCTTTTAGCGTATCCATCACCCAAATAATGTACATTGTACCTGTTAACCAGTTCCAAGATCTTTGTTTCAAAAAAAGCTTACACAGACTTCTTTCCTCTCATAGCAGCCCTTATGCACTACCCTCTTGAATGCCCCTATGGTCTGCCACAGCACAGGTATCCCAGATTGCAATTCCTGAATAAGCTCTTTGCTTTGGAAAATTGATCTCTCTGTGGCACATTTTAGGTTGATGGGAGCTCACGATGAATTTAATTTTGATCCTTTGTAAAAAGATACAGGTCTCCCCGGCAGTCTAAAAGGTGGTAGGCGAAGAAAATACAGCTAAGAGTCTGGGTCAACGTGTATCATAAGCAACAAAACCCCTACTTGTTTTTCTACAGGCACAAGAGTATCAGTGTGAGCTATGACAAAGCGTTCCATACACTGCCACTTTGGTTTTTAGAATTCTCTCTGCAGTTTAAAAATTAATGGGGAATCTGTCAGTCTGAATGAAAGGAGCAGAATAAAATAAATTCACTGCTCTCTCAATTTTTAAAACTCAAGCAGTTGGAACAGTTTTCACAACTTTCTTGTGTGCAGGCCAGCTGGGGAAATCCAAGAATTCACCCGATATAAGTGAAATGGCATTTTCTGTGACATACTTACTAGACACTTGTCACAGCGGGCTCAAAGCTTAATCACAGACTCCAGGAAACGGTTCCTATCTGAGCCCTTTGTTTTGCAGGGGATTCCCAGAAAAGAGCTGAAGGGCCCTCTTGTAAAACTTACTTCCTGACTCCAGACACGCTGTGTGTCCATGACCTCTTTGCTAGGCCCATCGTGGACATGGCTGGCCCTATCTCTTGCATACAATGAACAGATTAACCTCAGGATAGAAACAGTAAAACTGAGATGTGCCTTCTGCATTTTAATCCCAACACTTTGGGAGGCCGAGGCAGGTGGATCACGAGGTCAGGAGATCAAGATCATCTTGACCTTGGTGAAACTCCATCTCTACTAAAAAATACAAAAAAAAAAAAAAAAAAAAAAAAAAAAAAATTAGCTGGGTGTAGTGGTGCACTCCTGCAGTCCCAGCTACTCAGGATGCTGAGGCCGGGGAATCACTTGAACCCAGGAGACGGAAGTTGCAGTGAGCCGAGATGGCTCCACTGTACTCCAGCCTGGCAACAAAGCCAGACTCTGTCTCAGAAAAAAAAAAAAAAAAAATAGGCAATGTAGTAGAGGAAATATTGACACCTCTCCACCTTCCCAGGTTCTTTGGCTGAACTATAAATCACATGAATGTTAAGATTAATAAGAGACAAATAATTTTAATTACATACTGAGCATGAGAATCCCATAAGCACTAGACTCAAAGCAGTGCCAAATGGCTGAGCATACTGAGCTATGAAAAGGAACGAGGGCTTGGGGGTTACCTGGGACAGTGGAGAGAAGTCACAGGAGGATGAGGGGAGGAAGGTATGGAGAACAGGGGTTTTCTTGTTATGCACCTAAAAGTCCCTCAGATGAGAAAGGCTGTCTTAGATCAGCTCTCTTCCTGGGATGGGCACCTTTGCTAAGGAACATTTACTTTTTTATACTTTATTTTCTGTAGTGGAGACGGATGTGATGAGCTTTCCTGTGTTGGCTGGTTCTTAAGTTCTTCAAAGCAATCAATGTGCTAGGGTGCCTCGGTGTGGGGTGATATATTCTGGTCTCCTCTAGTCCTGTTTCTGGGGGTATGCCCTAAACCCTGACCATAATAAGGCTGAGAATACATTTTGTACCATGAGAAAAGTGAGCATTAGATGTGATCAACATCCCTCCACTTTGGTTCCCATCTGCTGCTGTGGTAATCCATCCTGAGAAACTGGCTCCCGTGATTCCAGGACAATGGTGCTGGTAAGGGTGCCTTGGTGATGGTGGCACTGGGAATGGGTTGGCAGTGACAGCTGCTCATTATTCTTAAATATTTATTAAGAATCCAAACTGTGGCCAGGCGTGGTGGCTCACCCCTGTAATCCCAGAACTTTGGGAGGCCAAGGCTGGTGGTTCACCTGAGGTCAGGAGTTCGAGACTAGCCTGGCCAACTGGCAAAATCCCATCTCTACTAAAAATATAAAAAATTAGCCACTTTGGTGGTGGGCATCTGTAATCCCAGCTACCTGGGAGGCTGAGACAGTAGCATTGCTTGAACCTGGGAGACGGAGGTTGCGGTGCGCTGAGATCATGCCATTGCACTCCAGCCAGGGCAATAAGAGCAAAACTCCATCTCAAAACAAACAAAGAATCCAAACTGCAACGAGCACTTCACGAGCATGGACGCTTTTAGTCCACTCAACTGTGGTATGTGCTCAGTGTTTTTGTTTTCAACATTGAAAAAGATTCATCCCAACTAAGTCCAGATACCATTTTCTTTCCAATATTCATTTGATTTCACATTTATTCATCACTTATCCCTGATATTTAACTAAAGTCTCGTATGAGAGGTTAGAGAACTCAAGCAAAATCACACCCACTTGTCACATCTAGCTTAGCTCCAAGAAGACTGAAAATCTTCCCCCACTTCTTGTTAGCGCCCTCATTAGAAGAAATATACAAAATCTGAAAAATAACATTGTATTAAGTCCAGTAATACACCTTTACAGTCTACTAAGAAAGGAAAAGAATGAACATACAAAGGGAAAATGTAAAAGCAAGAATTTTGCTTTTCTAAAATGCTCTCTTGAGTAAAGAAAAGCAGTGTCTACTCTCATTGTGTGGTCGTGTTTGCATTTTTTGTCTTCATCTCTCAGTTTTACAGTTTAGCGAGGGAATCCTGTCCTATAATTAGTGCTAACGTAGGGGCAGGGTAACCTTCAGTGCTACAAATGTTTTCCCATAAATTTCTGTAAATGGGAAGATGTTTTGCAAATGTTTAAGGTTCACAGTTCAGAAATGCTATTTAGTACCCCAGACACAGATTTGCTCATAAACATGCCTGCACGTAAGATCATTTGTCCAGTGCTCACAGGACTGAGGTGGCTTTTCAATTTATATAGGAGCAGTGACTGAAATCCATCTAATTAAATGCCAGATAGAAGAAGAGAATGTCTAGGTAGCCATTTTCATTTCATTTCAGACAAAATAACACAAAGTTTCAAGCTGTAACATTTTAACTGCAGATGAGGCAGGGAACCTGCCAGCTTCTTGGTGACAAAGAGGGCTCCTGCCAGCTTTCTGGTTTGTCTCCGGAACCAGACTCAGAGGCAACTTTGCCATTTGACAAAATTCCCAAATTCCTTGGGGCTGGTGTGTGGGTGAATACTTTGACAACCTGAGCCAACCATTTCTATGTGATGGATTTTCAAAGTTCAGCCTTCCACTAGAAGAATGATAATCAATTTTTTGTCAATTAACTTACAGAACGTGGTGTAAGATAATATGGTACATTTTGGAAAAACTATTTTTAGACTAGTATGCCTCTCCACTGAAAGGGAGGGGCTTTTGTTTTTTAAGTATGAGCAACCTGTTACTGCTTCTGCTATCAAATCAAGCTACTTAATTTAGAAAATGACCCTCTAAGATGACAGAAACTAATGTAAGAAACAAAGCAAAGCAAATGCAAAAACAATCAGCATCATATGGTCTCTTTTAGGATAAGCGGCTTAATGAAGAGTAAACGAAATGCATGCAGAAAGACCATGAATGCCAAACCGTGCCAGCCAGCACTGCAGGCAGCACAGATCAGTGGAAAGAAACAGACAGGGAACTGGAGCCAGGGAGATCTGGGTTCAACGCTTGATTCCATGTTCCAACACTCACTAACTAGCTGACTTTGAACAAGTAATTTAACTTTTTCGTACATCAGTTCCCTCACGTGTTAAGTAATATACAATCATTATCTTTCCATTCTGACAGTGGGAATTAAATTACTGTTCAAATTCTCTGGCCACATCCTCTTCTGCCATGAAACCTTGTCATTTCCATAATATGTACAAATAACTCGCTTACTTAAGAAAGCAGCAAGGGGGCTAAAATCGTTTTTATCTCACGTAATAGCTGAATTGATGGCACACAGAATATTCGGGTCATAGGACCAACACACTTTGGAAAAGAAATGATTTTCTGAGAATCAGCAATGAGGTTGCTTCTTTCAAAAGGGTTTCATATGCATACAATTGTTGAGGCTCAGAACACAATATCCCAAAGGAGGGTTCCTTGGCGTGCTGCATACTCTAAAGTGAAGGAGATTGGAAAGGCTGCAGAGCGAGATCTCTTGGGCTTTTCCCTATACTCCTATTCCTCGCTCCTCCTTCCACCCACAAAGAGACGTAGAAACCAGAACTTCTCTTTCCCCAAGGTATGTGTTTTGCCATTAAAAAGAAACAGCCAAAGCAGCAATGACTTTTGCACCAATCTAATATTAAACTGCCCTCCCCCAAAGCAAGCCGAAAAACCTAGAAAGGTGACTCTCTCCTTTCTCCCTCAAACGCACTCATTCCAGGGGGGGTCCTGCCCCAAACTCAGAGGTGGAGTGAAGAATGCTACCGAGACAGGCCGACAAGGACCTGGACAGGGCTTGCTGAGTTTCTCATTGATCTGTTACCATTACATTACAACGTTTTCTCCAATCCCACTTTCTCATGGCTGCCCTCTCTTCATCAAACCTAAACGTGCCAATAGACAATCTTCCCTGGGTCTTTGGGTCTTCATTTGCAAATACTCCCACATCATGTAAAAGTTGGATTAAATAAATGTGTTATGCTTTTCTCTGGTTCACCTGCCTCTCCTTACAGGAGTGTGGGCCTCGATTATGATGAATGAGGAAAGGAAACTCTGTGGACCAAATCTGTGCCTTGTTCACCTTTGTGTTCACACCCAGTACTTTGCATATTAGGTGATTAGGAAATGTTTGAATTAGAGTGACTTTGCTAAGCTTGATGTACTGAGGCGATATTTATACTTCTAAAGAACTATTGTGACCACCAATATTTTTAGAATCCACCTAAAGGGGAATTGAGTTGAGAACACATTCAGTCTAAATGAGATTTGTAGTCATTTCTGTGACTATCTGATCCAAAATATAAAAGGTTCTTAGCATTTTTTTTTTTTTAGTTTGTATTTTTATCTTACACTGCTTTGATGAATTTTCAGGGCCAAAAGTTTAGTCCCTATATGAAAACGACCTGTAGTAAGCTGGCATTGTAATTATGGAGGCAGTAGACAAAAAGTGAAGTTTGAACTGTGTACGTCTAGCAGACAGACATGGAAAACTCTTCCAGTCGTTGGCTGTGTTGGACATTTCTTTAATATAGCTGTGGCCTCAGCATCCATTTTTAGCCCAGACAGGTAAATCATCCCTCTCTCTCCCCTCACTCTGCTCATCCTTGTGTCTTACTCCGGCCAAAGAATGAAGAAGCGATGTTGATATGCTGATGTGGAGCTTGAACCTTCAGAGGCCACACGTGGCTCTGCTCACTTCTCTCTGCCACCACTGTGAGCACAATATGCCCTGGTAAATTTACAGTCCAAGGAGAACAAGAACAGCATCCAACAGAGAGCCCAGGTGACCCACAGAACCTCAGTGACAAGCAGAGTTGCCCCAGCCGTCTAGCGGAGCCTACCCAGGACAGCCAAATGCCAGCCAGCCTGCAGATGCATGCAAATAGACAGTTACTATCTAAACCTCTGCGTTTGGCATAGTTCTGTCATGCAGTAGTATTAAGGCAGGAGCTAAACTACCAAATAACCACTACTATTTTGATGGGAAGTAAATGGCATACAATGTATCAGCACTGAGGTATCTGAGAACACTGTAATTCAAGTAAGGGATACTAGGTGTAAAGTTTCATGCATCTAAGCATCTATAAGACATCTTGACCAGTAATAGTAAAGACTGAACAATGTTTCTAGTTTTTTGTTTTTTTTTTTTGAAATAGAGTCTCGCTTTGTTGCCCAGGCTGGAGTGCAGTGCTGTGATCTCAGCTCAGCGCAACCTCCGCCTGTTGGGGTCAAGTGATTCTCATGCCTCAGCCTCCCAAGTAGCTGGGACTACAGGTGCGTGCCACCAGGCCCAGCTATTTTTTGTGTTTTTAGTAGAGATGGGATTTCAGTGTGTTAGCCAGGATGATCTCGACCTCCTGACCTCATGATCTGCCCACCTCGGCCTCCCAAAATGCTGGGATTATAGGCGTGAGCCACTGTGCCCAGCCTCTTTCTAGTTTTTTAAACACAAATATAACAAAACCAGTCCCAATATAAAGTTTACAGAGATTGTAAAAATACGGAAAAAAGTACTATTAACGTGCACCAGGAATTTTATGTTATTTATATTTGTGTGTGTATTTTATTTATGGAAATATAAACTTCTTTACATTTAAATTTTTTTGAGATTTTTTAACTGCTCTAATGAGATGTAATTGCCATAAAATAAACTGCACGTGTTTGAAGTGTATAATTGGTAGATTTTGATGTGTGTATACCTGTGAAACCATCACTGCAATCCAAACACTGAATCTATCCATCACGTCAGAGTTTCCTCACACATCTTTGCCGTCTGGACTTGCATTCTTGCCTGTCCATGACTTCACAGTAAGCAACCACTGATCTACTTTCATGATAGGTTACTTCATACTTTCCACAGTTTTATATAGAGTGATACGTCTGCTTTGTGTAGCTTGTTTTAATGCACGTGCTTATTTTGACATTTAACCGTATTGCTGTAGCCCTGGTTCCTTTCTTTTCATCTTAGTCATGCTCCTTTCACTCACCTTGTCATGAACATTTGGGTTTTTTCCAGCCTTTGTGTGTTACAAATAAGACTACAGCACACATTTGTGGACTAGTCTTTAAATGGGGACGTTTGTTTCTCTTGGGTAAACACCTAGCAGTGAAATAAATTGGGACATGGCAAATGCCCGTTAAACTTTTTAAGAAACACATAATCTGTTTTCCAAAATGATTGTATAATTTTACATTCCCACCAACAATGTGGAGACTTCTAGCCTCCACACATCCCTGTTCACACATGGTGTGGGCAGTCTCTCCGTCTCTCTCTCTCTTTTTTAATTTATTCTATTCTTACTGCTTTTTTTTTTTTTTTTTTGACAGAATCTTACTCTGTCATTCAGGCTGGAGTGCTGTGGTGCAACCTCTGTTTCCCAGATTCAAGCAATTCTCCCTCAGCCTCGTGAGTAGCTGGGACTACAGGCCTGCGCCACCACGCAGTTATCTTTATTCTAATAGGTGGGTAGTGGCTTCTCATTGTGATTTTAGTTTGCATTAACCACAAATACTAACAGTTGACTTCCTTTCATTGACTAAATTACTATTTATATATCATCCTGGATGAAGTATGTGTTGCAATGTTTTGCCATTGTTATATGGGTTTTCTTTTTTGAGTTTTGATCATTCTTTATATGTTTTGGATTTAAGTTCTTTACCAGGTATTTGATTCTCAAGCATTTTCTGTCAGTATTTGGTTTGTCTTTTCATTTTCCAGAAGTGTCTTATTAAGAGCAGAAATTTTAATTTTGATAAAGTTCAGCGTATCGATTTGTTCTTTTTAGGGATTATTCTTTTGGTGTTGGATCTATAAAATTTCTCCTAAACTATAGTCACAAAGGTTTTCTTCTGTGTTTTCTCCTGAAGTTTCATAATTTAGATCTGATATATTTTGAGTTAGTGTTTATACGTGATATGAGGTAGGGAGTTAAGGGTATATTTCTTTCCTTTTGCCTCTTAGAAGAATTTTTTTTTTTTTCAAAATGACTGTTGAATTTTTATTAAAAATCAATTGGCCATATACATGTAAGTGTTTACCTGGAATCATTGTTTTTTGTTGCTGTTGTTGTTTTTGAGACAGAGTCTCTCTCTGTCACCAGGCTGGGGTGCAGTGGCCCAATCTTGGCTCTCCGTAACTTTCGCCTCCCAGGTTCAAGCGATTCTCCCACTTCAGCTTCCCAAGTAGCTGGGACTACAGGCAGGGGCCACTACACCCACCTAATTTTTTTGTATTTTTAGTAGAGACGGGGTTTCGCCATGCTGACCAGGGTGGTCTCGATCTCCTGACCTCATGATCCACCCGCCTTGGCCTCCCAAAGTGCTGGGATTACAGGCGTAAGCCACCAAGCCAGGCCAAAAATAATTTTTATTCCATTACTACGTTATATTACATTGATTTTTTACATGTTAAACACACTTGCATTCTTGGGATATAACCCCCTTACCTGTTAGGTATTATGTTTTCTTATATGTTATTATACAGTAAAGATCAAAGGAAGGAAGGCTCCAGTGGCCCCAGGTGAGGCTTGATTCTCCATTCCAGAAGACACAAGCCATAAGCCTTCTCAGTGTCTAAGTGGCATTAATTCTGCAGGCTCCAAGAATGCAAGAGCTATGGAGGCATTTCTTCTTTCAACTACATGTCAAAGGTTGTTGAGGGCAGACTGGGGTCCCAGGCAGAGACTTGTTGCAGGCATGAAGCCATCACAGAGAACCCTACTAGGGCAACACTGAGTGCATGTGGGGTCAAAGCTGTAACAAAGAGTCCCCACCAGGGCAACGTGTAGTGGAGCCTTGGCAGCGGAACCACCAATGAGACCTCGGAACTGCAAAGTGACTACTAGGCAATGCCATCCTAGGAGAGCTGAAGGGTGGGCTCAGCCCAGCAAATACATGGGGAGTGGGCTTCCCAAGGCCTTGGGGGCCCAACACTCACTCCTGTGTGTCAGGGATGCAGTACACAGGGTGAAAAATCATTCTGAAGTTTTGAAATTTAATGTTTTCCCTTTGGGATTCTGGTCTTACTCGAGACAAGTTACTTGTCTTTTATTTTCTCTTTCCCCATTTTGGAATAGGAATATATATCCTATGTCTGTCCCACCATTGTATTTTGAAAGTACATTGTAATTTGTTTGATTTCACAGGCTCACAGCTGGAGAAAATTTGCCTTAGGATAAATTGTGCCCTGAGTCTCACCCATATCTGATTAAGATGGGACTCAGGACTTTGGACGTTAAGTTGCTGCTGAAATGAGTTAAGACTTTGGGGCTACTGGAAAGGAATAAATGTATTTTGCATGTGAGAGGAATGTTAATTTGGGGGGGCTGCAGTGGAATGCTATATCCCCCAAATTGCATGTTGAAAACTTTATCTCCAAATTCTTATGTTGATTGGAAATAGGATTTTAAGGATAAGATAAAGTCATCAGGATGGGGCCCTGATTATTAGACTAGTGGCTTTATAAGAAGAAGAAGAGAACTGAGCTGACATGCATGCTTTTGTCCTCTAACCATGTAATATACCCTTTGTCATGTGATGACACAGTGAAAAAGCCCTTGCCAGAAGCTGCTGCCATGTCCTCGAGCTTCCCAGCCTCCAGAACCATAGGCCAAGTAATTTATTTTCTTTATGAATTACCCAGTCTCAGGTATTCTTTATAGGAACAGAAAGTGGGCTGAGATAGTAAGACTTGAAGACATTCTAATATAATTTATTTGTGTAGAATGTGATGGTCAAATGAGATTAATTGGGCAGCTTCCCATTCAATCTTGGCTTTAGAAAGATGTCTTTATTCTGTGGCAAATCTTTGTCTATTATGAACCTGGTTGCATTTGTCTCTCAGGTGTATGGTTTGGCTGGCATTCAGCTACAAGTCAAATTCCTTTTCGTCTATACCCATTTAACAATCTTCTGATTTAAAAATGCAGCTGGGTAAAGAATGCACTGATAGACTTTGGGGTCCGCATAAAAATCTTTAAACATTTGTATACAGGAGTCTCTTGAGAGTCTAGTTAATAACAGTCATTGTTACCAAAATGAGGAGTCGCCCTCAGTGCTTACTACGATCTGTTTTCTAAACCAATATGTTTAAACTTCAAACCCAAGACGAGCTGAATACACCAGTAAACATTTAACTTTGTGAGATATTTTTTAAGTGTCCCCCAAACCTTCTTGTACCAAGTAGGGCTTATCAAATCTTGAACTATAATTTTCCAGTAGTTTTTACTGTGGTTTTTGGCTGAGGACTGGCTGCTGACATTGTCTGTTGCTTGTGAAGATCCTTCACAATGAGAGTACTGCATCAGGGTCCTTTAGTAAAATCAGAAGAAACTGATTTGCCTGCCCTTGTTTCAGGGAAAAAGAGACGGAAGCAAGAGAAAGGAACCAGCAGCAATTTCGGGATAAAGAAATGAAGATGCTAAATCCAATCCAATTAATTTCTTGAAGAAGTAATGTCTAACATCAATCCAAGTTCAAATCCCAAGATTCAAAAGTAGTTTATTTTAAAGAAAGCACTGCTAAAGATGTTAAGAGCATAAAGTTTTATGATTTTGAAAGTCATTTTCTCTGACACTATTTGAATTTTACTGAAAATAAAAAACAAATGTGACCATTTCTAATATGACAAAAATATATTGATTTGTACGGTTTCTCAGGATAGAATATGCCATTTATTTGTAAAATGAATATGAAATTATAAGTCTGCTTTCCAGTAAATATAGGTTGTGCTCCAAAAACACTTCAATATGGGCTGAGTCTTCAGGATTCCACTTCAAAAAATCATATAATTAGTGGAGAAAAACCTTTATTGTATGAGGATAATAAGAAACTAATGTTTTAATGCCATTAGTAAAGAAGCATTTATTCAAAAGAGAGAGACCACTATGATACAATTGTCCCCAATTTTACTTTTTAATTCAGAAAAAATACTTGCCATTAAAATTAATAAGTACACATATATTTGCTTTCATTATTACTCAAGTATCAAATGTGAAATTGAATAAAACATTTCCTACATTTTTTTTAAGAAACTGAAATTTTAGTAGATGTGTAAAAACGTAAATAGCTTTCAGGTAAAAAAAATTTGTATTAGTATTTCAGAAACATAGCTTTAAAGATGAAAGCTTAACATCTGCTTAATTTATAACTAAAGATAAAATAAAGACAGTACAAAAATCATAACGTTTGGTGCTAATCTTACTCAAATATTGACTTCAAACATGAGTGATGTTAAAATATGAGCATACTGAAAACTTTGTTATTACATGCTAATTCTTCTCCAGCAAAGCAAAAATGTTTTATTAACCTTATTTTGAGATGATTGTAGATTTACATGCAGTTGTTAGAAATAAGAAAAAGATATTCCTTTTAACCCAGTGTTAACATCTTATGATAGTGAAATATCATGAGGTTACTGACACTAATTCAGTTGAGGGACAGAGCATTTCCATCACTGCAAGAACTTCCCAGCTTGTTCTTTTAAAGCACACCCATTTCCCTCCACTCATTTCTCTCTCCATCCCCCCATTTTTTCATCCCAGTAACCACTTAGCTATTCTTTATTTTTATAATTTTGCCATTTCTAGGCTGCTATGTGAATAGATTTAGTCAGTATGTAATTTATTGAAACTGACTTTTTCACTCAACATAATTCTCTGGAAAGGAATAATCCAAGTTGTTGTGAGTTTCAGTAGCTCCTGCTCTTTTATTTCATGGGATGGTTGTCCACAGGATGATTAACCATTTCACTGTAGAACATCTGGGCTATTTATAGTGTGGGCTATCATGAGTAAAGCTGCTATAAAAATTTATGTACAGATTTTCATTTCTCTGAAATAAATGCCCCAACAAGTGGGTCATGTGGTAGTTACATGTGTGCCTTTTCCAAAACCTGCCAACTTGTTTTCCAGAGAATGCCTACCATGTTACTTTCTATTCCATTCCCAGTAGCATTGTGTGAGTGATGCAGCTTCTTTGCCTTTCATGTCTCTTTTTTTTTTTTCTGGAGACAGAGTCTTGCTCTGTTGCTCCAGTTGGAGTGCAGTGGTATGATCTCGGATCACTGCAAGCTTCACCTCCTGGGATCAAGCAATTCTTGTGCCTCAGCCTCCCAAGTAGCTGGGATTATAGGTGTGCCCGACCATGCCTGGCTGATGTTTATATTTTTAGCAGAAACAGGGTTTCACCATGTTGCCCCAAATCTGGTTTGAAGATATCTATTTGCTATTAATGTCTCAAGCTCCTGACCTCAGGTGATCCACTCTCCTTGGCCTCCCTAAGTGCTAGGATCACAGGCCTGGCCTTTTCTTAATTGTAGCCATTCTTATAGGTATGCAGTGTTACCTGATTTAGGTTTTAATTTTTATTGTTCAAATGGCTAATGATGTTGAATATCATTCTATGTGCTTACTTACAATTTGCTTGTCCTCTTCATTCATATGTTTTTTTGTGTCTTTGATAGTGTTCAGGACAGAATACCCCCAAAAATGTGGCACCTCGACATTTGTGAAAACAGCAAAAACAGGAAAATCTCACTATTCTCCCCTGAAGCAGGACATAAAGGATTCTCTGAACTTCCTTCCTGAATTTTTAGTAGAAACAGAGTTTCACCATGTTGCCCCCAGCTCATAAAATCTTCGAGGAAAGAAACATTCTTTTGTTTTATTTTTTTCTGATATGGAGTCTCTCACTCTGTCACCCAGACTGGAGTGCACTGGTGCGATCTTGGCTCACTGTAACCTGTTCCTCCTGGGTCCAAGTGATTCTCCTGCCTCAGCCTCCCAAGTAGCTGGGATTACAAGCACCCACCACCATACTAAACTAATTTTTTTTTATTTTTAGTGGAGATGGGGTTTCACCATGTCAGCCAGGCTGGTCTTGAACTCCTGATCTCAAGTCATCCCCCTGCCTTGACCTCTCAAGTGCTGGGATTACAGGCCTGAGCCACAATACCTGGCCTGAAAGGAGCATTCTTATCCTCAAAGACATAAAGATACCAAGAAGAATGTGAGCAAGCAGACCTTGCCAAGTTCTCCCCAGTTTATTACCATTGAATTCTATCCCCTTTAGCCAATCATACTTCTACACAACTATTCACTATTCATCAAACGTTGCTTAAAAGTGTACAGGTTTTCCTGTTGCTTTAGGTATTCATTTCTAAAGTCTAAATAAATATGTATTTATTTCTAAATAAATACATTTCTAAATAAATATGTAGGCTTTTCTCTTGTTAATCTATCTTTTGTATAGAAGTCTTATTCATAAATCTTCCAATGGGTTGAAGAAAAAAATATTACTTCTTCTCCCCAGTAGTTTTGCAGGCTCTAGCTAAGACAGCTGAGCTACCCCATTCACTCTGGGGCATGCTAAAGAGATCCTTGGATAACTGATTAAAAATCCATTCCTACAGTTTGAATGTTGGTCCTCCCTGAAACTCATGTGAAACTTAATCCCTACTGTGGCAGAACTAGGAGGTAAGGTCTTTAAGAGGCAACTGGGTCATGAAGTCTCTGTATAGATCATTTCATTCATGGATTAGTGGGTTAATGGACGAATGGGTCATCACTGGAGTAGAACTGGTGGGTTTATAAGAAGAGACAGCAACCCAAGCCTGTGCATGCAGCCATTTACCATGTGCTACCTTGAGCTTCCTCAGGACTCTGCTGAGATTCCCCATCAGCAAGAAAGTCCTCAACAAATGCAGCCCCTCAACCCTAGACTTCTCAGCCTCTATCACTATAAGAAATAAATTTCATTTCTTTATAGATTACCCAATTTCAGGTATTCTGTTATAAGCAACAGAAAATGAACTAAGACACCTATCAAAGGTAAAACTTTTTACCAAGGTCAGCTCTCCAAGATCTTCCCCTGTAGTCCCCACTTGAGAGAGGAGACAAATACCTTCTCCTTTTGTCTTTCATTCTAAATTCAGATTAGGAGGAGAAAATGATTTGTTTGTACCATTACTCTTGCGTAAATCTGGTTTGGGGATATCTATTTGTTATTCTGCTTTTCCCCTCCCAGGATCGCCAGTTGCTCCCGTCTGTCCTGTTTTGTGTCCTGAAAACTTGGCTTGGCTTTTAACTTTTTGGGGTGGTCAAGTTGTCAGCTTTTTGTGTGAAGGCAGCCAATCTCACTTTGAAAGGCCCTGAGAATGTGACTAGGGAGAAATGTGAGTGGCATCCGGTTGCAGCTAACAGATTCATTATTTCCAGCTCTCAGGGTGTGGTTCTGTGTCTTTTATTCTTTTGGATGTCCTTGATAGTGGTGCTATATTTTGGGAGACCAGCATTTTTTAGCATCTTTTTTGAGTTAAACTCTTTGGTCTATGTTTAAGTCATAAAACGTTTGTTGGTGTTGGTTATGAAATACTTGATAGAAATCTTTGGTTTAAAAGAAAAAGAAGGCCAGGTGCAGTGGTTCACACCTGTAACCCTAGAACTTTGGGAAGCAGAGGTAGGCAGATCACCTGAGGTCAGGAGTTTGAAACCAGCCTACCCAATATGATGAAAACCCGTTTCTACTAAAAATACAAAAAATTAGCGGGGTGTGCTGGTGGACACCTGAAATCCCAGCTGTTCCTAAAGCTGAGGCAGAAGAATTGCTTGAACCCAGGAGGCAGGCGTCACAGTGAGCTGACATTGTGCCACTGCACTCCAGCCTGGGCGACAAGAGTGAAACTCTGTCTCAAAAAGGAAAGAAGAAGAAGAGGAAGAAGAAGAGGAGGGAGGAGGAGGAGGAGGAGGAGGGAAAGAGGAGGAAGAAGAAAAGAAAAAATAAATTCAATGCTGTCAAGAATATTTGCTGTTTGTCCTGGTTGAAACCTGGCAATAAGATATTTGAAATAACTCTTTAAGAGCTCTGTGGCTACAAGTCATTTTAATCAGAAGCTGATATTTTTAAGTACTCTTTTTTTTTTTCTATTAGATTCTGCTTCTCACATTAGACCTTCTCACTCAACTGACATTCTTCTTCTTTAGCCACTGCTAACTCCATGCCACACCAACTCTGCCCACATCTTTCTTATTGGAACTTGAACTCTTGGGTTGCTCTCTAAGACCTCTTTTTGTTCTATTTCCTTCTGCTCTAGCTTCCTCCTCTTGCCACTTCCAACCTCGCGTTCAGTTCCTTTAAGTCTTTGATATGTCTCCCTTCAAATTTCTACTTTCTCTCTCTCTCTCTTTCTACCTCCGTCAGGCTTTTTTCTGTTCCAGCCCTCCAGTCACTGGAATTTTGGGTCCCTTGCTCTCAAGAGACTCCAGTTTCTCCAAAAGCAACTACCTGAGGATGAAAGGAAGAAAAAAAAAACTTAACTAGAAATAGACTGAATAACAGCAATAGCTGTTTCCTCACAATCTCCACAAGACTGACCTCTGATAATAAGCAAATATGTCACAAAACTCCTTCTAGGAGAAAACTCGGATTCATTCTCTGTAACTTTGAAATGGAAATTTTCTTTCTTTTTTTTTTTTTAAACTATTTTTTTTTATGTTTTGGGGTGGAATTTTTTTATTGCATTTTAGGTTTTGGGGTACATGTGAAGAACATGCAAGATTGTTGCATAGGTACACACATGGCAGTGTGATTTGCTGCCTTCCTCCCCATCACCTATATCTGGCATTTCTCCCCCATGCTATCTTTCCCCCAACTCCCCCACCTCCCGTTGTCCCTCCCCTATTTTCCCCTGACAGACCCCAGTGTGTGATGCTCCCCCTCCCTGTGTCCATGTGTTCTCATTATTCAACACCCACCTGTGAGTGAGAACATGCGGTGTTTGATTTTCTGTTCTTGTGTCAGTTTGCTGAGAATGATGGTTTGAAATGGAAATTTTCTACTGCCTTCTCCAAAACCTGATAGCTACCTTTTTGAAATACAAACTTCAAGGGGAAGATCATCAGAAGGGAATGAAAAAGAAAAGTATCTGGAAACTGGGAGAATAAAAAATATTGTCTTTCCCACCAATATTAGTAAAAAGCTTTAGCCATTTCAATGGGTAAATCTTGTTTTATCTACCAGAAACACAATTCAGATCAGATAATTTTTTATAAACCACTGAGTTTTGTATTATCATACCTGGCTCATGGCTACCATTTCATAATAAATGCTGTAACATCTGTGCATCTATCTGCATGTTTATGTATGTTTAGGTCTGCATGTACATCTGCGTGTTATGTCTATGTGATTGTTTTTTTGTTTTTACTTCTAGATGATATTACCAGATTAATTTATAAAATCCCTTAAAAGAGATCTATTGCATTTGGCTCAGGAAAAATGAGTACTCATGTGATTTAAGTATTCCTAAGACTTTCAGAAAAATATAAACTCTTAGCTCAAAACTTTTTTTCAAGTTTACATGCTTTGGGGCTAAATCTTTAAGAAATAAGATTGCTTTAAAATTTTTGGTAAAGTTGAAAGGAAAGTGTATTTGGAATGATTAACATTAGGCCAGGTGCAGTGGCTCATGCCTGTAATCCCAGCACTTGGGGAGGCTGAGGTGGGCTAATCACCTGAGGTCAGGAATTTGAGACCAGCCTGGCCAACATGGCAAAACACTGTCTCTACTAAAAACACAAAAATTACCCGGGTGTGGTGGCAGGTGCCTATAATGCCAGCTATTTGGGAGGCTGAGGCAGGGAGAATTGCTTTAATCCGGAAGACGGACATTGCAGTGAGTGGAGATCACACAACTGCACTCCAGCCTGAGTGACGAAGTGAGACTCTGTCTCAGAAAACAAACAAAAAAGAATAGTTGACATTATATATAATGCAGACATATTTCCCCCTAGGTTTACTAGTCAAATAAGATTATAGATGTTTAAAGTGATCAAACTATAAATCCAGTAGAAGAGCAAAACCCACAAGGAAAGTGAGTTGCTAATGCCTGACAATCTGGAAGAGAAGAGAGAGAACTATGCTTATCTTTATTTAGTTTCTTTGTTTCTGTGATATTTTTAATATTTACCTCATTTGTCAACAAAAGAAATAACTTCAGATATGGCCAGCTTTATTTAATATCTTAGGAAATGTTCATAGGCAGTTCAAGTATAATTGTTAAGAATGAGTGAATTAAACCAATGTAAAGGGGATAAAGTTTATAAATAAACATTTCAACACTAATTATTTTGTATAAAATGTGGCTACCTAAGATAATTTTAAAATTATTTTGGTCATTTGAAACCTTTACATTATTCTAAGTTAAATTAAATAATAAATATTCACTAATTGGATAATTTTTAACTAAGGAGAAGATAAATTTATCTACTTTTGGCTTTACATATTTTACAACAATATAAAATATATTTGAGGCTGTTAATAAACAAAAGAAATGTATTTTAAGGGATCACATGTTTTTAAAAATTATATACTGGTTTTAAACTACAGAATGTATAACCGTCTGTATTTGCCTTTAAAATCTTTTATTGCCATTTTGATGAAATATAAAACCCACATCATATTTAACCAAGTATTATAAACCTTTTGACATTTTTGACAACTTCTACAAATTAAATTTTAAATAAGTCTTTTTGACCACAAACTAAATTTGGAAGTTTCCAGAAGGTCCCCTGGAATGTCAAAAGAATCTATTTTTTTCTCCTTACAAAATAAAAATGTTAAACTAATTAGATTTATTTCCTATGATAAACTATAAGAGAAATACTGTCCAGTAAAAAGTGATGCTGAAACTTCTTTAAGTTATATTTGCATGAGAGCATTCCAAAATTATATGAAATTTCTAGAAATTAGATATGTCCTGGTATAACGTTAATAGCTATAATTTTAGTTGTTATTTTAAAATTTTTATACCACACAAATAACCGAATTTACTTGTCAGTTGCATTATTGTTATTATAAAGTCTCACCAGGTTTTTAACGATGGCTGTTTTAAGTTTTTTGTCATTCACAGACATTATTGTTTTGCTTTGATTCTTTTCTACAATAATTCACAATTATCTACAATAAAAAGACTTCTTTTTCAAAGAAATTTGTGAAAAACACCCTGAAAGTACTCTGGAGTGCAGATTTCTGATAATGTTAAGATCTTACCATTGGACTGTGTAAGAATTTTGAGAACTCTAATGAAGAAACTGATGGATTTATAAAACTGCTATTCTAGCTTCAAGCACAGAAAAAATTAATTACATGAGGCTGAATGAACTGACAGAATAATTATAAGTTTTTAATGATTTTGTCTGAAATATCGCCAGTTCTTCAATGTCTCGTTTTTTAGATTTAAGGAAATGTTTTTTAAAAGAGTTACTTTTGGCTTGGCGTGGTGGCTCACATCTATAATCCCAGCACTTTGGGAGGCCAAGGAGGGAGGATCACCTGAGGTCAGGAGTTTGAGACCAGCCTGGCCAACATGGCAAAACTCTGTCTCTACTAAAAGTACAAAAATTAGCCAGGTGTAGTGGTGGGTGCCTGTAATCCCAGCTACTCAGGAGGTTGAGGCAGGAGAATCACTTGAACCCGTGACGCGGAGGTTGCAGGGAGCTGAAATGGTGCCACTGCACGCTAGCCTGGTCAACAAGTAACTGTCTCAAAGAAAAAAAAAATACTCTGGAACTTGTAAATTATTCATGAATATTTAGTTATTTGCATAAGTTCAATAAGAATCTGTTTTCCTTGTAACAGGACACAATTAGAAACAATGGTTATAATTACCGTAGCCTTGCAGTATAGTTTGAAGTCAGGTAGCGTGATGCCTCCAGCTTTGTTCTTTTTGGACTGATACCAAAACAAAGATATAGACCAATGGAACAGAACAGAGGCCTCAGAGGCAACGCCACACATCTATAACCATCTGATCTTTGACAAACCTCACAAAAACACACAATAGGGGAAGGATTCCCTGTTTAATAAATGGTGCTGGAAAAACTGGCTAGCCATGTGCAGAAAGCAGAAACTGGACCCATTCCTGACACCTTACACTAAAATTAACTCCAGATGGATTAAAGACTTAAACATAAGACCTAACACCATAAAAACCCTAGAAGAAAACCTAGGCAAAACCATTCAAGACACAGGCATAGGCAAGGACTTCATGACTAAAACACCAAAAGCATTGGCAACAAAAGCCGAAATAGACAAATGGCATCTAATTAAACTCCAGAGCTTCTGCACGGCAAAAGAAACAATCATTAGAGTGAACCAGCAACCAACACAACGGGAAAAAATTTTTGCAATCTACCCATCTGACAAAGGGCTAATATACAGAATCTACAAGGAACTAAAACAGAATTACAAGAAAAAAACAGCCCCATTCAAAAGTGAGTGAAGGATATGAACAGACACTTTTCAAAAGAAGACATATATGAGGCCAAAAAACATGAAAAAATGCTCATCATCACTGATTATTAGAGAAATGCAAATCAAAACCACATTGAGATACCACCTCACACCAGTTAGAATGGTGATCATTAAAAAATCCAGAGACGACAGATGCTGGAGAGAATGTGGAGAAATAGGATCACTTTCATACTGTTGGTGGGAGTGTAAATTAGTTCAACCATTGTAGAAGACAGTGGCAAATCCTCAAGGACCTAGGAATAGAAATTCCATTTGATCCAGCAATCCCATTACTGAGTATATATTCAAAGGATTATAAATCGTTCTATTATAAGGACACATGCATATGAATGTTCGTTGCAGCACCGTTTACTATAGCAAAGACTTGAAACCAACCCAAATGGCCATCAGTTATAGACTGGACAAGGAAAATGTGGCACATATACACCATGGAATACTATGCAGCCATAAAAAACGATGAGTTCGTGTCCTTTGTATGGACATGGATGAACCTGGAAACCATCATTCTCAGCAAACTGACACAAGAACAGATAATCAAACACTGCATGTTCTCAGTCGTAGGTGGGTGTTAAACAATGAGAACACATGGATACAGGGAGGGGGAGCATCACACACTGGGGTCTGTGGTGGGGGAAGTAGGGGAGGGACAGCGGGTGGTGTGGAGTTGGGGGAGGGATAATATGGGGAAAAACACCAGATATATGGGATGGGGAGAAAGGCAGAAAACCACATTGCCATGTATGTACCTATGCAACAATTCTGCATGCTCTTCACATGTGCCCCAAAACTTAAAATGCAACGAAATATAAAAAAATAAATAAATAAATAAAAGAAACACTGGTTATATTACTAAGACTATGACTAGAAAGATTTACTTCAGATATATCAGATGATTTTAAGAAACTGAGATTGAGTGTATGGAGACAATAACTTCTCTTAGAAATAAACTGGCTTTGGTCAGGCACGGTGGCTCAGCCTGTAATCCCAGAACTTTGGGAGGCCAAGGTGGGCAGATCACCTGAGGTCTGGAGTTCAAGGCCAGCCTGACCAACTTGGAGAAATCCCGTCTCTACTAAACATATAAAATTAGTTGGGCGTGGTGGCACGTGCCTGTAGTCCCAGCTACTCAGGAGGCTGAGGCAGGAGAATCGTTTGAACCTGGAAGGTAGAGGTTGTGGCGAGCTGAGATCGCACCATTGTACTTCAGCCTGGGCAACACGGGCAAAACTCCATCTCAAGAAATACAAAGAAATTTAAAAAATAAATAAACTGGCTTTGTATCCTGCATACATGGTCCCTATACACACTTCCCTTAAATGGTTACCTTATGTATGATATGTAAGGAATGTTCACTTCCTAGCAGGCTAAGGAACTTCAGGATATTTTGGGGACCTTGAGAAGCAGGAAGTTCATTCAGATCTACAGTTATTGCAGGCAAAGTAAGATTGCAAGTTCTTGGCTTGTTTTCCTGCCTTTAGAGGATTTTACAAATCCAACCTGAAATTTCTTATTGAAAAATTTCTGCAAAGCCTTTGTGGTATAGTCACTGATCCTATTGCACTTATATAAGTTGCCAAGTTTAATGAGAATAAACTTACTTTGTGAATAAATTCATCCTATTTTGATGACTTTCATAGAAATGGAGGTGACTATAGAAGGACAATTACATTTTAATGGCTGACTATAGTGCATGCTTCGTTAGCTTCTGGGTCCTATCTATTGTCTTTGAGGTTATGTATTTGCAAAATGGATTGGATCCTGAATTTGTTTACAACATAAGTTTAGTCTCATTAAACTTTCTAGTTTTTCCTCATTGTTTGGAGAAACTATGACTCTCCCAACTAGTATTTCCAACTTTCCTTCCATTGTTTAGGCTTGGAATCACTAGAAATTAAATTTCTTGAAGCCCTGCGAGCTGAAGCTGAACATCTTGAAACAGACTTCGGAAAAATCACAACAGCTTATATATAGACAGTCTTCATGCCTGTTGCTGTATGGGATACACAGAAAGGTCATCCGAACACCTGATGCAAACACAAAACCAGAGAAGTCTGTCAAATGCCACTGCCTGCCTTCACTCCATCTGAAGATGCAGCCAGTGCAACGTCTGGAAATCTTGACTGGCCGCTCTCTGGAGTGAAAAACTGAGTTTATGATTTGCTCCAAACATTCATCTTTGCTTTTCTTTCATCTCCAGAGAAATTCCTCTTATGATATACCTGACTGATCACACCATGTAGAAGTCAAACCTTAGAGAAAGCTCATCTGCAGCATTGTCTCCTGAGAGGAAACAAAACTGCTAACTGATTAACTGGACTGACCTATTCCCAGGACTAAGAAACTGGTTGTAAGAACTTCATTCCAGGTGTATCTCTCCATACCTGAAGGAAAGGAACACCCGTATCCTCAAAGACACAGAGGTGCCAAGAAGAATCTGAGCAAGCTGGCCTTAGCACGCTCCCCGCCCCCTGCCCGGTGTAGTTTACTGACATTAGATCTCACCTCTTTGTTCGATCATAGTTTTCACAGCTGCCCACTCCTTATCACACATAACATAAAAACAAACAGGTATTCCTGTTTTCTCAAAGACTTCATTTCTGAAGGCTATTATGCCATCTAAAATGTATATTACATAAATTTTACGATTTTCTCTTAATAAGGAGACTTTGCCATGAACATTGCCATGAATAAGAGAAAGATACTACTTTTTCCTCCGCCACAGCTTTTGCCTGTTTTCTCATTGATTTTTTTAAAACTATTGAGTTTTGAGAGTTATATATATATTCAACATAGTGGTGTACTGCTAGAAATGTGGTTTGTAAACATTTTCTCCAGGTCTCAAGCTTGTGGTTTTTTGTTTTGTTTTTTTCCCTCTACAGTCTTGTGCAGAACAAAAATTTTAAATTATAATAAAGTCTAGTTTATATATTTACTTTTCTCATGGATTTTTTTGTATGCAAAGTCTGAGAACTCTTTATCAAGTAGTAGATCTTGAAAATTTTCTCCATTTTTCCCCTAAAATTCTTATTGCTTTACATTTTAGTTTGTGATGCATTTTGAGTCAATGCTTTGTGAAGTGCAAGGTTTAGACTGAGGTTTACTTTTTTGCCTATGGATGTATAACTGGTATACCATCATTTCGTGAAAAGTTTAGTCTGGAATGGAAAGTCAGCTGGGCACATTTATTTCAATGTCTGTTTTCTCTATTCTGTTCCAATGAAATATGTGAAACGCTTACGTATTTACAAAAATCTTGAAAAAGTAGACTATTTACTTGTAAATCATTTTGCTAATTGTAGAAAGGAAGAAAATTCTACGTGTTCATTATATTCTATTTCCTCTCTCATTGGCATAGGCAGCCTCCATGGTACAGAACTGACGCCATGTAATGAATTATGCCCAGTGAAACGTAGCTGGATCTTGCATCTCCCTTGCAGCTTTGGCATCTAAAGCTTTTGGCAATCTTCTGTGCTTTTTTCACTTTCCCCATTTACCATCTGAACAGAGACGACTTGGTGACCATAAATGACAATAGGGCAACACGATTCTCAGGTCCTGCATGGCTGTGTTGAGCAGATTCCCCTGTCCCAACTAACCTCCATTGCATGTGCAAAATATACTTTGTTGTGTCAAGATTCGGGGATAGTTTGCATTTGCAGTTGGTTTACTTGACTTTCCTGTTCCTTCATGTTTAATAACTTCAGATTTTACCTCTCGCTAAAGCACTACAATAAACTCCAAGAATCCTTGGTTTTTAGCCAACCCCAAGCTTTAGTAATTATTAGAGGAGAAGACAAACAAGGAGCTGCAGCCAATGGCATTGTCCTTCCCCCGCACCTCACTCAACTGCAGCTTCCAGTGCACTTTTTCACAGTGGGACACATCGCAGTTTCAGTGACACATAAACACTAACTATGTTTGTATTGTGAGTTCACCTTTCCTATGAACAAATAAGGAATTCTCTCCAGTTCAAATCTGTCTGCTTTAGGCATTCCTAAAAACAAAGAAGTGGTTATAAATCCCCTGTTAAGCATTTCCTCCTGAACTCCTTTCTTAACATTTTGTCTTCTATAAAGAGAATGAGTTACAAATTATATCTGAGGCTTCCTTTTATCTTCAAGTAATTAAAAAGTATTTTGTGTAGTCTAAATTTTCAGGGTAAAGCAATAGGTAAATGTAATTATTGGTTTTCTTTGCAGTAAAAAAGATCATATTTAAATATTCTGACTCCAGACCTACTCTTAAAAAGTGGGTGAATCTAAATATATGTGACCCATTATTTGGTTCTCAGTACTTTGTAGACTTGGAAGATCTGATATGCTCCTGGTAAAGTCTAAATACAGAATGTTTAATATTTTAGACAAAAATATGACCAATAAAGTAAGTATCTGTTTTTCATGTTGATTTTCAACCCAATGAGTACAAAATTGTTAGGAATCTCTTAATAAATATATCCATGTAGGTGAGTACCTTTTAGGTTTTCTCCTAAAATTTAGGTAATGCACTACATAATTTATGTTTTCTTTTTAAATAGATAATATTTATATTTGAAACGTATGGAAATGAAAATGTGTGTAAAATATTTTACAAAATACTTTAAGAGAGAAAAATCTGTGTTTTAATTTAAAAGGTCAGTAAAATATTTTTGGAGGCAATTACTAATCTGTGTAAGTTTTCTTTGAAATATTTTACTAAGTATTTTAAATAGATTGTTAAATTATATTTTAGATTAAATTATCATTTGGCACATAATTATCAAATTCTATCAGAAATATTTGACAATACAGAAATATAGAGTCACACAAGAAAAAATAGAAGACTTAACACTTAATATGAAAAAATGTGTATATTCCTTAGATGCAAGCTGATATAATTTCAAGATACTAATTTTTTCTATTAAATAAATGAGCTTAATATGTAAAAATCTATAAACATGAATCATCTCTTGGCTACAAATGTAATGTTTGTGGTCTACAATCTGAATTTTCTATTTGCAGTCTGAAACTGTTTCCTATTTTCTAATTTGAAATAGTCTATTGTTTTTAATAATGAATCTCTCTCTTTAATGTCACCTCTGAAATAAATACTTGGTAACTGTAATCTGAAGAAATGCTATATTCATTTTTTACTGTAAAGACATTTAGATTCGAACTTCTTTTTGCAACAGTCTCTACTTCTAATTATTAAAACCGATTGCTTATTCAGTATTTATGAATAAAGAAATAAAAACCATCAAATGATTTTGGAAAATGAAATGTATATGACTTTCTTGTGCTCACTGAAATATCTTTGGCCAAGCCTCTTCTCCAGACTTTATCCAATGGTCCTTTATATTTAGAGCTTCCCTCTGTCCCCAAAATATTAAGTATTTACAGTGATTGTAGTGCAGTGTGATTAAGAAACTTTAAAATAAGAGTGCATGAACTTAACTCTCAGCTCTGGCTTATCTGTTATATCCAGAAAATAGGGATAATATTACTGGCCTGCTTCTAAGGCTTGCTATGAATAAGTATAAAATGGTTGCTATATTTAAAGCAATCAGTAAAGTGCCTGGAATGTTTCAAGCACCAGTAAATACTAGTAACGACTTTCTAATGCAATACACTCCTTTTACTAGTGGCTTTACTTCATTTTCTCATTTGACAGTGATTTCCATGAAAGTTGTTCAGGAGTAGTGCTCATCATACTGAACTAACACTGTTTAATTACTTTTCAGTCTCGCCTTCTAGTTTGCAGACTTTTTGAGGACAAATAATGTTTTCATATAACAATTTTTATAATGTTTATTATATTATCCTGTATATTAATATATCATATATTATGGTGTTATATCTAATGATATTTATTTATATCAGTAGTTATAACTGTTATACTATAATAGATTAATAGATACTATAAGGTATTATGTAATAAGATTTTATAATGTTATATAATGTTATGTGTTCTTGTGTGTAAGAACGTTATATTTCATATATTAGACATTATTACATAATATATTATTATACATTATATGCATGTGATATTAAAAAGTTTTTATATATTAATGCCTACTGACCCCTCTACATGGGCCGATTCTGGAGCTTTCTTCTACCTTTATTCCCATTTTCCATCACGTTCTCTTCTTTCCATCTTTCTGACATCTAAAATGCCATTCCTTCAGACCTGTCTTTCATTCATTCAACTGACATTTATCAAGTGGCTATCTGTTGTCAGGCACTGTCATTCTCTATCATTGCACCCTGAGTAATTCATCATAATACTGTCCAAAGTTTTATACTTGTTAATGTATCTAAAATATAATTCCTTAAAGGCAATGATCAGAGTTCATATACTACAGTGCCTAGCAGGAATGGAGAGGTGTGTGTGTGAAATCTGATTAAATGACTACATGAGTAATTGACTCTCAGTTAATATTGGATAAATAAATAAGGCAAGTCAGGACCCAGAATGTCAATGGAAAAATAATAGAGAGCTTGAGGGTTTTTTTCCTACAAATAAATCATCAAGTTTCTATAAGACAGAGCAGAACTAGTCCCACAGCCTCAACCAAACTGAAGAAGAGTTCAGTTTTCCTTGTACCGGAAGGAGAGCACTGGCCATCGGTGAAAGCCCCATTTACTACTACAAAAGGAAATGTGATGCTAAATATTCTTAATAAAACATGTCCTTGTTCAAGCTCTGTCTAGTGACCTAGGGTGTGATCTATACTAAATATCATTTAATCAGGGTTTATCAAACTATGGTTCTACAGAAGAAATTAAAAATTTGTATTTTTGTATAAAAGACAACCAGAAATGTCACCACGACCACAGTACTAGGTTGTGCAGATTATCACATTATGACAGAAATGTTACCATCACGTTATAACAGAGTGCTGTCATGTGATGTGGTCCCATGATGCTTCACTTGCTGGTTTTATGAGGCCATATAATCGCTCACAGGGATGGCGTTTAACTTGTCATCTAGTGGGCGGCTTATTAGCTGCCAGCAACCTGTCATATCCCACCGTCGATATAGACAATATAGAAACAGAGTTACACAAGAAAAAATATAACCCTTAATCACCACTTAATATGAGAAAATGTATACATTCCTTAGATGCAAGTTGATATAATTTCAAGATTACTAATTTTTGCTATTAAAGAAATTAGCTTCATATGTAAGAATCTATACATACTAATCATCTTTTGGCTACAAATGTAATGTTTGTGGTCTACGAACATTTATGCACAATGTTCTGGAGGATGGAGTGGACTGAGATGGGGGAGAGCTAAGCATGCTAAATTAGAATGAAATCATTGAGGTAGAAGTTGCCAGACTTTGGAGCTCCAGTTCCTGGATCTCAGAGTCCTGAAATGACAGGTACACCTCTGAAGGCTGATTGCACAGGCTCCTGAGGACGACACTCTAACGAAGACCACTATGAGCCTTGCCTTATGACTTTGTGACTCCTGATTTTGTTTTGTGCTTTCCTGTATGGTGTGGACCCTAAGATGTATTGGAACAATGGCTCTCTGTAAATTCATTAAATATCACCGAAGTTATCTGGGCATCCCAATAAGCTTATTGTGATGGAATTCTGCTGGTACAATCTGTGCCCTTTGCTGAGGTTTGAGGTATTATTTTCCCAGATTCAAAATTTTAGTTTTCAGCAGCTATAAATTCAGTTGAAAAGATCAGATAACACACACAGATACACTCAGGAGTGGGATAGAGATCATGTTTTCCATATCTCCATGGTATCTGGGTTTAATCTAATCTGTAAATATCACATCTTCCTGTCTATTTTATCAGTTGAACTAAAATTTCAAGCCTAGAAAGACTTTGACTCATTATCTAGTTCATATTTCTCATTTTACACAAATGAAATCTCAATCCCAGTAGAGTTACAGGACAGGCTCAAAAGTTACCCAGGTTTCTTGTGACAGAATTGAGATCAAAATGTGTATCTTTTGGTTATCGGCTCAAAGATATTTAAAAGCAAAAACATTACCTTATAAGCAACGTCATATTTAAGAGTATTAATTATGTCCCCCATTAGTAATAACAGTTTCTCTCTGGTGGAATTGCTGAGTTGATTAAATTCAGATGATGATCTTAGCTCTCAGGGTAACTTACAATGATAATAGTATAATAATATCTCTTAAACCTCATTGGCATGTAAGGTCATTTAGAGTAAGAACATTCATACATTTACTACTTACTATTACATTCTCAGTTGGTACAACAGGGCCTATGAGCTGGGCCCTCAATAAATGGCAAATGTTCATTGATTAAATGAATAAATGAATAAGGTGCTGTATCTACCTACCTATATGTCTATATCTACACTTATACACAATCTTGCCCAAAATCAAAGAGTTGGGATGTATGAAATTATACTGACTCAAAAACTTATATTCCTGAAAGCAATTTTTAAAATGGGGCTTTATACAATCAGTATACTTTGAAGGGCAATCTTAAAAATATAAAACCACAACCAGGATAGGACATATGTCACAGAAGCCAAGGGAAATCTCTGTATTAGGTTGAATGGTGGTCCCCAAAAAGTGAGTTTACATATTAACTCCTGAAAACTGTAAAGTGATCTTATTTGAAAAAAAAAGGTATTTGCAGATGTAATTAAGCACAAGATCCTGAGATGAGATCATTGTGGGTTAAGTAGGTGGGCCTTATATCCAATGACAAGTCTACTTATAAGAGACGAAGAGAAGGTGTCCATAGAACAGAAGGCCATGTGAAGATGGATGCAAAGACAGGATAGACGCAGCCTCCAAGAATGATGGCATGACGATGGGAACAACAGAGGCTGACATCTCCAAAAGTGGGGAGGGAGGGAAGGAAGGAGGGAGGGAGGGAAGGAATGAAACATTATCTTTCAGGTACCATGTTCACTAATTGGGTAATGGGTCCACTCGAAGCACAACCCTCAGCATCATGCAATATATCCGTGTAACAGACCTGTGCATCTACCCCCTGGATCTAAAACGTGAGAACAAGAATGATGACCTCCACTAGAAAGTGGAATAGGCATGGAAGGATTCTTCCGGTGGTTTTCTGAGATTGCAGCCTTGCTGACACCATCATTTTGGACCTCAGTGAGAAAATAAATTTGTGCTATATTAAACCATTCATAAGGTGGTAATTTATTATGTCAGCCACAGAAAACAAATGTCATCTTCAAAATCAAACAACAAACACAATTGAAAAGAATAGAGTTCCGAGCAGTCAGTAAAAGAGAGTAGGGGTCAGCAGTAGAGAGGGGGATGCCCTTGAGACACACACAGAAGCCAATGCCTTTACCAGATTATATTTGGGACCCCCCTCTCCCATACATTTGAAGAGCTGGATTTGAAAATTCTGAGTCAAGTTCTGCTTTTGAAAGTGGCTAAGCCAACAATGTTTCTGCTGATAAAAATCAAGCAACTATATTTAACAATAAAAAATTACTAACAGACAATGAAAAAGCCACTATACATGAGAGTCCAAAATAACTGTTTATTTAGACTTTGAAGAAATTAAAGTGTAAGATACTAGTTACAGATATAAAATAAAAATGAAGACATCTAAAGAAATAAAAACTAGGAACTAATAATAAACTAATAAATAATAACTAAATAATAAACTAAATAATAAACAAGGAACATGGGATTCTCAAAAGCAAAAGTAAAGATAGGAAAAGAAAGAAACATTCCTATATTAAAATTGTGCTATCTTAAATTTAAAACCCAATGGATGAAACAAATGACAAATTAGACACTGTTTAGTGGTAACAGTGAACTCTAAATTGGGTCTGGAAAAATTAATGAGTAATTAACATGAAGAGAAATGAAGACAGAAAATATGAAAGTGGAGAAGAGACTAATTTGAAATAAGCTGAACATCTACTTTTTAGGTAAGTGAAAGTCCAGGAACGGATAATAAGGTAAACAAAGCAGAAGTATTATTTAGAGAAAGCACAATGAATGCTTCAGGACAAGCACAAATGAATTCACTTGTAGATATATCCAGTAAAATTGTAGAATATCAAAGGCAGAGAAAGAGAAGTGATAGCTTAGAAACAGATATATAATCATATGAAAATATAAATATCATGGCATAGCATGTCAGTGGCAAAATAATTATTTAATAATAGTCCTGAAAAAATTAGTCATGCAAATTAATAAATTTTATTTTTACATCATGCCGTAACTTATAATAAAGCACTTTGAAGACATAAATACATAAAACCTTTCAATCTTTTAAAGGAAAATATAGAAAAATATTTTTGTGAATTTAGGGGAAAGAAAAAGTTCTTAAACAGGACCTAGCCTTAACCACAACCTAGTTAATTACATTAAAATTAAAACCTCTTCTTCTCACTCGGTATCATAAAGGAGATGAAAGAATAATTCCCCCAAGTAAGAAAATATTTGCAATAATTATTACTGATATACGCTATTCATTTGTGAATGTGTCACAATTACACTTATTCATGTCCTTCAACAGCAGAATGTAAAAATAAATTTTTTCATACTTACAAATGAATAATGTACATGAATGGAATGTTTAAATATTAGATTGTTATTGTAATAACAATATTATATACACAAATCCCAGTTAGGTGGTAACTTTCAGGTTGTAGCAAGTTGGGAATTAATTTTTGAGAGGAATTCATTTACTATATTCAAGAAAAATTCAGTTCAATAAATGAATTTACTTATGAACATTATTTTAACTCAAAGTCTTCAAATACAACAGGAGAAGGATGGGGAGAAGGAAGAAGAGGAAGAGAAGAGAGACCATGTGAGATACAGCTGTATAATGTAAGCCACAAATCAACGTTCCTGGTCTTAGGTAGTGCTCATATAATTATCTGCAAATGAGCTGGAGTTTGAAGATAATCGATTTTATTGTTTTTAAAATCTCACACTCTTTCAAGAATATCATTGGCATTTTTGCTGATGTAAATAAATATATGCCAAGACACGCATGTTAAGTTAATGTACATTCATTTGAACAGCACTCAAACTGTTTACTGTGTATTCCAATAAAATTATAATTAGCTGCTTTTTTTGTATGCTCAACATCAAAGAACAAGACCAAAAATCTATTTGTTTATTTATTTATTTTTTTGAGATGAAGTGTCACTTCTTTGCCCAGGCTGGAGTGCAGTGGCACAATCTCAGCTCATTGCAACCTCCACCTCTCTGGTTCAAGTGATTTTCTTGCCTCAGTCTCCAGAGTAGCTGGGACCACAGGCATCCACCACCACTTTTTATATTTTTAGTAGAGGCGGGGTTTTACCATGTTGTCCAGGATGGTCTTGAATTCCTGTCCTCAAGTCATCCTATTTGGGCCTCCCAGAGTACTAGGATTATGGGCATGAGTCACTGCACCCGGCCCAAAAATCTATTTAAAGATTAGCACTAATATGAATTAGATTCAAGGATGTCATCCTATCTTAAGTTTAAACACTCAAGACAGTATTTGCATCAAGTATATGATTGTGTGCTGTTGTACTGATGATGTGTAATTTAAGTGATGAATCAACTACAGTGCTTCACACACACACACACACACACACACACACACACACACAGAGAGAGAGAGAGAGAGGGGAGAGAGACAGATTAGCCAATATTATTGATGCTTTAACAAGTAATATTGCCACTGTGGACAATAAGTCCATATTTCAGAAATCATTCCTCTAAACGTAAACTTAGGACATTAAACTATCTAATTCACACAGCTAAAAATACATATCAACATACTTATGACTCCCCCTGGTCTCGATTTCTCCATTAGGAAAATTCAGTTTGCTACAAAAAGAATAAGATAATGGTAAATGATTACAGGGCTGAAGGAAGTAAGCAGGCATCAGTCCTAGCAAATTCCCAAAAGGAGTACAGGACTTTCAGACCTAAAGAAAACTTTAAAATGAATTAACTTGCAGTTAAATCTATTAAATTGAGAAACAATGACCTCTTGCTCTTTGGACAATATTCTTCACTGACCTGGTACTTGACTGGCAGCCAGGAATAAAAGATCTTTTGCCTGTCCTCTCTAATTTCCATAAAATATTCTTTTAAAATCAAGAAGAATGTTTTGGAATTCCCAAATAGGTTTTAAAATTGAATTTGTCACTTTACATATGAGCTTTATTTAGAAAACGTAATTGCCCATGTAATCAAATCAAAATAATGATTTTATTTGTAACATTGAGATTTTTAGTGGGGGAAAATCCTGAACTTGCATGGTTAAGCAGGTTGTTTCATTTTAGTGAAAAAAGATGGAGACTGTACTGAAATGTATGCAATCTGCATGTAGGGATGCCACCAGCCAGGGTCAGTTCAGCCTGGGAGACTGATCTTTCCACATCAGCCTATGAACAACTGGAAGAAAGAGGTGCCCTTCTTAAGCAGGTCAATTATCACTTCTTACTTAGTGAGTGAATAAACACATGGTCCAACTAATGTTCTGAAATTAAATCCGTGGTTTTATTATCTTTTTTTAATAATCCTGGACAAACATCTCTAAGTCATGTCTGAATTTTTTAGAAAGACTCAGTTGAAATTAGCAGCATTTCCCTGATATTGAAAACATCGTGCACACTTATACACAGAAAGAAACAAGAAAGAAAGAAAGAGAGAGAGAGAGAGAGAGAGAGAAAGAATAAAGAAAGAAAGAAAGAAAAGAAAAAAAAGAAAAGAAAGAAGAAAGAGAGAAAGAAGGAAAGGAAGGAAGGAGGAAGGAAGGAAGGTGGGAGAGATGGAGGGAGGGAAGGAAGGGAAGGAGGGAGGGAGGAAGGAAGGGAGGGAGGGAGGAAGGGAGGGAGGGAAGGGAGGGAAAGGGAGGGAGGGAGGAAGGGAGGGAGGGAAGGGAGGGAAAGGGAGGGAGGAAGGGAGGGAGGGAAGGGAGGGAAAGGGAGGGAGGAAGGAAGGGAGGGAGGAAGGAAGGGAGGGAGGGAAGGGAGGGAAAGAGGGAGGGAGGAAGGAAGGGAGGGAGGGAAGGGAGGGAAAGAGGGAGGGAGGAAGGAAGGGAGGGAGAAGGGAGGAAGGGAAGGGAGGGAAAGAGGGAGGGAAGGAAGGAAAGAGAGAGAGAGAGAGGAAGGGAAGGAGTCTGTGCCTTGCACCTAGTTGGGCTTAGACTCACTGTGATGGGTTGGGACCTGTGTTAGTGTGGCAGTAAAATGCACAAAGGGAGGCTTCTATCATCTTATGATTAAATGTGTCTTTTAATGGACCTGTGTTCTGGGCTGTGACCGTCACAATTGTTTTTCCAGTCTCAGAGCTTCTCCTTCAGCACTCTTTGGCAAGAGAGGAAAGCTGGAGGGAGCTACAGTGGGAATAAAGCCTTTCTCCAGTTGGGATAAGGCTCTGGTTATGGCTCTGTCCCTGTGGATTAAGTTTTATTGTAAAGATCACTCTGTGGGTTTCACAAAAGTTGCTCTTCCTTCCAATGCCAGTTGGAGATCTCTCTTGACAGTTTCCTATAAAAACATAAAGGTGTTCTTGGAAGTAAAACCCCTAAAAGTGTGGGCCACACATGAAGACGGTGGCCACACAGGAGTTTTGCACTCTCAGACTAGTCCACATTCAGATCCCAGCAATCCACCAAAGTTACTGTTGAAGTGTTCCCTCTAGAGTCTGGCTCCCCTGGCTTCTGCTGCAGCAAAGCACATCATGGCTCTTTTTTTTTCTCACTCTTGTCACCCAGGCTGGAGTGCAGTGGCATGATCTCTGCTCACTGCAACCTCCACCTCCCATGTTCAAGTGATTCTCCTGCTTCAGCCTCCCAAGTACCTGGTATTACAGGCACCCGCCACCATGTCCAGCTAATTTTTGTATTTTTAGTAGAGATGGGGTTTCATCAAGTTGGCTAAGCTGGTCTCGAACTCCTGACCTCAGGTGATCTGCCTGCCTTGGGCTCCCAAAGTGCTGGGATTACAGTCCTGAACCACCATGCCCAGCAGGCTCTAACTCTTAGAACTCATCTGCACCTTCAGATTTCAGGATAGTACTTTCCTATATAACCTCAGTTCTCTGATATGTCCAGGAAAAGTCATCCTGGACAATTTGCTCAACATTTTCTTGTTCTATGGATATGGGGGATGAATTCCAAGTTTTTTGGAGGTTCCAGACAAAACTGAAAAAATAAAGAAATCCTGAGGGTGGCATATATATAAAAAGATACATAGAACACAAGTATTGCAATTCAGCAGTGGCTTCTGATAGTGGGTTAGAAAAACAGTTGCAGCCAAATTTCACTGCCTGATTAGCATTAATTTACTCACAATTTGAAGAAACAGCCATTAGCTTAGGAGTATCAGACTTTAGTAGCAGTAGGCCAAGTGGCAATCATTGCCAGCTTCTTCCACAGCCAAGGTTCGGGATGCCTGCCTGGATACAGGAGCATGCGATTGTTGGCCACTGTTTCAGCCACTTCCATCTGTCCTGCTTCCCATATAAATTCTCTCCTTTGCTGACTGATATATACAGCATTCTGTAGAAGGCATTCCAAGGCAAGGGTGTTCTTGTCATTTAAGTCTGCTCAGGTCTCTGACATGACTTATCCATGTCCTGATTTGCAAGGCAGCTTTTAATGTAGCTCCCTGTGAATCATTTTAGGTACTGGCTTAATTACTGCTTCCTGCTGCAGCCGTGGCTCACTCCGTGACTCTACTCAGTGTGATTCAAAAAATGGGTTTAACAGAGCATGCATGGTATTCTGGTATCATCGACCATACAACACTGCGGATAAAATAATCCATATGTATATCACATCCACTAGCACAAGACCATAGTGTGTTTGTCAATGTACATTTGTCTAATGCCCGCTCCTTTTTGGAGACTTGCCAGAGCTTACAAAGTCAGAAAGAGACATCTAGGCATTATTAGCCTATGGTAGAAGCAGGTTTCCAGGGAGCTGAGAAGCATGGTTGCCCATGGTGATTAGCCATTTTTGTCAAAGACTTAGTTGGAAACAAGCCCAGAACTTTCTATTTATTTGTATTCTAGTCAACACTTTGTGCTGTACTGGGGTTAAATGAGTAATAAATCTGAAACTAACTTTCCCCCACAGTGAATTTATCCTTTAAATTGCTGCTAGGCTCACTCCTTAGATCTCCAATAAACAGGCAACATGTAAATCGAATGCTGCCTTTGATTCACATACCAGGTTAACATAAAATGTTTCTGATACATGTGGGGCTTAGTGACACTTCAACTCTCCTTATGTTACTGAAATAAAATTCATTAAAACCACTCTGAAAAGTACAAAGGAAGATCTTATTAAACTTCTGTTGTCTAAGTTTAACTCTTTATTGTCCTTCTCTTCTTGATTTTTCAACTCTTAGAACAGAAAAAAGAGAAAAGACACACAAACACATGTGCACACACACAGAGAGAAAGAGAGAGATAGAAGTGCATTTAGTCTTTAAAAAGGTTCTAACAGTAGTTCATGATGTTAAAAAATAAAACATTATATTGGCTATACCCTAACACTCTATTCCTCTCTCAAAATAGTTATCATTATACCATTATCTCCTGCTTTAAATACAAAACTTAAAAAGAAAAAAATGAAATATTTTAGAGAAAACTATAGACTAAATGTAAACTGAAACTAAATCATAATATGATATTCATTTAAACAAATGATATGTTTTTACTTGGAAAATCACATAACCTACGTTAAGAAGTTTAGTTAACTTCAGTAGTGATGGCAAAAACATTTAACTGCATAGGAGATAGGAAAAAGGGATGATGAAATTAAAACAACAAACTGCATTTATTTCATTACCTTTAAAACTATTGTTCAAGTATCAGTGTATTTAGAATGTGCACCTAAATTTGTAGGGATTTTTTAAAACTAATATCAATGAGAAGAATCTGAAAATGGAAATTATTCAGGAGTGAAGTAGGAAGCAATGTACTGAAATGGAATGCACCCTGAAATTTGGAATTGGAAACCTTGATCGCTCATTTAGCCCCTGCTTTCTGCTTCTTTGATAGCTGAGATTAGTTGAAACTTACTTTGATTATTTGCTAGTGAGAGTAATAAGGTGTACTTTTCTCAGTTATTATAAGGATTTATTCACTGCAAGAAATTGGTCACATGTCCAGGATCATAGCTGGGTAGCAATAGACATAGAGAATGTATGAACAGGCATGCATCTATTTCCAGGGAGAGGATACACTTAGGTAGACTGGTTATTATTTAAAAATTACTCCTTTTGGAGCTTTCCCTTCAGAAATTGAGTTTAGGCTGAAGATGGCTTGAAAATGAGGTGAGAACTTAATTTTGAATTCTTTGCCGTATGGTTATCAAGTTGACTTCTTGCTCAGAAGTCAAATACACTCAATCTGAAATCCAAACTCACAATCTAGCTATCACAGACTCACCACAAAGAATTACAAAACTTTGACAACTTATCTAAAAACAACTGCTTTTGTATCACTGTAGATAGCACCCAACACAAGGTGCAAAGGTGAGCAGCTTTTATAATAGGTAAATTTCCAAAGGAGAGAGGGAAGGGACCCCAAGGAAGGAGCCCCCATGTACAATTTACCCTCAAGTATTTGCTACAGGAGAAGGACGGCTGCAGGAGCAGCTCAGATGATGGGCAATGTTGGCAGCCGCACCATGAACAGGACGTGGTAGCTTTTAGATTCAGGCAAAGTGCAATCTCCTTAGAGGAAATCACAGGTTTTTATTTAAGTCTCAGGAAAGATCAGGCCCTGGGTGAAGCTGCCACACTCTCCACGCCCAGAATCACTTTCCTGAGGTGCTTATGTGGTTAGGAAAGAGATAAAATGACAAATTTAAAGCAGAACACAATAATACATCAAAGGAAAGTTTTGTAATATTGTAAAGTATCAACTAAAAGATAATACCAGTGTACGTTTAAAAACAAGAACTATTTTTGATGTCTGACTGCTGAGTGCTTTCAAGGTGATGTCTTTGCTCCTGCCCACCTGCCTCAGCCCTGGGCAAGCTGACACACAAGCAAGGGTCTCCAGCCTTTGGCTCCATCAGGAAGTTCAAGCCAGACAGGCATAGCCCATGCATGGGAACCTTCACGGGATCCCCCACAGAATCCAGCAAACTCCATGCCAGTCCTTGTTCCTTCCTTTTTAGGCCATTTTGGACAAGAGCAGAGCTCACCCTGCTCTTGGAGGAAAGCCTGATTATATCAATAGTAAACATCTTTACATATTCTCGGCACCTGTGTGGAGTCATCACACTCTACCTCCAAGAAAAATTCTGGGAGTGGAGGCCATCCTGTTAGTGTGGAGAGACCACAACAACTGGAAAAAGAATGCTATATTAATAATAATTATGATTTAATATTTGATTAAATTAAGGTAGAAAAGGAGATACAAACATTAGAGATTGTTAATAATTTACTTTCTATCAGAACACATTATAGTAAAATTCATCACTTGTACAATTTAAATACATATAGTTTAGTCTATGTCAATTATAGCTCAATAAAGTTGATTATAGAAAAATATTTTGAAAGTAGATAAACTGAATTTAAAAATCCAGATACATAAAATTTACAACACGTGCTTTTCAATACAAAGATATAGAAAAACTTAAACAACAATGGTGCTAGGGTTTATCCTGCACTTTATAATCAAAAATTGTTATCTGATGTGTCTGTATTAGTATCAGCTAAAAAAATATGTAGGGTAAGAAGTGTTAAGATAGATAATGAAAGATCTTCTATATTAACACAAGGTTTAACAATTAGAAATATATAAGAATTATGCATGGGGACAATTAATAACATAATTTCAAGGCATAGGAGATAGAAAGAAATTAGATAAGAGGTAGATACTTCTGGAATTACGTTTAGGAATTTTAACAAATATATCCTTCAGAAACTGATAGAAAAAAATGACTAGAAAACCTCTAATACTGCAGAAGATTTAAACACAAAATGAACGGAATTGAATTAATTGACATTTTTAGAAGACTGTATATCCAACAAGTACAGCATGCAAATTCTCCTAATGTATAGAGAACCCATTGACCAAAATAGACCATATATCTGGCAAGGGAGCACACATCATATGTTTTAATGTTTTAAATCATTCAGTAAATTTTTTGACCTTGGTAGAATTAAATAAAAACCAAGAATAGAAAGGTAACTAGAAAATCAACTTCACTGCAAATTAACAAACACATTTTAAAATAACTCATTTGTTAAAGAATAAAGTTACAAAGGAATTAAAAAATGCTTGAAGCTGGATGATAATGAACATCTGATATGCAGCCTAATCATGGTTTACAGGAAAAGTTATAGCTTTAAACACATATACTAGAAAACTTAAAAGCCATAAAATAAAGGATCTTGCCTTTAGCTAAGAAACATATAAATAACAGCAAGTTAAGTCCACAGAAATATGATGGACCAAAACAAATAGAAAAACAGAAGTAAAGAACATTTTAAAAACAAATAAAATAGAAAAAAATCAATATAGCCACAAATATATTCTTCGAAAAGATTAATAAAATTCATATATCTCTAGCATGACTAACTCAAAAAAAATAAAGAAAAACAATTACAGATAGCAAGAATAAAGCAGAGGTATCTACTACAAATACTATAGGCATTTAGGTAATAAAAGAGAATTGTTTTTAATAACTTTATCATAATAAATTTGAAAATTTTTATGTGGTTGGCAGATTCTTTGGAAAAAAACATAACATAAAAATTGACACCAGGAAAAAATAGAAAATATAAACAATCTATGTCATTAAATAAATTGAAACCATAATTAATACATTTTCATAAAAGAAACTTTAGGCTCAGATATTTTCAAAGCTGAATCTTCAGAATTTATAAGAGATAATATTAAATTTGCTTGAATACTGCAGAGGATAGAAAACAGAATATTTCCAAATATATTTTATAAGACCAGCAGAAGCTTAATACCAAAATCTCATAAGGTCATTTCACTGAAGGAAAATTACTGGGCAATACCTCTCAGGAAATGTGTCTATTCATTTATCTATATTTTCTCATATATTTTCTCTTATATATTCTTATATAGAGATATAAATATAGTCTTACATATTCTCTCATTATACACATACACACACACACACACACACACACACAAATACTAAAGAAAATATTGGTAAATAGAGTCTGGTTACATATAAAATGAATAATTAATAAAAAGGTCTATAAAATAAAATGTATTCCAAAAATACAGTTTATTTAATATATTAAAAAACAAATGAATGTAATTTATCACATTTAATTAAATAAAATTATAATTTAATAGATATAAAAATGCATTTTATAAAAAAATCATGATTAAATTCTCAGCAAATCAGGAATAGGGGGAACTTTTTCAATCTGATAAAGAACATCTCATAAACATGATAACATCATACTTAATGATGAAGTTTTTGAAATTCTTATTGTGTATGAAACATGGATGAGTATGTTGATGAAAAGATGTCAAATTCTGTAAAATATTTGAAGAGATGAATTCTGAGCCAAATATGAGTGACAACCCACATGAGGTCCTGAGAACATGTGCCCAAGGTGGTCGGGGGTGCAACTTGGTTTTATACAATTTAGAGAGGTATGAGACATCAATCAAACACATTTAAGAAATACATTGATCTGGTCTAGAAAGGTGGGATAACTCGAAGTTTTATGGGGGGTCTTCCAGGCTATAGGTAAGTTTAAAGATTTTCTGGTTGACAATTGGTTGAGGTTGTCTGAAGACCTGGAATCTTTACACCTGGTATAATAGAAAGTAAATGTTCAAGTTAAGATAAAAAATTGTGGAGACCAACGTTCTTCTGAAGTCTTATAGTAGCTACCCTTAGAGACAATAGATGACAAATGTTGTCTATTCAGATCTTTAAAAGTGCTAGACTCTCTTAGTTAATCTCATTAGGATTGGGAGGGCCTAGAAGAAAAAGATCTGACTATGTTAATAGAGCTCTTTTACAGATGCAGATTTTCCTTTACAAAGGACAGTTTTGCAGGACCATTTCAAGATATGGAAAAAAAAAATGTGTTTTGGGGTAAAATATTGTGACTTTCTTCTTTGTCACATAATAATAGAGTCAGATTGGAAAGTAATCACCATCTATACGGTTAAATAAAACACATCTGATGAGAATTTTATGGTTTGTAGGGCCTGACTCTCCAGACCTCTTACATAGGAATTTGGGCAAGATGAAAAATCAGAGCTTAGTCTTCAAGTACTACCATTCCAACCCAAAAGTGTATAAAAGCCCCTAGACAGAAAATAAGGTGAGAGAGAGTGAAATAAAATGTAATCAAAACATTATTCAGACAGTCTACTACAACAACAAACAAACTCAATGAACTTCCTGGAAATAAAATCTGTACAAAAATAATCCATTTTATTTGCATGCATCAGCAAGACAGAGGCAACAAAATATAAAACACCTACTACAGCAGTATTGGAAAAACATCAAGTACTCAGAAATGAGTGAACTAAAATAGGAGCAAGATTTATACGCTATAAATTGCAAAATATTCTTGAGAGAAAGTAAAGGACACCCACATCAATGGAACTATAATGTTCATGCATCAGATAACTTTATACATGTTAGTTCTTCCAAACTCTATCTATAGATTCAATGAGATAGAAGTTAAATTAAGCAGGCCATTTGGGAAGATTAACATTACTATTCTAAAGTTTATATGGAAATACAAAGATCTAATATTAGCTATGATGATTTTCAGTCTCAAAGATAGAGGTCACACGCTACCAGATAATAAGGCTTTCTGTAAAGATCCAGAATTTAGGAGTATTTGATATTGACAAATAGATCAATGGTACAGGGAGCATCCAGAAATAAACCCAATCACGTAAACTAATCTGATTTTATAACAAAGGCATAATTGCAATTCAGTTGAGAATGACTGGTCTTCTCAATTAATTGTATTGAATCACTTGGACAATTATATTAAACACTAGCAAAATTTAACTCGTGATGGATTATAGATTTAAGGGTAGTAAGTTAAACTTTCAAGCTTCTAAAGAAAAACTCCTAGGTGGATGGGTTTATAATTAAGATAGAGAGAGGAATTTTTAAATAGAACTGAGAAAGCATTTTGCATACATGATTGACTTAAAAATACACTTTCACTCATCAAAATATCATAAATAAGTGAAAAGTCTGCCCATAGACTGGGATAAAATATTTGTAATAAATTAATATGATAATGAACTTATCTCCGTAAAATATATAGAACTATTTCAAATCAATAATAAGAGAGAGACAACTCAATTAAAAAATGAGCAAACGTCTTCAATAAAGGATTTACAAAGGAGAGTATCAAAATACCCGTTAACATATGACAAGTTGTTAAACATGATTATTCATCAGACAAGTAGAAATTTAAAAGTAACACAGAGATACCAATTAATCCTACCACAATAGCAGAACTTAGAAGACTGGTAACACCCAGAATCAAAAACAATGACAACTCTAATGCCTTTCTGATTTGAGACAAGTAGATGAAAGCTATTGAAGAAACCTAAGCAGGACCTAGACAGCTAAACAATAGCATAACCTACAAACCAGTAATTATACTGAGTATAGGACGCCTAACAGAATGGTTGGTTTTGCCCATGAAAAGACCAGGTGCACAACACACAAGAATGTTAATACCAGCTTCATTTATAATAGTCCCAAATGGGATCAACTCAATGTTGATTAATGGTAGAATGGTAAATTGTGGTACAGCCATGCAAGGGAATAGCACACAGCAGTATACACTTCCAAAAACATGAAAAAAAACCTCACGGATGTATTCGTGAATAGAATAATAAGACAGAAGATATACAGGACAAAGTAATCTATAGTGATTGACTGACTTGCAGGGTTTGTATGAGTTGCTAGGTGCATGAAAAGGCTTTCTTAGATCCTGGAATAGTCTCATAATTAATTGGGTGTGCTTCTTAACATGTATACCTTGGTAAAAATTCACTAAGCTGTACATTTAAAATAAGACCATTTGCTGCGAATTACACCCCAATTTAAAACATTCAACTTTTAAAAATGTACTAGTGTGTAACAGGCTATTTAAACTGAGTCTTGACTCTTTCATATGCAAAATGAGATAAATAATACTAACGGTAATATGCAGTTACTACAAAGATTAAATGAGATAATGTGTAATAACAGCACACAGTCTAGCATTCAGACAATTTGCATCACGTTCTCATGAAAACTTAGTTCTGGTTTTTATCCTACTCTATTCAAATCAATTTTTGTCAGTCACCTTGGTATTTTATTTCCATTTATATGTCCATAGCATAAGGATTTCCAAACATCATATATAACACAAAATATGAATTTTCTTAATAAAAAAAGAAACATCTCAATTTGAGACTATAGTTGCTTTAACATCAGAAAAGGAACACAAGAATCTCAAGAAGTAGGGAATAATTTTCAAAACAAAAACATATTGTTTAAATTTAAAATAGTCGCACATTTTGTTCTCAACCACGGTAGAGAATCCCACCCAGGAAAGACTATGCAATATCTGGAGGTAGATTTGCCTGTCATAAGGGGAGTGTGCAGCTGTTGCTTAACGGATAGTGAAAACAGATGTGGCAAAATACCCTATAATGCAAAAGGCAAACCCCAACAGCAAAGAGGCATCAGCAGATGATGTCAGTAGTGAAGCAGTTAAGCATGTCCTACACCTCAGTGCAGAATCATGAGGTCAGGGAGTGGTCATAGATACTCAGGATCCATACTCAGGCTCCCCAGCGCAGGATCATGAGTATCTGTGACCGCTGCCTTATGCCCTAGAGAAGAATCCTGAGTATCTGTGAACACTGCCTGAAGACCACGTACAGCATTATGAGTATCTCTGAACACTGCCTGAAGCCTAGGTGCAGGATCATGAATATCTCTGAACACTGCCTGGGAGGTTCTGAGGGAAATAAGAGTCTCACTTTTCCCCAGACAGAGATTGCAAGTTGTGATTTTTACAATCTGTAGACTGGAACAATTTTTTTATTCAATATTCCAAAATTTTAAAAGTTCTAAATATGGAATTCGTGTCATAAAAATATTGAAATAAATTCAGCCTATTTTGGCCTGCTCTTTGTTGAGGCATTTGTTGCCTTTGTTTATCCAATTTAATGTGAGAATTTCTGCCTTTAATTATAGAAATAAAAATGCATGTGGGTAAGGGTAATGGCTCAGGCATGATCAGGAGGTTATTATACTGTTATATCATCTGCATATTCCGTATTGCTTTTTTTTTTTTTTTTTTTTTTTTGAGACAGATTCTTACTCTGTTTCCCAGGCTAGAGTGCCGTGGAGTGAGATCTCAGCTCACTGCAACCTCCCTGTCACAGGTTTAAGTGATTCTCCCGCCTCAGCCTCACAAGTAGCTACGATTACAGGCACGTGCCACCATACCCAGCTAATATTTGTATTTTTAGTAGAAGACAGGTTTTCACCATGTTGTCCTGGCTGGTCTTGAACTCCTGACCTCAGGTGATCTGCCCGCCTTAGCACCCCAGAGTGTTGGAATTACAAGCATAAGCCACCGTGCCCGGCCTCTTTTGCCTTCTTAAAAATCAAAACATTCTGACAGGCATCTATCCTTAGGTGTTTTGTATAAGGGATGATTGACCAATATTAGGATAGGGTATTATAGAGCAGTTAAATTAAGAAAATTAAAAAGAAGTTTTTTCTTCTCCCCACCACTCCACTTATTAGCAAACCAAGTATATTGTATTAGTACATTCTTGCACTGCTATGAAGAACTACCTGAAACTGAGTAATTTATAAAGAATAAAGGTTTAATCGGCTCACCGTTTCACAGGCGGTACAGGAAGCATGGCTGGGGAGGCCTCAGGAAAATTTTCTTTCTTCTGAGACAGCTTTTCACTGTGCCACACAGTCTGCACGGGCACCACTTCACCTCATTGCAACCTCCACCTCCTGGGCCCAAGCTATTCTCCTGTATCAGCTTCCGGAATAGCTGGGACTGCAGCCACTCTGCCCAGCTGATTTTTATATATCTTTTAGTAGAGACAGGGTTTCACCAAGTTGCCCAAGCTGGTCTCAAACTCCTGTGCTCAAGCAAACCTCCCACCTAAGTCTCCCAAAGTGCTAGGATTACAGGTTTGAGCCACTACGCCTGGCCATCAAGAAACTTTCAATCATGACAGAAGGTGAAGGGAAAGCGGGCACATCTTACCTCACTGGAAAAGGAGGAAGAGGGAGAGGGAGGAGGCGTCACACACTTAAACAACCAAATCTCGTGAGAACTCATTATCACGCACTATCAGGAGAACAGCAAGGGGGAAATCCACCCCCCGTGATCTAATCACTGCCCACCAAGTCCTCCTCCAACACTGAGAATTACAATCCAACATCGGATTTGGGCGAGGACACAAATCCAAACAATGCTATATCTGTACACGATTTATCCCATATTCCTCATTTATAACATGTAAATAGTAATAACAACATACACCTCTTGTATGTAGTTTAAGTATTAAATGAATAAATATCTAAAATGACTAAAAGGATTTCCAGTGTCTAGAATTTCATGAATAATAGCTTTTCTAAAGCTTGTTCCTTATTTTATTGTTAAATAAAATACATATACTTGAACTGGGAAATGGCCAACAAATTAAAGAGTTGTTTTTAAATACTGTCATATTTTAAATTTTTTTGTAGTAATCTGTGCATGTCCCTGGGCAGCTTGATGACATGACTCCCTAACAAACTACAGAGGATGGAATGGCAGGATCACTGGCCATATGCACAGCAGCAGGAGTGCAAATATTTAACAAGGGTTCTACTGGGGGCACTTTCTTTCTTCCTTCCTTCCTTTTTTTTTTTTTTGACAGAGTCTTGCACTGTCACCCGGGCTGGAGTGTACAACCACCGCCTTCCAGATTCAGGTGGTTCTGCTCCCTCAGCCTCCAGAGTAGTTGGGATTAACCACGCCTGGCTAAATTTTTTGTATTTTTGGTAGAGACGGCGTTTCACTATGTTGCCCAGGCTGGTCTCAAACTCCTGACCTCGTGATTCGCCCACCTAAACCTCCCAAAGTGCTGGGATTATAGGTGTGAGCCACCGTGTCTGGCCTATTGGTGGCACTTTTGAAAAACAAGGTGTCAACTGTTGAGGACACGATAACGTATGTACTGTAGACAGGATGCATGTTGCATTCAACATTACCCACCTCCAAATGCTTCTCCATGGAAAGTCATGAATCAGTGTCTTACTGATTGTATCAATAGGGGATTGCAAATGAAGCAGTGGACTTACAAAATGTCAGTGTCTACTTGGACAGGGGCTCTAGACTTGTTCAACATGTAGCTCTATATTTTTTACGATCTGACCACTCTGTATTCCTTTGCTCCAATCCCATGTATTCAGGTGAAAGATAATTGCTTCTTTTTTCTAAGCAAAGAGGAAAGCGTCAATTCTCTTCAATGAGCAGAGGGAGAAATGCAGGACTAAGAGAACAGATACTATGAGTTGAGTTTGCATATTTTATTTTGCATTTTCTTTACTTAAAAATATACAACCTCAACTCATAGTATCTGTTTTGCATTTTCTTTACTCCCCAAACATGGAAAAATAAGACACGAAGAATGTACCGTGTTGTACGACACCTAGATTCTCTCTTCAAGGCTGGCTCACTCTTCCCACAGATGCTGAAAACATTAGCTAGTGATGGCTCCCGGCTGTACCTCCTATGGAAACTCCCTTCACCTGCCTCACTGAGCAGGTGTCCTCCCAGCTGACAGTCCATGGCCAACAGGGATGAAGAGACTGACCCCTTGTCTTTATTTGGAACTATTTGGAAGGGTTACCCCAGCTCCAGAGATCCCTACAAGATTGCCTGAGGCCTCAGTTGTGACCACAGGAAAGACCCACTCTCCCCACAGCCCTATCCTGTTTTTCTCATCCACTTAGAGATGTATCTCTCAAGAGCACTTTCAGATAGGGCTTTGGCTCACATTTTTCATTCAGAGTATATTTCTAGGGAACTCACTTATATAAATCGTTGTTTTATTTATTCAATACACATTTATTATCTACAGTAAAATATAATGTGCTAGATCCTGTGGATATAGTGATTATAGATTCAATGATTATGTAATATTAGACAAACGTACTGTTGATTTGCACTTGTCTTTAATAAAAGGGGAGGTCAGAACCAACCTGGGCAACACAGTGAGATCCTATTTCCATTTAGAAAAACAGGAGACGTCAGCAAATATTTCTGTTTTTTTCAGCTTCCAAGCCACAAACGAATTTTTGAATGTCTTCTACACTAAACACTAGGAATTGATCCTTAAATTTGTCATATCTTAAAATTGGTCATGGTCTGCTGAGGGTGAAAGTCATGTTAGGATTTCCAGCGTAATTTCTGAATGGCAAAAAGGCACAGAACTAGAATATCTTAGCCCCAAATCGCCTATTAATTTTCTATACGCATTAGTAAGTCATTTTGCCTTCTCAGGGGTTATTTTTCTGAATTCAGAGTGAGGCTGTGGAATGTATCTGTAAGATTAATTAATAACTCAATTTCTATTAATTTAGCCACTAGGGTTTGCAGGTGGCTATAATCCCAGAGAAGATGAAAACCATCTGGTGGGAGTGACACGTCTGGGGAGGACAGCTACCAACAAATAGTAACAACATTGGACAGGAGCAGCATGCGTAAGAAACCACTGGAACCATGGGCAATGTTTCTAGGTCATTCAGTATTTAGATGTCATGGTTCCGATTCCATAGTTCTGTCCTTTGCTTTCCTAAGTGACTGAAGCCTTACTGAAATGTAAGACGAAAGTAACTGGGAAGCCACAAGTGAGACTGATGCTAAATTTATTAAACCTCACATTTATATGCTAGAATTTATATGCTAGAAATTAGTAGCATTTTAAATGAGAAAATAATATGAGTACGATGAATACCTGCAATACAGGAAAATTTTACGGTTTTAATGTTTTTCTGCTGATTTACACATATTACGCCAATATTATTCAACAATAACAAATAATTTTAAAATATCCACTACAACTTCTCTGAACTGTGTTTTTTTTTTTTATTTTCTAATGTGACATAGCAAATAATAGAGCAGTCACTCCAACTCTAATATAAGGAAAATTTTTTCAAGCCACTTTGCTGTAATTTTATATTATATTTCTTGTCAAAAGTATCCATTTATTTAAGATATCCTTTTATCATTTCTCCTTTTGTGCCACGAATGAATCAAATTCCCTACAGTTTTATCTCATGAGACATTAGATCTTAGCATCAGGTTTGAGGTTTGCTATCGCCAATGAAAATATATGGATCTAAGACCTTGCTCAAACATCAGAAATGTACACTGTACCTAAGCTGTCCAATTAAACGTGTGCTCTCTTTAGATATTTGACTTGGTATGAAATGATTCTTCCTTCAAAAAGTGTAGAGGGCTTACAAATCTGACACAGAGGGCTCCACAGATCTACTTTTCATACAATCTAAGAAACACGTTGGAGGGCATGACTTGCCTTTGGATCCGCTGTGATCCATATGAAACAATGAACACATTCCGGGTAAAATTTGTGGGTTTGTTGGATGAACCAAAAACAAGAAAAATTGAAGTAACCCAGAAATTCAAGGCACAAAACACTCCCCTAGGAATAGAGGGGAAAAAGAGAAATGGCTTTAATTCTGGAGTCCAGGACCTGGAGCTACCTGGCCACTGTGGAAATCTTGAAGAAGGAGATGGTGAGGTGTAACCAGAATCACAGGGGGAGATGCTGAAGGGAGTGGAAACCACTGAAGAGACACTCAGTGCAGAGGCATCACATGAGAGAGGAAGAGATGAGAAAGAGAAACCCACTCACACTTAAAAAAAATTAAAGTAAAAATGCTTTAGTTCTCTTAATTGGAATGTTTAGGCTGGGCACAGTGGCTCACGCCTGTAATCCCAGCACGTTGGGAGGCTGAAGCAGGCAGACCACATGAGGTCAGGAGTTCGAGACTACTCTGGCCAACATGGCGAAAACCCATCTTTACTAAAAACACAACAATTAGCCACGTGTGGTGATGTGTGCCTGTAATCCCAGCTACTCGGGAGGCTGAGACATCAGAATCCCTTGAACCCAGGAGCTGGAGGTGGCAGTGAGCTGAGATGGCACCACTGCACTCCAGCCTGGGTGACAGAGGGAGACTCCACCTCAAAAAAATAAAATAATAAAATAAAAATCAATGTTTAGAGAGCCAACAATGGTGCAGAATCGCTGTGGTTTCCCTCATTTCTGAGCTCTGCTTTCCCAGGTGTGACCTGTGCTCTAGCAAGGCTCCTTGTGTTTTAAAAGAATGGACTCCATCTCCACTTCTTTTATTAACTGAGTTCAATAATGTGAGTACAACAACACAGTCTGGCATATTGATGTCAGACTATTATCCCCCAATATATTTTAATTAAAGTTCTACATAATTATATTAAGCTGAATCTTTTCAAAGCACAGTTGACCCTTGAACAATGCGAGGCTTGGGGTGCCAGCTGAGGCACAGTCAAAAACCTACATTTAACGTTTGACTTCCCAAAAATCAGCTACTCGTAGTCTATTATTGACTGGAAGCTTTCCCAATGACCCAAGCAGTCAATTAACACATATTTTGTATGTTGTATGTATTATATGCTGTATTCTTACAATAAAATACGCTAGAGAAAATGACTTTAAGAAGATCATAAGAAAGAGAAAATATACTCACTATTCATTAAGTAGAAGTGCATCATCATAAAGGCCTTCATCCTCATGGTCTTCATGTTGAGTAGGCTGAGTAGGAGGAGGAAGGGGTGGGGTGGTCTTGCTGTCTCCGGGGTGGCAGAAGTAGAAGAACATTCATATGTAAGTGGACTCCTGCAGTTGGAAACCCAAGTTTTTCAATGGCCATCTAGAACTTAATCGATCTTTAATAAAATATTGAATTAAGTAATTCACGTGAGAACGTTTTTACATGTAAACACTTATTCACTCTGAATGGCCTTAAACAGTTTTATAGTTGAATGAGTCTGTTTATGACAAGAGTGCGTTACACTCAACTTATATTTAAACGTTGTGAATCCTCAGTTTTATTTATTATTTTGTGTTTATGTAAATTTTGCTTGAAGGCTGTAGAGATATTTTAGAACTATTGTACTGTCTTAAATGCAGACTGACCCTTCACTGTTCCATGTTATGATTTAAGGCAAAACATCATGTATAATCAATCATTCATAAAAATTTAATAGTAAAGAAAAATAGCAACTCAAAATAATCTTTTTATCATTAAGAGCAACAATAGCAAATTATGCATGAATGCTAACGATGTAAGATCTTAAGTGCATCTGATGGCTTTGTAAAATATTGATATCATAGAAGAGGCCTCCTCTATATTTCACAAGTCTTACTGGAAGATGCTGATATAAAAAACACTATCATATTTATGATGAAAGAGTTGATGTATTGATAGCAAGATCTACATTTGTAAGTGTGGTCAAAAATACCTTAGTACCTATATTCAACTTTAAGACAGAGTCTTGAGTGAAAAATAATTACTGGTAAAGCTAAGCTCTGTGTAAACCTTTTCAAAATGTGCACATTTAAGGTTCTATTTAAGTCCAATTTATCCTAGAAACAAGCACAGTGAAAAGAAAAAGGAAACCCCAATTTAAAAATAGACCCCTGAGTCAGCAGTGAAGTCAAGTACTTTGTTTCTTAGAGGAACTCATTACCTTCCTTTCGTTCCATCAGTGCTAAACGTCAATACGTCTGAGTTGGTCTAACGTTCAATCTAAATTACTGGAAGAAAACTTATTGCAATGAAGCTGTTATATGTTTATATGTGTGTGTGTATATATATATATATATATATATATAGAGAGAGAGAGAGAGAGAGAGAAGGAAGAAAGTGAGTTATAAATGGTTGCTCAAGGTCTTATTTCTCTTGCCCATTTTTTTCTCTATTGTAGAAAAACCTTTAAACATTTACTCTCAGAGCCTCACACAGTTACGTAATCTACACTAACAACAAGAAAAAAGATCTTTAGGTAGAGATTCTTAACTGAGTAATTATAAATCTATATACGGGCTTCACAGAGTCTTTGAACACTTATATTTTTTATGCATTAATATTTGCAATTTTTTTCTAGAAAGAACATCCATGAAATTACAAATGATTCTTAAGATGTCCCACAAAACAAAGTTAGAAAAATTACCTCTGTGGGAGCTAGATACAAATAGAATCATTTTGTGGGGAGGTAACTGTTTCGAGGAGACTGTTCTCCATGAATCTCTGTGTTTCTACATGCTTGCAAGCTGAGGAACTCATTGTGTTTTTCTGGACTCTCTTGCCGAAAGTATTTGTAGAGGAAAAGTAGAGATTCTGCCTCTTTCTGAAATAAAGGGGAGATTTGCATAAAGCTTTAGAAAATACAGAAAGTGGCTGGGCATGGTGCCTTGCACCTGTAATCCCAGCACTTTGGGAGGCCAAGGTAGGCGGATCACCTGAGGTTAGGAGTTCAGGAACAGCCTGACCAACATAGTGAAACCCCATCTCTACTAAAATACAAAAAAATTAGCCAGGCGTGGTGGTGTGCGCCTGTGGTCTCAGCTACTTGGGAGGCTGAGGCATGAGAATTGCCTCAAACCGGGAGGCAGAGGTTGCAGTGATCCAGGATTGTGTCACTGTGCTCCAGCCTGGGCCACAGAATGAAACTCTGTTTCAAAAAAAAAAAAAAACATAAAGTGTCTCTCCTGGAAGCCAAGGGTTAATTTCCTTACTGTAATTATTGTAAAAGATTTGAGCTCTTTAGACTCAGGATTCCTCTCCTGTCATGAAGGTCGACAAGTGTGCAGGTGCTACCTAGATCTCTTAGTGTCATCCTGCAGTGACTGGAACTCAGGGAACCTGGCAAGGAAACCCTGATGCTCTGACCCCTGTACTGCTGTGATCCGGTCATTTGTCTCATGTCTTCAGTCTAGCCAGCATCCATGAAACCATGGCCGTCTAACATCATACCCTCACAAATTTGGTGACAACAGCTTTGGCTGAAACCATGGATGCCGACAAAGAAATGCCTTTCTAGAAGAGGAAGGAGAAAGGAGAATGCAGTCTTCATGTGAAGTGATAAACAGAATTGGAAGGAAGTCTACAGTCGTAAGTAGTAACTGTATTGACCAAAATACATGGTCCACTGGGCACTGATCGAATGGGTAGGAATTGGGGATGTGGCTACAGGCCGAGTGCCATACAGTCGGCCATGCATCTGAACGGTGCCCTGTTGGGGCTAGCTTTTCTCAGAATGTGGATACTTCCCTGCCAATCTGAATGTCAGCCTCAGGTTTGCCCCATCATAAAAACCAACACTGAGATTCTTCCTGGGTGGCCAGAATTACTCACTCCTTTTCTGACAAGTAGCTGAGCTGAATACTAACACCAAAGGTGAAAGGAGGGGGAATTTGCAACCACCACAGACAGAAACAAGTGTCCTGTGAACACTGACTGGTTTGTGTGGGAGATAAGGCTGTGGTGCACATAACGTTTCTTTAAAGATGAAGTACAACAGTTAAGTCATATTATGGCTCAATCTCTTCCTTAGTTTCCCACGTCAGCTTTAGGTCCACTCCCAGACAACAGATGTTTTCAGAGGGTACTGGCTTCTTTAAGGGGGTATTGGCTTCTTTGGGAAGATTTTCTTCAAAGAGGTTGGCTATTACTAAGGCTCTTACTCCCTCGGCTGGGTTACAGTGCAGATGGGGATGACTCACAAGAGAATAGGAACCTAAAGAAACAAGTAAAAAAAAGATTGATAAATTATTTCAGTCATCCCTACATCCCTGGAAGACTTTTATAGCCCATTTGCTGAAGCCAAGGTAGAACGCAAGAGATGCTTTCACGGTAATGAGGCTTTGGGTGGTCGTGTTACAAAAGATGCCGCTGTGTACATCCAGCCCAGCTCATTCAAAAGGTGCAAACACTGCAGCCCTAGCCAGGGAGCAATGCGGCAGGGACCATTGAGTCAAGAAGCCCCAAAAGTTGAAATCGATGGTGTCAATTACGGTTATTGTGCTACCCAATACAAGGTGGACCAAGAGCATGTACAGTTTGCTTGGTTAACCTGCAAGCAGGAATCATACTACTAGGAAGCAGAAGTCCACACACCTGTCTTGTGTGCAGGTGTGGAACACATGCTTCTCTCATGACCCTGATCCCTCCTTTCCTCACTTCTTGGAGCTCAACTGCTTTAGGAAGAAGTTGGTTAAGGGTGGGGCCAGGATCTCTAACTTCAGGAGAGGGCCGCTTAAATGTGTGCGACTCTGTGGGACACAGGAGCTGGAGTCACCTAGTCACAATCTACCTGATTACAAAAGGAGAGGGGACGTCAGGATTCACCTCCACTGGTTTGAGCAGGGTTCTCAACAGAGAAGGAAGGTAAATTGGTCTTGACTTTGGGAGAGCAATTCCATGCCAATGGTGTTTCTACCTATAGGTATACGAGGGTGTGTGGCAGGAGTTGAGATGTTATGTGCTCTATTTCCCTGTCTCATAAATTCCACAAAAATTCTTCCAGTGAGAGATTATCTATATAGAGAGGGGAAGTGCTAGTACCTTTTAGACCCTCCAATATAAACCATCCCTTTGAGCTATAAGTTTCTCTGACTAGTGGTTTTGCCAAATGGATAATCTGGCAGAGGAAGGCAGCCTTCACTTACAGACATCCTCCAGGGTTTTGGACTTGTCGCTTTCAACGGAGATACAAGATACACCCAGTTTGAAAAGCAGCCATTTATCTTACTAATAGTACTAATGGGTTTTTGTTCAAACCAAATCCCAGATCCCTGGAGGTCTTCTGGCTGATATGCCCATTTTGGGGCAGGTCAACTCAGACTCAAGGACTAACAGTGTGTGAAGTCCCATGTGTGAGATGGAAAATGGTATATTTAAGATGTGACAGTCTCTCCCCTTGGCAAAACTCAAGTCAGGCTGCTCTGAGCCCTCTTTGTGATTTAGCTGCAACCTTGGCCTGCAAGAACTACAGACACTCAAGAGCAAATGATTTCCTCCATACCCACCCCCTACAAAGAGACTTGAACAAGCACTAGAAGAGTTTCTAGCACCTCGAGGTCTCACCCCTAGGATAATGACTCCAGCTTCCTGAAGCTCCTGCCTGAGAAAACTCAGTGCTACCAGGAGAGTTTACTGTTCATTCTGGCCAAAACCTTATGTTAGACAAATAGACCCCTGGGCCCCCCTCTTAAAGCAGCTACTTTAAAAAGTTTGCATGTATAAACCCTTTCTCTGCTCCTTTGGGATAAAAATTCTTCTACCACCCAAAACTGTCTTCTCAGGGATCTGAGAGCCACGTCTGAAATGCAAATATTCAAGGAGGTAATTCTCAGCTTCCAGTTCCTGTTGGAGCTTGGAGACTATCTTTAATAAGTTCCATCAGCAAATCCAGATGGGATTGTGGGAGGGGGATTCCACAGAGCTGGAAATCCGGTGTGGGTGAAGGAGCAGGAGAATTTATCCTGGGAGAAATTCCCACCTCCCCAAGTCCCTCTGGCCAATGAAAGGAGTTCCTTTAAACTTCCGCTGGGGTGACTGACTCTTAGTTTCTTCCCATACCTGTGAAATTTAAACATGAACTATTAAATCTCCCCATGGAGAGAGATGGGAGGGGGGCATGGTGCTGGAAAGTTCTTGCCCTTAAAACCACGCCCCCTTGTGGACCTGGAAAGACAACACATTCCCTCCAGATCATACTAATCACGCCACTTTCCTGCATGACTGTTTAACTCCCTCCTTCTGCATTTTCTTTTTAAAACTCCCGATCAGCAGGACACAGTGGCTCAAGCCTGTAATCCCAGCACTTTGAAAGGCCGATGCACATCAGGTGGTCAGGAGTTCAAGACCAGCCTGACCAAGATGGTAAAACCCCATCTCTACTAAAAATACAAAAATTAGTAAGGCATGGTGTCACGTACCTGTAGTTTCAGCTACAAGGGAAGCTGAGGCAGGAGAATCGCCTGAACCCGGGAGACGGAGGTTGCAGTGAGCCGAGATCATGCCACTGGACTCCAGCCTGGGTGACAGAGGGAGACTCTGTCTCAAGATGAAAACAAAAACAATAACAACTTCCAGTCACCTCTGCACAAATTGAAGTTGAGTTCAGTTCATTGTAAACCATTTTCTCTATTGAAATAAACAGTTATTACTGAATGAAATCTACCCTCACCGCTTTGAAGTGCTGGCTTTGTCTATGATACATGCCACTGGACTGGCCTCGCTCAGCAGCACTTCAGCTATCCACTTCGGGGAAACTTTAACTTTTTTTTTTCGTCACTCTGCTGCCTGAAACAAAATCACATGCTCTGCTGGGTCCTTGGTGGACAGAGATTCATTCCTCTTATTGGCTGAGCCTGGGTAATCAACAGTTCACTGGGACTGCAAAGGGGCTGTTGCGGCAGCTCAGCCTCAGCTATGCACAAATGGAACCCCACGTGTATGTGGTCACTCTGCTCGGTGGGCAGGGCTCAGGTCAGCGGTCATGGCTCTGAACACTGTTGACCTTGATGGACCGTGCTGTGTGTTTACTGACACTTAGGCTGCTGCTACTAGCCTACCTGTTTGGAAACTATGGAGCAGAAGATGAAAATTCTCTTCTTCAGGTCCCTGCACTATAGAGACAAAGTACCGTGACTGGACAAGCTGGGTAACTCGTATCAGTGCCTGATATGGGCTTGTTCTCTGGGTCTCTGAGTGGACTTCAGCTGCAGATGGAGCCAGCGCTGCCCAGACAGACCCCACTGACTCCTGGATCTGCCATGTACCAGACAGGGGACCTATTCTGCCTTGTACACAGAACACAGAACAACGGGTTGTGTCTCTGAATGAGAGACTGCTGCTGTGTGTCAGAATATGATTCCTACCAGAGCATGCGTGGTCCATGTGTGATGTAGGGGTGATGAAATGTATGATTTCTTGGCCATAGCCACTCCTGGCAACTTTGATCCTTCTTGGGGCTATAAATGGGTCTTACTACTATGGACCTCTGGATGAGGTTGTTGCTATTTCAGTTTGATCAGTCAAATCTAGCCATATAAATCTTGCCCTGGTCACTAAACTGTGTTATGAGTTTTGCTTTCTGAACTATTCACCATCTGACAGTTGTGCTTCTTTATCACAGAAGCCAAGCAGCAAAGGGCCGAGAGTCACAACACTTGATCGCCATCCGGACTCCCTGCTGGTCACAGGCATGGGAGATTGTTGAGCATGGAACAGCACCCTCCAACGTGGCGGACTCACCCACACAGACTTCTGACCTGGTCTCCCTTCCATACTCTAGGCTGACACACTTTGGGTTGATTTGGACTCTGAATGCAGCTATCCACGGAAAGAAAGGAGCTCCTCTCAACCATTTCCTGGGTGATGATAAGGATGAAAGTGTTGGAACGTTTTATAGATATTATTTGAATATACAGGATTCCCCCACTGACCATTTCTGGGCATGACACAGCTTTCTTTCCCTTAGCAGCCACGCTGGGCCAGCGTAGCTGGCACGTCGTCTGAGAGGCAGTCAAGCCAGTACTGGGGCCCAGGGGATTCTAACTGAACTTTTGTGTAGGCACTTGCATTCTCTTAAGTTGGCATGGTCCTGAGACCAGGTACCCGGGCACCGAGGAGACTCAGCTCCCCGCTAGGATGTGTCCTTCCAGGATCTTGGCCCCTCACTCACCCAAGAATGGGGGAGAGGACCCCACCAGGTGTGGTGGGCTCCAAAGTAATTATGGGACCCCAAAGAGTTTCGCAGAAAGTGATTTATTTCGGCAGAGAGAAAGAAAAAGGAGAAAGAAAAGCATCTTCCACGATGTCATGTGAGGGGATGCAGGTATGGAGTCCACCCGGATGAGGGAGGAGACTTTTAACTTGGGAGTAATTCCCATCCCATTCAAGTTTTCTGTCCTATGAAAGGAGTTCCTTTACACTTCCGCTGGAGTGATTGACCTTGGATTTTTTCCCCCGCACACAGGAAGGTTAAACAAAGTCCTCTAAGGTCCCAGATGGAGACCTGGGTGGAGATATGGTACTGGGAAGTTCTTGCCTTTGAAGCCACACCCCTTGGGGAACCCAGAAGAGAATATATTCCCTCCGTCCTCAGTCATAAGGATAATGACAATTTGTTTGAGAACATGGCTTGCCAAGCCGTCCTACACTAACCTATGTGGGTCAAAGTGGAGATATACTAGGTGCCTATAAATTCTGTGACCATGCCCTCACTACTCTCACATTAACCTTTCCAGACTATGTCTGGTTGAGAGTAGGGAGAGATTGGGAAAAGGTTATGTTTTAGCTCCTGGAAGGGGACACTTTTTCTTTTTTTTGAGACAGAGTCTTGCTCTGTCACCCAGACTGGAGTACAATGCCACGATCGTGGCTCACTGCAACCTCTGCCTCCCAGTTTCAAGTGATTATCCTGCCTCAGTCTCCTGAGTAGTTGGGATTACAGGTGCCCACCACCACACCTGGCTAATTTTTGTATTTTTAGTAAATGCGGGGTTTCACTATGTTGGCCAGGCTGGTCTTGAACGCCTGACCTCAAAATCTGCCCTCCTCAGCCTCCCAAAGTGCTGGGATTACAGGCGTGAGCCACTGTGCCCTGCTGGGACACTTCTTTTTTTTAATAGTGGAGTGGGATCTCTGGCCTCAGCACCTTGGGAGGAGAGCACCTCCTACAACAAGAAGCACTGGGGAGGAAGGGCATTAATAATTCTTTATCTTTCAGCATCATACCTGTCATCCTTCTCAAGAAAGAAAATGCCCTGTTTTAGCTCTGCCTCTGCCAAACTACTGCAAGCTTTTTACACTTAACTGGCTGCTGGTCTATCCTTCCCATCTGATGGCTCTGATCACAGTTTGGTTACTGTTATCCTTAGCCCTTCCAAGAAGGCTATTGAAAGCACAAGTGCAACCAGCTTCTGCTCTTATCACATAAACCATCTGCCGAAGTGTCCAGGTGTCTCTCCCACCTCTGTGTCTATAGTCATTGCTAATTAATTCAAAGTGACAGATGCAACTCACGTGGTGACATAGACAAACCACACAGATTGCATAGATGACCCACAGGCAGTACCTTCAAATACAGTGACTGGAAACAATAGTTCCAAGAAAACTGGGGATTCCGGGACTTGCCAGCTCTTTACCAGGCCACGTTGGGGGCGCTGTCCATGTGTGCCTGTCACCCAGGAGGCTTCCCACCCACAGAGCCCCAGTAATTTTATGTAACACTTTCTTTCCAGGGGCACTATATATGTCCTGCAGGCTGTACTTGTTCTGTTGAAGCCAGACATTAACCTGCTGTCTTTCAAAAACTGTGATGACCTATACCCTAGAAATGGTCCTAACAGATGTCAAATGCTTAAGGAAACACCAGCACTATGTAATGTAGATCTTAGAACTCTACGCCAAACTTTGATGTAGACTATGAAGATCTCTTCAAAAGAAAGCCACTCTTGTTCATTTGGGGAAGATTCCCGGAAGAAGTGCTTACTTGGCATTCATAAGCACAACGCTGGTGATTATCCCTGCAATGTGAGTCATCCAATTAGAAGAGGTGGCACAGACTTGACCCTGGCATCAGCTCAAGTGCTCACTGGTGACACCTCAGCCCTGAAGCATTCAGTTCAGCCTCTACTCACTGACCAGGGTTGTTATGTGACTTCCTTCCTGTGGACCAGGCAAGGATCTATACCATCACGAATATGTCTCACTATACCTGAGTTAATTCTGCAGACCCAAGGGAAAAACGGTCAATACAGAAACTTGAGAAGAAAGTCATCTGGCTTTCTAAGGTGGACCCTGAGTGCTTATGGCATTTGCTCAGCTGGTTGGGTCCGGGTCACTGCGGTGCCTGATTGAGGTCAATATTATTTTCTGTCTTCATTTGGCTACTTGGAGCCCTGTTGATGGTAGCCGTATGTAAATGTTCTAAGAGACAAATTGAACAGGTTTCATCCTACCTTCTTTTGGTCATGTTAATCAGAAGAGTCAAAAGTGTGGTTTAGTCGTAGAAAATCTTGCCAAAAACCAAGATCAAGTGTAGAAATGAGTGGTGTTCATTGTTGGAAGATAATTCTGTATGGGTCTCTCACATTGCTGCTCATTTTGCAAGCAGAAGCCTTGACTGCTGCAATAGTAATCTCTTTTCACGTATGTTTTGTTCAATGATCAGTCTTGCAGGGTAGGAATACCACCTCCCCCCCGGAGCAAAGGGCAAGCAGGGCAGGGGTTTGTTTGTTTGTTTGTTTTTTAACTGGACATTATGGAAGGATCACGTTCTTAAAGCTCTTGTCCTCTCCCATAACATAACTCACTGTATATGCAGGCGTCACTGTCACTCTGAGGGAATTAGGGATTGGGCAAACAGTTGCAAAAAAATTCTGATAGTCTGGCTACTGCTATCTTTGTGAGTAATGCTGCTTTTATTTCTAATGCAGGAACCTCATGTTTCTACTGAAATCCATAAAACAGGCAGCCTGGAGTTTTAGATTGCAAGTAGTGTAACTTATCATACCCTTCACAGAACATAGGACTGATCTCAGTTAACTGTGATATTTAATTCTACTAATTCATTTCAATATTTTTTTATTTATTAGCTAAGAGTATAAAGGGTAATGAATTAGAACTTGTAAGAACATGTAAAATATTACGGAAAAGCAAGTCTAATTATAGCTTATGTGTTGCACGTATATTTTATTAATTAATTTATTTTTATTTTTCTTTTTTTTTTTGCTCATTTACTGAGCAAATTTATTTATTAAATAAACTTTGTCAGCAATGTTCTAAAGGTTATAGGAATACATATAGCATATCCCCCCAAACATAGACATACATATTCATCACTTTAGTCACAGCATTAGAGCTAAATTGAGGAAAGATAAACATATATGGTGCTCTGCATGCTTAACTGATAGAAAGAGATTTATTTTGGTCTCGTTGAGTAGCATAGAGTTTTGGGATTGGGGAGATACATCAACTACCTCCTATGTCTCCTTCGGATTCCATTGGCTTTATCTCCTCAATTTTACTCAAACGAAATATGGCCGTGCCTTTCCACATGCCCCCTCCTCTTGCCCTCGGGCTTCCCTTTTGACTCTGGCACATGAAGGCCTTGGGAGCAACTTAATGCTCACGTGTGTGTAATGTGGGGTGTGGGTGGGATGCTGCCCTGTAGGGTAAGCCTGTGACCAGGGCTATCAGCAAAGGGCACATGCATTTGTATTCCTTTCTCCTTCAGCCCATCCCAGGCCATTGAATACCCCTAGACACGGTAGTTAAGTTTCTTCTTGGAAGATGATCAGACAAGACTGGACCATCAGTCACTTGAGAGATAAAAGGTAGTGGACATATGAGATCTGTGCCTTTGTTTTTATTTACTCTTTTTCTTCCTCACTCTGGCTTTTCATGGATTACACTAAATATTCATAACATAAAAGTATTTGGTTACGTCTGTGCCCGCTAGAGAACCTGGACAAAGAAAACTAGATCATGAAAGGTAGCATTTAGGCTAAGCACAATAGAAGCTTGGGTGTACATGGACACAGTAAAGCAAGAGACAAAAAGTTATGCAAACAGTGAAAGGAATTATAACGGGGAAAAATAATAAGGCACGTGCAAGTAATGGCAAGTTGAATGTGACGGCAATGTGTGAGGCCTGAATCTCAGCTAGGGTAATTCTACACTGTGAAAAGCTCTGGCAATTTAGACTAAAGGGATTTGTGGTCCCACTTCAGAACCTACATCACACAGATAATTGTATGCAGAATAAATTTCATGTTAAGTAAACCAAGTCAAAATTCCAGCAAATGAAATAATTGAAAAATGAAGACACACCGCTGGGACAGGGTTCGCAGCCAAGAGGAGTGCACACTCTCAAAACCCAACACATTTTGTCTCACTTTAAAGTTTTGCCTTATAAGTTTCAAATAAAGAAGTGTCTGGAAGTAATTCTGGTATAAAATACTCCTGGCCCCCCAGGTTCTTTGGTTGCCATACATAAGGTTTACATTTACTTTGACCTGGTCGAGGAACACATGAGGCTGAATAGAACAGGAGGTGGTATGGGCAGGAACTGCAGCAACTGGGAAAGAGAACAGTTCTCCTTAGTGGAGGCAGCAAGAAGGCGCCTGCAGAAACTTTACCGGCTTTTGCCCCACAACATAATAATGAAGAGGTGAAAGAAAGTAGAAATGACACATAGGAAGAAAAATCATGAGAAGGAGATAATAATCAGGCATTTAAGAGAAAATGAGAAAGACGGGATTCATTAAAGGTACCTCCAAATTTAAACGCAAAGATAGCAACCTAGGAACATAAGGTATAGAAATGATTTCTTTTTAAAGGCATATAGTAGAATAGGAAAATCTTCAGGCCATAGGAGAAATATCTTCTGAAAGTATATTAATCACTCATAAGCAAATAAAAAATAAAGAAATACATCTTTAAAAATAGCAAATTGTTTTAAAATAATATTCTGGCAAAGTTGGATCACAAGTATTCTCTTATACACATCTTTTGGAAAGTAACTTGCTAAAATGAATGTGGAAACCTTAAGAATATTTAATACTTCACCCAGATTTATTAAAATCTTAGGACTGTATTCCTACAGTTAGCATTTTTTGAGTCCATGACAGTTTTACAAATGGTATACCTTTCCATTCTCTACCATACTCAAATGCAGGAAATATTTTCATCTCTATTCTCTAGACAAAGAAGTTCAGGTTTGGTGCCATTTAGTAATTTGCTTAAGCTTAAATAATTTTTAGGTGATAGAATTATAATTGGGTTTAAAGTACTCATGTTTAATTTATCACTATATAAAATTTATCACTATATAAAATTTATACTCATTTATTTTAAAGGAATATTGTTATGTCAATGTTATATGCCAGAATAACATTTATTATTGTAAACATTTTTAGAATAAGAATATTCTGAAGAATGTATAATAACATGAAATTATAAACAACTTACAGTTGTATCCCCTTATTCACAGGGGATTCATTTCAAAACATCCAGTGAATGCCTGAAACCATGACTAGTACTGAAGCCATATAGACCATGTTCGTTTCTGTACATACATGGCTATGATGAAGTTTAATTTGCAAATTAGGCACAATAAGAGATTAATAACAACTAATAATAAAATAGAACAATTATAACAATGTATGGTGACCTGGTTTGGCTCTGTGTCCTTACTCAAATGTCAAACTGTAATTCCCAGCGTTGCGGGGTGGGACCTGGTAGGAAGGGAATGGATCATGGGGGGCAGATTTCCCCTCTGACTGTTCTCATGATAGTGTGAGTTTTGATGAGAGCTGATGGTTTAAAAGTGTGTGGGACTCATTCTCTCTCTCCTGCTCCACCATGTGAAGAAGGTGCTAGCTTCCCCATTGCCCTTCCACCATGATTATAAGTTTCCTAAGGCCTCCTCAACCACGCTTCCTGTACAGCCTGCAGAACTGTGAGTCAGTTACCCCTGTTTTCTTCATAAATGACCCTGTCTCATGTAGTTTGTTATAGCAGTTCGAGAAAGGACTAATACATATGGTAATAAAAATAATGGGAATGTGGTCTTTCTCCAAATGTCTTATTAATCTTGTGCCAGCGTACTCACCCTTCTTCATGGGATCTGTCAGTCTGATAACCCAGATGGCAGCTGAGTGACTGTGGGCTGGTAGAGTGACAATATGGAGGTGCTCAACAAAGGGGTGACTGACAAGTAGGTGGTACGGGGCAGGACAGCACGAGATTTTATCATGCAACTCAGAACAACATGCAATATAAATCTTAAGAATTATTTATTTATGACATTTTCTATTTAATATTTTCTGACTGAAGTTGACTGTGGGTAACTAAAACCACTGAAAGCAAAGCCTCAAATAAGGGGACACAGTTCAACAGAAGACCACGTATATTTATTGTTCCTGGAATATCATAATAATTTTACAAAAAAAGTTTGCAGAAAAGCAATTAAAATGATACAATAATCAACTCTGCTTTAATGCTTGTTTTCTCCCATGTCTTTTTAGGGCTTGAAAGCTCATTCCTTTTTAGCACTGAATAATAGTCATTGTCTCAATACACTGCAGTTTATCCATTCACCTCCTGAAGGACGTCTTCATTGCTTCCACATTTTTGGCAATTATGCATAAAGCTGCTATAAACATCTGTGTGCAGGTTTTCGTGTGGACATAAATTTTCAACTACTTTGGGGAGACACTAAAAAACAGGATACTGGATCATATGTTAAAGTATGCTTAGTTTTGTAAAAAATTGCCAAACTGTCTTCCAAAGTGGCTGCACCATTTTGCCTTCCTGCCAGCAACACATGAGAGTTTCTGTTGCTCCACATTCTCTCTGGAATTTGTTATTGTCAGTGTTCTAGATTTTAGCCATTCTAACATGCATAGTGATATCTCATTGTTGTATTAATTTGAATTTATCTGATGATATATGATGTAAAGTAATAATACATCATCAGATAAATTCTCATAAGCTTTTCATAAGCTTATTTACCATCCGTATATCTTCTTTGGTTAGATGTCTGCTCAGGGATTTGGTACATTATTTAATCTGGTTTGTTTCTTACTGTAATTGAGTTTTAAGAGTTCTTTGTGTGTTTTGGTAACAGTCCTTTGAAATGCATCTTTTGCAAATAAATTTAGGTATGTTTAAAAATAAAGTTTAAAAATAAAGTTTTTAGGTATGTTTAAAATAAAGTTCCATATTTACTCTGGTATGTATATATTTGATCACTTAACATGTGCAAAACTGCGCCACCATTTTACTTTTGTTTTTAAATGTCACTGCCAAAGTTGTTGAGTGGTGTCCTCCAACCCCAAGTTTCCTTTAATCGTGTGTGTTTATGTGTGTGTGTGTAAGTGTATGTATGTGTACGTTTATGTGTGTGCATGTGTATATGTGTGTCTATGTGTATGTGTGTGTTTCTGTGTGTGTATGTGTCTCTGTGTGTTATTTGTATAATTTTGCATATTATGGTGATTTTTATGCTCACATATGTTGCATTACAGCTGAACTAATTGTATAATGTTGATAGGGGAAGAGATATAGAACTCTATGTATAGTATATTAAATCTCTGCATATACAGTAAAATGTTGGAAAAAATTACAGCAAATAGGGAGTGATAATTTATTGATGTTCGTATTTCATATGATTTTATGAGCAGTGGTATTTCTAGTATTTCCTCCTCTCTGGAATATTTTCTATGATGCCATCTAGTTTTTCTTCTTTTCTTTCTGTGTTAAATTTGCATTATTTTCATTACAGAGCAAAAATTCAGATAGGTTAATATCTTATTTGTTAAATAAAATGTTTTGCTTTCTAGTAATAAAAGTAGAATTCTATGTGATCTCATAGCTCAAAAGCCAATGGTAGGTGTATTTTGAATTGTCTCTATACAGAGTTATGAGAGAGACTGTCACTACAAATTAATACCAGATAGTACAGAAAGAAACTAGTTTAATTTTGTAAGATGAATGTATTGAAATGACAGAGACCTTGGCTAATAATAACATGTATGTGCAGTTACATATGTTTGGTTTAAAAATATTGCTAATTTCTCAAGTATAATAAGTATAATATTTAAGATAGAATATCTAAAACTCAGAATTAAGCCTTACTTAATTGTTTTCACATTAGTTACTCACAAGTTATTCTATAGAAACAGTCTAACCTACCATACTTTGAAAAAATAGGTATACTGCAAGATTTTTATTTGAACATTTAAAAGTGACCTTTTTAGGGATATGTTTGTTTGTGTAGAAACAATGACCATTAAGGATGGGGTCATTAAAATTAAATTAAGTAACATAAGATAACATGTAAAATTAAAAATTAATAATATAAGATAATATGTAAAACTCAATGGCCTTACCCAGAATTTTCAACTAATGAAAATTCAATGAAGTAAACATGCTGTGATGCCACTCTCTTTTGCATTTTGCTATGAAACGATTTTATCATGGGCCTGTTCCTATTATAGCACAGGCTTTGGTAATTCTCAGAATGGATGGTGTGTGGTTCAGGAAATGTGATGAATTCAGGCTAAAATGTTGAAGCCCTCACTTCACACTTACTTTAGAAGATTAAGTGGCTCTAAAAATGCATTTTATTCAAGGTAGTGTCAGCAGCCCTTTAAAAGATTGATCTTCAGAATAAGCTCCCTTCTTCTTTTATATGATGTCAAAAAAATATCCTATCAGTTTTGCTTTATTTCATTTGCAGGTAGTAGGTTATAACCTTCATCCAACCTCTCTGTAAATTTAACATTAAGATCAGATAGAACTGTTATGATCGGGTTTTATTTTTATGCCTCCCACATGGTGCATTAAAGGTGATCTTCACCTTCTCAGAAAACACTGTGTTGGCATCATCTGTGCTCCACGTACCAGGCGTGGTGCAGGCTGAGGCATGCAAGGCTTCTTTCTAGCTTCATCATTCAAAATAAACAAATGTTACATTAACCCAAATCAGCAATACTCAGGGCAATTATCAATGATTTTCTTGGGTTCTAAAACTCATAAAATGAAAGCACTTTCATCAAGTAAGGAAAGGAGTTAAATCTGAGGGAAGATAACCATTAAAACAAGTTAGTAGAATAGAAACCACTAAGAAATTGAGAGACGTCTGGGTGCTGTGCATTAGAGGGTTTTTTAATTCAGCTGTGGCATTAGCTGGTGTTAGCAAATTAATTCATTTGTAAAATAAAATTGTTTCTATATAATTCATCTCAATGTGTATACACACACTAAACACACTCACATGTGAGGACTAAATAATAAAACTATGTAAATACATTTATTAAATGCACTAAATATTGTATCTGGATTTATACACATATGAAACAGGAGGAAGGAAAGGTTACACTAGCTTCACAATAAAGTCTGATATAATCAAAAGAATTATTATCACTAAAATTTTAAAATGTAATAAATGTTTCTCTATAGGTTTATTAATACTTCTGTTGGTCACATGTCTTAAATTCTACCACTATTCTAGCCTATACCTAGGGTAGATATAAAATAATAAGACATTCATTTAACTAATTTGAATGTGTGCCTACTATATTCTAGAGACTTTTCTAGGTATTGGGAGTAGATTAGGAAACAAAACACTAATAAATGTTTCCCTCTTGGAATGTACATCCCAGTACACTATAAGCTAATACTTTATTATCTTCATGTCAATGCAAACCTTTCATAGACCACACACACAGAAGCCACAATTTTGACAGACATGTTCCAGGTTCTGAAAAGGAGAGCAGGGACAGGTAGCACTGAGATATTTTGAAGCACAGAGGGCTTGGTGTGAGGTTGGGGTGGAGTCCAAGGTCACTTCCAGAAATCAGGTGCTGTGTGAAGGATTAGCCCTCCTGGAAAAGAACACTGCAGGAAACTGAACTCTACCTGAACCTGCAGATTTTGGACAAACAGAATTGGGCTTGGCCAAGCCATCTATCCAACAATTTACCCAGATCTGTGTTGCTTCTAATATCCTAGCAAGAAAGAATTCACCAGTGGCCCAAAGATCTCCTATGAACTGCAGCTGTACAGAGGCTCAGGTCATGGTTTAATTATGTATACTAAAAAAGCAAGAACAGACATATAACTCACAACATGCAAATTACTCTCTAGGATAGGGGAAGATAATAGTAATAACAGGAACAAAAATAATATTGATAATTCTATGAAAAAACTTCAGCTAATATATTTTACAAATTTGATGAAGTGGACATTTTCATTAAAAAAAATTTAAATTACCAAAAGGATTTTAGAAGGATTAGAAAAGCAGAATACCTTTAAATAATTTAAATATCCCCCTGAAAAGGGACACATCAGATTAAAATACTTTTTTTTCCAAAGGTAAGTTTTACCAAAACATTTAAGAACATATAACACTGACTTTACAGAGGTAACGAAACAGATCAGGATAATTTTTAAAAGAAGAAAAACTGGCAGGACAGTACATGCAAAGAAAAAATAGGAAAATTGAATATGATCACATATAAACAAAATGTAAAGCAAAGATGCAAAAATATCAACTAAAATATAGCAAATTTACCTAGTTCTTGATCCTTCTATGACTTAGCTAGATGCTTATAATTTGATTCACCTTCAAACAATCTACTGGCCTATGAATGCTAATCTGAAATTATTACTTTCTTCCAACATGAATAGAAAAAGTTGATTACCCTTCCTCCCTTCTCCCAGCCCATTCAAGTTGTCGGCACATCTCTTTTGGTGGTACAGCTGGAGTCCCTGTTTACTCACCAGCTGTGACTGGAGTTCACTTCCCCCTCTTTGAGGCCACCCCAAGATGCTCCCTGTGCCCCCAACAAGCTGTTCACACCACAATGATTTGCTTTCTCCCAGGCTGATGGGAGCACATGGTACAGACTCCCATCCCCTACCCAGTCTAACACGTATTTAATGTAACTTCTTCACCATTGCATATGCAAAGTAGCAGAATCAAGGGAGCCAATATGCAGATAGTTCATACACAGGGGCTCTGCCCACACTCAAGGGGAGGAAATACACAGGACTTGCTCAGATAATGTCAGAAATCATAGGAGCCACCATAGAACTTTGCCTACTATACTTCCAAGGGGAGCAGAGCAAATTCTCTCTCTCAGACCTGTTCCTCGTGAATCGTCACTTGAAATCCATCTTGCCAAATGCCCTTCCCTTTCTAATGTTAAAAGTAAAAAATATTTGATTTCCTCAATGCCTTAGTTGTTGTTATTTAGAAATCTTAACAACAGGTTTCATAGAGAGATTTAAAGATTTCTCATTCTATATTAGAGGCTGACAATCTCGGGCCAATCTAGAGTCAGTTTTTATTTGAAAGACAAGAGACAAAAAAAAAAAAAAACAGCTATTGAAAGTTTTCCTGTAAGCCTGTTCACCAACAAAGAAGGCATTACTCTTCAGGGTAATAATTATAACATTCATCAGGGATTTTGATTTCTTTTTTCCCCAAAGAGTGCACATAATATTAACAGTGTATATGATGATTCACCATTATTATTACATTTTACCAACTTCTAAAGACTTCCTCACCTTCAGTTTTGGCTCTCAGCTGTCTCTCAACAATGTTCTAGGCTATCATCCTTCTGCTTTCTGAAATGCTGGCGACTGTTCAGGCTAAAGTTAGAACATCTGTGTGGCCTAGTGGTTAAACTGTATGGCCTGATGGTTAAGCTGTGTGGCCTAGTGGTTAAACTTGTTGCCTAGTGGTTAAGGTGTGTGGTCTAGCAGTTAAACACATGGGCAGTGGGGGCCACTGTCACAGTTGGGAATCACAGAGATGACGCTTAATCTTGAGCAAGTTTCTAGATCTCTCTGTACTTTACGTGTATAACATAATAGAGCATCTGGCCGGGCGCAATGTTTCACATCTGTAATCCCAGCACTTTGGGAGTCCAAGACAGGTGGATCACTTGAGGTCGGGAGTTCAAGAGCAGCCTGACCAACATGGTGAAACCTCATCTCTACTAAAAATACAAAAATTAGCTTTGTCAGTGTCTTCTGGCTCACTGCTAACCTGGCCAAGCCTTATGGACTCCATCATTCAGAAAGGACTTTGACATTTTTTAAATGTGCAAGAATTCTTCCCTACAATCCGGCCTCATTTTGCTCTATGCTATTATGATTTTGAGCACAGTGAATTAACTATTATTATTTATTATCCGCTCTATATCTTAGAATTTTCATAGTTGTGCCTTAAAAGTCAGTTTCATTTTATTCTCTAGCCAGCCCTCCAACTCTGAACTTAAATTTGTCTCTTCTTTATATCATCCCATCTAACAATCTTTGTGTTTCTCAAAGAAGATGTTTCTAATACTGAATTTTTGATTTTTTGGAAACAGGGTCCTGCCCTGTGACCCACGCTGGAGTGCAGTTGCATGATCACTGCTCACTGCAGCCTCAATCTCCTGGCTCAAGCTGTCTTCCCACATCAACCTGCTGAGTAGCTGGGATTACAGGTGTGTGCCATCTCACCTGGCTAATTTTCTTTTTAAACTTCCTGTAAAGAAGGGATCTTGTGATGTTGCCCAGGCTGCAGTACATTATATGATTTAGAAAAGGCAACAACAGAACTCTAGGCAATGTGTAATAGAAAAAAGGGATAAAAAAGGGAGAAAAAGCCTCTTTCTAATGATGCTGCTTGCTTACGTTTATTCTGCACACCTAAGCACCACACTTATACATTTATTTTTTAAGGAAATGTAACTATATGATTTGTGCTTTCGTGAAGGCTGCTTTTTCAGCTAATTTTATGTTAGCGGACTTTTAGGTCAAATATAAACCTATACCATCGTTGCTGTTGTTGAATAGCATTTTACTGTACAGATCTAGTAAAATTTAACAATCCCTTTTTATTGGGTTGCTTTCAGTTTCTAACAGTACACACAAATGCACATACATACACACACAAGTTCATATTTCTCAAACGTAAGTACACACATCATACGTGCCATATCTTAGATTCCTCTACCTCCTACATTACGTCCTGAAAATTAATACGAAGAAAAGAGATTAAAGTTTTCTGTATGCTGTTACATTTTTACTGAAACATATCCATTCATGTTCCCACGGCAGTATTTCTGAGAGTCTGGTACCACCTCCCCCAAGCCAACATCGGATATTGCCATTTAAACATATTTGAATTAAGTGGTGAGATTCTTTCTTCCCAAACAGGCCTTGCACTTTATCACCTCCCTCTCACTCAGCTGCACTTACTAGAACCTGACAGGTTGCTAAAGAACGTCACAGCTCTTGACACAGAAGGAAGTGAGAGACTTGAGGCACTTTGTCTTTTACAAGCTTTGCAACTACTTTGGATTAAAATTAAACCAAAGGGGAGAAAAAATAAAATAAACTGATCTAACATTATCATCCTATGTGACGGAAAAGATTAATATTATTCATTTCTGCACCTCTCAAAGTTTTTTCTATGAAAGAGATAAAGGCATTGAGTTGTATGTTTGCCATTTATAAACCCAAACATATTGTATGCCATTATTTATTATCTTTTTGAATGGCATTTTTTCAGGGAAAAATTATGTCACTCTTTTTCTCTCACATCTCATTCTTGATTTCTTTTCTCTGTGTTCTTTTTAGTTCTTTTCGGTTCTTTTCAGTCTGCTTCTTCAATAGCTATTTAAAGCATAATTTTTTTTTTTTAAATGTGGTAAGTTAATACAGTTTTCTTTGGGGCAGAGTGGGAGTTTTATCTGCTTCCTCTGGCCTTTACACAAATTCTTTTATAAAGTTTGTCTCAAAAAATAGATTCTTGAAGCAATGCAAGCAAAATGGCAGACCAGGGCAGCTGCAAACTTCTTGTTCTAAGGAACACTGACAAGAGAAGCAGGACCAACTTTGTGGGAGCTCTGGAAACAGTCAAAGATTCAGAGCAATCATGCAAAAGCCCGAGGAGGAAAAAAAAATCCTTCAAAATGGAAGAAAGATTTATGGTATTTTGATTTTCCCTAGACCCAACGCTTTCCTGACGTAGCGGTAATCTTGTTCCTGAGGGAGCAGGAGCAGCAGACACTTCCAGGTGCTCCCTTGAACCAGAGGGAGCAGAGCAGGCCTTATTTGCAAATCATTGTGTACATTGGTTCTCACCTGTCTGAAGAGTGCTCTTGAAAGAATGTTGAAAGGCACTCATCTCTGTTTTCAACTCAAGTGGGGAAGTGGTGGGCAAGACTCAATAAAGCATAAAAGCTCATAAAAGATAGAAAAGACTTTAAATCAAATAATGTACAAGAGATGAAGAAGGGCATTATATATTAATAAAAGGTTCAGTACAGCAAGAGGATATAACAATTATAGACATCTACTCACCTAAGACCAGATACACATACAGAAGGAAAAATTGACAGAATTAAAGACAGAAAGAGACAATTTTGCAATAATCGTTCTAGACTTCAGTTCCCCCACTGTAAATAATAAATAGAATAACCAGACAGAAGATAAATTTAAAAAACAGAGGATTTGATCAATACACTAAGCCAAACACACACAGAACCCTCTGCCAAACAAAAGCAAAACATACTCTTCGAAAATCCATGTGGAATATTCTCCAGTATGGATGACATGTTAGGCCACAAAACATGTCTTTAAAAATTTGAAAGGTTGATATCACACAAACTATTTTTTCTGATCATAAGAGACTGAGATGATAGATCAATAGTAGGAGGCAAACTGGGAAATTCACAATTATATGGAAACTAACACACTCTTGAGTCTGGTAATGGTATCATGGCTGTATACCATGATACCGTTATATCCATCAGCTGCAAAGGCTTTTTTGGCTTGTGTCTGCCTTTTTTTTTTTAACGATTACAACACTTAGCATGCAATCTACTCTCTTATATTTTAAAAAGCATAATGTCATATGGTTAACTAAAGCTAGTATTTCATATAATAACTCTCTATCACTTATTGATCTTGCTAACTGAAATTTTGTATCCTTTGACCAAGATCCCACAATTTTCTTCTCACCCCAGCCCCTGGAAACCACCTTTCCACTTTCTGTTTCTTTGAGTTTGACTATAGTACATATCACATATAGGTGGAATCATGCACAATTTGTCTTTCTGTGCCTAGCTTATTTAATTCACCATAATGGCTTCTGGCTTCATCCATATTCTTCTAAGTCATAGGATTTTCTTTCCTTTCTCTTTTCTTTTTATTTTTTGGCTGAATAATATTGCATTGAATGCATAAACTATGTTTTGTTTTTCCATTACTTAATCAGTGAACAATCAGGTGATTTCTGCAATAAACATGGAGGTGCAGATAGCAGTTCAAGATGCTGACTTCGATTCTTCTGGATAGATGCCCCAGTGCAGGATTGCTGGATCATATGGTAGATTATTTTTAGCTTTTTTGAGGAACCTCCATACTGTTTCCCATAGTGGCTGCACCATTCTACGTGTCCACCAACAGTATATAAGTGTCCAGTTTTTCCATATTCTTGCCAAAACTTATTATCTTTTCTTTTTAAGTAGTCATTCTAACAGATGTAAGGTTAACATCTCTTCATGTTTCCTATGGATCACTTGCGTTTTTACACTCAGTGAACTACCTGAAACATTTTTTCTTTTAAATCTCACTTAAGATAACATCAAAAACAATAAAATACTTAGGAATAAACATAATCAAGACGCTGAAAGATATACACTGATAATGATTTTAAAAACTGATAAATTAAAGCAGATGCAAATCAATGGAAAAACATTACATGTGTATGTATTTTAAGAATTGATGTTAAAATATTCGTATGACCCAAAGAGGCCTAAAGATTCACTATGATCTCTCCCACATTTTCAATGCATCTTTGCAGCAACAGAAAAAGAAAAAGAAAAAATACGATATCACAAAAGACCCTGAATAGAGAAAGCAATTTTAGAGAGAACAAAGTTGGAGGCATTGCAATTCTAATACCAAAATATATTACAAATTTGCAGTAATTAAAACAGTGTGGGATTGGCATAAATACAGACTCATGGAATGATGGAACATAATAGAGAGCCTAGTAATGAATTCATATACACACAAACAACTGATCTTCTACAAGAATATTAAGAAGACACAATCATAAAAAGATAGCCTCTGTTACAAATAGTATTAGGAAAACTGAACATTCCACAGGCAAAAAGAAAAAAATGAAAATGAACTACTATCTTACAACATACGCAAACATCAACTCAAAATGCATTAAAAATTTAAATTAAATGTAAAACTCTTCAAGGAAAACAGGAGAAAAGCTTTACTTTGGTCTGGGCAATGATTTTTTTTTTTTTTAATTAAACACCAAAAGCTCATGCAAGAACAGCAAAAATAAATGAATGAGGTCACATAAAGCTAAAAATCTTTGGCACAGCAAAGGAAGCAGTCAACAAAAGGAAAAGCCAATCTAATAAATGGAAGAATATTTGCAAACCATCTATCTGATAAGAGGTTAATTTCCAAAGCATGCAAGTATCTCCTACAGCTCGATAGCAAAATCAAATAACCTGATTTTAAAAATGACCAAACATCTTGAATAGCCATCCAAAGAACATAGACATAGCCACCAGGTATATAAAAGATTGCACAACAGATTTATTTTTTATGCATGTGGTTATTTTGTTAAGTTTTTAATAAATTCCTGATAATATGTAGCATGTTTCATCACAATGAATGGCCAATAATTAATATCTACTGTTGTCTTAGTCCATTAAGGATATTGTAACAAAAAACCATAAACTGAGTATTTATGAACAACAGAAATGTATTCCTTACAGTTGTGGAGGCTGGGAAATCCAAGGTGAAGTCACCAGCAGCAGATCTGGTTTCTGGTAAGGGCCTGCTTCCCGGTTCATATATTCTCATCTTCCCACTGTGCCCTCACATCATGAAAAGGGTGAGGGAAGCCAGTGAGGTGTCTCTTATGAAGGACATGCTGTATAGATACCACATTTTCTTTATTTGGTCTATCACTAATGGGTATTTAGGTTGATTCCATGTCTTTGCTATGTGACCAGTACAGCCATAAACATACACGTTCATGTATCTGTAGAATAGAATGATTTATATTCCTGATTACTATGCAGCCATTTAAAAGAATAAAATCATGTTCTTTATAGGGACATGGATGGAGCTGGAGGCCATTTTTTTTTTGGCAAACTAACACAGAAACAGAAAACCAAACACCACATGCTCTCACTTATAAATGGGAGCTAAATGATAAGAACACATGGACACATAGAGGAAAACAACACACACTGTGACCTTTTGAAAACTGGAGAGTGGGAGGAGGGAGACAAATCAGCAAAAATAACCAGTGGGTGCTAGGCTTAATACCTTGGAGATGAAATAATCTGTACAGCAAACCCCATGACACAAGCCTGTCTATGTAACAAACCTTCACTTGTACCCCTGAACTTAAAATAAAAGTTAAAGAAAGAAGTCTACCCCTGCCGTCTCCCACAAAACCAGTGGGATTCAAGACCATGATGCACAGCCTGGCCAACATGCTGAAACCCCGTCTCTACTAAAAATACAAAAAGTAACCAGTCATGGTGGTGCATGCCTGTAGTCCTGTCTGCTCAGGAGGCAGAGGGAGGAGAATCGCTTGAACCTGAGAGGCAGAGGTTGCAATGAGCCGAGGTTGCACCAGTGCACTCCAGTGTGAGTGATAGAGTGAGACTCTGTCTCAAACAAACAAAACAAACAAACAAATAGCAACAAAACACGATGCAACACATTAAGCAGCGTAGGTAACGTAAAATTAAAATGCCTTAGCGTAGGTTGCAAGTGGCATAGAAAATCCCTGCCTAAAATACAAGGCACTTGTCTAGTTTTACCCATCATAATTCTGTGCTGGATTTTCTTCAGTATCACTGGCATTCAAGTTTTGATGCGATGGGTGTGCTTAACCTAGGGAATACTGTGTTTGAATGGTGATGAAACTGTGATCTAAGTAAATCACCGAAGTCCCTAGCTAAATGACTAATTTAGACTGTGTAACTCTGTTGTCTATAGAAGTCATTTCTAGGAAGAAATAGATTCATATATAAGGTTATTTATTGAAATTGTTCTCAATTGTTTTTAAGCTTATGCAAGACTGCAGTGTTGCTATGCCAGGCTAAATGGCCTAGAGTCAGTTTAGAAAATTCTCTCCCCTTGCTTCTTATGGGCAGCTTTGCATGGACTCTTGGGTTTGAAGGGAGTATAAATAATGGAGAGCACGGAATTGAGACAGTAAAGGAGACTGAAAGGAAACAGAAGAACCAATTTGAGGAGAGCCAGGGATAAGCTCTATCTAGCTGAACGTGGGGTCTGCAGTTACAGACACTATAAGAACATTGATTTTCTCCTGAGTGCAAAGTGAAAAGCTAAGGACACTGAAGACCACTAATTCCAGTGTCCTTTCAGATTTCGTGTCAAACCCCTTAAATGACAACTGCATATCGAATACCCACTGACTTTTTGGATCTATCTATAACTTGCAACTTATATCTCCCTTTGTGTTTTCCAGTCTATCAAAATTGTCTCAAGCCACCCACTACTAGCTAATGGGGTAAACATAAGCTCTAGTTCCTTAAATTTCAACATCACTATTAAGCATTTGATGTATCACTGAAGTGAAAAAAGTTCTGTCTTAATTCTGTTATGTCTGAAGTTCCAGGCATCAAAGTGTGCAGGAAATAATAAAATGGTAATAGGCTTAATCCTATTATCTTACATGATGAATTCACTGAAATAAAACTACATCAACAGTAATGCTATCTATTTAATCAAGTTTGTCACATTCAGTTCTACAATTTTCTTAAACAGCTTTGCTATAGCATTCAATATAAGAGGCATTCCCAAGTCTCTGAATGGATTTAAAATTAAAAACAGATATATTTAGAAAAAGATATATTGGTATTGCAATAACCAAATTCTATCCCTATTTATGCAATAAGAAATTTTCCCATGATGATAATACAGGCTATATGTTACCTCCCAAAAGCATAGAGATATACTTAAAAGGATATCATAGAAATCACGTTTTCTTCCACAAACTCAAATTCTGGATTACCATTCTCTATTTGTTCTAACAAAAGGACTAAAGCTACCAGGCACACGGTAAAGACACCTTGTACTGGTCATAACTAAGCTGTGGAGAACAGATTGCCCCCCAGCTAGTTTAAATAGAGAGAGATAAATCATAGCCATCCCTTGGTTTAGGTGGGGGATGCGTTTATCCACGTGGAAATTCGCGCATGCTCAAGCCCTGCATCTGGCTCTGCAGAGCTCATGTATATGAAAAGTTAGCTCTCTGCATATGTGGGTTCTGCATCTCATGAATACTGTATTTTCAATTTTCATTTGGTTAAAATAAAAACTTGCATACAAGTGGACCTGCGAGGTTCAAACTCACGTTGTTCAAGTGTCAGCTGTGTAAGATATCAAATGGCATGCAAAAGTTCGGAGGAGTGCTGAAGGGACAGATGGGCTGAGTTTCCAGAAACAACTTCAAAAGTCACAGCACAGATCTGGGTTTCCAGGTGAGCTCCAGCCTCTCCACCGCTGGAGCCTCTGCTGCAGTGGGAAGCCAGCATACAGCTCCCAGCTCCGGAAGCACATGTTTCTCTTTCAAGTCATAACCTCATCACATAATCCAGGTCTGAATGAAAAGGGGAAGTGAAACATACAGTCTGTAAAGAGGTCTGAGAATGTAGGTTTTTTCTCTCCATGTTTTGCTCAAAAGAAAGAAACAGGAGTGTGGATATGAGGTCATAGAGCATCCAACACAGTCTTGTGGCTACTCAACATCCAGAAACACTTTCCTCATTCATCCTGAAGAAAACATAGCATGATCTCCCTCTTCCCTAAAAATTAAAAATGAATGTTATAAATAAGAATACGCTCATTCTTACAAGAAAAAGAGCCCAAGTCCCATCAATCCCTGTATCAGTCTCAGTAGTATCCTTTGTCCTGTGTTTCTGCCTGGCTCTCATGAAATCTATGCAGCTAACCACTAACAACATTTATCATATACTGTTCTATAGAAAAGTGAGAAGAAAAAATAAATTGTTAATGTACATAGACAAAGAAGAAAGTATGGACAACTAAATTTTTATTTTCTGCAATTATTTGAGGCCATTGTTGCTATTTATAACTTTCTTTATTCACCATTTATTCTGTATTCTTTTTCCCATAAGCAAATGGATAATTCATTTGGATGAATTCCTTACATGATTCTAAACTTCCTTCCTACAGCCTCAACCCAAGGCAATACTGCTCGTATTGTGTTGCTGTTGTTATCCATTAATTTTCAATGTTGAATTTCATACCCAAGAGGATAGCCTGTGTTATGGATAGAACTGTGTTTCCCAAAAGATATGTTGAAGTTCTTAAACACACCCTGGGCTTGTGAGTGTGACCTTATGTGCAAATAGGGTCTTTGCAGACGAAATTTGTAAAAGTGAGTTTACGCTGGATTAAGGTGAACCTTATCCAATGGCTGGTGTCCTTATAAGAAGAAAACCAGAGGAATGTCAGCAGGATGATGGAATAGAAGACCGCATCTTTATTCCTCCCAACAAAAGCACAGCTACCAACTACCCAAAGGCAAGGCTGTCACCCTGAATTCACCAGAACACAGAGAAGAAACAAGAAAAAAGCAAAACAAACAAAAATCTGGTTCTGGAGAAATTAGAAAAGCCATAACCAGTAAGAAGAATGGTCATTGTAGGTCATGCCACTGCCTCCTCCAAGCTGGCCACGTCCCTAGACCCATGGCCTCTGAGGTGGGAGGAGGGAAAGAGAAGTGCACTTTGATCTCCCCGCCTGGTCTGGGGAACTTCACAGAAAGCATGTTCTGGTCCCATCCCATGGGAGTTTCAGGAGGGCAGAAACCACTAGGTGGGATTAACTGGAGACGAGAGTGGGTGGTAGGATCACAGTGGCTGGGATGCAGATTGGGGCAGCTGCCCTGTGCTAGATTACCACGAGAGCCATGCTGAGGATCCTGGCCAGGGCGACAGAGCTACAGGGGATGAGCCCTGGGAAGTTGCACATCCCTGCCCAGATTTCCCACACAGCTCAGCCTGTGTAGAGCCCTCCCCCTCACCTGGAAACAGCTAAAAGGTCAGCAATTAAGTTCCAGTGCTCACTTAAGCGTTTGCCAGATGAGGAAATCACTGCAGGTATGCTGTGAAGTTCCAGTGCAGGACTTAAGTTCTGGTATTTACAAAAAATATTCTCCAGACTGGGAAACAAACCAACATCCAAGAAAATCAGAGAACACCAATGAAGATAAATACCAAAAATTCTACCTAGGCATAACATGTTCAAAGTGCAGAAAATCAAAGACAAGCAGAAAATCTTCAAGTAAGTTGGGGAAAAAAGACACCTTATGTACAGAGGAGTAAGAATAAATATTACATGGGACCACACTTCAGAAACCAGGCAAGCAAGAACAAAGTGGAAGAAAATATTTAAAGTATTAAAAGGAAAACATATAAACACCAATTTAGAACTCTGTATCCTGTGAAATTACAAGGTGAGGAAATTTACAAATCTAATAATACAAATCAAACAAGATCTAAAGTAACGAAAAGATACTACATGTTCATGGATAGGAAGGATCAATATGTTTATTTGTCCCCATTTGTTTCAATATAATCTACAGATTCAATTTAATGTTAATCAAAATCCTAGCAAGCTATTTTGTGGATAGTGACAAACTGATTCTAACATGTATATGGAAAGGCAAAAGGTTCAAGATAGCCAACACGTTGTAGAAGAAAAGCAAGAAGACAACAACATTGAGAAGAAGAAAAGGTATCACTCAACCCCAACACTTTTTGTAAAACTACAGTCATCAAGGATGTGTGATATTGAGGAAAGCATGGACAAACAGATTAGTGAGATTCATATAGAGCCCAGATACAGATACAGAACATGTAAATACAGTCAACTGATCTTTGACAAAGGAGAAAAGTCATACAATGGCACAAACAGCATTTTCAACAACTGATGCTGGAACAACTGGACATCTGTGTATAAAAAAGAAAAGAATCTAGACTCAGCCCCTGTATCTGTCATAAAAACAATTTAAATGAATCTTAGGCCTAATATAAAATGCAAAGCTATAACATTACCAGAATATAAAATAGGAGAAAATCTAGATGATGTTACATTTGGCACTGACTTTTAGGATATAATACCCAAATCACAATCCATTAAAGAGAAAAATAAGTTGGACTTTATTAAAATTAAAAACTTCTGTGTTAAAGACACTAACAGAAAGATGAGCCACAGACTTTGTATTGCTCAGTGTTCTCCAGAGGGACAGAACAAATATGTGTGTGTGTGTGTATATCTATACACATATGTATTATACACATATCTAAGTATATATTTGCAATATATATTTTTATATGTGTATATGAATACATCTGTGTACATATGTGTATGTGTGTATGTGTGTGTGAGTCTGTGTGCATGCAAGGGGATTTGTTAGGGGAATTGGCTCATGCAATTATGAAAGCTGAGAAGTTCTAGGAGAGGTCGCCTGCAAGCTGGAGACCCTGGGATGTTGGTAACATGGCTTTAGTCCTTGTCTAGAGGTCTGAGAACCTGGAGAGCCACTGGTATAAGTCGTGGAGTCCAGTGACTGAAGAGCTTGGAGTTCTGATGTCACAGGGCAGGGAAGAAGAGTGTATCCAATCTCCAGGAGAGAGAGAGATCCATTCATCTTTTTTTCTGGTTTTGTTCTGTCCAGGTCTCTAGCCAATTAAATAGTGCCCTTCCTTATCAAGGGTATATCGTTCCCACTTAGTCCATTCAGACTTATACACCAGTCTCCTCTGGAAACACCCTCACACACACCCCAAAATAATGTTTTACAGGTCCTCTATGTATTCCTTAATCTTGTCAAGTTGACACTCTAAATTAACCATCACAGACTGGTAGAAAACTGTTTCAAATAATATCCAACAAAGATCTTCTATCCAAAATATACAAAGATTTCTTAACTCAATATCAAAAAATTAAGTGACCTAGGTTAAAAATGTGCCAAAGAGCTTAACAGACACCTCACTAAAGAAGACAAATAAACCCATGCAAAGATGTGCAATATGATATAACATTAGAGAATTACAATTTAAAACAACAATAAAATACCACTACACATCTACACACCCATTAAAATGACTGAAATCCAAATACTGAAAACAACAAGTGCTGGAAAGAAGCAACAGGAGCTCTCATTAACTACTGATGGAATGAAAACCCTTATGGCCACTTTGGAAGATAATGTAGCTATTTCTTACAATCTAAATCTAGTCTTAACATATGATTCACAAACCATACTTCTTGGTATTTACCCAAATGAATTAAAATTCAGTGTTCATAAAAAACCTTACACAAGTGTTAATAACAGATTTATTCATAATTGCCAAAATTGCAAGCAACCAAAATACCCTTTAATAGGTGAATTAATAAACTGTGATATATCTACAGAATAGAATGCTATTCAATAATAAAAACAGATGAATTATCAAGCCATGAAAAAGAATGGAAGAACTTTAAGTACACATTGATAACTGAAAGAAACCAATCTAAAAGATCTACATACTGTATGGAACCAACTCTATGAAGTTCTAGAAAAGACAAAACTATAAAGATGGTATTAAAAAAGATCAATAGGCCAGGCGCGGTAGGTCACACATGTAATCCCAGCACTTTGGGAGACCAAGGTGGGCAGATCAACTGAGGTCAGGAGTTTGGCCAACATGCTGAAATCCAGTCTTTACTAAAAATACAAAAATTAGCCAGGCATGGTGGCACACAACTGTAATCCCAGCTACTAGGGAGGCTGAGGCAGGAGAATCGCTTGAACCTGGGAGGCGGAGTTTGCAGTGAGCAGAGATTGCATCACTGCACTCAACCCTGGGCAACAGAGTGAGACTCTGTCTCAAAACAAAACAAAACATCAATAGTTGTCAGTGTTTGAGGAGGAGAAAAAGATGAAAAATACTGTTTTTTGTGTTTTAACATAGTGAAACAATTAATTGTTCCATATGATACTATAATATTTGATACATTAATCAAAGTCCATAGAATGTAAAACATAAAGACGGAACTCCAATGTAAGCTATGGATAATAATATGTCAATATAAGTCAATCAAATTTAATGAATGTAACACACTAAATAAGGATGTAAATAAAAGGAAAAATTTTGAGAGTGACGGGTAGAGAGGGTATGTGGAAACTATCTGTATTTTCTGTAAATCTAAAATGGTTGTAAAATAATGTTTATTAATTACAAAAATGGGTTGAAATAGGCTTCAAAGTATGCATAGGTTGCATTTAATATTTATTCATTGTTAGTATTATTTTATGAGATGGAGTCTCACTCTGTCACCCAGGCTGTAGTGCAGTGGTGCAATCTTGGCTCATTACAAGCTCCGCCTCCTGGGTTCAAGTGATTCTGCTGCCTCAGCCTCCTGAGTAGCTGGAATTACGCCCAGCTAATTTTTTTGTATCTCCAGTAGAGACAGAGTTTCACCATGTTGGTCGGGCTGGTCTTGAACTCCTAACCTCAGGTGATCTACCTGCCTCAGCCTCCCAAAGTGCTGAGATTTACAGATGTGAGTTACCGCACCTGGCTGCATTTAATATTTAAACAGATCTACCAAAGTCGGTATTATTTTCTAGGTAGAAGGAAGCATAAAGTGGCATTTACATTGAAACAAATATATTGGAATGCCCCAGACAACCAAATGCCTGAAAACTTCACCCTTGTGGTGATCCCCTGTGTATGGGTGTAGGGGGGATATTGGATACTTCCTTACTTGTGTGCCTTCCCATATCATCCAGATACTTGCCACTTCTTCCTCCTGTTGTCCATGAGCGTAGTATTACCTATATGGAAGATGAATGTGATGCTTTGTTAGGTCTCTAGATGATTATGAACACTTTGTGGTATATTTTGATTGAGAGCAGTATAAAACCCAATTGCATGACATATATATACAAGTCATGCAATTGGGTTTTATACACACACACACACACACACACACACACACACATATATGTATTTCAGAAACTGTAATGTACTTGTTGTTATTTACCCAAATGAGTAAATCAGAGAACACCAGTCAGGATGAATCCCAGAAATTTTACCTAGGCACAGCATGTTGAAAGTGCAGAAAATCAAAGACAAATAAAATCTTCAAAGAAGTTCATGGGGAAAAAGAGACTATGTACAGAAGAATAAGAATATAAATTACTTGGACGTCACTACAGAAACCATGCAAGCAAGAAGAGAGTGGAAGAAAATATTTAAAGTACTACAAGGAAGAAAGAAAACCCTACTAATTTAGAATTTTGTATCCTGTGTAATTACAAGATGAGAAAATTTAAAAATCTATATATAGAGACATTAATAAATTTCTATGATTTGTAATAAATTTCTATGGATTTGTAAATTTGAGCTGCAAAAGCAGTTACCTGATTATATATATATTATATATATATATATATATAATATAGGCATGTAATATGTATATAATAACCCTATTGCCTAACATATAGATATGCCTAACATATATATATATGAGCTATCTGATATATATATGACATATAAATATAGATATAGATATGAGTTATCTGATATATATCTACATGTGAGTTACCTAAGAGAGCGAGATATATATATATGTGTGTGTGTATGTGTGTGTGTATATATATTTCAGAATATATATATCTCTCTCTCTCTAGGTAACTCATATACATATATATCAGGTAACTCATATAGATATATATACCTGATATACATATATATACACATATATATATATCAGGTAACATACATATATATATATATATATATATATATCAGGTAACTCATATATATATCTATATATACATACCTGATATATATATGTCTATATATATATATATATATATATGTCTATATATATATACACACACACACACACCTGATATATATATGTGGGTATCTATATATATATATACCTGATGTCTAGCTATTTATCTATATATAGACACTTATATATGTATCTATATATAAATATACCTAACACCTATCTATCTAGACATACGAGTTACCTGATATATATATATATGCCATATATATATATATATATATATGGTATATATATCTGTATGAGTTACCTGATATATATATATGAGTTACCAGATATATATTTATCAGGCCATATCTTTATGAGTTATCTGATATATATATATTAGGCCCTATCTATATGAATTATGATATATATATATAGCAGGTAACTCATATACATATATCAGGTAACTCACATATAGATATATATATATATATCATATATATCAGGTAACATATATATATCTGATATATATATGCATATGGTAACTCACATCTCTGGGCGACAAAGCAATATATATATATACACACACATATATATATATATATATATATATATAACACACACACACATATCAAAGTTACCTGAGATATATATATGTGTGTGTGTGTGTGTATGTATGTTACCTGATATATATATATATATCATAATTCATATAGATAGGGCCTGATATATAAATATCAGGTAACTCATATATATATACATACATATATCAGGTAACTTTGAGGTGCTTTTGATCCTCTTGCTTATGGGGATTGAAAGAATGCATCTACCAACTCAATAGCCACATTCAGATAACCAAAGACTATGTTCATTTGCTCTTATAAAGGTAGCACATTCATCACAGCACCTGTGATTTCATCTGCCACATGGCTATATTTATGGTTGTCTACAGTCATCTATCAAAAATCACCTAATATTTGCAAACACTGCACTGGTATATGCCACTAGGAACCACATTCCCCTTGGATTCTTTAAGTCTTTAAGTACAGGGTTAATGCCTGCTATTCCACATCAAATATGATATAGCTGCCAATTAATTATTTTGGCTAAGAGGAGAAGTTGTAGGGGTTTCATTGTGGCTTTTCCTGCTAGAAAGACATTTATTTAACATGTCAGTGACCCAATGTAAAAGCTCTTCCGATTGATAACTAAATCTGTCCCAAGTTTACATTCAGAGGCCAAGGTGATTTCCACAGAATGGGCTAAAATACCACTTGGGCCCATCGTGAGATAAACTGAAGCCAGAATTTTATTTCTGTCTAGTTCATGTAGCCCCACGCTAATTGGGGTTATGATGAAGTTTTTGGTCCTCTGTTGTCAATATCAGTTCAGATCCTGTATTAAATGCTCTCAACAGAGTTGGATAGATTCTATCTCCCCCACTGAACAATTACTTTAACAAATAATCATCAGCTCATCTGGGGAAAGATTGGAGTTACAGTGCTTTATATTCTTGCTGTGCCATTTCAGGATCTATAGGGCCAAGCCTCTCCTTTAATGGACTGGTTCCAGGTCTTAGAACTAGGCCAGTTCCTGAAAATGGATACAAAATTGGCGCTTTGTATTATAATGGATGGCATCAGCATTCTACTTAGCAGATTTTGATGATTTTTTTGCTTGTATGCATTAAACTATATTCTTGTTGACTGCTTACCCTGTTTTTCTCCTAGTGGTGCCTTTATCAGTCATCATCAGCAATTTGAAAGGCAAAGAGGAGGGTTATATTCTTGAAAAGTCAAATTTATCTTTTAAGACATCCTGTCTAGGTGAGACATTTAAATAATCTATAGGAAACTCGAATCTGCTTTACTGCTGTAAATTGAAGAGAACCACTTCCATCAGTATGGAGCATGTAGGGAAATATTGGAACTTAAATTTCGTAAGGAAACATGTTGATCACAGGGTTCCCATCCCAAATCTCAAGGCCCCACAACTTTCCTATCTGGGCCCTGACTTTAGCATAGTACCATGACGGTGTGTTAATTCCACCTTGTTCATAATTCTGCCACCTTTAAAGTGAAATCTTTAGCCAGTCTTCCCTCTGGGTGCCGAAGGCACGAACAAATAAACTGACTTGAGTTGAAAGTTGGCCGATCTAAACCAATTACACTTTTCAATCCATATTTCTATGGTCATTAACAACAATTAACTGTTTTCTGTATAGTAACTTTTCTCAATCTGTGTAGTAACTCTTACTCCCATATTTCAAATGTCAATGCTGTTGCATAAATCAATGCATTGTCTTACACATCCACCATTTATTATCACCCATAGTGATGCTATATTATGCTAGGGTTATCATCAGTGAATTTATCACAAGCAACAAGCTCTGTGTTGCTCTAGGATTCTGAAGCACTGGTAGAGGAAGGGGAATATTTTACAGAAATAAGAAAGTCGCTAATACAGGTTAGGCTTTTGCCATCCTGCTGTGGATCACAGGACACTATAAAACACAGCTTAGATATATCCCAGAAGAGAAGAGAAAACAAGTGTATGTATTAACAAACTTCTGCCCATTATCCTTTGAAAGCTTCTCAAGGTCAAAATAATTCTCTGTTGCTTCCAACCTGATGACAATTAAGAATTCTTCAACTAGAGAATAAACTCAGGCCTCAACTTTTTGGTGCTTGCAATAGAAAAGCATTAGAACTTGTGTGTGGAGATGACCTGCCTGGTTACTGACAATGTCTGCTATGGGATACAAGATGCAGTGACTGATCTTTCATTTCAGACAGGATTGCTTTGCATGTACAATAAAAATGAATTCCTAGAAATTTTACTAAAGATGTAGGCAGGTTATCTTTCAACCTTTAGTGCACATTTGGCATATTAAGGAATCCAAGATACCTTTTACTTGTCATTTACCAGGTACTTGAGGCCATCAACATTGTGGACAAGGATGAATCTTGTAATTAATATTATACAATAATAAAGTCCCTACAAATTGGTTGCGTACATAGATCTGAACTGTTGACATATATCTAAAATAAACAAGAGAACTTATATCACTGGCCTAGCCAGGTGAAACAAATCTACTTCCTGGATTTCTAAGCATATTTGGCTGGAGAATAAAAAATACCTGCTCCATCCATAGCTGCATATCAGATGTCAAGACTTCTCTTAACTTACTCCTTGGGGGAGAAAACCCAATATATTTAGAAGAGCATTTGTAGTACCCATCAGCAGTAGATTAATTTTTATAATAATGATTTCTCATTACCAAAAGCTATTTTAAAAAAAAATGGCAAACATGAATTAGAGGAAGTGTGATAGGATTGATCACCCTTGAATCTTTAAGGTCTTTGATGAGGGACTAATCCTTGAAAATCCCCCAGAGATGTGGCAATTCTTTGAGTGTAGCTATTTTTAAAGGGAACTATAGTCTGGGGATTTATTCTTTCTCATACATTTGCTAAGAGCTCTCACTCATGTTTCATGTAGCTAATGCCAGAATCTGCCACTGAAAAAAATGATCTCTTTCAACGATACCTCCAGGAACTTGAAAATTAATTGCAATATGAAATTTAGGTTTGTGAATCTTCTTGATCTACTGTTAGATGGATCCACGCCAAATTCTACTTTTCAAAACTCATCTCCGCAAGGCCATACTTTAAGCAAATAGTCACGACTTTATACTGGATTCTCAGAAATTAGTATTAGTTCTGAGTCTGTCCTGATAATCTTTAAAAGTTTTGCATACTAGCCTTTCTTCAGGTCACTGATTAATTTTATAAAGAGCTTCAGGTCCCCCTTAGAGAAGATTTGGAAGACAGCTTACTACAGAAATGTGTGATAATAAACAAGATTATTCAAGTATTTCAGGATTGCCCTTCATTCAGAAGTCTCAGGGACTATCAGACATCTCAGTTCTTGGAAACAGGTGAGGACCAAAGAGCTATGATTTTCCATCATGGTGATTCAAATCAGGAATTTCTTCATTACACCTGGAGGTTTATGTCTCCCCTGTCATACAGTTCATTTATCTCCTTAGTGATCTGCCATGTACTTTACATGTAAAGACCCCATGATAAACCAGCCACTATCAAAAATCCTCTGTCAGCTCCTATTCTCTTAGGATAACCACACCAATGGTTCACACTATCGCTCTGTCTCTATTACTCTGGAATTTCATCATCTTCAGTATTATAATAGCAGAATCTCTCATCTAATTACTGTGATAAGACATTTGTACAGAATAGTCATTATTTTTAACAGTTTTTAGTGATATGTTTCTCAATGCCTTGATAAAGAGGATGTTCTCTGTTTCCTCTTAAGGTATATACTTCAGAAGTTGGTAAACAGATAACACATAACAAATGAACTCTTATATACCACTAAGCATATACATTTGTTCTGCATATGAAGACATTTCTGTCATCTCAAGCTCATTGAGGCATGTTGAACTGATCATACTAATACGTAGCACTGTTTTCATTTGGTCAAAGTAAAATGTTAAATTTAGGATCTTGGCCAATTGCACAATGCTAATAAATTAAGCCATATCTAAAATTATGTTTCTCCTTCTTTTGCACACACAGCCAGAATCCATTCCTATGCATATTCCACAAATGTCTATGGAAAGATTTTAGCAAAACCTTTAAATTTGCTGGTGCGTATTCTTTTTCATTCCAGGATAGATTTTCTCTTTGCTTCCACTGAGAATGCTGGGATCTATCTCTAGTTATAAATTTAAAGAAAATGAGAGTAGCAGAAGAATCATTGAAAGTAATGAACATCAATTTTGTGAGGTAAAATTGCAATGGGAAGGACCACATTCTTCATCTAGAGATGATGTGGGAATTGCTTCCTAGTTGGAATGTGACAAGGGACTGAACACTGGTTTAACAATTTCTACAGCTGATTCTGATGCATGCCGTTTGAAAACTACTTCTGGAAAGCCCTGAGCCTCAAATGTGGTCACACTGGAATCAACTAGGTAGTTAAAAAAATGCTCGTAGATCTCAACCCAGAGTTTTAAATGTAATTGATAGTGAAGCTGACCTGGTCTGGACATCAAGAGTTTTAATAGCTTTCTAGGTGATTCTAACGTGCAGTAAAATTTGAAAAGCTCTGCCTGGGAATTTGGTGGGGATTTTGTTTGTTACTCTTTTTTTATTTATTCATTTGCTGATGCTGACAGGAGTAAAAAATAATGTATTACCTCAAATAAAGGAGAATTTTTATAACATTATATAATGAAACAAATAAAAATCAAACACTTGAGCTTGAACAGTTTCTAATGGACATTGTGGAGGAGATTTCAGAGAAAGACACAGTTCTAGGAACCACAGCTGCAGTACAGGGTAGATGTTTTTCTTATGCCATCATTAATTAATTTTTGCCATTCCCCCAGCTGTGTGACATTCTCTCTTATTCTCAGTTAACTTCCTCACTGTCTACCTTTTATATGTTTTATTTGCCTCATAGTGTATTTCTCCATTTCATCATATCAACAATTTACTATGGTACCCTCTCTGTTTTAGTTTCTTAATTTAACTGTCCTATTTGATTTCTGTTTCTCTCTGCAAACTCCCACATGACAGGATCCAACCGATTAGGCTAGTTTATCATTTCATACAAGGTCAATCATCGGCCAGTGATATTTCTGTATATTAACTGTCCCTGCATCGGATCCATACCCCTGTTCTTGTCGGTGTGTTTTGTGGAGAGCTAGAATATATGATTTAAAATATCTCTGATGTTTTAACTTTGCATCCCCACCCAATCTCATTTTGAATTGTAATCCCCAGGTGTTAAGGGAAGATCCTGGTGGGAAGTGACTGGATTATGGCAGTGGTTTCCCCTATGCTGTTTTCATGATAATGAGTGAATTCTCACAAGATCTGATGGTTTTATAAACGGTAGTTTTCCTGCTCTCTCACACACTCACTCTGGCCTGCCGCCGAGTAACAAGTGTCTGCCTCCCCTTTCACCATAAATGTAAGTTTCCTGAGGCCTCCCCAGCCATGCAGAACTGTAAGTCAATTAAACCTCTTTGCTTTATAAATTGCCCAGTCTTGGGCAGTTCTTTGCAACAGTAGGAGAATGACTCATACAATCACCAACTAGAAATGTCCCTGGAGATGGGGTCTAAATGAAGCCTCTTCCCATAGGACTATGAGAATGGCAGATCCCTGACCAACAAATATATCTAGTATGGAACAGGCTTTTCTCATCTCCTCCTTACTTACCATCAAAATTACAAATGTGGTTATAATGAAGAACCTATGGTATGAAATTAGGGTAGCAGCATTAGAAACTGATAAAAGAATAAATCAAGCCTGATGCCATGGTACATGCCTATAGTCTCAGCTAATGGGGAGACCAAGGTGGGAGAATATTTTGAGCCTGAAGTTCCAGTCCAGCCTAGACAACACAGGGAGAGCCTATCTCTAAAAATAAAATTAAACAGTTTTTTTAAATAAAGAATAACTGTGAGATACTTCAAAGGAGGGTCTACCTTATATGAGATTTGTCTATATACTATAATTCTGAATGAAGATTCACTAATGACTACAACATTTCTGTCCTGGAAAACTAAAATGGGCTGGGTGTGGTGGCTCACACCTGGAATCCCAGCACTTTAGGAGGCTGAGGCTGGTGGATCACCTAAGGTCATGAGTTCAAGACCAGCCTGGCCAACATGGAGAAACTCCGTCTCTACTAAAAATAAAAAATTAGCAAGGCATGGTGGTGGGCCCCTTTAATCCCAGCTATTCAAGAGGCTGAGGCAGGAGAACTGCTTGAACCTGGGAGGCGGAGGTTGCAGTGAGCCAAGATCACGCCACTGCACTCCAGGCTGGGAAACAGAGTGAGACTCTATCTACTAAAAATTAAAAACAACAAATAAAATAAAACCACTTAAATGTGCCCTTTAAGTATTTGGAAATAGAGAACATTAAATGATGGAACATAACATAACTCTAGAGAGATATATGACATTTAGAGAAGGACTCTATTATAGACATTAATTTAACTCATTCAGCATTTATTACAGGTTTGCTTTCTATAAGAGAAATTCAGCAGTCATGTAAGATTATAGCAAGCCTCCCCAGAGTTCATGCTCAAATAGTAGAATATTTGAGTATCTGAAAAATTTAACACATGAAAGAATATGACAGATTCTATGATAGAAATATAAATACGTGAGCCAACATTAAAAACTAAAAACAACATATTTTTGTTTGGAAAACCGGGGGAAAAAATCATAAACCCTTTGCTTTAGACTTCAAGACAAGTAAGATTACAATGGAAAGAGAGAAGTAATTTAGGTGGACATGACAATGTGAGCAAAATCAAGAAATGGGATATACATGGAATTTTCTGGGTAGAATAAAAACTTTAACTTGACAAGAAAATGTGTATCAGGGAAAGGACAGGAATGCAAATAGGAAAATCATGCTTGGGCTATAGAGAGAGCTTTAACTGACATAAAAAATAATTTATTATGTAAACAAAATAAGGAAGCACAAAAAGATTCTTGGCAGGATGGGACATAATGAGAAGAGCATTTAGAATGTTGAGTCATTTTGTACGAGAGTTTGAATGAGGAAGCAGTGAAGCCAGGTAGGAAAATGAGCTAGAAATGATGGCACCATTTATATGGAAATAGGAAACTTAAATGCCTGGGCACATCATCAGGGTTGGATAATATGGCCAGGAGAGTTTCTGTTTAGAATTAATAATTTAAAAATTGGAGAGTTCAGGAAGGAAGGCAACACAGAAGATTACAACTATTATACAGACAGAATCATGAAATCCAGCTCCTAAGATGCAATTTGTTTTTTCATCTAAAAATATTGGCAACTCCATCTCTATTGGTAATCCAGCATTACTTTTACTGAGGATGCAAATTCCAGGGCTTTTTATAAACAGAGAAAGAGTCAGTGCTCATCTCTGAAAATAGGATTGATTTCATTACAGTAATTCAGAGTAAGTCTCAAGGAACCCTGCATGCACTCTCAATGGCTGCAAGAACTCTCCCTCAGCTATTCTAGCACTTCATGCCATCGGCAGCTTCCAGCTACTCAATTTTGTTTGGTCGATAATTGAGAGCAGCAGACTGCTCTCAATTATCTAAGGGTTATTAGCAAACAAGCTGATGTCCAAAACTTGTATTTGCTCATCTTTTCAAATCATTTAGTTTTTAACTATGCATTATTTAAGGGAAGTAACTGAGTCCCACTTGGACAAATTTCTGACATTATTTATCGAGAAATTCTGGCTTTCAATATCACAGATACATTCTGCACCATTTAAACGGTGCTTCAGAATATGAATGTATTATACCAAATGTTCCCCACTAGGTAAGCCTTATGAACTGCAACTCACCATGTGAAGCTAATGGCATCCTTCTTCCTCCCCAACGTGTGTTTTATGTGTTCTCTGCCTAATTTCTAATTGGACAGCACAAACATCTAACAAGTCCAACTCACAGATCTGGAAGCATTGCTAATTTCTCTTTATTGTTTAGTTACTGGATCCAATCAGGTAAGTCCTATAGATTTCACTTGTCAAACAAACAAACAAGAAAAACCCAAAAACCAAAAACCAAACAAACAAACAAAAAAACCAACTGCATTTCCATTACTTATATCAGACTTTTATTTCTTATTAAGTAAATTTTCTGCTGGAATTCAAAATTGTATCAACTTTACCTTATCTTTCCTCCTGACAAAATAATAATTACAAAATATCAAATAAATTATGCTGCATCCTAGCAAATTGCAATGTAAAATAATAATTTATTTTTTGATATAAAGTGAAGGGCACCAATCAGTACCACATGCAGTCTTTTTCTGCATTTTTTTTTTTTTTTGGCTTCACTTATTACTTACAGAGTTCCACTACTTTGATTATACAAAAGTAATTTCAGTTCTTGAGTAAACTCTGCTCTTTCAGATCTATTCTTGTCACATATTACATAATATTTTCAGTAAATAATTAGAACATATATATAATATTATCAGTATTAATAATATTTATTGTTATATAATTATAAATTCATGTGTTTTCTATTTGGGTTGTTTGGTTATTTTTCTGTTAAGTTTTGAGAAGAACTTAGTAGTTCCTTGTCAGATATAAGCCTTAATATTCCAAATATTGTCTTTTCATCCTATTACCTGGGTAAAAGTTTTGAATTTTGATGAAATTTACTTTGTCTTTTGTTTTTCTTTTATCTATTGTCTTTTGGCATCAGGTCTAAGAATTATTTCCCTGGCCCTAACTCCTGAATATTTTCCATGTTTTATGTTTTTCCTGAAAGTTTCCTTAGTTTTATATTTTAAATTTAATTTTATGATCCATTTTTAAGTTTTAATTAGATGTGACACTGAGGTTAGTGTTCATAATTTTGATAACAAATATCTGATCGTTCAATCACTGTTTGTTGAAAATGCCATCTTTTCTGAATTGAATTTCTTTTGCACTATGCCAAATATCTGTTTGGTACATTTTTGTAGGTTTATTTCTAGTTCTCGGTTCTTTTCCACTGAAATACATGCTTATTCCTTGATCAATACAACACTACCTTGATTGCTATAGCTATATATTATAATAGATTTTGAAACCAGGTAGACTGGTTCTTGCTACTTTATTCTTTTTTTAAAGTTGTTTTATATATGATAGTTTCTTTCATTTTCATAAACATTTTAGAACTCTTTAAGCTAATGTCCAAAAACATCTTGGTTGATTTTGATAAAATTATATTAGACAAGTATATCAGTTTTTAAGTAATTGACATCTTGACTACATTTTGGACTTTCACTCCATGAACATGTTATGTCTCAATTTATACAGATCATTATTTGTTTCTTTCATCAGACATGTGCAGTTGCAGCACTGAAATCTTGTGGATGTTTTGTTAGAAATACACCTTGATTTTTTTTCTTGGCAGTTACAAATGGTATTGTATTTTTAATTCTTGTATTCGTATATTAATTGCTGTTATATAGAAGTGCAAATGGTTTATATATCTTATATGTTGGAAACTTGCAGAACTCACTTATTAGTTTCAGTGTGTGTATGTGTGTGTGTGTGTGTGAATCACTTGGGATAATCTACCCATGAAATCATGTTTGCAAACAAGTACAGTTTTATTTCTTCCATTTCTATCTGTATATATTTATTTTCATTGTTTGCCTTACTACACTGACTAAAAATTCCAGAACTATGTGGAATAAAAATGGTGAGAAGGGACACCTTGGCTCTGTTTCAAATATTAGGGGAAAACCATTTTGTCATTGACTATTAAGTATGATACTTGCTGTATTGTGTGTCTGTGTGTGTGTGTGTGTGTGTGTGTGTGTGAGAGAGAGAGAGAGATGCACTTTTTCAGTTAAGAAAGTTTCCCTGTATTCCTATCTCTTCTGAGAATTTTTATCATGAATACAGTTTCAATTTGTCAAAGGCTATTTTTTGCATTGATTATATGATTATTAGATTTACTTTTTTAGCCTATTAATATGGTGGATTGGGGGATTTCGCCAAGACGGCTAATAGGAACAGCCCCAGAGCGCAGTTCCCAGAGAAGAGAGATACAGAAGGCGAGTGATCTCCGCATTTTCAACCAAGGTACCAGGTTCATTTCAACGGGATTGGTTGGACAGTGGGTGTAGCCCAAGGAGGGAAAACAGTGGCAGGGCAGGGTCCTCCCTCACCCACGAAGTGCAACTGACTAGAGGATCAGAGACTTCCCCCACCGCAATACTCTGGTTCAGATATCATGCTTCTCCCATGGCCTCTGCAACTCACAGAGCAGGAGATCCCTGCCGCGCTGAAAAGTGCCATGAGTTAACAGCACAGATCTGAGCAGCAGCTCTGGCCAGCACCGCGGATTTTGGACACAAATATAAGTGAATGTTTTGACTAGCACCGAGAGCACCTGCTGGACGGAGCTACCCGCTCCTCAGAAAGAGGAGGAGCTGAAAGCAGAGAGGCAGGTGACACGGCTGGGTGGGACCCACTCCCACGAAGAACAGCAAACTGAAGTCCTCTCTCTTGAGAGTTTCACAGCCAGCACATCAGTTCAAGCTCAACCCGGGACGATCAAGCTCAGTGGGGAAAAGCTTGTTCGCCATTGCTGAGATGTGTCTAAACCTACCTGTGTTTTAAAAAAGCCAGAGGAAGCTTACACAATAGCTGGACTGAGTCCATGACAGCCCAGCATCACCTCTTCAGGCAGACAAGGGACAAACTGCCTCCTTAAGTGGCCCCCAGACCCCTGTGTAACCAAAAAGACACCTCATACAGGAGAGCTCTGGCTGTCACCTGGTGGGTACCCTTCTGGGATGAAGCTACCAGAGGAATGATCAGAGAGCAATGCTTACTGTTCTGCAAACCCCACAGCTGATTTCCAGGCAAGCAAGGTCTGGAGTGGACCTCCAGCAGTTCTATAGCAGAGGGACCTGACTGTTAGAAGGAAAACTAAAAAACAAAAAGAAATAGCTTCAACATCAACAGAAAGGACATCCACTCAGACACCTCATCTGAAATCACCAACTTCAAAGATCAATGGCAGATAAATCCACTAAGATGGGAAGAAACCAGCACAAAAAGGATGAAACCATCAAAGACCAGAATGCCTCTCCTCCTCCAAGGGATCACAACTTCTCACCAGCAAGGGAACAAAAGAGGATGGAGAATGAATTTGATGAATTGATAGAAGCAGGCTTCAGAAGGTGGGTAGTAACAAACTTCTCTGAGCTAAAGGAGCATGTTCTAACCCAATGCAAAGAAACTAAAAACCTTGAAAAAAGGTTAGATGAAATGCTAACTAGAATAACCAGCTTAGAGAAGAACATAAACAACTTGATGGAGCTGAAAAATATAGCACGAGAACTTTGTGAAGCATAACCTAGTTTCAATAGCCAAATCAATCAAGCAGAAGAAAGGATATCAGATCGAAGATTAACTCAATGAAATAAAGCGAGAAGGCAAGATTAGGGAAAAGAGAGTGAAAAGAAATGAACAAAGCCTCCAAGAAATATGGGATTATGTGAAAATACCTAATCTACACTTGATCGGTGTACACGAATGGGACAGGAAGAATGAATCCAAACTGGAAAACACTCTTCATGATATCATCCACGAGAACTTCCCCAACCTAGCTAGGCAGGCCAACATTCAAATCCAGGAAATACAGGGAACACCACAAAGATAATCCTCAAGAAGAGCAACCCCAAGGCACATAATCACCAGATTCACCACGGTTGAAATGAAGGAAAAAATGCTAAGGGCAGCCAGAAAGAAAGGTTGAGTTACCCACAAAGGGAAGCCCATCAGACTCACAACAGATGTTTCAGCAGAAACCCTACAAGCCAGGAGTGAGTTGGGGCCAATATTCAACATCCTTAAAGAAAAGAACTTTCAACCCAGCATTTCATATCCAGTCAAACTAAGCTTTATAAGTGAAAGAGAAATAAAATCCTTTATGGACAAGCAATTGCTGTGAGATTTCATCACCACTAGACCTGCCTTACAAGAGCTTCTGAAGGAAATACTAAACATGGAAAGGAACAACCAGTACCAGTCACTGCAAAAACATACCAAATGGTAAAGACCGACGATGCAATGAAGAAACTTCGTCAACTAATAGGAAAACAACTAGCCAGTAACAAACTGGCAGGATCAAACTCACATATAACAATATTAATGCTAAATGTAATGGCTTAAATGAACCAATCAAAAGACACAGACTGGCAAACTGGATAAAAAGTCAAGACCCATTGGTGTACTGTATTCAGGAGAGCCATCGCATGTGCAAAGACACATATAGACTCAAAATAAAGGGATGGAAAAATATTTACCAACCTAAGAGAGCAAGAAAAAGCAGAGGTTGCAATCCTAGTCTCTGACAAAATGGACTTTAAACTTACAAAGATCAAAAAAGACAAAGAAGGGCATTACATAATGGTAAAAAAGATCAATGCAACAAGAAGAGCTAACTGTCCTAAATATATATGCACAAGAGCAATCGGATACATAAAGCAAGTTATTAATGACCTACAAAGAGACTTAGACTCCCACCCAATAATAGTGGGAGACTTTAACACTCCACTGTGAATATTAGATCAACAAGACACAAAATCAACAAGGACATCCAGAACTTGAATGAAGATCTGGACCACACGAACCTAATAGACATCTACATAAATCTCCACCTCAAATCCACAGAATATACATTCTTCTCAGTACCACATCACACTTACTCTAAAATTGACCACATAATTGCAAGTAAATCACTCCTCAGCAAATGCAAAAGAATGGAAATTATAACAAACAGTCTCTCAGACCACAGTGCAATCAAATTAGAACTCAGGATTAAGAAACTAACTCAGAACCACACAACTACATGGAAACTGAAAAACTGGCTCCTGAATGACAACTGGATAAATAATAGAATGAAGGCAGAAATAAAGATGTTCTTCAAAACCAATGAGAACAAAGACACAATGTATCAGAATCTCTGGGACATATTTAAAGCAGTGTCTGGAGGGAAATTTATAGTAATAAATGCCCACATGAGAAGTGAGGAAAGATCTAAAATTGACACCCTATCAACAAAATTGAAAGAGATAGAGGAACAAGACCAAAAAAATACAAAAGCTAGCAGAAGACAATAAATAACTAAGATCAGAGCAGAACTGAAGAAGATAGAGATACAAGAAACCCTTCAAAAAATCAATAAATCCAGGAGCTGGTTTTTTGAAAAGATAAACAAAATAGACCACTAGCCAGACTAATAAAAAAGAAAAGAGAGAAGAATCTAATAGATGCAACATAAAATGATAAATGGAATGTCACCACCGATTCCACCGAAATATAAACTACTATCAGAGATTATTAAAACAACTCTGCACATAAACCATTAAACCTGGAGGAAATGGATGAATTCCTGGACACTTGCACCCTCCTAAGACTAAACCAGGATGAAGTTGAATGCCTGTATAGACCAACAGCAACGACTGAAGTTGAGACAGCAATTAATAGCCTACCAACCAAAAAAAGTCCAGGTACAGATGGGTTTACAGGCGAATTCTACTAGACATACAAAGAAGACCTGGTACCATTCCTTCTGAAACTATTCCAAACAATACAAAGTGAGGGAATCCTCTCTAACTCATTTTATGAAAACAACATCATCCTGATACCAAAATCTGGCAGAGACACAACTGAAAAAGAAAACTTCAGGCCAATATCCCTGATGAACATCGATGCAAAAATCCTCAATAAAATACTGGCAAACCGAATGCAACAGCACATCAAAAAGCTTATCCATCACAATCAAGTAGGCTTCATCCTGGGGGATGCAAGACTGGTTCAACATATGCAAATCTATAAATATAATCCATCGCATAAAAAAGCCAAAGACAAAAACCACATGATCTTCTCAACAGATGCAGAGAAGGCCTTTGACAAAATTCAACAACCCTTTATGGTAAAAATTCTCAATAAACTAGGTATCGATGGAATGGGTCTCAAAATAATAAAAGCTATTTACCACAAACCCACAGCCAATATCATACTGAAGAGGCAAAACCAGAAGCATTCCCTTTGAAAACTGACACTAGACAAGGATGCCCTCTCTCACCATTCCTATTCAACATAGTATTGGAAGTTTTAGCCAGAGCAATTAAGCAAGACAAAGAAATAAAGAGTATTTAATTAGGAAAAGAAGAAGTCAAATTGTCTCTATTTGCAGATGACATGATTGTATATTTAGAAGACCACATCGTCTAGCCCAAAATCTCCTTAAGTTGATGCACAACTTTAGCAAAGTCTCAGGATACAAAATCAATGTGCAGAAATCACAAACATTCCTATACACCAATAACAGACAAACAGAGAGCCAAATCATGAGCGAACTCCCATTCACAATTCCTACAAAGAGAATAAAATACCTAGGAATATAACTAACAGAGGATGTGAAGGACCTCTTCAAGCAGAACTAAAAACCACTGCTCAAGAAAACAAGAGAGGACACAAACAGATTGAAAAACATTCCATGCTCCTGGTTAGGAGAATCGGTATCTTGAAAATGGCCATACTGCCGAAAGCAATTTATAGATTCAATGCTATCCCCATCAAGCTACCACTGAGTTTCTTCACAGAACTGGAAAAAAACACTTTAAACTTCATATGAAACCGAAAGAGAGCCCACATAGCCAAGAGAATCCTAAGTAAAAAGAACAAAGCTGGAGTCCTCACACTACCTGTCTTCAAGCTATACTACAAGGCTACAGTAATCAAAATAGCATAGTACTGGTACCAAAACAGAGATATCGACCAATGAAACAGAACAGAGGTCTTGGAAGTAATGCCACACATCTACAACCATATGATCTTTGGCAAATCTGACAAAAACAAGCAATGGGGAAAGGATTCCCTGTTTAATAAATGGTGTTAGAAAAACTGACTAGCCATGTGCAGAAAGATGAAACTGGACCCCTTCTTTACACCTTACACTAAATTAACTCCAGATGTATTAAAGATTTAAGCATAAGACCTAACACCATAAAAGCCCTGGAAGAAAACCTATGCAAAACCATTCAGGACATAGGTATAGGCAAGGACTTCGTGACTAAAACACCAAAAGCATTGGCAACAAAAGCCAAAATAGACAAATGAGATCTAATTAAATTTGCGAGTTTCTGCTCAGCAAAAGAAACAATCATCAGAGTGAACAGGCAACCAAGAGAATGGGAAAACATTTTTGCAATCTACGCATCTGACAAAGGGCTAATATCCAGAATCTGCAAAGAACTAAAGCAGATATACAAGAAAAAAATTAAACAAATAATCCTATTCAAAAGTGGGCAAAAGATATGAACAGACACTTTTCAAAAGAAGACATTTATGATGCCAACAAACATGAAAAAATGGTCATCACCACTGGTCATTAGGGAAATGCAAATCAAAACCACACTTAGATAACATCTCATGCCAGTTAGAATGGTGATCATTAAAAAATCTGGAGACAACAGATGCCAGAGAGGATGTGGAGGAATAGGAACACTTTTACACTCTTGGTGGGAGTGTAAATTAGTTCAACCATTGTGGAAGACAGTGTGGCGATTCCTCAAGGACCTAGAAATAGAAATTCCCTTTAACCCAGCAATCCCATTACTGGGTATATATCCAAAGGATTATAAATCGTTCTATTATAAACACATATGCACATGTATGTTCTTTGTGGCACTGTTCACAATAGCAAAGACCTGGAACCAACCCAAATGCCCATCAATGATAGACTGAACAAAGAAAATGTGGCACATACACATCACGAAATACTATGCAGCCATAAAAAAGGATGAGTTCATATCCTTTGTTAGGACATGGATGAATCTGGAAACCATCATTTTCAACAAACTAACACAAGAACAAAAACCAAACACTGCATATTCTCACTCATAGGCAGGTGTTGAACAATGAGAACACATGGGCACAGGGAGGGAATGATACACACTGGGATCTCTTGGGGGGGTGGGGGGCTGGGGAGGGCAGCATGGGATGGGGAGGTTGGGGGAGGGATAACACTGGGAGAAATGCCTGATGCAGGTGACGTGGGGGATGGAGACAGGAAACCACCATGGCATGTGTGTATCTAAGCAACAATCCTGCTATATCTGCACATGTACCCCAGAACTTAAAGTACAGTAAAAATATACATATATGGTGTATTACATTATTTGAGTTTTGAATGCTCAATCTTGAATGGCTGCAATAAACTCCAGTTTGTAATGATGTTTAATTTATTTTATATAATGGCAGCTTCTACTAACTAATACTTTGTTAAGAACATTGACATCTATATTTATAAAATATGTTTATCTGCTATGTTCTTTTTTCTTCTTTTTTTTTGTACTACATGTATCTGGTTTGGGTTTCAGGATAATGCTAGCTTCATAACATGAATTGGAAAGAATTAACTAGCATATTTTCCGGAAGAGATTATATAGAATTAGTACTACTATATTTTCTTTAAGTTCGTGATAGAATTTCCTAGTGAAACTATATTGCCAACATATTTCTTTCTCAACATTTTTAAAATTTTAAATTCAAAATTCTTAATAAATATGACAGACTTACATTGAATGAGTCGTAGTTGTTTTAAATTGGTTCTTTTAACCTAAATTTTGAAATTTACATGTAGAGAACTACTTGTAGTATTTTTTATTTTCTCTTTGATGTTTGCAGTCTGTGTGATATACCCTGTTTCATTTATGATGTTGGTAGTTTTTGTCTTCTATTTTTCTCTGTCAGCTTTGCTAAACCTGTTTTCATTTTATTGATATTTTTTCAAAGAACTAGCATTGTTTTATTTTCCTTATGGTTTTCTTTTTTTAATTTTATTGATTTTTACTTTTATATTTGTTCCTTCCTTCTTCTGTTGGCTTTGAGTTTATTTTGCTCTTCATTTTTCTGCTATTTATGTAGGAGTTAGATTATTGATTTAAAATTTGTCTTCTTTCCTAGTATATGCTTTTAGTGCTATAAAGTTCTCCCTCTGCACTGCTTTAGTGCAATTTTTGACACCTTTTATTTTCATTTTCACCTAGTTAAATGTATTTTCTTTTCCCTTAAGGTTTTCTCAGTCTTGGATTATTTTGAAGTGTGTTGTTTACTTTCCAAGGGTTTGGCAATTTTTCTTTTTGTTATTGTTTTCTTTTTGTTATAGATTTATTCCATTGTAGTCAAAGAACATATTTAGTAAAATTGCAATTTCATTAAATTTGTTCATGTATATTTTGTGACCTAGGATATAGTATATCTTATCTATTTTATGAACATTTTAAAAGAATGTTTTTTCTGCTGTTCTTGGGTGGCAGGTTCTATAAATGTCTAATAGAGCCTTTGATTTGTTGTGGTAAGTTTTTCTGTATCCTTGCTGATTTTATGTCTAATTTCATCAATTGTTGAGAGAAGGGGTTTGAATTCTCCGGCTGTAATAATGGATTTGTCTATCTCTCTTGATTAAATTTTTGTTTCACATATATTTCAGCTCTTTTGTATGGCACATGTACATGTGGGATTGCTATGTTTTCTTGGCAAATTTACCCTTTGGTCATATGATGTTTCTTTTTGCATCTGGTAATTTCTCTTTGTTCTGGAGTCTTCTTTATTTGATATTAATATAGTTATTCCTGCTTTCTTTTTATTAATACTTGTATGATACATATTTTCCTTCCTTTTACTTTCAACCTTCAAATATTTGAATTCAGTTTATTGTGGACGTTTGGGTCATATTTGTTGCTTTTGTTGCTGTTTTCTAAATTTCACTCTGCCATCTCTGTTTTTAATTAGTATATTTAGACTGCTTACATTTAATGTAATTATTAATTTTTTTAGGGTTTGTATTTGCCATTTTATTTTTATTTTCTGTTTTTTTATCTCTGTGTTTTATTTTTCTTTTTATAATCTTGTTTTCCAATTACTTGCATATATTTTTAAATTCCATTATAATTTGTCTATAGTGTTTTGTGTGTATTTCTTTGTATTGCTTTTTTTAGTAGTTGTTCTTCATATTACATTGTAAGTATATAACTTATTGCTGTCTATTGGCCTCTGGTCTTACCAGTTTCAGTGAAGTGAAAAACACTTACTTCTTTGCAGATTCTTTTGCTCTTTTTTATTTGAAAAATAACTGTCTTAACTATTTTCTTTCATATATTTAGTTATGTAATCTTTGCTTCAACCATCACATATAATTTAGAAATCTCAAAAGAAGAAGAAACCTAGTGTATTTCCCCCACAGTTATACTTACTCTGCTCTTCCTTTCTTCTTGATCATCCAGAATTGTCCCTTCTATTGTTTTCTTTCTGTTTAGAGAAGTTTCTTTAAGGGTTCTCTTAGGATAAGTGTTCTGGTGACAAATCCCAATACTCTTAGGGTTTTTGTTTGGTTTTGTTTTAATTCTGAGGGTTTCCTGATTTCCCCTTCTTTCTTAAAGAATATTTTCATGATGTACAGAATTCTGAGTGGACTGCTTCCCCACCCACCCCCTTTTATTTTTTATTTTTTTGCTATACCTGAAGAATATTGTGCCACTTACCCTGGAACTTCACAGATGTGTGATGAGAAATCTACTTTCATTTGAATTCCCATTTTTCTATCATTGCTTTTAAGATTTTTTTGAATCCAATAAAAAAATAAAGTTTTAGCAACAATATGGAAAGTTCCAGCAAGAAATAGAAGATACTAATTTATTTATGTAAGACGTTATTGTATATTTGTGGCATGATCATCCTGACTAGGGAAATAGCAAAATCTTTTTAATATCTACCAACCGTCAAAATTATTTAATATATAAAACAAAATTATATAAGATATCAAAGAGAAGCACATGGATATTTTCAAACCAGAAATATAATAACCGAAATAAAAAATTCAAAGGAGGGCTCAGACGCAAAGTGTAGGTGATAGTGAAAAGAAGCAAAGAACTTGAAAACATAAATATTACCCAGTATGATCCACAGAGAGAAAATAAACTGGGAAAACAAAGTAATAGAGCTTCAGGGACCTTGGAGACTATAATATAGATCTAACACGGGTATTACCTGCATCTGGGAAAGAAAGAAGATAATTGTGGGTCTGTAAAAATTACTCAAACAAATAATGGCTGAATGACTAAAGTTTAAATGACAGATCATCTACCTAATACTGACTTAAACAATAATAACATTTTTTCTCTTGCATAAAAATGTAGAGTTACGCACTGTCAGTGCTGTGCATGGCTCAATTATGCTGGAAAGACTGGTCAGCACCAGTCTTTGGACTTTTTGGACTCTTTGGACCCTTGCTCTTTCGTTACAGGATGTCTGCTGTGGTTTTGGTCATTTTATGTTTACATCAGCATCCTGGAGTTTCAGGAAGGGCTGAATAGAAAAGGGGAATTTCCATTTATCAGAGAGAAAACATTTTCTAAAGGCGGATTTCATCAGATTTTGACCAACAACTCTCCTAGCGTCAAAGAAGGTGGTCAAACAATAATTTGGTTATTCATTTTTAGTTCATTATGGAAGATGACCAAAGAACTGGTTTAGATATGGCTTTTGAATAGCAGACATGAGTAAATCACAATCCTAATGATGTTACACTTTTATATTTTCATTTAGCAATTTCTCTTCTTGAAAATGACAGATTAAGTTGTTAGTATGTGCGTTTTGGACAAATTCATAATGAATTTCTAAAACATAATAATGTATTTCTAACATTTGTGGAATGACTACGGGCCAGAGGATGTTCAACCTAAGAGATTAAGATACAATCGTTCACTTATCTTTGAGAAGAATGAATTATCTTTTTCATTTTTAGATAAGGTAATTGAGGCTAAGTGATGTTCATTAACGTATCAAATGTTGGAGACTACATTAATGGAGCAGTCATTTTCTGGACATATCCAATTTCAAAGGCACTTTTATTCTCTATTATTCATTTTACCCCTGGAGTCAAGCACAGCACCTGTAGCATAGTAAGCGCTGATAAAATTAGTGAATCAGCGGAAATGGAAAAAAGTCAGGCATGAGTTTGAGGGAAGGTCGAAGAGCAGAGTGAATGCAGAAATATTCACTTTTATTTTATTCTATTATCCTGTTTGCTGCTTGAGTTCCTGTCATTGCAATCCTTCATTCTTACTGTAGGATACAGTAAATTCCTCTTCAAAAAACGAATATGTCAGCATATTCAACTTCCCTGTTTTTTATTCTCCATTTTAAAGTTTAACTTCCTCATTCTTTATATCTCCTTGCCCTGGTTTCAGTAAACAACCCCCTCCTAGCCTCTATCACCTGCTCTATCCTTAGTCATCCTTAGTCACCTGATCTGTAACCATCCTTCCTGCCAAAACTACTCACCCCACCACTCCAGATCATACCCCTGCTCTCTTTAAAACAGCCAGTTGAAATTAGCTTAGACTGTGTGGTCCAACCTTGGCCAATAGGAGAAAGAGACAGCAGTAAGAACTAGCTGCACTGGGGCCTTGGTCACTCATGTTTAGCTCAAGTTAAGCCTCCTTAATATTTTAGGGTTTGACTCTTTCAACAACATCTCCATTCCTCAGAGCATTTATATTGTCCTAAGTTGAAGCTTCCACTAATTAATGGGAAACTTCCTCACCTGCTGTTTCTGTCCTGCCCCCACAACACACACACACACACACACACACACACACACACACACACATACACACACACACACACACACACACAAACTCTCTTACCCTTCAGGGAGTTAGTGCTTCTTTTGAATATCACACTTTTCTACAGATATGCATTCATTTTCTTGAAAGCTTTTCTTCTCCATTCCTAGTCTATCATTCTTCCCAGTTCCACATTTCTTCATTTTAGTGTCTTATTTCCTATTCATTTCTTCTATTAGTAAATGAAACTGTGAACCAAAAGTATCTGAGACAAATCTCAAGTCAATTTAGAAAGTTATTTTGGCAAGGTTAAGCATGTGTGCTCAGGAGGCAGGTCTATGCCCTCCTCAAAAGATAATTTCGAGGGCTTCAATATTTCAAGAGGAAAGGATAGATATTGTGGGAAGAGAAAATAAATTTTTAAAAAATATCAATAGTCAAGTAACAAAAGTTTGCGTTCTTTTGAGTCTTTGGTCATCCTTTCACCAAATACACAATTTACATTTTGAAGGAGTGGTCAGTAGAGGAATAGTCACTAATGCCTTAGTCTGACTAAAAGTAGATCTCCATTTTTATATCAGAGTAAGCAATCAGATATACATTTGTCTAGATGAGCAGGGGGATGACTTAGAATTTTGTCTTTTGTTATGCACTTGTGAAAAGAAGGTATCAATTTACATTGTCAGGGTAAAATTCAACACAACCATCTTAGGGTAATGATCTTGGGGCCCACAAGGAATTTCCTCACAGCCAATTCATGAAGGAGGTATGTAGCACTTTTATCTTTTTAACAATCTTTTTTAGGCATAAAATAGGAGGCAGGTTTCCCTGACACGATTTCCAGATTGACTTCTCCCTTTGGCTTAGTGATTTTGGGGTCCCAAGATTTATTTTCCTTTCATAAAACAAAGCAGTACTAAATCAAAGCTAAAACTTCTTGAAATAAAATATAAAAACTACAAAACCAACATTATCAACCTCTGACTTTAAAAATTAAAATTTTGAAAAATAACTGTAGTGTAAGGAAGACCTGCTTGAATTTAAACAGCATGTCACTGGATTTAATGAAAAAATAAATGTTGATGCTTAAAAGAAGTGTAGTAAAATTTAAGTTTTAGGATTGCTAGAGCTTTAAAATATTCCCTTGAATATTATCAGTGATTCATCAAGAAATAAAGCACTTTGTGACAAGATTGGATTTTAGCCTGTGACATTAGACATTGTTAAAGTTTTGAGTTCACTGACACCTTGAAACTTTAAAACTTTGAACAATTAATTTAATTTTGAAATCTTAATTGCACAAATATGAAATCATGAGAAATACCTTCCTTATCATTTTTGAACCAATAGATATTAAGCCTTTCACAATTTTAAAACTATACTCCAAAACAATAACACTATGTTATTGCAAAATATATGTGATTATATATATAACATATATCACTATATTATAAATATATTGAACAATATGGGATTTTTTTGGTCTTAATTTAGAAAACACTTATGTTTGCATCAATGCACTTGGAAAGCAGACCGCTGGAGACAAACATTTTAATAAAAAAGAAACGAAAAATTTGTACTTCATTACAAAATATTTTACGGACTTTGAAACATTCACTATAATTCTAATTGGTTGAAATAAATAGCAATGAGTTTTCCTACTGGGCTACTTACTGGCTGACTCTTCAAAAGCATTTAGCCTGAGTGGCTTTGACTATTTTTAAAAATTATTTGTGCATCTCCACCTCTGAATCAGTTCATTTTGGCCACAGGCAGATAGTAAATTTCTGATTGAAATGTAACAGCAATCTGAGGAGAAATTATTCTAACAAAAATATTAAAAACAATATAAGCAAGCAGGATATGGTTGACTGTAAGATGACGATTTAGTCACACTGTCATGCCTCATATGTTTGCAGAGTAAACATCCTAAACACAGCTACAAAGAGACATTTTTTTATTTTCCTTAGACACTCTGTTTTTAATAATACACATTAAAAATGATTGTTCATTGCTTTATTTATTTACCTCGGTTTGTGGTTATATATGGTGCAGTTTGTGCCATATGTCTAGACAAACCGTGCCATAGATATCTAACATAGCTTATAGAATAGATACCAAAGTCCAGGAAGGGTTGGGAATCCATCCTTCCAAGGATATCTAGCTGTTGTGCACAGCTGAACTAGAGGGATTGCATTTTATTGATGTGCTCCATTTTTCAAAAGGTTGGTATAATTTTTCTTTAAAAAATGGTTCTAGAAAATTTTAAAAGATCACATTTTTATTTTTATATCTTCCACTTTTTTTTTCTTCAGTGAGAAGCATTGATTTTTCAACTGATTAACACAAGTTTAACATAAATTAATGACAAGGACATCAGAATTCAATTTGGTTCGGTTAAGCGACTCCTGTAAAATACTTATTGTTTGAAATCAATCTATAAACAAGTCACATTTTCTACAGGATAAACAAGTATTCATTTTTATGTCGTAGTACAGTGACTTAGTGACACCATCTATTCTTTCAACGAATATGTGCAACGGCACGTAAAAGGGCCCCATCTTCATGATTTATAAACCGATCCTCAAGTCTATTCCTTTGTCATCTCCTGTGATAAGTATGGTAATGTGCCTCTATTTACATTTTTTCCGTTAAAGTTTTGCTTATTATTAATTTTCAATTGTCAGCTATAGGGAAAGGACTCAAGGTACATCATCAAAGAATTATAGGATGCAAGTATAAAGAAGAAACACACAGGATTTGGTGTTATGTTACCAAGATATGACTCCTTTCTTTACGGTTTCTTACAGGCATAGCCTGGGGCTATTCAAATAACCCTTTAAAATCTCAGTTTCTCACCGGCAAATTATTTATATGGAAGTAACCAACAAGGAGTAATAACACTACAAATATGACATGTTAGATTAAAAGTTTCATAAACATTTTACAATAGCATCAAAATCTAGAAATTTATCAAATGTAGTGGTAATTCAGGCCCAGGAAGACAATATTGTTCAACAGTGCACCTTGCTTAAGATGTAGGACTCTCCAGATTGCTGACTGGCAAGAACAAAGTTAAAACTCAGGCCAGAAGCCACAAAACAAGAATTCTCAGTCTTGCAGAGAACCAGTTAATTATTTCATTCCATTAGTTAGTTATGGATTACTTATCAGATATTTAGAATATACTTTAATTATGGGGGAAAAAAAGCATGAAGTTTTCAAAAAGCAAAATAGCTGGATAATGCTGAAATGGTCCATCCACAAAATACCCAAGGAATAATATAGATCTCATAAAACAAATTACAAATATTAGATATTTGGCCTTCTTTAATTTTGTTTTCCTGTAGTCCAATGGTATGTAATTATTTAGATGGTTTTAAATATGTCCAGGAGCATATTAGATTAACATGAAATCTTCCTCAGTCATAAGAAAAATACACAACAATTAGGAAGCATATTAATATTAAGTTGGCTTTCAAATTTTCACTATGTTCCCCATAGGTGTTCTCATTTTGTTCTCAGAATAACTCTCAGCCCTATGGAACAAGCTTTTCTGATCCATGTTTGCAGTTGAGCAAAGTGGATCCATGAATAGGTAGCTGAGGCAGAGCTGGAGAAGGAAGCCCCTGCCTCCTGGCTGTAGCCTTACTTAAAACATCAAGAGGGATGGACTCCTAGTTGGTTTACCTTTGCAGCTATTGCTTTTGCACTTATAAATTATTTAGTACAAGTGGGTACATGCCAGCCTTTCTTGTATTGATTTCCTCAGCAATATCATCTTCTTACCAGGTCTCCATTCCTTTACTGAGCATTTATGACACATTGTAATGTCATCTTTCAAGGGCCAAGTGGCTATTCCTGGAAGTAGTAGTTATCAATATTTCAGAGTCATAATTGGGACCGAGGAGAGAGCTCACAAAGGGGACTATTTCCCAGTGTATCTCTTTTGATGTCAGGGAATTCCTGAAAGAGTTGAAGCTCAGGGTAATATTCTTTGTGAAATTTAGATGAGCAGGATTTTAATGTACTAAAGAAGGAATGAAGATTTCTGGTGTGGGGATAGGGCTTATAGTTGCTTTTTTTCTTCTCTTTCATTGTCCTCGATTGCTGGTTGTTTCTTTATTTCCCTTGTGTATGTATTTTCCTTAAAAATTATTATTTGTTTAAAAAACAATCACTTTAGTGGTATAAGAAAAAACTTCAACCATAGATGATGTAAGAATCTTTAATTTTTCATCAATGTTAACATTTGTATCTCATGTCCTCCTAATCAATTTTATAAGTTTAGTGATTTTTCATTGTAAACCTAAGTCTTGTGTTATGTATTGATATTTTGTACAAAATTTGCTTTAGAGAAATCTCAGAATTTCTGAGCTTCATTTCCTTATTTTTTTGACTAATTTTTTGTGGTTTGTTTTGATATGATTGTAGATTCACATGCAGTTTTAAGAATTCATACAGGCCAGGCATGGTGGCTCATGCCTGTAATCCCAGCACTTTGGGAGGCCAAGGTGGGAGATGACTTGAGGTCAGGAGTTCAAGACCAACCTGGCCAACATGGCAAAACCCCATCTCTACTAAAAATAAAAAAATTAGCTGGGTGTGGTGGCGGGTGTCTATAATCCCAGCTACTCAGGAGGCTGACACATGAGAATTGCTTGAACCTGGGAAATGGAGGTTGCAGTGAGCCAAGATTGTGCCACTGCACTCCAGCCTGTGTGATGGAGTGAAACTCTGTCTCAAAAAAAAAAAAGAGAGAGAGAAAGAAGTAATACACAAAGATCCTGCATATCTTTTAAAAAGTTTTACCCCAAAGTTACTATTTCACAGAAGTATAGTACATCATCACAACCAGAATATTGACATCAATATGGTCAAGAAACAGAAGTCCATCCACACACACATTCTTCATGCTGACCCTTCATCGCCACACCTACTTGTCCCCTCCCACTACCATCCCCCTTGGGAACTCTTGGACACCACCACTGTTTTTTTCCATTTTTATGCTTTTGTTAATTCTAGGAGGTTATGGAAATGGAAATGGAAGTGGAATCATACAGTATCCACTAAATTTGAGGCTTGTTTTTATATTCACTCACCATAATTCCTTTGAACATTGAACATTGAACCACTTTGTTCTGCTACCAATCCTTCTTTTTGGTTGCTGGGTATTATCCCATTATAGCAATGTGCCACAGGGTACTTAGCCATCCACTTGTGGAAAGATATCTCATTTGTTTTCAGATTTTTGTTATTATGAATAAAGCTACTATAAACATTTGTCTACAGGTTTTCTTTTTCTTTTTCTTCTTCTTGTTTTTTTTTTAGGGGGAGATGTTAAGTCTTTATTTCTTCAGGATAAATGCCCAAGAGTGTAATATTTGGGTGATAATAATAATAGCATATATAATGTTTTTTAAAAATGCCACACCATTTTTAAATTATGGATTCTATTTTCTTAATAACTAAAGGACTATTGAGATCATCTGTTTTATCTTAGTTGACTTCTGCTAGTTTGAGTTTACAAAGCACGAGTTTGAACACATTGTAGTATAGTTTTTATTCTCTATCTTGCATTAAATGCATCTCATATAATGTCACATGTATTTTCATTTTCATTTAGATTGATGTATTTTTTAAAATTTCCTTTGAGGCTTCCTTTTATGGTTTGAATATGTGTGTCCCCCAAAAATTTATATTGAAGTCCTAGCCCCCAGTGTGATGGTGTTAGGAGGTGGGATCTCGGGAGGTGATGAGGACGTGCATGCGAAGCCCTCTTGAAAGGGATTAGGGAGAGAAGAGATGTGAAAGAGATGACCTCCCTTTAAGCCTGATTACCTCTCTTTTCACTTGTGAGGTGACAAGGAGATGGCCACCTAAACCAAGAAGAGATTCCAAACTAGGAACCCTGCCGCTCTGGCACCCTGATTCTCAACTTCCCACCTTCCAGAACTGTAAAAAAAAAAAAAAAAAAAAAAACAAAAAAAAGTCTTGTTTAAGTCACTTGGTCTGTAGTATCTGAACAGCAGCCTGAGCTCACTAGAACACTTCCTAATTTACCAATGGATTATTTAGATGTGTTTTTTAATTTCCAAGATTTGAAGATTGTCTTCTTATCTTTCTGTTATTGCTATCTATGGTGGCTAACGCCTGTAATCCCAGCACTTTGGGATGCTGAGGCTGGTGGACCACCTGAGGAGAGGAGTTTAAAACCATCCTGGCCAACATGCTGAAACCCCATCTCTACTAAAAATACAAAAATTAGCCAGGCATGGTGGTGCACACCTGTAGTTCCAGCTACTCAGGAGGCTAAGGCAGGAGAATCACTTGAACCCGAGAGGCAGAGGTTGCAGTGAGCTGAGATTGCACGGTTGAACTCAGACTGAGTGATAAGAGCAAATTTTTGTCTCAAAAAATAAATAAATTAAAATAAAAATAAATAAATAAATAAATGAATTTAACTGTTACTGATTTCTAGTTTGATTATGGGTAGAAAACTATTCTGGACAATTTCAAGTTGTTTAATTTTTTTAAGGTTTGCTTATAGGCAAGAATATAGTCTCCCTTAGCAAATATTTCATGGTGTTTGAAAAAAATGTCTGTTTTCTGTTATTGGGTGGGAACATTCTACAGATGTTAGTCTGAGTATGCGAGTTAGTTGTGTCACTGTTGTCGCTCTACATTCCTGCTGATGTTACCTGCATTTCTAAGACTGGTATCATCTTACCACTTCCAGGGAAGTCCAGGAAGCTTATTTCCATTTTGGTCCCATTACTCTCCCCACTTTTTAATGAAATCATCTTGACATTAAAGTAATTAGTTAGAAGTGAGTCGCCCATTATATTTTTCTTTATTTTTATCTCTTTCCATGTTCTTACCACCAGGCTTTGTGGAAGTAACAGTGGGAAGTTAGTGGTGAAGATGAGGGTGTGTTTTTTTCCTGTTGGTGTCTGCCTGAAATGAAGTGGTATCTTAGTATGTTTGGACTACTATAACAAAACGCTGGGTAATTTATTAACACCAGAAATTTGTTGCTCACAATTTGAGACTGGAGAGTCCAAGATCAAGACACCAGCAGATTTCGTGCCTGGTGAGGGTGGACAGGGCAGATTTCTCTTCCACACAGATAGTGGCTGCCATGCATCTTCACGTGGCAGAAGCAGCAAGAGGCTTCTTTAAGCCCTTTTACAAAGGCTCTAATCCCATTCATGAAGGCGGACCCTGCATGACCTAAGGCTCAAGCTCTTAACATCACTATGGTGTGGGTTGGGTTTCAACCTATGAATCTGAGAAAACACTGACATTCAGATCACAGCAGGAAAGCATTGACAATAAGCTTTTCCTCTTGGCCACTAGGAACAGGTTTTTATTGGAGCTTTTTTTCTGTGTGCCTGTTGTGGTTAAATGTTGTAGACTTCTGCGGCATCTTGTCTGGAGTAGGTGAGAAGCCCGTTGGTTGTGTATGGAACGTTCTACACCTTCACTCATTTTATCTTCGAGGTCACTGGTGCCATCAGCAGGACATGTGATCTAGGCCAGTGTGTGGCAGGGTGTGTGGCATGTAGTTAACTTTATGACATTTTAATAAAAATTTGAAATAATAATTTTATTTCCATTGTGTCTTTTATATTAACTATTTTTTTTTTTTAGATGGAGTCTCGCTCTTTCCCAGGCTGGAGTTTAGTGGTGCAATCTCAACTCACTGAAACCTTCACTTCCCAGATTCAAGCAATTCACCTGCCTCAGCCTCCCAAGTAGTTGGGATTGCAGGTACCCGCCACCATACCTAGCTGATTTTTGTATTTTTAATACAGATGGGTTTCACCATGTTGGCCAGGCTGGTCTTGAACTCCTAACCTCAAGTGATCTGCCCACCTTGGCCTCCCAAAGTACTGGTATTACAGGCATGAGCGACCGCACCTGGCCGACATTAACATTTTCTAATTATTTTTGCTGTACTTGCCAATTATAAGTCTGTGATTTTTTGTGGGTGGGGACTACTTTACCGTGAGTAATATGAGAAGCACTCTAATAGATGCCTCTGATTCTGAAAAATGTTTTGTTAAAGTATTTTAATAACTTTGCATTTATATTCCCCTTTCCATTTTGAACAATATAATTTGTTTTACACCTTTAGCTAGTATGTTCTTTGTTGCATTCATCTTTATGAGTGTTAAATAACCATCACAAATATGCTCCTTAATTTATTATGTAGTGTTCTGTTTATCTTTTGTACTTTTAACCTTAATTTCCACCTTGTCTAAAAATAATATTGCTTTTCTTGTTTTCTCTTGTCAGGTATTGATTTTTCCATCCCTTTATTTCTAACATTTTAAGGGAAAAATGCATGCATACACTTACTTTAGAAAATGTACCTACTGCCAGTTAACTGAAATTGTAAAAATAGTGCAGAAATGTTGTTTATTCTAACACAACAGTTTTAGTCTCTTAAAAGGATTTGAATCAATGATAGTAAAACAGTTGCTATATTTGGATTTATTCTTTTTGTTTTATGTTAATAATTCATTTTATTATTTCCTTTGTTGTTTTCCTAATTTTGCTGATTCAACTTTTTGGGTTTTGCTATTGATTCACTTTTCTTTTTTTTTTTTTTTGAAGATTCCATAAAACTTTTCCATTTCTTTAATAGTGCTCTTCCCCTGTACCTGAATCAAACAAAAACCTCTCCAGCATTATAGGAATGCTCAACAGCAACTCTTCCCTCACTAACATTCTCTGTGCTTTGTCTCAGCCCCTCCTCACCTCAGCCCTGACAAATAAGGCCTTTAGAACATGCTGAAGTCATTGTCTCACCATAATCACCCCCTTCTATCTTACATATGAGTAGCATTACTGCCTTTGCCGTCTCTTTCCCCATGATGTGTTGTCTTGCAGTAGTTTAATTTGGAGCAAGTTACTTTGAAACATAATTTGCATATGTGATTGTTTGCAATTTCTAAAAATTACTCAGTTCTGGTTACCTCATCATTATTTATTAATTTATTTAATAAATATGTAGTATTTAGTATGACACAATCAATGCTTTAAGAACTTTATCAATATTAAATGAATTAATATTATATGAAGGCTATGAGTCATATAAGTACTATTGTGTTTAATTTATAGAAACTGAGGTATGAACACCAGTCAAATTAACATGATTTAGATCAACATAGCTGATAAGTGGTGCATGTATGATTTAAACTCAAGAAATCTAGCTGTAGAGCTAGCTCTTAGACACTAAATCATGGTACTCTTATTTATATTTATATATATTTCAATTTATGAAATTTAGCTTCATACACACACACACATACACACACACACACACACACACACACACACGTAAGGTTCACTGCATTCTAATGATTTATTCCAATTAGATCTTATTTCTTGATCTGTTGTTTTACTATGTTTGCATTTCTTTAAAATTTTCCAAACAGGTTACCTAGGTTTTACAGTCTCTGCTGATGTAGTCAGAAAGAGCTTTATTTAATCCTTAAAGGGAAGTATGTTAGCTGAAAGAGAATTCCTAAATGACGGTCTTCTTTCTTTTAGTCTCTAGCCCTACTTCCTTGGTCTTCTGTTTGCAAGGAAGAGATAAAATACCTAATGTGAACTGATCATTATTATTATGCTCAACTTCAGACTTTTCTTATCTGAAAGAGATGGTTTTCTGTTATTTCTTCACTCTTATCAATAAAGTAATTATCAGTTCTTTTCTTCTCTTGAATATCTATACTGCATGTGTTGATTTTCCTGGATATATTGCCTAAGTATCTGAAATTTTCCAACATAAATTTCATCTTCTTGTATGTTTACTCTTTGTTTCAGCTTCTTCCTTTGATGTTCTAGTCCACCATTTTATATCTCAATAGGGAGTGGCCTTCTCTCCAACTTACTTATCCACTTTTCAGTTCCAGAGCATCTTCTCTGTGTAATTCTTCAATATCCTTACACTTTCTTATCATAAATTTGTTGATTTTCAAGTTTTCATCTCTTCTACAGTAACTCCACTTCATAAAGAACATGTTCTGAATTTTTTAAAAATTTATTATTCTCTACAGATTCTAGGTTATCTTAGTTGGGTATTTAGTTATTTTGATCAGTGTCATTTTCTGGGTAAAATTTTGGTGGCTAGGTATCATGACTGGGAGTTCAAGACCAGCCTGGCCAATGTGGCTAAACCCCATCTCTACTAAAAATGCAAAAATTAGCCCGGTGTGGTGGCATGCACCTGTAATCCCAGCTACTCGGGAGACTGAGGCAGGAGAATCACCTGAACCCAAGAGACAGAGGTTGTAGTGAGCTGACATTGTTCCATTCCACCCCAGCCTGGGCAACAGATCAAGACTCTGTTTCAAAAATAAAAAAATAAAAATAAAACGAGGCCTTTAGCATGGATCGCAACTTAATCTGACTGGTGTTCTAAAAAAGAGAAAGACTGGGCACTTAAAGAGACACAAGAGATGTGCTTGTGCAGAGGAAAGACCCGAGCATAGAGAAGGTGGCTGTCTGCAAGACTAGGAGGGAGGCCTCAGGAGAAACAGTGCTGCCAGCACCTTGATCTTGGATGTTCCATCTCCAGAACTGTGGGAAATAAATTTCTGTTATTTAAACTAATTGGTATGGTATTTTGTTTCGGTAGCCTTAGTAAACTTTTAAACAAATACAATATTTTGATCAAACACATTAAAAATTGCAAGCAACTAGACTACTTAGGAGGCCATTACAGTTGTCAATCAAACAACAAATCAGGATCACCCTATTTGAGTAGTGCTGGTGAGTATATCATGTGGATTTGTGAACAATTAGGTTTGGAGGTTATAGAGTTGGTTATTGAGTCTATGAAAGAGAGAGAAATGAAATCAAGTTGATACCCAAGTTGATGGGGGTGCCAATTGTTGGAGTAAGGAAAACAGAAATTAGTTTGGAGGGTTTCCACTGGAATAATGAGTTCTGTTTGATCTTTGTGGAATACTGAGCTCTATGAATCACACAAGAGGACATGTCCAGAGTGTATTTGTCACTCAAACCTTAATAAGGGGATCCAGACTTGGATATATCCACAGAGATGATGGTCTTTAGGGGCATGAGATGATTTTGAGGGAAAATATCCAGTGCAAAGGAGTAAGTCACCAAGACAGAATAATAAAAAAAGCAGTATTTAAAATGCAGGCAGAGGACAGAAGGTCCAGTAGCAGGAGTGAAAAGGAAAAGTCAGACAGGAGCATTAAATAAAGTAGAATGTAGAATGAGGCATTTCAAAGAGAAACTACTCTAGGAATATACAGGTGTTATAGACAGGTAAGGTTTTTCAGAGTACAAGTGACCATTAGAGTTAACAGTGTGGAACCCAAATGTGAATTTGCTGATGGTTGTGACAATGGAGAGACAAAGACGAGAAGCAGAAGAGGGGGAAAGCAGGTGGCATTGGATCTGGACATGGTAGGGAGCTAGAGGAGGCAAGAGAGTCTTCAGAGGGTGATGCAGGTCTGACGTCTCTGAAGAGAGAGGGAGGGGAAGAGGTTCGATTTGAGAGGGCAGACTGCAATTGCAGTGCTGTTGCAGGAAAGTTTAGGTGAGGCCTAATCAGTTTTTCCTGCCCACTAGACAGTCCTAGAGCCAGAGTTGCCCACCGGGGGGAATCCCACGTCCTGCAGGCATGAGCTTCCACTAGTTCCCAGCTGTGTGCAGGCACAGGCCGAGGGCAGCAAGGGAAGGTGGGAAGATGGTGCCAATGAGGGGTGGACCCCAATGAGCAGCAGCTGGGCTGCCAATCAGTCACATCCCCCGCAGCAGGACGATGTCTGAGCAGCTCTGCCAGGACCACTGAGCCAGGGCACATGAAGATGTTGAAAATACAGAACCCAAAAAATCAACAGAGCACAGGCCCTGCAAAGATGTGAGATGGGGTGCAGAGTATCACCCATGCAGAGTACTGGTTTAGGGCAAGACGAGGAAGGCTTCTCACTCTGAAATCAATTTTTCTTTTTGGAGAGGTAACGGTAAATCAACTTTAGTGAGTGGGCCCTCCTGTGGTACATAAATAACCTGCAGGCTGTCAGATACGTTTTTGATATTTTATACCTGAAATTCACAAAGAGAGTCATTGCTGCTAACTTTTGGATTTTCTGAGATTTGAAAGGTTGCCATTACACTGATTTCTAGATTTAGCAATTTAAAGTATTTGTCAGTGGACTAACATAATGCACTTAATTTGGTTCTTTGCTGTGAATTTCTAGACTTACATTCTGCAGATGAATGAAAAAAGGATTATTTTAGCATTGTTGTGTTATTTTTATTAAAAATAGTAACTCACATCAGAGGACTGATTCAGTTGTACTCACAGTTGTTTTACATGAATATCTACATTAAAAAGTTATATTCTATATGTATTAGACATTTTTTTGCAAAAGAAAAGCCAGATATGACATCAAATTGTAGAAAATTAATTTTAACATGGAGACCTGATTTTATCAGTATATTCCATTTTTTAATAAAGATGGAAAAAGTGAACTGATTTATTGACATGTATGAGTGAAGAAATCCACATCCAGCTATTCCTGCTTATATAGGCAATATGTATAAGAAACAAGGCACTGTAGAAGGATAGATTCAAACACAAGAGGCAGGGAGTTCTTTATTGAAAAACCTGGTAATATTATAATCTTAGGCAAGAAATTTTGACTTTTCCAAGTCTCAGTTTTATCATACGTAAAAAAGAAAAAAAATATCAAAAATTATTTTCCATTTTCTAGTGATGTTATTGTTGTCATTATTGTTAAATAAATTAGATAGTTGTGCCCTTATAAGTTTGAATCTTAAAAATGTTGTATTTTAATGACATGCAAACGATATGCATCAGAGTTTTGTCGTCATTGCTCTTGTTTAATAAACGGCAATAGTGTATAAAACCAAGTGTATTCCCTTTGGCCTAAAGTAAGTTGCTTTAAAAATACATAATCTTCATTGAGAACTTATAATATTCTGGGCATTATGCTAACTTATATCAACTGAATTATATCATTTAATTAGGAAATAATTATTTTTTACCTGAAAATCTTTAGTTTTATAATAGCTTTTTAACATTGACACTTTAACTGTTGACTAACGTATTATTTGCCTTTATAAAATCAGGTTTCCCATTAAAAAATTATCTCTCAAAATGTTAGGATATTTATGTTAGTTACAGGAATGTGGTTTTAGATGGCCCAGTTTCTTCAATATGGTAGAGCTTTAGATAAGGAGGCATGTTCTTAATATGGTAGAGCTTTCTATAAGGAGGCATGTTCTTGTAGCTATTCTAAGAATATAAGAATTTAGAGATGATGTCTTAACATTACCATATTTTTTTTTGACATTAACAGTAATGCAGCAAGGATGTTAGATTTTATGTCAATGAAGTTTTCTTTATACTAAAACAGCTAAAAGAGTGCATATTTTCCAATGTTTCAATTTGTATGCCATTATAATATCCTGACCAAACATTATAATTGTTCCGAGGGATTTTCTTTTTTTATATGCTGAAATCTACATAGCCATTTGTATATCTCCATCTAGTGACTTGGCTTTTTAATAAGCGCTTATATTGTCAGGCAGATAAAATCTATTTGGCCATAATTTCAGATTCTACTGGTAGAAGAGTAGGAAACTACCAGTGCATAGGGGAGGACTTGTTTGTCACTTTTGAAATGAACAAGCAAAAACTGAGTGATGCTTACATAAGCCTTGTTACCTTTTCTAAATCAGCATCTCAAAATTCCTTGATTAGAAAAATTTACTCTAATTCACAGAAGATTTTGTCATTTTATGTATGAAAATCTTGCATATATTCCTGAGAGCATGAAATACTTTTATTTGATTTCATAAAATGCAGGCAGACTGAATATTTTAAAATGTCATTTACTTTATGAATTTATACATAAATATGAGATTATTTTGTAACACAGATTCAAAGTAAATGAATACTCAACAAAAACAATAAAGCCCAAACTCTACATTTTAGTTTGTCATTAACAGTAATTTTTGTCCATTTTAGCGACTCAATAAATATTGATAATTTTATGAATAATTGAATGATTTAAGGAAACCTGGAGTTCATTCTAGCATATGGGTTAGGAGATGAGAAAGTCTGAAGGGAAATTATTTCATCTGCTTGGAAACAATGAGAGAAAAATTCTGACTTCAGAAATTAGACTAACGGAAGATGAAGTGTTCTGGGTCTAAAGATTGTAAAAACACGGCATGGAATGGTGCAAATCTGTCCTTGAAAGCACAAAGCTTTAGATTTTCCCTGTTACCACCGGGCTGAGGATGCCTGACTGTGATGTTTGCAATTCAAAAAAAGTCCTGTACCAGAGTACATTGTGTGAATTATTTATTTAACAAAACCACAGTGTTTCTCTGAAGTTTGATTTTCCTATTTCTCACTCTCATCCAGGGAGGCAACTCAGCCTAAATTTTATGAGACAAAAATATGACCCATGGTGAACTTTGCTGACCTTTAAGCTTGATATTCATGGAAACATACTTTGACCCATCCTACGGGTATGCCGGTAGCCCTGACAGCCACCATACGCACAGAAGAGGTATCACACATTGAGTTTACTCTATGACAGTTCTAACTAAGGACAGTGATAGAGTGGAAATATTTTGGTAGTCCCTTACTAAATTTACTGCTATTTTTACAAAAACAAATTACAGGGCCCAGCACGGTGGCTCACGCCTGTAATCCCAGCATTCTGGGAGCCTGAGGTGGGCGGATCACCTGAGTTCAGAAGTTAAAGACCAGCCTAGCCAACATGAAAAATTCCTGTCTCTTCTAAAAATACAAAAAATGAGGAGGGCATGGTGGCAGGCGCCTGTAATCCCAGGTACTCAAGGGATGACGCAGGAGAAGTGCTTCAACCCGGGAGGCAAAAGTTGCAGTGAGCTGAGATCATGCCATTGCACTCCAACATGGGCAACAAGAGTAAAACTAGCTTTCAAAAAACAAACAAACAAAGAAAAAAAGAAAAGAAAAACAAATTACAATATAATCTTAGGCAGTCTGACACACTACTTAAGCAATAGGTATATGTTTCCAACACAGATCTTAGGAGATACTTTGATTTGCAAAACAATTTGACCTGGTATTATGCAGGGAGAAATGTGTTTTCTATTTAGAAGGGTCACTTTAAATTCTACCATTTACAAAACCTAAAGAACAGTAGTTCATTTATTCACAGGATCCTCAGCCTGGAACCTACATTTTTACTGTGTTTCTGCCAATATTACAGCAGGGCCCCAGGTTGTGATCTAAAGGGCATTCTGATGAACTTTATATGACAAGATGAAAGATGAGAAAAATCAATTTCTATGCCCCGAAGACATAACTACTAGCACCGGATTTCACTGGACCTTGGTTGCTTTATAGCAACTTAAATAAGAATCCAAAACTATTAGGAGGGTTTCAAGATTTACTGTAGAAAGATCTGATACTATATTTTTTGAAAATAGCAAAAGTAAAATGTCACAAGGATGTGTATAAAGGAAAGAATTGAGAAGAACTCAACAAAGCCAAATTATTTTTGCTACTCTTATCATGGACTATTTACTCATCTCCCCCCAGGACAATGCACAGAGAGCATAACACAAACTTTTATCATCTAAAGTAGACGGGATGGGTTTTTGACATTTATAATTATGCCTTAGTCAAGTTTGAGGACAGTTTTATAGATACTTTCAAATTCTCAAGTAGTCCTTGAGAGTTTGGAGTCATTGTTTACATGTTAAAAGGGAAGCAAGCTAACATTTCTAAAGGATCTACAACATGTCACTAAATTGAAAAACCATGCCCTATTTAATTTTCACAATACCCCTACAAGGAAGATGTTATCACCTCCCCTTTTGGGTTAGGATACTGGTTTGTTTGTTTGTTTTTTTTTTAGAACCCTGTTCGAGGTCTCAGAGCAGGCAAATAAAACTCTAGACTTCGTCCTAGATTTTCTAATGCCAAGTGCAATGCTCCATTTAAAAAAAAAATCAGAAGCCATATGAAAAGGACCATTTCCTTTTGGCTTTATTTGTTTTTTCTTTCCTGCTTATATTAATGAATCAAGTCTCACTCATTTCAGTGCCCATAATATATACTTAATATTTGTTTCTGGAGTATATTTGCATATATGAGCATATATGTGCTACATGAGTGTATATATTCACATAACATGACTATATGTATTTCTTCTCATTTGATACTTTTCAGAGACATGCATAGTATTGATTTACGTAATTTCAAAATATAAAGTTTATAAAAAAAAGCTGTTATGGAGAATTGTAGCTTTTAACATTTGAAAAGCACTAATGGATCTGGTGAAAATATGCAATGCATCATCATATTTATAGAACTCAGAATTCCCTCTAAGTAGTCATGAGGATATATTTACACTGTTCTGAGCAGTACCAACCACGAATGTGTGAAAGCACTTTATTCCATTTAGCACTTCGTACTTTCAAAACCCTTTGTAATCACTGTATTATTTATATCAGATGAGGCCAATGTTTATTAAAAAATAGTAGTCTAGAGTTTTGATTTTTTTCTCAAATCCATTAATGCCTATGCTTATAAGATGGAAAGAATAGATAGTATTTATGGAATTTAAAAATAAACTCATTTAGTAGTGCCTGTTCCAATGGTGCAACTTCCCTTTGAAAATAAACTATACATCCATGTGGAAGGCATTTACCCTCTCTGAGCCACAGGGACCTGTTTTTAGAAAATGACCTGTGAATCATACAACCCCTGGTATGTCTACGGAGACGTGGAATGAACCCCAGCCTGACTGTGGAAAGAAGTGTTATGACTCCCGCATGCTTGAATGGATACAATGAGCAATATATTAAATTCTCCTATTGACATGTGAATGATTAGAATTTAGAGAAACTCTCATTGCAAAAATCAAAACCGTTAAGAGATAATGCAATTGCATCGATATGACCAAAATCTAGCTCTGGAGGAATTGATCCCAACCTTGTGAAATGGAACAGAACGTCTCTAGAGGGCTTTTACTGCTGGAAACTAGTGACTTTTAACTAGTCTCCATTCGTTTTCTATTTGACTTAGAAATGTTGAGTTTGTTCTCAAAGGTCTCATGATTTCAGACGGCTTCTCTGGGCAGTGCTCAGGGCATATATTTGGAAACAAAGCAATAACAACAACAATTCTATTTCTAGACTAAACAGATTCACAGATGCATTTTTCTCTCTTCATATTCCAATTAGCAGCTAGACAAATGAAGTACTTTTTAATGAGGGTAAGGGAGTTTCTATATCTGAGTAAGTCCAGAATACATCTGGAATCTCAAAGTTGTACCAAAAAAATGTTCAAGAAAAACTTAGATACGTTTATGTTATGATTTTATAATTCAGTGGTGTGATGGTTAAATTTATGCGTCAACTTGGCTAGGCTCTAGGGTTCAGGTTTGGGGTTAAATATCAGTCCAGATGTTGCTGTGAAGGTGTTTTTTAGGTGTCATTAAAGTAGACTAGTAGACTTGGAATAAAGTAGATTACTTTCCAATGTGTGAGTGGACCTCTTTCCATCAGTTGAAAGCCTTAAGAAAAAAATTGAGGTCCTTGAAGAGAAAGAAATTCTATCCCCATCGTGACTTTGAGCATCAACTCCTGCTGGGATTTTTAGTGTTCCAGCCTGCCTGGAAAATTCTGAACAAGCCTCCCCATAATATTCCTCTCTCCTTCTCGCTTTCTTTTAGCTCTGTTTATCTGAAGAATCTTGGCTAATATGAGTGGGATATGAATCTGGAAAGTAAAAATCACATGCTTATTTATATAGTGGAGACATCTGTACTCCCTAATACATGTACAAACACCACCTCAGTTCTTCCAGAAAGTAAACAATGTAGCTTTTTACTGCAAAATGGTGAATTGACATCATATTGTGATCATAGTATACTTCAGGTACAATTTTTTTAAGTATGCAGTAAAAAAATAGTGAATACATTGTACTTATGCCCAAACTTCAAAAGATACATCTATATGTCTGAAATTCTGAGAAAATTATTTTAAATATGACCCAAATTGACCAATATGAATAACACACCATGTCTTCCTGAATACACTCTTCCCATAACTCATTCCAGAGAACGGCAAACAGGTAGAACATGTGCTGGCAGAGCCTTCCCAACCTGTCCTCCTTTGCAGGAAGAATGATGAGCTATGGGCAGAGGGGATAATTTATTCTTGAAAGATGTTTGCCACGAGACATCAAGAGCCTTCATAAGCTGAACCCTGTTGGGCTATGAGCACAGACTATTGGAAATCAACTTAAGCTTGGAAGTGTTTGAATCCTTCTGGATTCAGTAAGCAAAACACTGGGAAGACTAAAGATGGGGAACATCCTGACTTCAAATTAGAATAAATAGAAATTGGAAAGCAGAGAGCAGAGAAACAAAAATAAAAATGAATTAGCATATGCAGAGGGAAACGAAGTCTCCTCTAGGGATTTGCTTACTGCTAACCTCCCCTTCCCCTGTATTGCTGTACTGCTGGCACACCCATAGAAGAACCACTTACAGAATGTCATTGTGCTTGCTGTGTGCTTGTCATTGTGCTAGAGGCTCAAGGTGCAAATCCCTAAGTGCCGTGAGAGAGTGCTGTGCAGCGCTATAAAGTGTGTAACAGAAACCCCAAAGGAGTGGAGAGGCCAGTTATCATTTCTTTTAAGATATGTGGAATAACGAATACCACAACATGGTGACTACAGTTAAGAACAACGCATTGTATTCTTGAAAATTGCTAAGTGGTTAACTTTTATGTGTTCTCATCACAAATAAATAATAAGTATGTGAGTTATTGCATATGTTATTAGCTTAATTAAGCCATTCCACTATGTGTGTGTGTATATGTGTGTGTATACATATATGTTATATATATATGTTTATATATATATATGTTTATATATGTATATACCTGTTTTGATGTATATGCGTGTCTGTGTATACATATATCAAAACATGTCGCACATGATAAATATATACAATTTTTGTTGTCAATTTTAAAAATCTGAAAAAAGATGCAATGAATAATGAATTGAGAGATAAAAGGAGCCTTAGTTTATCTTTTTAACTCAGTTTATCTTTTATCTTTTTAACTCAGCTAAACTAGCAGAGTTTATCTGAGTTAGAGGGAACGATCACTCCGGACAGAGGATACAACATGCACAAATGCCTATAACAGGAGAACAGAGATTTAAATAACAAGCGGGTGTGGGTGGAGCCCAGGCAGGATCATTTGGTAGTAGGGAAGGCTTCTGCAGCCACTGGGGCCATGTCACACAGAGCCTTAGGGATATGCTGAAGAGTTTGGCTTTATTGCAGGAGTGCTTGAAGGACACTCGGACGTTCTAAACGGGATGAAAATACTGGATTTGAGTTTGCAAAAGGTTACTTGAGTTGCATTGTGGAAATGAATTGTAAAGGGCAAGACAAATGTTGAAAAACAGGAGGCTATTTCAGCAGCTGACACAACACTGCTGTTGCCTTGCAGAAAGAGGTAGTGGAGACTGAGGACAGTGTGTGGATGTGAGACTTTTGGAAGGTCTAGTTCAGTGGATTTCAGGGCAGGTGAAATGCACAGCAGGGGATCCCCCCAGGGGAAGGAGAAGAAGGTGTCAGGGCTGACACTTTGGCTTCTCATCTCAACAACAGGATGGATGCGTTAGTCCATTTTCACACTGCTATGAAGAAATAAACAAGACTGGGTACTTTATAAAGAAAAAGAGGTTTAAGAAACTCACACTTTTACATGGTTGGGGAGGCCTCACAATTATGGGAGAAGGAGAAAAAAGAACAATGGCATGTCTTACATGGTAGCCGGCAAGAGTGTGTGTGCAGGGCAGCTACCCTTCATAATTAATCTTGTGAGGCCTAATCACTATCATGAGACCAGCATGAGAAAAACCAGCCTCCGTCATTCATTCACCTTCCACCAGGTCCCTCCCAGGACACGTGGGGATTATGAGAGACACAACTCAAGATGAGATTTGGATGAGGACACAGACAAACCATATTAGTGGATAATGCTGCCTTTTCCTGAGATATGTAAAACTGGAAGAGGCCAGGGGAGAGCAAGCTACGTTTTGTAATTGCTGAATTCTTGATGCATACAAAGAGAAGATATCAATTAAGTAGTTAGATATACTGGAGAAAAATGTAGCGCTTAGCTGTAAATATGAGACTTATTTATACACTGAAGCAATGGGCTAGTTGAGCTTTCTTAGGATGATCACACAGAGTAAGAAGAATGACTTGGGAATGAGACCTGAAGAAATGTCACATTCAAATACTTGCAACATGAACAATCAAGGAGTGAACCAAAAACTGAAAAGAAGTAAGGAACATGTTAGGCAAAAGAAACCAAGATCAAATTCAGGAAGGAAGACAGATCAATGCTGAAAAATCACGGGAAGTTTAGAGTACAACAGTCATTTTTCTTTGGCTGTTGTATTTCCCAGCTAACTGTCACAAATGAACTTAGCCAGAGCTGTATGGTTAAAATGGTGCAGGTAGGAATTGTAGTTGGAAAAGGTTGAGGAGTGGTGGATGGAAAGTGTGTGGGTCAGGTGCAGTGGCTCACGCCAGTAATCCCAGCACTTAAAGGGAGGCCAAGGTAGGTGGTGGACGAATCACTTGAGGTCAGGAGTTTGAGATCAGCCTGGCCAACATGGTAAAACCACATCTCTACTAAAAATACAAAAATTAACCAGTTGTGGTGGTCTTTGTAGTTCCAGCTACTTGGGAGGCTGAGGCGGGAGAATCACTTGAACCTGGCAGACAGAGGTTGCAGTGAGCGAGATCGTGACACCGCACTCCAGCCTGGACAATAGAGTGAGACTCTGTCTCAAAAAACTAAAAAAAAACAAAATCAAAAAACAAGGAAGTGTGTAGACAACACTTGTGTAGACAACACTTGTATAAACTCTGTGTGGTGGTTGGGAGATTAAAGAGCACATGTGCGTGCGTGTGTGTGTGTGTGTTTCATGTATGTTTACAAGTCTATTGCTTCTTACACTTAGCATCATGTTCTATAGTTTCACTCATGTTGTCCCAAATGACAAAATTTCTTTTTTACGTCTGAAAAGTTTTCTGTTGTGTCTATGCAGCACATTTTCATTATTCATTTATCTGTTGATGGACACTTAGATTGATTCCATAACTTGGATGTTGTGAATAGGGCTGCAATGGACTTGAGAGTGCAGATACCTCCTAGACATATTGATTTCAAATTTTTGGAGTAAATACCCAGAAGTGGGATTGCTGGGTCACATCGTCACTTATATTTGGACCCTAAAACAACTGAACTCAAAGAAGCACAGAGTAAAATGGTGTTCACCAGAAGCTGGGGCATGGGAGAAATGGGGAGATGATGGTCAAACGGTATGGAGCATCAGTTAGGAAGAATACATTGTATTTTTTTGTTGAGATAAATTGCATAGCACGGTCAATATTTTAAATAATAGTGTAAGTAATAAATTACTGAGAATAAATTTCAAATGTTCTCAATACAATAATTGATATTTGAGGTGATATCATTCCCTATTGTATTTATAAATCATAAAATCGTGTATAAAAGCACTTGCTACCCCATAAAATATACATCTATAACTTGTCAGTTTACAATTAAAAATACTTAAAGGTGTGAGATACATATTTGGAAGAATTTTATGTAATCAAGGATTAAAATATTCAATTAGAGCTAAATGGTACTGTAATTATAAAGAGCTCCTGAGTAAAATCAACACAGGCATAAAATGTCTCAGCCCTATAAACAGGTAGATTATGCCTGAAATCATTCAGCAACATACATTTGTTTTTAAATATGGATTATCACATGTAAATGTTCAATTAAAGTCTTATATATGTTTATATGTGTGTACATATACCTATAGAGGAAGCGACAGACAGAAGGAAAATGCAGATATCATAAATAAAAGTCATTATTTTTTTACAACGTGAGCATGACTACAAAACAGGCATAGAGAACAATACTAAACATAGTAGCCTCTGCCTACACTTTCTGGTGTGATATGGTGACTGTGCACAATCTCAGTCACTATATAACAACCACAGGCATATGTGTGCCCTCTGGATATTATACCTTCAAGGGCAATTACTGTTGTCATTGCTAAAACCACAGATTTGTGTTGTTTTTATTAGATTAATGGAAGCACAGAGTGTGTCTTCTTCAGTGTCTAGCTTCTATCACTTGACATTACATTTCTGAGATTCATTTACTTGGTTGCATGTAACTGGAATTTATTTATTCTCATTGCAGTATAATATTCATTATATAATATCCATTTATATCCACTGGGTATTATCCAGTATCCAGAATAATATCCATTTAAACACCAAAGGTTTTTAAAAAATATCTTCTTCTGGGCCGGGCACATTGACCCATGCCAGCAATTTGAGAGGCTGAGGCAGGCAGATCACAAGGTCAAGTGATCAAGACCATCCTGGCCAATATAATGAAACCCCGTCTATACTTAAAATACAAAACTTAGCTGGGTGTGGTGGTACCGGACTATAATCCCAGCTACTAGGGAGGGTAAGGCAGGAGAATCACTTGAACCTGACAGGCAGATGTTGCAGTGAGCCGGACTGCGCCACTGCACTCCAGTCTAGTGACAGAGAGAGACTACATCTCAAAAAAAAATTTTTTTTTTTCTTCTTCTGTTGGTGGGCATTTGAATGGTGTGTCAATTTCAAATGGTCCAATAGTGCTGCTGTGAAGATTATTGTGCATGTGTTTTCAAGAATATATGCACATATTTCAAAATGTGGAATTTCTAGGCTGTAGACAATGTGATTAGGTTTCATAGATGGGGTCTATTGTAAAATCTGCACTCAGTTTACAGAAATGTATTAGGCTTGCAATCAGTCCATATTCTCACCAATATTCACCTTTTGTTAATCTACTATAGCTGTTCCTAGTGTCTCTTACTGGGCTATCATTGTTTCATTAGTAATGGGTAAGTAAGTAAACATCAACAAAATGAAACATGCATGGTGTGAAACTGTAAAAGCAGAAAATATAGGATTTATGAAGCATGTCAGGAACATATTTTAACAAATTTATATAAAATTATTTTTAAGAGACAATCTGCTATTTACTTTTAAATATCGTAAATGTTACTTGTATTCAACAATTAATGAACAATGAAATGAGAAGATCATGAACTGGGCTAAAAAGAAACCTGAGGGAGAGATAAGTGAGATTCAAAGCAGCTTTCCAAAAAATAAAAAGGAAAATGTAAGAAAAATGTGGTACAATAGGAAATTACCATTGCATTGGAATCAGTAAATTACATTCAAATTATTGAGAGGGCAAACTGGGAGAAGTCCTTAGAAATTTTACCTAAAATTGAAGAAAAGCTAAAATTGAATTTGAAGACAATGTAGTATCAGGAATGCAAAGGTTGCGGAGAGATTCAACATAAAGATAGATCATTGGTTTTCCCAAAGCCTGGAACATACTTCTGCCTATTCAGCTCAGATTTTTGTAAGCTAGAATGCAGTTAATGATATAATTGATATATAGCGTAAAGTAATTAAACCAATCTTTCCATTAAGCAACAATATTAAATACAGAAAAACATCCTAGATTTAGACATTAACCCATACCGGAATTTTTCCTCCAAAACTGTCTACTGGAGACACATGATTAATATATAAAATAGCATTCTCTACGACTACTGAAAATCTAGGCAGATTCTGGAATGTAGAGGTTTTACCTACAATCCAGAACCACTAAGAAATATTAGCAGGAAATTTAGAGCATAAACTAAAGTGGAGGAGAGGTCTAACTACTGAAATTCACTTGTAGGAAGAGTATGTCACATGATTCCATTCAATTGCAAACCTGTTAGCAAATTCTGAGTTAGTCTGGACAATGATCGTCAAGTCTCTGAAGAGGCTCCATCCTTTTTAGAGACAAGAGAAATTGCTGTGTGATTCATCTACCATTACAGGGTGCAAGTGCAGATGGAGAATTACCTGGAAGGCAGAGCTGCCTTAAGTTGGAAATCAAGTCACTGTTCCTGTGGGCTCAGGTAAGGCTCTTGTTTGTGGCTGGCCATTAAAGTGCTCATGTGCTACTTAGAATTCCTTCATTCTGGGAACGAACAAAACTGGAACAAGTACAGTTCACACGCTGGGAAGAGGTTGTTTGAGTGACTATCAAGATGGCTAAAAGCAGTGGTCAGAGGATAGTATCATCTTTCCAACTCTAAGTTCTCCTTTCAACTGTTTCTTTAGGTGCGGGCCTTGGTACCCCCACAAAGCATGGAAGATGCCTATCGATGTCCCAGAATCTCATCTATCCAAGGCTGCAGATGCAGGACAAAGGCACTTGCCCAGTGAACACCTTTGGGAATGACTGTACTTCCCTCACTCCAGCAGGACGCTTTCCCCCGAGTCACAGGTATTTTCATGTCCACCACATCCTTCTGTGTCTGTGTCTGGGGATAAAGGTTGGGGATTGGTGTTCTGTTCTCCAAAGAGGGACAGTGAACAGAAATACATAAACCAGTAATAAAAAATAAACATACAAAATGCACCTTTCACAAACGGTCAAAAATGGTTGCAAGTTTGCAAAATTTTTGTTTTAAAATATTTGATGGACAAATAAAAATTTTACATACAATATGATGATTTGATATATGTATGCACTGTGTATTGATTATTACCATCAAATTAATTAACATATTCATCACCACCTATGGTTGCCATATGTATGTGGGGAGGTGAGGACTCTTAAAATCTGCTCTTGTCAAATTTCAAATAAGCACTGCAATGTTATTGACTATAATTACCCTACCATTTATTATATCCCTAGAAGGTATTCCTCTTATAAGTAAAAATTTGTACATTTTGTCCAACAGCTCTCCATCCACCCCGCCCACCATCCCCTAGCAACCACCATGCTACTCTGCTCCTAGAAGTTCAATTTGCTTCTGATTTTACACAGAGGCGAGACTATGCAGTATTCATCTTTCTGTGTCTGGCTTATTTCACTTAGCATAATCCCCTCAAGGTTAATTCCTGTTCTTGAAAGTGATGGGAGTTTCTTCTTTTAAGGCTGAATACTATTCCACTGGGTATGTGTGTTTTATTTCTATGTCAAGTTTTCTTCATCCTTTTGTCCCTCAAGGGGCACTAAGATTGATTCCACCTCTTGGCTATTAGAACAATGCTGCAATGGACATAAGTCTGCAGATATCTCTTCAACATACTGGTTCTGTTTTCTTTGGATGTATACCCTGAAGCAAGATTGCTGAATAATGTTCTATTTTTAATTATGGGGAGTACTTTCATGCTGTTTTTGTAACAGCTGTACAGGTTTACATTCCTACCAACAGTGCACAGGGGTCCCTTTTGCCCACATCTTGCCAACATTTGCTTTCTTTTATCTTTTTGGTAATACCCACCCTAGGAGTGAGGTGATATCTCACCGGGGAGACTCTTTTGTTTGAATAATTATGTTGAATTAACACAGCAACATTTTGTAAACTGATAGTGTTATATTTGACTTTAAGGGTTTGTTCGTATATTTGAAATTCATGAGGATGAGACCAATGCTAATATATATCATTACTTCTAATTCTGTGAACCAAGCAAACTCACCAACATATCTTTTTGCCATTGATTGTTTTCAATCAAGTTATTAAGCTCCATAATTCTCTGTTGTGTTTTTGATTGAGATTACAGCAATATTCTAGGTTGTTATACAAAAAAATGGTATCTTTACAGTTCCTTTTCTCTTCCAACAACTTGATATGCTTGTTCCTTCCTTTAATCAGGTACTTAAGCTTTTCAGTAATGTTACATGTTTGGGGTGGTTATGAATGGAATATTTTTCTATCACGTTTCCAAATTAGATATTACTTACTTTTAAGAAGTCACCAATGTCTTCAGCTTTTTAAAATATATACCTCAACTAAAATCTCATGTCCATTCTAATCATTCTGTTATTACCTTGGATGTTCTAGGAAGATACGTATATCATTTACTGGAAATACAGATTTGTTATTATATTCCATTATATACGTCTCATACCTTTTTCTAGTCTTTTACATTTGTTTGTTTTGCTAATACAATAAGTAGTTGCTAATCTTCCAATGATTTTATCTGACCTATTACTAAATATGTATTTATAGCAAATTGATAATACATATCTCTTACCAAGATAAATAAGCTATGCAGTCTTAGCTTGAAATTTTTTTTTTTAAGTTATAAACAAATATTTAACCAAAGCTGTGTCATTTATTAAACAAGTGAAACACAGGCAGAATCAAATGGACAACATTCAATTAAGATTTTGCACCTGTCCTTAACATTACAATGAGTCTATCTGCTCTCTAGTTTAGACATCACGGTTTCTGGATTAGCAGCATCAACATCACCTGGGAACTTGTTAGAACTAAAAATCATTAGGTCCCTTTCAGAATACTTGATGAGGCATAATGAGTTGGTGCCAGTGATCTGAGATTTTGCAAGCCCAGCAGGTGACTCAGATGTACACTCAATTTTGAGAGCAACAGCAGTCGCTTTTTATAATGAGTTGAGAAACTGTGAGTTCTTATCATATAGAACTTATCTGATTCTTGAAGTTTAGTAAGAAAACATTGTGAAATAATATTGGCCTGATCGTTGCAGTAAAAATATTGACTTTCCAGAACTTATCTTGGCAATCATTTTTCTAAGAAAAGTAACTATTTTGGTTTATATAATTTGCATGGTTCTGAAACAGCATTCACTTATTTTTCAGATTTACTGGCATAAAATTTGTAGCATATTCATTTATAATTTTTATCCCCTTCAGACATCTTGTTATAAATTTTTCCATTTCTTCTGTATTTCCATCTTTTTTCTTTTACTCCTTACATATACTGGCCAAAATGTTGCCATCTTTATTGATATTTATAGTAAAAACTTCTAGTTTTCTTCAACATACTGATGTTTTGTTGGCTTTGTTTTCTATCTTATTAATAATTTAATGTGTATTTTTATTATTCTTACCCTTTCTTTGAGTGAATTTTTTCTGTTATAGTTCTTTTGTCCTTTTTGAATGAAACACTAACTTAAATTGGTTTTTTGTCATCCTTGTTTTCCAGGAGACAGAATTTAAGTTATGAATTTGTTCTGATTGATTCTTTGCCTACATCAGCATATGATGGGATGTTGTAAGTATGACACATTTTTGTTGTTACTCTCAATTTTAATTTCAATTAAACTCAAGGAATTTAGTGCTAGGGATTTGATTTTGAAGTGTCCCAAGTGGATATTATCTAGCTTTTAAAATTAATATTGTTTGAAAAACAGCATATGTGATTTCTAATTTTTACTATTGACTATAAGATTATTGTGTTAATATTGTGTCGACATGGGCAAATCGCCTTGCATATTTTATCTGTTGGAAAGTTAACTATGTGCAGTGTGTGTATATGTGTATGTCTATATAGACATATAGACATAGATATATAGGCATGTACTATATTATTAAGTTTATTAGTTATTTCAGTCCTCGCTATATAATCTAATTTGGGTAAGTAGGATTTCAGTAAGTAGTTACAGTTTCCTACTGTTAGAAGAAAAACCTTTCAAATCAACCAGCCATAGTGAAAATCAACCTAGTATAATTTTTGCTTTAGGTATGAAGGTATAATTCAAAACAATAGGGTGCACATGTTATGTTTTTTAATTTTAACTAAATTTCATTTACTTCAAGCCTTAAACTTCCTAGCTAGCTGGATATCCAAACTCAATAACTGTATTGTGTGTGTGTGTGTGGTAAAAATAACACACAACATGAATTTTACTCTCGTAACAATTTCTAAAGTGTTAAATACATATTGTTAACCATATACACATTCTTGTACATCACATCTACAAAACTTTTCTATCTTTCATAGCTAAAACTCTATACTTACTGCACAGCAACTTCCCATTCTCTCTTCCCCCACCACGCCACCTCCAGCCACCACCATTTTGCTTCGTGTTTCCATGATTTGGACTATTTTAGTTACCTCATGTGAGTGGGATCATGCAATGCTTGTTCTTTGTGACTGGCTTATGTCCCTTACTGTAATGTTCTCAAGGGTCAACAATGTTAGCATAACACAATTTTCTTTTTCTCAAGGCTGAATAATATTTCATTGCATGAATGCACTATATTTTTCTAAATCTATTCATCCATCTATGAACATTTAGGTTATTTCTACCTCTTGGCTACTGTGAATATGCTGCAATGATAGTGAGAAGGCACATCTTTGATATTCTGATTTCATTTCTTTTGGATAAATACCTAGGATTGGCATTGCTGCACCACAGAGTAGTTCTTTTTATAATTTTCTGAGGAAATTCTATGCTGTTTTTCAGAGAAGCTGTATCATTTTATACTCCTATTAGCAGTGCACAAAGGTCCAGTTTCTTCATATCCTTGCAAATATTTGTTATTTCCTTGGTTGTTGTTGTTTTTTTGTTGTTGTTTGTTTTATAATGGCTATCCTAGCAGGTGTGAGGAGATATCTCATTATGGTTTTGATATGCATTTCCCAGAGGAATAGTGATGTTGAGCATCCTTTGATATACTTTCGGACACTTTTATGTCTTCCGGTTATTTGAGTTTCTTCTATTGCGTTGCGGGAGTTTCTTGTACTTTTTGGGTATTAACCCCTTATCAGATAGATGTTTTTCACATTTGAACTTGATGACTCCTTCAGTATTCCTTTTGTTCGTGGAATTACACACAACTTCTCAAAGTACAATCAATGTGCCATGCTGTTTGCAGCAAATCCCAAGAACAGGGCTACTGAATATGCCAGGCCTCGTAGTCCCAGTAGCAAACTCTTTACATGCATTATGTTTATTTCATTCGCATTTTGAATATTTTTCACTGTTACAGAATACAGAGGCACATTCTGGTGTGCTAGAACTCAACATGGAGATTTAAAGGGGAATCTCTTTCTACTGCCCTTCCCTCTATTTTGCACTCTCTTGAATCACATATGTGGGCATTCTCTAGGTGTTCTCTAGCAAACAAATGTGGTAGTCTCCATGTCCATCTCACTCCATTTGGGTCTAAAAACATCTTGTTCCAATTAACTTTTAATTCTTTACATCTACCAAAGTTACTTATTCTTTCTTTTACTGGTTAATATTTTACAATTTCTATATTAAACAGCCTTCTCTAAAACAGAACATAGCATGAGAAAGAGAGTGAGGATGACAAGGAATGAAGGAAATATGTCAAACACACTATTTGCGGTATATGACTGAGGTTATATAGGAATTTTTGTACCTTTTTAAAATATTTTTTTCACCTGAATTTACTTCAAAATAGAAAACTAAGAGAATAAATAAGGAAATATTCTATCAGCTGATTGACAATCATGGCATTTCCAGATTTATCTTGTCATAAATCCCATGAGTTCAAAAGCTTTATATTGCTGTTGTTGCTGCTAATTGTTAGAAAATAGTACATCAAAATACAGCTATTTATTTATTTATTCATTTACTTTTGAGACAGGATCTCATGCTGTTGCTCAGGCTGGAGTGCAGTGGCGAGATCTCGGCTCACTTCAGCCTCCACCTCCCAGGCTCAAGCGATCCTCCCACCTAAGCCTCCCAAGTAGCTAGGACTACAGGTGCACACCACTACACCTGGCTAATTTTTGTATCTTTTAGTAGAAACAGGGTTTTGCCATTTTGCTCAGCCTGCTCTTAAACTCCTGAGCTCAAGCGATCTTCCTGCCTTGGCCTCCCACAAGTGCTGGAGTTACAGATGTGGGCCACTGTGCCCAACCAAAAAATTTATTTATACGTATACCAATTATTTTTCTTGTAATACATAACTTTATATGTTTTATAAAATGTACCACCAAGCTCCATTTTGCAAATAAAAGTTTCCTGCAATGCACACATCAGAAGTGTGAGCTAACAGAAGACAATTTAATTACTGATTATACGTGAAACATGGGAAATTAATATCACTTTCATCTTTCAGTGTTTATGTATGTATTTTGGACATTTTGATAAGATAGTCTATATTGCATACACTTCAAGTTCTCTCCAAATTTTTTTGTTTTTTTGAGACGGAGTTTCACTCTTATTCCCCAGGCTGAAGTGCAATGGTGTGATCTCGGCTCACTGCAAACTCTGCCTCCTGCTTCAAGTGATTCTCCTGCCTCAGCCTCCTGAGTAGCTAGGATTACAGGTACGTACCACCACAGGTGGCTAATTTTGTACTTTTAGTAGAGATGGTTTTCTCCCTGTTGGTCAGGCTGGTCTCAAACTCCTGACCTCAGGTGATCTGCCCGCCTCAGCCTCCCAAAGTGCTGGGATTACAGATGTGACCCACCTTGCCCGGCCTCTCTCTAAAATTTAAATTACTATAAACAATAGTGAAAGAGTATTGCAGTCTTAACCGTAATTTATTAGGGTATGATTCTATAACATAAGATGTAGTTAGGATGAAAATGAATGCAAAGAGAATGTATAGAGGGATGATTAATAAAATCATATGACTATATTTGATGTTAACATATAAATTATGTACAGGATGATGATTCTCTATTTCAACTCAAAAATAGAGGATGATTAAAGAAGATGAAAATATACATCTTCAACACTTGATAGTGCATTAACCTAAAGTCCTCAAACATTCTTTTATTTTAGCTCTCATCAAATAATAATCATCATTTCTCAGTTTCAAACTCCTGTTCCCTGGAGAAAAAATACACATTAAAGAAAGATGAAAATGCCTTGAAGCAGAATAGCTCAGAGATTCAAGGCAACATTAAGGGATTATAAAATAATTTATTTTTTCTACAGCAATAATAATACTACGTTTGCATGCCAGCATTTTCGAAGTTGATTAAATATGCTATCTTGTTTGAAACTTCATTAAAATCCTGTGATTTTGTCAAGAGATATTGTTATCCTCATTATACTGATGAAGCAACAGATGAAACTGAGAGAAAAGTGGCTTTCTCAAATTAACAGAGCTAAATAAATGGGAGATGCAAATCTCAAAATATGAGAAACATCAACACTGTTTATGGCATCTAGGTAATCTGAAAATGTTCTAAAATATTCATTATCAATTAATCATTGGTTGAATAAGATGGGTAGACATAGTTATGGATATGGATATTAATACATAGATGTAAACAAAGATATGAGTAAGAACATAAATATAATAAATGACAACGCTCTTATAAAGAGAATCAGTTCCCTTAGTGGATCCAGGTGTATGCAAAAATTCCCCTGATGGAACACAACTGAAAAGTCTGCTGAATTTTAAATACATTGACAGCATTGTGAAGTATGGTCATCTGGAAGGAAGGTAAGATAAGCGGATGATAAAAGTACAAGGAAGTGTGTCTCCATGGGGTTAAAGAAACTGTGCCAGAGGCTTGTGCTTAATTCTGAATGAAACAAAAATTAACACTTTTTCTTTTATGAGTTTATGATCACAAGCCCAAATCTACATTGTTTTGAAGCTAGAGACAAAATATCCATATAATATGATAAATTGCAAGCTAAAAGCTCCTTTGAAAGCAGGGTTCCTCATGAAAGAATGTTGAATTTTATCAAATGCTTTTACTGAATCTATTGAGAAGCTCATGCAGTCTTGATCCTTCTTTCTGTTAATGTGATTATCACATTTCTTCATTTGCATATGCTCAACTATTCTCGCATCCCTGGGATAAATTCCATTTGATCATTGTGTATTATCTTTCTACTGTTCTGCTCCAAAACAGTTTTGAAAAGCAGCTGAGCAAACTGCATTAGATTTCAAGACCTAAGAATAATCATCCATGACCCTCAGCTCTGGTCTTCTGGGATCTCAGCTCTATTCTCTGAGTAATCTTTCTTTTTCATTACTTCACTGTTTTTTTCACTATGAGACATACATTTAATAATCATGGCTGCAGATGTATACTAAGAATGTTATTACTAGTGATAGTTTAATAGCCTCAAACTGAAACAATTACTGCCCATTAACAGCAGACTGGATAAATAAATTGTGATAAATTTTCATAATGATATGTGCATAGATGTGAGAATTAATAAACTTCATGCAAGAATATGTATGAATGCCACAAATAAAGTACCGACTAAAAAAGACAAAAGATAAAACATATGGAATGATTCCATTTGTGTAATCTACAAAACTTAGCAAAATTATGTTGTTAGAATTAATATGGTGGTTACCTTGGAGGGCTACTGGACTGAAATGGAATGGGGCAGAAGAGAGTTTTGGGAGATGCTGGTTCAATTATGTTTCTAGATCTGGGTTCAGTTAGTGAACATCCATCAAATGCATTTATTTTTAATATGCATATCTACATATGTAAATCATATATTAATAATATTTTAAATGTTTATATTAAATTAAAATACTAGGTAGAGACTGCATATAAATAAAGCAGGTGAAATTTAAGGCATTCTAACTTTATTGCTTTGTGTCTAAAGATACTGATTAACATTAGGACTTAACTAAAGATCTAAGAATTTTTAACGGTATCCAAGAAAATAATGGGCTACCTATTGTGTACCTGAATTCATGTAATTTTTTTATTATTTTCCATAGGTTTTTCATTGATTCTTCCTCACTCCAACAACTTAAGTTATTATGATTATTACACACATGTGTAGATATGATTTGGTTATGGTACTGATAAAGATAAAAATCCATAATCTTGTTTTAAATTTTTAGTTTACTTTAAGTTCCAGGATACATGTGCAGAATGTGCAGTTTTGTTACATAGGTATGTGTGTACCATGGTGGTTTGCTGCACTATCAACCTGTCTTCAAAATCTATAATCCTTAACATGGCTTGAAAAGTGCTCAATATCACTAAGAATCAGAGAAATGCAAATCAAGACTACAATGACATATTGGTTCACTCCAGTTAAAATGGCTTATAACCAAAAGATAGCCAATAACAAACATTGGTGATGATATGGAGAAAAGGGGACCCTCATACACTCTTGGTGGGAATGTAAATTAGTATAAGTACTATAGAGAGCAGTTTGGATTTCTTGAAAAAACTAAATATACAGCTACCAAACACTCCAGCAATCCCATTTCTAGGTATATATCTGAAAGAAAGGAAATCAGTATATTTGCACCCCTATGTTTGTTTCAGCACTTTTTGCAATACCCAAGATTTGAAATTAACGTAAGTATCTATCAGTTAGATGAATGGATAAAGAAAATACGGTGCTTACACACAGTGGAGTGCTATTCAGTCATAAACAAAGAATGAGTTATGTCATTTGCACCAACATGGAGATCATTATGTTAACTGAAATAAGTGAGACACAGAAAGACAAACTTGGCATTTTTCTCAACTTATTTGTGGGAGCTAAAAAAGAAAATAATTTGCCAGGTGCAGTGGCTCACTGCCTGTAATCCCAGCACTTTGGGAGGCTGAGGCAGGTGGATGACCAGAGGTCAGGAGTTTGAGATGAGCCTGGCCAACATGGTGAAACCGTGTCTCTACTAAAAATACAAAAATTAGCTGGGTATGGTGGTTCACACCTGTAATCCCAGCTACTCGGGAAGCTGAGGCAGGAAAATCACTTGAAAAGTGGAAAAGGGCAAAGTGGAAGTCTCATGAGTCCCAGGTGAGGCCTTTGAATCCATGTGCACTTTTACAGGTGTGAGTAGGAGGTATGGACCACATTTATTCAGTCAAGTTCTGGGATTCCCTTATGTTTTATGTTTTCTAGCCAAGTAGCAGTCACATCAGGGCTACAAGAGTAGCTCCCATTTCTCGGTAGGGTTGCATGATGTCAATATCACTGACTTATCAATTGCAGTTGCACCATGGTCAATAAACAATTTCTGCAGTCAACTACAGATGCTTTATTCTTCACATGTTAAGTTCCATTGGATCATCACATTTTAAAATGTTAATATAATTTTTTGAGTTTACTGGGGAAGGAGGATTTAGTGAAGACTTAAATCCTCAAGGAGTCCTAATCATAGAGATGAAAGCTATGACACATCTTCCTTCTGCTCTAAGAGTTTGAAGGAAAAATTCCCACAATAGTGAGAATTTTCCCAAATTACATCGTGGGGAGCACAAGCCATTGGAAATAAGATCCCATCTTACTTTTAGAAATCAAGCCTCTTTATAACATTCTATTCTTACATTAAGCTTCATTTAGAGTGACAATATCAATTTTTCCAGTGAAATCATGAAGAAAATTATTGCCAACTCAAAAAGATACAAGTCTTACAAAAAGAAAACTATTGATAACTTAATTGAGCTTTTAAGTTAAAATATCAGAAAGAAACATGCATCTGAATTATATGAGCAACATTAAAATGGTTAAATGAAAGTGTTAAGGAAAAGAATAAAATTTCAATTAAATGGTCTATACTTTGAAAGGCTAAGGAAAGGGAAAATTGATCCTGAGAATATTCACCTGGGCTAAGATGACTTTATCACCCAGTAGATAATTTCAAATTCTGGAGAAAAACTGTTTTAGTATATGTTTGTCGTTTAATTTGCTTCATAAATTCTTGTTCCTAACATTTCAGAAACTGGTTAGATAATAATATATACACTTTTTGAGGAGACATATTTCCACAAACCTCTGATAATTAAAAAGTAGAATAGACATGTATTAGAGTAAACCAAACATGTGAACTGATATACTTTTGGATTAGTTACATAAAGTGACAATGTTGAACTGTTGTCTATTTGCATATAAGAAGTATTTACAAACTGGTTAGACTAAACAGAAAAATTATACTCAAAGAGTTTTGTAGAAAGCAATTAAAATTCAACTGTATGAGATTTATTTTGGAAACATTAACTGCATCTTTTGTTTGCAAATAAATACTCTATTATAAATAGGTGCGAAACCATATGCGCATGGCAAGGAAGTCTTAAAATATAAAGCAATCAGTATGCTGACCAGAATACAGGGAAATAAAGACATGCTGTGCTATAAAGGACATTTTGCTATTTCTAGACTATTAAACGACTTACATTCCTTGGAGATATGTGACTTATTTCGGTCTCTAGATCTAATTTTCCTAATTAATGTTTAAGTATTCTTCAAGGGACTTTTGATGTAATAAGATATATCTACTTGAAAGTGGACAAGTTGTTTGTGTCCCTAACCAACGTTTTGTGAAATTCTTCAATGTATTTAGCAAAATTAAAATATCATTCAACCAACAGTTATTAATTAGATTGGGGGATTTCACTTTTTATCCTTCATTAGGATCACCATTATATAATAAAATTGGTGATTTTAGCTATTTTTAACTTTAAATAGTAATAAAATCATTGTCTTATCTATATCTAGACCATGAGTAAATATTTATGACTAGACAAAGATTTTTGATAGTTGTCATCTACTACATGTTGAAGGGATTAATATATGTTTATACATTAGACATTTTTATGTAGATTAAAAAAGAAAAAAATTAATGTGAATAAATTTTCATGTGAAAACCTGGCTAATAAAGTGAGATGATAATGATATTCCATCTAAGCAGCAACAAACAATCACATCAAATGATTTATTACCTAGCTGCTAAACTTGTTTCCCTATGCAAATTAAAATAACTGAGGGATTTGGTAAAATCTATCTTGAAGCAGGTATCTCAAGGAGATTTGGGATATTAGGTAATAAAAAAATGTGAGTATGGTAATTTTTTTCCTCTTAAAGAGAGTAAAGGATAAATCAGTTGGACACAAGGAGAACAGAGTTTAGAAACCATACGTGTCTGAGCATAGCCATTTGCATCCCGGTCCGTAAATTTGGATTTTGGCAAAACCACATTTCACACTGGCTTTGGGCCTTATCTATCCGATTACTAAAAGTGCTACTGGTGGTGAGTCTGGAAGGGATCCTCAGGGCTCACTCAATCCTTATCTTCTTGGAAAAAATAATTTGGCCCAAAGACAGTAGATTTAAGGCATAAACAAGAATTTGGTGAAGCAAAGAAAAGTACACTTGGAGGAAATGAAGCAGGCAACTCCAAAGATTGAGTGCCTTGCCCAAACTTTGGCTCAGGGCCCTTACACAGTTATATTCCCTGTTTTTCATCCTGGTCTCTTTCTCTTGCCCTTCCCCTTGGGTGGGCTGTTGGCTAATCATGGCATGCCCATTTGTTGGTTGAAGTTACGCGCATTCTCTCTTAAGAGCAATAGTCCCTTGTCGGCCTGACGCCCCCAGAGGAAGGTCATACACAGGTCAAGCTCCACCATTTTGTCCCTTACTGTGAAAGTCCGAACATGTCCCCAGGGAAGGCCAAACTCTGTCATTTTAAGTTCGAATTGGAAAGTTGCTGCCCACAAGCTCAAGATATTTTCTTGTTAGGAAATTTTCCCCTCCCTGTCACCAGCCACCTTACAATCACCTGATAGTCACCTGTTTCCTGACATTCTTTGGGGCCCCATCCTGCCCTGCTCATGTCTGCCTGTCTACCTGCTCTAACAGAAGCATTATGGTGAGTGAGCTTACTTTCTTGGCGGTGACCTTGGTGATGACATTACTGCTGAGTGCAAAGGTGAAAACAGAGAGAGCATGTTTTGATCCATAAAATTATGAATGTTTGCTCGAAAATTTTATGGCTATCTCCTGACAAGTTATCTTCCCTCTTTTATGTGGAAATAAGAATTCTCAGTTTTAGCCAACAACCCCTGAAATTTATTTATGAATATACCAAAGAATATCTAAAGGAAATGTGAATAAGGACCTATAAGTGCAATGTTTTCATGAAAATATATCTCTATTTATAAGCAAAGAATTGTAAATTTTTTTATTTAATACTTTAGAGAGAAGTTTTAAATTTGCTGGGTGTTTCTTACCAACAAATAAATTGTCTTGTGACACTAAAGTAGAACAAGATAATAAACATCCTTATTTGCCCATATTTTAAAACAAATAATACTTTAATACTAATGTTGCCTTACTGAAGATGAGCGTGGTGCTTGTGAAAATGAGGAGTTAATGATGAACTTTAGACAGAAACCTCAAAGCATTTTATTTGTTTTATGTCTTTCATTTCATTACTCACCTGATTATATATAATTTTATTTGAAAAGTAGATGTACTGTGTTTCTGAATTATTTATAATTCCTATGCGGAAAACTTCCTTTCCCCCATCATATCTAGTAGTTGATTTTGGTTAATAATAAAAATAAGTAATCTAGAAGTAAATGCATGAAGTTGAATTCAGGATGCTTGAGACAGTGTAAAACAAATAAATGTATAAAAGGAAAGTAAAAAAAAAGAAACAGAGATGACTAAATTTGAACAGTAGTACAATTTGAACACTATAGAAAAGGGTCATATAGACCTTTTAAAAATAAAAGTTTTAGGGAAATCATAGGTTTCCAAATTCTAATTAAAGCAATGATGCTGTAAGTCAAGTCAATCTTGAAAAATCCTTAGTGGCTGAGAAAGCCAGCACTGTTGATAAACTTCTTAGGAGGCATTTATTTCCTCCAAGATGTGAAAATAGGCAGTTTGGAGCAAATGCTTTGCATGGCAAGGAATGTCACACACTGACTTTTGCTTCCTTCAAGGTCATCTAACCTGACATCTGTCAGAGTGAACATAATAATTTTAAATTTTCTCGTTTGTGCTTTATGGCTTTCACATTGACAGTCTATGGACAACAATAAGTCTGGGGTGGGAAAGTCAAGGAAAACAATGGTTAGCAAGCATCTTTTAGTCAATGCAGACGAGTGTCAAAGAAGAGATTTAGAGAGGCAAAATGTGTGCTAAAAGTAGCAAAAACAGCTGGTAAACTTTTAGGTAGTCTTACAAAATGACCTATGACAACAATGATGATTCATGTACCAAAATTAATATTTATATGAATAAGTGTAAGTAGTCATAGAATACCATGTTTATTTTTATGAATTTGAAATCTATTAAGTTTATCTAAATTATATCTCATGTATATTTACTTATTTGAAACTTCCAAAATTATTATTAATAATTTTATAAGATTTAATAAAAAGTTTTATATAATAGGGGTAAATGCAGTTTGGTATTCACTTACTTACATTTATTTTCTACAAACTATATTTGAATTTGCAGAAGCACTACATTGATTTATTAAATAATTTCAGTACTCTCCATTTCTGGACAGTGTTCTAAAGTTAATTTATGTAAAGACAGATGCATTAGAAATAAATTTACTAAATTGGGCAAAGTCTAAAAATAGCAAATATATTGTGTCTTCTTTCAAAACTGTCAGTTTTATCAAGCAGACATGTCACAGTAAAAAAAAAAATCTATTTAAAAATGGACATTCATGACTGGCAAGACACGGAAAACATAAAGTTATACCAAGACCGAAAATATCAATAAAGTTATTTGAGAATATCAGTTTTTATCTAGCTGAGCTATTCATGCAAAGAAAATTACAATTTCCTGAGTAGGTCGTGCTTCAGAAACAACTTTGTGCCCCTAGAATCTGTACCAAATGAGATAATGCAGAGCAGAACATTTTCTCTTTAGCACAATTACCCATCACTAATTATGTTATGTAACTAGATCTTTTGATAAATTAAAAGCTGATTAAGTCATCCCAAACTACGCAATTATACAACAGAAAGTAATAAAGAAACCTTACATTTTCTCTTTGCCATTTAAGAGTAAAAATACAAAGGAAAATAGACTATAAAAATGAATTTTAACCAAGTAATTATAAAACAACAGTACCTTTAGAATTTGAAGACCCTGTCTTGGACATGGGGCACCATCTCCTGATCCTCCACATTGGTTCTGAAATCAGGAAATAATGAAAAAGTAAAGTACTACTTTTCTTATAGGCAAATCAGGAGACTTTCCTGGAAGAGAGTCAGAGGAAAAGAGGTCTTCCCTGGACACCAAATAAGAAATAAGTTTTCTTTCTCAGAGAAAGGCTGCAGTGCAAACCCAAGTTCTGTGGTTGGGAGCATAGCACTGTAACTGGCGGCAGATAGAGGCATTGAAGACGAAGGCAAAAGTGTTCTCACTTTATATTTGTGATAAATTTCAAATATTTACCATTTATAAATGGCTTTAAAAGTCAGGAAATATAGTAATTAGTAGATAGGTGATGTTACAAAACTATTATTTTATTCCTCTAAAGATACTGCCAGACTGTTTGTTTTTGGTAATATAAAATTACATAGGACCAAGAGGTTTAACTCTTGAAAGAAAAATAGGACTTAAATCAACAAATGTGCTTTTAAATAAACAATTGTACTTGAAATAACTTTGGAAACATTACTACGGACTAAAGATTGAAAGGGAAGTAGCATCTGAGAACTAATTCAAACCTAACATTAGAACAGCCCTGAGCAAAAGAATCATATGGCCCATTGGACTTATCATGGCCCAGGGACATGGGACAGAATGCTCTTGCTCAGAAAGGACCCAAGGTCTGTCATCCATTCATGTAGTGGAGCTTAAACTGAGTATACCATAGGAATTCAGACCCAAGAGAGCCATGCTGAGTGAACAGAGGAAACAGAGAAAAGTGTGATCACCAACCAAATATATGAGAGAACTGTGTCTTCACCCCAGACACTCTTGCAATAATAAATCAGTGAATGAATAAGTGAATGAATGAATGTCTTCTACTCTCACATGGGCTTATGGGTTCAACTTAGACCATAGTGTGGGCCAGAAACATGCTAATCTCAGAAAATAAAGCCGTACACGATTGATGGTGCTCAGTACTAGCAGTTAAAAGAAAGCATTTTGCTGAGCAGGGTGGCTCACAACTGTAATTGCAGCACTTTTGAATGCTGAGGCAGGTGGATCACTTGAGCTCAGGAGATCGAGACCAGGCTGGGCAATGTGGTGAGGCCTGTCTCTACAAAAAATACAAAAATTATCTAGGTGTGGTGGCACACACATGTAGTCCCAGCTACTTGGGAGGCTGAGGCAGGAGGATTGCTTAAGCCCCAGAGGTAGAGGCTGCAGTGAGCTGAGATTGTGCCACTGCATTCCAGCCTATGAAACAGAACTGTCATAAATAAATACATTAAATTAAAGGAAGAATTTGTGGTTTTTGTAGGTAGCCTTATCCTTGGGATATGCTCAGGTATACAGCCCCACCAAATGTAAGATCACAAATCAAACTCAGAGAACACTGACGAACATGTTATCATAGTTAGAATAAATAGAAATAAACAGCACAATAGCAGACATTAATATTATGAAGATCAGACTCTACATGGAGAATGGTACTGTATTTTCCTCAATTCTTAAAGTACTAAAGAGACATTTTCCTGAAAATAACATTGGTCAGAATTTGAAAGCATCTTGTTCTTTATACAAATATTATATTTAGCTTTATCTTAACATTTTAATAATTGAAATAAAAAATACATTAAGAGAAGATTAGCTAAAAAGGAGACGAAGATGGACAATAAAAATAAATATTTGTTTATTCTGACAAGTTTTTAGAGAAGTTTTTAGGGTTTTGTGTACACAATCATGTCATGTATAAACAGATAATTTTACTTTTTTTCCAATTTAGATGTCTTTTATTTCTTTTCTTTTTTTTTTTTTTCACCAAATTGCTTCTCATAGGACTTTTTATACCACGTGTTAGTCCATTCTCATGCTGCTATGAAGAACTACCTTAGACTGGGTAATTTGTAAAGTAAAGAGTTTTAATTGACTCAAAGTTCTGCAGGGCTGGGGAGGCCTCAGGAAACTTACACCCATGATAGAAGGGGAAGCAAACACATCCTTCTTCACATGGCAGCAGGAGAGGAGAAAAATGAGAACTGAGCGAAGGAGGAAACCCTTATAAATCAATCATATCTTGTAAGAACTAGCTATCATGAGAATAGCATGGGGGAACCACCTCCATGATTCAATTACCTCCACCTGGGTCCCTCCCATGACACATGGAGATTATGGGAGCTAAAATTCAAGATGAGATCTGGGTTGGGACACAGCCAAACCACGTAATACTATATTGAATAGAAGTGGTAAAGGTGGACAGCCTTGTCTTGTTCTGATTTTAGAGGAAAAGCTTTTAGCTTTTCACCATTAAGTATGGTTAGTGATATTAGCTGTGAGCTTGTCACATACATAAAGTTTATTTTGTCTGGTATAAGCATGGCCATCTTTGCTCTCTTTTGTTTTCCATCTGTATCTTTTTGATCCCTTTATTGTCAACCTTTATTATGTGTTCTTAAGGCCAAAGTAAATATTCTGTAGGCAACATATAACTGAATCATATTGTTTTTTTAATTCATTCAGCCATGCATTCATTGTCATATATATGAAATTATATAAATTTATATAATTATATGTATAGAAATAAATTATACAGACATTTTATTTTAATTAATAAATATTATATATAATATTTATGAAGTACAATGTGATGTTTTAATAGAAGTTTGCATTATGAAATGATTAAATCAAACTAACCAGTTCATTACCTTGCATATTATTTTTTATAATGAAAACATTTACAATATCTATTAGCAATAATACTTTATAATATACATCACATTTTTTATAGCCACTGTTCTGTGCAATTATTTCCTTTGTTAGACGATATTTGGCCCTTTGATTAACATATCCCCTGTTCCCATCTAATCCTCAACCCAGACTGTTAACCACTATTCTATTCTCTATTCTTATGTGTTCAATGTTTTTTAGATTTTACATATAGTGAAATCATGCTCAGAAAACCAATATGTAACAACCATATGATCCAGCAATATCAGTTTTGGGTATATAGCAAAAGGAAATAAAATCACTCTGCCACAAAGTATTCATACTTGTATATTTATTGCAGCATTATTCACAATAACTAAGATATAAAAGCAACCTGTTTTTATCATATAAACAGATAAGAATATGTGATATATATAAACAATGAAATATTGTTTAGCCTTAAGAAAAAATAAAATTCCATCATTTGCAACACCATCGATAAATCTATAAGATATTGTTTTAAGTGAAATAAGCCAGGCACAGAAAGACAAGTACTAATTGTCTTTTGATAGAACAATTTAATCTAATTGAATTTAAGGTAATTATTGAAGGCAGGGACTTACTATTGCCATTTAAAAATTGTTTTTTGACTGTTTTATAGATTGTTTGTTTCATCCTTTCTCTTTTTCTGTCTTTTTTGTGACAATGTTTGTAGTGGTATGCATACCTGCTACAGGATTTTTCTTTGTGGTTATTATGTGGCTTACATAAAACATCTTATCATTATAACAGTTTATTTTAAACTGGTAACAATTTAACTTTGGCTGCGTGCATTTTAACCTCTTTCCCCCCTCATATGTTATTGACATCACAATGTGCAACTTTTAAATATTATGTTCACATCAACAAGTTATTTTAGCTGTAGTAATTATAATTTGACTTCTAACATTTATTACAATTAAATGTGATTTACTCATCATCCTTATAGTATTATCATATTATGTATTTCATCATATTATTATCAAACAGCTGATTTTATACACTTCAATATGTTTCCATGTTGACAGCATCCTTTCCTTTCCACTTGAAGAACTCTAACAGTTCTTGTATGGTAGACTGGTGGTGATAAGCTTCCTCAGCTTTTGCTTGCCTGGTCAAGTCTTTATCTTCCCTTTATTTCTGAAGGATAGCATTGCTAAGTATAGTATTTCTGGTTGACAAACTGCATGTTTGTTTGAATATTAGCACATTGAATATATTGACACACTCTTGGACTTCAAGGCATCGGATGAGAAATCTATATCCTGCTGATGGTTCCTTAGTATATGGTAAGTCTCTTTTCTCTTGCTGCTTTCAAAAGTCTCTCTTTGTCATTGACTATTAAGAATTTGATTGTAATGTGTCTCAATGTATATCTCTTCACGTTGAATATATTTGTGGTTCTTTGGGCTCCATGGATCTGGATGTTCATTTCATGCTCCAGATTTGGAAAATTTTTTGTCATTATTTGTTTAAATAACCTTTCTAATCCTCTTTTTTTTGTTACCCTCTGAAGTCCCAAATTATATATGTTGGTTTGCTTTATGGGCTCCTATGAGTCCTATAGGGTTTCTTTAAGTCTTTTTAATTATTCATCTGATGGGTAATTTCAATGATCTGTTTTCAAGCTTGCTTGTTCTTTTCTTTTGCTTGATTGAGTCTACTGTTGAAACTCTCTACTCAGTTCTTCATTTCAGTAATTGTGCTCTTCAGCTCCACAATTTCTGTTTATCTCTTTTTATGATTTCTTTCTCTTTGTTGAACTTCAAATTTTGTTCACGTATTGTCTTCTTGATTATATTGAGTTGTCTACCTGTGTTCTATTGTTACTCACTGAAATTCTTTAGAAAGACTATTTCATCAGGTAGTTTGTGGATCTTCATTTCTTCAAGGTCAGTTATTGGTACTTTATTTTCTTCCTTTGGTGGTATTAAATTTTTCTGATTGTTCATCATCCTGCTGACCTTGATTTGGTGTCTGCCTATTTGAAAAATTAGATATCTCTCCCTATGTTTACAGACTGCCTTTGATAGAAAAAGTTTATCACCAGTTAGACTCTATATGTATTCAGAATTAGTTTTGGCAGAGGGGTTCCAAAGAAAGGGTGGCCTGGAACTTGGAGTAGTGGGTGAGTGGGCCTAGAGCCAGAGTTCACAAGGACCAGTCTGCTGTATAGGTATGCAGGGGCAGGGGTGGGCCCACAGTTTGTGTTCATGGGGCAGGCCTGGAACCTAGGTCCCATGGGATATGCCTGTTTCCTTGTACCATGTGGGGCAGACTGGAGTCCTTGGTCCAGGGGGCCAGGGTGGGAGGGAGCCTGAAGCCTGGGACCATGGGGACTGGCTAGGTGCTAGTGTGAGCTTTTAACCTGGAGCTGCAGAAACCAGCCTGGAGCCTGGATCTTCAGGTGCCAGCTTAATGCTTGGGAACATAAAGACTTACTTGGGTCCTGGAGCCACAGTGATCACCTAGCATCAGAGTTTCCTGCAGCAGACCTTGTGCTGGGGTCTGTGGCAAAGACACACACCCACACTAATACATATGCACAACATACACTCACAGTATATGTACATGCACACACACACACATATATATATATGAATGACATAATTGTGTGTGCATGTGTGTGCTTATAGGTTATATCTATATACTTGAGAGTCCTGTCCAGTATTGCAAATGGAATTACTATACAGATAATTTCGATTGGTTTCTCTAAGGTAAAAAAATGTTGCTGATTTTTATTTTTATTTTTCAACTTCATGTGCTAAGTATTCAGTTATATTCCTCAGGTCACAGTACCTTGTTATTTACCAGTGCCAAACACCATTCTTATGTCATTCATTTATTTCCTTTGTCTGCATTCTCTACTGAAATTTCTCTCTCTCACACATCATAAACTATTATAGTCATAGAAATTCATTTGCAGTTTATTTTTATCCTACTAGTAACAGTGAATTTGCTCCTTAGAATCATCAGTGATTCTGCCAGGGACACGCTGGTAGTGTTCTCATGGACCTCTGTGAAAAGTTTTTTGGGATGTAGAAGTAAGAAGAAAATTATCTGAAAAGTGCAGCAGAAGAGTCCTCAGTATGTTCTCAGAGGTCATATGTGAGATTTTGCTATGCCTAAATCCTATTCTACAGTTGGCATTATCTAGACTTTTGTTTCTTACAAGTTCGGTAGTTATAGTATACCATTTGTGTTATTTTATTTTTGCTTTTATTTTAGAAAATGATTTTGAATATTGTTATTATATTTTTAACTTTGGGGATTTTAACTTCTATCAGTTGTTTTTCCTTTTTTTTTCTTTTCTTTTTTTTTTTTTGCACTCCTGTCCTTGTTCATTTGTTGATCATTTTCTGTGTATTACTTTGCATATGTTTTAATCATGTGTCAGTTTTAGATAATGAAACTATGTATCACCGCATCTCTGTTATTGTATAATTTATTTTCACATATAGTAGGTACACGTTAAGTTTTATTAATAGGATAATAAATGAATAAATTATACCATATACTACTCAATATTTGTGCTGAACTAAACTTAAACAATGGACTGGTTATTTTGGCTATTTTCCATTTGACTCAAATTTTAATACATATTCAACTATCATATGTCTATTCATAGGTCTGAGTTTAATCATAATTGGATCATTCTCTCACTTAGGTATGTAAAATTGAGAATTATCTAACATATTTCAAAAATCTACTTAAAGAATGTCTTCTGGTTTTCACAAATAATGACCAATTTGTCAAAGAAATTTTTAAAACATGTCATAATATTCCTGTCGAGGCTTGTAACACTGGGTAACTTTCTATCCTCAAGATTTTTTCATTTGTAAAATGAAGATATTGCTAACCCCAAAGGGTTTCTGAGATGTTTGCATTACAAAATAATGTATGAATGACCCATTACTATGCCTGATGCAAAATAACTATTTAAAAATGCTGCATCCATTTTCAACGTACGTAATAGACAAATACTTCATTTCTTAGCTTAGTTTGTGATATCTAAATTTAATAATCAAATAAAGGCAGTGGTTTCTTTAACTTTTCAATTCTCTAAGTGGGAGTTAAACAGTGTTAATAGATTTTTCTAGCAATAAAAAAGGTCTGTACCAAAGTCATTGGAGTTTCCTTATTCAATTATTTAAGTTGTACTTGGTTTCTTGGAAATCGTACATTTAGGATCCTGGGCAAAGTTCTTCTCTCACTTGATTGCTCTTACTTTATGATAACATAAGTCCCAGTGACAGGGCAAAATTTATTGCAAGTAAAGTGCAGAGATTTAATCAGCATATTCTCCAAGGGAGCTATGTACTCAAAATCCTTCATCAGGCTCATACCCTATAATGCACACATAAAGTACATGTAGCCAACATTTCCAATTACTGGTGACTGAGAGTATATGCGAAAAATACTTATTCCCATTAGCTGAATGTTGTACTTGGTATTATTTTAGTGATTAAGCACCCGTTGCTGTGGAGCCCAGTTCCAGAAAATGATTACAAATTATATTTAGGTTTAGATCATGGCTTTAATTTTACTAACTCTGTGACTAGGGCAAATTATTTTGCCACTCTAATAACTTCTAGAGTTTTGTGAATTAAGTAATGATGCAAATTTCTTTGCTCAGAGTATCAAATACTTGGCTTATACATCCTTAGCTCTGGACTTACATAGAATATCTTCATAGTGCCTACTAAGTGCTAGCATCTTTATAAACTCATGAGGACCATATAAAGAAGACAATATTTTAAAAAGTATTATAGACCTCTGAAAACTGAAACCAGAAATTAAGTAATAATTCTAAGATTATCTGACTAGTTACTGGACACACATTATTTCCTTGGGTTAATATTCAGCCTCACCCTGCCTTGTAGTGCCAGCCACTGAGCAGCCCCTCAGAGACGGCTATCTTTTGCTGATGCCTACAGAAATAATAGTTCTAACTGTATGCACCCAAATTCCGTTGTGTGTGTTCCGACTGACTTAGGACTTCCCAGAGAGACCTGTAGTATCTTCATCATCTTATACCACCATGTGTCCTCAAGCAGAACCCATCTAGGATAATTAAAGTCTCCTTCCATGCCACGTAGGGTTGCATGAAGACACGTGGGGCCGTGTAGGGCCCAACAGAGCTGAGATAAGCATTGTCCTAATCTTTTCCCAGACTCACTTCTAAGAGCCATTTTTGGCCTTGCTGGCAGCCTCGTATCTTCTGTTATCTCTGCATCAGGAGTGGGCACCAGCCTTTTGGTGCAAATATACTCGTATACTTCAGGAAATTATGCCCAACTCATCCAAAAGCTCTCAGGCTTGCTAATAAAAAAGCAGCACTAGATTGGGATGTGACTATCGATACGCAGCTCAGAAAGCTGCCTGTGAAGATTCCCATCACATCCTGAATGTACATCTAATCTCTACTAAGAAGTCTCTTTGCCTCAGAGTTTGTAGGGCAGGTGCAAGCTGCGCCATTTACAAAAAATAGGGCATAACTCAAAGGATTGTGTTACTTTCACTCTCCTTCCCATTAACCTCTTCTCATACTTGGGGGAAGGGATAGGAATGATGGCCAGTTCTGCTTCCTCTTAGTGTTCCTTTAGGGAGTTGTTGCCCAGCTTGTAGTTTCTGTAGAAAATGAGTGTTTTAAGTTCTTGTTTTTAATATGAGGTCTTAGTAAAACACCAGAGGAAAAAAAAAAACATTAAAAAATTCACCTAAAATTCTGTTCCATGTTTGTATATACACATATATGTAAACATATAAATATACAACATCTATATGTTTAAATTCTTCTCTCCAGCTCCTAATCTATGACCCAGCATATTTTAGCTAACTCATTAACTAAATTGGTAGATGTAAACCAACATACTTTTGTGTCTACTACGTGTCTAACTGTTTTATACTTGTCATCTCATTTAATCCTTATAGTAACCCCGAGAGATAGAAGTTACCACCCCAAAGAATGCGTATGAAGTAAAGAAAATGAGTTTTTCTTTTGCAGATTGCCTTTTATTTACCACACTTCTCAACCCAATAAAGCTACAGAGAGTAAAACTGTGGCTCAAGGCGATTAAATAAGTTGCTCAAGTCAACACTGCCTGAATTGTAATTGAAACAGATTAAGAAATAGGAAAATGACTGTGAGAAATATCACTTATGACTGGAAAACCAGCTTATGAATGAAAATCCTCCTTATTTGCTCTCTTTATTTATCACGTATTTACAGGTAGCCAGTAATGAACACAGCAGAAGTTGGCTGCAGCTGTCAATCGCACAGCACTCCTTCAGATTCAGGCACATGTCTGCGTGTTCTGAATAACCTACCTTAGTGAGCACTGGTGGCCCATCAAAACTCCACCCACCAGCTGCCAAAGGAATTCATAATACGCAAATGACTGTTTGTGGCATCAAGTTCATCAAAGCGATTCCAGAACTCCAAGCATCATAGGGGAATGGTGGAACACATGCTTCCTCCTTAAAAGAGAAGTCCTTCCTTTTAAGAGCAGATGGGTGCTGGTTGCCTCAGTTGAGATAACTGCAGTAATTCTTTCACTTTTATATTTTTGGGCCCTTAACACTATTCGTCTATGCTGAGATGTGTTCGGCACCCATTGCTCTGGCATCTAGAGGATAGTTTAACATCAGAAAAGTAACAAAATGTGAGGAAATGATTATGACACTGTTATAGCTGAGGCTGATCTCAACACTGAATAAAACAGCTTCTAACCTCGGTGTGCTCCCTAATTGCCCCTCATTACTTTTGAAGACTTAAAATGCATTTATGTTAATCAATAATGGAAGATAGTTACATATGTTTAATTCTTCTTTGTTGGTTGACGTGTGTGTGTGTGTGTGTGTGTGTGTGTGTGTGTGTATGTGTGTGTGTGCAGTCATGCACTGCACAATCCTGTATAATTATGTTTTGGTCAACTACAGGCTGTATGTATCATAGTCGTGGTATAATAATATATTATTTTCCTGTACCTTTTCTGTGCTTAGATATGTTTAGAAACACCAACATTTACAGTTGTGTTATAATTGACTACAGTCTGCTGCCTAGGTTTGCAGCCTAGAAGCAACTGGCTACACTATATATCCTGAATGTGTAGTAATCTGTTCCATCTAGCTTTGGTAAGTACACTCTATGTGGCTCATACAATGATGACTTCGCTTCATGGTGCATTTCTCAGAATATATCCTAGTGGTTAAGTGTCACATGACTGTAAACATTGCCAAGATCTTTTTAAATAGAGAAAGAAAAGGGAGAAAGAAGAGTATTGGCTAGGCTCTTGATAGGAAACATGTTATCCTCTATTATAATTGTAGTGAGAACTTAATGGAGAAGCTATTTTCAGAGGCAGGCAGAATGAGGGAAGTGATTTTGGATCGTTGTAGCCCCCATGGACCGCAGGACTGGGAAGATATCTGTAGAATACCTCTGTGTTGGAAGCACCAACTGAACAGTTGTCCTGGGAGCCAGGTCATCTGGAACCCTGGAAGAGAAGTACTCAGAATGAAGGCAATATCCTAGGGCAGGGAGCAGTAATGAGTTCTCCAAACTCTCCTTTCACCAACCCTCAGGCCTCCTGCCATTACTTCTCACTGACCAAAGCAAGCTGAAGGAGGCAAAGAGGCCAAGCGAGGCAGTGACTTGGACCAGCCCCGGCAGAGACACAGTGCAGGGTAGAAAAGGCCAGAGAAAACTAGGCATGGAGAAACAGGAGTCAGATGAAGTACCGTGTGCCTGGTGCTTTACACAATTGGCCGATATGCACCTTATTTGCCCAAATCAGATGGCAATATTGATACCTGCTTCACAGGATGGCTAGCAGGTTTTAAACGGGCAAGTCATTTTTCTCTGAAGTTGTAGAGCAAGTAATTAAAAGTGAGATTTGAAACCAAAATATATGTGAAATCCCATTTCACTTCCATTTTAAATAAAATGCCAATAATAGTTATTCTATGTTTGCCTCATCATGGAATATTTGGTATGTGGGGGAGAAGATTGAGAATGTGTTGTCTGATTTTCATCAAGTTAACTAAGAGTTAAAATAAAATATTGGTACTCTTCAGAAACACGATGTAATTAAAGTCTTTGTAATACACCATTCTTAGTATGGAAACTACAATCCAAGATTACACAAAATAAGAAAAAAGGACAATTTAAGCCATATTTGGACAAACCCCAAGGAAGGTTCAGACACTGGAACAAGCAGAAAAGTGATTCTAAAGTAATTATTAACATAGTCATAAATGTAAAGAAAAATATGCTCCTAATGAATGAAAAAAATAGAAACTTTCAGAGTTAAAAAGAAACTATAGAAACACCAAAGTGAAAATTCTAGAATAAAAATTAATTGCAATTAAACAATAAAGTATGCACTTAATAGCAAAATGGACATGGCAGAAGAGTTGATACATTTGACAATAGCTTAATGAAAATATATAACTTGAAAAATACAGAGAAAAAATAATGTTAAGATATGAATAGAACTTCAAGGAAATCTGCGAGATCTAAAGGGCTGACATAACAATTGGCACCACTGAAGGGGAGGAAAATGAAAAGGGGACCTAAAAGTATTGAATCTGTGGTCCCACCTACTTGGAGGCTGAGGTGGAAGGATCCCTTGAGCCCAGGAGGCAGAGGTTACAGTGAGCCAAGATCGTGCCACTGCACCCCAGTCTGAGCAGGAGCAAAACCGTGTCTCAAAAAAGAGATAGTATTGAAGAAATGATAATTAGATATTACAAAAATTTGAAGATAATATAAATTTTCAGGTTCAAGAAGATAAGTTATAAGCAGGATGAATAGAAAGAAAATGTGACTGAAGCAATGTCATGGTTAAACTGCTGAAAACTAAATATAACAAGAAAATTGTGAATGCCACAGAGACAAGTAACATGTTCCACAGAGGTGGGGCAATATCAGTGACTGCTGGTTTTTCATCAGAAACAACAGAACCATAACTTTAAAGTCCTAAAAGAAATACAAAATGTGAGCTTCCCACACAGAATTCTATTTCCATAGAAAACATTATTCAAGGATGAAGGCAAAATGAAGCCTTTTCAGTCAATAAAAAACAAGATAAATGACTTGTGAGCAGCCGTTCAATGTAAGAAACACTAGATGTTGCCCTTCTGGCTGAAGGGAAAGAATGTAAGTTGGACTGTGATCTTTAGGCTGAATTGAAGAGTCCTGAAAATAGTGACTATGAAAACAACTATATAAGAAAAATTTCTCTTAATATACAAATAATTAAACATTCTAACACTAAATCATGGGATAATGGTACATGTAGATTTATTTTATATATGTATATATATGTGTGTGTATGTGTATGTGTGTATATATATGTGTGTATGTGTATGTGTGTATATATATGTGTGTGTATATATATATGTGTGTGTGTGTGTATATATATATATATATATATATGATTCTAGTTTAAAGGACAGAGCCAGGAGTAGGAAACATATACTTCTGAGATCTTTCTACTTTATGTGTGGGAAAAATTATATTTTGTTTATGGAAAAATATTAACTGTAAGTTCTGTGAAAAGTAAGAATGTATATTGACCCCTAGCATGACTACAAAAAAAAATACAAGAAATTATAGTTAAAAAGATAATACATAAAACAAAATGGAAATTTTAAAAAGCATTCAAATAATACAAAAGAAATCAGGAAAGAAAAATGAAGAGAGAAGGAGCAATGATTGTGTTTATGTATTTCAGCCTGTGACCTGAGCTCCTGCACTGCCCCACGGGATTGGCCCATGCCCTTACCCTCAACTTCATGGAAGACACCTGCAGGCTGTCTATAAGGACTGCTTGGTTTCAAGGTTACAGCTGGAAACTGATGGCAAACTCAGTAGGGTAACGGAAAAGATCCTAAGGGACTTTATAGAGATGTGGGTAGGAAGGAGATGAAGTATCCAGTGATTCCGGATAGCAGAATGTGACTCTGAGGCCTGCAGGTCGAAAAGGGAACTTCTACCAGAACAGGTGAGAGTAGTATTTCTAGGGAAGAAGTTGTCCAACAGGAAAAATAATACAGCAACTATTGAACACCTTGATCTCTTTATTCTGCACTAAAGTCCACTGCTTCTTTCCCATGGGTCAAATAGTAGCCAAAGGGAGATGAAAATTGTGATGGTGCCCTCTGTAAGGGTAAGTTTTCCAGGGAACAGAGAAGGGCAGAGAAAGTATAGAGTAGACTTGGAGGAGAAAAGGGAACTTTCCTCTGTGCTCAGGGCTAACTTCTATGATCTTATTTAGATTCATAGTGCAAGGGCTATGGAGAAGGAATCTGATAAACTTATCTCCTATTGTTTGATGTATAGAAGTAATTAGTTTTTCTAACCCTAGGAGACCCAGAATTTCTGGGCTCTTAAATACTTTACATTGAAAAGAGAGATGGAATGGAATACAGGTCTATTAAAGATTTTTCCCAGGCTGAAGTTTGCAATCTTGCTAATATTTGCCTATGTTTAATTTTATTTCAGTTCCTGGCTGAACACTTCGAAGCGTATCCCATATTCATCATGTTCTACAGTTTTCTAATATCTTTCCTAAAGGCAAAAGCTTGGAAGCCAAGGGGCTGCTTCGGCATTTATTGTAGCTAGCAGTTTTACCAAACGTTTCAGCATGGCTTGATTTTCATTCTCAACATTGCCATTCAGATTCCTACTCCTTCCCTTTCCAATTACTTCACCAATTACCCCACCAAGCACTGAACCAGCTCTAGTAATAACGACTTTACACTAAGGGCTATGAAGATGCAATTTATTATTATAGGATATATGAGGATTGAGTGAGCTCTATTTTGTTAGAAACAAGTGCATAAGTGAAACTGGATATATACATAAATCTATGATTTTTAAAATACAATGTAGGGTAAATATGTACACCTTACATAAAAAATTGCAGTCCTGCTAAATAAAGAGGAAATAAACTCATGGTTTCTGAATATCAATGTGAAAGGTGTTTTTGCCTGTGCATACAGTTCTACTCCACTGGAACATTCATGAGGATCAATGTAACATTCATGAGGATCAATGTGATGAGGATATTTACATATAGGAGTGGCATAAGCAGAATAGAGAAAATCCAGGGATGCTACTATGAGTTGATAAGATTTCAGTACACTTTTGAGGCTAATTTCTTTAATTTTGAAATCACAAGCTTATGTGCTCATAGAAATCCCATGCAAACCTAAAGGAATCTGAGATATACACTGACCACTACAAGGTTGTAGATACATCTATTTCTAAACAAATATTAATGTCTTCTTATAGCAGACTCCTAAAAATTAGCATAATAATTAATAACATTTGATATATTTTATCCTAAATATGTGTTACTTTTCCAAGGTATACATTTTAAAATCTGGTTATACTTTCTGTAAGTTCAGGTACATTAGATATTTTTTGATAACAGTAAGCTCATTGAAAACAGAGTCTAAGAGCTTCAGGCTGCTTTATTTTACCATCTATAAGTTGAATCAAATTGGATGGTTACTAGAGACAAACAGTTATTTGATCATGCAAAACAATTTTACCGTGTATTTTTGGCAGATTCGTATGTGGTCCCTCTGTGTCCCATGCATTGTTCTGGGCACTGAGTTCTGTAAGTGAGCCAGAGATTTCCTCTGTGTATTGGGATCTGGGTTGTTTACTTCCTCATAATAGGTGAACACCCATTCTAAAGCCTGTGGACACCAAAGTTAAATTTACAAATCCCGTTGTTTTAAACATAGCCCAAAGAAGCAGATGTTTACCCACTTAGAACCTGCCTACTTTGTATTCCTTAAAAAACTACACCCAACTTATAGGCATAGATGCGATAAATCCTTTTGCTATAAGGACCTCAAGCCGCTGCTGTGCTTCAGCCCTCTCTAATCAGTAGACTCTTTTCTGTGGTGCTGAGGCACATCATATAGACATCGATCCCCTCTTCAGTCTTTCTCTCCTCCAGGAGCTGCCTTGCTCTCCTTAAGGTTGGTGCCAACTCAGCCACCCACACTGTAGCCTCTGGATAGGGTCCTTCCCAGAGGGACCTCCACTGTACAAATCTGTCAAAACAGCTCTCAAAAAGCTTGTGCACACTACTGCCAACTTGTGGTCATATCTTTTCCCTCACACTCCCTGTGTATCGGTGACGTAAAGATAAAATATTATAGGATTACACGGTCTGGTGAGAGGGTTGGAGTGATGGGAGCTTAAATGTGACTTTTATGAAAAGTCAGAAAGAAGAAGAGGTATATTAATTAAGTAAATGATTTGAATCACTTTACAAAAGAGCTTCTTCCAGTTCATTTTAAGTTGTAAACATGATGAAAGGGTTTGAGCCCATTTTCCACCTAGTATGTGGCACATGAAAACCTGATCACATCAAATCACATTTTTGGTACGTGAATGATTGGGTCAGTAATACTAATCTAATCTTAAAATATAGATTTAGGGATTAGAACGGTAAATATTAGTACTTTAAAAAAAAGTCCTCAAAATTGTTTTTTTAACCAAAAATTTCCTAATTACCCAAAAAGTTTAGTTGAAAAAATTTAGAGAATTTCATGGATTATATTTTGTCTGTAATTTAATTTTATATCAAAAATGCCTCATTAAAAATCTATATTTGAATTTAACTTCTACTAGTTGAAAAACTCAGCATTAAGGTAGTTTAAAAATTTATGTAATATTTCTATTTACAAAGAGTGCATGTTAATTTAATTTTCACATTGCTATAGTCGTTTATAGTAAAAACAAAATTCTGACACATTTTTTCTTTTGGGAGAAATAGCTGTAATTACAAGCAGTTAGATTAGCTAATATCATGTAATTTAATTGCATACATGATATTTTTTAAAAATCATGTATATCTTACAAGCACTTTAGTAATATATTAAAAATATAATACACCTTACCACTATTTAAAATGTTATTATCTTTGTACACTTTTTAAGAATTCTATACCTAATGTAAGCTTTCATAAATGCTAGCTCCAATATTTGTTCATGCAAGAGGGTTAAAGTATACGAACAGCTGTAAACTGAAGAGTCTGATTTTCTTAGATATCATTTGCTTAAAAATACAGATGGATTGTCTTAAGATTTTGGTTCTCAAGGCAACGCATAGGCACATAAATGGCTCTCCACCCTTGATGTCCCTAGGCGAATGGGAAGACATTCTTTTTAATTCAACAAAAGATGTCAGAGAACAGACCACCATACGTTAAGTATTACAGTGTGTTTTACCATGGTTTGTGGTTCTGCCTGTGAATATTGGAGTGACTCACAATCTGGAATTGAACCTAAGAGGTGACACTCTGGTTATATGAGTTGGCTTGTGGTTAGAATGGGGCTTGAGGAAAGCTGAATATGTATATAAGGGGTTGCAAAAAGGAAGATACAAAGAATAGAATGACTCAAGGTAAAGCTGGGATATTAGAATGAATGTGCTGAGTCTGCAGAACATAAAGGGGACTGAGAAACTGCAATACAGAGAGAGCAAGGAAGACATGAGATGCAACTTATTTTAAGATTGCAAACAGCCATAAAAGTTATTTAAAAGAGTAAACCATTGAGCCAATTGAAAACATTATGTAAAAAAGTATTCTGAGGGGGAAAAGAATACTACTAGCAGGATTAAGATGTGGTAAGATCATAGTTGTCAAAGCTTTAATCTACAACCAGTAATTAAGGCATCTCACAGCCTATGTCATCAGTGAGAAGCCAAGCAGTAAGGCGTCCTTTCTCACAGCTGCCGCCTATTTGTGTAAAATTAGAGAACTTTTGAGGTATTATAATTAATTGTTGAAACTGTCTTCTCAGATACAATGAGACCTTCATTAACTGGAACATTGTCTTATTTATCTTTGGATACTTATAATTTCAAGAGATATTTATGTTAATCAATAAACACACATATGTGTTTGATTCTGAGTATGTCCTTTTAACATATTCAGGAAGGTGTACTCTAACCCCAGCTTTTCCAAGTTTGAACAAAATAGGTAAGTTACTCTTAGGCAAGAATACAGTTAAAACTTCACTGAAAGCCATGTACTTCTGTATCTTTCAATACTTAATTGATACCTTAAAATTTTACATAATTTTTTAAAAATGTTTTTACACAAAAATATTACCCAGCTTGATAAAATTGGAAAAAAGGGAAAATATTTATAAATGCCACTATTCCTACTCATATCCCCCAATGCTTTTGAAAATGTAAGTGAGAAGCAGGAAGATCCATTAAATGGACCTCTTTAAATGCATTGCTTAGAGGAAATTTGTGTACAATGAGAAAATCAATACAACTGATTCAGCCTTGAAAACGATTACTGAACATAATTATCAGGAATGTTTCTAAATCCAACAACGACCTAAGAAAAATAACGATAGAAACAACATCAAGTTTGGGCAATGAAAATGATAGTAAAGAATTGAAAGAACAAAAGAAAAACAGCGAAATTGGGAAAGGATAAAACTGCAAAAGAACCCTCTCAACTGACCTTAAAACAAAATTCATGAGATATACAAAGAATAAATTGCTTAAAGGCATTCTGGATCTACATAACTGAAAAACAATTACACAGAACGTGTCACTTTTTGAAAGTTTAGAAGACTTAGGTAGATGCAGCTTTCCATCTCCTCTTTCCAGATCAACTGTGTCTACGCATTATTATTTAGTGGAGGGTTACACTGAATTATTTTCCAGCTTGATACATACTTAAACAGACTGAAACTGGGACAGACATTTCCTCCTTCATTTTTTTTCTTGCTTTATGTTTGCATGCCTTTATTCTCTAATGATTTAATGCTACTCCAAAATACCTAAAATACTACTGTCAAGTATTACAGAAAATATGATTATGTGAAGATGAATCGTGGAATAAACTACAGTTCATTTTGTTCATTTCTATGTCCTTTTGATGGCTTAGAAAACTGGTTGTAGTGATCAAAAAATGAAAAAGCATCAACTTATGCTGGATATAACTCAAGGATTTATGTGTAGTCTAAAGTACAATTACGGCAAGTGCCGTAAAAGAGTCTATACTTAAACAAATAGAAAATGCTTTTGGTAAATACAAAAGAAGCCAATTAAAAAAAAGAAGTCAATACAAAAAACAGCAACTAGAACCAACACAAAATGTTAATGATGAGCTTAAACCTAAATATACCAATATCTCATTAAAGGGAACTCAGTGTATCAATTAAGTAGTGAAGACTGTATTACTGGTTTAATAATTGTTTTAAAAAACATACAGCCCGGGTGAGGTGGCTCACGCCTGTATTCCCAGCACTTTGGGAGGCCAAGGTGGGTGGATCGCTTGAGGTCAGGAGTTCAACAACAGCCTGGCCAAAGTGGTGAAACTCCCTCTCTACTAAAAATACAATAATTAGTTTGGCATGGTGACGCGCACCTGTAATCCCAGCTACCTGGGTGGCTGAGGCAGGAGAACTGTTTGAACCTGGGAGGCAGAGGTTGCAGTGGGCTGAAATCGTGCTACTGCACTTCAGCCTGGGCAACACAGTGAGACCCCATTACAAAAAAAAAAAAAAAAAAGAAAAACAAAATAATACACTTTATGCTGCTTAGAAGTGACAATTCCTAAATTTGAGATAAAGAACAGTTGAAAGAAAAAGAAAATTCAAAAAAGACTTTCATTGCAAACCCCAATAAAAATAAACCTAATGTAGCTATAATAGTGTTATAAAAATTAGACTGTAAAAAGAAAAATATCAGAAAGAAATAGGGACATTTTATAATAAATGGGAAATACACTAGATAGTATAATGTGTTCTACACTTACGTGTACTTGTGATATAGTAACATATTAAAGGTAAGATGACCAAACATTTAGAAATAGAGAAAGCCATAACGAGAGTGGAAGTTTTAACATCCTTCTTTTAGTAACCATTTGAAAAAATAAAAATTAATAGAGACATAGAAAATTAGAATAAATTGAATAATACACCTAATTTTATTGACTTATACACAGCACTTCACCCCAAAATATTACGATAAAATTTGTTTTGAAATGATCATAAAACATTTTCCAAATTGAATCTATGCTGGACAATAAATCAAGTCTCAGAAAATTTCAAAGGATTGGACCCAAACACAGTGTGCTCTTTGACAACAGTGCAAAATGAAGTAGAAATCAGCAACAAAAATACAACTAGTAAATTATTTAATATTTAGAAATTAAGGAATAGACTCCTACATAATACAGTAGTTAATGAAGGAATTAAAATGAGTGTTTTAAATTAAATGATAGTAGTCTAAACTTACTGGTGGTATGTAGCTAAGGCTATGCTTAAGGAAAATGCATAGCCTTGAAGGAATATTTTAGATAATTAATTAACATTTATCTAAGGATTTAAAAATATACTATCTTAATTCAAATCAGTAGAATGAGATAAATAATAAAAATAAGAGAAAATTATTTACATAGAAAATTGAAAAAGAGAATAATAACACAATCAAATATAATTTCTTGAAAAAATTTAACTTAAAAAGTAGGAATCAAGAAAAAACATAAAAATACAGGAAAAATAGGTTATCATAACTTATCTTATAGATATTTATCTTATAGATATTGTAAAGAAAATAGATTAGAAAGCCAGCTGCGGTGGCTTATGCCTGTAGTCCCAGCACTTTGGAAGGCTGAGGTATGTGAATGAGGAGGTCAAGAGATCGAGATCATCCTGGCCAACAACGTGTCTCTACTAAAAATACAAACATTAGCTGAGCGTGTGGCACGTGCCTGTAGCCCCAGCTGCTCGTGAGGCTGAGGCAGAAGAACTGCTTGAACCCAGGAGGTGGAGGTGGCAGTGAGTGGAGATCACACCACTGTACTCCAGCCTGGTGACAGAGCAAGACTCCATCTCAAAAAAAAAAAAAAAAAAAAAAAAAAAAGTGGGGGAAACGAATATAGATTATAAATTATATTGTTATCAAAAGATTTTCAAATTTAATTGCAGATGTATTTCTAGAACAAACATAAATGAAGAAAGTAGACATAAGAACAACAGCAAAAATAAAAACCTGATCAGTGTAATATCCATTAAACAGGCTGAATGAATTTTCACTCCTTTCTATAGGCCCTATGATTTCATTAGTGAATTCTTTGGAATTCCTGAAGGTTGATACAACATTACTTCTACACAAACTTCTCTAGAACATAGAAAAGGAGGAAACACTTTTCAATATGTATTTTTGGGAGCATCCTAATCCTGCTACCCAAATCTGACAATCATATCACAGAGGTGACAAGGACTTTTCCTCCTGATCATAGGTATAAAAGCCATAAACACAATGTTGGCAAAACATACCAGCTGCATACAAGACAAGAAATCATAGTACCAAGTAGGTTCTGGTCACAGAACAGAACCTACTTGGTACTATTAAGAGTTAGAAGGCAACTGAGAAATAAGAGATATCTATAATATCTATAAGAAATAAAGAGTAAGATATAGTGTATATATAGCACTCTTGTAATACAATATTAATAATAAAAGACAATCAATGTAATAAAAGTATAAAGATTTACCCAAGTATAATGTCAATGACACACATACACAAGTGTGTGTAGGATATCCAAATGATCATTAACATGGTGGCTCACACTTGTAATCCCAGAACTTTGGGAGGCCAAGGTGGGTTGACTGTTAGAGTCCATGAGTTCAAGACCAGCCTGGACAACCTGGCAACACCCCATCTGTATTAGACCATTCTCACATTGCTGCAAAAGAACTACCTGAGACTGGGTAGTTTATGAAGAAAAGATGTTTAATTGACTCACAGTTCTGCATGGCTGGGGAGGCCTCAGGAAACTTATAATCAGAAGGAGAAGGGGAAGCAAGGCACATCTTCACATGACCAAAGCAAGAGGAAAAGAGCAAAGGGGGAAGCTCTACACACTTTTAAACAATCAGATATCATTAGAACTCACTATCATGGGAAAAACATGGGGGAAATCTGCTCACATGATCCAATCACCTACCACCAGACCCCTCCTCCAACAATGAGAATTACAATTCAACATGGGATTTGGTTGGGAACACAGAGCCAAACCATATCACTCTCTCTAAAAAACAATTGGCCAGGCATGGTGGCAGGCACCTACAGTCCCAGCTATGCAGGAGGCATAGGTGGGATGATGGCTTGAGCACAGGAGGTAGATGCTTCAGTGAGCTGCAATCACACCACTCCATTCCAGCCTGGGCAATAAAGTGAGATGCTGTCTCAAAAATGTGAAAAGGCACTTCAAATTATTAGTTATATAGGAAATACAATTCAAATTAAGTTAGATAATACTATAAACTCACCAGAACAGTGAAACTTTAAAAATGATCTTACTAATGATGGGAAGAAACAGAAGCATTTGTAATAGGGAGGTGTAAATCGGTATAGAAAATCTGAGAGTAACGTGTATGTGCTTGCACCAAGAGATGTCTACATAAATGTTCATAGTAATTTTATTCATAATAATTGCAAACTGGAAACACCTCTGTTCATCATTATACCAGAAACAATAAATTGTAGTATATCCATGCAAAAATGTACTAATTCTCAACTTTTTTTCACATCTCAACATCAAATATAATATTGATATAAAAAGCCAGAATTAAAAAAAAAAAAAAGAAAACAACAAAAAAAATTCAAAGTGAATCTACATCATTAAAGCCAACATCATGGTTACACTTTGGGAGGGTGACGTAGTAATGACAGGGAGGAGATGTAATTGGTGCCATACGGTAATGATCTAGTCATAATTTATTTAACAATCTAGGCTTTGGTCCCATGGGTGTGTTTATTTCATAAAAATTCATCAACATGCACACATAATTTATGAACTTTTCTCTATATATTGTACTTCCATAGTAGTACATGTTACACACACACACACACACACACACACACAAAATACACCCCTATATATTTAATTATATGCCGTTAGCGGAAGAACACATGCACTGAGCAGGTAAGGGTCAAAAACTTTTGGTTTGTTCCTTTCTTATATACAATGTAGCAATCTCTTAGGAGACTGTCTGCAAAACATTTTTTTCATTCTGTACAGTAATCATGCAGACACCCTTCTCCTAAATACATCCTTTGTTATTTTAAGGTAAGATTTATGAGTACAAATGGTGCTATATTGTTGATGCAAACATAAGACACTGCAAAAGACCAGGTGCAGTGGTTCATGCCTGTAATCCCAGCACTTTGGGAGGCCAAGGTGGAAGGATCACTTGAGGCTAGGAGTTAAAGATCAGCTTGGAAAACATAGCAAGACCTCATCCCTAAACAAAACAAAACAAAACAAAACAACAACAACAAAAAACCCAACAACAAAACACATAAAACTTTACAATAAATAGATTACATGTAACCATAATTGACATAGTTTATAATTGCACATTAATAACCTGTTTCTTAAATGGGCTACAATTTTGAGTAATATTAGACTATATTTTGAGCAAACATATGTATACAAATATATATATATATATATATATATATTTACTATATAAGAATATACCTGCAATTACCAAATAATATTTCTTTGTTTTCTGGCTTTGTGGGGAAAATACAAGGCAGTTATGTGTTTTTTCCCACTATTTTTTTCTTCCTCCAATCGTTTTAGAACGTTAGGGTGAGTCTCATCCTAAAAGAGCTGGATGTTTGATTGCTTAGCTTTCTTCTGCAATTATTAGATTTCTTAAAAACCAAAAACATACAAAAATTTCTCAAGTCACGGATGTTTTAAAGAAATAAAAGACCGATGAAGCTGATAAATACCTAAGACTGAAAATATGATTTAGAAATACAGGTTATTTAATGATACAGAGACTTAATGGCTGCTGCATCTGTTCCTGATTTCTCTGTAACCATATAGACTCTCACTTTCTCATATGGGTCCTGAAAATAATTTCTAATTTAACTATTAAGAACAATCTGGCGTTGTCAACCTACGTTGTTTTAAATATTCAGGGACCACAGGAAATAAGAAAATAAATCATTTCATTTTTAATACACTTGCATGTATCTAACATAATTGAGCCTTATACACCTTAATGTTGGTAAACTTGCCATGTTGAGTTACATCTCATAATTGATGCCTACCCTGTGTTTATTTTTAAAAGCTTAGCTAATATGTGTAAGATGGTAAAGTGAACAGCAAGTATACTCAAACTATCCTACTAAAGTGGAGCAAAGAAAACAAATATATTCATGCCTGCTCACACATAGCAGACCTGTTACATAGTGTAATTTACCCTTTTATTCTGATAAAGTGTGTATCATTACTCCTGTGCAAAGAGAACACTCGTACCTAGAAATATCACATACATTGCCAAAGATTAGAAATCTAGTAAGCAGTAAAAGAGTTTCAAATCCAATTTTATTTACAAGCCATATTTTCTACTATATCCCATTGCCTTTGAAGTTATTGAGTGATTGACTCATCATGGACTGAATGAATTAACTAAAAGTGAATAAATTAACAAACTAGTATTGAGTAAGAACATAACGGCTGAAAATTTTGACACTTGGTGACATTTTCAGCGATACAGGGAAGGCGACCCCCAAAATTGGGGCTTAACCTGGGAGGATTCTTGGCTTTTCCTGGGAAAGAATTCCAGGACAAGTTGGTAGTGTTCAACAGTAATTTTTATTGAAGTGGCAGTGCACAGAAGCAGGAGAGGTCCTGTTCCTTGTAGAACAGGGCTACCCTACAGGCAGTGTGCCCAGATTAGCAGCTCAGAAGCTGTTCTGTGGTCATATTTATATGCATCTTTAATTATATGCAAAGTAAGGGGCAGCTTATTCAGCAATATCTAGGAAAATAGTGGTGACTTCTGGCTGTCAGGTAATTGCCAAGGAAAAGGACAGTAACTTCTGGGTGTTGCCATGGAATGGTAAACTGACATGGCACACTGTTGGGCATGGTCTATGGAAAGCTACAACCACCCCAGGCCCTGCTTAGCTACTCTTCAATTTGGTCCAGTGTCCAAGCCCCACCTCTGGAATCAAGTCCTACCTCCTATCTCAATATGACATGTTTAAACATGACTGTATTCTTATCATTTTCGTTATGTTGTATGTTGGACATATGCTTTTATATTACAGCCTGCAAGAATTCAAGACAAAGTGAACTGTCTGTCTCTGACATAGCTGAGAACTCTGTTGTCACTAAGGCCAATTACTCAAGAGGAGGGAGAAGTAATTGTCTCAAGTTCAAATGGTAAAAACACATGGATCAACCAAAATAATTGATTCCTGGTCAGTTGTTGTTTCAAGGAAAGATTAAAGGAAGAACGTAATTGCCCCGATTTATTTCTTAACAGTCACAGCAAGGGTTTGCAAGAAATAATTGTCTGTTTCATCAAAATCACATTCACATATCTTTAACACAAAGAAGAACAGAACTATATTGTTGCTCGTTTGTCAGGAAAACACAATTTGACAGTTTCCCTACCATAGAATTATGAGAACAGGAGTATTCATAAACAATAACATGAAGCAATCTATTACTAAGTCTGATAGGTAGGTGGAGTTTGGTCTCTTAAAACACTGAAAAGACAAAAATAAATCAATACTGACAGAGAAATCTAAGAAAATTCCATTTAAGTATGTTTTTGTTGTTTGCAAATGAAGACTATCCAACACTGCAACTTATCAAAAGTTATGTGCAGTTCAGCGTATTTTCACTAATATGTAAAACAATAAAAAATTGCAGCCAGGAAGATTGGGGGTGCTGACTTCTGTATGAATAATTATTTTTCTGTTGTGTTAAGGAGGTAAACATTATTATATGCGATTTTAATATTAACTCTGTACATATGTGTTCATTTCTTACTGTATGTAAAAGTCTCTGTTAATCCTGACTGTTAACTTCAAGATATGTATAAAATAATTCATGTCTTTTATATCAGCATACTATAGAATATGTGTGTGCATGCATTTAGATGCATAAATAAGAGATGATAATGGATATTACATTATTGTGATTTGCAACTCAGGAAAACTGTAAAAACTATAACATAAGATGCATTACAAATTGATTTCAAAACTACCCTCAAGTTAGTATTGACCCACAAATCCATGGTTGCTGAAACAAAATATTTAAAGTGTTAGGTGCTAATTGAGAATTTTGTCTTAATCACATTTTCTAGGTTAGTGTGTGTAGAACAAGATAGATTGTAACTACAAATCTTTAGCTAGTTTATACTGCCTCCACTCCCAAGTCATGAAATATACTGATACAAATTATATGAATTGGGATTTTTTTCTGAGAATCATGCATTAAAAACAACTACAGAATCTTTTCCATGGCTGTAGTGCAAATGTGTTTCTCATTCACAAGCATGTGGTTTAGCTAGACATGGGTGAGCCTGGGTTCCAGTTTGCTTTGTGCATCTGTCATCCTGAGATATGGGCTGGAAGTGATGCCAATATGGGGTCTGCTCTTCTGACTGGGAATGGTAGATGTGCAGTCAGGCCGGGACAACTCATTTTGCTGTTAAAAGGCTCAGCTCAGAACGTGTATGCACTCACTGCCGCCCCCAGCACATTGACCCCAAAATCTCATGGCAGAGACCATTCTCAATAGGGTGAGGAAATGTTCTTCACCCATAGGAAGGCACGACCTAGGAATGGAGGGACTACGAACAAAGTGTAAACAAATCATGCTTATCACATTACACACCAGTTCACATCCATGATTCAGTAGAGACCATTCTGTAAAGACGGCATTAATAATTCCTTAATACATTTTGGCATATCAAAACACAGTGGACATTTCTAGACCTTTAAAACCATACACATCTGTTGGAAATTAATAGTCTGGCCTTTGGGGAGAAGAGAATTCAGAAGTAAAACCTGTGCCCTCACCCTTTCTATGCCTGCTTGACCTTTTTAAGTATATTTATTTACTCTTATCACCTGGAGACGTGGCCTCTAAGAGGAAAAAAGCAGCAACCCTGGCAGAGATAAGGAGTTCACATATTTAATATACTCTAAGCATATATCCTGTCATTTCTAATTGGGAAAACACATTGTCAGGGGCGTTATCGCCACTATTTCTGGAAGAAACACTTCAGATGCAGTTTAAAGAAATTATAGAAGGAAACTGCACTCTTCTCTAGCGGAAAGCAATTAGGAGAGGAGAGAATTCTTTCACTTCCTTCTTAGGAAAAAGATCAGGAGACTAAATAATTGTGCTTCCGTCTAATAAGTTTTCTAGCTCATTGTAGGACATTTACCTATTAAACACATCTCTGAAAGTTTAGAATAGAAGCTAGAAAACAATTTAGACATAATTGACTCCAATTCATTATTTTATTCTACAGGACACTTAATTAAATTTGAATTCCAGATTTTTAAAAATTGTGTATTCCATGCAATATCTCAGATATATTTATACTAACAAAAGTATACATGATTTATCTGAAATTCCAATTTAACTGGTCACCTCTCTTTTATCTGGAAACCCTACCAGTCCGTCCACTGATTCAGGTTTTATAATTTTAGTTTTGGATATTTCTAGATTGCCCTATTATATAAATTAATTACTAAGAACACATATGTAAAATTGTTAAACATATACTTAGGGTAATTTAGGCAATAAATAATTTCAGAATTATACAGAAATTTTGACTCGAAGTCAAGCCTCAAAAACATCTCCTAAGAATGGGTAAACTGTCAAAAAAATCACTAAACTATGCTTGAATTTAATTTTCAAAATTAGTTGATCAAATGGCTTTATATATGCACCATTTTGAGTCAAAACTGGAGGTTAATAATTATGTTTGCATTTCATAACCACACACTTTTTAAATTTTGTATAAGAACCTCAATCTCAGTATTTCCACAGCATTAGTTTTCACCTGCAGTTAAAAATCATCTGGAGTATTTCTGGTTTTATATCCTTGAGGAATTGCCACACTCTTACATAATGGTTGAACTAATTTACACTCCCACCAACAGTGTAAAAGTGTTCCTATTTCTCCACATCCTCTCCAACATCTTTTGTTTATTGACTTTAATAATCACCAGTCTGACTGGTGTGAGATGGTATCTCATTGTGCTTTTGATTTGCATTTCTCTAATGACCACTGATGATGAGCTTTTTTTCATATGTTTGTTGGCCACATAAATGACTTCTTTTGAAAAGTGTCTGTTCTTATGCTTTGGTGACCCAGCAATCCCATTACTGGGTATATAACCAAAGGATTATAAATCATTCCACTATAAAGATACATGCACATGTATGTTTATAGCAGCAGTATTTACAGCAGCAAAGACTTGGAAGCAACCCAAATGTCCATCAATAACAGAATGGATAAAGAAAATGTGGCACATATACACCATGGAATATTATGCAGCCATAAAAAAGAATGAGTTCATGTCCTTTGTGGGGACATGGATGAAGCTGGAAACCATCATTCTCAGCAAACTAACACAGGAACAGAAAACCAAACCTCAGATGTTCTCATTCATAAGTGGAAGTTGAAAAATGAGAACACATAGATACAGGTAGGGGAACATCAAACACAGAAGCTTATCGGGGGTGATGGATAAGGGGTAGGGATAGCATAAGGACACATAACTAATGCATGAGGGCTTAAAACCTTCATGACGGGTTGATGGGTGCAGCAAACCATGATGGCACATGTATACCTATGTAATAAACCTGCATGTTCTGCACATGTATCCCAGAACTTAAAGTGTTAAAAAAAAAAAACTTGGAGTAAAATCAAAGTAACAATCTTCATGCATACATACACACACACACACCTACATATAACATTTTTTTATGAGAATTGGAAAAGTGAATAACAGTTAAATTTATTTTCTGTCAAGCTAAGGGTTAACTAGAAAGCTGATTTTGTTTCAAATGTTGGTTGAATGCATTTATGAAATGAACCGGTATTGATGGAACTAATATATGTTTATTAAATTTTATTTCTAATATATTTATCATTCACTTTCTTTTGACCTCCTCAATCATAAGCAGAATCTCAGAAATTCAGTGGTTCAGCTGTGCTGCTCTCTGTTCCTGGAGACCGCCGGGCACTATCTTTAGAAGTAAAGTATTTCCTACAGGCACCGGCTCATCAAGCAGTGAGCACTTAAGGAAGCTGTTTGTGCAGCTCAAGTGTCTTGCTTCATCACGACTTCGTATTGTAATTAGACTCACAAAAGATAACTTAAAAAAAAATTGAGCTGATGATTTGAATGGAGCATTAAAAATATAGCTATGGAAAAATGGCATAACAGTAGATAAATACATTAGAAAAATAGAAAAAAAAAATTCTTATCTTTGCAGTTCCAGTAGTCAAAACCTACAGAAGTAAATTTTTTTAAATAAATGAAAATAAACAAATGGCATCATTTTGGAGGGAAGCTAATTAATATTTAAAAACTATATCAGTTGTTTTAGATCTTATCTATTTTTATTTAAAACATATTAGCAACAGTTTTTCTTTTTAATTTAAAACTAGTAAACTGAAACATAAGGAAAGGAGGAGGAAGGCAGCAAATTACATTGCCATGTGTGTACCTCTGCAACAATCTTGCATGTTCTTCATATGTACCCCAAAACCTAAAACGCAATAAAAAAAAAGAAAGCACCCAGAAAGACACACACACACGTACACACTTCATTTTAAAATGACAAAACTACAAAGTGGAGGAGTAGATTTTTCATCCAAATCTGTCTGATATGAAAGGCTATGTTTTTTCAACTATACTCCACTATTTTCATCATTCAATTCATAAGAGATTTTAAAACTTAATTTTTTTCAAAAATTCTGTTTTATGATCCTTTATAATCCATAATCCATAAACTGTGAAAACATCAAGTTTTTGTTTTTGCTTTGAGATCAAGTCTCACTCTGTCACCCAGGCTGGAGTGTGGTGGCACAATTTTGGCTCCCTGCAACCTCTGTCCCCCCCAGATTCAAAGGATTCTCCTGCCTCAGCATGCCAAGTAGCTGGACTTACAGGCACATGGCACCATGCCCGACTAAGTTTTGTATTTTTAGTAGAGACAGGGTTTCACCATGTTGGCCAGGCTGGTCTTGAACTCCTGGCCTCAAGTGATCCACCCGCTTCTGCTTCCCAAAGTGCTGGAATTACAGGTGTGAGCCACCGTGCCTGACCTCAAGTTATTAATAAAACAAAATGCTATGTATTTATCAAGCGTTTGCAGTCCTTACCCTAGGACTATATATTTGTGTTGGTTCACACATCCCTACTGTACCAACTCCGCTACTTCAGTTTTTCAAACTTCTAATTACTAATACATGTATAGATGGAGAGACTGATTCATTCCAAGTACTAGGGGATAACCAAAGCATGAGTCCTGCATAGAAAATAAATGAGAGACTGAACTCTAAAATTATTCACTTCTAAGTACAAAATTCTAAAGCTGTTGATTTCTAAACAGTAAGAGATATAAAATACTTTGTGGTCCACAAAACATTATAGGTCTCTTGCGGCAGGCAGGGAGGGCCAGAGATGAGAAGCAGGGGCTATTAAGCAGTTAGCTGAAAGCTTCCCTTTATCTGAACATTTATGATTGAGATAAAAATTTCATCTACAAAGGTAACTTACACTCTATACAGCAAAAGTCCGTGGCTTAACCAGTCAGAAAAAATGATAAAATGCCCTGAAAATCTTCTAAGATCAAAATATTATGGGGTGGGGCTGCTTTAAGCCAAATCTGAAATTATGAATTTAGAGAAAGTCTCAGTTTCAGATTGGTAAAGATGATCCACATCAAATATTTTAATGACATTTTGGAGAAACAGTGATTGAATTATCAAATTATAAAAGGTGTGGTGGTGAACAGGAGAAAGCATGCCTCTGTGAACTTAGAACCTTCGGATGTCTTGTTCATTCTTTTGTGTGTCACATGCACTAAGCCACTTTCTAGTCTTAACTTCCTATTTGAAAATTAGGAGATTAGTTCAAGTGACCATAAAAGTTTTTTGCAATATTCAACTATTTATGTTTAATATGAAGACAGAAAATTGTCAAAAAAGCAAAGTGAGAATGTGCAATGGTTGTGTAAATGTCAGAATTCTAAGAGCTAAAACAGGTAATTTGGAATGCCAATTTATGTTACTGGAAACTTAGAAATTTTAGTGGCAAAAAGAAAAAAAAAAAGAAACAGGACAGAGAAAGTGATTACAGTAATTCCACATATATATAGACTAGCAGACAGAAAGGATGAGTTTAGTAAGGCATTCTGTAGTAATTATTATTTTAATGGTATTAGCATAAGAAATTCATCTGACAGTGAAAGAGTATCACTGGAAAAGACCATCATATACAGTCATACTAAAATCAAGATGAGAAACCACTTAATTGGAAAAGAGCTAGAAAGAGTTTGAGATGCAAGAAACTACAAAAATAAATAAATAAATCCTGCAGTAATTAGCGAAGGCTTGCATGCCCACTCCCACCTGGCGTGGTGAATTTATTGTTCAATCTACTTAAATATTTGAGCAATTTGGGCTAATATTCTATGGAGCTAGTTAAAGCATATGGTCACGGGGCATATTGAGACTTATACATAATTACTAGCCTTCAAAGGAGCCAACTCTAACTGGAGAGATACCACAGGTGCAGAACTAACGTAATAAAAATAAATAATACTAGAGATGTCGTGGGACCTTTTTGCATTGGTGTATTGAACGCATTCTAAGTGCTTTCGCTGCCCCTTGGAGGGAGAGAACATGGCTCGTGTGCAGACAGCAGCAGCAGCCTTGTCAAGTGGACAACATCATCCCTCTGCACAATGCCCTCGTTGGCTCAAAGTGTGTCTCACTCACAGTGACCAGCACCTGTGTCTTTGTTGGAACCTGAACTCACACAGCTAGAACCCACTTTGCTGTATACAAGGAGAGTGGGAGGTGCCTGGGAATTTTTCCTCCCCCAGAGTAACCTCAATGATTGACAGATGCCAAGATACAAATACTCCACTTTCCTTTTGAATGATTCTAATTGTCACCAGATTTCCTTGCCAGGATTCAGTCAAGGTTATCTTCTGTTGACTTCCTGTGAGAGAACACCCATATCTGGCCAGCACTCATTTTCTGACTCACTCCTTCACATTCCTACTGCTTTAATTCCTCCCTAGAAATTCTTCACAATCAATCACTTTCACAGTAATACTGTTTCACGGTTTGCCTCTGGTGACCCAAAGCAACGATACCTTACCAAAGTCCAAGTCCTTCTTTCTCTGAGGGGAGGGTAGAAATACTCTGAGCTGTAAAACCAAACTTCACAGCTTCTTATTAGAGAAGTGGTCCTGGAACACAGTTCCAATGAATGATACATCAGAGGAAACCTACTGGATATTTGAGAAGCAGGTTTACTTCCTAGCACAGTGATTCTCTCTGAAACATCATTCTTTCCTCTACCTGGAGTATATGTGGGAGGCTGGATGCAGGACAGCCCAGAGGTGACCATGAACACCAAGGGAATCCCTGAAGATGGCAGAGCAAAGGAAAAAAGGTGCATGTTCAATGGTCAGCATCACTGGAGACATTGGAGAGCCACAGGCTTAGAGCTAGGCTACCTGCTTCCACAGGTGTCATAAGGTTTTGCAAATAGAGCACCACGTTTAAGCTGTGGACAGCTCTGTTCCCATGCAACTGAGTGCAATCTGTAATTCATACAATGGAAAGGGAAGACAAATAATCTGTACAACAAACCTCAATAACACAAGTTTACCTATTAAGAAACTTGCACCCTTTAACTTAAAATAAAAATTTAAAAAAATGATTTTCAATGTTTTCAGTGGAGTGTGAAAGGCCCACTCCCTTAACTAGGGCAGGGTTGGGACCAGTCATATATCAGAGTCCCCCTGTAGGGTCAGCTGGAAGTTGCCCCTGAGAGTTTGCCTAAGGTTTCAGCCTGGCTTGGCTTTCTCTTCTTCAACAATTTGCATCCCATTAACAAGGGAAACCTTTTCAAGTCCTCTGAAAGCCCTCTCTATCCAGCAGAACCAGAATGCCTGGAACTGAATCCAGCTCTACCCCTTACTAGCTGGTTGAACTTAGCAACCATACTATGTGTTATCAACTGTAAAACAGGCATAAAACCTTCAAAGGTTGGTTTTACACATTAAATGTAAAGTACTTAGAATTGTGCTTGATACGCTTTTCCTTTTTTTTTTTTTTTTTTTTTTTTTTTTCCAGACAATATCTCACTCTGTCTCCCAGGCTGGAGTGCAGGGGCAGGTGGCAGGATCATAGCTCATTGCAGCCTCGAACTACAGGGCTCAGGTGATCCAGCCACCTCAGCCTCTAGAGTAGCTGGGACTACAGATGTATGCCACCATGCCCGACTAATTTTTGCATTTTTTGCTAGAGGCAGGGTTTTGTCATGTTTCCCAGGCTGATCTTGAACCCTTGGCTCAAGTGACCTGCCTGCCTCGGCCTCACAAAGTGCTAGAGTTACAGGCATAAGCTACCATGCCCAGCCTTTTCTATAATTTATATTTATTTCAATTCAGAATCTGATTCAAACAAAAGAGAAAGCCAGGTTTTGAGGTGTAATGAAAGGGAAATGTTTGAACCTATAGAATGTCAGAAAATTCAACATGTCGATATTTATAGACTGATAGTTTGATTCTTCCAAATCTCTTAATAAAATTGCAAATATCCCAATGAAAAACAGTATGTCAGAAAATCTCCAATGACAACCCAATTACAGTGCAGGCCTGGCGGCTGGAAGAATAACACTCCCAGGGGCACTAGGAGTGCAGGAGTACTTAAACTAAAATTGGTTACATCTTCAAGGACATGCTGACTTGGGCTCAGCGGTAAACACCTCCTATCTGCACACTGATATCTGGATGATATTTGGTATTGTCGCATAAGCAACCCCTTGCCATTTGTCAAATTTTTGCTTGTTTTTGTCCAAATGGAAAACTGTTCTGCGAACACTTATTTCACCCATAGGTCTGCTTATGACATCATCATAGTAACATGGAATATTTCTGCTGTAAAGTTTCAAGTACGAATCCTGTTTATGAATATTTCCCTACATACATCTCTTCTGCGTGTACTTCACTGGCACCGTTTTCAAATTAGTCAAGGGCTTATAGAGTTAGTAGGCGGCATGGCCAGTCTTCAGGTCTACATTCCCAACCCAGAGGATTTATGTTAAATATTTAGGCTAAATTATAAAAACAGAAGGCACTCTTTCCTGACATGTTCCAATGGGTATTTGCAAGGTGTGGCGTTTGGAGATGGAGGCAATTGCATCTCCAGGGAGGAGACTTTTGGACTCAGATCTTGGGGCTGTGCACAAGGACTGCAAGGGCTCTTGTACAATGCATCTGGGACGGGGCTATGAAACTTTACTTCCATATACCCAGAGGTGAAGCTCTTCAAAGATACCTTCATCCTGAAAGAGGGGCACAGTGGTAAAAACCAAAGGGCCAGGTGTGAGACTTTATCCATTGTGTGGGGTGCACTCTCATTATCCAAACTTACTGATGCCTAGTATAAGCAATGCCCAACTGGGAGAGGAAAGATGTAGTTCACCTGATAATGCCGATAAAGTCCCCGTTTAGCTCAGTGCCTGGTGTAGGGGGACAGCTTGATAAAAGCTAAATGATATTAACTATTTCCAAAATACTAATATGTTTTAAACATTAAATAGGGTTTAAATGGTTTTAGAAAGGCAAAGGCCGGGCACAGTGGCTCACGCCTATAATCCCAGCACTTTGGGAGGCCACGGTGGGCGGATCACCTGAGGTCAGGAGTTCGAGACCAGCCTGGCCAACATGATGAAACCCCATCCCTACTAAAAATACAAAAATTAGCCTGGCATGGTGGTGGGTGCCTGTAATTTCAGCTACATGGGAGGCTGAGGCAGGAGAATCACTTGACCCCAGGAGATGGAAGCTGCAGTGAGCCGAGATCATGCCACTGCACTCCAGCAGAGTGAGACTTTATATCAAAAAAAAAAAAAAAAAAAAAAAAAAAAAAGGACGGCAAAACATGAAACTAAAAGATTTGTGAAGGAGTATCTATATTTAAAAATGACAAAGTTGTTGCTGAAAATCCACAAGCTAGGAATGCATATCATAAAGTCCAAGGGTCTTAAGGCCGTTCCATTTCCCTTGTACACACAGGCCAAGATGAAGAGTCTTGGGGGTACTTGCCCTTCAGGAACACGTTTTTGTTTTTGTTTTTGTTTTTCTTTTTACCAGTAGACCATCCAAAATAAAGCCTCTCCAGTTCTATGAGCCATGCTTTGATCAATAGAAAAGTGTATCTACAATAAAAGCAGTCTTTCTCGGCAGCATTTTCCTATTTTCTACAGAACATGTGGTAGTTTGTCAGTTTCTACTGACATGTAAGTAAGTGCTGGAGAAACAAAGAAAAACACATGGGAGCCGGTGGAGACACTACACTTCACTGGGACTGCTCAAGCCTCTGATGTCGAGGCTGCTGCTGGATCAAACGCCATCCATACCATTTACTAGAGGTGGGATCTTGGAAAGTTACTTTCCTCCTTCCCCTCGCCATTTTCGCTTTCGTAAAATGGAGAGTAGGACAATGATGTTGCCTCTCTCACAGCATGGCAATGAGTATTAAACACAGCCATTTAGGTAAAGTACCTAACTCCATGACTGCTCCATGACCAGCAGTCAACTAATGTTAGTCATGCACACTTAGAAACCCAAATCCCCACCTCCCCTTTTATTTCCGGAAAAGTCAGTCTATTTACCTACTTAAGATCTGGTGGAAACAGAAGGTGTGCAGATGAAGAGAAGAGGATGGGGTCGTCATAGGAGGATCAAGGCTGATACTGGTAAGAAGTGGACACACTGAACAAAGATGGAGCCTTGTCATCAATTGTGTTCCATCTGCTCAGGACCTCTACCAAGTCAGAAATAAAACGATAGTCAATTAGTGTGTGTGTGAATGTGTGTGTGTACGTGCAACTGTGTGTCTGTATATGAGTGAGTGTGTGAGAGTGAGAGTGTGTGTGTACATATAAAATAAAATGGATAGATGGTAACACAATGTCCTGAAATTTACTGGTAGTATCTTATCTACGGCACGAACTCCCAGCCATACACACTGCAGTGCTCTCTGTGCTTAGCATTGCTCCTTTCTTAGCAAATCAGGAAAGCTTAAAATTGCAAATATCCACTTCAAATTTTTCTAAAATGCTATTCCACTTCAGGAATTGAATATTTTTGCACATTTCATTTTCAGGTATGTATGTGATCATTTTCACTTGTAACTTATTTTTAAACACAACTTAAAATGAATTCCAAGGACACTATATATTGCCAATAACAGTCTTGTTGAACTGTTTTATGGGACAATAATCTGGCATCCTAGTGGTGAAAGCCAGCCATCAACCTCACAGTTATTTCAGTAGGGAGGTGTATTACTGCTTCATAAAACATCAGAGCAGTATTATTATGACTAAATGCTAGGTAAAGCTTTTTGGATATTTCAATTGTAATTTGTCAAAAAAGAAATATATATATAAGCATGAATAAAGGCTATCTGACACCATGCCAAGCACATACAATTGTTTTTCCTCTAAAGGTTTAAAATGCTGAAACCTCAAATAGAGCTGGAGTTTATACCTCCAGTAAAGGTAATTAAGTTGTAAATGCTGATCTTGCTAATGCTAATGAGTGGTTTACTAGAAATAAATTGTGCTTAACTGCATTTAGAATGCAATCCATATAATCAGAACTGACCGGTATATTAGCAGCAGTCAAAATTATCAGTATACAGCATGGATGGCAAGTGAAAAAGAAAGAAACACAATTCCTTGCTGAACCCATGCATGGATCTATGAAAAGATCACATCTTAAAATCTCAAGTGCTACGAGATTAAGAAATCATTTACTTGGTGCCCCTTCTTTCCCATAAGCCAGGCAATTTTATTAGCTCTCTTGGCAATGCAGTCTGGTAGTTCAGAGTCCTGATAAAAGAATGTTAGTTTTAATGTCTAATCTAAATCCCCTCTGCTGCAATTTCAGCCAATCTCTGCTTTGCAGTCTCTCAGCAGAAATAAACTTCCACTCTTCCCCTCCTTCTGTCACTATATGGCTAATCTCTAACCTAAGGATCTCTTTCCTCCCTCTCTGAATTCCATATATGAAAAATGCAGAAGACGGAGTTGTAGTGTATATTATTTTATAATATGTAAAGCGTTGATCACAGAAGTGCCAACACAGGGCTTTTATTTTCTCCTACACTTTGTTTTAATTAATTTATAAAATAATTTACTTCCAATATAGTATATGTTCACAGAAGTGGTTTTGCTTTATCTTTTTGCTTATTAAGAACTTTCTTTTTTAACTTTGCAGATTCTCTACTTCTGGTGGAAGATCTGCAAATGTATGAACTTATTATGTATATAAACCGTCTTCTATAGATTTAAAGAGATGTGCTCCAGTGTGCGTGAGCAGACAGAGAGGGCAAAAAGAATAAAAGGGAGATTTCCAATTATTCTTAGGAAATATTGAGTGACATTTCCAGATTTACATTGAGCATTTCTGAAATTAATTAATTACAGTGGCTTAATATATTTGTTTTTCAGTATTGATTCTTATCCAGGAACCCGTAACTCTTTAGAAATTAATCATTTTTTCAATTTCTTAAAATCGAGATACTGGTGAAGTTAAACTTACCAACAATTAATCTCTCCCTCTCATTTGTTCACATGCAGTAAAAACGTATTGTGTGCCTGTTATGTACCCAGTGCTGCTCTGTCTAAACGGTGCCCTCTGGATTGGTATTGCTGCTTGCTACTCTTACTCGTTCTTAGGATTGAATGAATCCTGAAATGTTGATATTGGGGTGTGTGTGTGTGTGTGTGTGTGTGTGTGTGTGTGTGTATTTAAGAGCTTTATTGAGGTATATGTAAAATTCATATGCTTCATAAATTTCATAAAATTCATATGCTTAAAGTGTACAATTCAATTTTTACTAAATGTACACAATTATGCCACCCTCATCACCATCTAATTTTAGAACACTTTCATCACCTTAAAGATATGTGGTTATACTGTCTGTTTTGTATGGTCTGCTTTGTATGACTACCTCTTTTAAATTTTTAAACTCAAGGGAAAATCTGGAGCTAATATATGAATTCGGCATGTGTGATAATGAAGACATTTTCTTATACAAAATAATTTTGGTATATATAAAAGTGTCATGTGAAGCGTATGTTCTAATAGCAAAAACAAAATGCTCTTTATTTGTAATATAATACCTTTCAAGTAAAAAATATTTGATGTGCTGTACATTCTGACCAAGGACAGCTCAATGACATAGAAGGATTCAGTGAGATTTTGCTCTTTACCCTTAAAGTTTTCTCTCTCATGGCTTGAAAATGGAATTAAATGTCCTGGGCTCTAAGGCTCCCAGTTTTTCTTTCTTACTAACCCCAAAGATAACTCTACATATAGTTTTTATGTTAAAGTTTCTAATGCTAAACTCCATAGGCAGTAGGCAAAAGGCAACACAGCTAGCACAACTGAGAATGTTACAAAATTTTAAATATTTTATTATGTATCTTACATTCACGGTGCATGCTTTTTAGCGCTGGGCTCTTATTTTATTTAGATGGTGCTATAATTGTCCTTGAAGTTGCAAAACCAATAGTGCCACAGTTGAAATTAAATTTTCTCTCTAAATAAAATTAATCAATATAAAGAATGAGATCAGATATCTCTAAAACTTACCGCAGATATTTTTTATATGTACTTAAATTCAAACTAAAGAAGATGGGTTTTGATGTTTTAGTAAAAAAGACTCAGGTATACATGCAATATACTCTGCATTTTGAAATAATGCATTAGTAAAAGGATATAGTCTCAAGAAACTGACAAAGGAAAGTGAGAAGCAAGCCTGCTGAGTGTGTCCCCTAACACTATTTGGCACAAAGGTGCTAGCCATTTTCTGTCGCACTTATGCAAATCCCTGTATTAAAGAGCGGTGTGTTCGTGTATTACAGGTTTATGGCATTGCCTAATAGAATCATCCCGCTAACACTCTTTGGTATGATTTTGTGATCACCAGCCAATCCTGATTACACTTTGCATTACAGCAAGCTTCTACAGAAAGAGATTTCAACAGTGAATAGAAGTTGATGCTTGCGAGTTATTATTGTCAATATCAATTAAGTAACAATTTTAGCAGATTAGCATTAAACTTTGCTTATTCGGTTATGCCAGTTCAAACCCTCACACTGGATGATCTTTAGGACAAAATGAATCAGAAAAATTTCCAAACTTAAAAGCTAAGATATCCTACTGGTATATCTTTAACCTACCAAGAAAATGCCTTGAAATACAGTTACCACATTAAGTTAATGCCACCTGAGGAAACCCATTGGGGTAACATTGCCAAGCCTCCCACACATTTCAACTTTATTTCATCTCAAAATTGAATCATGGAAGTGGAGTGCTTCTACGCACTGAAGTGTAGAGTCTCTCTTGGGCGTGCCGGTTGGAGAGTTCAGGGGAAGCCATTTCCAAATCCCTTATTTGGATATGTTCCCTTTCTTAGCATTCTTCATCTGAGCTGTGCCTGCAGTTTGCCAATTCTTTCTCCCAACGTCTCCCACTACATTGCCTTCCCTGCCACTTCTCAAAAGATAGACCTGCTTCTCTTCCACCTAGAGTCTGGTTACGGTTCATTTCCCAGCGTGGAAAAATATAACCAGAAAGCGGAAATGTAGATCTTTCAAAAATTATTTTTTCTGAGACAGAGAGCTTGTGAAGAACAAAACAGAGAGGATATATATGTATATATATGTGTATAACTTCCTAAGCAGGGCTCAGGAGGCTCCTCCTGGGCCATCTCATCTTTGCACCCACCTTCCTCTTGTCGTTCTTCCTCATCATGAAACGTCTGGAGGGAAAAGATGCCTCAGCCTTCCCCACAAATTTAGGGGCGTGCTTCTGGTGAGTACTGAGGATGAACTGGAAGGTGTGGACGGCCATGCAGCTCATCAACGTCAACTGCATCCTTCTGCAGTTCCTCGTGCCTCATTGGCAACCTGGAGGCTCTGTTCCGGGATGCTTAGCCCGCCTGCCTGGGAAGTGAAGACAGCTGGGGAGAACACCAGGTGCACTGCGGATGTGGGTCTAGTGGGAGTTTCACCTGACCAGTGCGAGAGCAAATCAACCTGGCGTCACTGACTCTAAATCATGTGATTCAAAATGGCCGACGGTGATAGATGGAGAAATCGAAATCTTAGTGTCAGACCTTGTGTTTTAAAAAGGCAGCAGCTAACTTCAGATGGTGCTGCCCTAAAACTTAAAATGTTGGAGAGACTATTTCAGTTTTTAACTTGGACTCAGATGAGGATCACAATAAACAGTAAGTAATGAAATACATATAAGTGGGAAGTGGTTTATTCTTTGTAGGCAACAAAACTCAGGGTTCAGACTCCCATCATACAACCACACACTCACTCACTCAACAAGCATTAAGTGTATTATAAAAGATGCTACATTTAATGTCAAAGTTTTGTGTCTTAGTAAATATATTTCAGTTATTTGGAGGAAAGTATGAATTGTGTATGCCACCCAAGCAATTCAGACATATTTCTATTTCATAAGTGTCTTATTTTTGAAAGAATTTTATATTTTTCTTTCCTGCAAAATTTATATTTTTGTTTACATAACTAAGTTTTATATTTTTTAACTGGGAAAACAATTTACTTTTTTATTGCTTATATGTTAACATTAAAAAAGGTTTTAACATTAAACAGAATAAAATGCAAAATAATCATTTTATTCAGTGAATTGGATGAAAAAAGAGGAAAATTATTGAGGTTACCTGATATGAAATTGGTATTGTTTAACTGTGAAGTTCTTCTGATAACGGAGTCAACATATTAGCAGCTGTGACTTTAATAGTCTTTTTTGATATTCACAAGAAAACATAGCATCCAAAATGAAGATGAATTTAGAAGAACAACCTTCTGATCTAAATGAAATATCAGGCTTTCTGGAGTGCTGGTTACACACACCTGATCCAATTGCCCGGGTTGTGTAGTCATCTTTGAGTCAAGTTCTTCTTAAAGCAATTATCTACCTCTGAGGCTGGAAACGTAAAATGAAGTCTTATTAAAGCCATTTGATTTTATTCTAATGCAACTATAAATACCATGTTTCATCTGAAACTAGAAATCCTGAGGATATTCTAAACCTGGCCAGGTTCTAAACCTGGGGCCAGGCACTGAGACATGACTGTAAACTGGGCCACATGCTGACCCTAGGAAAATCATTTATAATGTGGCTGTGTCATGCTAAACACCGGGAAATGTTTGATAATTATTCTTTAAGTTAGGCTGTAATGCTACCAGAAAATAAGCCTTATTTGGCTGGCAGTTCTTACAATTAGACTGGCTTTTCATTGCACATGGAGTCATGTGTAAAATATACTCTTTTATTTCTTTATGAGTTTTACTGAAATGTAGATGCATCTTACTAAACTGATGAGCCGAGCAGCAGTGCGGGCATAGTTGTCATTGCATGTACATGAGTGAAATTGCTTGCCATTCCTGTCATATGTCTGGAAAACTACATGTTGTAGCCAACAGTTTAATCATCATTTTAGAAGGAATATAAGAAACTGGATTGTCTAGATGCCTTCCAATGATGCTATCTGGGAAAATCACATACATGCAAGCTCCAACTGCTTGGAGGAAATGTTGGAGTCAGTAATTCTGCACTCTCTCAGAAATGCAGGACCACTGCAAATGCTTAGGAAAATGGCAAAAGATGAGTAGTATGAAAATTAAAAAAAGAGACAGAGAGGGCTGGGCGTGGTGGCTCACACCTGTAATCCCAGCACTTTGGAAGGCTGAGGTGGGCGGATCACAAAGTCAGGAGTTTGAGACCAGCCTGGCCAATATGGTGAATCTCCATCTCCAAAAAAAAAAAAAAAAAAAGAAAGAAAGAAAGAGAGAGAGAGAAGTAGATTGTTGTGAACTGAAGAATAACTGTGTTCTTGAGTTCAACAGGTAGACCATTAATGTAAAGAAGTTAATAAGCAACTGTGAGCGTCAGTCATGTTTTCCTTTTGATAAAGCACATGAGAGATCTATAATAAAAATACACAGCAAATAACTCTAAAGACCACTTTTAAAATATACAGAGTAAAAGTTGAGATGAGAAATAATTTTATGACCCTTTATTTAACATCATCATGTTTCTTTCTTATTAGTTTATAAATAGTTTATAAATAGATATGGATACATAAAATAGAGGTGTTTAGATTTCTTTCTTTATGATAAAATGTCACTTTTATTTTAAATCCTTGTTAATTGACTCTTATAGTGTTGTGTCTGCAATGATAGGAATTTACAGGCTTTTTTTTTAATCTTCATAGCTAGTACCTTCACAAAAAAAACAGTTATCACTTAAAAGTGTTTCTTGAATGAAAATAAAAATGCAATCAAAACTGAACAGGATATGTAAACTAGAGTTCATTTAATCGCATTTTTTATAAACCTAAGTTTTTCAATGCATTTGTGTTTTTCTTTTCTCCTTCCTTCCTTCCCTTTTCTTTTCTGTCTTATTTGCTTTGTCCTTAACTTACTCAATATGTATGGTCTATCTTTAAGGCAGTTTGCAGGGGGTGGGTAAGTTACACTTGTGGGTTTGTACTGAGTGGAGGTTATGGTGGTGACCCCCCCACACAGCACAAGCAGGTCCTGACCTTTGCCTCCTCCGGCTTCCATTGAAGTGACAAAACAAACCCATCCCCAGGCATCCAGGTGAGTCAACATCATGGTAGAGGCAATTCACATTGTATTGTCCAGTGCTTCATTCTGGGAAATACTATTCAGAGTAAACTACTCGGCATTCTGAAAAAACATCCTTTAAACTCACTCCATTTCCTGCATGTATATATTAAAGGAATTGTATTCATTTGTGTAAGATTTTAGCATAACTGTTCAGTAAATTGTCAGATATCATATATTTTAGTGCATAATTCTACATGGAATATATTTGGCGTTTAAAAGTGAAGTAGAGTGTCAGAGAGTTATTTTTGGCAGGGGGATATCAAAGAAGGTAATTCAAAATTTTATATGGACAGGCAGATGGCTCAGAATAGCCAACAGTGTCACTGAAGAAAACACAGTTGGAGGCTAACACTACCGAACTTCATGACTAACCATGAAGCTATAATAACCAAGACAATGTGGTGTTCTCGTCTTTACTGAATGGACAAATACATCGGAAAAACAGATAAACAGACGAATGGAACAAAACGCAGAGCCCAGAAATAGACTCATGTAAATATAGTTAAGTGGTATCTGACAAAGAAGCAAAGGAAGTACAATGAAGAAGAGAGCAAACTTATCAATAAATGGTGCCACAACAATTGCACGACCACATATTTAAAAAATGAATGTTGGCACAGATGTTTTACCCTTCATAAAAATTATCTACAACGAATCATATACCTAAATGTAAAATGGGAAATTATAGAACTCCTAGAATAGAACGTAAGAGAAATCCTAGATGACTTTGGCTTTCACTATGGCCTTTTAGATTCAACACCAGACACAACCCATGAAAGAAACAATTGCAAATTGGACTATACTACAATTTTAATTCCCTGTACTTTGAAAGACAATGTGAAGAAATGAGAAGGTAAGCCCCAGACCAGGAGTCAATATCTGTGAGACACATTTGCTAGAGGATTGTTATCCAAAATATACAAATAACTTTAAAAATTCAGCATTAAGAACACAAACAATCCGGTTTAAAAATCAGCCAAAAAATTGAATGGACACTTTCCCACAGAGGATATGCAGATGACAAGTAAGCATATGAGATGTTCCACATTATATGTCATCAATGAAATAAAAATTAAACGAGCAATGACATGCCACCACATACCATGAGGGTGACCAAAATCTAGAAAAGTGACAGCAGCAAATGCTGGTGAGGATGCAGAGCAGCAGAAACCTCATGCATTGCTGGTAAAATGCAAAATGCTTCGTCCATGTTGGAAGAGTTGGACAGTATTCCAAGCTAGAAAACATACTCTGACCATGCAACCCAGCAACCGCGCTCATTGATATTTAACCAAAGGAACTGAAACTTATGTCCACATAAAAACCTGGCCACAGATGTTTGTTGCAGCTTTATTCATAATTGCCAAAGCCTGGGAGCAACAATCATGTCTTCAGGGGGTGAATGAATGTACTGTGGTACATCTAGACAATGGGACATTATCCAGCACTGAAAAGAAATGAGCTTTCAAGCCACGAAAGACATGGAAGAGCCTTCAATACATATTTCTAAGTGAGAGAAGGCAATCTGAAAAAGCGGCACATTGTATGATTCCAACAATATGACATTCTAGAAATGGGAAAACTATGGGGACAGTAGAAATATTGGTGGTTGCCAGGAGTGAGGGAGGAGGGAGCCATAAGCAGGCACAGAACAGAGGATTTTTAAGACAAAGCTGCTCCCCCATGTGTAGTTTCTGTGCCACAGCACACTACAATAAAATAATGGTGGATGCATGTCATTACACATTTGTCCATTTTCACAGAACATACAACACCAGTTGTAAATCGTAATGTAAACTAGGGACTCTAGGTGATAACAATATATCAATTTAGGTTCAACTATTACAACAAATGTACTGCTTTGGGAGGAGAAGTTGATGATGGGATAGGCTGTGTCTGAATGGGGTCAGGGGATAATTAGGTGCCCTCTGTACCTTCTCGTCAATTTTGCTATGGACAAAAATTGACAAAGTCTATCTTTTCTTAAATAAAGAAATGCACGCCTCTAATCCCAGCACTTTGGGAGGCCAAATGGGGCGGATCATTTGAGGTCAGGAGTTCGAGACCAGCCAGACCAACATGGGGAAACCCTGTCTCTACTAAAAATACAAAAATCAGCTGGTTGTGGTAGTGGGTGCCTGTAGTCCCAGCTACTCAGCATGCTGAGGTGAAAGAATCTCTTGGACCTAGGAGAAAGAGTTTGCAGTGAGCTGAGATTGTACCATTGCACTCCAGCCTGAGTGACAGAGAGAGACTCTGTCTCAAAAAATAAACAAATAAACAAATGATCTTTCTTTTTTTCTTGTCCTCTTCAGATATAAAATAACAATGAACATCTTAAATACAGGTGGATAGTGTTCCAAAGTAGTCCTTGTAACTTCATATATACCTCCTGGAGCATAAGAGAATAAAATTTGAATACCTTCCAGACCTCTATAAAAATGGTTGATTCAGCTGATTCAGAGTAAAATCACCACGAGCTGCTCCTACATAAAAATATATCATTAACCTAGTTTCTGTTGCTCTGCAAAGAACAACAGAATTTGAAAAGATAAGTATCTCAAAATTTATGAGGTATATTTCTAGCAGTACTACATTTGTTCAGATAAAATAGTTTGACATGGAAATTGGAACAAGAGAAATAAAGAGTTCTTAAAATGTGAAAATCCTTCGTGGAAATGACTGAGGAAAAGTGGAGCCAAATGACTGTAATTAGCTCCTCAGAAAACATCTTCCCTGTTCATCCTTCTTGCTCTGTGACCTCCTCCTGCCCTCGTGCCTTTGTGATTCCTTCTAATTCCTTATTCATTTGCTTCCCCTTCTTAATATTCAAAACCTCATCACCCAGTTGTTCTTTCTCCTTACTCTTGCAAGAGTAGAATTAATTTAGAATTTTTATACAAATGGATGTTTAAAATACTGCCAGACATTTTTCTTTACCCCTCAAATTATTCTCTGCCACTCATCTGCTTCATGCTTCTGGAAACTGAGCTTTTTGGAATCCATCAACAGGTCCTTCAGCCCCTGGGGCTTCGAGTTGTGTTCCATGGATTGGCAGAGCCATGAAGAGATGAGAGTAAGTGAATTTAAGGCAGGTTACTTGCATGGCTGGTTCCCTCCCTGTTCTGCTGCCTGTGACCCTTGAATGAAAGTAACTGCACCTCGCCAGGCGGCCTCCACTAGCTGTCTCCTTTCTTCCAGATTCCAGTTATGACTCTATTCTTCCTCTCCTCACCCTGCAGCCTAGGGATAGCAACAACTTAGCCACTCTTTCTAGGTTAGCTGTCAGTCAGCACCATGTCTTCTGGTTTCTATGCCCTTGCTATTCTGAATAATCGATTCACAAATAAGCCCTCTGAATCATTCCAGTTTCAAAGCTTCCTCTGCTTTCTAGTAGGAAGTTGACTCTTAAAAGGCATTCCCATCTGCCGAAGAAACAGAGCAAAGCTTTAGAACATGACGCCCTAGTCCCTGCCTCCTTTTTGCCTTTCAGAGCAAATCACAGTTCTCAATGTATGGTTTGTTCTTCCATGTTTTCAACTTCTTATGAATGAGATAATACTATGTGTGTTTTACAAAAGTTGCCATTTTTCACTCATTTTTTTTTATTCTAGTTGTTTACCCATATTATTGCCTATGGAGCATTTTTAATTACATTTTTTGAATTGTACCACATATATATCATGTGTTGTTTATATTGTTGGTGAACAACTGAGTTTTCTCTACCATTTTGCTTTTAAACCTTTGTAACTGTGGGTATGTTTGCACATATCTTCTGGAACACATGACTTGCTAGGCTCTATTGCTAGGGTGATCAGTTATAGCATATACACGCGTTCAGTTTTAACAGATGATATGGTTTGACTCTGTGTTCTCACCCAAATCTCATGTCGAATTGTAATTCCCAAATGCAGGAGAGAGAGGCCTGGTGGGAGGTGACTGGATTATGGGGTCAGACATCCTCCTTGGTGTTCTCACAAGATATGGTTGTTTGATGAATGTATGGCTCTTCCCCCTGCTTTCTCTCTTTCTCTTGTTCCACATGGTAAGATGTGCTTACTTCTCCTTCACCTGCCATGATTGTAAGTTTCCTGAGGCTGCCCAGCCTTGTTTCCTGTACAGCCTGTGGAACTACGGGTCAATTAAATCTCTTTCCTTCATCAATTACCCAGTCTCAGGTAGTTCTTTATAACAGATGAGAATGGACTAATACAACGGACAATCCCAGTTCTTTTTCTGGGTGATTTTCCAAAGTGACTATCGTTTCTTTTAACCACAAGAAGCATATAATAGTTCCAAGAACACTGCTTCCTTGCCAACTCCTAAAATTGTTCATCTTTAGAATTTTGAAAAGTTTAGTCCCAGTAAAAGTGTTTTTATTGAAGATTTAATTTGCAGTTCCTTAAAAACCATTCAGGTTGCAAATCTTTTCATGAGATTTTCCTTCAAGTCTTCCATTCGTTTTTGTTTTTTTTTTTCTACTGGATTATTGACATTTTCTTGCTATTTTCTAAGACTTAAAAATCCTAGCTATAAATGTTTTCGTAAATCATATGTTTGATAAATAACTCTTCCCAGTATGAGACTTCATTTTTTACTTTTTCACTGAAGATTTTGATGAAGATAAGCTCTTAATTTTAATGTCGTTGGAATTCATTTTGTGAAGTTTTATGTCTGACTTAAAAATATATTTTCTAACATGAGATCATAAACACATTGTTTTATACTCTTCAGTTTCATAATTCTGCCTGTCGTCTTGATGCTTTGATTGACCTCACCATAACTCTCCGCAACTCATTCTCTCCCAGTAGTGCCCAAATGGCTGTTTAACCCAGTCACTATATTTTAATTTAAACTACCATATTCTTTTTTTTTTTTTTTGAGACAGGGTTTTGCTTCTTCACCCAGGCTGTAGTGCAAGGCACGACCTCGGCCTACTGCAACCTCCACTTCCTAGGTTGAAGCAATTCTCCTGCCTCAGCCTCCCAAGTACCTGGGACTGCAGGCACATGCCACCACATCCAGCTAACTTTTGTGTTTTTAGTAGAGATTGGGTTTCACCATGTCAGCCAGGCTGGTCTCCAACTTCTGACCTCAAGGGATCTGCCCACCTCAGTCCCAAAGTGTAGGAATTACATGTATGAGCCACCACGCCCAGCCCTGTATTTTTTATCTCTAGTAATTTTATTTGTTCCTTTAAAATAGTATTCTTAAGGAACTTTATTCTTATATTTTCAAAGTGTTTATTTCTCATGCCTAGAATGTAAACTTTTTACATTATCGGTCTACCCCTGCTATTCATAACCTGACTGATTCTTGCCACCATGCCTTATTTTTTATTGGCTTTTGAATTATTATTACAACTTACAATAATACGATCATAAAAATAATACTTATTACTATTTTTTAAGCTTGAACTTTGGGAATTGAGAACAATGTTAAAAAAAGGCCTTGGGTAAACTACTGTGCCATTACCAAGCAGAGGTTGCTCTAAAATAAATCAGGGCTTGAGGCCTCTCGGGAAATGCAGGTAATGAAAAGGTAGACATGGGAGGGGCCGCTGTAGTTACAAATTCTGAGGCAAGATATTTTTCCCCTTTATCCAACACCCATGATGAGACAGTAGATATCCTTATTGACCTACAGTGCTGTGTGTGTCTGTGCATGCATGTGTATGCATGTGTATGTGTGCACATGTGTGTTTGCATGTGTGCACATGCATTTGTGTGTACTTGTGTGCCTGTGTGTGCGCATGTGTATGCACGTACATGTGTACATGCATGAACGTGTGTGTGTGCATGTGTGTGCATCTGTGTGTGTTTAGTTCTGTGTTTGATTAGGTCATCCTATATCCAAGTGCAGGCTCTTAGTGTCCTGTCTTTGGGGATCCTGTGTCAGACTCTCACCTTGATGAGCTGCCTGGCTGAGCCATGAGCACCTGAGCTGTAGCTCTCTGGTCTTTAGCAGATACTCCAGTATGAAGTAGCTTCAGTCTTTTCTTAATACTCTAAATTTTTTCAAATAAAAGCTTTGTTTGCTTTTTTTTTTCCTCCCAGCCCTGAGGATTTTCTATGTTTTTAAAATTAAATGAGACACTTAATAGATTATTTTTTATTTCAAACTTTTGTTTTAAAGTAAGAAGTTTGTTCAGATATTGAATTGGTCATATTGCTGGAAACATATAACTAAACTTTAACTTCAAACTATAAACCAAATCATATAATCTAACAGATAGTCAGACACAAAGAAAATACATAAAATTAATACTTAGGGAAGATAAATGAGACAGCTACAGTCAAATCTCAATTTACTTAGAGTGTTAATTAGAAACTGATTATTTTGTAAGTGAATGTAACAACTATATTTTCTATTAACTTTCACTTTGTCCTTAGATCAAAAGTGTTTTTGTTCATTGATTGAGTGGCTAGTTTAATTCTGGGTTTTAACAGTCAATGAGGAATATGAGTATTGTGAAATAAATTATTTAGAAAATCACTATAATACACGTTTACTAAGAATTTATCATTATGCATACACAGTTTTTGGATGACTGGCATTTTAGAAGCTTAAATATTTTACTGCACTGATATAAAATGTAAATGACTAATCATTACTACAGTTAAACCACAAAGCAACATGTATGATAAAGATGATATCTTAAACCAAACAACAATTAAAACAATTATTTTTCATATTGGCAACTGCCTGATATTCCTGCATATAATAAAAGACGTGGACTTTTAGAACTGGAAGGAACCTGGAAAATCTACGATCTAGCTCTCTCATAGCTAATGAGTGTGGTGTTTAGGGTAGTTGATCATGAGGAAATATCCACCTCTCTGTGTTTGGTTATACCAGATTCATAAAGTATCTGAGATGCATAAGCTCATTCCTGAAGGACAAGTAGGTTTGAAAGACGTCGGTGCTTTCTCAGGAAACATTTGTAGTCTCAGATATTTGCTGAGAATCTTGTGTCCATGTCATTTTACTATGCTGGGCTTTTGTGATGATAACCTCAGAGTTACCAGAGGCTGAGAAGGGTACTGGGGAGGTGAGGAGTGGGCGGGCACCTGAGGTGATTAATGGGTATAAAAAGTAGTTAGAAGAAGAAGCAAGACAGTATTTGATAGCACAACAGAATGACTATACTCAATAATGATTTAATTGCACATTTTGAAATAATGAAAGAAGTATGTTAGTGACATACTCCTCTAGTTGTGATGCTTGTGAAACAATGTATAAATGCTTGACGTGATGGATACCCCCTTTACCCTGATGTGAATATTACATATTGATTGCATGCCTTTATCAAAATATCTCAGGTACCCCTTAAATATATGCACCTGCTATGTAGCAATACAAATTAAAAATAGAAAATTTAAAAAGGAAAGAAAAGATTTAGTTGGGACACAGGGCATTATTTCCTACCTAGTTATGTCCTGATTTGTAAACATACATGTCAAAATACGGACTGAGAGGTAGGCGGTTTGTCACAGGGGACATTAAGTCAGGTTTCATGGAGAAAGTGGCTTGAAAACCTAAAGATTGCTAGGGTGGAATATGCAGACATGGATAGATGGGAAGGAAGGACACTAAAATTAGAGGAAAGAGCAGAGACAAGGTGCCTGGGTTGAAACTGTGGTGGGGAAGACTGTTGGATTTCTGCTAGTTAGATTGTCCTTTCCCAGTTTAAGGTGGCACTTTGATCAGGATTCCTTATTCCCTAAGCTCCCACTACCTTTCCCATTATGGTTTTTTTTTCCTTTCTTTTTTTTCTTTTACATATACTCAATTCCTCATCTATGTATTACCTTCTGTTCCCATACAACTTATCAAATTCTAATTTTCTGTATTTAATAAATGACATTATTATGCCTATCTTAAGGTAAAATTCTATTTCTCAACAGCCTACCAATGCTTTATGGCATGGATCAAATCCTACCTCCTTGATAAAGTCATCCTCAATTCCTCATTGTGACTTTTCCTTCCAGTAAATCCTCATGACATATTTGTAATTTTTCTCATGTAGCATAAAATATTGTTTTCCCATTTATGAATTTGTATACTTATACAATGAAGCAGAAAACTAGGCTTCACATTTAAATTCCCAGTGGTAACTTGCAGATCATCTTGGATTTGGTAAAAAAGTTTAGAAGGTGAAAAGAAATAATAGTGGGGGTTCACATGTGTTTTAGCTTTTTCCAATATACTTCATGGTTTGTTTGATGCTTTTTATGGTTTGTTTGATGCTTTATGGTATATACTTTCATTGCAATTTGTGTATACTTTCATTGCAATTAATACTATGTTTAGGTATTATTATTCTTTCTTCACACTTACAAATCATGCCACATACCCTAAACTGCACACAGTAAGTGAATAGAGCTGGGATTTATATCCAGATCCAACTCCAAATTCTAGTTACTTCCTGCACTAGCATGAATTGCAAATCTCTGACAGAATGTAATTCTTGCATGAGGTCATTTGCCTTAACCAAAAAGCAGAAAAGAAAAAAAAATATTAGAATAGGGATCTCAGATTAGCATAAAACATCAAATATAAATAGGCCTTTCTTCAATGTGCAAAGTTTATTCCTATTGTATCATGTTCTTGACCTCCTGGTTAGATTTTAAGGCTACAACCTTCTGGAGAAAAAGTGAACCATTAACAATGAATAGCTTGTATTTTATAGGTCTCTGGTCTTTCCTGAAACAATAAAAGAATTGATTGATAATGCCATGTTTGAAATAGACAAAAGACCAACTCACTGGATGACAAACACGCAACCAGAAAATATTTTTCTTTGGAAACGATTACTTGTTGTAGTGTCCATCTTAGGAAATCAACAGGCTAATTAACGCACCCTAAAGGCATACAGATCCTGCTTTAAAGGTGACTTTACAAAGAGCAGCTTTAAAGTATAAAGAAATCCTCAAGTCATTCACATCCTCCTTAACTCAAACTTCACTGTTGATTTGTTTCATGCTTTAGCTGTCATGTGACAGAAATAGATGGTTACAGTTTGCATAGTGTGACAGCTACCAACAGTCTAAATAGAACACCTTTCCCTTAAACAACTTGAGCAATATTCAGACATGCCCATATAAATAAAATGAACATGCAGTCCTAGTAGGATGTCACTCTCATATTGACATTGACTCCTAAAAATAGTCTACAAAAAAACAAACAAACAAACAAAAAAAAACCCTAGAATAAAACCTAAGCAATACCATTCAGGACATAGGCATGGGCAAAGACTTCATGACTAAATTTCAAATAATTCTTAACTGAATACCTTAATTGATGCAAGGAACTTTTGGCTTATTTGCTTGAACATTATACAATTTTTTTCAAGTGCCATTTGTTTTCTACAGTTTAATCATCTTTTATCAACTTATAAATATTACTTCAAAAATGAAACTGTAATGTAAAGATGAAACTGACCATTTTAATTCTCAACCCAAAATTAAACCATGGAAACTCCACAGAAACGAGATTGATACAGGAGAGGAAAAACATTAGTAAGTTTTTTAGAGTAGTAACTGCATGCTATAGTTTAAGACATCTTTCCTTTATGTTATATTATTTAGCCTTTATGTCAGCTGTATTATGCTATTTTGGTTTTGTTTCTGTATTGTAGGAAAGAATGTTTAATTTAAAAGTATTATAATAAAATGCAAGTCTTCTCCAGTAATCAGAGTTAGTAAATAGCAGAAGAGAGGTTTGGGATCTTTTGGAATCTATGCCCTTTTTTGCTGTTTCTGAACTTTAGGCTATTTCAAGTACTTTCCTATACATGCTATTATCAAATGTAAATACAATATTATTAAATGTATTTTTAAAAGTGAAAAAGTTAAGTAGTCTACCTTTCCTAATGACTCACAGTTTACACTCTTAGTAATCCGGTAGTTAGCTGAAAATAATTTACAGGACCTAAATCCTTTTACCATTGTACAATGCTGGATTCCACATGAATATTCTTAGTAAATTTCTGTTGAATCACACTATTTCTGTTTCTTTTATTTATTTATCTATTTATAAGGACCAAGAAAGTCACTGGAGTAGTAACCAAGGTATGGTAAATCCTAGGCTAAATCTGGGGAGTGGAGAGATAAACTCTTGGTATCAGTACATCTCACAACACAGTGGAGGGTTTTCAATACAAAGTAAAGATTAAGGACCGGGCGTGGTGGCTCACGCCTGTAATCTCAGCACTTTAGGAGGCCAAGGCAGGCAGATCAAGAGGTCAAGAGATCGAGATCATTCTGGACAACATGGTGAAAGCCCATGTCTACTAAAAATTAGCTGGACGTGGTGGTGTGTACCTGTAATTCCAGCTACTCTGGGGGTTGAAGCAAAAGAATTGCTTGAACCCGGGAGGCGAAGGTTGCAGTGATCCAAGATTGTGCCACTGTACTCCAGCCTGGGTGACAGAGTGAGTATGAAAAGAAAGAAAGAAAAAAAGAAAGAGAGAGAGAAGGAGGGAGGGAGGGAGGGAAGAAGGGAAGGAAGAGAGAGAGAAGGAAGAAAGGAAAGAAGGGAAAGAAAGAGAGAAAGAAAGAATGAAAGAAAGAAAAGAATGAAATAAAGAGAAGAAAAGAGAAGAAAGATTAGGAAGGAAGTGGAAATACCTGCCCCAACATGCACAACTGGTCTGTCTCCCTCTGGCACTGTTGTGATCAGCACCTGGGAGAGCTCCTCTCTCCCTCCCCTCTTCCCCGCTTCCTTCCGATACTTGCTGTATGAAAACTTCTCATTGCCCTCTTCCGCATTCTATCCCTGCCTCGCTGTTTCTACTGGGTCTACTCTGCCACAGTCCTCACATGCAGCTCCCTCTAACCTATAGCACGATGACATGCTGCTCTCAATTACCACTTTTTTGTGGGTCAGTTCATCTTCTATCTGGGAAAGACTTGGCAAATACATTTTGAAGGACTTAAAACTAGACTCAGTATCTACTACCATAATTATTAGTTTTTATTTTATTTTATGAGGTGCATAATGTGGATTTACAAAGGTGCTGCTATTATCTAGACTAAAATTCAGCATTTTAGCAAAATGTTTGTCCTAGCTGTGAACTTTATAATATGACTTTATTAAGGTATTAAATTCAAATTATTTTCATATATGCCTAATACATTCCTTATTTGGTAATCTTTATTATATTGATGTCTTGTTCACTTTTGTAGTCCTATTTAGATCATAAGATTCCTGCACTGGAATTAATTATCAGTAAACAAATGTTAGGGCATTCAGATTCTGGGGTGAGTCTTTACATTTGTTTTGATTTAATTATTAGCTTTGTAAGATTTGCAAATGCACATTTTTTCTAAGTTTTTATATTCTTGTCATGAAATTAGTATGGTAGTATTTCTGATATACAGTTCTTTAAAATAATGTGATAAGGTACAGAAAAAGGCTCAGCATACTGGAAGACTGAAATAATACTATCATTTATCAATATTAATGTGAGTCTTTAGTATATATATGTTAAACTTCCACATGAGAGCATGTGTTGCAATCATGAAGCACAGAGATAGGTTTACCAAAAGTAATACATAAAATTTTTAAATTGTACCTTAACAAAGTTACATGTTTCAAATATATGTAGTTCAAACACATTCAAGCATCTTGACAATAAATCATGCTGTAAAAAAGGTTGAAAAATATATAGAATCTTGTGGTTTGTTTGTATATTAATAAGTCATATTAAGAGAACAGGTATAAAAGCAAGACACGGTGATGTTAGTTGAGTGTTCCCTCTGTCATTTTAAAGATCAGTTAATTTGTTCCTGTAGAAATAAAATCCTTATGAAATGCTGTTTAAGGTCACTCAGCACGTTAATAACAGTGTGTTCACTATAATCCATGTCTCTTGATTCTCAAACTGAAGATGTATTTTAGTACCTACATTATAATTATCTTAATAGCAGTAGACTATATAAATATGCTTGGATTTTAGCCAAAGAAGGCTCTTCAAGGACCAAGACTTGGGCATTTTTGTAAAGTCCTTTAAGAAGTCTGCTAACTACTGAAAGCGATCAACAGGCAGTACTTACTGCTGACTTCTTTATCGTGGGAAGCCTTCTGACAATCTTGTGATCGTCTTATTTAAAAGCTGACTTGTTTCCATGAATTATGTTTCAATGTGATCCATTTTACTTTTGTATATTACATTCTGCCCAAATAAATAAAAGATATGTTACATGAGCCTCACAGAATAATAAATATTAAATTCACGAAAATCCAAAATTCTGGAAAGGTATTCCAAAACCCTCAGTAAAGGTTCTGCATCATCGACTAGACTGGGCCAAATCCTTTCCTTTTGTAATTTCTCATTTAATTATGGGCATTCATAATTTATACACTCAAACCGTTTACAACTACTTTTCATATAGTTTCATAGCCTCTAACAGAGCTGATTCCAGTGAGTCTGACAGTTTCACTTCTTTGTGGGAGGATTAACTGGACAGCCTGATGAAATGTGCCCAGGCACCACAGTATTCAGAGAATTATAGTGGTGCTAATGGCCCATCTATTGTGAAGGCTGCGGTGGTGTTTTCATGGTAAGCACTGATTAGCAGGGCCACACATTTTAACGATTCTAGATTGCACTGGCTGAACTCCGGCATAGTGGCAGCAAATCTTTCTATGAAGGAGTTGAAGTGCTGTAAAGATAGTTCTGAGATTTAGAGCTTGGAAACACAGTGAATTACTGTTTCTATATTACAGCAACAGCTATCTGTACTATCAGACTCGTGAGAGGCGGTCTGTGGTTCCTCTCATAGTATACTGCCTTCCGGGACAGAGTATTTTGAAGCCTTTTGAGTAGCACTCAAAGGCTTAAGGCAAATGGACTGAGCTGCCATGGCTGCCCCTGGCCACAGAAAGTTGAAGAAGAAATGGGGCCGAGAGCAGCGGCTCACACCTAATCCCAGAAATTTAGGAGGCCAAGGTGAGCGGATCACTTGAGGTCAGGAGTTTGAAATCAGCCTGGGCAACATGGTGAAACCCTGTCTCTGTGGAAAAATACAATAACTAGCTGAGCATGGTAGTGCATGCCTGTGGTCCCAGCTACTTTGGAGGCTGAGGTGGGAGGATGGCTTTATCCTGGGAGGTGGAGGTTGCAGTGAGCCAAGATTGTGCCACTGCACTTCAGCCTGGGCAACAGCAGAGGGAGGCCCTGTCTCAAAGGAAGAAGGAGAAGGAGAAGACAGTGGTGGCAGAGGAGGAGGGAGGAGGAGGAGAAGAAAAAAGGAGGAGGAGAAGAGAAGAAGGAGGAGGAGGAGGAGAGAAGAAGGAGGAGGAGGCGGTGGTGGTGGAGGCGGAGAAGGTGGCAGAGGAGGAGGAGGCGGAGAAGGGAGGAGGACGAGGAAGAGGAGGAGGAGAGAGAGGAAGAGGGAGAAGAATGAGAAGGGAGAAGGAGAAGAAGATTTTGATTTTCCAATTAATGTATTACCAGAATAAAGGTTTTAGTAGCAATCTATTAAAAAGGCAGACATGTTTTCTTAAGGAGATTGCAATTGTCATTTATTTGATTCAGGAAGTACTTCCTCTGTGGACAAAGCATCTGCCAATAGGTTCAATGCCTCCCCCCGTGTTTTTGTGAAGAAGTATGTTGTTAAATACTGTCCCAACGAGGAGTGATTACAGAGCTATGAGGATTACAAGTATCACACAGCATTAGCCTTTAAAGGCTGATTATCTCTGCTTCTCATAAGGAACTCCAAGCTGATTAAATTATTTTCATTCCTTCCAGTGAATGCTTCCAGTTTTTGCCCATTCAGTATGATATTGGCTGTTGGTTTGTCATAAATAACTTTTATTATTTTGAGATACGTCCGTCAATACCTAGTTTATTAAGGGTTTTTAGCATAAAGCGCTGTTGAATTTTGTCAAAGGCCTTCTCTGCGTCAATTGAGATAATCATGTGGTTTTTGTCTTTGGTTCTGTTTATGTGGTGAATTACGTTTATAAACTTGCATATGTTGAACCAGCCTTGCATCCCTGGGATGAAGCCTACTTCATCATGGTGGATAAGCTTTTTGATGTGCTGTTGCAATCAGTTTGCCAGTATTTTATTGAAGATTTTTCCATCTATGTTCATCATAGATATTGGCCTAAAGTTTTCTTTTCTTGCTGAATCTCTGCCAGATTTTGGTATCAGGATTATGTTGGTCTCATAAAATGATTTGGGAAGGATTTCCTCTTTTGGATTGTTTGGAATAGTTTCATAAGGAATGGTACCAGCTCCTCTTTGTATGTCTGGTAGAATTTGGCTGGGAATCCATCTGGACCTGGGCTTTTTTGGGTGGTAGGCTCTTAATGGCTGCCTCAACTTCAGACCTTGTTATTGGTCTATTCAGGGTCGACTTCTTCTTGGTTTAGGCTTGGGAGGATGCAAGTGTCCAGGAATTTATCCATTTCTTCCAGGTTTGCTGGTTTGTGTGCATAGAATTGTTTGTAGTAGTCTCTAATGGTAGTTTGTATTTCTGTGGAATCTGTGGCGATATCCCCCTTTATCATTTTTTATCACTTCTATTTGATTATTCTCTCTTTTCTTTTTTATTAATCTAGTTAGTGATCTGTCTATTTTGTTGATCTTTTTGAAAAACCAGCTCTTGGATTTATTGATTTTTTGAAGGGTTTTTGTGTCTCTATCTCCTTCAGTTCTGTTCTGATCTTAGTTATTTCTTGTCTTCTGCTAGGCTTTGAGTTTTTTTGGTCTTCCTCCTCTAGCTGTTTCAATTTTGATGATAGGGTGTCGATTTTAGATCTCTCCTTGCTTCTCATGTGGGCATTTATTGCTATATACTTTCCTCTAGAGACTGCTTTAAATGTGTCCCAGAGATTCTGGTATGTTGTGTCTTCGTTCTTGTTGGTTTCAAAGAACATCTTTATTTCTGCCTTCATTTCATTGTTTATCCAGTCAACATTCAGGAGCCAGTTGTTCAGTTTCCATGAAGCTGTGCGGTTCTGTGTTAGTTTCTCAATTCTGAGTTCTAACTTCATTGCACTGTGGTCTGAGAGACTGTTTGTGGAAGCATTCTCTTTGAAATCTGGCACTAGACAAGGATGCCCTCTCTCACCACTCCTATTCAATATAGTATTGGAAGTTCTACCCAGAGCAATCAGACAAGAAAAAGAAATAATGGGTATTCAAATAGGAAAGGAGGAAGTCAAATTGTCTCTATTTGCAGACGACATGATTGTATATTTAGAAGACCCCATCATCTCAGCCCAAAATCTCCTGAAACTGATAAGCAACTTCAGCAAAGTCTCAGGATATAAAATCAATGTGCAAAAATCACAAACATTCCTATACACCAATAACAGACTTAAAGAGAGCCACATCAAGAATGAACTGCCATTCACAATCTCTACAAAGAGAATAAAATACCTGGGAATACAATTAACAAAGGATGTAAAGGGCCTCTTCAAGGAGAACTACAAACCAGTGCTCAAGGAAATAAGAGAGGGCACAAACAGACGGAAAAACATTCCATGTTCATGGTTAGGAAGAATCAATATCATGAAAATGGCCATACTGCCCAAAGTAATTTATAGATTCAACACTATCCCCCATCAAGCTACCAATGATCTTCTTCACAGAACTGGAAAAAAACCATCTTGAACTTCATATGGAACCAAAAGAGAGCCCGCATAGCCAAGTCAATTCTAAGCAAAAAAAAACAAAAAACAAAAAACAAAAAAAAACAAAAAAAACAAAGTGGGACGCATCACACTACTGGACTTCAAACTATACTACAAGGCTACAGTAATCAAAACAGCATGGTACTGGCACCAAAACAGAGACATAAACCAGTGGAACAGAACAGAGGGCTCGGAGGCAACACCACACATCTACAACCATCTGATCTTTGACAAACCTGACAAAAACAAGCAATGGAGAAAGGAGTCCCTGTTTAATAAATGGTGTTGGGAAAACTGGCTAGCCATGTGCAGAAAGCAGAAACTGGACCCCCTTCCTGACACCTTATACTAAAATTAACTCCAGATGGATTAAAGACTTACACATAAGACCTAACACCATAAAAATCCTAGAAGAAAACCTAGGCAAAGCCATTCAGGACATAGGCATAGGCAAGGACTTCATGATCAATATACCAAAAGCATTGGCAACAAAAGCCAAAATAGACAAATGGGACCTAATCAAACTCCATAGCTTCTGCATGGCAAAAGAAACAGTCATTAGAATAAATCAGCAACCAACAGAATGGGAAAAAAGTTTTGCAATCTACCCATCTGACAAAGGGCTGATATCCAGCATCTACAAAGAACAAAAACAGATTTACAAGAAAAAAACAAACAAGTCCATTCAAAAGGGGGCAAAGGACATGAACAGACAGTTTACAAAAGAAGACATATATGAGGACAAGAAACATATGAAAAAATGCTCATCATCACTGGTCATTAGAGAAATGCAAATCAAACCCACATTGAGATACCATCTCACGCCAGTTAAAAAATCTGGAGACAACAGATGCTGGAGAGGATGTGGAGAAATAGGAACACTTTGACAGTATTGGTGGGAGTGTAAATTAGTTCAACCATTGTGGAAGACAGTGTGGCAATTCCTCAAGGACCTAGAAATAGAAATTCCATTTAACCCAGCAATCCCATTACTGAGTATACATCCAAAGGATTATAAATTGTTCTACTATAAGGACACATGCACACGAATGTTCATTGCAGCACAGTTTACAATAGCAAAGACCTGGAACCAACCCAAATGCCTATCAATGATAGACTGGACAGGGAAAATGCGGCACATATACACCATGGAATATTATGCAGCCATCAAAAACGATGAGTTTGTGTCCTTTGTAGGGACATGGATGAACCTGGAAACCATCATTCTCAGCAAACTGACACAAGAACAGAAAATCAAACACCACATGTTCTCACTCCTACGTGGGTGTTAAACAATGAGAACACATGGACACGGGGAGGGGAGCATCACACACTGGGGTCTGTCCGGGGGAAATAGGGGAGGGACAGTGGGGGGATGGGGAGTTGGGGGGAGGATAGCATGGGGAGAAATGCTAGACATAGGTGATGGGGAGGTAGGCAGCACATCACACTGCCATGTGTGTACCTATGCAACAATCTTGCATGTTCTTCACATGTACCCCAAAACCTAAAATGCAATAAAAAAAAAAGAAATACAACTCAACAATAAAAAGGAATGTACTTTTGAAAAAAATTATTTTCATTTACTAGTTAGCCCCTGAAAGGAGGGCTGAAGGGCAGAGACATTTTTTTCCCCAACAACTTTCTAAATTAAATATGACTAAATCATTGCAAAACAGTATGCCAGGACAACGGAGGAGGAAACAAGGAAAACCCGTTCATGGTAGGCTATAAGGAAATTTCAATAATAATATCAAAAAGGGAATATCTAGCTAGTGTGGAAACGTCAAAGGCAAGTTAGAGAGTTATAGATTGAGCTCCACTTCCTACTGGACTTGATGTTCTATGTGCATGGAGAGACATTGAATTTTTATATTTTGGCTTCAGGTGCTTGTGACAGGTGGTGAAAGCAATGATCTAGGCTATCCAAGCTTGCCCAATGTTCTTGTGTTTCAACAGGGTAGCTACCATCTTATACTCTACCAGGAGCTGTCCAGTGCACACCTCCACTGTGTGCAGTGTCAGCTGGAGAACAGGATGGGAGGGGGGATGGGCTATCACATAAGTGTGGTTTCCCTAATCCAAGTCTAATGGTTGCATGTCTGGTAAATAGTTTCTTCAAGGCTGTAATAAAATAAAAATGCCTTATATTTGATGAATTACGATGGATTACTTTGAGGTTTAAGTTCTCTTTAGTTGAATGCAAATCTTGATAATAATTTTAGAAATGTAAAAGCTCTTATATATTGCCTAACCAAATGCTCTCATTTGACATAGGAAACTGGAGGTTAGAGAAAGTAATCATGTTGCCTGAAGTCACACTAGCAAAATACCAACTAAAAATACATAATAATAAACCCCAACAGGCATCTAGATCTATATCAAGTCAACTACGTTTACTGTTCAACTTCTTTCATTTTCCACAATTCTTGCCAATTATTTTTCTCTTTTCATAAATCTTTGGGAGCTCCTCTACTCATTCTCAGTTGAGGATCTTATCCATTACTATAGTTAAAATGTCAAAGTCAACTTCTTTGCTTACCTTATTGGTAAGTTCTATCTACTGACCTAGTTACCTTTCTGTATCTTCACCTTTGGTTGCATCCACCGTCTGTGTATTTGTGATTCCAAAAGGTAGTTTCACTCCCCTTAGGCAGAGTACACTACTTTTTTCTGCACACTGAATAAATTCTGACATTTGCAATTGTTCCTCCTACATTCTATGTGTGCGCTATGGTTCACAATAAATCCATAATCTTGTGTCTTTCTTACACACACCTGCACACACACACACTCACTCAATATTCCTTTCAATCAATATCCCCTTCTTGACACAATAGTATATGTGCCACCTCTTCTAAGCCAAATTCCTTGAGCTTTCTGTATTTTGTTTTCTGTTTACAGATCACCTAATTTTCAAATCACTTCAACCTTTTCTGAGCCTATCATTCTAATACGAGTTCTTGACAAGTGGTGTAAACTCCATATTTTCAATTCCAATAAATATTTCAAGACCTCATCTTACTTTTCTTCTCAGTAGCATCGATGGCCTGATGAATATCCAGATCCCCCTCCCAACCTCTGAAGACTCATCTGGATCTCACCCGTCTCATGGTCTGTCTCTCGTCCTTTGTCATGACTCTCTTTCTGATGTAAAGGGAAAATGCTGTCTATGTTTATTCACCATTCCTTCACCTACTTCACCTCCTTCACCTCAACTCCATAGAATCTAAACTTTGCCTCTCTCATCCTGTAGAAGCTGCTTTTCCTAAATCAGCAATGCCACCCACGTGGCAACCACTAATAAAATTATTGCCATGGACAGAATGCTTTTGTCGCCCACCCATCAAATTTATATGTTGAAGCCCTGGCCCTCCCTGTGGCTGTATTTGGAGATGGGGACCTCTAAGAAATTAGTAAGCCTAAAGGAAGTCATAGGTGTGGGGCCCGATCCTGTCACATTAATATTGTAACCTGGCTATGGCAGCAGGTTGCAGGGGCCTTCCAAAGACGCTCACTGTTCCCCTCGATTGGATGCTTTTTCCCAGGTTCCTGGGCCTCACTCACCCAAGAATTGGGAGTGGGCTCTGGTAGTGTGGTGAGTTAGTTCAAGTAAGTATTGGACCCAGAGAATTTTGCAGAAAAGCGATTTATTAGGCAGAGAGAGAGAGAGAAATAAAAATATATATAGAGAGAGCTCCCATGCTGCCATGGGAGGGGGGGGATCCCAGAAAGGGGATGCATTTTGGAAGCATCCTTTAAATTCTTCTTTTTGTAAATAAATTTTGTTGTGTATATTTAGGGTATGCAATGTAATATTATGAAATAGCTGTGGATAGTAAACAGATTACTACAGTAAAGCAAATTAACATATCCATAACCCACGCGATTATCCACTTTTTTTCTATCTGTGGCAAGGGCAGCTAAAGTATGTTTATTAATCATAAATCCCATATGCAGCAGTTTTATTACCCATATTCTTCATGTTCTTCTTTTGCTTTACATATGTAGTTTAAAAGTATAATTGGGAAGGTGATGCGACTCCTAGGAAACCTCAGAGCTATTCTTCTATAAGTGGTTGGAATTTTGGGAGGCTCAGAATGCTTCCTTCTTAGAGGGGAGACTGCCCAGGGAGCAGATCTCGGCCTGGGCCAGAACTTCAGAGAGCAGTCTCTTCAGGGAGCATGGTGGCTGGGAGCAGCCCTCTCTATTAAAAAATATTATTTCCGTAAGTTTTGGGGAAGAAGTGGCATTTGGTTACATGAGCAAGTTCTTTAGTGGTGATTTGTAAGATTTTGGTGCACCCATTACCCAAGTAGTATACACTCAATTTGTAGTCTTATATGCCTCACCCCCCTCCCACCCTTTCTGCCTGAAAGTTGTTGTATCATTCTTATGCCTTTACATCCTCATAGCCTAGCTCCCACTCAGGAGTGAGCAGAAAAGTAGTCTCCCAGTTCCACTGGTGATGCTGTGAATGGTATATTTGGTACTATGCAGCCATAAAAAAGAGTGGTCCTCTCTACAGTGGCTGTGTGACTTCTCTGTAGCTGTGGACACATGGGAACCTTTCCCTACCAACTGCTATTGAAAGAGGGGAGGAGACTGTAATTTCTTCTACTGTCCTGAAATTCTGGCTCAAAGGCACACCATAATAGTGTCATAAGAATCATATCAAAAAGGCAAGAAAAAAGAGCACACTGGAACATCTCTCAAATTAAGCCTGTGTGTGCCCCAACACTGTGTTTCATGCCTTTCTAACTGAACAGGACTCTCCTGCAATGATAACGAAAGATAGAAAACACCCAGGCAACACATGGCCTCTCTCCTTTCATTCCACGGTGGGCAAACCTAGCATTCGGTTTTAATGAGAACACGCTGGTGATGTGGAAAATATCAGGTACACAAAGGAACCCAGGAGAAACATGAATTGACAGGAAAATACACATCTAGTTCCTGGGATGGGCTCCTTTTGTTCCTTGATCTGAGTCTTCTTGGTCTCCCTCATTTTCAGGACCTGTCTAAGAGCGCTGCGGAAGGCTGCTTTCTCCCTGCAGATATGCATAATACAAAAGGTGCCCAAGGAACTTCCCGGCCCCCACTCTGTGATATTTACATCCACACCCCTCTAATTTAAGTGCTTCATTCTTGCAGCCTCAATATTTGGTTTCACATAAAATGAAAATCTTTTTGCTAAAGGGAAATATTAGGGGCAATTATCAATCACAAATGAATGTAGATGAAAATAATTAGTACTTATATAGCAGTTTCATATTAATTATTTCAATTAACCCTTACAAAAAAATTAAAAAGGTGATGCTAGTGTATTTACTTTATAGAAAACTGTCAGAGACATTGCAACTCTCCAAGGTAACATGGCCACTGGTGGCAGAGACAGGATGAGAATCTGCCCAGATAATCTAACTGCAATCCCATTCTGTCTCTCTTTTTTTTTTTTTTTTTTTTTGAAGTATTGCTCTGTCACCTAGGTTGGAGTGCACTGGTGCAATCTCGGTTCACTGAGACCTCCACCTCTTGGGCTCAAGCAGCTCTCCTGACTCAGCCTCCCAAGTAGCTGGGACCGCAGGTATGCACCACCAAGCTAGGTTAAATTTTTTTTAATTGTATTTTTAGTAGAGATGCGGTTTCACCATGTTAGCCAGGCTGGTCTCGATCCCCTAACCTTGTGATCCACCCACCTCAGGCTCCCAAAGTGCTGGGATTACAAATGGAAGCCACCGTGCCCAGCCCCCATTTCTTTTTAGTATAGGATATGCCACCAACTTAGGTCTGAGAATGGTTCCAGGAAGGGTCTTGATTAGAAGAAGGAATTATGATGTGCTTGGGAGTCAGTAAAGAAAAACAAGTAAAAGGAAAAGTAGAAAATTAACTCCGGAGCTAGCTCGGTGCTTTACATATAGTAAAGAAAGAATGTCACTGCTGTTGACAATGACAACACAACCTCAATATAAAAGCTGAGTTGAATCTACCTAAAATTATTTTTTAAATTATATTTGGAAGTAAGTTGTGTGACGTGTGTCATTGCAAAATGTCTTTTTACTTTGAAATCAACCTTTCTGTGCAGCAGATACTTGATAGCAGGTATGCAAACATGAAGCAGCTATGAACAGCCCAAATCAGCCATGTGGTCAGACGGCACACTGCAGTGCCCATCAGACCCCTTCTACTTGAATGTACATGAAACCACAGAGCACACTCCGGCTGACAGTGACAGCCACGTGCTGGGCTTCCAGGAACATGTGAACATTGACACATTTTTAGAAACTTTGCTTCTTCCCTGCATTTTATTCTTGTGACAGTGCATAAGCTCTGTCTGTTGTGATTGTGGAATTAGATCTTCCCATTTGCATTACACGTATGAAAATTAAAATCTTTGGAACAATTATTCTATGCAACTTTGATTGTTAATTCTCACTGCTTGTGACATAGAATGACCTCATTTAAGAATCAGAAAATTAAGCTACTCAAGGGGCTTTTTTAATGTATTTCAAACAGGTCTAAGCCAAGCACATAGGAAACACTCACAGTGTGTTAGCTTTAGAGGATAATATGATCAAGTTGAAGGAAAATTATGGCAACAGGCTACAGTAGGTCAAGTTCATGTTTAAAACATTAACAACTATGATTTGAAACCTTGATAACTTTCTAATTAAAATCTTTCACTAAATGACATTTTTTATGTGAAATTCTAAAGATTCCAAATGGATTGGTTTAAAATCAACTTACAGTGATTTTAAGAAAATGGTGATCAGAGACAGCAGAATGAGGGCATCAGGGAAATGAGCTTCTTGAAGAGCCCACTTGAGGTGAGGCGTTGTATTCATTCTTTTTCACAGTGCTATAAATAAGTGCCTGAGACTGGGTAATTTATTAAAAAAGGAGGTTTAATTGACTCACAGTTCTACATGGCTGGGGAGGCCTCAGGAAACTTACAATCACAGCGGAAGGTGAAGGAGAAGCGAGGACCATCTTACTTGGTGACAGGAGCAGAGAGAATGAGGAAGTGACATACTTTAAACCCATCAGTTCTCGTGAGAACTCACTAGCATGAGAACGGGCAAACTGCCTCCACGAGCCCATCACCTCCCACCAGGTCCCCTCCTCAACACGTGGGAATTACAACTCCAGATGAGATTTGGGTGGGGTCACAGAGCCAAACCATATTAGGCATCATGTCCAAAAGTCAGTGTAATACAATGTGGTCATAAATGTCTCCCCCAGCTGTGTGGAGCTGTGAATGAAGGAGGCAGTTATTTGGATGGAACCAAGGCTGCAGTTGAAGCAGAGGCAGAGAAGGATTGATATTTCATTAAAGGAAGTGGTGAATAATGATAAATAGTGGCATTTAATCTGACTATAGAGAGAAGTGAGGAGGAGAAAGTAAAGACAAGAAGTGACGGTGAAAAACTGGTAGCAACAGTGGACTGCAGGTTCAGGAGATACAGAACAATCTCCAGAGTCAGATACATGAAGCTGGAACAGCAGGATATTCACACGGAGGCTTCAAAGAAGCTGTAGCTTATACTCTCAAAAAGTCTGTGTTGAGACTATGGGACAGAAAGGCTGAAGCCACATGGGAAACAAAGCCGCTGGCAGAAAGGATGTTAAGGCTAGAGTATTAGAGAGAGCATTTTATGGACATTAAAATTTCATGGAGAAGTATTAACAGAGAACATAGAACTGGGATTGAAAATTAGAATAAGTGTTAATGGGTTGCACAAGATTTGAACAAATATAACAAAGGGACAAAAATCAAACTGTTAAGGGAGCTCTCCTGGCCTGCATTCTTATTATTTATTTATTTATTTATTTACTCTTTTGAGACAGAGTCTTACTCTGTCACCAGGCTGGAGTGCAATGGCTCAATCTCAGCTCACTGCAATCTCTTTCTCCCCGGGTTCCAGTGATTCCCCTGCCTCAGCCTCCCAAGAAGCTGGCACTACAGGCATGCACCACCATGCCCGGCTAATTTTTTTTTTTTTTTTTTTTTTTTTTTTTTTTTTTGTATTTTAGTAGAGACAGGGTTTCGCCATGTTGACCAGAACAGTCTCAATCTCCTGACCTCATGATCCACCCACCTCAGCCTCCCAAAGTGCTGGGATTATAGGCATGAGGCACTGCACCCAGCCCCTGCCCTGCATTACTGCTGGCTTTTTGCACAGATCTGGTACTAGTAACCTACCACTATTCCACTCCCCGATGGCTTTTTTAAACCAAGTTCTTGACCCAGGTGCAGTGACTCACACCTGTAATCCCAGCACCTTGGGAGGCCAAGATAGGTGGGTCACTTATGGTCAGGAGTTCAAGACCAGCCTGGCCAACATGGTGAAACCCCTTTCCACTAAAAAACACAAAAATTAGCTGGGCATGGTGGCAGACACCTGTAATCCCAGCTACTCAGGAGCCTGAGGCAGGAGAATTGCTTGAACCCGGAAGGCAGATGTTGAAGTGAACTAAAATCACACCACTGCACTCCAGTGTGGGTGACAGAGTGAGACTCTGTGAAAGAAAGAAAGAAAAAGAAAGGAAGAAAGAAAGGAAGAAGGAAGGAAAGAAAGAAAAGGAAAGGAAGGGAGGGAAGGAGGGAGGGAGTAAGAAAAATTGGTGTTAATTGCTGATTTGATAATTTGGAAATGCAATCCTGGGAAGCTCTTAATGAGAGAAGGAGAAATGAGGTAGGAAAGGTCAGAATGCAGTTGACGGTGCGCTGTCACCTGGTGGCCACACTTCACAGTGATCTAGAGATAGACACAGTTGGTCACTCAGCAGGTGTGTTCTGCTTAGCCACCTGCTGTCTCCAAATAAACTGCACAGAGAGAGTGCACCTTGGGGCAGTCCTTGGGGAAGGAAGGAGAGGTAAGTTGTCTGTCAGACTTTCCGCTGTTTTATACTTTCCAAAATTCAGAGTTTTTATGCATTTCCAGATGACATCAGCTGACCCCGTGGCAGTGCATCGGAAGCCATATTTTGTGTCTTGTCGTGTGATGCTTCTCCAAAATGGCACAAAGAGTCAAACAATCAGAACACAAAGCAGCATCCCTGGAAAAGGGCCCCAGGCTCCAGGATACGCCTGTTGTACGGTTCTCAGGGCAGAACTATGTGAATATTCATGGGAGTGATCTGTAAATCGCAACATGCTTCGTAAATCCCAGGTACTATTTTTATAAATTCCCTCTGATGGTATTTATTTCCTTCACATTAAGACTCCAACTTAGAATCTGCAGGAAGTGTTATTGAAAAAAATGCATATAGTCATATATCCTTCTATTACACAATGAGTCCTAGTGGAAGGAAGTCAAAAAGGAAAATAATGAAAAAAACTTGGAAATAAGCTATTTGGGGTGTGGGGTTGGGAAATGTTGGTAAAATGATTAGAAATTTCAGTTTAACAAGAAGACAAAGTTCTGTAGACCTTATATTCAAAGTGGTGACTCTAGTTAATAAAAATACATTGTGTACTTAAAAATTGCTTTAAAGGATTTTGTATTCTCACCACAAATATGTGAGCTAATATATGTGTTAAGTAGCTTGATTTAGCTACTCCACAATGTAAACATATTTCAAAATATCATGTTGTATACCATAAATATACAAAATTTTAATTTATCAATTTAAAAAATTAAAAATCAGCTATTCTGAACTCTGGTTTTAGCTCTAGTATACCAAAAACTGGGAAGTTATCACTTCCCTCCTTACAACAAGAAAAAAATTAAACAAACTGTTAATCTATAGCTATTCTTGGATGTATCAATGGAGTGAGGCTGTGAGGAAATCTTGCACCACAAAGTCTTGGGCAGGCAAATCCAGAGAGCCCAGCAGATACCTACTTAACTGGAGCTGAAGCTTCTGAAGCCATAGACTGGTATGAAGTGTTAAATGGTAATTTGATGAATTTCTCAAGGGCATGTGGACTAGCATGAGAAAGAAAAACCTGTAGAAGCTTAAGGCTGTAGTTTTAAAATTCACAATTCTATGGGTGTTATATCCAGAAACACCACTATGTTCTCACGGTGAAGGTCTGAAAAATAAACCCTTGTGATTCTGGCAGGACACAGGGAAAAATAAAACCATGTGAAATTCACCCAGAGCATTCTCCAAAAGCAGTGAGCATTCAGCAGCTTAAACAACTTCAGCAGAGCCTACACCAGCCAGAGAAAGGGCATTGCTCTCATTCCAGTTCTTCTTTGACTTCCTATCTCAACAAAGAAGTTTAAAAAAATAATCTATATAACTAGAGAAATGTTCTTAAAGATGATGACCTCAAAACACAGGCCCTCTAAGGTACAATCATAAGACCATAAAGTTTCCCCACCCCCATACCTTACCACCAAAACACCAGGTATCCAGTATGACAACAGTGGGTTACAGATAGCAAAAGCTATGAAACACAAACTGTTTGAGAAGAAGCCCTTAGAGAATCCTAGAATTAATGAGCATGAGAATCAGGATATGGGAAGAATTTGAAAATTTTAACAACTACAACAGTGGCAAAAATTAACTGTGCCCCATTTTTTAGCCATATTAACATAATAGCTTAAACTGAGAACTCATTTACCTCAGTTCCTTTAACTTTATACATTATATCTGGTTTTCAGCAACAACAAAAAATTATAAAGCATTCTAAAGAGAAAAAAACATGAGTTGAAGAGACAAAGAAAGCATCAGAAACAGAATCAGATATGGGAGAGATTTTGAAATTATCAGTTTGTGAATTTAAAATAATCATGATTAATATTCCAAGGGCACTAATGGAGAGAGTGGACAATATGGAGGAAGAAAATAAAACCTTGCTAGCAGTGTACGAAGAGAGATGGATGTTCTAAAAATAAGCAAAAAGGAAATGTAGGCAATTCATAACACTGTCATAGAAATGAAGAAAGCCTGTTTTTAATGAGTTCATCTAAAGACAGGGCACAGCTAAAGTGAGAATCACTAACCTCAAAGATACAGCAATAGAACATAAAGAGTGTTCTACACACTTAAACATAAAGAGTGAAAATATTTAAAAGAAAAAAAACTTTCAAAAATGGAGCACTCAAGAAAAATGGGACAATTTCAAAGGGGTAGTATATGATTAACTGGAATAACAGGAGGAGAAGAAAGACAGAAAAAAGCACAAAAATGTCTGATGTTACATTGCAAATAACCTTCCTAAATTAATGACCAACACCAAATGGCAAATACAGAAAGCACATATATTATATTCAAAATACAGGAAACTAAAGACAAAAGTATATTGAAAACAAACAAAAAAAATAATCTGTAAAAGAAAAAGAATGAGAATTACAGAGAACTTACCAGAACACACAAAAGGAAGAGAGTAACAGTAAAATATTTGAAATATTAAAGATAAAAACAGAATTTATATTCCGTAAAATTATCATTCAAAAACACAAGAAAAAATAGATGTTCTCATTTAAACAAAAACTTAGGCAATTCATAATAGTAGACCTTATCTGCAGGAAATGTTGAAAATTATGTAGGGAGAAGGAAGATAACATAGGTGAGACATACAAATCTACATAAATAAAGAAAGTACATAAAGAAGGAATCAGAAAAGGTATAGTGTTTTATTTTCCTTACTTATAATTGTTCTGAAAGATAATTTTTGAAATAATAATATTAAAAACATATTGAGTAATATAGCATATAGATAAGTGAAATGAATGAAAGCAATGGAATAATAAACTAGAGGAAGGAATTTGAAATATTCTGATATAAGACTATACACTTCATACATGAAGCAATATAGTGTTACCTGAAGGGGAATTTTGATTATTTATAAACAAATATTGAAAAACCAATAAAATATATTTTTTAAGTTAATTGATATGCTAAGAGAAGAGATAAATGGAATCATGTCAGATTTTGAATTAAACTCAGAAAAGGCAGAAAATAAAAGAACAAGAACTAAGAAATACAATACATTGAAAACAGTTGCAAACATGGTAGGTATGAATCCAAATATACAAATAACCACATTAAATATGAATGATTTAAATAAAGCAATTGAAAAACAAAGATGGCTCAGAATGAGAGAATAAAAGCAAAAACAAAACTAAGCCCCCCAAAATGTTGTCACAAAAACTCAATTAAATACAAAGACTCAATAAGTGAATAGTAAAAATTAGGTAAATAATAAAATTATATTGCTTACTCTCTTTAATTGAAAGTATCCTGGATTATAAATTTTACAAAAATAGACATCTGGGATTATGGAGAGTATTACATATGATAAAGGGGAACAATTATCCAGGAACACCTAACAATCCTAAACATACATGCACCTAAGAACAGAGCATCTAATAGGTGATGCAAAAACCTCACAGAACCAAAGTGATAAGTAGAAACTTTTACAATGGAACACTTCAACAGCCTTCTTTTTGGAATTAACAGATCAAACAGAAAAAATTCTCAGTGAGGATACAGATGACCTGAAGAGCAGAATTTTTTAATTTGATTAAATTTCTTTTCTTTTTTTTTTTTTTTTTTAAGACGGGGTTTCACCATGTTGGTCAGGCTGGTCTTGAACTCTCGGCCTCAGGTGATCCGCCCGCCTTGGCTTCCAAAGTGCTTGGATTACAGGCGTGAGCCACCATGAGATTAATAGAACATTCTGCAAATTAGACAAGCTCATGGGCTATAAAATGCATTTTAACAAAATACAAGAATAGAAATCAAAGTATGTCCTCAGATCACAATGGAATTAATTTAAAAAGCAATAGCAGAAAGATAACTTGAAAATTGTAAAATATTTAGTGATCCAAAAACATATTTCTAAATAAAACATTTGTCAAAGAAGTCCTAATAGCAATTAAAAATATTTGTTCTAAATTAATACAAGAACACAGTTCATCAAAATACATGGGATGCATTAAAAACAGATCTGGAGGAAAATCTCTGGCACTGAATGCACATACTAAAAAATTAAAAAAATATAAAATCAATTACCTAAGCTTTCTTCTTTTGAGACTTGGAAAGAAAAATAATTTATGCTTAATGGAAGCAGAGGAAAACAATAAAAATTAAAGCAGAAATTAATTGAACTGAAGACAGAAAAAAAACAGAATATCAACAAAGTTTTCTTTGAAAGAAATCAGTAAAGTTGATAAACTTTTAGCCAAACCAAGTGACAAAAAGAGGAGTCCCAAATTAGCAATATAAAAAATAAAAGAGGGATTCTTGTATGATCTCTACTGATCCTACGTGCATTGTAATGTTAATAAAGAGTGTTATAAACAAGTTTGTACTCACGTGTCTGACCATTTAAATGAGGTAGATCATTCATTGAAAGACATGTAATACCATCACTTAACAAGGAGAAATAAGTAAGCTGAGTCAGCATATATATATCAAATACATGTAATTGGTAGATTCGGTCCTTTAACAAAGAAAGCATGAGAACCAGAGAGGCTCATTTGTTAATTGTACCAAACATTTAAGAAAAAAGGATACTAATTATCCACAATATCTTTCAAAAATCAGAAGCAGAAAGACTAGGGGTTTTTTTTGTTTGTTTGCGTTTGTTTTTGTTTTTGAGATGGAGTCTCACTCTGTTGCCCATGCTGGAGTACAGTGGCATGATCTAGGCTCACTGCAACCTCTGCCTGCCAGTTTCAAGCAATTCTACTTTCCTGCCTCAGCCGCCTAAGTAGCTGGGAATACAGGCATGCACCATCACGCCAAGCTAATTTTTGTATTTAAGTGGAGATGGGGTTTCACCATGTGGACCAGGGTGGCCTTGAACTCCTGACCTCAAGTGATACACCTTGGCCTCCCAAAGTGCTGGGATTACAGGTGTCAGCCACCATGCCCAGCCTAGAAAGATCACATTTTAATTAATTCTCTGAGATTCAATTTACACTAACATGAAACTAAGTTCTAAAATAGAGAATAGACATCTTTCATGAATATAGATATAAAATTTTCAAAAAATAATAGCAAATTAAGTCAAAAATTTATTAAAAGAATTATACAGCATCACCAGATATCCAGTGCTGGTTCATTGTCTTAAATTTTTCAGGCCACCACAACACAATGCTATGAACTGGCTTATAAACAGCAAGCCTTTATTTCTCACAGTTCTGGGGGCTGGGAAATTCAAGGTCATGACATCAGCAGATTCAAAGTTTGGTAAATGCTCATTTCCTGGTTTAAAGGCAGCCACCTTGTTGCTGCATTCCACACAGTGGAGTGAATGAGCCAGCTCTCTAGAGTCTCCTTTATAAAGGCACTAATCTCCACTGTCATGACCAAATCAGCACCCAAAGGCCCCAACTCCCAATACTATCACCTTGGAAGTTAGGATTTCAACATATAAATTTGAGGTGGCAGTGTACCAATATTCAGATAATAGCATTTATCAATAAAAAAGGAGTCACTTTGCTAAAACACATCAAAACCAACACCAACACCACCAGAATATGTTACCACATCAACTACTTTAGAAAAAGAATTTCACAGAATCCAACAGCCGTTCCTGAGAAAAATCTCTCAGAAAACTACAATTACAGGAGATCTTCTGCAAATTGTTAGAGAACATCCTCCAAATACCTATAGCTAACATCATACTTAATGGTCAAAATCTGGCCATTTTTCTATTATCAGGAACATGGCAAGGATGTCCTCTTTTACCACTCCAATTCAACATCATCCTGGATGTCTTACCTAGTGTAATACAAAATAAAAGGAAATAAAGTTGTATAGGTTTGAATGAACAAAATAAAAGAGTTTGTATTTGTATAGTACATTTATCTATGTAGAAAATCACAACTGAAAAAAATGACTCCTGGAATTAATAAGCAAGAATAGCAGTACCACAGAATACAGTGTTAATATACAAAAATCAATTGCTATTCTGTATACCAGCAATGAACTACTGGGATTTGAAATTTACAAACTAACTAAATAAAACATTACCTTTTACAATCAATCTAAATATGATATAATACTTAGGTATAGACAGGTTATGGACTAAAAGTTTATGTCTCTGCAAAATTCATATGTTGAAGCATTAACCTCCATGTGATGCTATTAAGAAGTAGGGTATTTAGGTGATAAAATAAGAGAATTAGTGCCCTTATAAGGGCATAACAGCTTGTTTTCTCTTTCTGCTCTGAGGACACAGTGAGAACATGGCTGTCTGCACACAAGAAACTAGCCCTCACCAGACACCAGGTCTGCTGGTACCTTGGACTTGGACTTTCCAGCTTTCAGAACCAAAAATAAATAACTAACCTCCAAATAAGTGGAGGTTGTTTAGGACATCCAATTTGTGGTATCTTGCTAAAGCAGCTTGATATATAACCAAATATGTACAGGACTTATCTGCAAGAAATTACTAATCTCTAATGAAAGAAATCCAAGAAAATCTAAATAAATGGAAAAATATTCCAGGTTCATATATTGTGACAGCAAGTATTATTAAGATGTCAGTTATTCCTAACCTGATCTATACATGTGATGCAATCTCACTCAAAATCCCAGCAAGCTATTCTATAGACATGGACAAATTTATCCTTAAGTTAATATGGAAAGGCAAAAGACCTACAATAGCCTAAACATTACTGAAATACAACAGGTGAAAGACCTGTACTACATAAATTCAAGGCAGCATTATATAAGACCACAAGGTATAGAAGAAAGAATACAAGGAACAATACTCCAGTAGCAATAAGAACACCTAGTAGTGGAATATTGATTTATAATGCTGCTGTCCCATGAAAGGAATCAGAGTTCCTTGGAGAAATGGTTGATTCCACCACTAACACTGGGCATGTACAAGTGGATCCTGTAGTATCTTATAGGGAAGAAACTAAGAAGGGTTAAAAAATTATATAAAATAATAGGAATGTGTCAAAAGAACGCAAGGGTCAAATGATAGTGCTCCTAATGGCCAAATATGAAATAATTTGAGCAATACATTAAATAATGTAATATTAGATTACACCCTGAGTTATGAAATAAGTATCCATGAGTTCATACTGGTATAATACATTTAAAAAAAATGAAAGATGGTACACAAGTCTCCTGTGGAGAAGAATTTTAGATAATATATATTTTTAAAAAATACTCTGCCTTCAAGGGAGTTGAACATAACTTCCCACCCCTTCAGTGTGGTCTGCACAGAGTGACTACTTATAAGGTGCACAGAATGGAAAGTGGCAAAAATGAGATTGACTCTATAGTGGAAAAATAAATGTGAGAACAGAGCAATACAACCATCATGTATTGCTCTGTTCTCACACTGCTAATAAACATGTCCCTAAGACTGGGTAATTTATAAAGAAAAGGAGTTAATTGACTCACAGTTCAACATAGCTGGGGAGGCCTCAGGAAACTTACAATCATAGCAAACAGGGAAGCAAATACATCATTCTTCACAGGGTGGCTGCAAGGAGAAGTGCCAAGCAAAAGAGACGAAAAGCCCTTCATAAAACCATCAGATCTCAGCTTAGCATGGTGGCTCACACCTGTAATCCTAGCACTTTGGAAGGCAGAGGCAGGGAGATCTTGAAGGCAGGAGATCGAGACCATCCTGGCTAACATGGTGAAACCCTGTCTCTACCAAAAATACAAAAAATAAAAATAAATAGCTGGGCATGGTGGTGTGCACCTATGGTCCCAACTACTCAGGAGGCTGAGGCAGGAGAATCACCCAGGAGACAGAGGTTGCAGTGAGCCAAGATCACACCACTGCACTCCAGCCTGGTGAAAGGGTATGACTCTTATCTAGCAACCAATCAATCAATCCATCCATCCATCCATCCATCCATCCAATCTCATGAGAACTCACTATCACGAGAACCGAATGGAGGTAACCACCCCCTTGATTCAATTACCTCCCACCCTGCCCTTCCCAGGACACATAAGGATTATGGAACTACAATTCAAGATGAGATTTGGATGGGGACACAGCCAAACCATATCACATCATCTCAGCCAGGTGATGCAGGTCAGCATCAACCATGAGAAATCATGTTAATCGCATGCGCTCTTGATAAGACATAGCAAAATGGCAGTTTACCTTTTTTAGTCTTCCTCCCTCAAACCACAGCCCTTGTCTAATTATGAGTAAAATGTCAGATAAATCCAATCACAGGACAGTTTACAAAATACGTTATGGGTATGCCTTAAAGCTGTCAATGTCATCAAAAGTGAGGAAAGTCTAAGAAATTATCAGGGACAAGAGCCTAAGTACACACGATAATTAAGTGCAATACAATTAATGCAATTCCAGCTTCCTGGCTAGAATTCTGGAGTAAAAAATGATTAAAAGTTAAAAGAAAATCATAGTGAAGCATGGAATTTTGCTAATACTAAAGCATCAATATTGATGCACAATTTGTAAAAATATGCCATAGCAATATAAGAAATTGATTATAGGAAACATCACAAACAAGGAAGGCAAGCCTATGTTCTATTCTGTCAAATTTCACCAACATAAAACTACTGTACAATAAAAACAAATGAATGTTAAATATGGTTGTCATCCTTATTTGTTTAAAGTCAATTAATCTAATATGTCTTTATATATTAGGGAGATTCAGGGAGTGATAGAAAACGCCCTATATTCAGTGGGTTTAAATTCGACGTGCAGAGCCCTGCATCTTCATCACTCCATGAAATTGAAGTGATGGAGTGCTCAAATTCTATCTTGCTCTCCTTACACTGTATCTCTGGCATCTATAACTACTGTCTCTGAAATTACTAGAATAACACTACTTTCATAAGGATAAGTAGTAAACATTTTTTCAGATGAATGCTATATTTATTTTATATTTTTCATAAGGCCTAATGATTTAAAATTATTAATGCAATAAAACTTGTTTTTATAGCAGAGTCAAGATGACCAAAATGATGGTATTTTTTTAAATCATAAAATCCTAAAATGTCAGCGTAGGAAGGAGCTAATTTAGAGATGAGCAGACCGAGGTTTAGAAAGAGAAAAGACTGTAAATTCCTCATATCAGTTACAGACATCTTTAGGCATCCAATGTACTCTTCAAATTTTAAATTGAAAATTAGCCATGCCATTTTTCCTTGAAAGGTATTTCATCATATGCCTATTTAATTCTATTCTTGAAATCACAAAAAAGAGACTAAGAAACCATTCTACTCTGACAGGTGTGTTTCTGTGTGTGTGTGTATGTCTGTGTGTGTATATACACTTCTGAATAGTTTTGTATGAAAACAATTGCTTAATTTGCTTATCTTACCTCTGGCGATAGTATGCATGTGCATGAAGCAATTCTTCACTCTAAGTTTAGAATAAAGCCTCTTTCTTGGTTAGTTAGATCTTAAACATGAAGATGACCTCTGCTTTCACCCTAGTAGGTACTTACTTCTAAATGGTGTGATTTGCTTCATGTCTCAGTGAGAACATGCTTACTGGATTTGAATACAGAGCAGCTCTTGGGTTGCATATGGTCATATTCATGAAATGTGTTTTTCAACAGGAACTGGAACTAGAGCCCCCAAGGCAATAAAAACAAGAAAAGACCCATGTTTTCTCTTTAAAGAAAGTTGCCTATCCCTTTCCAATCTAGAGAACACCCATAATTACATGCACATGATGTGATTTTCAACTGTTGGGATAATCTATTGCTATAATTAAGTGCCATGCAACAATATTTTAAACAACTCACACAAATCACTGTGAATCATGTAGACTCTGCAGTAGAACATTATCCCAACAGAACTCCTAGATCACAGGTAACAATAGTCTAAGCTTTGAGGGCGGGGTGATAAAACATAACAAACAAATAATTTATAGAACCATGAGAAATAAATCAGTGCTTGTTTTTGTTCTGGATTTTAAAAAAGTAATTATAGGAAACCTCCGCTTTTATTCTCAAATGTCTAAGACTCTGGAGGTAACAATATTTAATATGGTTGTCAGAGTCTGGCACTGATCCAATAAAACTTGCACTTACAATTCCTGCAGTTAAATTAGCTAATAAGAATTATGTTAACAGAAGGCCACTTATGCCTTTATGTTGAGAAAGGATTTTCTCATTTTTAGTTAACAGAGGTTAAGGAAAAAAAAAGAAGAAGAAAAAATTAATCCAATTACCATGTTTTTTTCTTCTGTCATTCCAAGGAAAAGAGTATGTTTCTTCACAATCAACATTCAGCACATATCCCTAATTAATGCAATTTGATAAAATGAAACAAATTCATGATGTCATTAACTGAGTTCTGCCTAATGAAGTTGGGTTATATGAAACATTAACTGCAGAGCAAAATCCATTTCTGTGGCCAGGGAAACACACATTTATCATTTCAGTACATTTACTTTGGAAGTACCAATCATGAAGGCTTATCACTACAATCACCATGTCTTGATAAATCAACATAAATTAACATTTTGATCAATGCCATCATTAAAGCCAGGCTGTGAAAGAAGGAATCTACTTTTTGCTGAAGTGGCAAATTAACTCTGCCCCCTGACAGAATAAGAGGCTGGCTGGTGGGCAGCTGCTGTTTATTCATTTGAAGCTGTATTTCTCTTACCAAGTTTGGCAATAACCATCAATACGATCAAATCATCGAAAGGAAATTTACTTTCACAGACACACTGAATAGTGGTTTTAGCAGAAGACAAAAGATCTGAAGTTTGCTAAAATTTATGTAAAACCTACAAATACCTTTTTTTTATTCACACACAAAAATATGTATGTTTAGATATGTAAGACTATATAGCCACTGGGATTATAGAAGTAGAACTTAAATATTTAAAAATTTTTTCTCCAAACAAAAAACAAACATTACTGCAAATTTACTTTATCCCTTGTCAGGTAGTTATAAACCAAGTAAAATCAAATATTTATTTCCTTTCCTTTAATTCTCCTTCTATTGTTCCTGTACGCATGATTTTTCCAGCTAGTTGTTATCATTCCTTTACTATTATTAGCAAAATTAAAACTTTGTTAAGATTTCCTGAGGTAATTGTCCTCTTTCTTTGATTCAGTCTTACTCTGTTACTACATCATATTTATTAGACATTGCCTCCTTGGCTTCCTGGTGGCTCTTGACAGTTTATTAATTTAATTGACCTTGGCAGTTTTAAAGAGAACTGGTCAGTTATTTTGTAGGATGTTGGGACTTGGGTTTTTTCATCTAACTGGAATTTATCTGAGGTTTTCCCCATTATTAGGTCAGAGTTATGGGTTTTACGTAGATCCAGAGATAAAGTGACATTTTCATCACACCTTATCACAGCATTGATTCACTAACACTCTCAGTTAAAATGCTCACCATTAAATTGGCTAATGAGAATCATGTTAACATGAAATAGCTCATACTTTCATGTTGGAGAATGGTCAACATGATCTATCACTATAAATGTGATTTATTACTGTTGACATTAACCTTGACACCTGGCTGAGACAATGTTGTCAGTTTTCTCCACTGGAAAGTCACATGCCTCCTCTCTCCTTTCCCTCCTGCACTCTACAGAAGGAAATGACTAAATGCACCCCTAACTTAAGAAGCAGAGAGTTATGGTCCACTCTTTAGAGCAGAGTATCTTGATAAAATATTTTTAATTCTTTTGCACAGGAGACTTGTCTATCTTCCCTCATTTATTTACATAGTCTATCATTTGCTTATTTCAGTATGAACTCAATAATATATTTGGGGTATAGCTTGTCATTACTTTGTTCTATTGTTCAAATTGCCGCAGTTTCAACTCTAGCAAACTCTTTCAGTTAGTTCCAGTGTCCTTTTGTCATTCCCCAATCGTCTGTGTATAGGTCTGTGTCCATGTGTTTTTGCACCGACTGTCTGGGACTATAAGATGCTTTAGGCTTGCCTTATGTAATTTCCTGCCTCAATACTTTAATTAGGTTGGGTACGGTGGCTTATGCCTCTAATCCCAGAATTTTGGGAGGCCAAGATGGATCAGTTGACTCCAGGAGTTCAAGACCAGCCTGGTCAACATGGCAAAATTGAGTCTCTAGAAAAAAATACAAAAATTAGCCAGGTGTAATGGTATGTGCCTGTCGTCCTAGTTACTCAGGAGGCTGAGGTAGAAGATTTGCTTGAGCTGTGAGGTTGAGGCTGCAGTGAACCATGATCGTACCACAGCACTGTGGCTTGGGAAACAGAGCAAGACCCTGTATCAAACAGAAAAACAAACAAACAAAACCTTTCAATCAGCCATTTCTTCAATTAGAATGTCAACCGAGATTCTATCACTCACTAAAACATGCATTTGGAACTATGCATTTGTAAGGGTCAAGGGAAAATTGATTTAATAATAATACTGCTTCTCCATAGAGTGGCATTTGAAATATTGTTCCCCTAGGTAGTCATTCGCAATGGTGCCAGTCATGATATCTAACTTTATTTAAACGTGTATTTAAAAAGTATTAACTTCCATTTTTCCTTTGATCCCTGTTGTGAGAGAGTGATTATTGATTCCTAATATCTATTCTCTACTTCTCCTTTTAGTTACACATATGACCACCTTTAGTATATTTTCCAGACTTTGTATATGAGCAAGAACACATGACTGATTTCTCTCCAAGAAGGTAAGAGCAGAAATGTTCTGTTTATTGTTTCCAGGCAAGAGACTGGCTTCCATTTCCTATCCTTACTCCTTGCTAGCTGGAAAGTAGAAGAGGTAGAGAAGTATCTTGGATCACAGACCATCTTCCCATTGGCAGAGCAGCAAAGCAAAAGTACCCTCCATGTCCCATTCCACAAAGCTGCCATGTTTGCCATGTGTGCTTGAGCTCAGAGTGCGGCAACAGAAAAATAACTCTCTTTTATATGATTCAGCAGCTGACCACACTAAATAATTTTCCCCCAAGTTCTTTGCACTTCAGTGCTACATTAAAAGTAAATATCTAAAATGTACATAATGTTTTGTGGGCTGTCATTTTCATATTTAAGTCCACTGGTTACAGCTTCTGACTTGTCCTGGACGTGCTTAGCCTTCTCAGTGGGTCCTAGTGGTTTCTCTTTTTTATATAAGTACTTATTTCAAGCCAGGCTGAGACCACATAATTGAGTTGACACTAAAGCAGTTCTCAAAGGTAATCTACATATCACAATCTTCAGGAGATTTAGTACAATGTTGTTTATGCCTGGATTTCACACTCAGAGATTCTCATTTAATTCGTCCTAGGGTGTAGCTTGGGCATCAATATTTTTTAACTTTCCCCCAAATAATTTTAATACGCAGCCAGTGTTGAAAACCGCTGTCCTAAATGCTGAGAACAAGCCGTATGAATACAAAGTTAATCCCCGTAATTAACCTATTTAGCCTTGCCTGTAGAATGATATTTGAAGCAGTGGATCTAACACCAGCTCTCACAGGCTGATACAAGCAACTTATTAGTGCCTCATACATCAACAGAACTCAGCTGCTGTGTGGCTTACAGGGTACACCAACCACTCAAGGCCTGGAACAACTCTCCTTTCCCCTCTTGGGAAATGTGGGTCTCCTCCATGCTTGCTTTTGACAAGCTATGGTTATAAAAATCAACTCCAACATCCTGCATCATCCAACAGTAGCATCCCTGTTGGTCCTGCAGGGCACTTGCAAGCTGGCTAGCGAGAATTGAACTCTTGCCTCAGTTCTATGTGCACGTTAAGGCTGCTGACATCCACTGCCTTTGGTTGAAGCATTTGTGCACTGCTCATTGATCACCTTTCAGATTCAATAAATTTGTCTAAAAGAAGAATAATGAAGGAGAATACGCATCTTCAGATATCAAAATTGTTATGTAATGTGGTAATTAAAGGGTATCGTTTAAGTATAGGTACACACAGCTGGGCCCGGTGGCTCATGCCTGAAATCCTAGCACTTTGAAAGGCCTAGGCCGGTGGATTGCCTTAGCTCAGGAGTTTGCAACCAGCCTGGGATGGGGTTTCACCATGATGGCCAGGCTGGTCTTGAACTCCTGACCTCAGGTGATCCACCCACCTCCGCCTCCCAAAGTGCTAGGATTACAGGCGTGAGCCACCGTGCCTGGCCAAGAAAAAATATTTTTGAAAGTGAAAGTCTTTAATTTTTTCCAATTTTCTTAATAAATTGAAAAAAAATAAAATCAACCTATCTCTCTCCCTTCTCTCCAACTATCTCTGTGTAATTTATCTATCTTTTCTCCATTTGCTCTATTTAATTTATGTATCTACCTATCATCTAACAACTATATCTATCATGTCTAACACCAAATGCACTGGAATGTTTTTAATTTAAAGCAAAAAAAAAAAATCCTAGGCATTACTATTTATTTTTATTGGAGCAAACTGACTTTTCATTTTTCTATTTTCAATATTACCATGGGTAATTCTGACTTTCAATGTTCTGTAGAGAAAATTGTCTTTTGTATTTGACATAAATATTAATTAATCATGTATTAAGAAAGCCATTTACAGCCAGGTGCGATGGCTCACGCTTGTAAACCGAGCACTTTGGGAGGCCAAAGCAGGAAGATCATGAGGTCAGGAGTCCGAGACCAGCCAGCCTGGACACATTGGTGAAACCCCATCTCTATTAAAAATACAAAAATTAGCCAGACATGGTGGCACGTGCCTGTAATCACACCTACTCAGGAGGCTGAGGCAGGAGAATGACTTGAATCCAGGAGGAGGAGGTTGCAGTGAGCCAAGATCACACCACTGCACTCCAGCCTAGGGACATGGCGAGACTCCATCTCAAAAAACAAACAAACAAACAAACAAAGCCATTTACTTCCAAACAAATCAGTGTTAGGCCTTGGAATTGCTGGGTCAAATGGTATTCCTAATTCTAGATCCTTGAAGAATCACTACACTGCCTTCCACAAGACTTGAAACCAACCCAAATGTCCATCAGTGATAGACTGGACAAAGAAAATGTGGCACATATACACCATGGAATACTATGCAGTCATAAAAAAGAATGAGTTCATGTCCTTTGCAGGGATGTGGATGAAGCTGGAAACCATTACTCTCAGCAAACCAACACAGGAACAGAAAACTAAACACCACATGTTCTCACTCGTAAGTGGGAGTTGAACAATGAGAACATATGGACACAGGGAGGGGAATATCACACACCGGGGACTGTTGGGGGTTGGGGGATAGGGGAGGGATAGCATTAGGAGAAATACTTAGTGTAGATAATGGGTTCATGGGTGCAGTAAACCACCATGGCACGTGTATACCTATGTAACAAACTGCACGTTCTGTACATGTAACCCAGAACTTAAGTATAATAAAAAAGAAAATATTCAAATTAGAGCACAAAAAGAAAAGAAAAAAATCAACTTGAATTTTATACTTGAGACTGAGTAATTCATAAGAAAAGAGGTTTAATTGGCTCAAGGTTTTGCAGGCTGTCCAAGAAAGATGGCACAGGCGTGTTTCTGGGGGAGGCCTCAGGAAGATTTAACTCATGGTGGAAGGGTAAGGGAAAGCTTACACATCACACAGTGAGAACAGGAGCAAGGGTGCAGGGGGAGGTGCCCACATTTTAAACAACCAGATCTCATGAGAACTCACTCACTATCCTGGGGACCAGACAAAGGGGATGGCGCTAAGGTATTCAGGAGGGACCTGCTGCCATGATGCAGTCACTCCCACCAATCTCCACGTTGGGGATTACATTTCAACAAGATATTCAAGGAGGCAAATATCCAACCTATCAGCCAGTAAGGCTGAAAGGATGGCACTGAACTATTCTGTGTTGGTAGTGAAAGTTTTTAAAAAAAGATTCTCTAAATTTGAGGTACTGAGGTTTTTGATAATTTAGACACAAATATGAAGTAGTATCTATATTTTCCTAGTAACATGAATTCTTTTTTTTCCCCCACTTTTCTTTCAGGAATTGTAAGAACATAAACCAATCCATAGAGTGGTTTCATGGAAATATACAAGTTAGAATATTCTCAGCTAAATGAAGGAAAATACTCTGGGAATTAAAGGCAGCACATTTGTTAAGGCTCCAGTTTTGTAAAGCAGTAGCCTGTGACAGATGCATCTCACCTGTTTGGTCTATTCTGGGCAACTCGCCTGGCGTAAGAAAAACTTATGCTTCTGATGAGTATCTGTGAAATGTAACCATACCTTGTTCATTTACAGAGGGTAGTCAGCTTTAGGTTTATTATTAAAAAAAAAAAAAACAACACTGATAGATGATATGAAAATGCCTTTCTTTCCTCTGAAATGGACCAATATACAACTGATTATACAGTTATCCTCTATGTAACTGTATAAGAATCACAATCCTTTATCATAGAGTTTAGATGTTAATTTATAGTTTCTTTTTCATTAGGAATCTGTTGAAACTCTTAACCTTGTTCAGCTATGAAATGATTCCTGGCAATGTAAATTCCACATTTTTTCTTCATATCTGGGGTAAGTTCAGTTGATCATTTTCGAAATGTTTCCACTCTGTTCTATACTTTCTGTTTCAGGTTGACTACTTAATTTATCAACTTTTAAAATTATATTTTCATTCCATTTACATTGGTCTTATATTTTTTGTTAATAAAGATCTTTGAAAAAATTTAAAGGGTGCCGAGGATATTCATTAATTGGTTTGCTAGTTAGCGTTTGGTTCCTTCGATTTAGTCAGCAAATCATGTCTGCTATTTGCTGTTCACATTAGCTTATGTGCTCCTGAAGCATTGCTATGGTTTCAGTGTTTATAATTTTAGTCTTTGTTTTACATTAAGCATGTACTCAAGAATCGAGACACTTTAACTGTACCATTTTTTCCCTTGAATATGATAAGTATTTTTCTAGAGGTTAATCCTAGATAGAACTTCCATTAATAAAAGTCTTGGGTAAAAGATCTCAATCCTTTAGACTCTAGCCATTGATTTTAATTGTCTAATTATGCCATACACAAAAATATGTAGATTATGCCAGGTCATAAATTAAAATGCATGTCATAGTTTTGTTAAGGAAGTTAAAGGTTAATTGTAAGAATATGCTAAAATAAACTCTTTAAAATTATGTTGTTTATTTGACATTATATTAATATCTATTAGAATCATTAACATTATATTACAATAATAATATATTTTAATTTCAAAAAAGAAGACAATTATTTTATAATTTTTAGAAGTATGAATTATATTACCTGACCTTTGAAACACTGTGGTTCATTTTTTTCAGTGTGTACATCAATATCTCAAGGGTTCAGGTATGTATATATGAATCTGTGTCCATGTATGTGTGTATGCATACATATTCATGCATGTATAGCCATTTGAAAACAAAATATTTCAGTATTAAATTTCATAATGCCAATCTACCTAAACAGAAAAGCATCATTAAAAAAAAAACAAAATGCCTTCTTACGAATCTAAAAGAATCAAAACTCAATTCTGGAATTCAGTTTATAATTTAAATGTTAAAAATCACATAATAGAAACATTCACATCTATTTAAAGAATTTTCTAAATTAAATAACACATGTGAAACACTAGGGTTTTAGTGCTATTATAAATGCAACTGTGTTCTTAATTTCATTTTGGTTTTTCAGTACTAGTATATAGAAATACAGCTGCTCTTTGTATATTGAGCTTGTAGCCTACAATCTTGCTAGACTTGTATATTATCTCTTATATTTGTGTATGTATGTTTTTATTCCTCTGTTTACAAATTAATGTGATATAAACTTGACATACTTTTATTTCTTCCATTCTAATCTGGATGTCCAAGTTTTTATGCCTAAGTATGTTTGCTAGAAACTTTAGGAAAGATGAATAGAAATTGTGGGAGCAGATGTCTTTGTCTTGTTTTTAATCTTGATCTTGAGTTTAAGATTTTTAGACTCTCACCATTAAATATTATGTCAGATGTGAGTTTTTCAAAGATGTCCTTTATTGAGTTAAGGAAGTTCTCTTCTACATAGAATTTTTGACTATTTTTATCATAGAAGGCTATTGGATTTTATAAAATGCTTATTCTGTGTAGAGTAAGATGATCATGTAATTTTGAATCATTATGATATTAACAAGGTTTATTACATTTATTCATTTTTCATTCTGTTGAATCAAATTTACATTCCTGGAATATATTTCACTTGATCTTAGTTTATATGTTTCTACATTCAGTTACCTAGCATTTTCTATGTATGTGCATCTGTGTGTGTTTTGCATCTATGTTGTAAGGGATATTGGTGTCATTTTTTTGTGTGTAATTTTTTTTCTGTCTGATTTTGGTTTCAGGGTAATATTAGCCTGACAAAATTAATTGAAAGTGTGTTCTCTTTTTATATTTTCAAAAGAGTTTGTGTAGTTCTAGTGTTAATTCTTTAGATGTCTGGTATAATTCATCAATGAAGTCATCTGGTCCTAGGTTTTATTTTGTGATAGATTTTTTTAAATTTTTATTTTAAGTTCTGGGATACATTGCAGGATATGCAGATTTGCTACATAGGTAAATGTGGGCCATTGTGATTTGCTGCACCTATTAATCCATCACCTAGCTATTAAGCCCACCATGCATAGCTATTTTTCCTAATGTTCTCCCTTCCTCCCTTCCACACAACAGGCTCCAGCGTGTGTTGGTCCCCTGTCTGTGTCCATGTGTTCTTATTGTTCAGTTCTCACTTACAAGTGAGAGCATGTGGTATTTGGTTTTCTGTCCTTGCATTAGTTTGCCGAGGATAATGACTTCTAGCTCTGTCTATGTCCCTGCAAAAGACATGATCTCATTCCTTTTTATGGCTGCATAGCATTTTTTAGTGTGTATGTATCACATTTTCTTTATTCAGTTTATCATTGTTAGACATTTGGGTTGATTTCATGTCTTTGCTATTGTGAATAGTGCTGCAGTTAACATATGTGTGCATGTATCTTTATAATAGAATGATTTGTATACTTTTGGCTATACACCAGTAATGAGAGTGCTGGGTCAAATGGTATTTCTGGTTCTAGATCTTTGGGGAATTGCCACATTGTCTTCCACAATAGTTAAACTAATTTACATTCCCACCAACAGTGTAAAAGTGTTCCTATTTCTCCACAGCCTCACCAGCATCTGTTGTTTCTGGACTTTTTAATAATCACCATTCTGACTGGCATGAGATTGTATCTAATTTTGTTTTCGATTTGCATTTTTTCTAATGATCAGTGATGTTGAGCTTTTTATCATGTTTGTTGGTTGCATGAATGTCTTTCTGAGAAGTGTCTGTTCATGTCCTTTGCCCACTTCTTAATGGGGTTGTTTGTTTATTTTTTTCTTGTAAATTTGCTTACGTTCCTTGTAGATTCTGCATTTTAGACCTTTGTTGGATGGAAGAATTGAAAACATTTTCTCCCATTCCGTATGTTGCCTGTTAGCGCCGATGATAATTTCTTTTGCTATGCAGAAGCTCTTTAGATCCCATTTGTCAATTTTTGCTTTTGTTGTAATTGCTTTCAGCAATTTCATAAAATCTTTGCCCATGCCTGTGTCCTGAATGGTATTGCCTAGATTTTCTTTTAAAGGTTTTGTAGTTTTGGGTTTTACATTTAAGTCTTTAATCCATCTTGAGTTAATTTTTGCATAAGGTGTAAGAAAGAGTTCCAGTTTCAATTTTCTGCATATATCTAACCAGTTCTCTTAGCACCATTTATTAAATAGAGAATCCCTTTCCTATTTTTTTTTTTTGTCAGGTTTGTCGAAAATCAGATGGTTGTAGATGTGCAGTTTTATTTTTGAGTTCTCTATTCTGTTCCATTGGTCTATGTGCCTGTTTTTGTACCAGTGCTATGCTGTTTTGGTTACTACAACCTTGTAGAATAGTCTGAAGTATGGTAGCATAATGCCTCCAGCTTTGCTGTTTTTCCTTAGGATTGTCTTGGCTATACAAGCTCTTTTTTCGTTCCACATGAATTTTAAAATAGCTTCTTCTAATTCTGTGAAGAATGTCAATGGCTGTTTAATAGAAATAACATCGAATCCATAAATTATTTTAGGCACGATGGCCATTTTTATGATATTGATTCTTCCTATACATGAGCATGAAATGTTTTTCCACTTGTTTGTGTCCTCTCTAATTTCCTTGGGCAGTGGTTTGTAGTTCCCCTTGAAGAGGTCTTTCACTTCCCTTGTTAGCTGTATTCCTAGGTATTTTATTCTCTTTGCAGCAATTATGAATATGAGTTCATCCATGATTTGGCTCTTAGCTTGCCTCTTGTTGGTGTATAGAAATTCTAGCGATTTTTGCACATAGATTTTGTATCCTGAGACTTTGCAGAAGTTGCTTATCAGCTTAAGAAGCTTTTGAGCTGAGATGATGGAATTAGAAAGTGTCCTGTCCTGAAAGAAATATTAAGAAAATCCTTTAAACAGATGGAAAAAAAAATCCAGTCCACACAATACAATAAATAACTTTGGTAAAAGTAACTACAAAAGTAAACACAAAATACACAAAACACGGTACACCTCTGTTTATTTTTGTAACTTTTTCTTCCACATATGACATACAATGAGTAAATATGTAATAAGTATGCAAATAGTAGCACATATGAGGGGAAAATAGAAATATACAAAAGCACATTTTTATATAATGTTAAATCATCTTGCATTTAATCTAAACTAGATTGCTATAAATTCAGATGTATATTTTAATTTCCAGCGCAACTACTAAGAAAACAAAAATAAAATAAAACAAAATAAATGACAGTATAATTTAAGTAGCACAGTAGAAAATATTTATTTAACATAAATGAATATATAGAAAACAAAATGACAGGCATTAATCTTACCTTATTAATAACTATATCCAAAGTAAATAGATTAAACACTGTGAAAAGATAGAGGCTGACAGAATGAGAAGGTAGAGGTTGACAGGTTAGGATCATGTCATCTGCAAATAAAGACAATCATTTCAATCCCTTTACTTGTTACAAGTTGGTTCACAGTTCCTGCTAGTTAATTAGTCATGATCAGTATTGTGTGTCTTTCAAGGAATTTGACTATTTACCTAGGTTATCTACTTTTGTACACTTGTTCATACTATTCCATTTTAATTTTTTATTTTTATAAGATCAGTATAGTGATATACATTCCTTAATTTTTAGTGTTAATAATTTGACCAGTTTTTTGGTCATCTTAGCTGAAGGTTTATAAATTTTGTTGAAATTCGTCAAAGTTGGTTTAATCAACTTTTGTTTATTTTCTCTGTGTTTGTATATTCTATTTACTTCCACTGTAATCTTTATTACTTCATTTCTTCTGCTTGCTTTGCAGTGATCTGGTCTTCTGTCTAGTTTTTTAAGATTCAGTGTTTCTTTATTAGTTTAAGATATTTATTTGTTTTCATTTCAGCAATTTAGAGCTACAAATGTTACATCAAAATTGTTTTAGCTGAATTCCATAAGTTTCAGTATGTGGTGTTTTTCTTTAATTCATCCCAAGTATTTTCCAATTTTTGTTGTGATTTTTTTCTATTTGATCATTTCATTCTATTATAGCCAAAGAACATGACTTCCTTTGTACAGTTTGAATCTTTTAAAAATTTCTTAAAATTTGGTTTTAGGTGTAATATGCAGTCTGTTCTGGATAATGTTCCACATTCATCTGAGATGAATACGTATCCTGATGTTAGTGGATGGAATGTTCTGTTTATGGCTATTTGATCCTGCTGGCTTATAGTATTTGTCATATGCTCTATTTCCTCATCAATTTCCTATCTAGTTGGTAGATCCATTCCTGAAAATTGGTTATTTTTGTCTCTAATTATTACTGTCAAATTTTCTGCTTTTTATTTCAGTCAGTTTTTGCTTCATGTATACTTTGATTCTGTTGCTAAATGCATATATTTTAATAAATGTTATATCTTCTTGACTTAACAAACCTTTTATAATTATAAAATATCGTTTTTAAATAGTAATTATTTTTGGACTTAAAGTCTCTTTTACTTGATATTAAGATAGATACTATTGATTATAGTTTTTGTGATACCTTTTTTAAATCTATTCTTTTACTTTCCATTTGTGTGTTTAATGCATGTCTTTTGTATACAGTGTAATATTAGATCATTTTTTAAAATTCATTCTGTCAACCTCTACCTTTTCACAGTGTTTAATCTATTTACTTTGGATGTAGTTATTAATAAGATAAGATTAATGTCTGTCATTTTGGTTTTCTATATATTGCATGTCCTTTTTATTATTTTATTCCTTGTTTACTGCATTCTTTTATGTTAAATAAATATTTTGTACTGTGCTACTTAAATTATACTGTCATTTATTTTATTTTATTTTTGTTGTTTTCTTAGTAGTTGCCCTGGAAATTAAAATATACATCTGAATTTATAACAACCTAGTTTCAATTAAATCCAAGTTGATTTAATATTATATAAAAATTTGCTTTTGTATATTTCTCTTTTCCCCTCATTTGTGCTACTATTTTTATACTCATTACATATTTACTCATTGTATGTCATATGTGGAAGGAAAACTTAAAAAAATAAATACAGGTATACCGTATTTTCTGTTTACTTTTGTAGTTACTTTTACTGAAGCTCTTTATTGTATTGTGTGGACCTGAATTTTTTTTTTCTAGTGTCCATTGGTTCGAAGGATTTTCTTAATATTTTTTTCAGGACAGATATGCTGGGCATAAATTTTCCCAGTTTATGTTTATGTGGGTATGTCTTACTTTTTTTCATTTTCAAGTATGATTTTACTCTATATAGAAATCTTGGTTGACCATTTTATTCTTTCAGTATTTTGCATGTATCCTGCCATTGCCTTCTGGTCTTTAGGGCTTCTGATAAAAAACAGCTGTTAATCTTATTGAGGATGCCTTGAAGTGATAAGTTGCTTCAATATTCTCTCTTTGACTTTGCATTTTGACAGTTTGACTGTGATGTGTTTCATTGTAGAGGCCTTTGCATTTTTCATACTGGAGTTTATTGCATTTTGTGGATGTTTATGTTCATGTCCTTCATTCTTCCTACAGTATCTTATATCTTCTGCTGAACTACTCTAGTAAATTTTTATTTCAGTTATTATAATTTTCATCTCTAGAATGGCTATTTTTTGGGTAATTTCTATTTTTTTATTCATATTCTTGATTTGGTTAGACATTATGCTCATACTTTTCTTGACTTTTTTTTGTTGTTGTTGTTTAGTTACTTTCTTGAACTAACTCCTTAATATCTGCATTATTTGTTATTTGTGGTAGTTGAACTTTCTGTTCAGTTAGCTTGTTGATCTAGTATTTCTTAGAAGGCTACAACCAGTAATCTCCCAGGGCTTGCTCATCAGTTTTGAGTACAACACTTAGGCAGGCAGTGTTTACAACTCTGCTTTAACCCCCACCTCTTATATGAACAGGGTCTCAAGGTCTACCAAAGCCAAGAGGCCTACTTAGAGTATTTTCTTTTTTTTCTTTTTTTATTGCACTTTTTAGGTACAAACTTAGAGTATTTTCTTGGATATACACAGAAACCTTCCCACATGCATAAGCTTCTCAGTTTGTGTCAGAGATATGCCAGAGATTTTTATCTATCTATCTATCTATCTATCTATTTATTTATTTATTTTTAAATGATGTCTCACTCTTCCACCCATGCTCGAGTGCCATACTGCGATCTCAGCTCACTGCAACCTCTGCCTACTGGGTTCAAGTGATTATACTGCCTCAGTCTCCCGAGTAGCTGGGATTACAGGCATGTGCCACCATGCCCAGCTAATTTTTGTGTTTTTAGTAGAGATGGGATTTCCCCATATTTGCCAGGCTGGTTTGAACTCCTGACCTCAGGTGATCCACCCACCTAGGCTTTCCAAAGTGTTGGGATTACAGGCATGAGCCACCATGCCTGCCAGGTCAGAGATTTTTAAAGGTCACTATGGACATCTCATCCCACAGCTTTTCATTTTTTGTTTTTGTTCTATTTTTGGTTTGCCTCACACATTGTTATCACTTCCGGCATGTGGGATATTAAACCATCACCACTGATTGTTTTTGGCAAGTGTTCTTGAGGCAAAAGCTACACTAGGTAGGATCAGATCATGTCAAATGAATAAAATCCCTGCAGATGAGGATTTTTTAGGGTGCTACCAGTGAGACAATAATGACAATTTTCTGGAAGCAAGCTTTACAAGGTTTCCACACCCGGCCCCCCAGCCCCAGTGCAAAGCTATAGATTTTTGGTTTTCATTATTATGTTGGGGCTGTTGACTTGAAACCTGTCACAAACCTGGAGAGATAAAAGAAAATAGGACATGTTAAAACATAAGAAAACTCACAGTTCTTATTAACATGCAGATGATTTTCTTAAATAAATGTGCTCTAAACCCTTTCAGAATGTTGGTTGATTTTTGTGGTTCTAGAAATGTCAATTTCCCCACCACTTTTGCTAGTGTGCTCTTTGCTTTGATACAGGAGACAGATGTCACCGTGTTTGTTTTATTTTGAGGATTTTAGAAAATATAATTTAAATATTTACACATACATTTTGTTTCACTAAGACCTGCTAAGAATGATATATTGTTAGAAATTAAAACATGGCAATAGAAACATCAGAGTTAAAACCATATTAAGCTTGATTTTAAGTTTCCTGCTTTTTCTTAAATTCAGCATCAGCATTCTAGCTCAGTCTCTGGATTATTTAAATTTTCTTGACTCTTGCCTTCCATTATTCACACCATCTGAAACACTTGGTGTGACTAATCTTCCTAAGACAGATCATTCCATTTTCTTACTTTTAGAAGTCTCCAGTGGCTGCTGAAGTAAATCTTCTTGAGTTATGATCAAAGGCAGTCCATAATGTGGGTTACACCTTTCTCCCAGAGAGTGGTACCTGGCACTGCCCTCCTGGGACCACATGACTGTACTGCTCAAAGTGGAGTCTCAAGACTGTTCCTGATCCAGGTTCTGTATATTATAGAGACCAGAGTGAGAACAGACATTTGGAATGACTATTTAGACAATTTCATGGCGTGTGAAATTATTGTATCATTTATAGTCTATAACTATGGACTTATTTCTTTAACCAAGTTATAAGCTGATTCAGAAGTCAACAAATTCCACTGGTGGCAAGAGCTGAATACCAGTCATGTTCAATTGTATCCCTTTAAAATATGAAGTAGTTTAAGGTGAATTTGTCATATAAATGTATAAAAATCTAACAATATGTAACTATTAATTTGCTTTATAGCTTGTTGTTTTTATAATCATTTTTAATTTTACATAGCTCAGTCTTATTTATAGTCAAGTATTATTATTCAATCACAGTAAATAAAATCATTTTTCTTTTCAATCCTAATTTAGAAATAGTGTAACAAGCTTCACTAGAATTTTTGTCAAGTAAGAACACATTTTTTTTCTAAATGAAATAATGACTATAAATTGCATACTAATAAGTGCTTCTGGAGAAATATAAGTATTCGTGTTAGATTTATAATCACAAGCGTTTATTAAGTTCACTTTTGTGGTCATAATTGATGATAAGTGCTAAAATTATTCTGTTATTTTGAATATGTATTGGTTAGTGAAGCAATAAAACAATAAACAAAGCATAAGCTTCATTTAAACACATAAAAATAAGTTCAAAGTCAAAAGTATTCACAGAAAGCAAAATGTTTAATTAAAATCCTGACATACGCAAAGATTCAATATTTTACATTGGTGCTTTCAGGGTTCTTGTAAAGTGGCACTTTAGGTTGCTAAGAATGAAAAATCGTGTCCAATTGCCTAACAATTAGTGAAGGTCTGCATCAAAGAGCTTTGCTTGTAAATGATGAATAAACTGCCTAAAAGTTAGTATTTTAAGAACTGCTTTTCTTTGACATCACGTAGCTCAAATTATTTAGGCACTAAATACTAATGGAAGAATATGTCAAAAATACTTGAGATTTTTTTTTTCATTTTAGCACCATAAATACCAAGATATAAGATGTCTCTTCTGTTGTTAATGGGATTTGAATATAATGAGGAAGGAAGAGTTCGGTTACAAGTATATTCTTGAAGATTGCATGCAACTCTCAACTGTATACAACCATAAAGAATTATGTTGTCATAAGGGGTAGTTTGGAATTTTTCTAGAGGTGTGTTCTCATGATAGTTATCCATATTAAGGAGCTTGTACTAGAATTTTTAACTGAAAAAGAAAACATTAATTTCATAAGTTTTTTCAGAATTCACATAGTCTTCTAAAAGTTTCCCCACCATAATCCACACGCCTTATATAGAATAACTATTGTTTATAATAAGCTTTTTGTTATTATGTAATAAGAAAAAATAACTTCAAAGATTATTGAGGAGGAAACTTTTGCTAACAGCATTTGAATGATGAAATGACTTGCAGTATTTTTGCAAGATAAGAAGTCAGTCATTCTCAGCTTTTAAAAAAATATTCTTCTGTTTTTTCTGATCAACTTTTAAAAGACATAAATTAGACAACCAATCTTATTTATCTAACATTAATATCTCTTTTTAAATCTTGGTATTAATATTTCTATGTAAGATGGCAATGAAATATGTTTTTCAGTGGTACATAAGGACAAAGAGCAAAATAAAATTTAGAAGTTAGAAATTATAGAGATTTTGCACATTTTTAGGACAAGTTTTATTACTGATAACCATTATGAAAAAAGTGAATGATATTTCTTAGTTTCCCCCTCTGTTGCCAGACATTATTTATAACTTATTTACATCACAAGGTTTCAGAACAATAAAACCCATCTTTTTGTTTTAATTCCTTTCAGCACCAAGTATGCTACCTTAAGTATTATGAATATTATTAAGAAGTAGGTAAGTTGTTTTGGCCTAAAGTGGAGATTAAGGTTGCAATCTTATTCCTCGTCTCCACTTCAACATTCCAACCCGTATTAGTGCATCTATTTTTTATCTGCACGAATTTCAATGGGAAATTTCTGAAGAAAAATGTGATAAGAACAGATAGGCTTGGATACAAGCAGACAGCATGATCTATTGAGGGGCTGTAAGTGGACTGGGACTCAGTGGCAACAAAAAAGAAAAGGAAAAGAAACCAGTAATTCCAAAAAGCATTTTAGTTTTTCTTACTTGAAAAAGAGTACTGTGGAAAAGTGGTTTCATGCAGTTGTTCTGACATATTTTGTTCTCAAGACTCCTTTCTTTCTTTGGTATTAGACTGTCTAGTTTGTTTATTGGTTTGGAATATATTAATTCCGTCTTATTCTTGATGGTTTTCTGTAAAAATTTTACCATATTTACTTGATTTCAAGATTGTTGTTGACTAATAATATAGTCTTCTCAAGCAATACATAAAACTAAAAGGATGTATCTATGATCTTCCACCTTACTGATGTCTAGTATTTCAGTATGTATTTCTTTTCATTGCACTCATCATGGTAGACTTTGTTAAAGGCAGTATGAGATTGAGATTGAGATTACACATTGATGGTCACTTTATTCACTGTCACTTTGTCTGGAATTTGACCCTCTTTCTTTTATACAAAAGTGCATCATTTATTGGTCTTTTAACATTTTATTAAGAATCTTTTGGAACTGCCTTGTGTTTGTTTTAAGGGTTTTTTTTTTTTTCTATTTTTGCTAACTCATGAGCAATAATTTAGTTAGACATATAGTTCCAAACCGAAGTCTTCCCTAGAGTCCTTTAATTTGAAGAGTTACTGTTATTTCTAATAAAAAATATGATGCCTGCCTAATTTTCCCTTCTTTGTAGGTAATCTGTTGGAGCAAGCCTTGGCCTTAGCAAGCAGAGCATATTCAAAGGGTTTTATGAAGGGACTGTCTATGCTGATGTGGGTGAGGCTAAGGAAACAGACAAGAAATGCTGATGTCTTCCACGGTCTCACACACACATAAAGGGGGGATCCAGCATTCCTTTAAGCCTGTACCTAAAAGCTGAGCGAGTAATGTTTCCAGAAACCAGGTGAGAATTGGAGCAACAGAGGAAGATGTCACCATAACCATACAGGGATGAAGCCCTGGGCAGAAACACACTGAAGCAGGGGATTCAGGAGGCAAGTATCTCTGCCGCTTTCGCCTGTAGCTTTGCAATCCTACGCCAGTTTCTCGCATGGGCTGAAACCTGCTAGATGCCGGGGGAGCAAGCAACCCCATGGGACACGGACTGTAAAAGTCAACATCCAAGATTATGCAGTGTGCAACAGCAGCAGAGGAAGGCGAAGAGTTCATCCACGGTAGGGAGAACCCAGAGCTTGTGCTTTTCCCTCTTCTCCTGTTAATGTTTAAGGTTTTTCTCTCTGACTTTGAGGTTTCAGCTCATCTGATGGTTTTACATACAGACGTATTTTCATTTCTCTCATCCATAAGCTGGTATCTTCTTTCCATCTGAGAATTTTCGTCTTGACTTCAGTCTGGCAAATAGCCAGTCCTTGAGTGCTCATCCTAGAATTCTTATTTTCCTGCTGTAGGTGGGCGAGCTGTCTACTGTTCTTAATTCTTAATCCCCATCCTCCCTCTCAGATCATTAGTAGAGAGGTTGTTTTCAATGGAATTTCATTGTGGAAAATATTCTGTAAATACATATTGAGTTTGCTACTGCTAAAGCATTAAGGATTTTAGACATTCTAGACTCATTTTGATACTCAAAAAACAAAACAAAAACAGTGATTACACTGTACAAATCCTCTATGCCTCCCCTTTGTATCCTAATGGAATTCTGAGATTTCTGATTTCTCACCATGAACTCTATTTCTCACTGTGGCTTTTGTTTGCTCGCCATCTTCCTTGCCCTTCTCTTAGGATAGTGAGAGCATTTTTTTTTTTCTGTTCCTAGCTTTATCGACAATGCAGCTCTTCTAGGTTTTAAGCTTTATACCATTCATGTGTTCCAATTCTGCTTCACAGAAACCTGAGCTCTCATTTCCTGTACCTACTTAAGAATTAATGCTATTTCTCCTGATTCCTATTTGTGGGTCCAAAGCCCCCTGCATCAAGTCTTTATCCTTTTAGCTTTTAATACACACTTAAAAATACACTGGAATTTTTTTTTCTTGTTTGGAACTCAGCTGTCTTATACTTTATCAAGCATTTCTATGTGTTTGGATGAGAGGGGCAACCCACCTTTGCCAGTTTAGTTGCGTGCAGTCACCTATATGATGTGTGAGAGAGAGCCCCTTCCTAAGTCAGTGAACAGGAAACCCAAAACTATTCTAAATAATCCTGTTTAACAGACTTTTGCTCTTTTAAGATGACCAGCAGAATATGACAGTTTGTGTTTTTAATGGGAAGAAGGGGAATTGAATAGTTCATCTTTTGAGGCCCTTCAGAAATGTTAGAAAATTGTTTTCCTCTTCACACCTGACTGAGCTACCATTAGCAGTGTGACTGATATCTCTGCTTTGTCGTAGGAGACCGTGTACTTGTGAACAGTTCACTTTCATGTTGATAATTACTTCCAGCAGAATTTGTTTCTTTTCATATGTGTACGCCATAGGTGCTCAGTTATTTGTATCTGCCAAGCAGCAGTAGGTTTCTTCTTCCATCAAACAATATGGTTGTTTTTGTATAAGATCCATTCATTACTGTCCAAGGAATTTAAAAACATATTCTTTCCATTTCTTTAGCAATAGATTTGCTATTCTTTTTTTTTTTTTTTGAGACAGATTTTATCTTTATAACACATGACAGTCTCTTTTATTTTTCAAGTGTAGGGCTGAGCTCCTTGTAATTGTAATTGATAGACTAAATCTGCCAGCTAGGTATTATCTCAATATACAGTGGAAAAAAATTACACTCACACAGGCTGAGTAACTCGTCCAGTTTTCTGGTGACAAATATGGTATTTGAATTAAGTTTTATATCATTTTATATCTTAAAAAGTACATACCACTTTCATGGCTTTCAACTTTCCAGATACGTGAATTGCAAAAGAGATGTTGTTTACCACATTCTTGGCCAAAGAGTCATCTGATTTTCTTGACTTTCAAATCAGTATATTTTCTACTTTTGAACAATTATCTAAAATTAGAATGTGTGTTCTTCGCACTTTCATTTGTCCAGAATCCCTGCCCAGGATGTATTCAAGCCTGGAATGCAAACTATTATGATTCTTTGCAGTATTTTCACATCTGCACTTATGAGAAGCCACAACATTGAAAGGTAAATATATAGGAATTCTAATGAAATAATTAATACATCTCATTGATCCTACTTATACCTTTATTCAATCAGTGCAAAGACTTTTTGTCTGTATCATGTGCCAGGAAATGTGGCAGGAGTTAGGAAGCTGGAGAAAACTAAGACTCAAGGCCTGGTCTTTGTAAGCTCAGAATCAAGAATTAAAATAGGTATGCAATACATAGATTGAAACAAAATGTTATGATCACAGTAGAATCATGTACGCAGTGGAGACACAGCAAAGACGTAGACCAGAGAAAATAATGTAGGTTGATGAGGAGGTAGTCAGATTTTATCTTTAGCAAAAGGAATTTTTATTAATATTATTGCAATATTGTAGAAATTTCCCTGCTTAAACCTGCAGACCTATGGAGCTGTGTTGTTCCCTGAATATTATTAAAATTCTTTAATCATTCAGTTATTCAAAAATATTATTGAATGCCTACTTTTTTCCAGGAACTGTGGGGTGCTAAATTTGGCAAAGAAGGCCAGGATCCTTACCATCAGGTAGTTTAGTTTAACCGGGAAGGTATTTGTTACTCAAATGAACTGAAATGTACGCAAACAAACAACTATAGAATCAATACTTTAGGAACTAGATTTAAAGCATTTGGATGAATCATTCTGCATTCAAGAAGCAGTGATATGCCAACAAAGATGCCCCTGCTAATTCGGGATTTTATGCTTATTTCTGAAATGACAATAATTTTCCAAATGGTGGTGATAAGTTTTCCTAAGAATAGCCATTCTGAGCCTGCATTTGTCATAGATTGCTGATTCATCAGTTCTGATTACAAAGGGAACAAGGCTAATCACAGATGGAGACTGAGAAAAAAGTGAATATGAAGTTAACCTCCTTTGTGATTAACAGAATCCAAACCAAAATGAAATGAAGCAAATGAAAACACTGGAAGACTAGGTCCAGACTACAGTAATATTAATTTGGTTATCTTGCTCCTTGACGACTTCTTTTCTTAATTTAGCAAAAATTCTGGGAATGAATACTAAAATCTCGTTACTGTGAATGTTACTCAGAATCGTGTGTGTATGTGTGTGCATATGTGTGTGTGTGCATGTGTGTTTGTACATGTGTGTACTGGAGGCACAGATGTTAAGCAGAGAAATATTATTGGAGAACATTATTTGGCCACATAATCAACTTCCAAATGCTTCATGTTGGTCAGTAAGGGCAGGAGAGACTGTGGCCAGGAAAGTACTCAACGTTTCTGAAGAAATGGGGCTGCCAGCTAAACAGTTAGTAGAAGCTGTGGCTTATAAAATAGTAACGATGACAGAGAAATTAGATGAGGAGGAAGCAATATGCAGGGAGCAGAATGGTGGTTGGAAGAAGAAAAACAGTAATGTGTGGAAAGCGAACATGAGTAGCATTGGGTATAGGAGAGAAGTTAATACTTATATCTATTTCTCCAGAAATAAGATGAGAGTCTGCTTTTATTTCTCTGCTTCACCTCCCATTTCTATATAACTTACTTTCAATTGTAAATAGGGGAACAACTTTTATCCGCTCATATTGTTTTAAACTAATACTGGATACAAAGCAAGTGTTTTAAATACATTGAGTCTGTGAAGAAAAAAATGAATTTCAAGTGATATTTGAATATGCAAAAATATCACTCATAATATTTCTCTGTAATTGAAGTGAGTCTAAACATTGGGTTATCATCTCTGCTTGGTTGTGGAAAACAATTTTTCCAATTCAAGGTAAATTTGGTCATTTTTAGATTAGTTTACTTTCTAGATAAATATTTAGTTTGCTCGGGAATTGCTCTTTACACTTTCCCTCTTTCCTCTGGTGTCAGGAAAAGATTATATTGTTATTTTTTTATTCACCTTGATAATTTTTGTTCAACCAGGGAAAACTACGTTATATACAAGAAAGATTATTAATGCTGCATCATGTTAAAACAAGGTAAATCGTCAGTGTTTACATGTTATTGTGGTTACATGAATAGCAACAAACAGAAACAACACAAATCTCAATGCTTGTTTGAATAAGCTTTACTGAGAACCCTGGAACTACCTGCAGAAAACGTTTTCTGTATATTGTGTGTGTGTAACATATTGTGTGTGTGTAAACCTTTCAACCAAAGTGATGAGCATTAAGACTGCAACTATTTCCTTCATGTCACCTACAGTAAAGATCATTCTATAATTTTCTTCCACAGAAGAGGCTGAAATTGATGGGAATGTAATGAATTCTGAGATGCAAATGAAAATTGAGGTAATTTTGTTACTTCAATCACTCTATTGCCATATCTCTATACCCAAAGATTAAGGGCAAAATCTTCACCAGTGATTATAAGAAGTGCAGCATTTTTAAAATAAGCAAAGCCCAGAATAACAGAATCCTGAACAAAATTATAAAGAAAGCATCTTCATGCAATGCACAAAGCTTCCATTTGTGGAGTTGAGCTGATGAGTTTGCATCACCGTCACCCAAATCTACAAGCACAAGAGGAGCTGGGCTTCAAACTTAGTTGGTTCTCATTAGAGAGGAAGTTAAGCTCAGCAACTTGGGAGTCAAATCACCACAACAGGTTCCTTTACTGGCTGATTTGGACAAAAAGGTATTCAATTGCTCCAGTGATATCATTTGATTGTGAGCCTATTTGGTTTTGAGAAGTGTGCTATAGTGACTGGGAACCCATCAAGAGGCTGACAGGACTGAGAAATTATTTTTAGCAAATTATATCGAATTTCCTAAAGTCAACTACTAACGTTTTCTTATTTTTATTGTAACTTTTAATATACAATGTTTAAAACATACACACAATTAGAGAAAATAGTAAAATGAAGCCCTGGTTACTTTTTCTGGAATATCTTAAAGCAAATATTAGACATCTTGGCATTTCTCTCATAGAGCCTTCTACATTCAGCATCTCTGATATAGACCTTTTTGGGGGCAACAGTTTTATTGAGATAGAGTTCACATATGCTATAACTTACTCTTTGATGTGTATAAATCAATAGTTTTTAGTATATTGTCAGAGCTATGCAACCAAAACCACACTCCATTTTACAATACATCAGTCAGTCCTTCCCACCGCAACAACCCTTAGCTATCACCCTTAATCCCCACTCTCCCTCTAGCTTCTAGGCAACCACTTATCTAGTTTCTGTCTTTATAGTATTGCCTATTCTGTTCATTTCATGTAAATGGAATTATGCAATATGTAGCCTTTTATGTTTGGCTACTTTGACTAAGTTTTCAAGGTTTGTCCACATTAAGCATGATTCAGTACTTAATTTCTTCTTGTGGGCAAACACTATTCAGTTAGATGTGTGTACCGTATTTTGTTTATCCACTCATTGGTGTACAGACATTTGGGTTGTTTTCACCTTTTAGCTAGTAGGAATAATTTGCTATGAACATTTGTGTACACACTTATGTGTGGACATATGTTTTTATTTCCCTTTGCGGTAGAATCCCTGAATCATATGCTAAGTCTGCGTTGAAAGTTTTTTTGGGAACATCAAGACTGTTTTGCAACATGGCTGCACCATTTTACACGCCCACCTGCAGTGTGTGAGAATTCTGACCTCTCCCCATCTTCATCAACATCTGTCCTTGTCTCACATTTTTATTCTAGCTATCCTTGTGGATGTGAAATGGCATCTTATTGTGGTTTTGACTCCATTCTGCAATGACTAATGATGTTGGGCATCTTTTCATGTGCTGATTGGCTATTTGCATATCTTCTTTGGAGAAATTTGTTTTCATATTTTTTGATATGTTTAATTGGGTTAGGTATTTTTCTTTTACTCTTAATTTGTGAACATTCCTTATATAAGAGTTCTACATAGAAGTCCTTATTAGATATATGATATGTAAACACTTTCTTCCCTTCTGTTTATCTTTTTATTTTATTGATAATGTCTTTTGAAGCATAAGTTTGTTTTATAAAGTTTAATTTACCTATTTTTTGCTTTGTTGTTTTTGCTTTTAACATATCTACGATCCATTGCCAAATCAAAGATAATGTTATTTCCTCCTAAGCGTTTAAGACCATGTATTTAGATCTTTGATCCTGTTTGAATTAATTTTTAGCATATGGGTTTCAACTTTATTTTCAATATTGCACTCTCTTGATTACTTTTGCTTTGTAATCAGTTTTGTAATTAGAAAGTGTGAGTCCTATATCTTTGCTCTTTTTTTAAAGAATGTTTTGGTTATCTCGTGTCCTTGAGTTTACATACGAATTTCAGTTTAGAATTGGTTTGTCAGTTTTTACAAGGAAGCCCGCTGGAATTTTAATGGGTATTTCCTTGAATCTGTAGGTCAATTTGAAGAGTTTTAAGTCATGATTTATAAACATGGGGTGTCTTTATTTATTTAGAGCTTTAATTTCTATCAACAGTGTTTTGTAGATTTCAAAGTATAAGTTTTGCATTTTCTTGGTAAATTTATATCTAGGAAGTTTTTGATACTATTGCAAATGAATTTTTCTTTCCAGAGGGTTCATTGTAAATGTACAGAAATGCAATTAATGTTTGCATATGGATCTATTCTTCAATCTTGATGAACTGCCTTTTCATGCTTTAAGAATAAAATTAAAATAATATACAATGTGTATATAAAATATTATTTATAATATGTATCCATGAGAATAGTTGAATAGGGAGAGTAAAGAACAAGATCAGGAAAAGAGAAACCATCAAGAAAGTGCAGAATATTCAGCAGTGTCATACTGAATATCCACATTACCAAGACATGTGATAGGATTAGCATTACTGAGGAACAGTGAGTTTGTGCCCAAATCGCCAATGAATGATAGGGTTAAACTGAACTGTTTCTCAGTGTCCATTTGGGTTTCTATTTTTTAGCTAGTAGGAAAATCTGCTGAACTATAGATGAGAGAATCAAAGAGTAATAGGAATGGCTGTGTTAGTGGCAGGAGCAGATTTTTAGGGAGGAGAAAGGGAAATGGCTTGGGGGCCAGAATGCAGATAAGATAAAATAATAATGGCACTAATATCTGTGAGCTATCAAGAGTGTAAGAGTGAAAGCTTAAGGAAAATGACAAATGTAGGGAGGACCAGGTTTTAATGAAAACAAGAAAGTGAAGGTGATTCCTCAGAGAAATTGAATCTAGACTTTATTTTGCTGATAGCTTTCAGGGGTATAGAGGAAGAAAACTGAAGAAAATATTGTAAAAATGATTTAAAAAGGAGAAACAGAATGTGGGGAAGCTAGGACTGGTGACGGCTAATGTCTTGAGAGAAGAGTGAAAATCTTTTCTAATGTTTTAATCACTTCTCTTACTTCTGCTACTTATACAGAGTATTAGAGTTTTCCCATTTACACATTTCCCCCCCCAAATTATTTATTCAGCATCATCATTATTGTTCTACTAGGTCAGTAACAGTTCATACTTACCATTAGTTTATAATTACTGTCTTTATTTAGCATCTCTGCTTAAAATTAAGCCCTTCCTGTTAAATTTACACTCTAAAAGAGATATTTCAAACAAATGGAAAGTGGTCCATGTTGTCTACTTTCTGAAAAAATTTAAGTATATTTTACTTTCATCTTAAAATTTAGAGTAACCAATCAAGGATTTGTTTAAAAGATTCAGAAGTAAAATAAATATGGAAATTTTGTGCAATGTCAATAGAAATATAGGGCATAATAGAGTGAGAATATTTATTAGATATATTTTGTAGTTCAAAGAGGTATTCTCACATAATAAAATGAAAGAAAAATGTATTTTGACCCATTCTGATCTATGGACATGCATAGAGACTGTGTTGTAATCAAGAGCTAAAATACACAGGTAGTGTCAAATGAATTTTCCTGCAGGATGCAGACATTTGCAATGTAGAACATTTGCTGATTGGGCATTGAAAACAATACCTGAATTTTTTTATTCTATATATGTTTACCTTCCTTTTCTAGGGTTGTTTGAATCACAATCTGTTAGCTGGTAGAAATCATTTCATCTGTTGTTTGGCAATCTTCCAAGTTGTTCTAGATCTTTCTTCTCACAATTTCAGTATTCTCCTTACTCCTGTTCTGCAAATGTTTGTTTGGGGTACTGAAATCTCTTCCTTTGGCCCTCTAGGAAACTAGAATATCTTAGCCTATTGAAAATATATACTGATTACAAGCATTCGGTTTTAGACTAGAGAACAGATTGAATGATTTTATTCCTACCAGAAGATTTAGCCATTCCTTTAAAAATTTAATTCAAAGATTCCCTGAGACATTGATCAACAGTAAAAACAAGTTAAACATGGACTGGGGCATAGCTGTAAAAGTTCGTAGTTGATATTGTATAAATCTGAGCCTTAGGGGACATTGGCACTGAAAGTCATTAGTAAAAGGGTGCTAGTAAAATATTTGGAAATAAATAAAATACCTCAAAAGACAGTAAAGCTAGAAAAGGGAAAATAAATAAAGGTTGCTGCCTGAGGCTCTTGAAAATTTAGAAAGTAGGCATTAGAACATTAACTACAGAATGATTTTGGGAAGGAATAGTCAATACATCAGGAGGAAAAATGGGCAGCTGAGGTCTCAACCCAAGACAAAATAGTGTTCACAAAGGAGGCAGTGGGCAAGTGAGGCTTGGCCCATTTGAATCAGCACACGGGGTTACTTTTGAGCTTGTCAAGGGCAGTTTTGGTGGTGTTGGGGGAAAAATAGTCGATTGAAAAGGCCTGTGGGGTGAACTAAAGGTGAAGTAATTAAGGCAAGGAATTGGGTAATTAAGGAATTCCAGTTTGAGACATTGGACCTCTCCACATCTTGCAGGAAAATCCATTTGAGATTATGTGCATATTGTAGCTCTTAATGACAGTTGAGTCTCTTTGCATGGCCATAGCTGAGTACGGATCAAAATACTTTTTTAATTTCATTTGATTATATGAATCACCCACTTACTGTCTCCACGAAATGGAGGAGACAGGTGGGTGTTTGGCTGGGCAGGTGTCCAGAGCTAAAGGCACTGTCTTGGGTGCTTTGCTGTGGAGGGTGCCTGGGTGGAGGCTGACATGCATGCAGTGACCCAGAAGGCAGAGTTAGTAAAGTGGAATAAAGGGGACATATGCAAAGCAATGACTTGTTTTAAAAGACAAAGCCACTCAGGTGTGGTGGCTCATGCCTGTAATTCCTTGGAAGGCTTAGGTGGGAGGATTGCTTGAGCTCAGGATTTCCTGGCAAGCCTGGGCAACATTGCAAGACCCTGTCTCTACAAATGCATATATTTGAATATATATTTACATATATATATATACACATATTTATATACACACATATAAATATATATTGTATATACATATATAAATATGTATATATATATAGGATCCAGGCATGGTAGTGTGTGCTTGTAGTGCCAGCTACTTGGGAGGCTGAGGTGGGAGGATCACTTGAGCTTAGAAGGTAGAGGCTGCAGTGATCATGCCACTGCACTCCAGCCTAGGTGACAGAGCAAGACCCTGTCTCAAAGAAAAGCCAAAGCCAGTGCCCCATTACTTTTATTTAGTTAAAGCCAGAATAACTGGATTTTGTCTAAAACTCATAGACACACACAGTGTCTATATTACAGACACAGAAAAAGTTCTTACATCTCTAGTATCTTAGGCCTCCTCAGTTCCCCATATTTCAGATAACAGGCTTTAATATCTGTTCCACCTCATGTTGGCAGAACAGCCAATAGCTCAGAAGAGTAAAGACTCTTCTGAATAAGCACACAGTGACAGAAACAGCCCCCAAAGAAAAAGAAGTGGGAGGAAACAGAAACAGGCTTGTTTAGTGATAACTGAAAACCAGACATCATGGGGGCCACACGTTTCATCCCCATCTGGATGGACAATTTCAAACTGGCTTCATGATATCTCACTCAGGAGTAAGACTCTCCAACAGCTCCTCCAGGAAGATGCCAAATTCCCTATCCTGTGTTCTGAGGCCTCATGGGTGCGCAGGACGGTCACACGGTCGAGAGCAAGGTGTACCCAGAGTCCATTCAGAACACACCACTCTGAGTGGGGTGTTGCTGCCTGATGGCAGGTGAAGGACCCCCTGGGATGGCCACCGAAGATGATCTCTCCTCTAGCCACTGGGAGTCCCTGTGCTCATGCTAGATTCTGCCTACATCCCCTGCACTTGAGCCCAGTCCTCTCATCACCATTATCGCTTCTGTGCACCTCACTTGCTCTGCATGGTTTTTCTTTCCTTCTTCAACTTATGCAATTAATATAGTCTATGAGAGCACAGAATTTTTTTTTCTCTGTAAATGTTCATTTGGATCTTTCTGCCTCTTACCTTTTCTGCAACATTTGCTTCTGAGAATAACTCACCTCTCTCTTGGTGGTGACAGTTGATAGTTCATACAGGTAGCAAGAAATTGACACAACTTTGTGAGCATAAGTAGTGATACTTTTATTTTTTTGAGATGAACTCTCACTCTTGTCTCTCAGGCTGGAGTGCAATGGCTCGATCTCGGCTCATGCAACCTCTGCCTCCCGGTTCAAGCGATTCTCCTGCCTCAGCCTCCCGAGGAGCTGAGATTACAGGCGCCTGCCACCACACCCGGCTAATTTTTGCATTTTTAGTAGAGATGGGGTTTCACCATGTTGACCAGGCTTGTCTCAAACTCCTGACCTCAGGTGATCTGCCCACCTCAGCTTCCCAAAGTGCTAGGATTACAGGTGTGAGCTACCGCACCCAGCCAGAAGTAGTGGTATTTTAAAGTCAAGATATAAAAACAGTATCTGGCCACAAAGCAAAGAGGAAACGCACCCATAGACTCCTAGGTCCAAGGAGTCGTTTTGCATTCAGCTTTCCATACATTCATTCATGCTCCAGGCATCTCCAGTTTAACACAGGAATGCTGGTTGCAACTGTATCCACTCAGAGGAGATAGGCACAGGGCTTGCTGCTCTCAGCAGATTTTAGTATTAGAAAGAAAACAATGTCACTTTTCTGTTTAGCCTCCTGCTAGATATGTGGCCTGGGAAAGTAGTTTAATTTCAGTTTCTTTGTTTTTTTTTTTATGGGACTAAACTTTGTCAATTCCCAAGGTTCTGGATAAATTTAATAAAAAAAAAAAATGTCTTTATGCCCTCCTCAAAATAGCTAAGGAAAATCCTACCAAGAGTTACAAATTGTTATGTTTTGTTCTGTTTTCATTTTTGCTTTTTCTTGAAAAAAATCATCCCAAATGGAATCCTTCTGTGGAAAGTGAATTAGAAGGAGGAAATATGTGCCAGTTATTATGTAACAAAAATAATTGCATAAATAAGATAATTTCATATTGGAGGGCTCTTTTGATATTTACAGTAGCCTAGTGCTACCTCTACAAATACTTCACTTACACTCATGGAGTGCTTAGCTTATGTGAAGTGCTTACCGAAATGTTTCATATGTATTACATAATAGATTCTTACAATATCCCTGTCATTTACATGCTAATGTTATCACTATTTCACAGATGTGGAAACTTAGGCCCAGAGAGAATAAGCAATTTCATATGAGTGTGAAATGACTTATAAATAATTAAATGAATAGTAAAATCCTATCAAAGAGAAAGATAGGAGAGTAAATGCTTTCTCAAAGGGCTGCAACTAAGAGACAGGGCATCCCATTCTAAGCTCAAGTCACCTGTGAATTAATTACAGGTAATTACTTAGGCAGCGTTTTTATACTACCTATCTCAGCTTTCCACTCAAAAGCATGATATAATAAATATTTTGAACCAGTTGCAAAGATCAAATGAGATTTTCAAAAGGAACAATAAAGGTCTTCCTTGCATCTAAAAATGTTCTCTTACTGCAAATTATTACTGTCCTCAGTCTTTTATATTATCCACACAAATTGAAGCAACTGAATTTCATTTGATGTCTGCACTAATCTTCACACCTGGAAGTAAAGTTATTCATTTCTTCTGATACTGCTATATCACTCTATTATTTACTCTATAACACCAACTGCTTGTCACTGGGGATACAAAATGTAGAGATTATGTAGGAGAAAAATGCTCATTCACACATTAAACTACTTGAAATAAGAGAAGTGTTATAGGTCAATTATGAAAATGTTCATTATATGGAGCCAGTGAGGGGAGGAGCTATGGAGTCTATAATTTGATGGAGATAAAATAGGCACCAGTAACGAAATCTAAGATAAAGAAAATATGACGGCCAACTAAATAGTGAAGAAAATGGCAAGTGAGAGACATGTAACACTCTAATTACTAGTTTGATTTTTATTCGATTGTGACTAGATTTGCTAGTAAATAAATCTAATAATAAATAAGCTTACAAAAAGTTTTCATTGAAATTGATATTTCAGACTTAAACAAATAGTAACAGAAATAGCAATCTGTGGCATGATTAATCAAACATTTACATCCTCTTTATGTTAAGACAATGGAGCACTTGTGAGCACAATTGATTAGGCACTCAACTTTCCTAGATGTTCTGTGACTATTTATGACTATTGACACATTTGAGATCATGGTTTTTTGTTTTTGTTTTTAGGATAAGGTCTTACTCTATCACCCAGACTGGAGTGCAGTGGTGAGACCACAGCTTATGCAGCCTCTACCTCCTGGGCTCAAGTGATCCTCCCACCTCAGCTCCCTAAACAGGCGCACGCCACCAAGCCCAGGTAATATTTACATTTTTGGGTAGAGATGAGATTTTTGCCAAGTTTCCCAGGCTATTCTGAAACTCCTGGGCTTAAGTGATTCACCAACCTTGGCCTCCCAAAAAGCTGGGATTACAACTGTGAGCTACAGAACCTGGCAAGTTTGTTTAAGGATACCGTTTACTCAATGGATTTTGCCTTTTACTCAAAAGATTCATCTTTTATCATTCCTAAGATGAAAGAGCTGTAAGTGGATTGAAAAAATCCAAATTATAATCTTTTAAAAAGAGTTTTTATTTTTCTTTTCTTGCTAGTATTCATAGAATCTTCTAATTCCAAAGATTATTAAATATAAGTCAAACAGATGAGAATAGGAGACACTCAAAATTATTAATATTCATAAACTGTGTTTTTTATAGCTGTTGTTACATAGCTATAAGAATTAGTCATAATGGCTTCAATACAAAAATTTATTGAGTAGGAGACAGTGGATAAATACACACTGAATCCAAGTTATATGGTGTGAAATCTGTGAGATTTTGTTCATATTAATGAATCTCTCTTTTCCACATCATCTCAACATTGCTAAACACAGCCAGTACAAATTTACCTATCTACCTATCTGCCTATCTATCTATCCTTCTATCGACATACATTTTATATATCAAATTATGTAGCCAAAAACATAGGTAGATCCCATACCTGTCCACATGTCAGAATCCCAGGGAAAGCCCATTCTAAATATAGTATCCTGAATATCTTGTATCTTACACTTTGATTCAATAGATATAGAGTTGGTCCTAAAAATCTGTATTCTTTAAAGTTCTTCAGTTTCTTTTGATGTACAGTTAAGTAGGGAAACTAGTGGGTTAAACTACTAACACTCATTTAAAAAAAAATGTCTAGCTGGACATTTTTGTGAAATATCACTGGTTCTTCCTTTACCTGGGAGCAAACACTTATGAGCTGAGTACTATCTTCAGTAAGGTAAATTTGTATTAGGTATGTTTTTGTCCTTCAAGATGCTTATCATCTAACTGTAAAGACAAAATAAAAAAATAATGCTTTCACATGTTTTCTCTCACTGTCCTTCTGATCCCTTTCTACATCATAAACATCCTTTCATGTTCCAATGCACAGCCTCAGTATCACCTCCTAGAGGACATGTTCCTTAACATTTCAGGGAGGTAGGTCTCTCCTAACTTGAAATAAACAACAAAAGACTGGGAGCTCTCCAGGGCTGGGTATCATCAAGTGGTTGAATGCAATCTGTACTAGAAATCAACTCCAGCTGTCTCACCTGGAAGGGGCCTTAATCGGAAGATGTATGTGGTTTACTTGATTACTGGGAAGCTGGAGGAGCGGGTACTGGAAAGGCTAAGAAACTAAGGGTGCTCTGGCCTGAGCAGGAGCTGTCTGGCTGGAGTAGGGTCAGCCTCGAGGTTCCCCTGAGACCTGAGGCTGCTGTCTCCTCTGAACGCAAGCAGCTCACCCCCAACCCTGGCAAATGAGTCTGAACAGCACCTAGAGACTCTATTCATACTCTGAACATGAACGAAAGCTTTTACCTTTTCAGAATCTTCCATGAGCGACCAGAGAAGCATTTCCATGTGTGGTATATGATTCCTGCAATGCCCAGAGGAGCAAGGAGCATGGTTAACCTCTTTCATGCTAATGACAATCCAAGATTCAGCAAATTGTTCTTCCTTTGTTCCAATATGCCTGAGATCACCAGATGGTCACAAAGGTTACTAGAGTGGTAAGTGTCTATTTTATAAAAACGATTTCATAACTTTTTTTTAAGTTTGCAAATTTATTTGATGTTATTTTTTTTAATGAAAAGAAACAACAGTATTAAGGAGTGTACATACAAATGAAACGACAACTACTAAGAGTCCCTAACACTTTCATGTACTCACAAAAGTATTTCATCTTTTTTTTTTTTTTTGAGACGGAGTTTTGCTCTTGTTGCCCAGGCTGGAGTGCAATGGTGCAATCTAGAGTCACCACAATCTCCACCTCCTGGGTTCAAGCGATTCTCTTGCCTTAGCCTCACGAGTGGCTGTTATTATAGGCATGCTTCACCACGCCTGACCCATTTTGAAAAAATAAAATATTGTATTTTTAGTAGAGACAGGTTTCTCCATGTTGGTCAGGCTGGTCTCAAACTCCTGACCTCAGATGATCCACTTACCTTGGCTTCCCAAAATGCTGGGATTACAGGCATGAGTCACCACACTGACCAGAATAATTCATCTTTACAGTCATCTGTGAATAATTTGTTTTGCTACTTCTGGAAAATGTGCAAATTTTCTTTTTCAAAATATTTATTAATTAATTTATTTATTTTATTTTATTTTATTTATTTATTTATTTATTTATTTATTTTTGAGGCGGAGTCTTGCTCTGTTTCCCAGGCTGGAGGGAGTGTAGTAGTGCAATCTCGGCTCACTACAACCTCTGCCTCCTGGGTTCAGGTGATTCTCGTCCCTCAGGCTCCCAAGTAGCTGGGACTACTGGCATGCACCACAATTCTGTGCTATTTTTGTTTTTCTTTTGAGGCAGAGTCTTGTTCTGTCACCCTCGCTGGAGTGCAGTGGCATGATATCGGCTCACTGCAACCCTTGCCTCCCAGGTTGAAGTGATTCTCCTGCCTGAGCCTCGGGAGTACTGGGACTATAGACCTGTGCCAGCACGTCTGGCTAATTTTTGTATTTTTAGTGGAGATGGGGTTTCACCATGTTGGCCAGGCTGGTCTTGAACTCGTGACCTCAGGTGATCTGCCCGCCTCAGAGTATCAAAGTGCTGGGATTACAGGCACGAGCCACCACTCCCAATCTCATTTCATAACTTTGCTCACCCTCTACTTCCTTCATCTGAGGCCTTAAGTCTTTTACATTTACTCTCCTTTTCTAAGTACTTTAAGTACATAAGACCAAATATTTTTCTCTTGGCTCTACTGTTCTCTGTCCCTTAGGTTCTGAAATATAGTTTTCTCATTTGTGTATTTTTCTATATATCCAGTAACATTCCAGTTAGATTTTTCATTATACCCGAGTGCTATCTCAGGAAAACATTTTGAGCTCCCAGGAACTAACACCATTTAATTTTATGATAATTTTAATACTTTAGCATGTTGAATTGTGATCAAAGAATCCATCTGTGTCTCTTGCTACCTGGAGAATATACTGCTTACTTTGCAGTTTTATGTACAGTTAGTTTTTCTTAAGAGGTAATTAGAACTTTGAAAGATGCTTTCTTTTCTGATTTAAGAGTGCTCGTGTATAAAAATATAATTAATAGGTTACTAATCTACCAGACTACTTCTATTCTTTAATGGTTTTTGTTTTTGTTTTCTTGCCTGTATCGACTATAATAAACTTAGTCTTCTAAACTCGAGCTGGCAAACTATTTCTCTGCAGGGCCAGAGAGTGAGTATGTGAGTTTCGAGGGCCGTCCAGTCTCCACTGCAACTGTTCAACTCAGTCTGGATTGAATAAGACCATTGAAACCCACAGTGGGGTTCCAATAGGGCTTTTTTGTTTTTTGTCTTTTCTTTTTTCAAAACAAGGCAGTTAGACAGATACCAGCAGTTTGTGGATCCCTATTATAAACAAATGCTTTTTCATATATTATTATTAAGATGAAGTCTTGCTCTGTCACCCAGGCTGGAGTGCAGCAGTGCAATCTCGGCTCACTGCAACCTCCCTCTCCCAGGTTCAAGCAATTCTCCTGCCTCAGCCTCCCAAGTAGCTGGGATTACAGGTGCATGCGGCACCACATCTGACTAATTTTTGTATTTTTAGTAGTGACAAGGTTTCGCCATGTTGGCCAGACTTGTGCTGAATTCCTGATCTCAAGTGATTCGCCCGCCTCGGCCTCCCAAAGTGCTGGGATTAGAGCAATAGACGCCACGCCTGGCCGTGTCTATTATTATAGGTCTTTTGTTTTTGCTTTCTGACAATTTTATGTTATTTGGTACTTAGCTATCTAAAATATTAAACTTTTACTTAAATGTGGATTGTAGACTTTTTCACCAAGTACCATTCCTAGCCCTATTTAGTGTTGTTTCTCCTGAATTCAACCTTTGATAATATTAAAATCGTGGTTCTCTGTTTTGTGTTTGTATTTGGTGGGTCTGCATTTTTCTTGTTTATTTTCAACACTCACAAATCACTTTTCAGAAATATTTCCTTTGTTAAGTGGATGGATGAATTTTAGTTAGGGATTCATCAACTGGATAGATGCATTTTATTTAACTCTTTTTTTTTCTAGAGTAGACTCATTTAATTGGTGTTAACTTTGGGATACTTTCCTGTGTTTACTGTTTTTATCTTTCTTTTGAAATTTTTCACTGTACAATTCATGTTATTTTTAGTTTTGCTATCATATTAGTTTCAGTTTCTGTTTCTTTGTTCTAATTGCAGAACATTTATTTTCTTATAATTATTTCTATAGTGATAACTTCCTGTCATTACATTAATTCTTTATTTTCTCATGTGGTATCTATGGATTCATGTTGTGAGTAGTGGGGGACATTCACTTATTTCTATGTTTTTTCCCCCTCTCCTTCCACTCTGTCACTGTATAGATTATTATTATTTTTTTTGCTTAGTGCTTTTATTTTTAAGATAATTAGATTTATATGACCCTGGCTACTTCCCCACTTCTTTCACTTTTCACCTCTCAATTTTTGTTACATATATCTAGCTATGTTTTCCACATTTGTAGTATTCATATCCCACAATGTAACCATGAATACATATTTCTATTAGTTTTCCCTCTACATTTGAATAATTTTAATACTTCCTCAAATCATTTTTCCAGTTGTTTGTTTGCAAGGTTTTCTACCTGGTATTTTTGACAAGAAGGGATTCTTGTAACAATATTTTTATAATTATTTCAATATTTAGTGCTATGTCTATTATAAGTGAATTACAAATTGATTATTAAACTATTGAGTGGGGCCAGGCACGGTGGCTCACCCCTATAATCCCAGCACTTTGGGAGGCTGAGGCAGGCTGATCACTAAGTCAGAAGTTCGAGAGCAGCCTCACCAACAGGGTGAAACCCCATCTCTACTAAAAACACAAACATTATCCAGGCATGGTGTTGTGCACCATTAATCCCAGCTACTCAGGAGGCTGAGGGTAGGAGAATCCCTTGAACCCCGGAGGTGGAGGTTGCAGTGAGCTAAGATTGCACCACTGCACTCTGGCCTGGGCTACAGAGCCAGACTCTGTCTCAAAAACAAAAAAAACAAAAAACTATTGTGTGATACTTTTCTTGATGTTTCTGGAAGCATTATTACTCTTCAAGAATTGAAGGTGCATCCAGGAAATGTGAAGCCACCTAGTATTATACCTTTTATAGTTATTATTTAGCCTTGAGCTCAAATATTTTTTTTCTTTAATTCTAGTATGCAGCACTTTTAATAGGATATTGTCACATTGTTCTTAAAGGGAATAGAGTATACCCTTTCAATGTATGCTATGAAGTATTGTTTTATTTCTTTAAAAAAGTTTTTAAAATTATAATTGTATGTATTTTTTGTGATGACTTTAATTCTTCATTCAGTGAACACCAGTTATGCTGGCATCCTTGTATATGCTGAATATCCTTGGTCTATCTTCACATGTATAATTTATTTACAATATCTTTAAAGTGTTTGTGTTTAATTTGTTGTTCTCGTGTTTCTGACTCCTTTCTTCTTCCTGTGTTCTCAGCAGTGTTGTTTGTCTAGCTTTCAATGTGACTTTCATTTCAGTTGTGGTTTTATTGTTTCCACCTCTTCCTGAGTTCTCCTGAGCTCTGCCAGTCATGTTTCACTTTCCTTTGTCAGCCATGACTTAACCTGTGCTTTCACACTGCTCATCTTTCTTTTGTTATATGAAAGTGGTTGCTTTAAGTTTTTATTTCTGAATGAGTAGGAAGATATTTGGAATCTACTTTCTAGAAAGAATTGCCAACAGAGTACTCTTGGCTGCCATGCGTTTTCCTGTTATTTTCCCGTTTGGTGTGCTTGTTTCTTTATTTTCTTTAGATTTTTACATTTTTAATACTCGTGGGTTTTTGTTTGTAGTCATCCCAGACTAGTTTTTGCAGTTGTTATTTTTGTTGGCCCTTAGTATTTCTTGATTGAGCTGTTTACAAAAAAAAAAAAAAAGTGCCGGTGTGTGAATGGGGTAAAGCCTTATTGCTGGTTTGAGACCTTTAAGGCGAGTCCCCCTGCAGCCCATGTATCTCCCTGGCATTGTTACTAGTGAGGCCGCTACTCAGGTGTCAACCTGTGTTGGAGAAGACTGCACTGCTGGATGTCTATGTTTATAACCACATGCCGTGGTCTGTTTCTTCCTGTGTGCTGATTTGGCCTCAAGGGTCTCAGTGTCCCTCCCTGCCATGTGTCTGACAAACACGGTCTGCCTCCCTTAAGCAGAATGGTTTCTCACTCTTCTTGCTTTTGATGAGAAGAAAAGGGAGAAGTATTTTTAATTTTGGATGTTTTATGTTAAAACCTGAATTTTATGTTTGTACTTTTTCATATTTTAGAATGTTTTATTGAAACATGCCATTACCTTATAAAAGCAAATGTAAAATAAATAGCCTCAGATTGGAGGTGGATGTGAAGGCCTTGCTTCCTGGTGGAATATTTTTCATATTGTTATTGCATTGCTACTTTTCAGACATTTCCCTCATGTCCAATGTGTTTTATTCATTCATGAGTTTTGATCAATGGAGACAAAAAAGGTGCATCAATAATATCTGGAAATAACACTAATATTAAGAAAATATTAGTAAAATCATGTATTAACTACATATACTATTATATCGTTTATAATATAGAGTTATAAAGTTAAAATGATACAACAGAATTTTTATATTACTAGATTATAATTCATAACTGAAATGAGATATTAAATATACCACATAAGCCATCTTGAAAGAAATTAGTAAAAATGACATAGAAACGAAGGGAAGTAAGTAGAAAGCTGTTGTGAACCTACAGATGAATATTTAATTTGTATTTTAATTTTAATTTAGTAGGAAAAAATCACAATTTTTCTTAAAAGCCCTTTGTTCTATCTACATAAAAATTTTAGTTCTCATTGAAATTGATAGAATGCAAAAATGAATCATAAATGAGGAAATGATGTCAGCAAAACAGTGAGATAAGCTGCTCCAAGCTCCTGGTCTCCACAAAAACATTTTAAAAAACAAAAAGAAACTGTCAGAACTCAGTTTGTCAGAGCTTTGAGAAACAGTCGGAGATCTCCAGCAACCAAGCAAACCCTGAGCAGAGAACAAGGCAATGGTGGAAATGCTTCTTGGCATTTTTTCTCGCCCTCGCCTGCCTGCTCCACGGCTCCACTGAAGTTGGAAGAGCAGCTCACGGTCCAGTTGGGACCATAGATCCAGGCTTCATATGGACTGAGTGGACTTTACCAATTACTGTGTAGTTTGTTCTCTCTTTCTCGGAGTTACTATAAGGTCTAATGCAAAATGTTTGATCTCTGACTTTTATTTCACACATGATAATTCTGAAAGATCCAGGTTTCACAAAATAAAAGCTCAAGAAATTCAATTAAAAAAGAAAAAACGGGACCCCATCAATCAGCCCACATACGAGCCCAACATATTCCCAGTCTCTTTGCACCACCTTCTCACTTCTCACCTGTCTTCTTCCTAAGCTCACTACGATGGTTATATTTGTCCTCACAATGCAGTCCTACTTCTGTTACGAATGGAATGTGGGCAAATTAGGTTAGATAATGCTACCATGCCTTGGAATACTATAGAAAGTCATTTTACTTTTCTCCTAAAATAATTTACCCAATTTGGGAAAGGATATGCTGCAGCAGTTAAAATTTTCATTTTTAACTCAACCTTTTCAAATCTTGTTTATTTATTTGACGTAAAACTCATTTAGAAAAGTAAGTTCTTATGTGGAAAAAAATTAAGGAAAATTACATCCTTTTGCATTTGAAAAGCAAAATAAAAGGGTTCCTGGGTACAGAGGAAAGGCATTTGAAGGTCACAGGCACAAGTAGAACCAATGGGATTTGTAGGCAGTGGAAGCCAGAAGAACAAGGACACTTCCAGTTAGGGGATGAAGATACTGGTGAATTACAGAATACTTTCGTTTCTTCCAGGTTTACTAGTTTGTGTGCCTAGAGCTGTTTGTAATAATCTGATGATGGTTTTTATTTCTGTGGAATCTGTGGTGATATCCCCTTTATCGTTTTTTATTGCATCTATTTGATTATTCTCTCTTTTCTTTTTATTAATCTGGCTAGTGGTGTGTCTATTTTGTTGATCTTTTCAAAAAACCAGCTCCTGGATTTATTGATTTTTTGAAGGGTTATTTTGTGTCTCTATCTCCTTCATTTCTGCTCTGATCTTAGTTATTTCTTGTCTTCTGCTAGGTTTTGAGTTCTTTTGATCTTGCTCCTCTAGCTCTTTCAATTTTGATGATACGGTGTCGATTTTAGATCTTTCCTTGCTTCTCATGTGGGCGTTTATTGCTATATATTTCCCTCTAGACACTGTTTTAAATGTGTCCCAGAGATAAACAACTTCTGCAGACTTCTCTCTGATCTCAGAAGTGTGCTATGAGTATGTTTTAGCCTTGAGGGATGTGTGGCGAAATGACCTTGCGTCTGGGTCAGACTCTCTCAACTGTCTTTTTCTGTCTCTCTTTTGGTTGGTGTCTAACTTTTGCAGAGCAATCACTGCACTGTAGGGTTTTGTGAAGGCATTTCAGCTGGAGGAGTGCCCTGTGCGTTCCTCAGCTGCTGACACATTGGCTGACATTAACATTGCAGAAGAGTTGGCTTCCCACGGGGCACCCTGCCCAGGGAGAAACAGACATTAGAAAAACCTTGCGCAGATAAACTCCCTCATTTTTCTCTCTTCTGTGAGTCACTCAGAGGTAGAACTGCCTGTACTTTTTGAGCAAAAGTCCCATGTCAAGGCTTGCTGAGACTCTTTGAGGGTTGTTTTGAAAGAATACTTGCCCTGAAAATAGATTGAATTCATCTGCATCTTTCTTTGCCTCACTTTGATGTTCTCTTTATGCTTTCCTGAGTTTGCACCTAAGTGAAGTGTTAGCACGTTGATCTCTGTCTTGACTCTGCTTTATAAAGAAACTGAACTAACTCAGTTAGCAAATTTGTAATAAACCAATATTAGGATGACATTTGAAGATTTATAATTAAGGTAGCCATTGCTGGCTAGATTGGCATGTTTATTTCAATATTATCCTAAATATTGCTTCATCTATTTTAGGAAAGCATGTGAAAAACCACTTAGAATTTGGCTGTTCAATTAAGAATTGTAATTTTTAAAAGTCAATGATACTAGACATTAATGAAAGAAATCGAAGAAGTTTTAAATAAATGCAGAGTTACTCCATGGTCATGGATTAAAATATTTGATATTGTTTAGATGTTCATTTTTCCAAAGTTAATATATAGATCCAAGGCAATGCCAGTCAAAACCCTGGCATGCTATTTTGTGGATTTTGACAAACTGACACCAGAGTTTAAATAGAAAAGCAAAACTCTAGAATAACAAACATGATAATGGAGAAGAACAAAGTTGAAGGACTGACAGTAATAAATTTCAGGACTTACTGTAAAGCTACATTAATCAAGACGGCATGGTATTGGTGAAAGAATAGATACACAGATCAATGAAACACAAAATGCAATCTAAAAATAGACTCACAAAATATAGTGAACAGATCTTTGAAAAAAAAAAAGCACAAAGGCAATTCAATGAAGAAAGGAAAGTCCTCTCAACAAATGGTGTGGAAAGATTAGTGTGTTCGTAGTTTAAAAAAAAAAAAAAACTATACAGAGACCTTAAACCTATCGAAAAATTAACATCAGATAACTCAAACCCCTATGATTAAAATGCAAAGTTCTAAAACTTCTTGAAGAAAATATAGGAATAAATAAAAATGGCTTTAATTTTTGTTCCGAGCTTTTAGATACATACCAAAAGCACAATTAATGAAATTTTAAAAAATGATGCATGAGACTTTATTAAAACAAAAACTTATTTACAAAAGACACTATTAAGAGGATCTAAAGACAAACCACACAGTGGAAGAAATATTTTCAAAACATGTATCTGATGAAGGACTTTTATCTAAAATATGCAAAGAAACACTTTTAATATTCAACAATAAAAAAACAAACTCAATTAAAAAATAGGCAAACTATCTAAGTGGACACCTCCCCAGAGAAGATACAGAGATTGCAAATAAACATGAAAAGAAGCTCAGCATTGTTTGTCATCAGAGAAATGCAATTTAGTATAACAATGAGATGCTATTACACATCTGTTAATTGCATAAAACCAAAAATCTTGACAATACCGATTACTGATAAGGATATGAAACAACAGGGGACTCTCATTTATTGCTGGTGGGAATGCCAAATGGTACAGCCACCTTGGAAGACAGCTTGGCAGTTTCTTATCAAGCTAAGCATATTCTCACTATACTACACATTAGTTGCATTCACAGGTATTTGCTCCAGTGATTTGTAAACTTATGTCCAGTTAAAAAAACAGGTTGTAACCATTTTTAGTAGTTTATTGTATGATTGCCCCAAATTGGAAGCATCCAAGACACCCTTCAGTAGGTGAAAGCATAAGTAAATTATAGTCCTGGAGTACCTCATACAATGAAATGCTGTTTAGGATTAAAATGAATGAGGCATCAAGCCACAACAAGGCGTGAATGAACCTCCTATGTGCATTGCTGAGTGAGAGAAGGCAGTGTGAGATGCTGTGTAGTATATACCTCATTTACATGATACTCTAGAAGAGGCAAGCTATAGACATGCTAAGCACATCAGTGTTGCAAAGGTTTCAATTTTTGGTATAGGGGAGGATTGACTAGGTGAGAAACAGGGGAAATGTTAGGACATTGAAACTGTCCTGTGTGAAACTGTAACAGTGGCCACATGACACTATGCTTTTGTCAAAATCCATAGAACTTTATGGCATAAAGAGTAAACTTTGGGCCAGGTGCAGTGGCTCACACCTGTAATCTCAGCACTTTGGGAGGCTGAGATGGGTGGATCACCTGAGGTCAGGAGTTCAAGACCAGCCTGACCAACAAGGTGAAACCCCATCTCTACTAAAAATACACAAATTAGCCAGTCGTGGTGTCAGGTGCCTGTTGTCCCAGCTACTTGAGAGGCTGAGATGGGAGAATTGCTGTAAAAAAAGGGTAAACTTTAATGCATTTAATATTTAGAGTAATTTGTTTTCCAATGTGGGGATATGTATTTTTCTCTCTCTGTTTTGAGATGGGGTCTCACTCTGTTGCCCAGGCTGGAGTGCAGTGGCACAATCTCAGCTCATTGCAACCTCCACCTCCCAGGCTCAAGCGATCTTCCTGCCTCGGCCTCCTGAGTAGTTGGCACTGTAGGCATGCAAAACCATGCCCCAGCTAATTTTTGTATTTTTTGTAGAGACAGGGTTTCTCCATGTTGCCAAGGCTGGTCTCAAACTCCTAGACCCAAGGGATTCACCCACCTTGGCCTCCCCAAGTGCTGGGATTACAGGTGTGAGCCTCCATGCCCAGCCTGGGGATATGCATAAACAATTCTAAAACCACTCTAAATTTATATGGAAGTAAACAATCAAGTAAATGGATAGTGGATTATGGGAGCCTAGTTTCGTACTGTTGCAGTGGGAGGTTACATAAAAGCAATGAGAGGAGGCTACAGTGGTTCATGAGGTATGGATTCAAGTTGCAGACCTTGCCATGAACTCATAGAGAGCTTGATACAGATACAGATAGTTGCATTTGGAAGCATTTCTATATGTGTGTATATGCCAGTCTTAGTAACACTTAATATTCAGTAAATATACATCACTACCACAAATACACGCCAGTTTTACATAATTGTCCAAGAAATCAAAAGTTTTCTTGGAACATTGGCTCCCTCAGGACAGGAGCAGGTGGCAGCATATGGCTGTGGCGGCGTCCCCTGAGATTCCGATGGGTCTGCGGCTGGTAGTGACATGATGATAAAGTCCCACTAGATTTGGAAAACCTGTTTCTCCATCAAAGCCTTTCACTCAAGGATTTTCATTACCTTTCTGCAAAATCTTCCACTAATGGTCTGTGCACCTTTATTTAAAGAAAATCTTACAAATATCAGATACCTCTGATTCTTGAGCAAAGCTCAACAACAGCTAGGAAAATTCCTGTAGGAAAATGCAGACTTAGTGCCAGTCTCTGCTTCTAGCTTCTGTGGATTTTGTGAAGCCTCTCTGTAACTTGTAATATGGTAGAAAGGAAAATGATCAGAGTTCAAGGAATGTGGGTTAAATTCCACATCTGCCTCTGCCTGGTTGTATGACTTTAGGGACATCACTTTACATGCTTGCTTTCCATTTTCCCATGAATGCACAGACTTCATTCAGTAGGTGCATGTAAAGTCTGGGTTTAGGGTTGCTGCACTATCAAATGAAGACAAATATATCCTGAAATTGCTTATAAAATGTAACTTTGTTCATGAGATTTCTAAGACCAACAATAACTCATTAGCCTACAGTGTGTTGATTAATTATTCTTTACACTTAGAGTTAATCTGAAACGCAGAACCTAAATCACTCTACTTAGCTGCAGTTCTAATGCTTGGTGATTTAATTGTTGCACAGCTTGCCCAGCAAACTGCTGCACTGTAATTAAGGAAATTGTTGTTTTGGATGGTTTCCTTGTAACTCCCTGCATTTGCACCTACTATTATACCAAGTATCCTTTTCTCAAACTCTGAATTTCTTCTCCTCCCTGGATCAACTAGGCTACATTTCCAATTCCCTCTTGTAGTTAGATGTAGCCACATGACTGATTTCTAGTTAATATATGGTGAGCAGAAGAACCCAACAGCTCATAGGCATCTGCCACAGCCACTCTAAATTGTCATTTCTCATTCTGCCGGGTGGACACAAGTGGTGTGAAGGCCCACAAGGTCCTCAGAACTACACCATGGAAGGAGCCTGGATCCATGAATCACCCTGACAGAGAAGGCGTGGTGTCATCTCACAAGCAGAGCTATGAGCATTCGACTCCTGATACATGCATGGATCTATTTATTGCAAAATTAGCCCATGTTAGCTATATACTCTGATTGTAAATTTAGTTAATGATTTAAAACCAAAGTAGTATATTCTCTAACTTTTCCCCTCCTACGAAGATATGCCAGTTTCCTCAGGACAAATTAATCACTCTTGCACAATGATTTAAAGGAAATCTGGCCACATTACTATTAAGCACTCACAATGCTCTGTTTTCTGTTTATTTATTCCTGTTGGCCCAGTAGGCTATGTAGTCACTGAAAGTGGAAATATGTGCTCAGTTATTTTTTGTGCCTTAACACCTTAGAGTTTGTTATCTAGTGAAAATTTGGCCAGGAGTGTCAATAGATTTGCTGAATGAATATGAATGAGTAAATGAATGAATTGAAGCACTATATTACATTTTGGGCATTTTATTCTCAAATGTCCCTCACAAGTTGTCAGCCTATGGAAACCCCACCCATTCTCCATTCCCTAAGCCTAATGTCAAGTGCTACCCCAGTCTTTGAACCTCGATAAGACTTCTGTTTCACCTTCTTTGCTTATTCTACACTGTCCAAATTTTTCTGTTACAACGATCATTAAATAAAATAATTATTTATTTGCATCTACAATAAGATATGAATAAAAAAATATTGCTGTTCAACAAATAGATGAAGCATACTTCATGTCATAGGAGACCTTGAAAGTAGAATTGGAATGAAGGCAAAGTCTGCACATTCATTACACAGGATGTTTTTCTTACAACAAAGTGTTGCCTGCTGCCTCAAAGCCAGGCCTGCCTATTTACAGTTGCAAATGTGAAAGGTTGTGAGGTTGGTAGGAGAGAATTATGATGTTAGAGGGTTTTGGTGCATAAGCAAGAAGAAATGATAATGCCTTTTATAAAATGAACATAACATAAGAGGTGGTTCCAAAGGGTGGTCTCTGGCCCAATAGCATCGGCATGACCTGGGAACTTAGGAAAATGTAAACTATCAAACTCCAACCCAGACCTGCTAAAACAGAAACTCTTGGGATAAAGCCCCAAATTCTATGATTTTTAACAAGTCCCGAAAGTGATTATGATGCATAATATTTGAGAACAATTAGCATTGTGACGATATCTGCTAACACAGGAGGTAATCCATGACCTGAGCTGCATTATTATAGAGTATTATATTGTCACTCCTGATCTATCATTTGCCATTGTTTGCAGCACTAATGAGCTGTGTATCCGCAGAAATGTGAATTAACCTTTTCTGTGCCCTTATATATGATATTTAGATTTCTGAAAAGCTATCTCAGTTGTTTGTACTTCTAAAATTCTAAAATAAACTATTCCCATTGTTACCCAGATGAATGCGTTCATGAAAGGCATTGTAAAATACTGCCATTTCCATGACAATCCACCATGACAGACTGAAAAAAGAACCAGTATATTTTAATGTGTTTTCCTTGACCGACAATGGAATGGGGCCACCTGCTAATAACATATCAAGCCTCTTGAACATCTGCGTGTTGGAGAGGAACCAGTGGTCCTGCGCCAGCTCTCCTGTTCTCTGTGCATGGGGAAGTAATCCTTTGGTTGTGGTTTTGCCTCGGTTTGTTCTTCTGCAACATAGATGAAAACTTAACAACCAAATGTTACAGAATTATATTATAGACATGTTTAACATGGGAAAGTTGAAATCCTTAGAGAGATAAATCCATGCTTACTTGTAGAGATTAGACCTCAGAGGTTTCCTGGGGCTGCCGTAACGAAGTGGTTGTCACACACACACAAACACACACCCCATATACAAGATGTCTGTCAGCAAGGTTAGTTTCCCCAGAACCCTCTCTCCTTGGCTTGTAGATGACCGTCTTCTCCCTGCATCCTGACATGGTCATCCCTCTGTGTTTCTCTGTGTTCTAGTCTCCTCTCCTTCAGTCTTTTCCACTGGACCTTTTGGATTAGGGCCCACACTAGTGATCTCATTTTAATTTAATAATCTCTTCAGAGACCCTATCTTAAACCCAGTCATGTTCTGAAGACTTTGATATGTGAATTTCAGGTGAACACAATTCAACTTGTAACATGAAATTCATTGAAGAATCTACATAACCCTAAGCAGTATTTGGAAGAAGAATGGTTATCCCTAAAGACCTGTGAAATGTTTCCAAGCTCCATAATCACACTGCAGAATGGATGAAAAGAACACTCAGGTCCATATATGTTTGGACTATACCTAATAACAGAAGCTTTTTTCTTTCTCTAATGAAGTTATTCTGACCAGTTTAGAGTCAAACATAAAATGCTATAATACCAAGTACATATAGATTACCTATCCTAATAGTACCTATAATGCCCAATGTTATCCTTTATTCCTTAGAATTTAAAGGAGGTTCAAATTTCCATAACAAAAGAGAAGCTACATACATTTAATCCTGATAAAAATTTTCAGTATCTTTTTCAAAACAAATTCACAGGCCAGCCATAGTTGATGCTAAACTGAGATTAACATATGTTAAATATCATCAGAAAAATATCGATTAGCTCATAAAGCATTGCTGGGTTTCTCTCATTACTGGCTGAAATTTTGAATAAATTATTGTATATACTTATCAAATGAATCTCTTATTCTGCTGTATGCTGATGATCATACATAAAAACATGATAAGTGACAAAATCACCCAAAAACGTGGAATATGAACAGTCTCTGATGTAAGATGTTCCTTATGAACTAACGCTCCAAAGTTGAGATTTATTTTATCTTTATTCATGTTATTACCATTATTAGAGTTTTGAAATCTCTGTAACTTTTTTGGAATGGGTAAGCCTTGTTTCTGGTTGCATATTAGTGTGGAAATTATCAAGAGAGTTAGCCATTTATAACAGTATTTTTCAGACTACACTTTAAACCAAAAATTCAGTAGCTAGGAAATGTGGTAAGTGCTACTTTGTGGGTTGCATTTGTGACGGTTGAATTTGTCTACCAGTTTGGCTAAGCTGTGATGCTAGATTGTTTGGTCAAACACTAAGGTGAATGTTGCAGGGAAGATACTTGTGGATATAATGAACACTTGGAAAGCAGTTTCCCTTCCATAATGTGGGTGGGTCTCATCCAATTAGTTGAAGTCCTTATGCTCAAAGACTGGGGTTTCCTTGAATATAACAGTTCCACAATACTAGCTGACCTACCCAGCATTGCTTCGATGATCTTCATTCAATATATTAATTTCTGTTGCAGCTTGCCAGATTGAGAAATGTCCTGTGGCACTCAATGGCTTCTCTCCCCTGTATCTGGACACTTTGTGGGTCATATTTCTGACTTCTGATGTGGAAAGGGAATTGTTTCTGAATCCAGAGCCTGTGAGGCTCATAGGAGGATTCTTCTCTGTCTAGGTCTCACTGGCTTCTATTGTAGCTCACTGTCAGCTGCATTCTCTAATTCCCTCATTCTGGGTCCTCAAGGTCCCCCACATGGGATTAAGATAATGTCCTATAGCTTGTGTTTCAAATTAGGTCCTCAAAATCTGTGGAAAAACTGTCCAGCAGTGTTACTTGATGCAGTAAGAAAGAAACTTTTTATTTTATTGGTAGAAAGTACATCTTAAGATTTTCTGAAGGTGTTGTTATATTTTTGTCCAGAAATGTCTCATGTCTTCTGTGAAAATCCCTAATGGTAGAGATATGTCACCTCGTGGATTTAGCCATCATGCAGTAAATGAAGAGGCAATGCTATTTTCTGGCTCTTAGCAAAACTCCCTCTTCTTTCCCTCTTTTTGTTTTCACTGATTCTTCTGACATCAACCACTCCCATCCTATGCCACTTACTCTCTGATCTGTGCTCCTAACCCATCCTTTGCCCCAGACTTCTCTACCTGGGGATCTGACCCCCTGCCAGGCTCCCTCGCCGTTGGGTTCTATCTAGGCCTTGAGTTCATCATGGCCAAGACTGACCTATGTGGCTTTCACTAAAAATCTTCCTTCTGTGTTTCTTACCTCAAGCTTGAACCCACCAGCTCTCCACTGTGAAAGTCAAATGTCCTACCTTGAGTTTCTTAAAGGATGTGTCAAGCTCTCTTTTGCCTCTACGTGTTTCTACAAATATGCTGTTCCTTAAAAATGCTCTCTGAGAAAAGTTAGGCACATCATTTATTTGAGTACTCTGGCAAGTTTCTCTAATACAAATCTTCTCTGAAGTCTTCTATAGCCTCCTATGCTTGTCCATATTACAGTAGATCTCAAACCTCATAGCAATACCCACTCACATGCTTCTCTCCCTACTGACTTCAGGACTGTCCTTGCCATTGTCTCCAGGACCTTAGCACTGATAATGATGTTTTCAATCAATATGATTATTTTAAGCATCAGAAGAGTCATTCCAAGTTTCTGTAAGTACCATTGCCCATTTGCACATTACACACTAGCCCTTTTATTAAGATTTCAGTTTTACAGAAAATACTATCCTGCCCCCCTGCTATGGCCACATTATAAGCATGTCTAGTCATAAATTTTCTCAGTTTTTGTTTGTCAGAAAAAATCTTGTGGTCTCCTCATTTTTTAAGATACAGGTTTCAGGTTAATTTTTCCCCCCTTTTAAAACTTTAAAAATGTTACCTCATACTATTTTGGTTGTGTGGTTTCTGACAGGAGGTCATCTGTGATTCTTAGTCTTGTTTTTTCTTAGCTAAGATTCTCCTTTTTTTCTGGTTGCTGTCAAGATGTTTCCTTTTCTGAAATTTGGATATGATCTCTATGGGAATTTTTTGAATATGATTTGTCTGGGCATTTTTATTAATTGATTTTATTTACCCCCTCATTATATTCTCTAAGCCTCCTATATTTGTGATTTGGTGTCTTTTTTTCTTTCTCTTCTTTCTTTTTTTTTTTTTTAATAATAAGGGGACTTCATTTATAAAACAATGTAAACAGTACAATGTAAATAGCAATGTAAATAGACTTAGAAAACATTTTCAATTTTTATTCATAACATTATTAATCAAAATTACAACAGATTTACAGAGCCGTAGATCAGTAACAAAACAAAAGGGAAACAAAATGTTCCAGAGACGTGAACATTTCCAAAGAAACACGCAGTAGGCTAAAGTCCTACAGATAAACCATCGTCACACAACAGGTTCTATTCTTTCCTGCATTTTCTCAGTAAGTTCTTCCTTGATATTTGTCTTTCTCTTTTCCGACTTGTCGAGACTTGGCTTTGCATTCGAGAACTTTTTCCCGTTTCTTGTCCAACTTCAGCCTCGTGATAAACACCTGGCTTGGGTGAACGCCCACACAGACGGTGTTGCCATTGGTCTTCTCACACTGCATCTGCTCTATGCTCTATGTACATGACATTTCTTTATGTGTATCTGGACCACTGTGCTGTTTTGCTGACCTTTGTAGTGTCTTCCAACCACCTGGACCTCTTTGTCCTTGTGGTTGGGCATGGAGTGGACATTGTACTTCTGCTGCAGCTGCTTGCTGGGGTATCATGCTGGGAGAGCAGGGACAGGATGATGTTCCTGTGCACATGAGAGAGGCCACTGAAGTGATGTTTGCAGTTTTGGCTGTGGTCTAAGGTGATAAAGGGATTGAACGTTATGGCCACTGTCTGCCTCTGGCTGGCCTAGTGGTGTCTGTCTTATATTTAAGAAAGTTCTTGACTATTATTACCTTGAATATTTCTTTTGCACTGTTCTCTATTCTCACTTCTATTTTTGCAATTAATCGTATGTTTTGTTATACCTTTTAAGATTGCTCCCCTTTATGAGCTGTTCGGTTCTTTTTTAAAAAAAGTTTTTTTTTCTATTTTCATTTCATTGTGGGAAATTTCCATGGATATATTTTCAAGCTGACTGATTTTTCCTCAGACATGTGAAGTCTACTGATGAGCCCATCCAAGCCATTGTTTATTTCTACTATGGTATTTTCAATTTTTAGCATTTTGTTTTGCTTCCTTATCAGCATTTCCATCTCTCTCCTGATACTACTCTTGCATGTTGGCCACTTATTCTAGTAGAACCCCTAGCATATTGATCACAGTAATTTTAAATTCCAAGTCAGATAATCCTCAAATTTCTGCCGTATCTGAGTTTGGTTTTTATATTTGCTCTTTGTCTCGTTACACTAATTTTTTAGGATACCTTGTATTTTTTTTTTGTTTGGATTCTTCAGAAATGCATACTTAATGTTTTTCTTTGACAAGACTTGATGTTTTTCTATGAAAATCTTGAATACATATTTTAATATAAATCATGGCATAAAAGTTAAATTGCTTTTAAATGTTTTCCTTCTGTAAACTTGTAATAAGTAGAGTACTGGAAACTTACGTTGTCCTGACAATGACTTTAAGACTTCTCTTCCAAGGCTATGAATGTTATCTATGAAGAGAGGCAAGGCAGTAACCCTCCCTTACCATACTTAGGGAGGCAATAGACGCTACCTCACTAGACAACATTTACCAAGCAAAAAAGGACTGAGGTGAACAGACATTTAATGGGTGGTCTTCAATTTATCTGAGTGGGAATTAGATTGTTTTATTGTTTGCTATAGTTGTAGGTGGAAGAGACTAAAATTTCCTCTAATATCTTTTACCCTCATTTTTGTATGTGGTTTTCCCTCGATATTCCTTCTTAAGAAGTGTCTAAGGCTTGCAGTTCTTTAAGTTGTATTCTTCGGCCATTTCACAGGAGCTCTGTTAATGTGGTGGTAATGTGGGTGGGTGAGGAGAGGGGAACATGCTATAATCCTGTGTTAGATCTCACTATTTCAGTGAGATGTGTCCTAGGGCTATGACCTCACAAGCACTCTCAGCCTCTACTCCCCAACCCCAACCTCCAATCTTCCCTGAGAAGATACACACAGGCTAGTGGGGACTGGAGTTGGACATTTTTCTTCTCCATGTCAAAAGCTAATTGGGCTGGCATTGGATAGTTTTTTTTTCCAGGTCAGGCATGTTCTGATAAAATATTTATTTAAAATAGTATTTCAAAATAGTTGGTTTTCCTGTCACCCTGGCAGAAGCTGGAAGGAATTTTTCTGCAGTCTTCACCTCAACTCTCTGGTGGAATCCCTGAAGGTAAAATTCATTAAATGTGGGTGCCTCTCCCTCCAAAGCCTGAGCCCCAGGATTTTGAATCTCATCTAGTTAACAGCTCAGCCTCCATCATTAGTCGGTTACACTTTAAATGTTTCTAGCAGTTGCAGGCTACAGTTGTGTCTTCTACTTCCAGTAATTTTTGATTCTCTATGTTCACCTGTCTTCCACCCCCCAGTTTTCAGTGAGGTAGTTCATCCTGTGACCCCAGTTCCCTGATGGGTCTAAGAGGAGTTGTTCGTTTTCAGTTAATTTAGCTTATTTCTTGTTGTGAGAATGGGGGATGATGACTTTCTTACCCCTTAGAATGGAAACTGTAAGCCTGTTAATGGACTTTGAGGTAAAATTTTAAGTTAAAATGTGATTATTTTTTCTGAAAATTATATGTCATCCATATGTACTCTTTGGTGAAATGTCTGTTAAAACTATTTGCCCATTTTTATTGGGCTGTTTGTTTCCTTAGTATTGAATTTTGATGATTCTTTTTTTTCTAATTAAGCCTATTATTACATACAATATTAGAAAATCCAAACTAAAGTTAATATTTCTGTATATGAATATCCAGCATCATTTATAGAAACACCCCTCTTTCTCCAATAAATTGCCTTTGTATCTTTATCAAAAACCAGTTGTCCATGTATCTTTTGGTCTATTTCTGGACATTGTCTTCTGCTCCATTGATTTATTTTGTTTATGTTTACATGAATACAACACTGACTTGATTAACTTAGCCTTATAACAGATCTCAAATCACATAATGTTCAATTTTCCTACTTTGCATTTTTTAGATGTCTCGGTTATTCTCTAGTTCATTTAAATTTAGATATACATTGTATATTTAGTTTGTTAATTTTCATAAGAATCTGATAGTTTTGCTTAGAGTTGCAATGAATATATAGCTACTCTGGGAAAAAATAATTTCTTAACTATATCCAGTCTTCTGATCCAGGACCATAATATATCTCTCTATTTATGTAGGGTTTCTTGGATTTCTCTAAGGAATGCTTTATAGTTTTTAGTGTACGAGTCCTCAAAATACTCTGATTCATAAGATTTTTTAAATTTTTTTTGGTTGTAGTAAAATACTCATAAAATTCATCATCTTGTCTATTTTTAAGTTTAAAGTTCAATGCAACTCAACACATTCATAATGTTGTGCAATCATCCCTACAGCCCATGTATAGGACTCTTTTCATCTTATAAAACTAGAACTCCGTATCCATTATACAAAAACCCCTCATCCCTGTCTTTTCCTAGCCCTCAGTGACTGCCATTGAGTCCTAATATTTTATCTCAAAATGTGTTATGTTTTAATGCTATTATAAATAAATGTTTTTAAATGTCCTGTTGTAATTACTAGCTTTTAAAGCTTCAATTATATGTTGTGAAGATTCAGTTAATGTGCTCCGTTCTTGGCTCCCAATCTACTTGGGATCAGGGCCCCTTTTCAATTCCCTGACCTCACTATTCAATGCCCATCAGTGTTGTGAATGAATAGCTACCTGATTAATTTAATCTTTCATTACCCAATAGTTTTTAGATACCCTGGAGCATGGGAAGATTAGTAACTTTATTTTGCTTCCTTCTCACTAAGTATGGTAAGGGAGGGTTACTGCCTGGCCTCTCTTCATAGATAACATTCATAGCCTTGGAACAGAAGTCTTAAAGTCATCCTCAGGACAAAGTAAGTTTTCACTACTCTACACAAGGAAAACATTTAAAAGCAATTTAACTTTTATGCCATGATTTACATTAAAATATGTATTCAAGATTTTCATAGAAAAACGTCGTCTTGTCACAGAAAAATATTAAGCATGAGTTTCTGAAGAATCCATTTTAACAAAAAATGTGCCTGGAATATCTGCTAGTACCATAAAATAAGGAATTGCTCAAAATACAAAAAGATAGAATCATGTTAAATAAGACCATGAAAACCATTGAAAAGAGCTATCAATAGCCAAAGTTAAAGTAATTTGTGTAACAAATTCAGTGACAAAAGTATTGGATTCTAATCCATAGAATAAAATTAATTGTCATGGATCTCTCATACAAGTAAGTAAATCAATAATTACTAGAATAATTTTTTCAGGAATTAGGAAAATAGAAAATACCATTGGAATACTACAGTACTAATTGTTGCAAGCAAAATCCGCTGGTGGATGCTAAAATTGGTAGGTGAATGTTTGAACAGAAGCAGTGTATTTAAAGAATCTAAAGTATCTCTTCCAAAATATTTATTAATTGCAAAAGGAATATAATTTTACAATGGAGAAATCTAGCAACAACACCTTAATGAAGGAAATAATGTTATTACCAGTAATAAAAACATGTTTATCTTATGCGTCCTGAGATAATAAATCAAGAAGGACACCTCCATGCTGCGATAGCCTTGTCAAAATCATATAACCACAACTGAATCATTAGTCGCCGTAGATTAACCCAATCTAAGGAGCATTCTACAGAATAACTGACCAGTACTGCTCTTCAAAATGTCAGGCCATAAGACATCTCCTTCCTCCTGCCCTACCCCCTTCCACATGAGCAAACAAACAGAAACAAACAAACAAAAAAGATGCTCTGGATTGGAGAAGACTGAGGGGGAGAAATGACAAAAGCTCAAAAATATTGTGTGGCATCCCAAATTGGATACTGGAACAGGAAAAGGAAATGAGAAGAAAAACTGGTGAAATCTGAATAAATTATACCTGTGATAATTTCTTAGTCTTTGATATTTTTTTCTATGGTTATGTAAGATGTTTACCATTAGCAAAAGCTAAGTGAGGGCATGTGTGAACTCTGCATTACTTTTGATAATAACTCTCTGTAATTCTAAACTTATTTTAAAATAAAAAATAAAAATGAAGTCAATCATAGACGTGTATGTTCTAAATCAAACAGTTCTGTTTTGTTTGCAAGGTATTATTTGGATAAAAACCATTTTTTCTCTTATGTTTGGCCTCAGAAAACATATTTTTATTCCATTAGTTCATAATGAATCTGTATGTCTTGAAGAAGCATCAGCATGAATACACTTTTTTTTTTTGTAAAATTATATTGCATCCCAAAAGAAAAAAAATGTGTCTGTTTTTACAACAAATGGAATGTTCAACTCACCTTCTTTCTCATCTTGAAAAATCCATAAATCCATCTCACTATAAATATAAGATAGTGTACCTCCTAATCCAACTGATGACACCAAGTTTATGAAGTTCAGGGACTGTAAGACCCTGTTTATTGCAGCTAGTCATATGCAAACGTAGGGTAAAATCTGGAACTCTACAAAATCTCTGGGAAATAATGTCTAACTTCTTATGTCAGCTAAGCTGTTTTTTATCTGCAAAGAATATTTTGAACTCTATGAAGAATGTCAGTGTACCCAGAGAATGCCTGAAATAATCAACAATTTCTCTTGGTTTTTACAGGTTCCTTGAGAGTAAAAGGTAATTGCGGAAGAGTTCTAGGAAACAGCATGGAGGATATGAGAACTGAGTAAGCCTATAACTTTTTATAAAAATCTGCAATATTTGGCCAGCTTAAGTAGACATTTCAAGAATTGAAAGAGCAGGCAATGGACAATTACATGATCAGTTATCCTTTTTATTTTTCTTAGATAGTCGACTTCTCCATCTCAGTTCTGTTTTTCTCGTGAACTTTTAAACCTGATCAAGTGTCTACAATTATTCTTCAAAGAACTCAAGTCCCTTAATCTTCTCTGTCTTCTCTCAGCTACCATTCTTCTACCTTCTTTCCTTTATAGCCACATTTTCCCTGCAGTAAATTCTATTTCCACACCTTTCACTCAACTGCGTCCTCCTAGTCTGGTTTCTATGTTTATCATCTTTGAAGATTTTATATTTTCTCTACCTAACAAGCTTCTGTGGGCAATGTGCAGTTGTTATTATATATGACTATCTAATCTTTGGTTTTAAAGCATTGAATAACTTTCTCTCCCTAGTAAAATTCTTAATCATAATAACTTTAAAGGAACCTTATTAAATTCCTGGATTAGGTCAAATCCCTCTATATAACACAGTCATTATCAAATACATCATTCCTTCACCCAAAGTGGCAAAGTTGTAAGTTTTACTTATTTTTGGATGTTTTGATAACCTGATCAGTGGCTATCTTTCCTTCTGAAAACTCAGTTTCAGGATGGCAATAATAATGCCTTTGTTCATCATCATTTCAACATTTTTAATATTATGCTTAGCTCATAGTAAGACCTAAGAAAATCATTGTTGTTTAAAAAACAAATAGGTGTATGAATAAAGTGATTATCATTTTGAATTTAAAATTAAGTAAGTCTCTAGAGTTTATCTCTTTCTTTCAAAAGTTCTCCAATATTTGCCTTAGGTGATGTTAAAATAAAATGTTACATATTAATAATTTTGCTCCTGTGACTATAAGATCTAAAAAATTTGATTCAGTTAGATTTACCACCAAGTTTCTTCAGGTGGCAAGAAAAGCTGTTGAAAGAACTACATAGTGGAATACTGCTCAGCCTTTAAAAATGACAGGAAATCCTGTCATTTGCAACAACATGGCTGAACCTAGACGACATTCTGCCAAGTAAAATAAGCCAGGCACAGAAAGACATGTACCACACAATATCACTTCTATGTGAAATCTAAAAAGCCCAGTTTGTGGAAGTAGAGGGTAGAATGGTAGTTATCATAGGCAGGAGGAGAGGGGGAAGAGGGTTGCAGCAGGGAGAGGAAGGGAGATTTAGTCAAAGTGTGTAGAGAATCGGTGAGAAAGGAGGAACAGGTCCTGTTGCACAGCATGATGACTACAGTTTGTGTCTTGTATATGTTAAAATAGCAAGAAGAGTGGATTTAAAGTGTTCTCATGACAAAGACATAAGAAGCATGTGAGGTGGTGTGTATGTTAATTGCCCTGATTTGATTACTTTATGATGTATATGTTTACTGAAACATCACAGTGTACCTCATAAATATATACAATTATTATTTGTCCATTTAAAATAAAAGAAAGCTTAAAAAGAGTAACTAGTAAGCTCATCATCATCATGCAGTAGAATAGCTGATCTCAACCTGTGGTGCTGACATCCTCATAGACATTAACACATCACAGATTTTTGTTCTATCCCATTCAGATATGTTGAACCCCTTAGAGGTCAGCTGCAGGCAGTAAGGAACAGAGCAAATGTGAAAATGAAGAAAAATACAATATATCAGAAATTAATACGCCATATTTCCTCATTAAGAGGAAACAAATGCAATAAAACTTTTAGATTGTCACACATGAGAATGGTATATATTTTGTGTTTTACTGGAAATAATTATTTAAAAATTGATTATAAATTTGTGCACATTTAATATTTGTGGGAAAAAGATATTTAGTATTCATTATGCCTCATTTTAATATCATGTATCCTTCTAAGTCATTCTGGCTTATTTTATACATAAAGAGTCAGCAAGACCTTTCAAATAAATAAAACCTTAACTTAATTGTGGTCTCTATGCAGTAATTTTTAAGTAAATCAATAAATATAATTAATGAATAAAAGTTTCTTAACAGTTTTGATGCTTTTGTTAAAGCTAAGATCATAATTTAAAATATAACAGCCCAAATAAACAGAGATCTCTAGTCAAGTTATTACAGTAACTGAGATATTTTGGCTCAGAAACTCTATTGATGACTTTCAATTTAATTACTCAATAGTGAAATGTCTGGTGGTTTGGTGAAGAGAATCAATAATCTCTTACTTCAGTGTTGCCTAATAATATTGTAATTTTCTTACAAAAGCATTTGCATTAGAAATTAAAGAACTAAGTAAATAGGTTCAACAAATGGAAATTGGAAAGGGATACCAGAACAGAGGAATAATTTACCCTTTAAAGAACTATGTTTTTATGTTTGAATCAAAGTCAATAAAAATTCAAGACCCTAATAGTTTTAAGCTCCTGTGACAAATGGTAACATTGAATAAATATGTGCAGTCGCTTGCTTGACCAATATGGGTGTGGGTTTGTGAATTGAGGGCACAAGAGGTGAGAAGAGTGTTTTGGGATAGCCATTTCTTACTTCATTTTAATATGTCCTTTTATAAAAGACAAAACTCTTGAGGTATGGATGTCTCATCTGTGTTTGACAGCTTCATAAACATTCAGATTTTCCAGAAGAAACACGGAAATAAATACTTAGTGTATTTCCTTGTGGCTATATTGTTAGCATGCTGGTAAGGGGATTTGATGAGTTACTTTTCGTATTTTCCACAGTTCAACCAAGTAAAGGAATAGAAAATATTTCAGGCCTGCTAACACTTCCTTTCCCAAGGAAGAAGGTACTACTGGCAAATTAGAGTAGTCTTCATTTTTATGTATTTAAGTTTCATAGAAAAGCATATTCTCAGAAAGTAAGGAAAAACGATATGTTATATAATGACTATAGTATCCCAGGAGCCTGCTCCATAGATTCTAACTAAATAAACTAAGCAGAAATACTTGAATAGCATAGAATTATGACTGAAGATGATCTGATTCGAAGTATACCATTTTATGTCATTGTTTGTATGGTCACTTTATTCTCAGAATCATTTGTCCATGATGAAATAGATAACATATATCTCATATATTCTCTTCCTGAGGAGGTGGTTCATATTACTTGTTTAGACAGAGAAGCTGCTTAAATTTAGTGAATTTATATGCAGTAAGATCATTATAAAAATCCATTTTCTGGAGAAGTACAGTACAATGCTCTAGTTCAGGGATACTCAACCCCTAGACTATGAACTATGGGCCCATGGCAGGAGGTGAGTGGCAGGCCAGTGAGCAAAGCTTGATGTGTTTTACAGCTGCTCCCCATGACTCACATCACCACCTGATCTCCACCTCCTGTTACATCAGTGGCAGCATTAGGTTCTCACTCCTAGGATCGCAAACCCTACTGTAAACTGTGCATGTGAGGGATCTAGGGTGTGCATTCCTATGAGAATCTAATGCCTGATGATCTGTCACTCTTTCCCTTCAAAGCCACCACACTCGGCTCATTTTGTATTTTTAGTAGAGGTGGGTTTTGTCACCTTGGCCAGGCTGATCTCAAACTCCTGATCTCAGGTGATCCACCTGCCTTGGCTTCCTAAAGTGCTGGGATTACAGATGTGAGCCACCCTGCCCAATAAAAATTTTATTTGACTAGAAAAGTTCAAGATTGGACTGATAATCTGTGGTGCCCACACAGGATGTTATCACAGCTTCAACTACAAAAAAGAAACTTAAAATCAATTAAAATAGTGTCTGCACCAGTTGTCAGATGACTGACAACCTCTCAGCCACACATTTCCCTTTTGTGTCCTGCTTGTGTCTCCTTTACCAGTGGCAAACCCTGGAGGACGCTGCAGGTAAAGGACCCTTTGCTATGCTCCCCAGCTACCTTCGTGTGGCTTCCACTGAGGGACAGGCAGTGACTCACGTTTCAAGTTGCCAGTTCTTTCCCACAGTTTTGACTTCCTCTGAAGATGTGAGTTCTGTCTGCTTGCCAATCTCAGCCCCCCTATGTCTTGGCATAGAGTTTCCTCCTTGCCTTTCTAGTCCATTGGTTTGATACAACCAGCCTTAGCCCACCTGTATTCCAAGAGAAGGCTTCCAGCTTACCAGGCCTGCCAGCCAGCTCACCCAGGGAGGGATGCCTGGGGAAGGCTGAGGAAGTCCAGTGAACTTCCTGCCATCCGTGGACCTCAACTACAACTTCCCCCTCAGTGAGGCATGAATCCCGGCATGGCAGAGAGTGCCTTCCAAGTTTTGTTTCATACTTGGATGTTCCTCTCAGTCTTAAGGCATTTTTTAAATGTTCTGTCCTATCTTTTCTCAGCATTTAATCCCCTGTATATAGTTAATAATTCTTTATATTCAAAATTCCCTGTTTTGATTATTATGTAGCTTCAATTCCTGTCTACCCCAATTCATGCATTCCCTGTAATGTAAAAAACTTCTAGTATCTTTCAGGTTAAAACAATGGCTATGATTATTACAAAGACAATTTGAAGAGAAAAATCATGTGTTAGTCTACTATCTGCATGATCTATGCTGTATTATGTTCATATTATGGGTCCTGAATCATTTAAGAGCAAAAATAAATTAGACAATAGGATATATAATCACTTTTAGAAAGATTTAACTGCAAAATACCATAAATAATCACTGCAAATAGCACTTCACGTCTTAGGGAAATTCGCTTATGTAAAGCATCTCAATCACTCAGTGTCAGGTTTGTAACTCTATAAATTTTAGCAAATGTCAATACTTCCATCTGTGTACTAGATTAAATTCTTCCTTGCCTACTCATTTCATTCATTTAGCAATTTTTTCTTCTTATATGTTATTGTCCTTTTTTCCCTCCTTAGTAGATTATTTTCATCAACAAACTCACATGCAGTAATATACCCTATCTTAACAAATATTTAAGTTATTTGTAAACGCTGTTCTTGGGCTCCATATGTTTCTCTGCTCCTTGCTCAATGTCTTTGCTCTCCTTTCAAAAAAGATCTGTAAAATCATGTCTATACTCATGGCCTGAATCTCCACTCATCCACACCTCTTCTCCTCTCTTGTATTTACACCTGTGGGCCTCTCATTTCTCACCTACCCCTTCCCAGGTCATCAGCACTCTCCACATGGCCAGAGCAAAGGACAATTCTCAGAGCTCTCTTTGGTCACCTTTCAAGTGTCCTTAACACAGTTCATACTCCCTCCTTTTTGAAATGCTTTATTTTTGGCCTATAGAATACATTATGCAAAATATATAATTTTTCTCCTTTTCCACTCTCCACTCTTTGTTAGCCTACTAACAGAAATCATCACCAACCATTAGATGTTGGGGTACCCAATATTTATATGTGGGGCTTCTGTTCCCTTCTCCATTTGCTCACAGGGTTAATATACGTTATTCTGTGGAATCTAAGCATTCATGTATTTACGTGTTTAGTCTTGAACTCTCCTAGGAGCTTTCATCTCATGTTACTGTCTTGCTAAACATGTCTACTTGGAGGGTCAACATGGAGATCTAAAGGCATGTATTCATGAATCTGGAGGGACCACCTCCTATATCCACACAGTGGGAAAGAATAAACTAAGCCAGGAAGCATTTATGATCATTCGGATTCTATTCTCTTTCATGAGGAGAAAGGTACTTTCCAAAGCCACTCTGCCTGCATCAAGCATCTGAAAAACTGCACCTGAACTATTAGCCTTTGTGGAATGTCTAATAGTTTGCCTATCATTTCACTGGGCTGTATGAATTTCAAAAACCCTATTGTGGATACTGCAATAATCTTAGCCTCCCTGAGTTGAAATGCTGATTGATCAATGGTCTGTGGGAAACTTTGGATATCAGGAGAAAGCTTGTGGGATTCGAGAGTGGCGTCTTACTGACTCAGGGACAACAAAGCAAACCTCTCTTGACTCATGTCTGTGACATTAACCTCTCAACTTCTGAATTCCTGAAAGAGAAGGAGAGAAAGGACAAAGAGGAAAAGAGAGAGAGATTAAATCTAACATAAAGTTCACTATTGAGAACTTTTTTATTCCTATTTGCTGTCCCTACCCGCCTCCTATTACACTGTCCATCAGGTAAGGAGATCAGAGTGGAATAGTACCCTGGAGAGAGGCTAAGCAACAGTGTCTTGCCATAAGCACTGAAATATTAAGTTCGGGCATTTCATAAAAGATAACAAAACTCAGGATACACAATATTTAAGATACTATTATGAACACAGTTTTGGAAATGGCTTGTTTTAAACATTCTGTAACATTCTCATTCTCACTCTTGCTTATTACATGTTGAAAAATCAAGGGGTTATTTAGTGCACATTCCTTCATTTAACCTTCCTTCATTCACCAGAAGATTTTTGAGCATCCACTATGTATAGGGCAATATGCATGTAGCCATGTTGAAGGATGATTTTACAAAAAAAAAAAAAAAAAATGTTTTAGAAAGCATATATTGTGGGGTTTTTTTGTTTTTTTGTTTTTTTTGAGATGGAGTCTCACTGTTGCCCAGGCTGGACTGCAGTGGTGAGATCTCGACTCACTGCACCCTCCACATCCCAGGTTCAAGCGATTCTCCTGCCTCAGCCTCCCAAGTAGTTCAGATTACAGGGAACCACCACGCCTGCTTAATTTTTTTTTTTTTTTATTTTTTTTATTTTTAGTAGAGACAGGATTTGGCCATGTTGGCCAGGCTGGTCTCAAACTCCTGACCTCAAGTGATCCACCCCCCTTGGCCTCCCAAAGTGCTGGGATTACAGGTGTGAGCCACTGCATCCAGCAAAAGCATATATTGTAAATATATAGTAAAATTTTAATTCCCACAGATATAATTATTGTACATTTTAAGTGATTTGGATGAATAAAGAAATAAGATATAGACACTTTCATAAGATGGTACTGAAGGCAAAGAGGGATGTTTCTGCCCCTCCTAATTCTGAAGCCAAAGCAAAGTCTTTGAAGGCCAGAAAAGCAGTGCTGAAATGTGTTCACAGTCACACACACACACAGAAGAAAATGCATATATCACCCACATTCCTGTGGTTCGAGACAGTGTGATTCCAAAGGCAGCCCAAATATCCTTGGGAGAGCACTCCCAGGAGAAAGAAGCATGACCACCATGCCATCCCCCCAGTTCCCGCTGACCACTGAGTCTGCCATGAAGAAGACAGAAGATGACAACGCACTTGCACACCTGCGTTCATTGTGGATGATCAAACCAACAAGCACCAGATCAACCTGGCTGTGAAAAGTGCTATGACATAGACATGATCAAGGTCAACACCCTGATCAGGTGTGATGGAGAGAAGAATGCCAGTGTCGAACTGGCTCCTGATTATGATGCTTTAGATGTTGCCAGCAAAAAAATTGGGCTTTTCTAAACCAAGTCTGGCTGGCTAATTTTAAATATATATATATATATATAGAAAATCTCTCTCTATCTATATATACATATATAGATATAAAATCTTTTCACCAGAAATAAAAAAGAAATAAGATATAGAAATACTATAACCAGTGCCACCACAGGAGTACACAGCAGACAAATTCAGTCAGTTAAATTCTGGTGAAAAACTATTGACAGAAGAATATGTATAAAGATGGGTAGCTTGTGGAGACATTAAAATTGAATATTAAATTAAATAATAACATGAAAGTAAGTGGAGATAGAAGAACAGACGGAAAAAGGCAGATGAAAACAAATAGCAAGATAATAGACAAAGCAAAACACACCAATAATTGCTTTGAATGTAAATGGACCTGACATTTCAATTAGAAGATAGAAATTTTCAGAATAGGTACCAAAAGCAAGTTCTGAGTATATTTCTCCACAGTAGACACTTTAATTAGAAAGACACAAATGGATATAAGGTATTGCAATTATTTCCCGCAAATACAGCTACTATGGTTCTATTAATATCAGACAAACTAGACTTCAAAGCAAATATAAGCAGAATAATGAGGAACATAATGATAAAATTAAAGGGAGAAATGGAAAAATCCATAAACATTGTTGGAATTTTAGTATTTTCTCTTAATATTTAATCTCCAAATAACCCATATGTGGAAGATCTGAAAACATGTCAACCAGTGACATACATATAACATACACGCATCATATATATATATATATATATATATATATAAAATCTTCAGTTATATATAAAGTCTTCAGTTATAAAGTTATACACATACACACACATATGTAACTGAAGACTAAACATTCTTTTCAAGTGCACGTGAAAGTCACTATGATCATGACTGACCACATGAGTCAGAAAATACATTTACAAATTTAAAAGACTGAAACATTAGGGTCATTGTTCATACATGTAAACCAGCTGTTTGAAAAACAAACAAAACAAGCATCCTGATTTGAAGTGTTTTCAGTTTTCCAAGGCATGTCCAATTTTAAGCTTGCTAAAATTCTGAACATGTAACAACTGGCTTTCTCAAGCCATTACAAGCTGGTTCCAGCACATGCAAAAAATAGTGTTTTTTCTTTAAATGAAATTAAATTATAAATCAACAAAAATTAGATATCTGGAAAAGATACAAATATTTGGAGACTGAAGACCACATTTATTTATCAGCTGCAGTTCAAAATGAATTCACAAAATATAAAAACTTAAAGGATAATAAAAATATAAATATGGGCAGTAGCTAAAAGTAGAGAAAAAATTACAGAATGAGAAATTCATAAAAGATAGAAAATATTTTAAATCAATAATACATTTCTACCTCTAAAAGTTAGGAAAAATAACCAAAGTAATTATACTTTTAAGCCAAGGTATTTAGAAAAAAAGAAAGAGAAGAAAAACTGAAATAAATTTTAAAAAGACAAATTATGGAGCAAAATAGCAACCTCCAAAGTTGGTTCTGTTAAAATATTAATAAAATTTATTTTTAAAAATCTAGCAAGACTAAACAAAGGGGGTAAAAGAGAAAAAATAAATTATCAATATTCGATATTGGCAATGATTAAAGTGACAGTACTACAGATACAACAGATATTCAAAAATAATGAAGTAATATTGCAAACAACGTTAAAACAATGACTTTGACAAATTGACCAATTTATTCAGAAATTATTTAAATAGATTCAGGAAGAAATTGAGAAGTAAAATAGGCATAAATCCATTAAATAAATTCAGTTTCCAATAAAAATCTGGAAAGAAAAACAAATACAGAGAGTTCCACTGGATCAATGTATTAAATACTTAAAGATGAAAAATACATACGCTTTTAGGAAATAGAAGATGATACTCTGCTTCAGAACTTATATTAGAAAGACAAAAATGCTCTAGTTCAAAATTCCACCAAAACATTTTAGGTGAAGAAAATAATAAGTCATGCTTCTTCATGAACTTAAAAAAAAAATACATTACAAAATAATAGTAAGTTAAATAAAGGCACATGTAAAATTAGTAATCTGACAACTAGAGTTTATTCCAGAAATGAAAGATTAGTTGAAGATTTGAAAACCAAGATAGTTTAATAAATTAACAACATAAAGTATAAAAATAATATATCTCAATAAATGCAGAAAAATTATTTGACAAAATTGAACCCATTCATGCTAAAAAGTCTCCACCAACTACGAACACAAGAAAATTTATTTAAACCAATGAGTAGCATTTATAAAGCATCTATGGTTAAGGTGAATTATTAAGCACTTTTCTTTTCAGATGGCAAATAGGTCAACAATAACCCTTCTTACCACTTCTACTCAGCAATATACTGGATGGCATTCACAGTGTAGTAAGGCAAGAAAGGGGAACTATAACACCCATGAAAGGAGAAATAAAACTGTCTGTATTTAAAGATGACATGAATATTTTTTAGAAAATGATAAGGAATCTACAAGTAAATTTCTAGAGCTAATTGTTTAAATACACAAAGTCTATTCATATTTGTTTATTCTGACAGCAAATGAAAAATAAAATAAAATTTACAACAAATTGCATGAAGATGCATAAATATTTAGAAATGCAATTAAAATGCAAATCCTCAATATTGAAAATGACAAAACTGTAAAGCATTGACTAAAAAATTAAAGAAGACCTCAATAAATAGAAAGGTATAACATGTTCATAAATTGAAAAATGGAACAGTTTTATAAAGTTGCTCTCTCAAATTAATCTATAGATAATAGAGAAACCCTAACAAAGTCCTGGAAGACATTTTTGGATAAGCTAAGACATTGATTATGAAAATTATACAGAATAACAAAGGGCTTGGTGTAGCCAAACAAGAAGAGAAAGAACAATATTCTTAGTTTCAATATTTACTCTACAGCCATAGTAATCAAGACATTATATTGTCATAATGCTTGCAAAATATGACCAGAACGAAGAGTCCATCCAGAAATTGATCCATCATATAGCTAATTTATTTTGACAAAGAAGCCAAGAGAGGAAATCGGAACATTTATTTCCCCTCGACAAATATTTCTAGAACTCTTGATTATTCCTATGGAAGAAAAACAACTGAAAAGTCACTTCACACTTGCCACAAAAATTAAGAGAAAAAATTAGTGGTCAACTATGCAAATATAAGGCTGATATATTCAGTATTGAAACTTCCTGGCATTCTGTGTATAGTCACTTTGTATGATAGCGGATGAACTGAAAGGGATCTTTGTTACTATTACCTAATGATCCTAATCATTAATTCTTTAAAAGCTTTATTTAAATATAATTCACAGATAATAAAACTTACCTATTCGACATATACAACTAAATGTTTTTAGTATATTTACAGCATTGTGTAATCATCAACTTAATTTATTTTTAATTTTTTTTTTTTTTTATCATTCCAAAGAACGCTGTAACCCTCAGCAGTCACTCCCTATACCCTTCTCACCTTCCCCAGCCCTAGGCAATCACAAATCCAATTTTGTCTCTAGGGACTTGCCTATTCCAGACATTTTATGTAAATAGAATTGCACATTATGTGGCCTTTTGTGACTGGCTTCTTTTAGTTAGCACTGTATTTTGAGAGTTATTCATGCTATAGTATAGATGAATGTTTCATTGCTTTTTATTGATGAGTAATATTTTGTTATATCGATATATCACATCCGTTCATCAGTTGATTGACATTTGCTTTCTTCTGTTATTTGACTATTATAAATAATGTTGCTGTGAACATATATGTAGAAGTAAGCATTGATTTTTAAATCTGGTTTTGAGGAAATCTCAGATTTAGTGACTTTTTAGACCACTAGAACACGTACGGGTAGAAAAACTTAACATTTCAAATTTGACACCAACTTACTCTATACATATAGGTAAGCTATTTCTCTGAGCATCTTTTTTTAATATAATCTGAAAAATTAAAAAGTGGATGTAGAGTGCCTTAAATTAGATGATGCATATAAAGTACTACTCTTCTAAGGGGATCTCAATAAATGACAGTTCTAATTATATATATATTCTTCTTTTTTTCTTAAATTATTTTATTATATTCAAATCCTTGCTGATGAGTTGAAAAAGTAGGAATCAGGAAAAATATCCAGGTATAAATAGCATCTTAACTCTTGGGCTTCACTTTGCTGCTCTGCAAAACATAGGTATTAGATGATTCCTAGGGTCTATTTCCAGCTTTAATATTTTAGGATTTTAAATGTGTTTAAAACTATCTTTTGCGGACATCATAAGTGAAGGTTTGATTATTTTTTCAGGGTCATATAGCAAGTTGTTGCAGAGTCAGCATTTGAATTACATGGTCTTTTATTCAGGTCTCAGTTATTTGTGTTAAAATCTCATTCTCTCTAAGAGTTTAAGGTGCAAAACCAATGACTAAAGAGTAACTTAATCAACTTCCTAGTAAACCAAAAAATGTATGTCAAATGTATTAATATTTTGTGGTCGTGTATAGTTTCCAAGTTTTCTGTCTCTTATGACTTGGCAAGGACTCATTTATTGTTCTGGTCTGAAGTAGTTTGTTTTGCCATGTTTCTAGAGTATTACAACTACAATGTTTCTGTCTTCTTCACACTTTTTACAGTTGCAATGAAAGTGTTATTTCAAACTTTATTTACACTTAAATCACTTTATGAAACAAACTCCATCTAGTCATTTACCCTCTTCAGTCCTGAAGTTCCTATGTTTTATGTTCGAAATACATTTGCAGCTCTTGAAATTATGAGAGGTGTTTGCAATAGTCTCACACATTTAATATGCACTGTGGACAAAGTGCTGATCAGTCTGTCATTAGGTGTAAACAAATTTAAATTGGTCTTCTAAATATTCCATAGTTTCACATGGTTGTGTTGCTTTTTTTTGCATGTGAAAATCATCAGCAGCTTAAATCTAAAAATTTCAAAGTCTAGTTAGAGATGATATAATTGCATCTCATTATTATTGCAGTATAATCAGAGATATTGTTTCATAAAATGCTTTTGTTTGGATGCTAGGGGATAATTTTAATAGATTTCACACGAGAATAGATAATTTGTTGCACAGCCAGCCCCAGCTGGAGGTATCTGTGTTTGCCTGTCCATGGAAATCTAGAAACTGGAAACAGCCCTTAAAAACAAGAGCCACAGATCTGAGGATACATTAAAATACATAGTCAGAACGCACTGCTAAAGGCATAAGGGACACGAGTGAAACATGGAGGCTTTTCTGAGAATGAGAATGTGTTGTTACACAGTAGCAATGCTGGTACTCTGGGAATGTAATGTGAAAAACTGCTTTGGGAAGTGACCACTGCCTAACAGGTTTATCAGAGACAGTTGTGGTTGGATCCTCAGCAGCAAGCAGTACCCAGGAAAAATGGCTTCAGGATCCTTGCTTCACTTTCTGACCAACGTCTGACTTGGCTCTCCTGGGTCTCCAGAGTATTATACACAGTCAAGAGCTGATTAACAATGGGGGTGTGTTCTGAGAAATTAGTCCTTAGGGTATTTCATTGTGCAGATATCACAGTTTACCTACGCAAACCTAGATGGTGTAGACTACTACACAGCTAGGCTATGTGGTAGAGCCTATTGCTCCAAAGCTACACACCTGTGCAGCATTTGACTGTACTGATTACAGTAGGCAGTTATAACATGATGGTAAGTACTTGGGTATCTAAATATAGAAAAGTACAGTAAAAATACAGTATAGGCTGGCATGGTGGCTCACGCCTGTAATTCCACCACCTTGGGAGGCCAAAGCGGGTGGATCATGAGGCCAAGAGATTGACACCATCCCCATTTTGTGGGGAGGGTGAGGTGACAGGCTGGATGTTCAGCCTTGCAGATTTGGTGATGTCATTCAGAGATTGGGTAGAAGGCTAGATTTTGAGAAAATATCAACTGCTTAGTATTTCTCAGACACTCTGTTATAGTAATTTATTTTTATGTCTAATTCTCTTTTGAGTCGTCTCTTCCTGTCTTAGTCTTCCTAATTGTCATTTATTTTTCTCACTTTTTGAGGTACATGATCATTCTATTAATTTGTAGCTGTTTTTTCATTGCCAATATATGCATTTATACATTTAAATGTAGCTACCTTCTAAGTACTTACTGGAACTTATTTGGTGCATGAAAAAAATTTATGTGTGTGCATATGTGCGTATATTTCATTAGGAGTTGGTATAAGATACTTTATTTAACCCATGGTTAATTAAATTTTTTTTCCTTAATGACTAAATTTATTAGAATTTTCTATTTTATTGCATTGTGTAATTACCTATTTCATAGCATAATGAATAACGCGATCAAAAGCAAATAGGCTCTGTATAGCCTCTACTCTTCAGAATTTGTGTGGACTATTTTATAGCTCTGTATTCAAGGTGAATTTTCCTAAATATTCTGTGTGTTCTTTTAAAAAATATTCATTCTTCAGTAGAGTGCCCTGTTCTCTGCCTTTTGACTATAGAATGTTAATCATGTTAAGCCAATCTTTTAAAAGCATTTACTTTTTGTCTGCTTTATAAAAATTAAGGACTGTGAGGGGTATGTTTTTATCTCACTATGACTCTGAATTTTCTGTTTATGCTTGTAGATTTGTGCATTTATTAATATGTATATGTTTTGAGTTATTTTATTTTTCTGGCTTATAGAATATTTTCTCTTTTTTTTTTTCCAGTTTGAAGCCCCCCCTCTTTAGATAACCACCATGGTCATTTCTGCTATCATTTTTGTTTTGAAAAGTTGAATTTTCTCCAACAACTTATATGTATTAGGAGAAAATTTGAAGAAAATATGAAAATGTGAATTTTGTTTGTTTATATGTGTTTTGTCCCTGAGAAATATTGAATGAGTAAAACTGCAACACCCTGAAATAAGGCATATAGAAACACATACACACACATTATACACATATCACCCCACACACAGAGAACAGTATTTATATAATTTTCAACCACTTAACATGTGTCAAGTGTTGCAACCAAATTGATCAGGTTCTCATTATTTTATATTTCAATGACCAACTTTACAATTGGCGTGCCCCTAACTTTACTGTGTCTTAAACCCTGTAGTGTTTTGTTTTCTAAAACACATATGCTTGTGATAGCAGAATGACAGCAATTCTTCTTGCTTTAAAGTATATTTTGACTGATATTAATATAGATGTAACAGTATTATTTGTTTTTTAAGTGGATGTTATTATTTTTCCATATTTTTACTTTCCAGTTTTGTATACATTTGTTCAAATTTCTGTCTTGTAAACAGCATATAGCTAGAAAACTTTCTGCCCAATCTGACAATTTTTGTTATGTAGCTGAAACTTTTATTCCATTGAACGTCATTGATGATGTGTTGGGTTTAAATACACCATCATTATTATAGTAGAAGTAGCCACAGCCCTATTAGTAATGTTTGCTTTTCTGTAGTTGTACTTGCTGCGTTTCTTCCCCCTCTCTCCATTGTTTCTTGTCTTCTTTTGGAATTATTATTTTTATCACATCATTTTATCTCTGTTACCCTGAATATTAAGTGATCTACTTCTTTTAATTTACTACTTCTTCTAAATAAAGCATACACTTTTATTTAACTCATTAACTTATCATATTAATCGATATCTCTACCTTCCCCCCCTGGAGTTTTCTATTCATCTTTTTTCTGATATGTTATTGAAGTTATGTAATGTATACATGTATATATGTGTGTGTGTGTGTGTGTGTGTCTAATAAAAATCTTCAAGGAAGTAATATTATTTTAAAATATCTTCAATATGTATTTGGATAGAATCATTCATTTAGCATTCTCTCTGTCCTTTATTTTTTCAATTATGACTGAATATCTAGAATCATACCCCCTAGAATTTTAATTAGAGCATGTCTACTGATGAAGAACTCTGGTGTTTTGTTTTGTTTTTGTTTGGTCTTATCTTCATTCTTCCTTTATTCTTTTACAAAATGTATGTTCGTATAGAGCTTCAGGTTGTAGTAATTTTTATTTCATAATAATGAATATATTATTCCTGCATATATGATTCATGTTGTCTTTGAGAAATTGGCTGTCAATCTAATGATGGCTCATTTGAAGGTAATGTTTATCTTCATCTTTGGTTTTCTATGATATCAATATAATATGCATAAATGTGTTTATAAGATTCAGTGGACTTCTTGAATCTATGTATTAGTTTTATCTGTTTTGAAGTATTATACATTCTTTAAATATTTTTTATCTCTTTGTCTTGTTATCTGGATATTTTTTCTGACATATCTTACAATTAATCAATTTCCCCTTTAACTGTGTCTAATATACTGTTAAGCTCAACTTTTCAATTCTTTGTTTTGGGGACGGTGGTTTTATTTTCAATTTCTCTCTTTTTTTCTTAATGTGATATTTCATTTTATATTTTCCTCTTTCTTAGATATTTTTAAGCTTTTTGTTTGTTTGCTTTTTATTGGGAGTGTCTTGCTCTGAGGCCCAGGCTGGAGTGCAGTGGCGTGATCTTGGCTCACTGCAACCTCCACCTCCTGGGTTCAAGCTATTGTACTGCCTCAGCCTCTGAGTAGCTGAAATTACAGGTATTCACCAGGATGCCTGGCTATTTTTTGTATTTTTAGTAGAGACAGGGTATTGCCACATTGACCAGGCTGGTCTCAAACTCCTGATCTCAAGTGATCTGCCCACTTTGGCCTCCCAAAGTGTTGCGATTACAGGTGCCAGCCATCGCACCCAGCCAATTCTGTCTTTTTAATTTACTTCACTATGGTAAGTGTATTTTAACAACGATCCCTGCCTAAGAAGCCAATACCTTTTTGTGCAATTAATTCTCTTGTTCATTGTTTCACATTATTGCAATATATGGATCTTGTTCTCTTGTACTTGGTTATCTTTACGTATATTCTGATTTGGGAAAATAATTTGCCAAAATAACGTGAGGCAGAAGATGAAAGTTTTAATTTTTTTCTGTCCCCGCCAAGGGAGTGAGGAGGCAGATGGGGCACTGAAAATCTAGCCAGCTGTACTCTGCAATGGCAAGATTTACAACTCTCTGGACCACCCAGTTGACACAGTTTGGGTGTATATATTCATTTAAGTTCAGATTTGCTTCTTATTCTCCTTCACTGTATCAATTAGGAGTCAATCACAAAAGTAAAACCATTCTGATCTTTAAAAAGAAGTTAGTCCTAGAAACCCACTGAAAAGGCTGGGGGAATGGCAGTCAGGAACAGCTGAAAGTTGTATGTGGAAATCAGGAAGTTTCAAGACTCTCTGGAAATTACTAAAAATGACCTCAAAATGATGCTTTTGAAAATCATGTCTTCTCTGGAGGCACAGTACTTTATTCTACTGACTTCTCCTTTTGGCAGCATCTAACATCTTTTAAGTCCTTCTTGAAAGTCTAGGAAATGCTGTTCCCAGGGTTCCTGGATCTCTAACTTGAAAAAAACAGAAGGGAGTGAAGATGAGTGCTTGTTGTCAAAAGAAAACGAAAGCTCAATACCTAGCACACTTGAATTCAGGGGGTAGTCACTCCGGATTATAGACTAAACTGGCGCCAGGGTTATGACTATTGCTAATTTGGACAAGCCTGGTCTGTTGCATTCAAATTTCTCTTACCACACCATGTCAATAGATTTTGCACAGTTTTGTTGATATTTTTTCAAAATTGGCTGTTGCCCTCAGGACAAAAGGGAGGTGGGCCCTACACTTGGTTTATGTCTTCTTTGAGATTTGTTTCCACAATTTTTCATGACTTGTGGCTCTTTGATGCTTTTAATGTTTAAAAAAAGTTTTTCTCAATGAGAATGCTGAGATGAATCATCTATCTGTTTTCATAAATGGTGAGAATTCTGCGTTCTCTTTTTAAGAGTAAAATGTGATCTACTATAGTAGATGTAGAAAGCGTAATCACCTTCTCTAATTCTCTCCACGGGTGAAAAGTAACAGAACATGGAGTTTATGGCATTAAATACATTTTGAATTCAAGAGCTTCCATCGAGGTTTTAATACACTGTAGAAAAATTGAAGAGTTTTGTTTTAGTGATCTCAAAATCTCTATCAGTATGTTTTATTTTGAGATGGAGAGATGCAGATTTTTTTCAACACATTTTCTTCTCTATATATTTTTTAAATTGTGTTGTAAATTCACAACTTATAAGTTCCCATATTTTATGGGGTAAAAAGAGATATTATCACTTTATGAGTACAATGTGGAATTGTTAAATCAAGCTAATTAGCATATTCTTTAGCACAAATACTTATCATTTTTTTGCAGTGAGAACCTTTGAAATGTACTCCTTTGTCTATTTTTAAGTGCATAATATACACCATTATTCACTATTTTCACCAGTCTGTGTAATAGAATTACCATATGATCTGTTAATCCCACTCCTGGGTATTTGCTCAAAAGATTTGAAGTCAGTTTGTAGAAGAGATGTCTGTGCTCTCATGTTCACTACATATTCTTCTCTAAAAGGTGTTTCCCCAAACCATCAAAATAAAGGCAAATGATGAGAAAAGAAACTGAAATAGAAAAACAAGTTTGAGAGATTAAGATTTCCTAGAAAAAAAAAAAATCCAACCATATAAGGTAGCAAAATTACTTTTTAAATAAAAATAAAAATAAGTCAGTTTACCCTTGAGCAGGTTTGAAGAATCAAGCTGCCATCACACAAACATCTTTGAAGAATGACACAGAAATGTGATTCTTTTTGCCTAGGGCAGTTCTAAATAACACTTCGGAGCTTCCAGAGAGTCATGAAGAAAGAGCGATTACACACAGAACCAGATAGTTTCACTGCCAAACAGTTCCCAAAGCTGCATCCTTTACAGCCAAAGAAAACTTTAAACTCGTATAGAATCTGGTTTGTTACCAGAAACAAAATCTTTGTGCCCAGAATAATTCTGATTAAAAAAAAAAAAACCACCTACACCAAAAAGTCAATCATCAGTTAAAGACCCTACAATATTGCATGCTAAATATATTTGCTTGAGGAATGCTACAGCATGTTGAATATACTTTCTTTCTCTTTTTATCCTGGAAATGTGGTTTTTGTAAAGAAATCCTAAAATTCATTGCTATAGAATTTTATGTCTTTAAAAAGTACATTGCTATGCTAAGAGGTAATCACTATGTAATATTAAAAGGTGAATTAGATAAAATAGTGAACTCCAGGGAACAGAGTGTCCTTCAAAATTAAAAATACAAAGTTAGTAAAATGATTCACTTTATCATTTTATAGGTATTGTTTAATTGCCAACTGTGTTCAAAGTTCTCTGTTTTCTATATCATGCTGAAGACAGGGAGCTCAGCAACTGGTGGGGAAATAACTGCAGTGTTCTTCTTACCTGTTTCTTTGTTTAAACATTAGTACAGTACTTTGAGAGGCTGAGATGAGAGGATCACTTGATCTGAGGAGTTCAAAACTGGCCTAGGCAAAATGGCAAGACCCCCATGGTGGGGTGTTCCTGTAGTTCCAGCTACTGGGGAGGCTGAGGTGGGAGAGTACTTGGGCCCACGAGGTTGAGGCTGCAGTGAGCCATGCTGTACCACTGTGCTCCAGCCTGGGCAACAGAGTGAGACCCTATCTCAAAACAAACAAAAAAATTAAACAGAAAACACCAAAAAATAATATAGGAGACACACAAGGTGTAATGAAGATTATGCTTGTGGGATCTAACAGTCTTGAGGAATCCTAGTTTCCTGGAAGAAATACTGCATGTGGTGAAATCTGAAAGGCAGGAGTGCAATCTGTGGACACAGGGCATGGGATGAGACAGGAGGCTCAGAGGACAGCATTTGCAGCGGGGCACTTGTTTAGATGGGTTTGGCTAAAACATTGCTTCTGTTATATGGGAAGAAATATTAAGAAAGTTTGAGTAGATAGAGCAGGGCCAGATCATGAAAAACCCTGTAAATACATGGCTCTTTTCATACTAAGAATTTTGGAAAGCCATGAAGGATTTTCAAGAAAGGAGGAACATTTTCTTATCCATTTTAGCAATAATCTTACACACATAGCCAATAATTGGATGTGGCCAGAGGTGGTGCTAGGAACACTGGCTAGGAAGATGTGGCACTAATGTAGCAAGAAGTTACTGTGTTTTGAACTAGTAGAGACAATTGTAATGAAAAATATAAATGCAATCCAGCAATATTTAGAAGGTAGAATCTTAGGACTGGATAGTTCATTGGAAGTGCTGAATTCGAAGAAAACTGCTAGGCTTCTGATTTGAGCTACTGTGTGGATAGCAGAGTACTTTTCTGATAAAGGCACACATGAGAAGCAGAGCTTTAGAGGGAGAAGTGGAAGCTCAGTTTTAAAAATGTGAGTTTGAATTTGCCATGAAGAGGAAGCAGCTGTATATATGTGTGTAGATTCCAGGCAAGAAGTTGGCACTGAAAATGCAATTTTGGAAGCGATGGCACTATGAAGGACAGCTGAAGTACCACACCCCAGCCAGAGGGGTAGGTGTGAGCTTCCAGAGTGTAGGAGAAAATCTCTAGCAGATCTTTTCTGAAGAAATGGCTCTAGATGAGAAATCTGAAAAGGAAGCTGAGTGGCCTGAAGGATGAGGTATTCAGAAAGCCAAGAGAAAAGAAAGCTAGTCCCCTGTAACCCCAGGCAAGAGACAGGAGGGCTTGATGAGTCTGAAGCACACACTTATTTAGCTATGGGGCAGTTATTATCCTCTCTGTGATTCAGACCTTTCTCTGTTACATAGGGGTGCTAAAAATGGCACCCACTCTGAAGGACCGGGATGAGCATTGACTAAGTTACTATTTATAAGGGTGTAGAAGGATGCCTGGCGGAGAGCAGGTGCTGCCAAAGTGCTTGAATAAATAAAATGTCAAGCAAGGTAAAGACTGAATTTTCTCCACAGGAATCTGGTATTGTCTCATGCAGTAACAATGCGTGGGGGAGTAGAATGGGGTGAGGCGGGGTCAGTGTGTCCAGGGTGGAGGAGTCAGAGGGATGTGGAGGGACGTAGTGAGTGGAGGCTGGCAGAGAGCTGAGGGGGATGTCTGCACTGTAAGCACGTGGGATGGGTATGATTGAAGGATGGTAGCATGAGCACATGGGAAACTGCCAGGAGAGATTGCCTGTACATTTTTGTTTGCTTTTACTCCTTGCTTGTCTGGAAATTGTGATTTTCAGTCAAAATTACATCAGATGAGAAGACAGGAGACCAGATTGTTGAAGCCAATAGCTTCTTCTCTCAGAAACTTAGTATTTCCATATGTCCAATAAGGGTATAGACTGAGTGCCTCACCACCACCACCAGTGCTGCAGGACCTTTCCTTAGTTCACCTAAAGATGGGGATCTTTGTCCCAGGGCCATGAAAACTCAGGCTTGCAGACAATTTGAATAATGAATAAGACAACGTTTTGTTAGCTGAAAAGGAAGAAAAGGGGGAAACTGGGACTTTGTTAGAGCGCTTCTCGCCTCGCTGTTGGAATCCCAGATTCAACACAGGAAGAGGAGGGGCCAGGCTCCTCCCCACTGCAAAGGACACAGAATTCCCAAGGCTCCACCCCAATGTGCAGGCAGGCTGGAGTTTTGCCAGGGACCCCCTCCCCCTCTGGCTGTCTCACCCAGGTGACTCCTAGATGTATTACCATTCCACTGCTGTCTGTTCACACTCTTTGAAGTACATAGCACTGAGTACAGGTAAGGACAATCTCACACTTTTTGAAATGTGACCTCCTATTGTCCTTCACTTAGATCCTTCACTGCAATTGGTTTTGCCTTAAATTTTAGAGATTTTTTTATTCTCTCTTCTTTTTTTTTTTGAAATGGAGTTTCGCTCTTGTTGCCCAGGCTGGAGTGCAATGATGCAGTCTTGGCTCACTGCAACCTCTGCCTCCCAGGTTCAGGTGATTCTCCTGCCTCAGTCTCCCAAGTAGCTGGGATTACAGGCATGTGCCACCACGCCCAGCTAATTTTGTATTTTTAGTAGAGATGAGGTTTCTCCTTGTTGGTCAGGCTGGTCTTGAACTCCTGACCTCAGGTGATCCACTTGCCTCGGCCTCCCAAAGTGCTGGAATTACAGGCGTGAGCCACCGCACCCGACCTGCCTTAAATTTTAATTGAGCATTTCTTTGCAGTTATGAGAACATTGGAAACATCTTCAGGAATGCTGATTACAAGGTTCGGGCTAGGATCTGCCCTTGGGAAACAACCCTTTAATTGTAATCAGTCAGATAAAAAACAACAAATCATATGACTGAGACATAAGGAAGTCAGGCTAGGCAAGCCTGGAGCTAGTGCCAGAGCTAGTGCCCCTGTGGTGGCCTGGCATCAGGGCACCATAGAGGGAGCACTGGTTTGAAAGTCAGAAGGCCTGCTTTGAAGCCCTGGCCTTATTTCACCCCGATTCGTCACTCAGCCTTCAGCAGATCTCTTGAATTTTCAAGACCTAGCTTGTTCTTAAAGAAAAGCAGGATGACCCATGGCCATCACCAGTACATAGTGAGTGCCTACTCCATCCCAGCCATTGTGGCAGACATGGCCATCAGTTCCCAGGAATGCAGGTGTTGCCTTGGGCCTCTTGGTGGTACAATCTAGTGTGGATCAAAGGCAGGAGGTGTACAAGGAAGCACACACAAAGGCAGAGAGATGAACAAGGAGACGCATGCATTAGAGGCATGATTTCCAGCAGTCAGGTATGCTACCATGGTCGAGATCATCAGAGATGCCTCCAGGGAGGTCAGCACTTACTCATATAGAGACACGAAGGAGGCGGTTGTGAGATGAGCCCCAAGAAGGAGCGTTCTGAGCAGGGGGATCATCCTGAATGAGTGTCTAGAGACAGAAGAGAGCTTGACCTTGTTTAAGAAACTGAAAGATGAATGGTGTGTCTGATGGAGAATGAAAATAGAGACAGGTCAGCGTCCTTTCATTCAAGAACATTTGTCTATGATCATGTCTTTTATTCTATGATCAGGACCGTGAAAGACCTACCATTTCCTAACATTCTCTGAGTTTGTGACTATTATCTTAAAAATCCTCTCTGCTCTCTTAAATATCCTTGAATTCCAGTGTGTGAAAGTTGAGGTGGGGCTAGAAATTAATGGGAAATATGTTGGAATCTCTTGTACATGGACTATTGCATTAGTTTAACAAATACAAACATTACTTATGAACGCATATTAAAAGTTTCATTTCTTCACTTGGAGAATCAAGAAAAATTATTTCCAGCCTTTACAGTTTAATTTAAGACATGTAGAATCATTAAAAGAAGATGCAAGACCCGCCTGGCTACTGTGGTGAAGCCCTGTCTTACTAAAAACACAAAAATTAGCTGTGGATGGTGACAGGTGCCAGTCACCATCCACAGCTAAGTTTTGTGTTTTTAGTCCCAGCTACTTGGGAGGCAGAGGCAGGAAAATCTCTTGAACCTGAGAGGCAGAAGTTCCAATGAGCCAAGATCACGCCATTGCACTCCAGCACTCCAGCCTGAGTGACAGAGTGAGACTCTGCCTCAAAAAAAAAAAAAAAAAAAAAAACGGATTTCAAGAGGTCAGGATTGGATATTTGCAGGAGAAAGAAGCAAAGACATATTCTCCCTCTCCCCATTTTTTTTTCTTTCTTACCCCCAATTCCCATACTCTTTCATTCTTCTCCTTCCTACTTACTTAAGAGATAGCAAGGTTGTTTAAAAATCTGTTGTAGTGGAACTCAGGACAAGCCCTGGAGGAGTGCTGTGTGCACACATGCTTCTGTGAGTGGAAGGTGTGTCTGTATGTGTGATTGTGAAGGTGAGTCTATATGTGTACGTGTCCTGAGTTATTGTGAGCTGCAAAGGATGGCAAAAGACGAGGAGGCTGGACGTAGAATAAGAGGAGGAAAAACTTGATTCTAGGTCTGACATTCTGAACCATGATTTGAAAAAAATATTTCCCCTTGTGTCAAATTAAAAAAAAAAAGTAATTCTCATGAATAAACTTATTTATCACGCATTGTTGGAAAAATAAATGAAATTGTAGACAATATCACCATGACTTTAGATATATGACTTTTAAAATCATCACCTTGTTCAACTTAACTTTATAGTTGATGAAAATGGAACCTGGCCATAAACAGTGACTCTTATCTGTCATATAGCAAAGCAGTGGAAAATCTGAGTTTAGAACCAGGGTATCTTCAGTTCAGTATTCTATATAACTTCTCAGGCTGTTTTTCAGCCCAAATGTCTCCACTCTGGTAAATGACATTTAAAAATGCAGGCAGGTGACAAAAATCTGATAAAAGAGCAAGAACCTAAAACTGATCAAGCCGTAATCTGAAACCAGACTGCAATTTGGAGAATTTCCCTTTGTAGTGATCCCAGAGCTCAGATCCTCTTGTCTGGAAAAAGGAAGTAGGAGCATCTACCTGAGCAGGTCATTGTGAGATTGAAACTAGATAGTCACAAGAAAGTGCCAAGCACACAGTACAAGTTTCAGGTGACTTAAATTTGCATCTGAAGTCGTAGGGAAGACATTTAGAATTGATCTGCCCATAATGGGAACCACACAATATTCTTCAAAAGCATTGGAAGATGTTGTAGAAATACTAAAGGATACGGTAAATTGATGGGAAATGACATCTCTTGACTGAGCCCAGCACCTATATGGGGAGTACAGAAAACAAAAAAACAAACAAAGGAGGAATGGTCAGGGAAAGACCAGAGAAGCAAACCATTGACGAAGTCAACTTAAGGCCCTTAGCATTCATAGCTGCTCTGCTGGTCTGAGCATCTCACGCAACATTACTGGGAACTGTGGGCTTTTGAGGAAGGCCCAGGAGGCCAGCTGAAACTAAACCCTTACCTGAAGAATCCAGTGGACTCTATGGACAGGAAGATGCCCGGCAAGGCATGTGCTCAGGGTTTCGGCCCCTCTTTATGTTGAGGAACCATCACAAACTTTTTTATTATTGTCATCTGCCTGATGCATGTCGGAGATGAGCAGGCATATTTAAAAGTGGTTTTGTTACTGGCTTTGTGAATGCTGGTTCCTGGTTGCAGTCATTTCATAGGGCAGACAGGACACTTTCGGGGCAGGTCACCAAAGCACAGTTTGTGACCCGAGGTGATTCAGAGGTGTTATATCATTATGAGCAGACTAGCTGGGAACAAATGTAGGTTCTACTTCCAAAAGAGGAAAGGATAGAGTTTACAGCCTATAACCTAGCAATGTATTGGTTTTTAGCTTTAATGAAAATAGACTTTTTTGCCTTTTTAAAATAATTGTATTTTTTTCATAAGTTACTGGGGTACAGGTGGTATTTGGATACTCGCTCTTTAGTGGAGATTTGTGAGATCCTGGTGCACCCATCACCGGAACAGTGTACACTGCACCATATCTGTTGTATTTTTATCCTTCACCCCCTCCCACCTTCCCTGCAAGTCCCCCAAAGTATACCTTACCATTCTTATGCCTTTGCATCATCATAGATTAGCTCCCACATATCAGTGAGGACATGCGATGTTTAGATTTCTATTCCTGAGTTACTTCATTTAGAATAGTAGTCTCTAATCTCATCCTAGATTATTGAAATAAAAACATGAGGTTTACAAAATGTGTTTCAGATAGTCATCAGTTTAATCTGTGTCTTTTCCCTGATGTGTTACACAGGACTCTTGGTCAGTGAAATCTGGTAGTTCTGAATGTTAATGATTTTAATAAACATTGATGGTGAAATTGGAATTGGTTGAATGGTGATACCCATGCAGCTCTGACTTATGCATTAGATCACCCTGGAGGATGTTCTGAGAAAGTCCCCCTTAGAACTCTGTCCTGGGCTCTGTCCTGTTTCTTATTTTTACCACTTAATTAAAAAGACAATGTGGAACATTCAGCAAATAATTTTGGAGCTGATTTTTATATGCTACGCAATTTACTAAGCACTGACCATTTGAAAGTTAATAAGAACCAGTTCCGAACCTCAAATATCTCATGGTTTATTAGATTAATTAAAAATATAGAAAACACACAAGAGCAGCATTGCACATTTAGAATAACCCACTTTGAATACATCACCAATAATAAGCAAAGAAATGCAAATTCAAACAAGATTTTCTTGCCCATCAACTTTCTTATTCTGCATCATTTATTGGAAAAGCATTATAGCATCTCATTAAGTAGTTCCATGAATGTTGTAGCAGAGACATGTGATTCTTTTCATTTAGAGAAAGGCTTTTAATGATTCACTTAAAAATTTATTGGGATCAGTGCAAACTAGCACTCATTTCCAATAACACAGCTCTCAGCAGCAACCTTACAGCAAAGTTCTGTCCTGTCTGTGTGTCCTTTCCAACTGCTGAAATGAGACAGGGGTGGATTCCCAGGTTAGCACAATAGCCCTGAGTCTCAGTAAGAGAGAGTTTGGGGGGGGCAGTGACAAAGAGAGAGACGAGAAAGGAGAGAGAGAGAGGAGGGAGAGACAGAGAGAGATGAGAGAGAGAGAGGAGGGAAAGAGGAGAGAGAGGAGAGAGAGAAGAAAGAGAGACAGAGAGAGATTAGAGGGAGAAAGGAGAGAGGGGAGCGAGAGAGCAGAGAGGTGAGAGAGAGGAGTGAGAGAGAGAGAGAGACAGAGAGAGATTAGAGGGAGAAAGGAGAGAGGGGGAGAGAGAGCAGAGAGGTGAGAGAGAGGAGAGAGAGAGAAAGAGAGAGAGGAGAGAGAGAGAAAGGGGAAGTTTGGGATGTTTATTATTTAATTTGTATTTGATGATGATGAAATTGACATCTAGACACAGTTTTTTGTCTAGTACTGAAGCCCTTACTCAGTGTTGTTTTAATACTGCATTTTATTCAATATTGCAATGAAATAATACTGCATTTTTTACATTACCTAGTGTGGTTTTTCAAGTGCTCTTAATGATACAGTGAGAGAATGAATGAAAACTAGCAGAATAGGCAGATATATTCTCTCTATTTTTACGAACACAATACAATGTCAGTAAATAAATCGGTGAATTCTGGATATAAGCAGTATCTCACTAAGCATTTCGTCTGATTTATAAGTAATTAGTGGTATGAATCACCACATGACACAATCTACATAGCTTTATGCATTCCATGGTACATGTCTGTGAGAGAGGAGTTGATCTGCAAAAGATTAACCCAAAGCACTTATTAAAAAAAGTCAAAGGAAATAGAGTGCCATAAAATGAATTCCACTGGAGTTTTCATTGGAATATTAATATCTTCTTTTCCCGCAGACAAGACGCATTTAACTTGATTATCCCCCCTGCCCCCACCATCCCTCTGCGAGCTGCATACCAATTCCTCACCTGCAGGCTGGACCAGACTTGGTGTTCTGGGACCTGGTGTGAAAACAGAATCACTGCCTCACTTGTTATTCTTCAGAGAACAATTTTATTACTCTGCCTCTAAATGTCAGAAATCTTTTCCAATGTCCAAGAAAAAAAATAGTCTCCAGGTCACTGTGCAGGAAAATGAGCACATTTTCTTCTTTTGCTTCATTCTGGAGGATCTCCAAGAATTTCTGGTCATCTGGAGGCAGAGCGGGGTGGGCAGCCACTCCCTCCAGGAAGGAGCACACGCCATCCTCTGCTGGTTGAGCTCCTGGTGCTGAGAGAAATTGCTCATCCTGTGACCTGTGCCTGAGTCCAGGCGTTTTCTACCCATTACCTGTGCACTGGGTACTTTGAGGTGTAGGTTCTCTAAGTATTTAATCTTCTCGACAATGCCACTATCACATTTTGGATACAGAGGGAACTAAGGTTAGAGAGCTTCTGTAACTTTCCACAGTCTAAGGTTGTAAATCAAAGAGCTGAGATGTGAACCCAGGTGTTTCAGACTCCAGGGTGCATGCTCTTTCTGTCCCCCCAAGTTCACTGATGGGACCATCGTCTGCCGTGACCTGAGTACTTGAGCTCGATCTGTCCATTTGGTTGGTTGCTGTGCTGGTTGATTTTCTGTGTCAGATTGACTGGGCTAAGGGAAGTCTAGACAGTTGGAGAAACATCATTTCTGCGTCTGTCTGTGACGGTGTTTTCCAGAAGACACTGGCATTTGAATCAGTGGACGAAGTAAAGAAGATGCTCCTCGCCACTGTACTTTGCTGGGGTGTCTTAGGAATTTCTGAATTCTACCCAGTGCACCTCACTTTGAGTGTCCTCAGAGAGCTTTGTGAACAGAGTCTTGGGCAGGAGTGACCTCAGGGCCCTGAGGAACAATGACAGAAATCTCAAATCAGTCCTACTCCTTCGCATCTTTGACTGGATATTAGAATCTAGAAAGATTAAAAAATGAACAAGTGGAGAGATCTGCCCTTTAGGAAACATTTTTTAATGCTTAAAAGATGACAAAAGTAATGTTTTAAAATAAATATGCTGTAATTAATCTAAACCAACTTAAAAAGGGGAATACATCATCCTAGCAGGCTAATTGGTAAAAATAAATAAATAAATAAACAAGATACACATATAAGAACTCTTCCTTGACACACTGAACACAGACACACTAAACACAGACACACAGTGACACACTAAACACAGACACAAACATGGACACACACACACATGCTAAACACAGACACACACATACACCAAATACAGACACAAACCCGACATACACACCAAACACAGACAAACACACACCAAATACACACGCACACACAGCAAACACCAGATTACACACACTAAACACAGCCAACACCAGATGCACACACATACATCAGACACAGACATGCACATATACCAAATACAGACACACACAGACCGAACACCAGATTATACACACTAAACAAAGCCAACACTAGGGACACACACACACATCCAACACAGACAGACACACACATACACCAAATACAGGCACACACAGAGCAAACACCAGATTACACACAGTAAACACAACCAACACCAGAGGCACACACACACATCAAACAAAGACACACACATACACCAAATACAGACTCAGACACAAACACCCGCCTGTGGTGGTGCGTTCCCTATTTATGTCTGATCTTGGGTCTGCATGGGAATGTTTGTGATGGGGAGGGGAAGCCTGGCATTCGTTAGCTCTTTGAGCCCAATTCTTCCCCCAGCCCCATCATGAACGTCTGGAGAATCAGCAACCTCTGCTCTCCTCCTTTGAGTTAAGTGTTAACGATCTGTTAAGTGTTGATGTTGATCCCAGGTTGTGATATTTTTAACTAGTAAGAATTTAAATCACTCCCAAAAGCTCGAAAAGGGGGAGAAGGTCTTTTCATCTCTTTCAAATTGTGTGAGGGATGTTTTGTCTTGAATTCCCCTTATCTGACAATCCGGACAGCTCCTGGAGGTCAGCAGGGGACGTCCTGGACCACCACAGTGAGCTGCACAGTGCAGGATCGCCAACACCCTTTTCACTCTCAGCGCAGGGGTAGCAAGGGGTTGCCTTCAGGTTTCAAAGTGCTCAGGAGAGAGAGAGCTGTCAGCGAATAAGAAAGATCTAGATTTGAGTTACTGACATTGCAACAGTGGTTGCTGTTGAAACTTGGTGTTGGACACAAGAAGGAATTGAGAAATTAAACAGCACCAGAAGAACCTGAAACAGATCGCTATTGTTCTTGGCTGAGAGGATACTCAGACAAAGACATCTATGGACTGTGAACCAAGTCTGTTTCTCTGCTGGCAACCCTCTCTCTTCTGCCCTATGCTCCCCCTGCTTGTGACTGTGTTTGCAACACCTGCGCGTGTGTACAGTATTTAAACATGCATGGTGGACTTCCGCTGTGATCTCAGTATCCTTCCCTCTGTCTCATTTCCTTGGCATTTTTAAAACCTCTCTATGTCGCTTCACATTCAAAGCAAAACAATCTCAGCAATGAAACAGTTACACTGCAGAATCACGTTTTTGACTTGGTGGATTTGTGTTAAAATATATGCCTGTATATTCATTTTCTATTTCTGCCATACAAATCACTGCACATTTAGCAGCTCAAAACAATACAAATTTACTATCTCGTGGTTGTGTAGGTGAGAAGGCTGATAGCCTTGGCTGGTGTCTTTGCTTTGAGCCTCAGAAGCTGAAATTAAGGCACCTGGATGGCAGGTTCCATCCTGGAGGCTCTAGGGGGAGAATTTGTTTCTAGGCTCCTTCGCTTGGTAGATTCTTGTTCTGAGTTGTTTCCTCACAGGCTGTCAGCACAGCACCCCAAACTCCTAGAGGCCTCCCCGTGAACCTGCATGGAGTCCTTCTGTTTCACAGCCAGCATCGGGAGCACACTGTATCCTGCCATGGCCATGCACACCTCCTCTACACACTTCTCTGCTCTCCTCTTCAGCTTTCAAGGGCTCATGTTATTACCTGGGATGCACCCGTGTAATCCAGGACACTGTTCCTATCTTGAAGTCAGCTGATGAACAGCTTTACTTCCATCTGCAAGGCCCCTTTGCTATATAGTGTCACATATCCACAGGTGTGATATCACGGGGGCCAGTCTTGCCTACCACAGTCTGTAGGGGCAGAATTATTTCTGTTTAACTAAGAAAATTCAACCACACTGAATTGAGAAAAAAATGAAAACTTAAGAAAATGGTCATGTATCTGACATGTCCATATTTCTGCATGTTTGGTTTCAGCTGAGCCTGGGGGTATTGTTGCCAGGATGCTGCCCGTCTCTCCCTGTCTCTGCTCCACCTTGCCTTGGCTTCACTCTCAGACACACTCCCTGCATGGCATCACTCTCCATTTTCAGGCGTCAGTTGTGCACAGTGTGACCTCAGTGGACAGACTCTGTTCCCTGCTAACACCTCAAATCCAGGTGCCAGAACTGAGTCATGGAGCCTCTATTGTAAATACACTCATTCTTGCCCACTGTGTAGGGAGACACAGGTGTGGCCTGGTCAGCCCCACGACTACACAATCCTGGGAGAACACAGGGGCGGTTGCACTGGTCTCATCAAAGTCCGTGGGCTGAGAATGAGGAAAGGATTATTTGTCAAAGTAAAACAGAAGCACAGCTGCTAGAAGACACAGGGGGAAGCTGAAGAGGCAACACTGGGCAATTTTAGGGATTTTAGATTTTGCCATTAATCCAAATGTCACTGCTGTGGACTTCTTTGGGAGTAATTCTGCACATCCATTTGGCACCCAGATGCATTGAGTGTTAGTTTCTCTATCCTACTCGTCATTATATTTCATTATTTTTCAATTCTAGTACGATTTTTATCCTCAAGTAAACAAAGGTGTCTTCCGCAAATCTCAGCATCTCTTTTGTAGCTGAGGAAACTGTATCTCGCTAGTTGATCTCACCAGGAGATCCCAAACCATGTCTTTCAGCTGCAGCTCTTTTCCTGCTCTGACTTTTGGGTTGGCCAGGGTGTGCTCTCAGTGCCTTCTGCTCTCTAAGCTGATCTCTCTCTGAGGCCAAATGTATTCTACGATATGTAGAAAACTAAAACTAGCGAGCCACACATTTCCCTAAGTGGCACATGCCTCTTTGCTTTTAAAGTTTTCACAAAATAGGGTGCAAACCATTGGACTATTTGGGGCAGAGATGACAATAGAGGATTAAAAATAAATTATCACTGCCCTTTCGTGTTTGATCCGGGCAATGCCGTGGAGGACAGGTGACCCAAAGGACAGGGTTTTGGCTCAGAAGACATGTTGATGCTGCAGCCTGGGTCTCCAGTGGACACTGCCACGTTAGCAGAAGCCACTAAGCACATCAGCTGGCAGGTGAGTCTTTGTTCTAAAGAGTGACAGCCCTGAAGAGCCACTCTGATGTTCTCACACCCCAAGGGCAGGTGTTGACATACTGCTGTGGATGCTAGATGAGAAATACTACTCCAGTGGGCATAGTTGGCAGCATGCAGGAGATCACATAGTGAATAATTTCAAAATCTCTGCTGTGTGCACATGGCATCTGCAGTGGGAGAGAGCCGGAGAACCATTTTAAGGTGTGCTGTGCTGGCCCAGGAGAGCGAGGGCTACATCATTGAAAAAAAAACACATATGTGTGTGTGTGTGTGTGTGTGTGCATACGTGCATGGACGTGGGAGTGTGTATATGTGTGCCTGTGTACAATCTGCATACTATTTTGAAATCCTGGATGTTTATTTTCTATTGATCTGCCTAACTTCTGTGTTTTAAAGTTGCATATTCCACCAGCCTGGCTGGAGAGACCACCCTGCTCCCTTGAGGATGGCACAGTGCCTCTCTTCTGCGCTCTGAAGTCCACTACAGAGGACTTTGTCCCAGGGTGCATCACAGCATGTTGGGAACGCTGTTTCTAGGTTTTTCGTTTTTTTCTTTTTTTTTTAATCTACATCATCTGTGTTTAGTTGTTTCTTTGGCATAGAGAAGGCCCTCAAAATACTTGTGGAATGAATCAAGTATGTACCAAATAAAGAAACATACATTCATATGATTTCTCTATCTTAAGATATCCAAATGATTTTTCTCCTCGTTGCTCTCTTTCAGTCCTTGTCCTTAAGTAAACACCATTTTGTGAATGTTTTTCCTTTTGAAGCATATTCTAAAACATTTTTCAGTGCTAGTCTTTATAGGAACCATTTTTGAAAAAGTGTTTCTTGGTACTTTGCCTTGTTAAATCTGTACTATTCTTCTCTGGCCAGAATGTGTAACTGACCAGCCAGGCAGGCTGCTTTTCCAGACAGAGGCAAAATGGCACATAAAGCAGCTAGTTATCCCAGGAGCCTGAGAGTTGGTTCTCAAATGCCCTAGGCTGCCTTCTTCTTGCTGATGTGCTGGCTGGTTCTTGCCCTCCCTCAGCCCCTCCCAGCCCCAGCTTCTAATCACCAGCAGTGCTTAAGCAAAACTAACCTAATCAATGGGCAGGTGATTAGAATTAATTATCCACCTGCCTCAAGTACAGGTCTAGAGGAAAAATTGCATCCTTAACAGCTGGCAGGACTTGGCGGGTCACTGGGTTGCTAGCCTGGTGATATTGGACTTGGCGATTATCTGCAGTGTTTTTCTGTTTCACCCCGACCAAAGGCGAATGAGCATCAGAGGTGGTGCACGTGTAACTGACTAATGTAAACAAGGAATTTGACCTTGTTTGAAAATGCCAGCAGAAAGAACGTCTGTCATTATGCTTGAAGCACTATCCACATATTATAACTGTGCCTTCTCAAGAAGAAGTAGGTCTGGCTCTCGTTATCCAGATATTGGAAAACGGAGGCTCAGGATATCACGTTCGTCAAGATCACACAGCACGTGAATGGTGTGGCCAGGTTTTATAACCGCGTCCAAAATCTGTGCTATTTCCCTAACATGTAAGCGATGTTTTTATCAGGAACAGCACTTAGCATGTGTGTCTCTTTCAACACAGAAGTCCTCTGTCAATAAAAGGGAATCTGGTTATTGCCTCCCATGTCCAGATTTTCTACGAATGTGGGCATAAATGGTTACTCTGCTTCTTGATTATGACTTCAGACGGTTTCTCTGTCTTCTTTCTTGGTTGTTCCTGATACCTCTCTCCCAGCTCTGAATCCCAAGGCAGATTGGGGCACAGAGTGGGGTTGTCATGGGAAGAGACGAAGAGCATGCAGGGAGCTAACTGGCTTCCCAGTTCTAACAATCCAGTGTGAGCTGGAAAGAGAATGAGTCCATCCGACAAGGAGCGGGTCACAGGAGTAAGGAACGTCCTGGCATTGACGTGGTGCCTGGGCTTTGAAAGCACCAATGTGACATGTTCCTTCTCCCCACCTGGAAAGTTCTGCAAAGAATAAATTAAATCCTGTTTGCTTCTCCAGGAAACAGAGGCCGAGGAATCTGAGTAACTCTCCAAAGGTCACCAGGGTATTCAATGGCCAGACTGGGACAAGAATGGATGACTTTTCATCCAGATTCCAGGGTTCTATTCTCTGCCTTCTGTCATGGTGACAGCCGCTGACATGAGAAGAGCGTTCCCTCAGGGATGTGGTGCTTGGCTGAGACCTGAAGACATCAGGATAACCCCGGGCACCCTCCCCACCCTCCCACCCTCCTGCAGCCCCAGTTTTCATGTGTTCCCCTGTCGGACTCTCTCCAGGGTTCCAAAGGAGAAAACATGGCCCTCATCAAGTTAGGAAGGACATTGGACTTGCCATATAGCAATTCCCAGTAGACATCTATTGAAATGTTGGACCAATGAACAAATGAATTAGTTAATAAGAGGGGAAAATGAACTAGAATTTCAATATTCCAATAAGTAAACCAGAAAAAAATGCAGACAATTCACTGATGAGAAAACTCTGTGTTTCAAGAAAAAATTTGTTTAGTACTAAAGGAAAGTATGTATTGTCTTTGGAAGAAAAATTTGAGATTTATTCAGCATTATGAATGATTGGATCAACTTTGGAAATAACCTGTGGGTTACTGTGATAATTCAGTGAACTCCGATCTGTGCATTCCCCCTCCCAAATAACTTTACTTGTTTTCGTTTTAATGTTCACCGATATTACAATCCATGAGCAGGTACTGTGCTGCTCAAACGAAACAGCATAAAGCAGGCAAGAAGAAGAGGTGCTGGGCTTCCACGTGAACTCTTCCAGGGCGTCTCACCAATGGTTCTTCTGTCTTCTCCACTGAAACTTTTTTTTCACCCCCAGGTGTCATAGTTTTGAAACATTTCAAAATGTCTCATCTCATGAAAATGTTCATTTCGCTTGACTTCCTTCTCCTTTTGAGATCACAAATGCTGCTTCTACATTTGCCTTGCAAAAAGGGTATCTTCAGGTCCAGCCATTCCAATGGTGACTGTTTATCTGATGTGGCCAGGTGTCCTTCGTACTTTTTCCTTCTCCTCATCCTCTATGACCCTGCTGCTCTCAGTTTGGACAAGAGCCTTGCATTCTTGCGACATGTTTTGTAATAATCTTAAACTTTCATTCCAATTATTGATTTCTGTCAAATCTCACTTCCTGTCACTTGGGGCGGGGCATGGAAGGTCCCCCCACTCCCCGTTGTGTTCTTCCCTGGCTTCCTTACCCTGATTACCCTAAGACCCGCTCTCATCCTCTTCTCCATCCTCCAAGTGCCGTGAAGACATCCTTAAGTTGGAAAAATATGATTTTGTCATTCGCTATTGTGGAAATTATTTTCTAACTCCCTTTATTAAAACCAGAAATTTATCATGAGGGTACGTGATAGATTGTAAGAAATTAAAGAATGATACTTTCTTCTTTTCAGAATACAGTAGAAAAATTGAAGAGAACCACTAAACTTCCATTGCATTTCTTCACTTTTGGGTAGAAGTTTATCATTTGAATGTCAAAATACCGATGAGTTTATTTTGACCAGAAGCTCTGATTGATTGTGTGTGTGTGTGTACGTACAGACTTATATTTGATTAATTCCAAGTAAGATCAATGAATTTTTTCAAAAAATTTAATTTGGTCAGCAAATATGTATCTTAACATGTAGTTTACTGGAGAAAATCAAGTGGATCTTTTGTGGAGTGTGAACCTGTTCATTCGTTATCCGGAGACACAAATCTAAGGTACAGCAATGGCAGATCCCAGGTGAAGTCAAGGGGAAGTTGAATCCTCACTGAGACATGACAGGAGCCCAGGGTTACCTGTCGAAGTCGAACCTAGGGGAGGAAGATCGGATCCAGGCAGGGAGTGAGAATCAGGAGTGAGTATTGGCCAGAGGCGCACACAGGTGAGCAAAGGCATTTGAATGGCAGGCAGCAAGTGGTTGGTGGTTCTTTTTCTTTTTTTTTTTCTTATTGTAATTTAGGTTCTGGGGTACATATGCAGATCATACAGGATCGTTGCATAGGTACATACATGGCAAGGTGGTTTGCTGCCTTCATCCCCCCATCACCTGTAGCTGGTATTTCTCCCCTCATTACCCTTCCCCAACTCTCCACCCAGCTGTCCACCTACTGACCACAGTGTGTGATGCTCCCCTCCCTGCGTCCACGTGATCTAATTGTTCAACACTCACGTATGAGTGATAACATACGGTGTTTGGTTTTCTGTTCTTGTATCAGTTTGCTGAGAAGGATGGTTTCAGGATTCATCCATGTCCCTGTGAAGGACCCAAACTCATCGTTTTTTATGGCTGCATAGTATTCCATGGTGTATATGTGTCACATTTTCCTAACCAGTCTATCGATGATGGACATTTGGGTTGGTCCCAGGTCTTTGTTATTGTAAATAGTGCTGCAATGAACATACGTGTGCATGTGTCTTTATAATAGAACAATTTATAATTCTTTGGGTATATACCCAGTAATGGAATTGCTAAGTCAAATGGTATTTCTATTTCTAGGTCCTTGAGGAATTGCCACACTGTCTTCCACAATGGTTGAACTAATTTACACTCCCACCAATAGTGGAAAAGTGTTCCTATTTCCCCACATCCTCTCCAGGCATCTGTTGTCTCTGGATTTTTTAATGATCGCCACTCTAATTGGCATGAGATGGTATCTCAATGTGGTTTTGATTTCCATTTCTCTAATGACCAGTGATGAAGACCATTTTTTCATATGTTTGTTGGCCTCATTGATGTCTTCTTTTGTAAAGTGTCTGTTCATATCCTTTGCCCACTTTTGAATGGGTTTGTTTATTTTTTTTTTCTTGTAAATCTGTTTTAGTTCTTTGTACATTCTGGATATTAGTCCTTTGTCAGATGAGTAAATTGCAGAAATTTTTTCCCATTCTGTTGGTTAACAGTTCACTCTAATGATTGTTTCCTTTTCTGTACAGAGCTCTGGAGTTTAATTAGATCCCATTTGTCTATTTTTGGCTTTTGTTGCCAATGCTTTTTGTGTTTTGGCCATGAAGTCTTGCCTATGCCTATGTCCTGAATGGTTTTGCCTAGGTTTTCTTCTAGGGTTTTTATGGTGTTGGGTCTTATGTTTAGATCTTTAATCCATCTGGAGTTAATTTAAGTGTAAGGTGTCAGGAAGGGGTCCAGTTTCTGCTTTCTGCACATGGCTAGCCAGTTTTCCCCAACACCATTTATTAAACAGGGACTCTTTTCCCCATTGCTTGTTTTTCTCAGGTTTCTCAAAGATAAGATGATTGTAGATGTGTGGTATTGCCTTCGAGGCCTCTGTTCTGTTCCATTGGTCTATGTCTCTGTTTTGGTACCAGTACCATGCTGTTTTGATTACTGTGGCCTTGTAGTATAGTTTGAAGTCAGGCAGCGTGATGCCTCTGGATTTGTTCTTTTTGCTTAGGATTGCCGTGTCTATGCAGGCTCTCTTTTGGTTCCATATGAAGTTTGAAGTGTTTTTTTCCATTTCTGTGAAGAAGGTCATTGGTAGCTTGATGGGGGATATCACTGAATCTATAAATTACTTTGGGCAGTATGGCCATTTTCATGATGCTGATTCTTCCCAACCATGAGCATGAGAAGTTTTTCCATCTGTTTGTGTCCTCTTCTTTTTCATTGAGCAGTGGTTTGTAGTTCTCTTTGAAGAGGTCCTTTACATCCTTTGTTAGTTGTATCCTAGGTATTTATTCTCTTTGTAGCAATTGTGAATGGCAGTTCACTTTTGATTTGGCTCTCTGTTTGTTATTGGTGTTTAGAAATGCATGTGATTTCTGCACATTGATTTAGTATCGTGAGACTTTGCTGAAGTTGCTTATCAGTTTCAGGAGATTTTGGGCTGAGACGATGGGGTCTTCTAAATATACAATCATGTCATCTGCCAATAGAGGCAATTTGACTTCCTCCTTTCCTAATTGAATACCCTTTATTTCTTTCTCTTGCCTGATTTCCCTGGCTAGAACTTCCAATATTATATTGAATAGGAGTGGTGAGAGAGGGCATCCTTGACTAGTGCCAGATTTCAAAGGGAATGCTTCTAGTTTTTGCCCGTTCAGTATGATATTGATTGTGGTTTTGTTGTAAATAGCTTTTATTATTTTGTGATATGTACCATCGATGCCTAGTTTATTGAGGGTTTTTAGCATAAAGTGCTGCTGAATTTTGTCGAAGGCCTTCTCTGTATCTATTGAGATAATCATTTGGTTTTTATCTTCGGTTCTGTTTATGTGGTCGATTACGTTTATAGACTTGCGTATGTTGAACTAGCCTTGCATCCCTGGGATGAAACCTACTTGATCATGATGGATAAGCTTTTTGATTTGCTGTTGCAACCTTTTTGCCAGTATTTTATTGGTGGTTCTTAATGCCATCCACCTCTTCTCTAGTGCCTGATCCTTGCGCATTCCAAAGACGTCTTCTTTGAATTTCCAAAGTGTGGATGTTGTACTTTACGGTTGTAAATACTTTTCACCCTAGAGCTAGACCTGGACACAGGTAACTACAGCTATTAATTTGAGATGTACAATTATAGATTTCAGAAAATGGGAGGGCTTTTCTCTTCATACTATGACTGGTTAGCTGGGCAGAGTTTTGGTGCGGAATCCATTATTTTCCATGTACTGAAGAGAAATGATGGACTAAATAACAGACTATGTTTGAACTGGGAAAGTGGTTAATATTACTGAAAACTGTCTCCTTTTTCACTTTTTATATTACTTTTTTGTTCTTGGGTAATTAGTTTTTCTCAGAGATAATGTCAGAAAATTGAGAGACACTTAAACTATATCATGCAAACAAATTAAAAAAAAAAGATAACCCTCAGGGTGTATCTCATATAATAACTGTGTAACTGTGTGTATGAATAAATGCATTAATGTCATGGGTGCCTTTTAGTATTACATATCGTTATTTGAGCCCAGTAAGAAAGTTAATAAAGGTAGCTTTTGCTACTAACTTTCTAAGATAATCCTCTTAAAATCTAGTCATAGATTTTAGAGGAAAGGGTTCTGATTCAATCAGTTAGCAATTGTAATTATTTATACTAGCTCTAAAAAACACACAAAAATGTTGCACTAAGTTCTCTCTGTACCCTTTCCTTCCGGAGCTCTCTTAACCCTGCAGTTTCTTGGCTTTTCCCTGCTATATCCAATTTTTTCCTCTAGTACTTATGGTCTCCATGTCCTGGGTCTAACCTTTTAAGATGGATATCTAATAAATGCACATTTTCTAAAGGCTGTTATACCCTCCTGTGGTTTATTGAAGTTTTCCTATTCATCTAATTTGAATACACAATCACAGAGCCTTCAAAGAATGATGCATTTTTAAGTGGGAAGGGGTAGAAAAAGAAAGTTTATTTTATTTTTACTCTGATGGTTTTTCAAGTGAAAATCTGGCTTGGGGAAAATTTAATCAGGGGGAGCCAAGTCGCCAGTAAAAGTAGCATTGTTATTATTGTTTAATTTTAATGTTATTTTCTAAATTGACAGGTAATGCATATTTTTATCATGTAAAAGATGTCTTGAAGTAGAAGGAATACATTTCCAGAGAGCTATTATACAGTAAGGTGACTGTAGTTAATGATGGTATATTATATTCCCAAAAGATATAAAGAAGGTGAATGTTAACTGCTTTCACCACAAAAATGTTAAGTATGTAAAGGAATGCATACATTAATTAAGTACACTTAACAGTTCCACAAAGTAACATTACTTTGAAAAACCAACATCAGACACATGTATTTGCATGACTATTAAAAACTATATTTATAGAATTTGGGGGGGAAATAAAGCTGTTCATTGATTTATATTTAAGAGAGGCTGTGAGCTAACTAAAGCATCAAAAGAATGTCAGAACTAAACACAAGATGTTCAAGTAAACCCAGAGTACATAACCCCGGACCAGTCTTTGAAAGCCTGGCCTGGTAAGATGGTTGACGCCATGATGTTGCGTGGGCCTTGGGGAAGCAGGGAGCCTTGAGGCAGGGTGGTGGGCACCAGTGGTTCTGCTGGACTGGAAGTGAAATGTGCCAGAGGATAGTACACCTTGTACCGTAAAAGTCATAACCTAGAACATATACTGTTTCCAGAAATCCTGACCTTCACAATGAAAGAGACGCTGTGATCCACTGTGATCTGAGTGATACAGAGAAGTGGTGACCCAGGGTACTCAACATCCCTGCCTCTTCCTGAGCTCCAGATGGGCAGATGTACTATATGTGTTGATAGGGCCTTGGGGGAGCTTTCATGGTGGCTCTGAGCATTAGTGAGTGGTAAGGACCCGAGAGAAACCAACAGAGGTGGGCTGAGACTGCCAGTAACTCTGCAAATAATATTTGTACCTAATTCCCTCCCAAACTACCTCTGAACACAGACTGCCACCTACAGCAAGGTAAAAAGATGCTTGTTCATCAAAAACAGATGCTAGGATGCAATGGGGACATTGGTGAAGTTGTTGGGATTATACGATCTCAGGGAACATGTCCTCCAATATAAATTGTATCTGAGGTTGTACAGTCCTCAGGATGGTAGTAATAAAATCTCCACTAATGATTTTCTAACTACTTGCAGTGACAAAGCAGCCCATAAGTCAGCGTATTGGGAGGTAGTTAAAATGGTTGATCGGTTTGTTTATTCATCAAGTGGCTTTCACCTCTCTCCAATTTCTACCTTGACTCTGGTTTGGATCTTGGAACCACATAGAGCAGGTTTCAGCATTTCTTCACAGAATAGTCTTACTGTATGAGGGAGCAACCACTGAGTCACACCTTGCCTTTGTTTCCCTGTATAAACATTTTGCTGTATAGACACCATTGTTTCATCTGTCTCTGAAAAGCACACAAAAATGTTACACTAAGTTCTCTCTATACCCTTTCCTTCTGGAGCTCTCTTCCATTCTCCTGCCTTTACGGAGGAGGTCCTATGGCTCAAGAGATAGTGCCTCCAGTGTGACCTTCGTGTTTTGAGACCTACTTAGAAGGCAGTGTTAGGGAAAGAACTGGCCTGAACAGCTGCTCTGAATGCAGCTCTTCTGTCTCTGCAGACAGACCACAGACACACTGAAATCCTCTTTTTCCTACTGGGAGTTTTCTTTTTTTTTTTTACCTTTTGTCTTAAGTTCAAGGGTACATGTGCAGGTTTGTCTTATGGGTACACCTGTGTCATGGGCGTTTGTTGTACAGATTATTTGGTCATGCAGGTATTAAGCCTAGTAGCTATTGGTTACATTCCTGATCCTCTCCCTCCTCCCCATCCTCCTGCCCTCCCACTCTGATAAGCCCTGGTGTCTGCTGTTCTCCTCAATGTGTCCATGTGTTCTCATGTTCAGCAGAGACATTGCATGCTGCTCTCTTCTCCTGAGCAACAAGACTGCAATGAATCTCCCAGTGCCAGAGGAAGAAAATCTGCATTCCTGCCTTCTGAGTCCCCCATGACAGACCTCTCTGTGAGGAGGCTCTGCGGGTTTTCATGCGTTGTTTGTAGTGGTTACTCAGGGGACCAGAAAGACGAGCTGGAGAAAGCTGAATAACAATAGATTCTGTAAAGGAAAATGGAATGTTCTAGAAGGGAAGAGGAGGATTGAGCTTGATCGTGTCAGCATAGAGCTCTGCCCAACTGCCCTGGCTGTGCCAAGGACACATTGCCGGGCTCTGTGGGATCCATGAAGAGGGGAAGAGTTTCCACCTATTTCTTTCAGTTCCCAAAGATTAGAATAACGCTGGCTTCTGATGGAGTCTAGAAGATGTAAAGAAGAACTAACAAAGTCTGATTTCTTATTTTCCCTCATGAAAATTCCCTAGTGCAGGCAGACACTAGAGGCCTCTTAAAATGAAGTACCTTTAGGAGGTATAATTGTGTGTGCTGTCCAATGTTTGAGTAATTTTTGTGAATTTCCAATGTAATATGTTTATAAGTTGACAGTGGAGAGTTTTACAATTGATAAAATACTTGGTAACTATCTCCAATCCTTTTCTATTTTGCAATAATAGAATAAGACACAGACTCATGATGGAGGAAGAGAAAGAGAGACAGAGAGGAATAGAGGAAGGGAGAGGGGAAAGAATGAATAGTAAAAACAATAAACAGGAAGTAGTCTGAGAAGGCTTGCTGTAAAGTGAGTAGTTTCCAAGGATACAACTTCAAGAACAGCCTCATGTCTTCAGTAGAAAGAGAAAGAAAGGAAGGAAACCAAATCTAGTTCCTCATTTTAGCTGAGGCCCTCTGATTCTCCAGAATCTTGAAGCTCACTTGGGAGAATTTCCAGAACTTAGCAATGAAACTGTGAAACCAATATTAGGATTTTAAGGGACATTGGAAGGCACTAGCCAGGGGCCACCTGAGACACAGGAAGACCCTTCAGTATCTGGGAATACTGCACGAGCCCCAATGTACTTAAGCAAAAGGGCCCATGAGATACATGATGAAAGCATTGTAAGTTACACTTTAAATGAATGTCAATATCTTTACTTATTCAAGGTCTTAATATTGGGAGGCGGAGTGGGGAGCTACACAGTTAGACGTAACATACCTGTGCCAAGGCTGTCAGCATGATTCGTAAGTTCTTATGGTTAGTCAATGTCAAAATTCCTAAACTGACCCTAATTCTGTCCTTGGCAGTCATATAGCAAGGCTGATGCCCCTCGTACACAACATTGATTCTAAGGTTAGTAGACATCAAGGTGCAACCTGCGAAGCATTGACGGTGTTGATCTAACAGCCTACCTTTGCGGCAGCTCAGACTCCTGGGAGGGCTCCATGTGAGGGTCCTAACCGAGCCACGGGAACTCCCCCAGGGGAGCTCAGGCCCATATGATCAAGGTCATGGGCACTGTATTTCTGAGTAGTCTTCAGCTGTGTCTCCCAAACTCACTGCTAGAATCTATCCTGTGGTCAAGAGGAGGACAGTTTCTGGAAGTCGGAGTTCCTGCCCAAGAAGAGGACGAAGTGTTGATCCCAGAAGATAAAGGTCGTATAGCAGGAAATCAAGTCCTTAAACCACGTACATGTTGGCTCTCACATTGAGTATATCAGTACAAGTTAAATCTGGCCTTGCTATTGCATGGCTTTTGTATTTCATGGAGGAAGAAGCCTGGTGGGGGGGACACAGGTGTAATTTTCTTTCCCCTCGAGTAAGAGTTCCAGGAACCATTCTGAACACATTTTTCGGTGAGCCCAGTGGAAGTTATCTCAACTGTTTTGGCGTCTTCCCTTGACGTAAGGGGGGGGGCTTTCAACATGGTCATGGGCACATTGCAGAGCAATTCCAGGAAGCCTTTGGCATTGCACAGAGAAAGCAGCTGATCTCAACATGCAGCTCTCGTGCCAAGGGGCAGATCCCTGGCTCATTACATCAGCGCCTTCCAAGTCCTGCTGGCGCCGGCAGACCAGTTCCAGGAAGGCTCAGGAGGCTCCTTGGGAGGGAGGTGGAGCTGAGTGAACTCCCACGCCTCCCGCCTGGCACAGAAGGGCCATCTTCTGAACTAAGTCTAGCACCACATAAGCCTCCCACCCGTCTTTGAAATGGAGGTGTGTGAGTTTAGAAACTACCCACAGAGCTTGGAGGAACAGCCCAGATAAGGCCTCACAGATGCTTGACTTTTAGGGTGGGTCTGTGTTTACTATGAAGAAAGGCTCCAAAAAAAGTAACACGCAGGCCTACCAGTGTGTAATGTAAGCAGCCATGTGTACATGAGTGTGAGGTGTGTGTGTTTGAGTACATGAGCGTGGTGTGTGTGTGAGGGATTCGTATGTGTGTGCTGTGTTTTTTTTGCATACATGACTGTGGTTTGTGGTATACATGTGATGTGTGTGAACATGTGTGTGTATTTGTGTGTACATGTGTGGTGTGTGAGCATGTGTGTGTATGTGTGTTTTTGTGTACATAAGTGTGGTATGTGTGTGTGAGGGATATGTGTGTGGTGTATCTGAAAGTGGTGTGTGTGTTTTTGTGTTTTAGTGTACATGAGTGTGATGTGTGTGTGAGGGATACATGTGTGGTGTGTCTGAAAGTGGTGTGTGTGTTTTTGTGTGTACATAACAGTGTGCATGTGGTATATGTGTGCATGGGTTTGTGTGTGTGTGTGAATGTGGTGTGTATTTGTGTGTACATGAGTGGTGTGGATGTCTGGGGGATATATGTATGTGAGCATGTTGTGTGTGTGTGTATGTGTGTGTTCTTGTGTACATGAGTGTGGTTTGTGTGTGTGGTGTGTGAATGTGGTGTGTGCATTTGTGTGTACATGAGTGGTGTATATGTGGCATTGGTGTGTTTGTGTTTGTGGTGGGGGCAGGAATGGAGCGTCACAGGTCCTTGTCTTGGTGGGTGGTATGTGTGTGCATTTGTGTGTGTGTGTGTTTACATACATGAGTGTGGTTTTTGTGTGGTGTGTGTGGTGTGTGTGTGAATGTGTGTGTATTTGTGTGTACATGAGTGGTATGTGTGTGTGGCATGTGTGTGTGGCTTATGTGTGTGTTTGTGTGTGGTGGGAGCAGGAATGGAGGGTCACAGGTCCTGATCTTAGGGGGGGTATATGTGTGTATGTGTGTATTTGTGTTTGTGTGTGTGTGTTTTTGCATACATTAATGTGGTTTGTGTGTGGTATATATGTGTGTATGGTGTGTGTGAGCATATGTGTGTGTACCTGTGTGGTGTGTGTGGCATGTGTGTGAGCATGCTGTGTGTGTGTTTGTGTACCTGAGTGTGGTTTATGTGTGGTATATGTGTGTATGGTGTGTGTGAACATAGCGTGTGTATTTGTGTACATCAGTGGTGTGTATGTGTGGCATATGTGTGTGTGTCAGCATGTCATGTGTTTGTGTGTACATGAGTGTGGTTTGTGTGTGGTGTGTGTGTGAATGTGGTGTGTGTGTATTTGGATGTGCATGAGTGAGGAGTGTGTGGGGGGGGGGCAGAAATGGCGGGTCACAGGTCCTGGTCTTGGTTATACACCCTCTCTCTGTTGACCTGCTTTCTATGTCCTTAAGGCCTATCCTGTTTAGAGAATTTTTAGTTTCATGTAATTTTTTGCTGTGTTGAATCCCATAACCTCAACAACTTTGCCAAATGAACTTCAAGTGTTCCTGAAGCCTCCAGAAATTATATGGAAGATCATTAACAAAGGGCTGCTTGGTCTGAATTTCAGAACTATTATGATTAGATTCTGAGAGATTCTAAGCCCTGAGGCCATGTGACCCAAACGTCTCTGCCTTCACTGAGGTCCAGGAGAATCAACCCTATGGCTCCTTTTCCATTTTTCCAACTCAGCCAAACTGTAGTGTGGTGTGAAAACATTTATTTATTCTACAAATCTTTACTAAACACTTACCCCCTCATTCAGATCGCAGACGCAGTTCTACACATTGGGAGTGCAGTGGTCAATATATTTACAAGAAAAAGAAATTGTCATAATGTCTTACATTGTAGAGGGAGTAGAAAAACAAATGAGCAAACGAAATACGCCTGTTGAAGATGAGTATAATAGAGAAAAACAAAGCAGGAAGATTAGAGGACGCTTTGAGAGGGACTATGATTTCCAGCGATCGGTCAAGGAAGGCCATAATGAAAAGGTAATACTTAAGATCTAAAGAAAATGGGAAAAGAGCCACATGATCCATGGGTAGGAATGTTCCAGGAAGGAGATATAGAAAACCTAAAGACTTTGAAGTGAGCTTACCTAGTGTTTTCCAGGAAAAGGCAAACTCGGTGGCTTTAGCGGAGTGAACAAGAGACAGAGAGGTTAGGTCAGAGAAGTGATGGGAACCTGGTGATGGAGGTGGTCAGATTGTATGAGACCTTGTAAACATGAATTATGGCTCTGGGCTACAGAATTACATGATGCAGCTCAAGTTTTTAAAAGATCGTTGTCATCAACAGATTATGAAGTGTAAAGGGCCAAGACCTGTACAAGGAAGACCAGTTGGGAGCTTTTTAGAGTAAGTCAGGTTACAGTTGGTGCCACCTTTGACCAGTGTGGTAGTCATGGTACTTTCAGGAGGAGTTTGATTCTGAACACATTTTCCTCTAACTGTTCAGTTTGAAAATAATCTAAATATCTAGAAAGGAATGTTACAATGATACTCAGATATACCCCATTCCTGCATTCGCAAATTCTTAACATTTTGCTGCATATGTTTTGACTTTTTCTTTGTGTACATACACATATATCCATAAAAATATATGGATGAACCAGTTGATACCCGTTTGTAGATACCATGATATTTTAGCATTTCCTGAGAAAATATTTTCCTGAGAAAAGGTACTTCTATGTATAACTTAACCACAAACAAGAAAATTATTATCTATGACATAGTACTAATGTTCAATTCATTCCCAAGTTTATCCAATTCATAAAAAAGCCTTTTATAACTGCTTTTCCTTTTTTTTAAATCTCGCTTTGTTTCAAGGCATAACATTTTAATACAATAAAGTGTTCAGTGCAGCAGTAAACATTTTCAATGTGTTAAACTTTTTCTCAGATAAGCAATCTTCCATGTGGTCAGGGCATGAAAAGATGGAAAAGGGTGTCCTCAGCCCTTCATTCTAGAGACTTAACTGATAGGATTTGCTGAAGGATCAAGTAAGAGGTAAGAGAGAAAGACAGGGATTAAGAGAGCCCCAGGGTTTTTGGCCTCGTCAAACTGGACCAGAGGATTTGCTGTTTACTGTTAAGCATATAGAATCCAAGGAGAAGCCTGGGCTGTAGATGGAAATATGGAAGGCATCCACATACATTGAGTCTTTAAGGCAAGTAATTAGTTGAGCTCACCAAGTACAAAAGGTCCAAAGACCATGGAGTTTGGGTCTCCAAAATTAGGAAGTCAGATAGGGGGAGAAGGCTCAGCAAAGGACGCCAAGGAGTGGGGTCAGAGAAAGAGAAGGAGAAAATCAAATGAATGTGTCCTGGTTGTCTGGCTAACAAGAGATTGAGGCATGTGTATCCCTGTCCAACCCAGCTGAAATGAAATGAAGCCTAGAATTTGAGATGTTGGTCACCTTGACACACAATAGCATTGGTGTAATGCTGGGAGCAAAAGCCTGGCCTGTGTGAGGGAAGGAATAGGAGTGAAGAAATTAAAATGATCAAGGGATTATACTGTAAATGGTGGTAGAAACTGAACAGTAGATAGAGAAGGATGTGAGGTCAAATATTTTTTAGCTTATGGGAAAAAACTGATTCAGGGAGAGGAGCTATATTGTTTGATCAATATTCTTTAGTAGGCAATGAGATAGTTTTGTGTGTCAGTTTGGCCAGGCCATGGTACCCAGACATTTTGCCACACATTGGTCTAGATGTTGTTGTGGAGGTATTTTAAGCATGTGATTAATATTTAAATTGGTGAAGTTTGAAATAGATGATCCTCATCATGGTGGTGGGTGTCTTAGTCTGTCCTCATGCTGCTCATAAAGGCATACCTGAGACTGGCTAATTTATAAAGAAAAAGAAATTGAATGGACTCACAGTTCCACATGGCGGGGGGAGGCCTCAAGATCATGGCAAAAGGTGAACAAAGAGTGAAGGCATGTGTTACATGGTGGTAGAAAGGAGAAGTACCAGACAAAAGGGGGAAAAGCCCCTTATAAAACCATCAGATCTCATGAGAACCAATGACAATAAGAACAGGTTGGGGGAAACTGCCTTCATGATTCAATTGTCCCCCACCTGATCCCTCCCATGAAACATGAGTATTATGGGAACTACAATTCAAGATGAGATTTGGGTGGGGACACAGCCAAACCATATTAGTGGACCTTATTCAGGCAGATAAAGCCCTTGAGACCACAAGACTGAAGTTCCCCAAGGAAGAGGGAGTCTACCTCCAGACTGCCTTTCATCATCCACAACTGCACTAGCCAATTTCTTAACATGAATCTCTGTGTGTGTGTGTGATTACGTGTACACATATACATATCATGTATATACACACAACTTATTGGTTTTATTCCTATAGAGAGCGCTAAGGAATGAGTTTTATTTATAAATGGAGGGTTTTTTTTCAGATAGGAATAGTAGTGTGAGGTTGCTTTTTAGTAACAAGTGAAGAGAGAACTGGTGAACTCATATAACAGCAGAGTTCATGGAAGGTTTCTGCTGATGACTTCAAACACTGAGCAATACACTGAGGGTTCACTGAGGGTAAGTCGTATATTTAAAGTAAGACATGTCAGTCAGTGTATGTCTGTCTCCTTTGGTATGCACCTGTACTAATATTGGCATAGAGTGACACAAGGGTGGGCTTCATGAGGGCTGGGGTGTTGGCAATTATGAAGAAGGCAGGTAATGGCAAGAGTTTTAGAGAGAAGTTTATATTCATCCTTATGTTTTCTGAAGTTTAAGCTGAGAAAGAAGAGATGTGAGAGACGATGAAGATATGGTTGTGTGATGGGTTGGTGGTCTTGGGGATGTTGACCCATGACTGATGTCAAGATATAAGTAAGAGTAAGAATGGTAGACAGAAGGAAGCAGGAAGAGAGTATACTACTGTCAATGAAATCATAAAAGGGTGGAAGAATCTGGCAATGATACGGACTAAGGGTATGATCATGGGATTAGATCACTTAGAAAGGGGATGACCCTGGACAGCTGAAAGATAAGGGCCAGCTGCGAGTGGACAAAGCACAGAAATCTAATATTTCCAAGAAATGAAAATGAAGAAAAACCTGAGATTTTGTTTTTTGATGAATCCCATGTTATCATTTGTACTGCCCACTCACTCTTGCTGCAAAGCTGGAAAGATTTATAAATGAGAGGAAAATAACTGGTAACAGCAATGAGAAGTAAAAAGTTGTAGAAAAAAAAAATGGTACAACCATTTCTTAAAGTCATCTACACCTTAGCCTAGGGAGCCTGTGTCTGTACTACCTTACATGGTAGAAGGGAATTTGCAGATGTGATTAAGATTAAGGACCCTCAGATAGGGACCTTGTGATTTGGTGGAACTCATCTAATTGCAAGGGTCCTTAAAATTAGAGAAAGTTTTCTGGTTGAGATCAGAGGGAAATGTGACTGTGGAAGAACGGTCAGAAAATGCAGTGTTGCTGGCTTCGAGGATGCAGGTAGGGAGGCAAGAGCCCAGGACTGTAGCACTACAAAAAAACCGGGAATGACCTTCAGCTCATGGAAAGCAAGAAAATGCGGAGCCGTATTCCATCGCCCCTAGAAATGAAATTCTGCAAAAAGCCCAGATGATCAGGAAGCAATTCCCCCCAGAGCCTCCATAAAGGTATACAACTTACTTTAGCCCACTGAGACCCATGTTGGACTTCTGACCTACAGCAATAGGAAATTAATACGGAATTAAAACTACTCCACTCACTGTTTCATATATTTAAGGGGAATGATCGAGGAGGAAAAAATAAAACACAGCTTGAGAGGTTACTAAAGAAAATTACATCATCCTCAATTTCTGTTCACAAAGCTTCAGTTACTCCCAGGATCATCACAGCCAGTCCTAACCCTGACTTCATCAACAGACAGTAGGGTTCTGAGAACACAGCCAGTCACGTGGGGGGCTGACACCCTGCTTCCAGAGAATTAAAGGTTAAACTTGGTGTTGAACTGATTGAATAAATAAATTCAGAATCTTCCTGTCCAGTGTTTTGGAGAGGTCCCTGCCACCTTGAATAAAAAGAAAGTATTCATGAAAATGAGCTGGGCGTGGTGGCACTCGCCTGTAGTCCCAGCTACTAGGGGGACTGAGGCAGGAGAATCACTCGAACCCAGGAGGTGAAGGTTGCAGTGAGCTGAGATCATGCCGCTGCACTCCAGCCTGCTTGCGACAGAGCGAGATTCCATCTCTAAAAAGGAAAAAAAGAAAAAGAAGAGTATTCATTAGTGGAAGCCACAATTTGGGAATCATTGTTTTAAAAAAATCTCTTCCTAAAACACTTTGGAATTCCTCTATTAAATCTCTGCCCTTGTTAACTGTCCGAGGCACCACTGTCTGTCTCACCTGGTTTGTGTCTTCCCTTCTGCGTTCCTGCCCCACCACATTCTCCTCAGGGGAACCACAGTCATCCTTCACTGGCCACTTTCTTCTTCCCCCTTGGCTTTTGGAGGGGGAAAAAGGTCTGGTAAAGTGCCCTCTCACTGTGTATCTCACTCATATTTACATTTCAGTCCTGTGCTTAATCCCTTCTCCCAGGTGAGCATGTTTTGGCATCTGAATAGGTCAATAACACCTATTGTATATTCTCATAGCATGATAAAAGTGATGTGCTCTACTTTTATTTATCTGATGCTTTGATTAAATTTATCTGTCCACCACCATGGCTTAAGATCCTGAAGGTAGTATCATGTCTGTTTTGATTCTTCGTTTCTCAACATACTATTTGAGATGTACCATACCTGGTATTAAAAATAAGAAAAAATGAACTGGATGTGGTGGCTCACACTTGAGTCCAGGAGTTTGAGACCAGCCTGGGCAACATGACAAAAGCTCATCTCTATAAAAACTGCAAAAGTTAGCTGTGTGTGGTGGTGTGTGCCTGCCCCAGCTTCTAGGGAGGCTGAAACTAGAGGGGTAGTTTGAGCCGGGAAAGTCAAAGCTGCAGCAAACCGTGATCATGCCACGCACTGCAGCCTGGGTGACAGTGCAAGACCCTGTCTCAGAAAAAAAACAAGAATAAATAAATGAGTGAATGCCCATGAGAACATTTGCACTCCAGGTTGGAACTAAGAAACCTTTACTTATGTTTGAAAAGAGTCCAGGGGAAATTTTGAAATTGTTCTGTTAAAATCTCATTGCTATTTTTAAAGAGAACATTCAGGGTCTGTATTATACAGCAGGTTCCTGATGGGATATATTTGGGGATTTCTTTCTTATTTTTTTACAAATATCTGGGTGACATAAATTATTACAAGGTAGACCTGCAGAAAATCTCTAATCTCATTTCTATCACTTTGAGAGATAAAAGAAAGCATTCATTACAAGCTTTGCAAGTATCTTGAAAACATGAGAAATATTTGAGAAATAGCCCATCCATATTTCAATATTTCAGGAACAATATTTTAGGACATGCATGATCATTTTGTTTAGACAGATTCTCTGTATCTGAGTGGTTGTAAGGGTGTGTTTTCCTAGATCTCCTCATATCCCCATTTTTCTCTGCTCAGTGTTGTCTAGAATCAACCCATGCTAAGGACTATGCAGACAGAAAGCTCTGTGAAGCTCTACAATTAGGACCTCTATCACTGGCCTCTGGCTCTAATATAGCAGTATGTGTTACTGTTTGAATGAGATTTGGTGATTATCCGTTACCCAATTTTAGGAAGAGTATCATTTCAGGAAAAACATCTGAATTCAGAAAATATGAAGCAGAAGGATGTCAAGGAACTTGTAAAGTACATAGTTACGGCTCTCAGTAGATTGGATTTTTTAGGCTACAGAGGAAGAAACCTGTAAATAGAAATAGTTACTACTGATAAGTATTGTCTGTCAAGCACATGGCTGCCATTGGGTAGTAAAGTATCTCATTGTTCTGGTAACAATGTGCTCATTGTTTCTCCCAAAGTTCATGTGTTGAAAACTTAATCCCCAGGGCAACAGTGGTGAGAGGCGGAAACTTTAAGAGGTGATTAGGTCATGAGGGTTCTACCCTCATGAATGGTTTAATTGTGTTAAAACAGGAGTAGTGTCCTTATAAAAGGATGAATTTGGCCTCTTCTCCTCTCTCTCTTACTCTCTCTCTCTCACATTCGCTTATATGATGCTTTTTGCCATGTTATTACACAGCAAGAAGGCTGTCATCTGATTCTGGTGCCTTGATCTTGGACTTCCCAGCCACCAGAAACAGGAAATAAATTTTGGTTCTTTATCAATTATCCAGTCTTAGATATTCTGTTATGAAAACACAAAATAGACTGAGACACTCATTTAAATTTCTCAAAATGCAATCAAGGAGACATCACTGTGGTCCCCCTTTTACATAATACTGTCATAACATGGTCATTTCTAAAGAATAAACATACTTCCCCAGGTTATGTAAGATAGTGCCAGTGTTATGTTTCTTATCTTCCTTTATTCCCACCTTTCAACCAGATTGAATTATTCAGTCATTCAAGTCAATCCTTTGTTTGAAAAATAGTTAAATCAGTGGGGAGTTAGGAGAGACATAAGAAAGAAAAAAAATCTAATGATATTTATTCCAGGAATATTTTGGGGAAAGAGACAAGTCGTAGCTCTACAGGGGGCTATACTCTCAGGAATTATGTTTGTTCCTTAAAACAAGGAAAATTCCGTGGTACTACTTTGGAGAAATAATCTGAAGGTGTGATCTGAAGATATTTAAGAGGGTGACATGGTTTGGCTCTGTGTCCCCACCCAAATCTCATCTCAAATTGTAATCCCCACATGTCGAGGAGGGACCTGGTGGGAGGTGATTGAAACATTGGGGGTTTCCCCCATGCCACTCTTGTGATTGTGAGTGGGGTCTCAGGAGATCTCATTCTTTTACGTGTCTGGCAGGTCCCCTCCTTGCTATTTCTTCCTGCCCCTTGAGAAGAAGGTGTTTGCTTCTCCTTTGCCTTCCACCATGATTGTAAGTTTCCTGAGGCCTTCCTAGCCCTGTGGAATTGTTAGTCAATTAAACCTCCTTTCTTTATAAATTACCCAGTCTCCAGTAGTTCTTTAAAGCAGTGTGAAATGGACTAATACAGAGGGGCAGATGATGATGAAATAGGAAGCATGTAAATCATTTTTATCAAAAGTGAAAATATGAGCTTCCAGGAACACCTGTCAATATGACTGAGAGCCAGTACAAGGTGCCTGGGGGAGAGAAATCCCGAGGAAGCAAGATAATAATGTACGTGGCCTGTTCAATAAGCACTTAGCCTGAGGTCTTTCTAATATGCAAAGCAAAGCAAGCGTGCTTGTGCACTTTCTTCTGTCTTCGGCATGCTGACTTTCTTGCAGCAGCCAGACTTGCCCTATAAAAGTTCTCTAATTCATTTGTCCTAAAAGGCCTTCATGGTAGCTGCTGTTTGAAAATATTATAAAATGTAGGCTTAAAAGAAACACATCTGAAATGGATAAATGTGGCTAATGAGATGTCTTATAATTAAAGTGTAGAACTCCCTGCCACACATTATTAAGACTCAGGAATCTTCAAACAAGAATTACAACAGGGAGAACATCAGCAATGCCATTAACAGTGATAAAATTAGAAGGAAGATCAATCATTCTACTTTAGGGCATACGTTGAGGGCTGGACAAGGTGGAGAAGATTTTATGTTGCAGCATATCACTTAAGAATCAGAATTTCACACATAAAGCCCTTCCATCTTAAACATGAGTGATTTTTCTATAATAACTCCCTTTTGATCTCTATTATATATTTACTATTAATTTAGTAATGTTTGCCTTTTCAATACTAGATGCATTCTCTTTTCCATTTTTAAAATGGTTACAATATTCTGGTTTCTTTTTAGGCCCATGGTCATTGGACTTGAAATGGTACAGTAGGATTATTGGTTGAAAAGAAAGAAAAAAAAGCTAGGTTGTACCTATTTTTCCCTCCAGTGAATAATTTCCATAATATTTTGTGGGGAATATAGGTTCTTTCTTTGTCATCCAGGCTGCAATGCCATGGCATGGTCATGGCTTATTGCAGACTTGACCTCCCAGGTTCAAGCAACTCTCCTCCCTCAGCCTCTTGAGTAGCTAGGGCTACAGGCAGGCACCAACATGACCAGCTAACTTTTAAAAAGGTATTTATCTGTAGGGATGGGGTTTCACTGTACTGCTCAGTCTGCTGGTCACAAACTTCTGGGCTCAAGCGATCCTCCTGCCTTGGCCTCCCAAAGGGCTGTGATTACAGGCGTGAGCCACTGCACCTAGCTGATGTTACATAATCTTATGTAACAAAAATGAAAATGAAACTTCAAGGTTTTTTTTTGTTGGTTTGTTTGTTTTAATCTGTCCCTGTTTGTCCTTCCACTTGCAAATACTCAGATGTGAATACTGAGAGTAATAATAAGTATTTCCTCCCCCACACCAAGGTCACTCAAGACATCAGTGGGAAACCTGAAGCTAGAACTCTGGCCTTCAGCTTCTGTTCCAGCTATGCTCCCTTTAGACTGCACCAGGCTGTGTGCAGTGACTGCAGTGAGGGGAAGAGCTAAGAGTCAGCAGAAAGTAACTGCCTGCCTGCAAAGGTTACAGACAAAGGAAACTTTTCCAAGTCATTTCCAAATATATTTTTTCTCAGGTATCTTAAGTGCTCTTATCACAGCAAAGAATAACATTAGTAGCTTACAAAATTGTTTTCCTTTATGAATAAGTGCATGTATTTAAGTTATGTACCCGTGGTGCTACATAATCCCAAATAAAGGGCTGTCAGCAGAAAAGGGGGTATTACCTTACTGAAGAGCTAAAACCCCATGCACTTTGTGGCAAAAAAAATAATGGGTATTTTTCAAGGATGTTTTGAAAATTGCTGCAATCTCCAGGCAACTGTAATTTGTGTGCCATAAGCCTTTCTTATTTTGCTATTCAATTTCCATGGCAAAGCCTATATCCAGAAAGTGAGACAGAGAAGTTTAAAGACACTTCAGTGTGAACTTTGTATTTTAGTTTTCTTAATATATTAATTGTCTATTGTAATGAGTTGGCATATATATATACATATACACACACATATATATACATGTGTATATATATATATATGGATATATATGTGTGTGTATATGTATATATACACACACACATGCGTTTTCTCTTAGTATGACAAACTCATATTAATTTTGTAATTTTAGGATACAAGTAACTCATCTAGAAATCATTCAATAGTATAAGTAAATTGAACTTGAAATCACAGAATAAAAGAAGAAAAAGTATACACTTACACACTGTTTCTGTTTGGTGATGATCAGTGGAAAAATAGTTGAAAACCAGATATTTGACCAAAAAAAATTGAAAATCAATTAATGTGACAGTCTAAAGCTGAATATTCATCCCTTTGTATCTCAGAGTATATATCTTCTTTTTTATGTTTTATAAAGTTGTATAAATTAATTCCTCCTCCCCCCAGCAAGTTATTTTAACTTTGAATTGTCCCAAAAATTGACTAAAAATGAAAAACAAAATGTTTAATATTTTCAAGGTACATTCCTTTGTTTTTCCCTTTTCAGTCTTTCTTAAGGTCATTATAAAAGAGATGTCAAAGAGATAAAATATTGGAAATTCTAAGATATTCCAGAGACTTCTGTGATTTGTTCCAGTCGACCATGATATCTCTGCTTCTCATAGAGAAGAAGAAAGTAATGGCCTTACAATGTAGACTTTGTTTAGTGAGCTGAAGAAATATTTTATTTGTCATTAATTAAATGAGCTAATGATGACTCTGTGTTATAATATGAAATTGTCTTTGCGAAGGACTGTTTTGGATCCAGACAGAATTCTAAACTGGGAGCAGTCTGGTGAAAAGGAAAGGAAGAGAAACTGTCAATTTATGTTGACATGCAGTAAAATTGAAAATCAGGTCAATATTGTTGACAGGATTTACTTGCAGACATTGTACTCTGCTTTGCTGTAACATCAGAAACATTTTACCATGGATAGTTACAACAGTCAGTTGGCTAAATCTACTAATATATGTCTTTCATCTAACTATAAATGTGGGAAAGGATTTAAATGTATACAGCTCAATCTTTTAACAGTGTTTATATAATTAGCAAACACAGAACACATGAATGCATCAATAGAGATAATTTCTGCCAATATTTGCACCAAAGCACATGCAACTAGTTATGAAACAGTGGAACAGGTGCAAAGTAACACGATTTGACCGTGGTTTGGAAAGTGACATGTGAGAGTAGAGAACAGACATTGACTTAAAATTTTAAGTGGCTTGTCCTCATGTTTGCTTTTAGGTAAAGTGAAATGTCAAAATTCATCACAATGCAAATGAATTTTTGTTTTGTTTAATTTTGTTTATTTTAGTGTTTCTATCTTGAGCTACATTCAATGTTGCCTTTCAAAGATCACATAAGAATATAGATTTCATAATAACATGCATTATAGGAAATTAGTGAATTCTGAGTCTTTCAGGTAGAAGCAATGAATATTATTTATATTTGGGCAGACTAACAAAATCTTATATCTAAGTACTAAAATTATAGTAAAACCCCATTTTGAACTCTATAAATGCCAGAAAAACATGTATAAAATTTAAATTGCCAATTAAAATGTGTAAAAGTAGTATGGGTGAAACTATAAGTGGTTAGTAAAACTGTTTAGAAGAACTCAAGGGAGAGATTTCTGGGATGAATGTCATGTACCATTCAGAATGGAAAGAACTAGTTGTAGAAATTTATTGGGTGGAGGTTCAGTGTGGCCCACATCCACAAAGTAAATCCGGATAAATATCTGTCACTCAACAGTGCATTCTTAGATAAAAATTATGAAGTTACGTACCTCCCTCTTCAAAAAGCAAACATCTTGATTAGTAAAACAACATTTAATCATCAGGAGACCATGTGTATCAGCACACTTTTATTAAAGAATGACATTTTAGAAATAGTTCTTCATTTCTGATTAAGAATCCCTGTTTATCTTAACAAGAAGAACATTTTCTCATAGTTAGAACAACATTTGTAATGAGACAAGATAGATGTTATAATATTCCCTATGGTGAGAATTGATTATCGTTGATTTTGTTATTGAATATACTAATCTTCCTGCCTCTCTTTTATTTTTTCTTCAAGCAATATTTACTGAATTTCTAGTGCTTATATGGTAATATTTTAGCTTTAGGATTATAGAAATGAATCATATAGTACCTGTTCTCCAAAAGGTTATACATAGTCTAGGAAATGTTACAGTCTTACCGCTTCCTTCAATATAATAGCCTTAGTTTCAGGGTCCAAAAATTTAAAAAAATAGACGTTGCTTTCTGGCTTTCAAAGTTGAGATTGGGGTTTTCAGCTCTCATGACAACAAATATATCCTCCGGACCCCCAGCCTTCCATGAAGCAGTAAAGGAATTACGTTCCTCAGTAGATTCAATTTGAACAAGAAGAGAAAAATGTTAATTTCCAGCTTCCATTAACATGATTTTAACTGTTTTCTGCTATCGGATCTTTCCTCTTTCGCTTTATTTTTTACAAAAAAGGAAGTCTAGTTTCCAGCTCATGGCTAGGCAACCTTTGAAGGACAATCATGTTGAAATTGAGCTAAGGTAATTAAACTCAATTTCGACCTCTAGTTTTTACTACTTTATTGCCCTGTAAAAGCAACTCTTTCTGCCTGGAGTCTGGCCTGGAGCCAAGTCAAGGTCTGTCTGTCCCAGGAATTGCAGTTCTTCTAAGGTTCTTGTGGGCAGGGAGGACCCAGGTATGGTGTGAGGTTGTTCACAGCTGCTGAACATTTTTGTGGATCATCAAAAGAGTTTATCTTCCCATCATTCTTTTACATTTTATTGACCAGACATTGAAAAAAATCACAGCAAAAACAATAAAACTTTGGGCACAGAATTTGTATTATGCTAAAATACATTAAAAGAAAACTAATGATATTTTAGTTTTCAAGATAGATAGCTTTTTTTCAAATGCAATTGATTTTTTAAAATTATTGCAAAGGTAAATGAAGATTGTTTTCACCTTCAGATTTGCCTCTCAGTGTTTTCCTCCCTGAATGTGTTGAAAGCTGGAGGAATGAGCAAGGGAGAGCTTGATCACCATGCTTGTTTCTGTTGTTGTTGTTGTTTAATTCCTGAGGACATATTTGACTCCCTGAGTTCTCAGAACCTAGAAAAGTGCCTGGCATTTCACAGGAGAGCAGTAGATGCTGAATGAATGAATGAATGAATGACTTCTTAGTGCCTAGGTAGAGAGATTCTGGTAAGCACATAGGAAAAATAACCACCAATACACTCAAGGGTAATAATGGAGAACCTAATGTCTTTTCACATTCTTTATTTCAGGGCATCATGACTGGCATTACCCAGATCTCTGGGTTTCCATAAAGCTTCAGTAGGAATCTTCTTTCTATTTTAGATAACTCAAAAACCTGAATGGAAATGCACATCTTCCAGTCAAAAACATTACATTTCTGCCTCAACAGATTTCATCACAATCTTTGTGCATGTTGATCGGAAACTTTCCTTGGCAGATATTGGCATTTTATTACTCGAATAAAGTAAAAAGAAATTAGTTCTTGCTCAGTAAATTGATAAATTAAGACATCAACTATCGGTCCATAATTTTTGTTGCTATTGCAGAAAAATAAAACTAGAATAATAATTTTTAGAGTAAGATCAAAAGTTAGTAAACAAAGGTAGTATCCAAAACATCATTATCTAATAAAAACTAGAATAGCTGTTTGGAATCTCTTTTCATTGCCTCCTTTCTATGGTGAGATTGGTGCACTATGACAAACAAAGCAGGATCAGCTGTTGGTAAGAGGAACATTTTGGTCCACACAGCAGTAACCCTGTTTATTCAGGAAGATGCACAGAAATGAAAAGAACAAAACACCTGAAAACAAAATAAACAAAAACAATTCTCTATCTTGCTCTATGGCCAATGTAAGCTTTGGGATTAGAACTCAAGTGCCCTAAAATGTATGACAAAATGGGAATATTCTCTGGTGATAGACACAGACAGATTCTTCCTGTGTTTTTCTGTAGTTTGGAGACTTGACTGTAGAAAAAGCAATAACTACTTGTCAAAGTACGATTTTGAATTAAACTTGAAGAGGATAAGCAGAGGAGCTGCTATGGAGAGTTTGGGAGCCAGAACAGTCAAGTGGCTTTACAGCACCGCTTGAGAGGCAGTAAGGTTGATCGAAGGTGGCAGGTGGTAACTCCGAGCCTTTGAGCATGGAGCCATAGAGACTTGTGGGAGGAGGGAAAGGAGGCTGGAGAAAATAAAAGCTCTCAGCTGCACTTCTCTGTAAAGGACATCTTTCATTGCTGATCCTAACACACACTCTCTCTCTCCCCTCTCATCTCAATCTCAATGCCTCTAATAAACTCACTTATTTAATTGTGTCTTGTGGTTCTGCCTATTAGAAGATTGCAGAGACAGGAGAAAGAATTCTATCAAGAATATTTTTACATATTATCACATCATGCTGTATTCTAGCCATTGCATTTTGTGAAACCTGCTATTATTCAAGTAATACTCTTTAAGATGTGTGATCCTTTTAGGATTCAGACATGCAGTGCTTATTGGTAAAGAATGTTAATGTGGGCACTGGAATCTCAGATGCCAATGAGCCTGGATTTAAAACGGTGCAGCTGTTGCTATGTCTCAGCAGGGAGGAGGGTGAAGCCAAGTAGTGGGAGTTAGATCAGGAAGAGAAATGGTGGGTGAAAAAACAGAGGTTCTGAAGAAGGTAAAGGAGTATAAGCACTATATATGCTGTGTGTGTGTGTGCGTGCACGTATGTGTGTGTGTGTGTGTGTGTGGCTGTGTGTGTCAGGGAGGATGGAAAATCCATGCAATGATATAGTAGTCAAGGTTCATTGCATTAGGATGATGATAAGAACCAAAACTAAGGTGGGTGATGAGAAAACAAAAAACAATTGGAATATCTAACTGTCCAGGTTTCATGAAAATGAAAGGTTTAAAGACAGGGTAGCAAAGGAAGTGCCAGGCTTACACTGGAGTGGGTTCCTTGTCATTATAAATGCTACTGAGTATCTTTGCGATGAATCAGGTGCCAAAATTGTCAGGGAGTGTGGAGAAATATCAGGGAAATCATAGATGACAATTAAAAATTGATTGGGGATACACAGGGGTATAAGCATTTTTTTCCTGGCCTCAGTTATGTGGGCTCAGAAGTAAAACTGTCTCAAGTATTGAGGGTTGTAAAAGTAATAGTGTTGCCAGGATTTTGTATGTTTCCATTAATGTTGAAAAAAATATGGACATTAGAAGGATGTCTGTCAACAAAAGGAAAATGAAAGTCAAAATCGAAAGTTATAAAAGGTGGGTTAGGATTAAAACCCATCCAATGAAGAGATAGGAAGAGAGAATTAACATCCCTTTAGAAAAGGTAAACATTCTGTTTATGCTAGATTAACCATCCAGTAATGGCAGGCATAGAGAGTGCATTAGTCTGTTTTCACACTGCCAAGAAAGACATATTTGAGCCTGAGTAATTTATACAGGGAAAAGGTTTAATGGACTCCACATGGCTGAGGAGGCTTCACAAACATGGCGGAAGGCAAGGAGGAGCAAGTCACTTCTTACATGGAATGGCAGCAGGCAAAAAGAGAACTTGTGCACAAAAACTCCCCCTTATAAAACCATCAAATCTCATGAAACATAGTCACCATCATGAGAACAGCACAGGAAAGACCTACCCCGTGATTCAGTTACCTCCCACAACATGTGGGAATGCAAGATGAGATTTGGCAGGGGGGGACACAGAAAACCATATCACAGAAGAGAGGATGGGAGTGGGCTGGAATTGCATGACCTGCTGGAATACGCCAGAGTAGACCTTGGTGTCCAGCTCAAAGGGCTGATTCCAAGATTGGCCTTGGTGTGGGAGGGCATTGTTCCTGCATTCCATGGCAATCATGGCAGCATAAGGTACTCAGAACTGGGCTGAAGATCATCTCAATGTCTTAGTTCCTTAAAATAGAGTGAATTGTCTAAACCATTGCCATTGTCATGGAAACCATTCTTTTTGCCTGGTGTCAGTAATTTTCTGTCTTAGCTCTAACTTAGATAACTATCAATCAATAAAAGAAAGGAGTGATATAATAAAATCAGAGGAAAGTCTTTACTGAGTTTTGTATTGCTTGGCATGTGTTGAGCAATCACAGTATGCCTTTAAATCTTTAAGAAGGCATGCACAATTAAAATTTATTTGATGGGGCTGGGGGTGGTGGCTCATGCCTGTAATCCCAGCACATTGGGAGGTCAAGGCGGGTGGCTCAGATGAGGTCAGGAGTTTGAGACTATCCTGGCCAGCATGCTGAAACCCTGTCTCTATTAAAAGTATAAAAATTAGCCAGGCATAATGGTTGGTGCCTGTAATTCCAGCTACTTGGGAGGCTGAGGCAGAATTCCTTGAGCCCAAGGGGTGGTAGATGTAGTGAGCCAAGATCACATCACTGCAGTCTAGCTTGGGTGATACAGTGAGACTCCATCTCAAAAAAAAAAATTGTTTTTCTTTGATGGGGGTCTCTGTTTCCACAAGCTACTCTCTTACTATTAGGCAGGTGTATCTGAATATGACAAACATTTTCAGGTGACTGTCATAATCCTATGTACTAAAAACAAGCCTTCAATTTTTTAAAAAACATCAAATGGTGAAAGAAGTGGAGATGTATTTTTTTAAGTACAAGCATTCACTTTACAACTACTGTTCTCTAATTTTATGAAGGTGGCATTGTCATCCTTCCACGGAAGAGTTTGGGAGATGTTTGCCATTGGGTGTCAGCACTCCAGAATGCTACTGCTCTCACCTGTGTTGGTAATGGCATGCAAGCTGGGAGACCAAATGTTCAGTTCAGAAGAGTGGACATTGGCCAAGAAGTCACCTTTGTTACCATCTTCAGCTTCCAGTTCTGCAGCCAATTCTCAAAAAGTTATTACTGAGACTACGAATCACCATTTACTTCTGTGTGTAACAGAGAATGTCACACACCACCTGCATGTGGGCGGAAGATAATCATCACAGTTGATGCAGGAGGCTTCCCCATGGTGGGTGCTGAGTTCTTTGTGTGCCACCAAACTAGAGAGAAGCCTGACGGCTTCCATTTCTGACACCTTTCTTGCTTCCCTGGAAAAAGTTTCATTGATATGAGTTCTTGGGAGCTGAGCATCAGCATCCACAGGTAGACAGGGCAGATACTTCCTGGCTTGAATTCAAGTCACTTGTGTGCTCAAGGTGTTCATATTGTGAGTATGGTGTTTATAGCACTGCTTCTTGAATTTTTTTTTATGCAGAGAATAACATAAGGTACCTAACACATCCATTCCACAGGCTCAGTCCAAGATCCCTTGACAGAAAACCTCCAGGGGACCAGCCTAGGGGCTTCATATTTTACAGGGAGCCTGATTACTGTACTCAGGGAAATTTGAAAAAAAAAGTGAAAATGGCAAATTGGTATCTCTAGTTAGGTACTGAAAGAACATTTCCATGTTTGCCTCTAGGGGAGATGAGCAAAATCCTGTATCCCTGAGGTTTATGAATCCCCTGACATATTCATACTTTTTTATAACACCCCCTAAGTCACATACCTACCTGTTAGTTTTGTTTGTTTGGTTGTTTGTTTTGTTTTAATCAGCAGAGCAGAAATATTATGGGCAATTGAAATCCAAAGGGAACATGAAAAGTAAACCAAATAAAAAGAAAACAGCCACCTCTCTGCAATAAAAATTCCTGGGGCATCACAGCCGTTAGGCAGCTCCGTAAGACCCCAGAGCTGTGCCGTATCATTGCTTTTACATTCTATTTTTTTAAAGATTCATAAGAACTACAAACAGCCTAAGCAGCATAGAGAGAAGGAGACAGAGGTGTGCAGAGGCAGGGTTTTGGAGTGGGAAGGACGCATAGCATCTGAAGGCCTCACCTGCATCAGTGATTGTGACTGTCCTGTGTACTTCCCAGGGTGTAGTGAAGACAGAATCAGATCATGCATGTGGAGACAGCTCTCAACACTGCAATTATAGGAAAAGATTGTCTTTAGTTTTCATCCAAGTTTCCAATTAGAGAAGAAAATCTAATAATACAAGTATCTCTGAATATCACTGTTTAAGAAGAAGTGTCTCAAAATGTGTTCATTTGAGCTATTTTTGCTTTCCGCTAATCTGTGGGACTCTGGGGGTGGGGATGGGTTGTAGACAATGAGAAACCTGGGCAAAGTCGGCCTGGGGGCCCTGACTGATGCTTTGCTGTTGTGCATGGACAATCTTCACCGTACAGAGGAGGATGAGGAAGTGACCACTGCCTCAGATGCCTTGCGGCTATACTTGAAAGAGAAAGACGGACTATTTTTTTTTTTTTTTTTACTTAAACACCTTTCCAAATTAGGGTCATTTCCCCTAAATATACTGGAATTAAGAAACTGCTACAGATGCTTTCTTCAGCTTTTCTCTAGAATGGTAGTGAGAATGCCTTTTCAAAGAAGCTCTGCAGTCTGTCAGGAGGAAAAATCAATTGTGGGTCACACATGAGGAAAAGTCCCCCTGAATGTAACAAGTGTATTTACTCAGAATAATACCCCCATTCCATATTCGGGCAGTTAAGATTCACTCGTAGAAAGTGATGAAAGGTGATGTAAAAAAAGGAAAATGTTTTAAGATTTAGAAAATGAAGGTAAAGAGGAAATAAAGTTTAGTGACTGGAAAAGAATACGTTCAATGAAAGAGAAGTACTGAGTTGGGTGGAAGGAAGAATCCACTGAAGACAGTACATTTCTGTTTGCCTGGGCTGTGGGCCTAAGACCAACTATCACCTGTTGTCACTCTCTTGTAAACTTCAGATGGGCTCTTTTGCAGTTTGGATCACTTTTTCCACAATAGAATAGTTTTCTCATTTCTAAAGTTCAAGCGTACTTGAAAGAAAGGTTTATCTTGCCCCACAAAATTCTTAAGCCTTTGGAAATGTTCTGGCAAGGAGTTAGTTTTAGAATTTGACCATGGAAGCCCATCTTTATCCATCTATTTACTATCTAAGAATGAACTTTATTTGAATCGAACTATTTATTTGCTTCTTGTTTTCTTCAAATTTATCCCATGTGTTGACTTCATTTTGCAATGAAGTTCAATTTTTGAAATTTTATATTATTGGAAGTGCTACAGCCTAAAGAACAATAACATCTCTTAATAAAACACATCTTTGAGATGAAATATTAATATTTTCAACAACTTACCAGTTTTCCCCTAACTCAGACTGCTTGTCTAAAAGGCAGAGCAATCTCCTGCTCTTCGGATTTTTTTTTTTTTGTAACATGTCAAAGTGGCTACCATTGGGTACCAGCCTGGATAAAAGATAAACTGAACATAGATGATCAGAGTCAGTTAGGTCAATTTTGTCTTGATTCAGGAATAGGGTTCTGGTGAAAGTTGTTTGGTGAGAAGTTTTGTTATGATGGTGAATTGATTAGGATGGAAACTTGGCTAAAAATCTGAAAGGACCAACTGATTTAGCAGGATCTGAGTGGCATTGTTGTGGGTGGATGCCATGTATTTCTTGTTTTTGCTAAGGCATTAAGATGTGACAGAAGAAGAACTACATTAGCAACCAAAAGAGCCTGCTTCCCTTCGTGCCGTGATTTTAAATGGTTGTGTCATATTCAGAAAGTCTCTTCAGTGTTCTTAGTTTCAGGATCTACATCTGTAAAATAATGCTACTGTTATCCATTATTCTAATATTATAGATTTGGTGTGAATTAAAAATTTGGAAAGTTGAAAGTACTTTAAAAATTGTAAACCAGTATAAGGATTTCAATGAAATATTAGATCAGATCGGAATGAAAATGTCCCAGAAAAACTCAAATACAAAACGATAGAATTGCCCGTGTTTGTTATTTCTGCAAGGCCTGTCTCACTAGCTATCCAGAAAAGACAAAAAAGAAGTATTCTTTCATCAGAAAAGCCTGATGGAAATAAATACTATGTTGTTTGTTACTTTACAAAGGAAAGTCTTGATAAGGAAGTTTAACCTCAGGTATGCCCAGAAATTAAAGTCCAATAAATGTCTCATTGTCTCTCGATTGCAGAACTAAATGGATATATCTCTCAGGGTGCGGTTGCCACCTCATTCTGCACGTGGCTTCCCTGGTTTATACATTATCAGCTAAATCAGTTGGCCCTTTCAAATTCTTAGCCACAGATTGTTGCTGTGTCATTTTTACCTACCCCTGTCTCTCTCTGCTTCTAGTTTCCCTAGAGAAGGGAAGCTTTCATAGCTAGAGAGCAGAAGGCAATGCCTGGCTTTACAGTTTCAAAGGACAGGCTGACTCTCCTGTTAGGGGCTCCAGTAGCTGGTGACTCTAAGTTGAAACCAATGCTTATTTATTATTCTGAAAATCCTGGGGCCCTTTAGAATTATGTGAAATCTACTCTGCCCGTGCTCTCTAAAAACAAATCAGCAAAGCTTGGATGACAGCACATCTGTTTACAGCATGGTTTAGTGAATATTCTAAGCCCACTATTGAGGCCTACTGCTCAGAAAAAAAGATTCCTTTCAAAATAGTACCACTCATTGACGATGCACTTAGACACTCAAGAGTTCTGATGGAAATATACAAGATTAATGTTGTCAGCCTAGGCAACATGGTGAAATACTGTCTTTACAAAAACAAACAAAATTAGCCAGGCGTGGTGACACACCTGTAGTCCCAGCTACTCAGGAGGCTAAGATGGGAGGATCACTTGAGCCTGGGAGGTAGAGGTTGCAGTGAGCTGAGATTGCACCATTGCACTCCACCCTGGGTGATGGAGTGAGACTCTATCTCAAAAAAAAGGAAAAAAAAAATTAAATTGTTTCCATGTCTGCTAACACAACATTCATTTTGCAGCCCATGGATCAAGAAGTAATTTCAACTTTCAAGTCTTATTAGTTCAGAAATTCATTTTCTAAAGCTATAGCTTCCATAGATAGTGATTCCTCTGATGGATGTGTGTAAGGCAAACTGAAAACCTTCTGGAAAAGATTCACCATTCTACGTGCCATTAAGAACATTGCAATTCATGGAAGTCAGTCAAACTATCAACATTAACAGAAGTTTAGAAGAAGTTGATTTCCACCCTCTTGGATGTCTTTGAGGAGTTTAAGACTTGAGTGCAGAAAGTAGCTGCAGATGTGATGGAAATAATAAGAGAACTAGCATTAGAACTGCAGCCCAAAGATGTGGCTGAATGGCTACAACCTCATTACAGAACTTGAATGGATGAGGACTCCTTCCTTATGGATGAGCAAAGAAAGTGGTCTCTTGAGATGGCATCTGCTCCTCGTGAATACATTGTGAACATTGTTGAAGTTACAACAGGCTATTTACATGATTATATAAACAGTTGATAAAACGGCAGCAGGATTTGAGAGAATTGGCTCCAATATTGAAAGAAGTTTGACTTTGGGTTTAATGCTATCAAACAGCATAACGTGCTACAGATAAATCTTTAATGGAAGAGTCGATGGATGCAGCAAATTCACTGTTTATTATTATTATTACTGTAAGTTCTGGAGTACATGTGCAGATCTTGCAGGATTGTTGCATAGGTACACATATGCCATGGTGGTTTGCTGTCTCCATACCCCCACCAGCCCATCACCTACATCAGGCATTTCTCCCAATGTTATCCCCTCCCCAAACTCCCCACCCCCTGCTGTCCCTCCCCCAGCATCTCACTCCCCCACAGACCCCAGTGTGTGACATTCCCCTCCCTGTGTCCATGTGTTCTCATTGTTCAACACCCACCTATGAGTGCGAAAATGCAGTGTTTGGTTTTCTGTCTTGTGTCAGTTTGCTGAGAATGATGGTTTCCAGATTCATCCATGAACTCATCCTTTTTTATGGCTGCATGATATTCTATGGTGTATATGTGCCACATTTTCTTTATCCAGTCTGTCATTGATGGGCATTTGGGTTGGTTCTAGGTCTTTGCTATTGTAAACAGTGACACAATGAACATACATGTGCATATGTCTTTATAATAGAACGATTTATAATCCTCCAGATATATACCCAGTAAAGCAATTGCTGGGTCAAATGGAATTTCTATTTCTAGATCCTTGAGGAATTGCCACACTGTGTTCCACAACGGCTGAACTAATTTATACTCCCACCAACAGTGTAAAATTGTTTGTATTTCTCCACATCCTCTCCAGCATCTGTTGTCTCCAGATTTTTTAATGATCACCATTCTAACTGGCATGAGATGGTATCCCAATGTGGTTTTGTTTTGCATTTTTGTAATGACCAGTGATGATGAGCATTTTTTCATATGTTTGTTGGTCTCATAAATGTCCTCTTTTGAAACGTGTCTGTTGATATATTTTGCCCACTTTTGAATGGGGTTGTTTGTTTTTTTCTTGTAAATCTGTTTTTAGTTCTTTGTAGATTCTGGATATAAGTCCTTTGTCAGATGGGTAGACTGCAAAAATTTTTTCCCATTCTGTTGGTTGCCGGTTCACTCTGATGATTGTTTCTTTTTCTGTGCAGAGGCTCTGGAGTTTAATTAGATCCCAATTGTCTATTTTGGCTTTTGTCGCCAGTGCTTTTGGTGTTTTAGTCATGAAGTCCTTGCCTATGCCTATGTCCTGAATGGTTTTGCCTAGGTTTTCTTCTAGGGTTTTTATGGTGTTAGGTATTATGTTTAAATCTTTAATCCATCTGGAGTTAATTTCAGTGTAAGGTGTCAGGAAGGGGTCCAGTTTTTGCTTTCTGCACATGACTAGGCAGTTCTCTAACACCATTTATTAAACAGGGAATCCTTTCCCCATTGCTTGCTTTGTCAGGTTTGTCAAAGATCAGATGGTTGTAGATGTGTGGCATTACTTCCAAGGCCTCTGTTCTGTTCCATTGATCTATATCTCTGTTTTGGTACCAGTACTATGCTGTTTTGATTACTGTAGTCTTGTAGCATAGTTTGAAGTCAGATAGCGTGATGCCACCAGCTTTGTTCTTTTTGCTTAGGATTGCCGTGGCTATGCAGGCTCTCTCTTTGGTTCCATATAAAGTTTAAAGTGTTTTTTCCCAGTTCTGTGAAGAAAGTCAATGGTAGCTTGATGGGAATAATGTTGAATCTATAAATTACTTTGGGCAGTATGGCCATTTTCACAATACGGATTCTTCCTAACCAGGAGCATGGAATATTTTTCTTCTGTTTGTGTCCTCTCTTATTTCCTTGAGCAGTGGTTGTAGCTGTCCTTGAAGAGGTTCTCCACATCTTTTGTTAGTTGTATTCCTAGGTATTTTATTCTCTTTGGAGCAATTGCGAATGGGAGTTTGCTCATGATTTGACTCTCTGTTTGTCTGTTATTGGTGTATAGGAACGCTTGTGATTTCTGCACATTTATTTTGAATCCTGAGAATTTTCTAAAGTTGCTTATCATCTTAAGGAGATTTGGGGCTGAGACAATGGGGTCTTCTAAATATACCATCATGCCATCTGCAAATAGTGACAATTTCACTTCCACTTTTCCTAATTGAATATGCTTGATTTGTTTTTCTTGCCAGATTTCTCTGGCTAGAACTTCCAATACTATATTGAATAGGAATGGTGAGAGAGGGCATCATTGTCTAGTGCCAATTTTCAAAGGGAATGCTTCCAGTTTTTCCCCTTTCAGTATGATATTAGCTGTGGGTTTGTCATAAATAGCTTCTATTATTTTGAGATACATTTCATTGATACCTAGTTTATTGAGAGTTTTTAGCATAAAGGGCTGTTGAATTTTTTTTGTTGGCCTTCTCTGCATCTATTGAGATAATCATGTGGTTTTTGTCTTTGGTTTTGTTTATGTGATGGATTACATTTATAGATTTGTGTATGTTGAACCAGCCTTGCATCCCAGGGATGAAGCCTACTTGATCATGATGGATAAGCTTTTTGATGTGTTGTTGCATTCAGTTTGCCAGTATTTTGTTGAAGATTTTTGCATCAATGTTCATCATGGATATTAGCCTGAAGTTTTCTTTTTTAGTTGTGTCTCTGCCAGTTTCAGTATCAGGATGGTATTGGTCTCATAAAATGAGTTAGGGAGGATTCCCTCTTTTGATATTGTTTGGAGTAGTTTCGAAAGATATGGTACCAGCTCCTCTTATCCATCTGGTAGAATTTGGCTGTAAACCCGTCTGGACCTGGACTTTTTTTTGGTAGGGTATTAATTGCTGCCTCAACTTCAGACCTTCTTATTGGTGTATTCAGGGATTCAGCTTCTTCCTGGTTTAGTCTTGGGAGGGTGTAAGTGTCCAGAAATTCATCCATTTCTTCCAGGTTTACTGGTTTACTTGCATATAGTTGTTTGTAGTAGTCTCTGATGGTAGTTAGTATTTCTCTGGAATCGGTGGTGATATCCCCTTTATCTATTTTTATTGCATTTATTTGATTCTTCTCTCTTTTCTTTCTATATTGTTGATCTTTTCAAAACACAAGCTCTTGGGTTTATTGATTTTTTGAAGTGTTTTTTGTGTCTCTATCTCCATTTTTGCTCTGATCTTAGTTATTTCTTGTCTTCTGCTAGCTTTTGAATTTTTTTTGATCTTGCTCCTCTAGCTCTTTCAATTTTGACAATAGGGTGTTGATTTTAGATCTTTCCTCACTTTGAATGTGGGCATTTATAGCTATAAATTTTTCTCTAGACACTGCTTTAGATGTGTCCCAGAGATTCTGGTATGGTGTGTCTTTGTTCTCATTGGTTTTGAAGAACATCTTTGTTTCTGCCTTCATTTCATTGTTTATACAGTCAGTATTCAGGAACAATTTTCCATGTAGCTGAGTGGTCTTGGGTGAGTTTCTTAATCCTCAGTTCTAATTTGATTGCACTGTGATCTGAGATACTATTATGAGTTCCGTGCTTTTGCATTTGCTGAGGAGTGATTTACTTTCATCTATGTGGTCAATTTTAGAGTAAGTGTGACGTGGTGCTGAGAAGAATGTATATTCTGTGGATTTGGGGTGGAGAGTTCTGTACACATCTAACAGGTTCGCTTGGTATAGATCTGTGTTCAAGTCCTGGGTATCTTTGTTGATTTTCTGTCTTGCTGATCTGTCTAATATTGACAGTGGAGTGGTAAAGTCTCCCACTATTAATGTGTGGGAATCTATGTCTCTTCGTAGGTCATTAAGAACTTGTTTTATTTATCTGGGTGCTCCTGTACTGGGAGCATATATATTTAGGATAGTTAGCTCTTCTTGTTGCATTGATTCTTTTATTCTTTTACCATTATGTAATGCCCTTCTTTGTCTCCTTTGATCTTCGCTGGTTTAAAATCTGTTTTATCAGACTAGGATTGCAACCCATGCTTTTTTTTTCTCCACTTGTTTGGTAAATCTTCTTCCATCTCTTTATTTTGAGTCTAAATGTGTCTTTGCACATGAAATGGGTCTCCTGAATATAGCACACCAATGGGTCTTGAATTTTTATCCAGTTTGCCAGTCTGTGTCTGTTGATTGGGGCATTTAGGCCATTTACATTTAACATTAATATTGTTATGTGTGAGTTTGATCCTGCCATTTTGTTACTGACTGGTTGTTTCACCCACTAGTTGACACAGTTTCTTCATTGCGTCACTGGTGTTTACCATTTGGTACATTTTTGCAGTGACTGGTACTGGTTGTTCCTTTCTATATTTAGTGTTTCCTTCAGAAGCTCTTGTAAGGCAGGTCTGGCAGTGACAAAATCTCTCAGCAATTGCTTGTTCATAAAGGATTTTATTTCTCCTTCAGTTACGAAGCTTAGTTTGGCTAGATATTAAATTCTGGATTGAAAGTTCTTTTCTTTAAGTATGTTGAATATTGGCCCCCACTCTCTTCTGGCCTGTAAGGTTTCTGCCAAGAGATCCACTGTGATTCTGATGGGCTTCCCTTTATGGGTGACCCAACCTTTGTTTCTGGCTGCCCTTAGCATTTTTTCCTTCATTTCAACATTGGTGAATCTCACAATTATGTGCCTTGGGGTTCCCCTTCCTGAGGAATATCTTTGTGGAGTTCTCTGTATTTCCTGGATTTGAATGTTGGCCTACCTTGCTAAGTTGGGGAAGTTCTCCTGGATAATATCCTGAAGAGTGTTTTCCAGCTTGGTTTCATCCTCCCCATCACATTCAGATACACTGATTAAGCATAGATTAGGTCTTTTCACATAATCCCATATTTCTTGGAGGCTTTGTTCATTTCTTTCACTCTTTTTTCTCTAATCTTGCCTTCCCATTTTATTGAGTTGAGTTGATCTTCAATCTCTGATATCCTTTCTTCTGCTTGATTGATTCACAAACTTCTTGTGCTGTGTTTTTCAGCTCCATCAAGTCATTTATGTTCTTCTCTAAGCTGGTTATTCTAGTTAGCATTTCATCTAACCTTTTTTCAAGGTTTTTAATCTCTTTGCATTGGGTTAGAACATGTTCCTTTAGCTCAGAGAGGTTTGTCATTACCCACCATCTGAAGCCTGCTTCTGTCAATTTGTCAAACTCATTCTCCATCCTATTGTGTTCCCTTGCTAGTGAGGAGTTGTGATCCCTTGGAGGAGGAGAGGCATTCTGGTCTTTGATGATTTCATCCTTTTTGTGCTGGTTTCTTCCCATCTTCATGGATTTATCTACCTGTGATCTTTGAAGTTGGTGATTTCAGATGGGGTCTCTGACTGTACATCCATTCTCTTGATGATGAGTCTATTTATTTATTTATTTATTTAGTTTTCCTTCTAACAGTCAGGTCCCTCTGCTGTGGAACTGCTGGAGGTCCACTCTAGACCTTGCTTACCTGGGAATCACCCATGGGGGTTGCAGATCAGCAAGGATTGCTGCCTGATCTTTCCTCTGGCCCGTAGCTTTGTCCCCAAAGGGTACCTGCCAGGTGACAGCCAGAGCTCTCCTGTATGAGGTGTCTTTTTGGTTATACAGGAGTCAGGGGGCTGCTTGAGGAGGCAGTTTGTCCCTTGTGTGCCTGCACAGGTGCTGCTGGGCTTTCACTGACTCAGTCCAGTTGCTGTGTAAGCTTCCTCTGGCTTTTCTTTACACAGGTAGGTTTAGACCCATCTCAGCAATGGCAGACACCCTTTCCCCACTAAACTTGATCATCCTGGTTTGAGCTTGAACTGATACGCTGGCTGCAAAACTCTCAAGCTAGAAGGCTTCAGTTTGCTGGTCTCACCCAGTCATATCACCTGTCTCCTGCTTCCAGCTCCCTCTCTTTCTGGGGGAGCAGGTAGCTCCATCCCGCAGACACTCTCAGTGCTAGTCAAAATGTTCTCCCAGATCCGTGCCCACAACCCTCAGTGCCAGTGGAGCTGCTGCTCAGATCTGTGCTGTTAACTCACAGCACTTTTCAGCCCAGCAGGGATCTCCTGGTCTGGGAGTTGAAGAGGGCATGGGAGAATCACAGTATCTGAACCAGAGTGCCTGGATGGGGAAGTCCCCCATATCAGGTCAGTTGCACTTCCAATTGAGCGAGTGCCCCACCCTGCCACCATTTGCCCTCCTTGCACTACACCCACTGTCCAATGAGTCCCATTGAAATGAACGTCGTACCTCGGTTGGAAATGCAGAGATCACTTGCCTTCTGCATCTCTCTCACTGGGAGCTGTGCTCTGGAGCTGTTTCTATTCAGCCATCTTGGTGAAATCCCACTGTTGTTTTATGTGAAGAAGTCGCTACAGCCATGTTAACCTTCAGTAACCACTGTGATCAATCAGCAGCCATCAACATTGAGGTAAGACCCTCCACCAGCAAAAAGATTATAACTTGCTGAAGTCTCAGATAATTGTTAGCATTTTTTTTAGCAATAAATTATCTTTTAATTAAGGTATGCACATTAGCTTTTTTAGACAGCATGTTATTTGCATACTTAATAGACTATAGTATGGTGTAAACATAACTTTTTTATGTACTAGGAAACCAGAAAGTGTGTGTGACTCTCTTTGTTGCATTATTAACTTTATTATAGTGAGCCATAACTGCACCTGCAGTATCTCTTAGGTATGGTCATAGTTTGATTTACAAATCTTTTGAGGGTTGATCCTACAGAGGAAGTAAAGTTGTCACTGTGGCTTTCAGGTGAGTTTTATTGTGTTTATCATTGGTGTCTTTGTTTGGCCATCCTAGGAAGGTACTCAGTTATCTTGGGGGAGCAAACTCAGGTGAGTCAGAGTGTTACTGTCAGCCTCTGAAAAACAGATGATCTGTATTAATGACTTAACAATATTCTAGTATAGTTTCACCATTTCATTGTATAAGAGGGTAATATCTATATTGACCAAGCCACATTTTATGGTTTTTCTAAAACCATAAAATCGGTGTTGATATATATCCAAATATGTTTTATTTCAAAACTGGTTTTTTAATTCTTGAAAACTTAATAATGAACCACAAAAAGATAAAACATCTTTGTTCTGAATGGGCTTGTTTTTGAGCAAAGGATATGAACAGACACTTTTCAAAAGAAGACATACATGAGGCCAAAAAACATATGAAAAAATGCTCATAATCACTGGTCATTAAAGAAATGCAAATCAAAACTACATTGAGATACCATCTCACGCCAGTTAGAATGGCGATCATTAAAAAATCTGGAGACAACAGATGCTGGAGAGGATGTGGAGAAATAGGAGCACTTTTCCACTGTTGGTGGGAGTGTAAATTAGTTCAACCATTGTGGAAGAGAGTGTGGCGATTCCTCAAGGACCTAGAAATACAAATTCCATTTGACCCAGCAATCCCATTACTGGGTACATATCCAAAGGATTATAAATCGTTCTACTATAAGGACACATGCACACAAATGTTCATTGCAGCACTGTTTACAATAGCAAAGACCTGGAACCAACCCAAATGCCCATCGATGATAGACTGGACGGGAAAATGTGGCACATATACACCATGGAATACTATGCAGCCATCAAAAACAATGAGTTCGTGTCCTTTGTAGGCACATGGATCAATCTGGAAACCATCATTCTCAGCAACTGACACAAGAACAGAAAATCAAACACCACACGTTCTTACTCATAGGTGGGTGTTGAACAATGCGAACACAGGGACACAGGGAGGGGGAGCATCACACACTGGGGTCTTTCGGGGGAACTAGGGGAGGGACAGTGGCAGGTGGGGGAGTTGAGAAGAGATAGCATGGGGAGAAATGTCAGATATAGGTGATGGGGAGGAAGGCAGCAATTCACACTGCCATGTGTGTACCTATGCAACAATCTTGCATGTTCTTCACATGTACCCCCAAATCTAAAATTCAATAAAAAAAGAATAAAAGAAAAAAAAATAACATCTTTGTTCTGTTTAGCACTTCCTCCTCGTTGGCCAAACCCCAAGACCTGCTCTTCCCTCCTCTGGCCTGTTTTCTCCTGGTCCCTTCCTATGTCTGCATTTCCACGGTAGATAAAAGCTCGGGGGTGAAATTCTGGAGAGTTTCCTCTGCGTTTCCTTCCAGGAGTCTCAATAGCTAGTACATGTTAAATGAATATGAACAACTGGAGTTTATTTGGTAGATAATCCAGAGAAAGAATTCATTAGGATCAGAATAGAGTAAGAAGTCCTCAGAGAGGTGACAGGCTGTGAACTGGTTTGCACAGGTGACTGAGATTTAGAAATAACTGCTTCTGCTTATTACAGGCTTACTATGGACCACATGCATTTTATAAAATACATCATTTAATTTAGTTCTTATAATTACCTCTTCTGTAGGTTTTCACTCTCATTTTTCAGGTTCTTGTTTTTTCTCAGAGCAAGTCGTAGTGTTTTTTTATCACTGCAAGATGACTATAGTTAACAATAATATATTAGTTTCAAATAGCTAGAAGGAGGATATTGAACCTTCTCAATACAAAGAAATGATAAATATTTGAGATGATCGGTATGCTAATTAGCCCAATCTAATCATTGTTCATTAGATGCATCAAAACATCACTGCGTACCCTATGAATATGTACAATTATTATCTGCCAACTAAACAAAACAAAACGAGAAAGAAAACCAAAACCTGAAATCATTAAGTAACTTACTCAAGGTCACACAGCTCACAGCTGACAGGGCTGGAATCTAAATTCAGCTCAGCAACTACACTTTTCCAATCATTCCTCTTTCCCTGGAGAGATAGAGTTTTCCTCAAATTTAAAAATAGGAGACAATGACTCCTGTTCTCCTATGCCTGGGTTTGTACTGAAAATAAAATGGAATAGTTTTCCTGAGAGTACTTTGAACAGTACACACACTGTGGATATAGGCAGTACGGTGTTATCGTATTTAGAAAAGGAAAAATTGTTTTGAGTACCAGTTCTAACACTAAGTATTTATGTGACTTTCAGTAAAGGAATTTCCTCTAGGCCTGTTTCCTCATCTGTAAAATAAGTAATGGGTTACATGTGAACAATTACTGCATGACATGCGAGTATGTGTTGCTTATTCACACCTTAGTAACTGCAGAGACTGGAGGTTTGTTGGTGGATAGGTGGGAAAATGACACCAGGTGGGTGGTCACTGTCTGTACATGTCAAGAGACAAGAGACAAGATGCCACACGCAGTGACCCCAGAGGAAAGGGTGGAAGCCAGGACATCACATAGATATTAAAGTCCATGCTGTCTACAGGAAATTTCACGATGCTTATCACAGAAATCTCTACCAGGATAAAATGATGGCTGATGCCAGAGAGGAGAGACAGCCTCCTCCCCACCTGCAGGCAAGAGTGTGAGAGCTCATTGTCAAGGGGGTTTGCAGTCATGTTTGCAGGCAGAGTTGCAGGTACCTGGGTCTCCTCATTCTCACTTTCATCATCCATAAAACTGAATTTTGAAACTCATCTTCAGAGGCAATTTTAAGTATGGAATTTTCCCTTTCTTGCTCTCTAATTTTATTATGTGTATTAGAGAAGTGCTTTTGCTGCACTCCCTTTTCAGGGAACACATTTTGTAGAAAGTGATTTTGAGACGGCAGAAGGCTGTGACAAAAGCTCCAAATCTTGCACTACAAAGATTCCAGAAACAGCATTATTATTAATGTCTTAGTTCATTGATTCTAGACAGAAAAGCTCAATAGGAGTGCACAAACATGTTTGCCTCTTCTGAGAATATAGACAGAAATATTTGGCTTCGGGAATTTTGAAGGCAGAACAATGAGGGTGAAGGAGCTTAGGGAACTCATTGTGCACTTGCAAATACAAGGACGTTTCCGATGGTTTTGATTGCATCTCGGCAGCTGCTTCCTATGGTAGGTTAATTTGCAAAAACATGAAATAACATAAACCTACCCATTAAATCCTTCACATTAAGTCCCGTTTGGAAATGGACATCAGAGACAGCTATATAGCTGCTGTGAGGATCAGGGGGATAATGTGTTTTGTTCTGCAGTTATTTTATTGAGGCATAATTTGGTGCTCTGGGCTGTCACTGGTGGACGGCCATCCGTTAAGATCACCTCCCTAAGGTTACAATTGCCCATTCCAATGTTTATTAATAAGAGACGAAGACTTTGGTTTGGTCCAGACACGAAGTCAGGCCCATTTATTGCCATGCATTATTTAAGAGCTGCTTGCAGCGTAGTAGGGTCATAATGGCTGGTATTATAAGGTGGGATGTTACGATGAGGAGTCCACTAATGTAATGTGGTAAACTCCCAGAGAGACAGACTGTACTTTTTGGGAACCACAGACTCTTCGCTGCTAGCTGCCAAATAGTGTTTTTGGCAGATAACTGTCACAGACCACTCTCGGAAATACTCTTTGGTGGACAGTAAGAAATGCAAATTGTAATTCCCTCATAAAGTAATGATTGGTCTGGACAGACCCTGAAGTGTAATGTATTGTTAACACTAAACCATCAGCCTTATTTATGAGGCCTGATTTCAGTCACTTGCCAACTATTGAGATGTTTTGGGGCTGGTTGTGCAGATAGATTTTTTAATTTCATGTTACTGTTGTAGGTGGTTGCACATTACCTCTCCTGGACACAAGATCAGGTAACCATGTTTGAAAAGCTACTATATTCCTTCTAGAAAGAATGCTTCTTTATCACCATGGCTACCAGTAGGTCCAGGGCCGGAGGGCTGGGCTCATGCAGCAGCTGGGCCAGTGGGAAGTCTTCTCCAAACAGATCTCTTTGCAAGGAACTTAGGAATTCCTCTGCCCACGTTCTCAGACTATCTTCCTGGCAACCTTGTTAGATTTGACCTAGGTGGGAGCAGTTTCTGGGTCTATACTCAATCTGCTCAAATTTGGAGCTTCCTGTTCTGCCAACATCTGACCTTCACCTTTCTTTCCTGTCTCTTAATTGCACCAAGTAGGAATTTGCGTTCTTCCCTGATAGGACTGAAATCTGAGTTCAACCTGCCCCAGATTTTTTCTTGCATTCTGCTCCTCTCAACTGCCTATCAGGAATTTGCTCTATCACCTAGTCTAGATATGTAAGCTGTAGGTTAACAAAATAAGAAACATGTACAAACCTCTATTAACCATTCACAGCCACCCAATCTGAGCCTTCTCAGCATGATATGGCACAGCGGTCCCCAAGCCATGGGATCATCTTTGGGAAGAGAGAAAACCCTATTTTGCAGGTTGTTTAAATCATCATAGACACTTAAAAACATAACATCAACGAGACTTATCTGGGGGGAAGTCTGTTGTTATTATTTGTAAGACAAAAAGAGGAGCAATGTTTGGTTTATTTCCAACTTTGGATTAGCTGTTACGTCCTCTGAAATTGGAGGTCTCCAAGAAGTACTCTGGATTTATTTTCTTCTTCAGGTATTTAGTTTTACTTGATTGGCCCATGAATGAACCATTGATTAGGGTCTAACTACTTTTCTGCAGGTCTATTTAATTCTGAGGACCATGCAATAACAAAGAAAGAAATGCTTCCACACACAGCCATATGGCCCAGGGCAGATGTGCACTAAGCTGTTGAGTGCTTTCTTGGAACCAACAGTAATTTTTTTTTTCCCCTTTTGAGTATAATACTTACCAAATGCCCCGTTGTGATGGTAAACACTGAATTAAGCTTTTGTCATATGGTGAAACTGGCTGCTGGGGAACATCCTTGTTTTAGAGAATTTTGCACACAGTTGGGTTTTCGCTGAAAATGAATCATGCTGTTGTTTTTCTTACACTGTGAGGTAAGGCACACCTGTTAGAGCAAGCTATATGTGCCCTAAGGCTCTTTGTTGCTTTTAAGAAACATTTTTGTTTTTCCTTTTAAAAAGAAAATCAGCCCAGAAATGGAAGTCAAGGAGAAACAGGTCTTATTGAAAGAGAAAAGCATTTAAAAATAGGAAGGAAAACATCTTTTATGGGTCTTAGGAGATGCTTACTTTATAGAGAGAAAAATCTGCTTTTCTGTTTCAAAAAGTTAAACTGTATGGGGTCTTCATTCTACATTGTAGAATTATCAAAAGGAAGTCCATCTGTAATAAGAAATCGAAATCTAACCCCTTGTAAGGAATTTTCTTTCTTTGTATGGACAGCCAAGATGGAAACTTCCAAACTGAGTTCCTCTGCTCCTGCCAAGGTTGGAATTGAAATTTCTTCTCACAATTACCGAGCTGCAGGTGAGATATCAGCCTCTGACTCCATAGGCAGAGAGCAGCAGCATGGTGTGGGCTCAGGCTGGCTTGGAATGGATTTCCTTTCAGGAAATTAAAATCTGTCTCCCTTAACAGGGCAACAGAGAGGATGCAGTCACATTTTGCTGCATCTTACCAGAAACCACTGACATCTGCCACTCTCCAAAGGATGCTTTTTAAAGTTTTTCAGATATGAGAGATTCTCTTTAATGTTTCTCTGAATTTCAAATTTCTAGAAAGGAAATATCTCATAAAAATGAAAAAGCAACATGAGAGAATAGGTAAAGTGCCAATGTCTGAAAGTGTAGCTTGATATCTGAAAAATTATCTTAAATTGTGATGATAAAAGCGGTTAGTCATCTAAACGAAAAAAAAATGACAGGTGGATGATTTCATTAATACCCATTCATTGTTCACTTGTTCCACTCTTATCAGACACCTGTTGTACACAAGTCATTGTGTAGACTTTATGGTACAAATAAAAAGGAATAAAGGAGACCTGGTCCAGCATTGCTCCAAATGAAGTAACTGCTAGTGGTATAGAAAAAAAATGATCTGAAATTTGAATATAGTATGTGTGCTTTCTTTTGGTGGAAAGAGTGGTTCTATATTTCATTAGATGCTGGAAACTGACATCTTTCATCAAAACTACTAGGAAAATTAGAAGAGATGTGATATCAGTGTTCAGGTGAAAAAATAAAAATAATGATAATAACCATTATTTCTTGTATAAGTTCTATATATATATAAAGTATTCTACTAAGTGTTTTAGATAACTGTGTTATATAGGGGCCACACAAGTCCCATGAGCTTTTCACTACCAAAGAAGGGATTCCTGTTTCTAGAGGCTTAGAATCACATCACAGGGCAGGAAGGAAAATTGACTATATATAGTCTTAGCTTAGATGATGGTGATAAGTGCCAAGATAGTTACTGGGATAAGAACCTGGAAAAAGTCCTACCACCCTTTCACAGAGATTATTTCAGTTCAAGCTTTCTCAGAGACATGCTTAGAAAGTCTGAAATGGGGATGTGGGATATTGATCATCAAATATATTCTCAGGCTGAAGACACACAGTGCTTGGTTCACTGAATAAGAGAAGAGAGAGACAAGATGAGAAGGCAATGCTGAGACAGGCACCCCTGGCTCCCAGAACCACATGGCTTACTCAAAGGCAAGAGCACAGCATTGATACTGGGTGTGGCAATTCAGAATTGGGTTGGGGAACCTGTGAGATTTCACAGCAGGGATTATTTCATTGTGTGAGTGGGAGAGAGAAAAAATCTCCAGGAATTTTTGACAGGGTGGAGGGGAAAGTGAAAGGTAGACAAGAGAAGTACCTGGGAGGAAAAAATGTGGTTTTCTAAATATTCTAATAAGAGACTGCTATATGATGATTTCAGGGGCCTGGAGCCTTCGGGGTTATTAGATACAACAATAAGATAAAATGCAAGAATAATCTATGAATTTGTGAAGCTATCAGAACATTGCCAAACGGCCTGTGTTTATCCTGAGAAGTGAGGATGCCATGTTCATGATTTCTTCTTAATCTGCTGCTTGCTTTTTCCCTTCCATGAAAATCATCCTGATGTTTCAGTGAAAGACTGTGAAGACTTCCTAAGTCAAAGTGATAATAGAGGTAATAAAAATCTGAAATAAACATATGGGTGCAAGTTTTAAATCCAAAAATTACCTTTTGCTGGAAAAACCAAAGTTGAAATGCTTAAGCTATGAAAGTTACAAAGTCAGTGGGATCAGTGTACTATTGCTATAAGAATTCTAAAATTGCCAGGCGCAGTGGCTCATGCCTGTAATTCCAGCACTTTGGGAGGCCGAGGAGCGCAGATCACCTGAGGTGAGGAGTTTGAAAATAGTGATCAACATAGTGAAACCCCATGTCTACTAAAAACAATACAAAAATCAACTGGGCATGGTGGTGGGCACCTGTAATCCCAGCTACTCAGGAGGCTGAGACAGGAGAACACCTTGAACCTGGGAGGTGGAGGTTGCAGTGAAGTGAGATCAGGTCACTGCATTCCAGTCTGGGGGACAGAGTAAGACTCCATCTCAAAAAAAAAAAAAAAAAATCTAAATCCAAATTGTTGTACTCTATATAATTAGAATTTTGAATGGGATAATTTTATTTTAAATTTATCTTCTTATATAAGAAGTTTTCATTTGCTACAGTCTACTTATTTTTCATTTGTTATCAATGTTTTTCTTAAGAAAATGCTTTTGCTTTAATAGTATAAATGAAACAATAGGATTGTAATAGAGGACATAGTGTAATAAATCCAGCAAGTGAACTGGAGCAGATTTTAGGCGGATGCCAAAAAGGAGGCAGCTTCCTTCATATGGGAGGGTAAAGGAAGAACAGGAAGTGTTCTTGGTAGGATAAATGGGTTATTTAAACCTGCTTGGAGGTCGAAGGTAGAAGGGCTTTTTGAAATGAGAATAAAGGTTAAACAATGAATAGCACAGAATGAAATATGCAGAGCGTATGGGAGAATAACATGCTCCTAATTTTTAATTACTTTATAACAGCATTTTGCTAAACAATATATTTTATCTGTTGACAGAGCTATCTCTTGCACTTTAAATGTTTTATTGAATGATGATGTGTATATGTATGCATGTGAGCATTTGTGTATGCGTTTTTCTTTTTTAGTATTTTCCTGGTCCAGGGTGGCTTCTGGTCTTCACAACCCAAATGCCCTCCCCCTTTATGACTGAAGAAAGAAAAGAACCAATCCCTTCAAACACGATCTCTTTCATGAGCTCTTTGATAGACACCTGTTTTTCTTCTCTGAGCCAAAATGAATCCAAGAGAATTTCTGCGGCTCCTCCTCCTTACCCTGACTCCATGTTAATTGCTGCAACAAAGGTTGCAGCTCCAGGTGAACCAGGTCAGCTTCTGAGGCTTTCTAAGAATTGCCTCTGCTGAATTCTCTTGATACTTCCTGCACATCTTCCCTTTACTTAATAGGGTACAGCTTATGCCTAATCACAGACTTTTGACTTTACATGTATCTTTGAATTACGTCTATATCCTAGTTTTGCTAAAAATGGAGTTTTTAGTTTCTTCCTTTTTTCCTGTTATTGTTTGTATAATACACAGGAGGAATATAGTCATGACAATAGTAGTTGTAATAATATCTAATGTTCTGTGGTGCCCATAGATCATACAAACCATTCTACATCATATCATATGCCATTTAATCTTCATAACACCCTATGAAGTAAGTGCAAAAGTAAGATAAGGATACTGGGGTATGCAGAAAGTTAGGCAACTTGGCTATTTGCAATGAGCGGGTCAATGGTGCCATAGGTTATGAAATGCGTTAGTCTGGCTCAAGTCTCCATATTTTAAACTCCCATGCTGTATGCAGCCGTGTTTATGGTAGAAGTCTGGTTTGAATACTCGGAGCATGGTGGTTACATGTGTTCCAGGCTGGAGGGAAGATTAAAGAGGGGTAATGCAGGCAACAGCAAGGTCAGGGAGGCTGTGATTCTCAAACTTCTGTGGGCACAGAAGCTACCAGGGGACACTGCTGAATGCAGGTTCTGAGTCCGGGGTCCAGGGAGGGTCCTGGGACTCTGCATTTTCAGGGATCTCAGGTAATGCTGATGTACTCTGAGGAACCAGGAGGTAGGACGTTGGTTAGACAGTTCCTGGCAGAGATTAGGAATGCCTGAGCTAGGGTATTACTTGAGGCAATGAAAGAAAGAGACAGAAGTGAGAATGCATAGCAGTAGATCATGGAAACTGTAGACAGATTGATTGTGGGTGGTGAGGAATAAGGGAAAGGAGAGGACTTGGAGTTTTCTAGCCTGGGAAATGGTTTCAACCTCCAAAGAAAATAATAATAATGAGCTTCAGAGGATGATAACTAGGCCATTTGAGAGATGTTGAGCTTGAGGTTTCAATCTAGAGTAGGAGATTCTGTACCCCACCTAAAACATGGTGATGCTGTGGGCTTGCAGAAGAGTAGAGAGCAGGTGATGATGAAGACCGGGAGTGGAACCATGAGACACATCTGCTCTTAATGTACAGAGAATAGTCAGAGAGATGGGAAGGAATGAAGACAGCATTATTTTGTATGCGAGGGAACTGGCATAGAGGAAGTCATTAGGTGGCCACCTGACATTCTCTTTTGTAGGAATTCACTCAAGATGGTGGCAAACTATTAAGAGATAGCTATAGGTGATAGTAACAAACCTCCTTAGAAGGCCGAGAAGTTTGCATTAGTTTTAGGAGAAGTTTCAGCTAAAGGCAGTCAAAACCCCTTTTACATTTAGTTAATGAGAAAAGCAAACAGTTAAAGTATGTGGAGGAGTTTATCTGAATAACTTACTAACCCTGATGCTGGATGGCCCTCTAGGGAGAGGTTGGCCAGGAGGGTTACCTGTTAACGGTGTTTACTCTAAGCTCCAGAACCAAAGCTATTGATATTCGTAAAACCACTCTGTGAACCATGTTAATTATCCACAAGCGTGTTAACTTAGAACCTGTGTTATTAAATCTATACTGAATAAATGTGAGGAAGAACAGCACGCAGAAGTCAGTTAACTGCAATCGCCCTCTAAGAGCAGTGGACAACCTCCTCAGCCCACTCGATCACTGTACTCTAGTGTGTGAGTGCATTTATTCCTCCGCTGCTGAGTCAGGGTCTACAGGATGGACCCCCGCAGGTAGTGATCAACGTCTCACTCTTTCACATTTTGGGTTGTAGAAGGCAGTGATGTCATCCGGGGTCCTGAATCTCTATATGAGGAAAAGAGGAAGGGGGAGGGATGACCCATCATGGTTCAAAAGGCAGAGACAAGCCTGCAAGTGTGTAAAGAGGGAAAAGATGGCTGATTTCTTTCCAGAAATTCAACTTGAAATGGGCCATAAAAATGCATCTTTTGTAATATTTCTATGTCTCTCTAAATAGTTCCTCTGATCACAAGTTTCCAGTTTCAAAAACCTGACTCCTTCCTGACCAGTCCCAATGTTTGTTTGTTTTCTATAAATTAAAATCCAGTCTGCTGTCCTTTATCTGCAATCCCTCCACTAGTTCTGGTGTCTAAAATCAACATACCATCATAGTCATCAAGACCATGGTGTCAACCAAGGAACTGGTAGTAGCGTGTCTCGTCTAAAGACGGGTGCTGATAACTGTAAGGTCGGGTTTGAAAAAGTCTTGTAATCTGTCTGAGAATTGATTTATCTGCAGCAAGCTCCCATAACTTTTGAAGTGGAAATATTGAAACTCTAAAACAAGATCAGTCTAAACCACAGATTGACACTGTTTCAGAATTAGGATGCCAAGATGCTGATCACGTTCTTTTCCTATCCTGCTGGACAAGGAGCTGACACAACAAACAGTTTCCCCTTTTCCAAAATAAGCTCTCACCATTTATCAGGGTACCATTGACTGGAACATGTTTCTCCCAGAAATGCATATGATTGTGCTTTCCTTTTATGTGGGAGGCATCGTTAATACCCTAAAGGAATGTGGACTTTAGTGGAGGATAGGGTGCTGGAGTAGGTTGATCTTGTTAAGTGGAAGGCGGCAGAGTCACAAGGCATCCAGAAGTTGGTATTTGAAAAGGCACAGGGAGAAATATGACAAATTACAGGCTTCCCTCTGCCAAGTATCCTTGTGGCCCACAGTTCCTGGCACCTACTTGAAACACAAGTATGAGATCCTTCTGCCAGTTCTGTATTTCCACTGGGGACTAAATATGATCGAAGTATAATTTATTTTATGTTATTTATTTTTGTTGAGATGTAGTCACCCTCTGTCTCCCAGGCTGGAGTGCAGTGTCATGATCTTGGCTCACTGCAACATTTGCCACCCAGGTTCAAGTAATTCTCCTGCCTCAGCCTCCTGAGTAGTTGGGATTACAGGTGCACACCACCATGCCCAGCTAATTTAGAAGTATATTTTAATGCCATTGTTACCTATGTGGTCTGTATTTCCTTCCTCCATCCTTCTCTCCCTTTCTTTCTCCCTCCCTCCCTCCCTCTTCTTTTTGTTTTTTTTTTTCCTTTCTTTTTTCTAAGAGGATGAAATCAAATGCTGCTAGGTGCATCACTGCATTTAATACTCTTGCTCCTGCTCTTTCTGCTTTGCTCTTAATACCTAATCACATTCTCCTGTTCATTATCTTCCTCTTTTCTAAGAACAGCACATGAATAAACTTTTAAGAGTGCATTAAGAGTGCAATCAGTCTATTTTGTGTAAACCAAAAATACACAGAGGCATTCCAATAGTCATGAAAAATAAAAATATAGCTGAATTGCAAGTATTCCTGTGATTAAGTACATTTTCTTCTGTTTTGGTTAGACTTACCAAATTGCTCCTATTAATATGATATGCTCATGCATTATGTAACAGCTGAGAGCAAAGCATACACTTCAAGAGCCCTACATTTAAAGAAGCTGCATCACTTCCATACAAGGTAGGAGGGTCTCAGGCCAAATCCCGTACACACTGCAGCGAAAGGCACCTATAATACCATGATGATATCTGTAGCCGAATCTCTTCCTGCAGCTCATATCAAAAAATTTCATGAGAGTGAATTAAATTTTTCAATACATCTTGAAAGAAAAACAGAGTATTGTGGGTTAAAAAATACATCTCTAAACAGCAGTAATAAAAAGTTTGGAAGACCAAACTTAAGAAAACAAGAAAGGGAAAATACATGAAGAAGAAAGCCATAATGAATCATACAATGTTAGAGAGTAAACAGTCCTCAGAGATTATCTGTTGCAAGCCTTCATTCTAGGAGTGGGGGAACTGAGCTCCATGGATGTTATGTAAGGTTACAGAACACCATCCTAATTCAGATCTCCACTCTGTGGACATAACTCTCTGGAAGAACGTTAGGCGTTTGTGAACGTTTCATTCATTTTTACCTTACTAGGGTACTCATGGGTGCTTTGAAGCAGTAATTTCCCTACAGTAATCTTGAGTGCAGAGGCTATCAGACTGTGCAGAAATTAAGCTGAGCCTTAGGAATTACTCAAATGGTCCAGAACCAGGCATGCTGAAACTTGTAGCTCCAAAAATGCAATTTTGACCATTTACCCAGGGATAGTTAGGCTCTGGGGAACAGACAGATGCTAAGCTGACTTATGAACTATAAATATCAATTTGTTTATGCACTGAAAGTTGGAATCCATGTGTGAATGCACTCTGTAAAACATGTGGATTTACAAGCCTGGGAATTACACTGGGAACAGCAAAGGTAATGATAATTATAAACATCATTATCCCTCATGGTTAGGTCCATGCAGACATCCAGTATTGTCTAAGGCATTTCCATTAGGATTATAGCCTGATAAGATATCCATACCTTCTTCAGGGATGTTAAGGTTCAAATAACCAGCTTCTGGAAATGACCCTCTTGGAAATACTGAAGGAATTTAACCAATCCTTGCTATACACAAAATGATGCAGTAGACTGATTTAAGACTCCTGAGACGTGGGTTCTAGTCTCAGCTGTGCTATTGTGGGCTTATGTAACCCTGGAAAAGTGAAGAGATTATTCTGAGCTTTAACTTTCTTATCTCTAAAACGCAGAAGTTGATCTAGGCAACTTCCAAAGTTGTTTGCAATGCTCAAGATGTCAACCTCAAGAGGTTTTCCTTTGCTAGATGCCATAAGCGTTTCTATTGTCTCCCCATATTTTATTAATACTTGTCACAGTATTAGCAGTCATTTAATCATATTTTTATGACATACTGTATGTTAAGTCCACTGTTTGAGCCGAGATTTTCTAGAAAGTAGAACCTGAGGCATAGAATGAATTGCTGATGGTGTATTTGAAAGGCTGAAGGCTGGGGAAGTGGAAGTGAGGAAGATGGGGGAACCGGGGATTGAAAGCCATTCAGAGAGAATGCTTTGCTACACCAGCCAGGAATGCAGGCTGTGCTGCAAATAGAGACAGCAGGGGCCAGGTAGCCCTGGTTGCTCAAATTATGGAACATTTTAAGGAAGATGTTAAGGAGAAACTATGCCTTGGAGCCATCTCCAGGGGGGGGATTTATGAGTCCGCCTTGCAGTGGTTGAGTCCCTCCCCATGGGTGCTGGCCCCCCTGACCTTCTAGATTGTGTGACCTACTCCCACTGCTGACATGGAAGGAGCCAGGAAGTATGTTCTCAGGCCTTCCAAGAGCAGAAGTGAAGGGTGGCTTCGTGCACACAGGACTCGGTGTGTGTCAGCACGGGAGAAACCAGACAGGGCACAGGTGGTCATGGTCATGGCAGAGTGTGGGAGGAAGGTTGGGAGAGGAGGTAAAGCAGGTTCTGAGAAGTCATACAGAGTCAGTGTCCTACGGAGTCCACTCACGGTACCTCTCTTAGATGTTCGTTTAACATCTTTTTGTCTTGCATCCTCTGATATGGGTCCTCCTCCTTTTCTCCTGTGGGAATGAGTGCACCTTCACTTCTTTCCTGAGTGGGGGGAGGGAGGCACAGTCATGTAATGGGTCCTTCTCTGCCTGAGCCTCAGGTCTAGTTATTGTATCCTGTAAGGCTTTGGCTCATGAATTAGTGACCAAGCCTCAGGTCCCACTGCTGTGGTTGGCTTGAAGCCATAAGGACCTTTCGTCTTCCCTCCCCTTTATGACCCATTTCAGGCTTCCTTTACCCTCACTTTTGCTTGTCTGGTTTGTTGCCTGGTAAGAAGACCTAGACCTTGATCACTGAAGGTCTAAACACTTGAGTTATCTCCTTTTACTACCTTTTAATTGTTATATTTTTCCCCCGAACAGTTACTGCTGGCCCATGGAAGTGCCAAGAGGCTTCCATGCCATCCTCTTCCCTGCCAGCCTCCTCGATGCTGGCCACCCGACCTCTTCATGGTCATTAGGGTCAACGTCCCAGCCAGAAACTACCTTTTCACTCACTGATCCTTTGCCATGAGGAGCTAAAGGTGGCCAGGAGGTAGATGTAGCTTCCATCTTAGTGGGATTCACACTGTATCTGTGGCACATGCCTTCCCCTGTCCTGGGAGACCTAGGATCAGCAGAGTCCTAGATAGGGGCATCAGGAAGAGCAAAAGCTGAAAATGGGTTACCAGATGTGGTAACAAAAAAGATGACTTCCACTCCACACATTGGCACTGGGACCCTAACTACAGGGAGCCACTTGGATCCAGTGTGAGATCGGTTGGGGCCCAAACTCTTTCCTTTTCCTCACCTGGCTTCTCTGAGCTCCCATACTAACCTGCAGTGGATGGTGGCAGTTTAGGTCTTCAATTATCAGCATCAGCTCAGACCCTATTTGCACCAAACCTTGAGAGGTCCAGATCACTCATTTTGCTCATTGCAGGGATGCCCTGGAGAATGCCCATGTCTCTCTTTAGGGAAGGATCAGAAGAATGTTTATGGGTTTACACAGTCCTTCCTCAAGAAGCAACTCTGCATGGCAGTGGATTCTGGGTATTAACTTTCTACACAGATGATGAGAACCATGTAGTCCCTTAGCCAGCTGTGTGCTCATCTGTCTAACTTCTAGGAAAATCATGATCTGTGATTCATAACCACAAACAGACACTCAGATTTCCACTCCAGTCTTGCTGCTATTGCCGTAATTACACTGGCTTTGCTTCTGAAGGAGAAGGACTATCCTGATCTCTGTCTTTCTGTAACCCTGAGATCTCCAGGGTCCATGGGGTCCCATTCCAATGGCCATAGTAGCTCTGCCCAATCTGGCTGGTAGAGGACCATCAGTAACTTTTTAAGATGATGCTAGATCTGTCCCTCGTGGGTGCCTCCTTATCCTCATCATCGTCAGGGCTGCATGCTGTACATTCATTCTAGTTCCTACTTCCAGCCTTCTGACCCCTCCTTAACCAATATGCTATGAAAATTCTGGCAGGAGCACTTTATTTATTATCAGCCATCATTAAATCATACTTTAAGAAGCTTCCTCATGTATTTAGGGCCAACTCCAGGTATTTGTCACATCCCATTAAATCCCAAATCATAGGTGTGTCTGCCCATGTTGACCATCCTTTCTGCTCAGTCTTCCACTTTGCTCATTTCTGTGTATCTCCCCCAGTTTATCCCAACCCATATTAACTTCTTATCATGTTGCCATGAAAGCAGTTTCTTCCTGGAATAAGGCTGTACTTCCCTGACTCAGGTTTTTGTCCTGGGGCAAAAGAGCTTTGTAGGGGATTAGGTTTGAGGTAAGCAAGAAAGCAATTGTGATGCACCTGCTTGAGGTGAGATTCTCACAAGCACATGGTCTCCAAAGCATGGGAGCCTGTCTCCTGTGTGCAGTGAGAAGGGCTGCTTCTGCTAGCCAGGAGGGCTCTGTGGCACTTGGAGGTTGAATTGCCAAAATTTCTGCCCTTAAATTTCATGCTTCCCCTCCCACATCCCCCCAGCGCTGCCTTGCCATGTGATAGCCACCTACGAGCACATTTGTCTCTCTTGTGTCTCAGTCACCTTCTTAATCAGGTCCTCATCTTGGTCCTCTGCACAGTTTCATCTGATACTTAGAGACATGAAGCCCTCATTTAAGATGCCACAGAGACCTCCAACTTCTGCAGCATGTTGAGAGTTAGAAATCGATCCCCCGTACCTCTCCATGTTTTGCAACCTCTCGAGAGACATCAGAAGCACTCCACCCATTTTTAAGATGATGCTGGAGCTGTCCCTCATGGATGCCTCCTCATTCTTATCCTCAGGGCTGCATGCTATAAATCCACTCTAGCTTTCCTACCTTTAGCCTTCTGACCCCTCCTTCACCAATGTACTATGAAAATTCTGGCATGTGCACTTCATTTATTATCGACCATCATTAAATCACACTTTAAGAAGCTTCCTCACGTATTTAGGGCCAACTCCAGGGATTCTTGACATCCTGTTAAATCCCATTAAGTCACCACAACACTCATTGCCTTCATGTTGATGAGAGTCCACAGTGACCTGCTCTTACAGGGACTTGGCCTCTGCCTCCACCTCCCTCAGTTAGCCCTTGGTGAAACCTAAGCAAGGTAGATGCCACTGCTTGCCAGAGGTCATTACCATCCTTCTGGTTATTACCATTCACAAAGGGTCCCTGTGGTTTTCAAAGACGTGAGCAGTCCTGCTCTTTGTAGAAACATGTCTGGCTGTCCAAACTGCTTTAGTCTGAGTCCTCAATAAGGAGAGTCCAAGGAAAATATGAATGTGTGCACAATTTATTTGGGAGTGTCCAGTCCAAGGGATGAAGGGCAGAGATTGGAGGAATGTGTGAGAAAAGGCACGTGAGGCAACATTCCCATTTGTTACTGGACAGGACACCACTTTCCTAAGAGCCAGGAAAAGACCCTGTGGGTTTGTTGCACGTGTGTTTTGAATGTGGAATTCCAAATTAAGCAAGGTAGGGGATCATGTGCACATAGCGCAGCATATTCATGGAGGGAGAATGAGGGCTGGTGGGTGTTCCTGCTTTCCCCATCTTTCCCGTCCGCTTGGCCAAGGATGACCCTGGGGAGGCATTCCTCCAGAGTGCTGGGCTATAGATTCTGAGCCCTCAGGGACTCCCAGGGTGCCACAAGCCATATCCTGTGGCTCTTCACTTACATCTAGAAGCAGAGGGGTTGGCATGTGGTAGGTGGAAGTCATGAGTCCCAGGTCTCAATCAAACTCATGGGAGATATGACAGAGGAGATGGCACAGTCCAGGACTTCAGTGGAGTCTTCAGGAACATGGGGTGAGTTTGAGAAAATCTGAGAATGCGCATAAGTTTTTTGTCTGTACAATAGCAATGAATTGTTTCAAGTTAGTGGAGGAACTGGAATCTCAACATGAGTCACATCTTAGATTGGTTCTAACCTGCAGAGGGTTAATCATGATGATACAGTTAGTTCCGGCAGGAGGGACAGTTTCTTCTTGGTAATGTCAATTTGAGGTTTTCTTCCCAATCAGTTCACTCTTTTCCTGAAAGAGTAGGCATACATCAAGAACACAGGAGTGAAGGTAGCCACAATATTATGGGAAGGAGAATATATTACAGAGTCAGGCTGTCATAACTAAGACTGCTGTTTCTATTGGCTCTGAGTCCAGTCCTTCAAAGCTACAAGGGAAACACTGCAAATTTCTTCTTTTGATGAGTAAGACATGGAGAAATAGGAACGCTTTTACACTGTTGGTGGGAGTGTAAATTAATTCAACCATTGTGGAAGACATTGTAGTGATTCCTCAAAGATCTAGAAATAAAAATACCATTTGGCCCAGCAATCCTATTAGTGGGTATATACCCAAAGGATTATAAATCATTTATAAGAAAAAAACCCATTCAAAAGTGGGCAAAGGACATGAACAGACACTTTACAAAAGAAGACATATATGAGTCCAACAAACATATGAAAAAATGCTCATCATCACTGGTTATTAGAGAACTGCAAATCAAAACCACATTGAGATACCATCTCACAGCAGTTAGAATGGCAATCATTAAAAAATCTGGAGACAAGAGATGCTGGAGAGGATGTGGAGAAATAGAAACACTTTTACACTGTTGGTGGGAGTGTAAATTAGTTCAACCATTGTGGAAGACAGTGTGGCGATTCCTCAAGGACCTAGAAATACAAATTCCATTTGACCCAGCAATCCCATTACTGGGTATATATCCAAAGGATTATAAATCGTTCTACTATAAGGACACATGTACACGAATGGTCATTGCAGCACAGTTTACAATAGCAAAGACCTGGAACCAACCCAAATGCCCATCGATGATAGACTGGACAATGAAAATTTGGCACATATACACCATGGAATACTATGCAGTCATAAAAAGTGATGAGTTTGTATCCTTTGTAGGGACATGGATGAACCTGGAAACCATCATTCTCAGCAAACTGACACAAGAACAGAAAACCAAACACTACATGTTCTCACACATAAGTGGGTGTTGAACAATGAGAATACGCGGATACAGGGAGGGGGAACATCACACACTGGGGCCTAGGGGGTGGGGGGGCTATGGAGGAATAGCAGGGGTTGGGGGATTGGAGAGGGGATAGCATTGGGAGAAATACCTAATGTAGATGACAGGGTGATGGATGCAGCAAACCACCACCATGGCACGTGTACACCTGTGTAACAAACCTGCACTATCTGCACATGTACCCCACAACTTAAAGTATAATAAATAAATTTTTAAAAATGAAAAAAGATAATATCTATATTGTATTTTTTTATTGTCCCTATTTACATGGATTTCAACTTAGGATTTTCTTAGTTTTTGATGTTTTGCAAAGCCACACCTCTCTATTGCAGCTAATCACTCCTTTTAAAATGTATTTACACACACACGCACATGGAGGAATTAAAAATAACTAAACGATGCATTTCCTTGTGAAGCTTTGAAAAACAGTTGCCAAAGTGTTCTTGAAGTCAGAGTAATACTGGAAGATTCTATGAGAGACCAAGTTGGAACCCAGGTCATTGTTGGGAGAATTGACAGAAATTGCTCTCAGGAAAAACAAAGACCTTAAAATTTTAAGTGCTATAAACGCTTCATTTTCCCCACACTTTTGATTTCCCCTTTACCAATATCATCCATGCAATTGAATACTTTTCAGTTAACAGTTCTGGCTCACCAGTAGCATACGGCAGCCATTCACAGTGGTAGCACAGTGCTCACAATACCTTGTACACCCTGCGTTTGTCCCAATTTAGGGTCCTCCCTCTGTAGCACATGACTGGCTCTCCAGCGGTGGCCTCTTTAGCAATGACCCTCCCTGTTGCTTGTTCTCCTTTTCAAGAACCTGTTTACAGCATGTGCTTTGGGCAGTTGTCCATGAGAGAGAGAAAACAATCTGAGTCCCAGAGATCCCATCACAGGAGGAAAATGTCAGTGCCATGGCTGTCTTTGTCTTGTGTGGTAAGGAATGGTGCCTGGAAATGTGCCTTCGCTTTTCTGGGGCAGTTTCCTGAACAGGTACAGGTGCAGTGGTGAGCAGAAGCCACTCAAGTGTTAAGCCTTGGTCTGAGGCATTTTGAAGGCTAAGGCCACATCATTTTAGGTCAAAAGAGTTTCACGAAATGAGTAAAAACAGGGTATGAGGAAAGTGTGGCAAGCTTGTTATCTACTCTGGAGTTCTTTTGTCAATGTCAGTAAGAGGAGCCAGGCAGTCAAAGGAGGACTAATAGAACCGGCCACTCTGGCTGCATATGTAGGCTACCATCACCGGCCAGAGGGACGTGGCTGCTTGTATACCCAGGTCGTCTAGGTCACTCCCCCTGAGACTACCGTACAATGAAGTCCTCCACTGTCAAACTGACTACACCGGATTACAGCGAGTGGGAGAATCTGGAAGGATTTATCTTAGTCAATGTGATGTGTTTACTGTGAGCAGAGTACATGCAATTTGTCCACAATGGCCATAGCTTTCAAAGACCTGGTATTGAGACAGCAGGGACTCAGCATCTGAGGGGGCAGGAGCAGGGTTCATATCATCAGTCCATACATTAGGTTAATGAATAAGAGAATGGATGACAGAATGGGGGTGTCTTTATTCTCCGACCATGAAATCCTGCAATGTGTCAGAGGGCATTACAGCCCCTGGGATGGGCGCGGACCATTTGTCTGTTGACTGTGGTTCTTGTTTATAATGGTCCTACATTGGCTTTTCCTTTCATCCTCAATAACACAATGTCTGTATATCATTTACTTGCCGCAATCTTCTTAAAATTATTACAGGGACATTACTTAAGCAAATGTTATGAATAGAATTGTGAGAAAGAGAAAATGATGGCAGTAGCTATTTTCAAAAATGAATCTTGGATAATATTTTTATAGAATTGTATACAATACTATAAATTCTATATGCAAATTGTATCTTCTATACAGATATTTCAAATATGTATTTAAAGTCATTCTATATATAATTAGAGATGTTTTATTTGGTCTTTACGAGCATCTTAATGTCAATTGTTTTCATGCTCACTGTGACGCACCTTGAAATCCACCTGAAGGCTCACCTTTAAGAGGGGCGCTCTTTGGCTGCCTTTGCAGTGTGCAGTAAGGAATGGTGCCTGTCAATGTGCCTGTGCTTTATCTCTAGCAGTTCTGTTCATTTCCTCCAACAATATTTTCGCTGTTCCTCATGGTTACAGTTAGTTCTTATGAGTTCATTATATGATAAGCTTTTTAAAACTGATGAATCAATTATCCTAGTACTCCTAGGAAGTATTGATCTTCAAACGATGGTATATTTATTCTTTAGAAACAACTTTGAGATACAAGACTTACACATAATAAATGAACACTTAGGGAAGAATTTTTTCAGTAGATTTTGAGAGTGGTTTATGGCTTTTTTGGTATAAGTTCTTCTTTTTACTTTTTCTTTTTTTTTTTGAGACGATGTCTCACTCTGTCACCCAAGCTGGAGTGCAGTAGCACAATCTTGGCTCACTGCAACCTCCACCTCCCAGATTCAAGTGATTCTCCTGCCTCAGCCTCATGAATAGCTGGGACTATAGGCATGTGCCACCATGAGCAGTTAATGTATTTTTAGTAGAGATGGGGTTTCACTATGTTGGCCAGGCTGGTCTCAAACTCCTGACCTCAATCTCCGCCTGCCGTGGCCTCCAAAGTGATTACATGCATGAGCCCCCACGCCTGGGCAATAACTTCATTTTGAGTGATCAGGTTTAGTAATCATTTTACACTTTAGTGCTTCAGTTTGAGGCATATATTTATACACACACACACACACACACACACACACACACACACACAGACACACACACGTATAAAGCTACCTAATATGAATTTGTGTTTCAAACTAAGGTACTGGATTTGTTTAAAGTGTTTTATATGTATGTATATAATACATATATATAACATTATATGTGTATCATATGTATATATGTATGTATGTGTATATATAAATACATGTATGTATATGTATATATGTGTATATGTACAGACACACACATAGATGCATATACATATGTGTATATATATACACATATGGGTATATGTATATGTGTGTATATATGTGTTTGTGTATGTGTATATATACACATATGTGGTACACATATGATAAATAATATATAGAGAGAAAGGAATAAAGAGGAAATTTTTATCATATTTCCATCTTTTAACTTCTCTGCAATTATTTCTATGATCTCAGAGTTATAGCATTACATTATGTGCAGTAATATAATCACTGATTTCATGTTTTTCTATAGATTGCAAAAACAGAACAAAATTGCAGCATTCAAGTTAGGTAAACATTATTTGTTCTAAAATTATGTAGTAGGATTGTGGAGTAGCAATATTAGCTCTACGCCAGCAAATCCTTGATGGTCAACATTAAACATGTGAAGAGGGTCTCAAGGTGATGTCCTTGATAGACTGCTCAAAAGCATGCCACATTTTAGATTAAAAATAGCAATAATAACTGTGCCTACCTGTGAGCAGAAGTTACGAAGCACAGGTAGCTAAAGTAGTGGAGGTTATTAATACTTGATCCTTCTCCCTCTTAGATATGTCCTGGATGCTTTACGATTTGTTTATGTCCCCTGTTACTATGGAATGAATAATTGCCATGGAAGACAGGATCATGGATCACTTTACTGCAATACATATAGTTAATGTCTGCTAGACTGACACCCATGCCTGATGACCACAACTGCTTCCCTTGTTATCAACCATGGGACTTGCAACTCATGGAGGCTAAGAAAATCAAGATACTATTGGAGGACAGTCTCTTTGACTCTCTGATGCCCAGTGTGCATATTTGACAATTTTTTGCTTTTCAATGAAGAAGAACTGAGAAATGATGGACACTTTTGTTGAAAATTCTATCATCAGTGGTTGATTGAAAGACTCCTGCAAAAAGTGCTCAAAACCCTCCTGAATTTGCCCTGATGACGACATGGGGCTAGAAGTCATAGAACTTCTAACCATAAAAGATATAGAAGATGCCAGTTTAGTGCCAACATAGATAAAACAATCCCCTAAGGAAAACTGAGGGAAGATAGAAATGGCTAATAAGTCAGTGTTTTGTTTATTTGTCTCTGTCTTGGCTGAATTTATTGGCACATATGAGATAAATGTTAAATTGTCAAAACAATTAAAATTCTTACAAGTACATATATAAATTTTGTCTTGACATATCAAGCAAAGGAAGCTACATGTTCCCTATTATAAAATGCATGTTTATTTTAGAAAATACAAAAAATGTAGATAAGCCAAAAGACATGAAAACTTCTTAAAAGTGTGTAATGCAGAGGTTATCTCTTAACATTTCTGTGTGCTTACGGGTTCTTTTTTTACATTTATATATTGTAGCAATGTGTGTTTACACAATCGATTCTGTCATACAAATTGCTTTTCTTCTTTAAAAATATTGCTTGACAATTTTTAGTTCAATACATTTTATATTTCAGTATAATTATAAATTAATTTAATTTAATTTACTACTTTAGGCATAAAATTCTATTATATACATCACAATTTTTAATCAACATTTTATTTTTGGAGATTTAATTTTTAATAGTATGTAAAATGCTTCCACATAGCACATTATTTTAAAAATAAATTCCTACACGTAACACTTCTAGTTTATAACTTTTCTTAATAGTGAAACATGGTGGTTCATGCCTATAATCCCTGCACTTTGGGAAACTGGGGTTGTGGCAGGAGGATCCCTGGAACCCAGAAGTTCAAGGCTGCAGTGAGCTATAATCTTTCCAGTGAACTCCAGTGTGGGTGACAGGGAAAGACCGTGTCTCAAAAAAATATATATCAAATGACCCTTGAATTTTGATTCTTATCAGTAGAGAGTAAGTTTCCATTTTTTAATACATTTTTAATAGTTTTGTAGAGAAAAATATAATCATTTTTTATTTGAGAAATTACTTTTGTAGTTATTGAAACTCACTTAAATTTCCTGGGGTTTCTAGTTTCCAAAATCAAAAGTGGCATTAAAAAATTAAACTCGAACAGTGACAATTAAGACATTACCTGAAGGTGGAAAACCGAAATTAGCCTTCAAATCTATGTTATTATTTGCAATATCCATCATTATCTTCTCTCTCGCCCTGTTTTGGATCTTGCTAGGACACACAAAGTTCAATACTCTCGGATTCTGAAAGAACGTTATAAATCTATCCACAGGGATAAAGGCTTAATTTAAAAATCATCACTACTGATACTCTGTTTCTTACTAGTATTGTTCGTGTTTTAAAAGGCAAGTAGAAGGTACAAGCAAATGAAACTTATAAGCAGCAGTTAAGTTTCAGGGAAGTATTTCCTTCATAAACTCAAACAATGTGGGCAGCAACGGATTCTTTATGTTTTGGGCCAGTCTTCTCCTTTGGATTTTGTTTGCAGAGGACTCTTCAGAATCTTGGGGTAATCGCATCATCTGAGCAGCAGGAGACATCAGCAGACTGTCACAGAATATCCCACAGATGGGAGAGACCAGTGGGTGAAACAGGAGGATTTTATTAAGGTGGCCACCAGCTTGAGGATTAGCATCTCTGGGAGTTAGGTTTTCTAAGTCTGAGCCCCAGAGAAAGGAAATGGGATACTTTTACACATCCAGGATGGCGTAGCAGCTAACAGGTCTACAGATGTCTGAACAAACAACAGTTAAGTAATTTGCAACATGTCTTAAGATGTACGTTAGATTTGTAAAAATAACATTTTGAGAAACACACTGTACATTTTTTGAGTGTTATCGTGCCCTGTGACCTTGCAGCTCATTAGCAAGAAAAACGGGAGTCTTGAGATGCCTGGGAACTTTGCTGAGACTGTGGGGAGAATAGAGAAGGTCGGTTTTACAGGGAGTTAGTTAATTTTAAGCAGAGCTGGGGGTTAGGTTTTATATTAAACAGCACATAACACAGCAAAATTTACTTTATTATATGGCAACTACAAATTATAAGATTTTGTTTTTACTATTATCGTGATTATTTAATTCCTCTCTTCAAGACCAAGGGAGAGAAAGCTCCAGGTTAGCCAAGGATTTGAAAATTATCATAAGACACTTCCCTGGGGATCTCTGTTTCTGCATTATTTGAAATGTCCTAATGTTTACTCAACAATCATGTACAGCATCCTAAACACCCTGATTCATAGATTGCCTGCCTTATATTTGAATGCCAGCCACAGTTGAATAATTAGTCCTTGAAACCAGATAGTCTATTTTAACAACATAGTATTTGAAAGGTTTTAGGAGAGCTAAAATCTCTTACCAATAGCCTCCAATCACACATTAGAAAATAAATAAATAAATAAATAAAGTCCATAACATGAAATAGACCGGCTCTACTCTAGGCACGTTGTAGATTTTCACTAGTGGAATCCTTATACAAGTCTTCTTGGGAAGGCACTGTTACCCCCATCTCACAGATGAGAAAACTGTAGGACTTAGAGAGTTTAGGAGCTTTGCCCAAGTTTAGCACAGTTGGTAAGTGGAAGCCAGGTTCAACCCATGTAGCCTAATTCCAGGGTCTGGACTTGTACACAGATTCTGTGCTACTCTGCCTCTCGTGTGCTTTGGGTGCCTCACGGAGAGAGCAAACGAAAGGTCTTTTCCCAGTCTGGTCTTGACCTTTTGGCCCCAAGTGATCCTCCCACATTGGCTTCCCAAAGTGCTGGGATTACAGGCATGAGCCACCATGCCTGATGTTATTTATTTTTTTATTAGTTTGTTTTTGGCTTTTCCTTGAGACAGGGTCGTACTCAGTCACCCAGACAAAAGTGCAGTGGCTCCATCACAGTTCACTGTGGCTTCAGGCCCCTGGCCTCAAGTGATCCTCCTACCTCAGCCTCCTGAGTAGCTGAGACCACATGCATGTACCACAAAGCCTGGCTAATTTATTGTAGAGACAGAGTTTCACTGTATCACCCAGGCTGAACTTGACCTCTTGGGCTCAAGGGATCCTCCTGCCTGCTCCTTTCGAAGTGCTGGGATCCCACGTGTGAACCACCATGTATAGTTGATTTATCTTTATTGTCTCCCCCAACTAGACTATAAATTCCACAAAAGTAGAGCTTTTTGTCTGTTTTATCGTTTCATGTCCAACATTTAGAAAAGTGCCTGGTACAGAATAAGTACTCAATGATAATTTTTTGAATAAATGAATGATTTCCAAACTTGTCAAAAAAAAAAAAAAAAAGAAAGATCTTTTCCATAAGACTCAATATTGCAGTCTTCAAGGAAACTACAGTAGCCCAAACGGCAACATCACTAGCAAGCATATCAAAGCAGGAGGTGACGACAAACAGGTGTGGCTGAGATTCTGAAGGCATCCACCAAATGGAACAGTTGAAACAGCCTTTGGCTACCTGATTCAACAGCGCTAAATCCCATGATTTGACTCACCTGTTTTTGAACCTGTGCATCAAGGTGATATGTTTTGGCTGTGTCTCCATCCAAAAACCTCATCTTGAATTGCAATCCTCATAATTCCCACATGTGAAGGGAGAGACCATGTTGAAGTAATTAATCATGGGGGCAGTTCCCCGCACGTTGAAGGCGAGTGAGTTCTCACGAGATCTGATGATTTTATAAGAGGCTCTTGCTGAGCGCTTCTCTTCGCTGCTGCTTTCCTGAGAAGGTGTCTTGCTTCCTCTTCTGCAGAGACTAAATTTCCTGAGGCCTCCTCAGCCATGTTGAACTGTGAGTCAATTTAACTTCTTTCCTTTATAAATTATGCAGTCTCAGGAACTTCTTTACAGCAGTTATGAAAACGGACTAATACACAAGGTTACTTGGTGAGCTTAAAACCAGTGCAGACAATTAAGTCTTGCACCCTGGAAATTTTTGTTCCAAAAACTCAGGCTAGACTCAGAAATCTGCATTAAAGAAAATTCTCTGCGTAAATAAAATGGACTCCAGTTTGGAAATCATTGAACTCCGGAATTTAGTCTTTCTCAGATTCTGATCTCCAGAGAGCAATATCAGCATCACCTGGAGCTTGTTAGAAATTCAAATTGTCAGGCCCCCTCCCTGGATTTACTGAATCAGGAGCTCAGTTTGTGACACACCCTGCAGGTGGTCTCAGTGCCTGTTTAAGTTTGAGAATCATTGCCCTAAGTTTAAAACCAATCCTCAGGGGTTACAGTGTGTTAGCCTACACATCAGCTCTCTAGAGAATAATATCAGTGCTCAAACAATGTTCAACATGACTTTGTATTACAGCTTCTTCTGAAATCCTTTTAATTCATGCTTCAGTATTTTTCCCTGTGTACAAAAAGGAAACCATGTTGCGTCTAACGTTTCTCCAGAGTAATAGTTAAGACAAAGAAGTCTTACTTTGATAGAGAATGGAAAACCCAGTAATTTCTTAATCCACCTTGAATTATTCAGTCATTATCAAAAGTTATACTTTTAGTTAAAAAAAATTCATTTCCTTATTTATGATTCAAATGAAACAGTACTTGGAGAATAAGGCACCATTACCTTTCTCTAAGCCAAGATAGTGCAAAACCTTCACAGGTGCTAATTAATCTCCTTACCGTTTCTCGGAAGTAGAGGTCAAGAATGTTGCCCTCCTTGGATGTGAGAGAAATGCAGGGACATGAACAATTGTCATCTAATTTGCATTCACTTCCCAGCAATTCCCCACTCGTGTTCTTGCCATTTTTAGCTGACTCTGTGGTAACACAGAGTTGACTTTTGGTGGCTAATTTCTTATATATTTAGAAGCATTAATTTGTAATTAACCTTTGGACACATCTTAAATATGTTATTTTGGCTTACAGTTTATAACAGCCTGTGTCTAAGATTTAAACATTATTTTGTGCCACAATAAATTAAAATAACAATACCTTCCTTAAGAGAGTCACCAATTGACAATAATCTAACATTTGACATACATTTATAGAACATGCTCTCTTAAAAAAGCAAGTAACCCTTATTTCGATCATCCAGCCAAAAATTACAAATGCCAGCATTCTAATTTTCAGATATATAAAGTTATTTTTCTAAATATCTCCCTATTATTTTTCATAGTATTAATACAGAGGACACATGTGCTGCACAGGGCACCATGGAGATTTAGCACATATTAATCAATGTACCTACCTACCGCTCCTTGTCCCTCAGAAAGATACACAGAAAGCCAGCCAGACAGGTAATAAATGATAAATAGGTAGGCATATAAATGATAGATAGGTAACATGTTAGTTAGATAGGTAGACATATAGATGATGATACACCCATATATAGATTATAGATAAGCTTAACATTCCTCAGTGTTTATTGGGCATACAAAATACAGAAATATTCTCTCTCTCTCTGTCTGTGTAAATATTTTAGATCAACTGCTAATTAGATACGTATTTTGGTACCACAGTGTTAAGTCAGCTGACACTGAGTTGGTTGAATTATTTTAGGGCTGTTTAAATCACTCTACCAGTAGACTGAGATTCTTTGTACTGGTCCAGCAGTCTCCTAGGATTGTGAAGAGTCTGCTCGAAGCCCTTCAGGTGCTTCACTGATTCTGGCTCTTCACAAACAGTGCTATCCCCAAGGCCCTTCTTCGTGTTGATTCACGCAACACACTCTTGTCGGCACCCACAGTTTACTGGCCACTGTGCTAAATGCCGAGCATTAAAATATCAAGAAAGATGATGTTCCAGTTGGTGAGGGCACAGATCGGACCTCAAGTCCACAAAGTGCATTTCCTTGTCGGAGCTCATCTGACGTTATCCATGTTGATGCCTCACTCAGGTGCCGTTCGCAAGTGAAGAGCTTGGACCCGTGAGCAAGACTCCTTCTGCACTGACGGGTCCTGAGGCCCCGGGCTCTTACACAATATCTCAGTATTTAAAATCAGATAATATGACTATTTCACTCAACAGACTTTTAACCTATTTCCCATTTAGAAAGGAAAAAAGAGTACAGCTCACTGCCAGTGCTTATTTCTTGAGGCAAATGGGAGAGAGATTCAGGGTTCTCTGAGTTAATGCATGCCGAGCTCTTAAGAATATAGGAAAGTTTCATGAAAGCAGCTCTTGTTATTACTTTGTGAAGATGTCCGTGGCACAGGTGACACTGACTTGCAGAAATGACTGGCTGTGCTGAGCACCTGCTCTGCAGAAGGCTCTGGAAGGACACCTGGCCTGCTTGCCACCTGTGTCCATTTACAGCATCAAGCTGCCTTTTTCGTTTTTCTACAACTGAGACCCTGGAAATTTTCTCTACTATCGAGGATGAAAGTTATTTTGAGTCTGTTTGGTTGCTGTGGTTGTTTCTGGAGCAGTGGGAACACATTCACACTGATTTTGTAAGATCATCTTGGGTAGAACCTGGGGCAGTGACTTTTCCCTGCCAAGGAGACAAAGGCAATGTATGCCCTAATCCTGTGTCGTTTAAACTTCTAAAATGTACAGAGGCCTGCCTTAAATTCTATGGAATCTCTTTTTTTTTAAGTGATTTAAGAATACATTTTCTGGGCTGTACTGGAATACAAGAGCTCAGTTTTGCAGACTTAGAGTATCAGTTCTAATTTATGCAGTTGGAAAGAGGATGCCATTGCTCTCTCCAAAGCTGTGAGATCTGTGCAGTCCAGTATCTACTTTCACGCATTACAGGAAGCTCCATTTCCATTCCTGACAAGCCCTTCTCCTCCAGCTCAAACTGTGAGCAGAGAGAAGCAGTTCCTGAGCGAGGCCTGACAGGAAGACAGCTACAACAGGTGGCCAGGAGGAGATGGAGACGTATGCACTTGCTGACGGCTTCAAATTCAGAGCATATGAATTTCAAAATGTAAACATTTTAAGACAATTTGGGAGGAGGAATGAAGTTTGATTTTTAAAAGTAGAGCAGGGAGGCAAAGGGTTCTGGGCAAATCCATCCCCCTTCCTCACCCTTCTCCTGGTGAGGGCCCCTGCCTGTGCTGCTGCCTTCCCAGCAAGCAAGGTGTGAATCCACAGAATTTCAAGTTCTCTGCACTCACAGCCAGAGACCGTGGAAATGGAGCTGTCAGCCCTGAAAATAGAGATGCTTTGGTAGAAGTTAAATAACAAAGCCGGCAAAAGTGTACTGCTCTCCATAGGTCCCCAGCTGTAATATTATTCATACCATCTTCCCTTTGCACGGGGCTGCAAACTCATTTTTAAAAACAATTGTCAATATATGTAGAGCTGCTGGAGCTAAGTCTGCAGGCAAGAGCTGGGATTGAGGCAACTTTACAAGCTACTGCTTTCTCATTCCCCCTCGTTTAAAGTCCATGAAAATGAAAGACCTGTAGCCTTCCCCCTTTCCAAGCACAGCACTTGAGTGGCTCATTATTTTTGATTGTTGAGGTCCACAGAGGATTTTATTTTGTTCTAGCAGATAGATTTTCTTTACTCTCAGCTCATTCAGTCCCACGTGATGCAGGATAGGTGGATGGACATTTTCTGTAGCATTCCTGGTAGAAGGCTGTTTAGCAACTGCTTCAGAGAGTCTCTGGCCCAACGTTTGCTGAGGTTCAATTAAGCCTGCATCACGGTTCTGGGTACTTTTCAATTGTCATGCTGTTTTGTGATCCCCCAGATGTAGGTGGCCTGATGTGCTCATTTAGCCAACCTCATACTGAGGTTTGTAGCCTAAATAACTTGTTCAAGGTCACACAACTGGCGAAACAAACCTCAGTGTGCTCTGAGAGTCTCGGAACACTGTGTGCACTAAAGAAAATGTGGTCGCTTTCTTTTGTCCAAAAAACAGTCATTATAAGACGCTGTTTCCCTCAGTCAACTTTGCTTTTCCCTGGCTTTCCTATTTTTTTTCTTTCTCGTTATCCTTGGTTTTCGTCTTCTTGGCTATACGCTCGAAGTCAATGGTCTACAACTTTCATGACATTAAAGACCTTTTATCTTATCCTATACTCCAAGTAGTTTCTGTTGAGGGACATTTCTTGTTCTACCCAGATGGATTGATTAGGAATTATTCATCTCTCCATTTTAAAGATTTAATAATGTGTAATGATATACATGTCTAACCACATACAGTTGAAATAATTCTGGTAAAAACAAAACTGGTGTATCCTATGGTTTTCCAGTTTCAATACTTCTAACGGTTTTTCATATATTGCAAATAAAGAAACCGACATGACTAAGTCTGAGATTTCTAAGGGGTTCCAAAGTATTGCCATAAAATTTTTTTCCAATATTTCATTTGCTGTCATTAGCTTCCTTCGTGATGGGAAATAAAATGATTGCCACTGAGGCCAGTCTTGCCTGCCCCTTCTCCCTTGCATTCCCTGACAGCCTTTCCTCCTTCCTAGTCCAGATTTGTCATGATGCCTGCTGCTTTCTTCCTACCATTTATCATACCTCGTCTCCTGGCATTCTCCTCCTCTGTATGCACTCTGCCCTCCAGCATGATCAGCTGGTGCACCAGAATAATATGAAATTGAAGATTAATTATTGAAGGGATGCTTGCCACAGGCTGTTCTGGGAGCATGCGATTCTCTTTTAACCACAGCACTTTTACTGCTCCTTTCCTCTATTGTAAATCCCCTTTCCCGTAGGCTGGCCACCTAGAAAAGAGCAATGGAAGGTCCTCTTCCTTTATCAACACCTGTTAGAAGTCCAGCCTCACATCCTGGGTGGCAGAATAAATGGTTGTCTCACCATGTTTCCCCACTGGTTGACTGTAACACTTTTCACATCCTATCACCCATGAGGACAGAAAATTGTGTTTTGTTTATCTCTTTGTTCGCAGAATATGTTACAGCATTATTTGTTCAATAAGAGTCATTGAATTGAATCTTTATTAAGGTATTACTCTTGTCATGCATTTTAATTTAAATGGGCAACTCTAAAAGGGAGAAGGAAAGGAAGGGAGGAAGAGGAGAGAGAGGGCCATAAAGGGCAGAGAAAGAGAGTTTGACTTAAGAAAGAACACGATGATTTTTAATGGCTTAATAATTAAATTTATATCGGAGAATAGGAAGGACATTCTGTGTTTTCTATATTTGCACAGGACCCAAATTATATTTTTAAAAGCATAAATGGATGAAAAGTTATGAATTCTTAGCAATAAGAGTAAGAGGAAGTCTCGTATCATAGAGAAAGATAACATCTGCCTGTCTCAGACATCTCAGAGGCCATTGCAACATCGGTGAGATGTGTTTAGGATCGCTAACAGATTAATGCATGACAGAATTTATGCTTTAAGGGACTCAGTACAAACTCATGTTTTCAAAACAGATTTCAAATGTTATCTCCGTTTCTATATAATCTTGGGCAAGTCAGATAATTCTATTTCAACTTGACAGTTTGCAAATTACAATGATGCCACCTATGTAAAGTATTATGGATTCTTAAAACATCCTTTTAACATACACCATTATAACATTAAAGGTGTTTATGTACAGAATCTTTTTTTTTTATTTCCCAAGTTGAGAAATAACTGGTGAGTCCTTCTTGGCATGGCCAGGAATCTGAAAATACAGCAGGTGTGAATCCTGCACATGGGAAAGTTTGTATGCTAAGAAAACAAAGTATGTAGATAAATAATGGTATTCAAGAGGGGATGTTTAGCACTTTAATTGGACAAGTTCAGAGCAAGTGATGTGAAGGACAAGGGAGAGACAAGTTCGCTAGAATTGGAAATGTTTCCAAATTGGCTTTTGAGTGATTCAGAAGGTGAGGGAGGATGAATGTGTTTAAACTCTGAAGTTGGAAGAAGAGATAGTCCAATGAGGTGAAGGAATGAAAGCAAGGTATGAAGAAGGAAGTACATGAGTCATGCTTACATGAAACATGGAGCAGTTAACGTGCTGCACAGGTGGTGGTGAGCTGGCGCGTGAGAAACGGGGATTATTTTGCAAGGGAGAGCAATAAGTTTGAAGTTCTACCACAGAAGATTCTAGAGAAAGCAATAATGGAGAGGCCACTTGCTAGGAACTGCAAAAGTCTGGTGAGACATGAGGATGTCCTAGGGCTATGAAAGACACTGTAAAAGGATGAAGGGAAATGAATGGGTGGATTACTGAATAAATGACATCACCGAATTCTGATAAAATTAGTGATCATTAAAATGAGCAGGAAATGTTGGGCCTACACAAAATTTCTATGAAAGTTTCTTTTTGTCTTTTTAAAAATGTATTTCTCATATGTGATGAAAGAATTAACTGGCAAAAAGCCAATCTGAGTTCATAGGGCAGTAAATCCATTTAGGAGAATTGGTAGTATTCAGTGAAAATGGTGACGTATTATAAGAATTAAGCTCCTCTCCCTGAGTCCACGGGAGAGACAATGGGGGGGGGGGAACGAGGGGGAGGGTAGGGAGGGATAACATGGGGAGAAATAGAAATGCCAGATATAGTATGCACCTAAAGTAAAATAAATAAATTATTTAAAAAAATAAAAATTAAAATTAAAAAAAAAAAGATGCAACTATTCCCTTTAAAATTTATGTTTTGAAAAAGGACACACATACTCCAATGCTTATAAGAGATAAATTAATGCAATAAATGGTCCACATGTTTCAAAAAAAAAGAAAAACATGGTACACGTACACTGTGGAATACTACACAGTCCTAAAAAGGAATATGATCTTGTCCTTTGCAGGGACATGGTTGCATCTGGAAGCCATCGTTCTCAGCAAACAAACAAACAAACAAAAAAGAATTAAGCAAAGGCACAGTTTTTAATGAAAACATTTGGGAACAGTCATCAGGATTATGCATCAATATTGGTTTCAAACAGAGCTGTAGCATTTGGATTTTTTAATTAGATTCTTTATTGAACAGTATTTCCAATGGTATTTCACATTTTAAATACTTCTGCATTTCCTGGTTTAGTTTCCTCCTTTAGAAGAAAATTTATTGCCAGCAAATAGAAGGCTGTGAACAAGCTCTGTAGAACTTTTTCCAGAAGCAGCTTGAGTTTCCAAAATGCATCTTAGCTGAATCATCATTACAGTAATCCATGTTGTGTTTTTTCTTTGACTACTATTCCAATCAGATTATGTCTGTTTTTGTTGATGCATTAATAAAATAGAATAAAAGTCTACATATTTTGTTTTTCTTGGCTGGTAACTATTTCAGAAAAAAGAAATAAGAAACAAAGTCAAAGCACTCTGCTCCCATAGGTGATAGAGAGCCACTGACTACTCTGCTGAAAAGCAGGAGCTAGAGAAAGCCTATTGGAAAAGGAAGACCTTGAGATAAACATTGCTTCTTTCTTCTCCCTTTCTGGACATCCCTAGTTTAGAAATGTATCGAGTCTTGTTTACTTTTCTCAGTATGACATCTTGGTTGCTGAGAAGCCCTGAAGAAAAGCCTCCTTAACTCAAGGATGCAATGAAAATACAGCATACATGTAGTGGGAAAAATGGTAAAAAACTATGCTGTTTAAATGTCACTACACTTTTTAGAAGATTCATAATAATAGTTATTTATGCACTTGAATTCAGTGGAGTTAAAAAGAATGAGGAGGCTACTGGAGATTTTGAAAGATTCCTGTAGGTCTTTGAAGAACATTAATGTTTCTCGGTATTGATCTCTTATTAAAAAGTAAAAGTAGTAGAGGTCTATTGTTAAAAAGGATAATAAATGTTACATAAAGTAAAAATTAAAATTTTTATTACTCTCTTGACCAAAAATCCTCTCCAAATTAAAAAGTCAAACATTCATTGTCATTGTAGATATTTTCATTTATTTATTTTCATTTTATATGTGCGTGTGTGTGTTTGTGTGTGTGTATATATGTGTGTGTGTGTGTGTGTGTGCGCGTGTGTGTGTGTGTGTGTTTTCTGGTCCTTGGTCAACAGACAGCCCTGCCATCCCAGAAGAGCTTGAGTGGGGACTTGCAAGGGTGAGGATGTGGTCAGAGCTTACCACTAAGCGAATTGGGCAACTGATAAAGGTGTCTTTGGTTTGAAGTAAATTCTCAACTCTAAAGTATTTTATGCCATTTTCCTCAGATTACACATTGTATTATCAAATATATGGGAGATAAATATCTTGAAGGCGGAATGTAAGGTTTTAAAGATCCACAAGGGTTACAGACTCCTTTTAAGCTTCTGAATTATGATGTGGACTTCAAGTGAATAGAAGAGATAAATTTTTTTTTTTTTTTTTTGAAATGGAGTTTGACTCTCATTGCAGAGGCTGGAGTGCAATGGTGCAATCTTGGTCATGGCAACTTCTGCCTCCCAGGTTCAAGCAATTCTCCTGCCTCAGCCCCCTGAGTAGCAGGGATTACAGGCATGCGCCACCACACCTGGCTAATTTTGTATTTTTAGTAGAGACGGGGTTTCTCCATGTTGGTCAGTCTGGTCTCCAACTCCCAACCTCAGGTGATCTACCCTTCTCAGCCTCCGAAAGTGCTGGGATTATAGGTGTGAGCCACTGCGCCCGGCCAGGGATAACTCTTAAGAGTTAATAATACCTGGAGTTCATAAAACTAAACTGTGGGTATCCATATAGATACTCATTTTAAATGAATTGGTCAAGTATTAAGTACTTAATAATACATAAAACACTTTTTTTTTGTTTTGTTTTACAATTTTTGCCCTAAAATTTAAATCACTGTGGAAGGATATGAAATATCTGTATGCAACAAGACAACACAGGACACTTTAAAATTCTGTCATTGGTGGCACAGAAAATAGTAGCAAAGGCAGTTTGAGTAAGAAGTGATGTTAGGATTTGAGGAGACTTCAGATGGATAATGAGTGTTTAATAATTTGTCATCTTGGGTAGGTGCGGTGGCTCATGCATGTAATCCCGTCACTTTGGTAGGCAGAGGCAGGCAGATCATCTGAGGTCGGGAGTTCAAGACCAGCCTGACTAACATGGAGAAATCCCATCTCTACTAAAAATAAAAAATTAGCCAGGTGTGCTTGTGCATGCCTGTAATCTCAGCTACTCTGGAGGCTGAGGCAGGAGAATTGCTTAGACCCAGGAGGTGGAGGTTGTGGGGAGCCCAGATTGCGCCACTGCACTCCAGGCTGGGCAGTAAGAGGGAAATTCCATGTCAAAAAAAAAAAAAAAAATTTATCATCTCAAAATTATGGAAAAGATCTAAAACTGGGAAGAAACCATGAGCAAAGGCAAATGATTGTCAAACGATTATGCAATTTCTATTTTAGGAAGAATAAGAAAATAATTTGATAGATATAAACCACCTTGTCAATTATTCTATACATAATACATATAAACTGAGTAAGAAATAACTTTGGTGATTTGTTTTCCTGCCTCAACACATACAGGCAAACATATAATCTTTATTTAACATGCTAATTGGACATTTAGAATCTAACTGTATTAAGATGAATTAGAGTAAACCTTGTTACACCTGCCAATTAATATGAATGACCATTAGATTTAAATCCAGTCTACTAAGGAAAACATTAACATACAAGTTAAAATGGTTTGAAATGATAGTCTTCTCAACTCTGCTGAGGATTTTGAATAGTTAATATTTCATAGAATGTGTTTATGCACTGCAATCATATATATAGCACAATTCCTTCCACATAATGGATTCTAAAAGTAATGCTGGCATACAATGAAATAAACATTTAGGCTGCTTAGCTATTCTTCAGTTGATTTATAAGTTGTAGGTTATAGACTAGGAGTTTTCTTAACCTGCTATACTGCAGACTCCTAGAACTAAACGTAAGAGGATTTTTATTCATTCAACAAGTCAACAAACATCTTTCGAGGAAGGACAGAGAAGAAATAACAACTGCTATGAGGGCATACACAGAAGAAGTGGTGTCTTTAAATAGCAAAATTTAGCTTCCAACTGAAAGCCTTGTAGGTGCAGAAACTCAGTCCTTTTCAATCTTTTTGGAAGTTCTGGATTTGATTGCATTCTATAAATCAGTTGCAAGCAAACAGCTCACAAGCTTTTCAAATACAGCGGTAAAGGAATATGAAATTTAGGGTTTCCTGACAATTTTTAAATATTGCACGATAAACTAAATTGTGTGTACAATAAGGATTAGTTGGTGAATATTAGACCAAAGATGCTTAGTTGAAATAACTTAAAAAGGAATGTCTTTAATTCTGATACCTTGGTGAAACTAAGATTAGATAGTATCTCTTTCCTAGATCCTGCTAAAACAGGCTGACAGGCTTCCAGGTTCTGAACACGGTAATCCCGCAACATTAGGGGTGAGGATCTTCAACCTATGTTCATGGTAAAACAAAAATTGGGGAACATCACAACCGAATCTATAAAAACTTTAACATAAAATAATAATACATGAAATAAGGTAACAACATTTTTCTCAAATTAGTAAGATCAGGTCCTTTGTAATTAATTATTTCAAGAGCATCATAAGATACCAGCTAGCATCTTCTACAGCATAGAAGTCGGAAGCTCACTAGCTAGAAACCCCTCCCACACCTACTGGCTTTGGCAAGATAACTCTAATCTTGTTTATTTGTAAACAGGATTAATACTAGTTGTTAGTATTTACTCAGAGGTTTAATTGAGAGACACAAGTGAAAGACAATGTGGAAGCACAGAGAAATCCTCAATGAAGGTTAAAATTATTACTGTTTTTATTTTCATTCTTGCAATATTGCTAAACCCATTGTAGTATCTATTTTTCTTCCCCCACAGATCAAAAGAGATGCTTGTAAATTTGTTTTTCCTATACTGAAATCACTGCAAACTGAGAAGCTTGGCGTTTTCTTTAAATTTTTCTCTCTGTCTCAGTTTAAGGTGGCAATGGGCCAGTGGTCCTCATCTGAGGCACTAATTTGATTTCATCTCAAGGGCTGCCCACAGCACACCCTGATGAGACGTTTGAGGCTGAGCTGACAGACACTAGCAAATAGTTAAACCATTAGAAATTCTTAAGGACCCAGGGTGAGGAAATGGTAGACTGCATAGTCTCTTCTCTACTTCTGAGATAAATTCATACGTATGCCTACACCATATACACACAGTCAATGCCTTTTTGACTTTCTTAGTTTTGTGGGCCATGGTCATTTTAACTTAAAGAATTTCTTAGATGCCTCGTTTTAAAAAGCTGTGAATAGTTTCAGCTGTTCGAATTGCCAAATTGAGGAGCTACATTTGCAAATGCCTTAATCATTAGAATATAACTATTTCCCCCCTAAGATATGAATTGCATAAGTGCAGAGATAATCCCACTGCTGCATCCTTAGCCACTAGATGGATTCTTGGCTACCCAGGCATGGCACATTGTAAATGTCAGTGGGCGGGATGAATAGAAGACTTACCATCTTAGCCCTTTCGATGTTTCCTCTTTGCCAAAATCTATCTCATCAACCCTTTATCACACAAAGTAAAGCTTCTTCCTTCCTAAAAATAATCAGTGCTATGACTTACAGTCTCTTAAAGGTAATAAAAGTTACTGCCTTTTGCTACACCGTGGATGAAACTGAAGGACCTTCTGTAAGTGAAATAAACCAAAAACAGAAAGAAAAGTACTGCATGGTCTTATTGATATGCATCATCTAAAAATAGAAGCACACATAGAAACAGAATGGAGAGGTAGTTACCAGGGACAGGGAAGGGAGGACGGGGGAGAAGTAGAAAAGGGAATTAACTTGTACATATGTAGAATGAATAAATACAGAGATATAATGGAGGGCACAAGGATTATACTTAATAATTCTGTATTATATACTGAAAATTTGCTATGAGTAAAATTTAGATGTTTTTAATGCATGTACACGGAAAGTAACTATGGAAGGTAATGGGTAGAATAATGTGCTTGATTGTGGTAATCATTTCACTATAACTATAAATTTTAAAAGAAACAATAATATGAAAAGTAACAACTTTATGACTTACTTGTTTTAGAACATTTTTTGTTTTATAAAATAATTACTCTTACATATTATTTCTTTTGTTATATTCTTTACCCCTTATTTTACCTTTTACTAGCTTTTTGTAGTGGGATCCTGATGATATTTGTGTAAGTCCCATCCTTAGAATTTACTCTCACAGAATGTGAAACAGAGAGTAAAACAGTATTTACCAGAATTTCAAAAGAGCTCATGAAGTAAGTACACTACGTATAAGGTGACTCTTAAATCATTGCTATTTTCATTTCTGCCTGTCAAACTTTTTATCTTCAAGATAACCTTCTGCATAAACATTATATCTCCCATGTTTTTTTTTACTTCCGAGTTTTGGAGCTATTACTATCCTCAATAAAAAGAAATCAATCAATTTTTCATACATGTTAAAGTATTATATAAGTGACAACAATAAAAGAGCTAGGTGATCATAATATTGCTATTTATTGTATGTATTCACAGAGCACAGCTGTGTACCAGAATAATTTTAGGTCTAATGCATATTCCATTTTTAGTGTTTGTAGTCAGTTTAAAGCAGAAGTAATAAAATCTACTCTACATAATTGTAGACTGTCACTTACAGAGACCTCCCCAAGGCACCATGATAGCCAACAAACTTTGATCATCCATAGATTATTATTTATTTTATTTTTTTACAGTCTCGCTCTGTCACCAGGCTGGAGTGCAGTGGCGCAATCTCAGCTCCTTGCCAACTCCACCTCCCGGTTCAGGCTATTCTCCTGCCTCAGCTTCCTGAGTATTTGGGATTACAGGTGTGCACCACCACACCAAGTTAATTTTTGTATTTTTAGTAGAGATTGGGTTTCATTATGTTGGCCAGGCTGGTCTTGAACTCCTCACCTCAGGTGATCTACCTACCTTGGCCTCTCAAAGTGCTGGGATTACAGGAATGAGCCACTGCTCCTCGCCGATAAACAGAAGTTATGTTGTTTTACAGTTTATATCTTTGCGAACCAGCCAAATAAAACAAAATGGAGCAAAGTATTTGTAGAGGCTCTGATGTCCCTAAGTAGTTCTGTGGTCATTTGGGGTATTTAATTTATAATTGCATGGATAGATATGTAGATGATAGACAGATGGCATTTTTTTTATCCTTTTTTCCTTATATTAGTTTTTGGAGAGTCAAAGCTCAAAATGCTTTGCAGTATTTTGTAATATCTTATACCAAAAAATTTAAATTGGTATTATTTTTTGTGAAGATACACATCTGAATAAGCAAATGTAGAGAGACCTTCTAAAGCATGTTTAAGCTATACCTGCTTTATTAACAGCTCCTTAATATTTTGAGAAGAAAAAATTCCCAGTGGAACTTAGATTGAGGCAGAAGCACTGTTCAAAAACACATGGCACATTTATGATGTCCTCACTCAACTGCTTCTCCCTTGCTGTTCCTGGGGCAGGAATGAGTAAACTAGTTTTGAGATGGAAATGCAGGTCATTATCAGATTTTTAGCATATGCTATAAAACTACTCATTTTTGAGTTGGCCTCTCCCACTGTGACATAAATCACTGGGATATTGACAATGGATCTCAGCTATCTTTGTAGCTTCTGTGTTCCTTGTTGAAGTAAATCAAACTGAGTTCATGTATTGAGGTCTTTAATTCCAGAGACTATCCACCCTGCTGATCTAAGAATGTTTTGCCTTTGCTTTTGAAAACTCCTTATTTTTGCATGTTCTCAAACCTAGGGAACACCCTGCTATAAATCCTGATATCCCAGGTTCATTCCCCAGCATTTTTCCAAAGGCAGAAGCAAAAATTGTGCAGCAAATGTGGGATCTCTCCTGAGCCTGGTAGCCAGCATTACTCTCTGGAATTCTTTCCTTGCCCCTCTCTCCAACCTGGAAACCACCACATCATCCTAGGTGTCTGGAATCAATTCCTTATTACTTTCCCCATCAGGTTGATCTTCAAAGGAAAATTTCGTTGGGAATATCTTTTTCCTTTTAAAGATAGTATTGGTATTTTGTTTTGTTTCTTAGCGTAGCCTCTCATTCATTTTAAACAGGGCTTTGACAACTTGAGCTTAAAAGTTATTCTTCTGTATATAACTGCAGAAATTGTGAATGTCTTTGGTTGTCACAGCTTAAAATGTAGATGTGTGTGGGAAAATAAGAGTAAACTGCATGAAAAGTGATGATCCTTAATGAAGATGCTGACATAAAAGGACATTTCAGTCTAAAGAGGTAAATGCTGAATAGACATTGGATAGGATTCTGTAAAACATGACACATCTCAACAGTTTCATTCAATGAACTTTACAGAGGCTAATCGTGGTTGGCACTACCAAGTGCCTGGGGTACACGTGCATGTGTGCATACACACATTAACATACTACTCACGTATGTACACATGCACACAGACAGGCTGCAGGGTCACAATTTTAAATCCGTAATTCAATAAGGGAAACATAGAAAAGAGAAAAATATGTGCTATAAAGAAGTAGAAAAGGCTGGGCACTGTGGCTCACACCTGTAATCCGAGCACTTTGGAAGGCTAAGGTGGGCAGATGACAAGATCAAGAGATCAAGACCATCCTGGCCAACATGATGAAACCCCATCTATACTAAAAATACAAAAAATTAGCTGGGCCTGGTGGCACATGCCTGTAGTCCCAGCTACTCGGGAGGCTGAGGCAGGAGAATGGCTTGAACCCGGGAGGTGGAGGTTGCAGTGAGCCAAGATGACATCACTGCACTCCAGCCTGGCGACAGAGTGAGACTCCATCTCCAAAAATAAATAAATAAATACAGAAGTAGAAAAAGAGCTATGAAAAGTAGTACTGCTTGTAGGAAGCAGAAAAGCATCACAAAATAGGCAGCATTTGGATTGGAACATAAAAGAATTATTCCAGGTAGTGAATGCTGAGGTTTTCTAGAATGTACAAACAGAGAGTCTTTAAACGGATTGTTGCGTTCAGAGGAGTACAAAATGTTTCCTGTAGTTTTTTGCCAAAAAAGGGAATGAAGAGGGATGAGTCTGAGAAAATAGATTAGGACCAGATCGTGCTGGATTTTGCACTCTATGCCAAGGGACTTAGATTTTAGGCTGTAGGCAGTGAAGAGGCAGCTTTATGCTTTAAATGAAACAGTGACTCTTTTATTGGACAACTTCAGAATTCAGAGGAATGAGAAGAAACTAAAAGCAGATCATTAGATTTAAAAAAAAAAAAAAGTACAAGAGAGATTTTCCAGATGAGACAAGTTTACTCCCATTGTAAAAATCACTACTTATACATATCTTATTATAAGTATCTTCATGGATTAAGGGTAGGAGAACATAGCATAAATTAGACCAGAAATTGTCTATTTGACACTTGGAGCTAACCATCCTATTTTCCTGAATACCTCTTTTTCTTAATAAGCACACAACAGATATTTGAGAAAAAAAAATCTATAAGACACCAAAATTTTGGACACATAAAATACAATCAAAAAGAAATTATTTAGAGCTTTAATACATACTCTCTTATGACTGAAAGAAAAAAGATGACATAGTCTGACTCTGTCACTTATCATGTGATCTTAGATAACTCACATAACTCTCATGTACAAACATTGGGATAGAAATCCCTTCTATAACATAGAAGCCCTCAGGATGCCACTTTTTATTTGTTTCCACTATCAGTGTCTTCAGATTAGATGAGACACCTGATTCTACGGTAAGTCCCAGTAGAAAGTCATTAAAAAATGAGTTCATTTAGATTTGAATTGATATTATAAGAAAAGGGGGTCTGAGGGTCTGTTCAACATTCTGGTGAGTAGAACAGGGAAAAACTAGAGCTTGAAGAAGCCTGGGTATCTCACCAAGCTTGGAGATATCCCTGAAGTATCCCCAATAAATACGTTCTTCAAAAAATAAGACAGAAGTGATGCAGAAAGGTAAAATATGATTTAGTTCTAACAGAGCATAGGAGCTAGGATTGTTCCAGCTGCCCTGCAGTTCATCACTATGGTTTTTCAATTATCAGTTGGAACTAGAAATCTACCTGTTTGCCAAGTTTTATCAAGTTGTTGGATAGTTTATCTCCTCAGCCTTTTGAGATGGTACAAGAGTCTAGTGTGTTTACAGTTTATTTTCCAAGGGAATAAGAGAATGAGATCCCCATTTTGCTCCTTCTTAATCATATGATGAGTTAATAAGTAACTGTTTCCATTTCATAAAAACTCTGAAAAGAAGCAGTGTCGTAAAGAAATGTAAAACGTCCTTTTCTTTTACCCATGATGGAGCCAACCAGTTCTACAAACTGTTTAAGAGGTTTGGCAGAATAGGATGCGTTTCCATCCCTTTGAGAGGCTCCTGGAGCCTACACAGACTAAGGAATTGGGCAAGAGCCATGAAAGACAAAATAATCTTTTTGAGTAAGAAAGTGGTTTGTCTGGAAGGATCATTTATAATGTGCTTAAGTCAGGCTGAGGCTTAACTCCATTTATTTCTTTTATGTTGGATGTGGAGAAATGCGGAGGACAAATCCATCACCCAGGAACTGGAAGAAATACAATGTTTGCCTTTGTACCGTTGACAGTTTTTCATACCAGTTAATTTTTGGCATTAGGAATAGTCTACGCTGCCTGTTCAAAAGTCATCTGGTGTCAAGAGTTCTGCAGGGATGTGATTTATCCTGGATTTGCAGGGAGCTGATTCCACAACTTTCATTGCTGAATCATTTTGATGTTTAACCACCTTCCCTGCCAGCAAGTTCTTTCCTATATTGGAGGGGTCGGCAGCCTCTGGCAGGCGTTCTCAATCTTTTGATTAAGAGGAGATTATTTTCCTTTCCCAAAGCTTTAAGATAACTAGCAGGGGCAAAAGAGGGTTGCAAAACATGCTAGACACGAAGGGGTACTCACTTTTCCCTGGTGGAAGTCAGAAGAAACCTCTGGAGAAGTGAACCAACATGGGTCTGTTTGCAAGATAAGAGTATATCCGCAGAATTGCCCATGTGGGTGAGGGACTGACACTCATGGTGGCTCGTGAGGGGGTGAGTGTTGGATTAGAATGAAAACCAGAGGGGATGATAAAGAGAACGTGACCAAAACCACCTTCTCAACATTCACTTCCTATGGCTGCTTTCATTCTTTTCCTCAGCTCTTGCTTTTGGTGTCAGTATCCCAGCGTGTTTGCTTTTACTGTAAGATTTATGGCCATGAGTCCTTTTCTGTCAGTCATTAGGATCTTACGGTTTTCCGGATGTCTCCATGAAGCACTCACCATTATGTCTAAGTCACCTTGTTGTTGCTGCTTTTCTTTTCTGCCTGCTTGTCTTAACTACAGCAAAGCAAGTGAGACTGGAAATGGAGCCCGACTCCACTCAGAATGCTTAGGGCCTTCCCTTGTGGGATATAGGTGATGCCCTTTCTGCATAGTAACATCACTTTCTCTCATTGTTTTTTCAGCTGTGGAAACTGGTAGGATTAAATAGCTTCCAAATTAGTTATTTAAAAATCGTTTCTCAACTATGTGGTGAGATGAATGGATGTAGCTACAAAGCTGTCATCAGACCTTTCCCTGCGCTCAGCTCGTAGAGGCTGGAACGATGCAAATTCTCAGGGTAAACCACGGGCGAGAATATCAGGTAGTGCCTGCTCTCTGATCATAAGCCAAGGAAGCTTTTTGCTGTTTTGTCTATGTCTTCATTTAATAAGCCCAGAAAAGACTATCGTGACCCAAATAATGTGTTCTGGTTTTGGCCAGTCACTGAATTGGTGATTCGTTTTGCTCTTTTTATTCCGAAGAATCGTATTTAGGTTTAGTTTTCTTTTTATCCTTAGTATTCTCCAGAGATACGGAATAAATACTAGGTTTGATCTCTGTCTTCAAATAACTTTTATTTGAGGAAAGCAGACCCTATACAAGCAATAGAACTGGAATGCAGTATGTGAGAATGAACAATACCACGTGGGAAGCAGACTGTTCCGAGAGGTAATCCCTGTGAGACATGTCCAGTTGTTGAATATTTTGTAGAAAAGGTTTAATTAGGGTTCCTAAATTAGAATTGGTAAAGAAGGAAGAGAGAGCATGAGATGCCCCAGCTACGAAGTCCACCGAATGAAACCAGGTGAGTCAGAAGAAGCCTCAATTGGAATTTGCCCAGGATAGTGCAAATGAACCTTGATCAAAATTCCATTAATACCACAGAGCTAAGATGTTTCACAGCTTGTGTTCTTCACCTTTTCATGACTGCCATGTGGCCCAAACTTGCTGTTGGCATTAGGAAAACGTCATTATAAAGATTTCTTCAGAGATTTCATTTGATTCTGAGTTCGTTTTCATGAAGGCCAACTGGAACCAGGTGGTTGGTTATTGAAGGCCAAAATAAGTCTGAAAAATCTTCATAAATGGAAGCAGTGAATGCCCTTTTGCTAGCATGCTTCAAAGAACATAACTGAGTGCCCCAGGTTCCAGAAATTTGGATGCTGATTCTGGAAGCTCATGGGGAAACCTCTATTGTTGCCTATTTTGAGTTGCTGTTTTTGAATCAAAGTTAGATAAACTTTTTTTTATTATTATTATACTTTAAGTTCTGGGGTACATGTGCAGAACGTGCAGGTTTGTTACATAGGTGTATATGTGCCATGGTGCTTGGCTGCATTTCATCACCCCATCATCTACATTTGGTATTTCTTCCAACTCTAACCCTTCCCTAGCCCTCTCTTCCCTGACAGGCCTCAGTGTGTGATGTTCCCCTTCCTGTGTCCATGTGTTCTCATTGTTCAGCTCCCACTTATAAGTGACAATATGCAGTGTTTGGTTTTCTGTTCTTGTGTCAGTTTGCTGACAATGATGATTTCCACCTTCATTCACATCCCTGCGAAGGACACGAACTCATTCTTTTTTATAGCTGCATAGTATTTCATGGTGTATATGTGCCATATTTTCTTTATCCAGTCTGTCATTGATGGGCATTTGGGTTTGTTCCCAAGTCTTTGCTATTGTGAACAGTGCCACAATAAACATGTGTGCATGTGTCTTTAGAATAGAATGATTTATAATTCTTTGGGTATATGCCCAGTAATGAGATTGCTGGGTCAAATAGTATTTATAGTTCTGGATCCTTGAGGAATCACCACACTGTCTTCCACAATGGTTGAACTAATTTACCCTGCCACCAACAGTGTGAAAGTATTCTTGTTTCTCCACATCCTCTCCAGCATCTGTTGTCTCTTGCAAAGTCACATAAACCTTTAAAAATTTATCTAATTTATTATGGTACTCTGAATTTAAATGTTTGCCATCACAAATACATACAGATATTTTTTGAACTCATATACTAGTAAATATTTAACATGTTGCCTATAAACATTTTTTGAAAATCAAAGACATTTTATTCAAGACACAGTGGGGTCTCTGGGATTAATTTGTGATAATCTAATTTTCTTTATATTCTTCAATGGAGTGAGAAAATAAATACACCTGGATTCATAGAGAGACATTTTAAACATTGATTCTAATCTTTATTCTTTTTCATTTCTGTTATATTTACTTTCTGACTTCAGGTTCACAGTTAGAGAGGCTTTCGAATTGTTGATTATAGATAGAGTTATTATATTTTTCTATAATGATGAAGTTTCCTTTTCTTAAATATGTACACATTGTATCCCTTTGGAATTTATGATGTGTGATTTGAAGTCCTCAACAATTTCCTAAACAAGTATTTATTCAATGAATTGAAACAAACTTATTCAGATACTAAGTTCTTAAACACATTTATATCTTTTTATGGACTTTCTTTTGGTTCATTGATTCATGTATTTATGCCTATAGAAGCACAAAACTCCCATATTTTTATTAGATTTTTTGTAAGATTTATAATTTTACATAAGTATAATGTAGGTTGTAAGTAATTGCCTTTTATGTTGAAAATTATCTTAGCTAATTTTAAAGTTTCATTCCCTGAAAATTTTAAAATTTTCGGTTTCTCTAGGACCACTATTATGACTACTGCTGCTATGACTGTAAAGAAAGCATGGCATGTAATTATTTTATTGAGGAAAACTGGATACCACTCCAATTATCCAGATTATTGTCTTAATAAAATTTTATAATTTTTTCACATAGATCTGTATTTTTTGGACTTTTAGTTCTTTGTATTTTAGTTTTCTGTTAGAATATCATTATTTTCTCTTCTGAAGCTATTTAGTGTCATTGCAGTGTAAAACTATTGATTTTATTATTTAATTTGATCTGGCAAGTTTACTATAAACCCCTTTAATGAGTAATATGTATTTTTATGCAGGTGGCCCATATTTAAATTCTGTCTGTTACTTATTACTATGGCAATTTGAGACATTTTAAACCCATCAACCATTTTCTTCCCTATCAGTTGAGGTGTTAGTATTTCCCCAGTTGGGCTATTGTGAGAATTCACTAATTTAACACCTATTAAAATGCATTACATTCCACACTTTCTTTATAGTAATAGCAGCAGCACGCGTAATAGTGGTCATAGAGAAACCGGAGTTAGAGTCACAATTTCCAAACATAATAATATAAGAAATATACTTCTTAGACTTCATGGATGCATTAATTCCTAGGGATGTTGTAGCAAAGTACTGCAAACTGAGTGGAAACAGAAATTCATTATCTCCACCTTGGAGGGTAGGAAGCCTGAAATCAAGGTGTCGGCAGAGCCAGACTCCCTTGAGACCTCCATTGGAAGCTATCTTTCCCCTTCCTTGCTGGATACAGCATGTTTAACTCAACTTTTAATAGGTTTTAGCAACTCAAAACATCCAGAGAATTAACTGGTAGTAACAATTTAGATTTCTCTACTGGTAATACTCAGTATTGTATCTATTCTTTTTAATACTATGATTAGTGGCATATAAGGATGGATACTTAATAGTATAGTGTCAATAACCCAGAGTTGATATGTTGATTGAAACTGAATTTAAGAAATCACTTAACAAGGATAAATATATAACTATTTAAATAAAAGAAATCAACCTTACAATTATTGGATAAGATATTTTTTGGCTATCAAATTGCATGTCAAAAATGGTACAAGATTTTGACATAGCTGCCAAAATTCATTACAACCTTAAATTGATACACCACCCATAATGTTATCTAATTCTTAATGCCTCATTTAATGAGGACACATGGAAAAGAGCTGAAGCTCAAAGAAAAGTGACCAAGAAAGTGAATTCAGTAAGTAGGCTAAAAGAAACAGTACACTTTTAGTACAGTACTTTTAATTCTGAGGTCCATATATTTGTTTTGGGTGCCATTCCTGGTATCCACACCCCAAAAATGTAGTCATCAGGGATGTGGGAAGGCTAATGATGTGAATCTGAAGTCCATTGGTTTTCAGGGACAACAGGGCAAGCCCTTGAAAGCACAATTGTATTTGTAATCAGTATACCTTCTTCATCTCATTATGTCTGTCCTGATGATTTTCTCTTAACCTACCACTGGTTAGAATAGTTGAACAGATTGCCACTTTTTCAAATTAGATGATGCATATTAATTTCTAAAGATGTTTCTACTGCCTTCTTTTTAAATTAGTAAACGATTAGCAAAATGATTGTACCCATCTAACACTGATGGCTGACATTGTTTCAGGTCCCCAACAGATGGTGCTGTTGAAACTAAGTGCACAATTTGATATACCTGTCATCATTTCTGAAAAGTTTCTAGGGTAGAGTTTTCCATCATTATCTTTATATATATATATGTGTGTGTGTATACAGGGATAGTTTCAACATATATATATACACACATATATATATGCACACATATATGTGTGTATATACATGTATATATATGCACACATATATGTGTGTGTGTATATATATATATACATATATAAATTTTATTGCATTTTAGGTTCTGGGGTACATGTTCAGAACATGCAGGATTGTTGCATTGGTATACACATGGCAATGTGATTTGCTGCCTCCATTCCCCTGTCACCTGTATCTGGCATTTCTCCCCATGTTATCCCTCCCTAACCTCCCTACACTGCACTGTCCCTCACCTAGTTCCCCACAAACAGACCCCAGTGTATGATACTCCTCTCCCTGTGTCCTTGTATTCTCATTGTTCAACACCCACCTATGAGTGAGAACATGTGGTATTTGATTTTCTGTTCTTGTGTCAGTTTGCTGAGAATGATGGTTTCGAGATTCATCCATGTCCCTACAAAGGACACAAACTCATCTTTTTTAATGGCTGCATAGTATTCCATCGGTATATGTGCCACATTTTCCTTGTCCAGTCTATCATCGATAGGCATTTGGGGTTGGTTCCAGGTCTTTGCTATTGTAAACAGTACCACAATGAACATACATGTGCATGTGTCTTTATAACAGAATGATTTATAATCCTTTGGATATATACCCAGTAATGGGATTGCTGGGTCAAATGGAATTTCTGTTTCTAGATCCTTGAGGAATTGCCACACTGTCTTCCACAGTGGTTGAACTAATTTACACTTCAACCAACAGTGTAAAAGTGTTCCTATTTCTCCACATCCTCTCCAGCATCTGCTGTCTCCAGATTTTTTAATGATCGCTCTTCTGACTGGCATGAGATGATATCTCAATGTGGTTTTGATTTCCATTTGTCTAATAACCAGTGATGATGAGCATTTTTTCATATGTTTGTTTGCCTCATATATGACTTCTTTTGAAAAGTGTCTGTTCATATCCTTCACCCACTTTTGAATGGGTTTGTTTGTTTTTTTCTTGTAAATCTGTTTTAGTTCTTTGTAGATTCTGGATATCAGCCCTTTGTCAGATGGGTAGATTGCAAAAATTTTTCCAATTCTGTTGGTTGCCGCTTCACTCTAACGATTGTTTCTTTTGCTGTACAGAAGCTCTGGAGTTTAATTAGATACCATTCGTCTATTTTGGCTTTTGTTGCCAATGCTTTTGGTGTTTTAGTCATGAAGTCCTTGCCTGTGCCTATGTCCTGAATGGTTTTGCCTAGGTTTCCTTCTAGGGTTTTTATGGTGTTAGGTCTTATGTGTAAGTCTTTAATCCATCTGGAGTTAATTTTAGTGTAAGGTGGCAGGAGAGGGGTCCAGTTTCTGCTTTCTGCACATGGCTAGCCAGTTTTCCCAACACCATTTATTAAATAGGGAATCCTTTCCCCATTGCTTGCTTTTGTCAGGTTTGTCGAAGATCAGATAGTTTTAGATGTGTGGCGTTTCCTCTGAGGCCTCTGTTCTATTCCATTGTTCTATATCTCTGTTTCAGTACCAGTACCATGCTGTTTTGAATACTGTAGCCTTGCAGTATAGTTTGAAGTCAGGTAGTGTGATGCCTCCAGCTTTGTTCCTTTTGCTTAGGATTGTCTTGGCTATGCGGGCTCTCTCTTGGTTGCATATGAAGTTTAAGGTGGTTTTTTCCAGTCCTGTGAAGAGAGTCATAGGTAGCTTGATGGGGATAGCATTGAATCTGTAAATTACTTTGGGCAGTATGGCCATTTTCACAATATTAATTCTTCCCAATCATAAGCATGAATGTTTTTCCATTTGTTTGTGTCTCTTTTATTTAATATTTCTTGTTTAAAAATGGGTATTGGTAGTTTTTGCTCTTTAATTAAAAACAGTTTCTCTCCAACCCTAATTTTAATGAACGTGCAAAATTCTTAGTTCGCGATGGAGTGTAGGTTTAGTGATCTTGACATACTGGCCAGCTTTCAAACTAATTAAAAGCCTCATGAATATTAAATACTGAAAATTCAGCAGTTTCCAATATTCAACATTGTACTCTAAACTCTGTGATAAAGTTAATATTGTTGCAACCTCAGCCATCTATTTGGAGTATATATTAGTTGACAGAATTGGATAGCTTTTTGCGAGCTCAGAATTAAGGAACTGTAATTTATTCAGGGAAAGTTGAAATCTGATTAAAAAGGTGTTTTCTATTTTCTTCTCCATATCTGTAGTTTAAAGCTTACTCATTATTCAGTTTGCCTTTTTTCTAACAGTTCCCTGCTACAATGTCACTTGGGTTCTTATCTAATGGTATCTTAATGCATCTTCCATTCTTTCATTCGTTATGTTTTTAGTATGCGCTTGTGTTGCCCTTATCTTACTCCAGAGCTGTGCCATACCTTGGATATATCCAGAGGAGTACAATAAAGCAAAAAATAGAGCCTCAGTCTTCAAGGATTTTATAATCCAGTGGAGGTGATAACCACATTCAAAACAAAGAACAAAATTTCACAAGTATTGTATACTCTCAAATCTCTAACACTGTAACTAGCAGATATTAATATACTAATCATTAAATAAGGTGAATGAATGATGGATAATCCTACCTATTATCCTATGATATTACCCTATGGTATGACTCTGTGTCCCCACTCAAATCTCATCTTGAATTGTAATATAAATTGTAATCCCCATGTGTTGGAGGAGGGACCTCATGGGAGGTGATTAGATCATGTTGGAGGGTGGTCCCCCCCATGCTGTTCTCATGATACTGAGTTCTCAAGTGATCTAATTTTTTTTTTTTTTTTTTTTTTTTTTTGAGATGGAGTCTTGCTCTGTTTCCCAGGCTGGAGTGCAGTGGTGTGATCTTGGCTCAGTGCAACCTCCACCTCCTGTGTCAGCCTCCCAAGTAGCTGGGACTACAGGCATGAGCCACCATGCCCAGCTTTTTTTTTTTTTTTTTGTATTTTAAGTAGATACGTGTTTCACTGTGTTAGCCAGGATGGTCTCAATCTCTTGACCTCGTGATCTACCTGCCTTGGCCTCCCAAAGTACTGGGATTACAGGCGTGAGCCACTGCTCCTGGCCAAGATCTGATGGTTTTCCCCCTTTGCTCCTCACTGATTCACTCCCCTGCCACCCTGTGAAGACGTATCTTTCTCCATGATTGTAAGTTCCCTTAGACCTCCCCACCCATGCATAACTGTGCATCGATTAAACCTCTATTCCTTATAAATTACTCAGTCTTGGGCAGTTCTTTATAGCAATGTGAGAATGAACTAATAACAGCCTAGAAAATCTTGCTATTTAAATGAATAAAACATGTCAGAAGAAAAACACATCCTAGGCATTTTGATGATAGAAATATAAGTATTACAGGCTGTTATGAGAGAGTTGAGCTAAAATGTTGTCAAAATGGTCACATAATGTCTCTGTTACTATGTCAACCTGCTGTGTAGGACCTTTATCAGTCTCAAAACAAAATGGTTTCCCTAAGAGCAATTTATTCAGATGAGAGTTTGGGATTTTCGGTTTCTTCTTTGGTATGCATGAGTGTGCTCATTTATTGTTTTGCTGAGAGACCACACTGTGTTCCAAGTGTTCTTTGTATTAATAAACACCAAGCTGATGATTCTTCTATTATTTTTGTAACCTGATTAGACAACACTTAATATTAACTATTCTTGACTCACATTAATACATAGAATTTGCAAATTAGTCAACTATGATTTGCAAATTGAAGTTAATTAGAAAGTCCTAATACAGCACCTCCTAAAAAGGCCAAAACACTTTGCATAGAAATAGCCAATTTAGAAGTCACAATTTTCCAATTGCCTTTTGGCAAACAATTATTTCTTTGAGCTATCCTCAGGATTGAGGTGAAGAGATAAATATTCGCAAAATTAGTGAGGACTTAGAAACTGAGTATAAGTCGTTATTTTCCTAAGCATTTGGGACTGAGCTGCCATTCTCTTAAGAAGCTCATATTTGTCCAGTGAAAAAATTTAATAATTTAAGAAACTACAATAGCTAATCATTGAAAAGAAAGATGATTTAGAGAAGAGTTTAAGAAATAATAAGTTCATAATCTGTTGAGATCTTAATGTTATTAGTGGTCTTTATTCTTTTCATGGAATTTTAGAGTACTAAATAAAGCAAAAACTAATTTATGACAATAATATGCTTATAACTGACTCAAATTTATTTAAAATATAGGATAGCATAATTATAAAAAGATGACTAAAATAATTAAGTGGAATTAATTAGAAATCAGAGAATACTATAAGGCAATTTACCACATTAATTTATGATATAACCCTTTTGGTATGTGCTAAAAAGAATAATACAATTCACCCACTGAGCCTCAGAAATTAAAAAAGAGCTCTCCAGAAATTGAAAATAAAAGATAAATTTCTCAAAAATTCTCAGAAATTCTCAAAACTGTAAAAAAAAAAAAGTCCTGCTTAATATTATATAGACCACCAGATTATCCTACAGCAAAAAGCATATGTGATGCAGAAATATTATACTCTATTTCCATGAAGTTTGCAATAACAATTCATGGATATTTCTAAGACTAAAGAAGAGAATAGTCAATGTGGAACCATTAGTTCTAGACAGAGCAATAAGGCACACAAATGTTTTTAAAAGTAGAAAAATTAGAATCTAGGGACACGTTTCATAATTTGCACAGCATATAATTATCTGGTTTGGAAATTTCATATAATTAGTAAAATATTAAGAGATAAGCTATTACAAAACTAAGAAGAATTTGGCAAAGTTTACAGATACGTGATTAATTTACAAATAGACTTAGCACTAACATCCTAAAAAATGCATTAGAAAGTAAATAACCAAAAGCCACAAAAATAGCTAGAAGTTGACTTGATGGAGCATGCACTAGAAATTTATGGGGAAAATTAAACTTGTCTTAAAAATATGATAAATAAGGGCAATTGTATTCATAATTAATTTCTTTTCCATGAAAATTTCTGCAGTGTTTTTCTAGGGAAGCTGAAAAATGATCTTCATGTTCATATCCTACAATTTATATTTTTCTATAATCTGCATCTTAAAATACATAAGAATATCTGAAAAATAAGGCCAAAAGAGGTAAAATGCCTCTACCAAATAGTGATATATAAAATGCTGTGGGAGAAACACAGTGTATAGTAAATTACAGAAATAGACAAAGAAGCTAATGGGATGGAATGGAAATTCTAGAAAATAGACCATGGGTGGATGGGGACTTGGTCTATGAATTGAATGGCCGCCCAAGACAGTGAGGAAATGACAAGTCCCATGGTATATCCTAGCGGGAAACTAGCTCAGCAAAGCAAATTTTCATCTTGAATCTCTGCATCATACCTGTTCAAAGTAAATCTCAATAAATTAGTGACTAAAACATTAAATATAAAACTGAAACTAAGAGGAGAATATTTTTTAAAATACAACTTTATAACCGCTGCGTAAAGGTAAATTTCTTAGCCTTAAGAAAAAAAAATCTTAAAACATAGGTGAACACATCATTGGAGTTAAAAACAGCAAAATTAAGAATTTCTGTTCAACAGTAGGCTTTGTGTACAAAGTTAAGATGGAGATAATGGGTTGGAAGAGGATATTTATAATAACGGATATTAACCATCAGTTAATATATAGAGTCTATAAGGAGCACTGTCAATCAATAAAAGTTGCCAAAGAACCCCACTGAAAGAAATTATGATATCTGGGATGTAAGCGGAGAGATCATCAACTGCAATAGTAATCAGAGAGTGAAACCAAAAATAGTGAGACACCCATAAGATTAAAAAAGAAGAACCAGAAAGCCAAAAAATAACAAGTAGTGGTGTGGATTTTGAGGAAGGGAAAAGTTCCTGCATTGCTAATTGTTATTAAGATGAAAGAATTAGAGTGAGCCCTGGTCCAATATGACTGGTGTCTATAAAAAGTTGGAAATTTGGAAACAGACACAATCATGGAGGGAAAATGACATGAAGATACAGGGAGAAGCTGGGCGTATGACTGGACTGAGGCATCTACAAGCCAAAAAATGCCAAGAATTGCCAGGTAACACCAGAGGCTAGGATGAGCCACGGGAGATTCTCTCCCGAAGGCATGGGGACCATGGCCTGGCTAACACCTTAAACTTGTATGTCTAGCATTCAGCACTGTGAGGCAACCAATTTCTGTTGTTTAAACCACCCAGTTTTTGGTATTTTGTTATGGCAGTCTGAAGAAAATATATATTTTTATTTAAACACGTGAATATTTCGGAGAGTAGTCTATAGTGTGTCATTATGTGTGTACCTCAACAATGTGGAAATCCCATCTGTGAAGACAACACCAGAATGTGTCTTTTTTTTAAAAAAGTGAAGTTCTGGGTACAAGGGCAGGATGTACAGGTTTGTAACAAAGGTAAATGCATGCCATAGTGGTTTACTGCACCTGTCAACCCATCACCTAGATAGTAAGCCCAGTTTGCATTAGGTATTTTTCCTAATGCTCTCCCTCCCCCCACCCCCAACAGGCCCCCGTGCATGTTGTTCCCCTCCCTGTGTCCATGTATTCTCATTGTCCAGCTCCCACTTATAAGTGAGAACATGCGGTGTTTGGTTTTCTGTTCCTGTGGATAACGGCTTCCAACTGAGAATAATGGCTTCCAGCTTCATCCATGTCCCTGCAAAGGGCATGATCTCATTGCTTTTATGGCTGCATAGCATTCCAACAGAAATTTTGTGTAGTTTGCTTTTGTTAAACAATGTAGACATAAGTTCCTTCAGAATCAGAAAGTTGAGAGGTAGAACAGTGCTGTCAGTCACCATTTTAAATTGGTCATCACACTGAGTGACATTCCTCTCCTGAAGCCTCAGATGATGGTCAGTGATGCCTGATTTAATTAGGTTGCCTCCTAACATGGGAAGTATTTCTTTCTCTGAATCAACATTTAAAGAGATTAAATAGCAGTATGTCTGGAATGGACCCCAAAGCTTATTCTGGAAGAGAAAAATGCTTAATCTACTTGACATTCTGTCCTAGGTTTTCTCAGGCGAAACTCATCTCAAAAGGATCTCTGGAATCATTACATATTAAATGTTTAAGCTCCCTTAGAGATTTTAGTTTAATCTGCATTCACCATTTAAGAAAACAGAGAGGTCATTTGTTAATGCAAATCAGCTTGTTGGAAAAGAGAGAAAACTGTGCCTCTTCCTTTGTTAATAATGCTTGCGGCCGGGCGCGGTGGCTCACGCCTGTAATCCCAGCACTTTGGGAGGCTTAGGCAGATCATGAGGTCAGGAGATCGAGACTATCCTGGCCAACACGGTGAAACCGTCTCTACTAAAATACAAAAAATTAACCAGGCGTGGTGGTGCACACCTGAAGTCCCAGATACTTGGGAGGCTGAGGCAGGAGAATCACTTGAACAGGGACAGTGGAGGTTGCAGTGAGCCAAGATCACACCACTGCACTCCAGCTGGGCAACAGAGTGAGATTTTGTCTCAAAAACTAAAAAATAAAGAAATAAAACTTGTGATTTTGCTGTGGTATCATTGTCACCCAAAGTAGTAAGTATCTTAATCTGCTGGGCAGTAGCCTTCAAAGTTTGGTAAGTTTAAGTTATTTTTATTAGGCTTTCACCAAACATAACTCTGACTCTTACCCTATATAATAAGAAAACATCTAATTTATCACTCAAACCAGGGCACTGTTGAGAGTAAAAGTAGATGGTTAACTGAATCCAATACCAAACCAGTAGAGGAAAAAACTAGAACTTTGTCCAACCAGGACATGTTTGCCTTCCATCTTTAACTTAACATTGGTTGTTCAGATAAAATCAGCAATTCATAATGCTAAAGGCCAGGTATGAGGGCAAGAAAAACAAACAGGGGTTTTCACCTTGGAAAAGGTTTTTCACTTTTTATTTTTTGTAAGTAATTAAATTTTTAGCTCATGATAGAAATCAGACGTTAAGAAGGATTTAGAGAGGCTTACAGTTATCATTTTGAAGACGTTTCTTTCATAGCTATGTCAGTATGAGCGCAGCCTGCATGGAATAGATGTTTTGATTTTGGAAGAAACAGTTCAACGTGGTGACTCGCTCATGGGCAGACTGAGTCGTGGCCTTGCTCACCAATAAATTTAGAAAATTCTCTATTGAAACCAAACTCTTCTACTAGGTATCCAGTTACTCACTGAACATCAAATTAATGCAATATTTAAAGTTTTCTTATGACAGAGATTATAACTGATGTTGAAAATCACCCTGTGAAACGTGCCTAACTCTGGCCTTGTGGTTAACATCAATATTATTTTTTTAATGTTTCTACTGTTCTTTCCAATCTCTTTACCTTTTGTGAACCATGATTCCATTCACAAAAGGAAGGAGAAACTCATCTCCCACACCCAGATTCATTTTTCAGATGACTTTGTAAAAACATGGTGATTACTATTTGGCCCAAAATGGTACCAGATCTGTAAATTTGATTTTATTCATTGGATTTTGTGTTTTACTGCTGTGGAGAGTTCGGAAAATGTTGATAACTGTTGATCGTCTTTAACCAGTTAGTTTTGAGCATCAGTGGTAGGTATGAGGTGATCACATACTGGAGATCAGAGTGACCTTTGTGCTGACTGAACCTCAACGGAGATAAGACGTGAAGCGCCTCTGGTGGTATCTGTGCTGCATGCATGGGCAGGTTTTCTTGGGTGGTAAATTGTCTTTAAGTTACCTTGCCTTCCCTCTTTCCTGATTGAAAGCTATAAGGTCTTTTGTTTAGCAAAATTGTGGGGCCCTGGAGAAAATTAGAATAGGTATCCTTGGAAGTTTGAGTGGGTAACTCTCTAACACACACAAAATGGAGAGGATTGGACACTCTGCTTTGAGTCTTCAGTATGAAAAAGGAGTCGTTCGCTAAATGTATGGAGAGAAAGGAGCGAGTTTCTTTTCTTACGTCTGTGTGAGTCAGATTTTTGTGTGTCTGCATTATTTCTGGAAGCTGTTGTTACAGTGGTGTGCTATCATTTTGGCATAAATTATTGTAAAATCTTTTGGCTAGTCATAGTTTTAAACAGCCAGTGTACCTATCGCTAGGGCCCAGACTCCCTAAGCAGGTGCAGGATGTGGGGAAATGGCTCGGATAAGGCTGCAAAGGATGTAGACTGGGCAGACAGGAAGATCTCTTTCATTGAGAAGCCATTTAGAGCCGTAGCATTCACCAATGCCACACATAGTCTCCACTTGCCTTTAGAGGTATCTTCATATTATAATAGAAGAGAATAATATCCACAATGAGAACAAAGAGTACATTTTAAAAATAATTTGGACAACAGATAAAAAGCTGGTACTATTGCATCTAGAGAGATTTCTATCCAAGTTACTAATAAAAAATAATTTGACCTTTAAATTGTGAATCTTCAATTATGCAACAGACATACTCACAAAATCTAGCCCCAGTCCATCTTCCCTAGAGGAAGGAATCTTATATAATTCAAGTTTGGGGTACCAAAATGTAATTTTAATATGGTAAAGAAGATCTTTAATTCTAATGAGTCCTTTGAATCATGCAAAAATAGTCATCTTTAAATTTTTTTATATAAGATTTTCTATTTTTAATTTTGAATATGGTTTAATATGTATTACTAAATAAATATGAGTAAGATACAGGTAAACAAAATCAGGGAAAAATATTCAATGTTAATTTCAACAGTCAATAATGACAACTTAATTCCTATGAGGTGTCTCATATCAGACTTACTTCAGAATGCACACACATTTATATTTTTAAGGAAATTTCTGTACTGAAGGGACTTCACAGGAATTAACCACGCTTAACTTTTTTGGTAACCATACTTTCTTACTCATCATTTTCATCATTATATATTTGTGTAAAGGATTTTTTAAAAATTATTCTATCTTTACATTTTAAGAAGATAGTTTTACAAGTTATTTACATATTTGCACATAAGTGTCAGTCACATTTGTAGTTTTTATGGAGCTCCAGGAAGTTTTAGGACATTCATGCTTGAAAGCAATTCTTCCAGGTCAACTGTGCTTGTGGAATTATTCCTAGCTGAGGCTCATGAAGCAAGGTTGGTGGCTGAAGACCCAAATCTAACTTTGAAAATCATGATACACTTGTTTCTGACATAAGTTGCTTATTGTAATTTTTGTTTTGATGCTAGAAGATATTTGTGGCTGGAGACTTCCTTTACTGTTTGAAATTGAAGGATGGCCCACCTTTGGGTGGTACCCACATGGCGTCCTTTCTCAGCCACTCTCAAGTTGTAACTGAGAAGCTCTGTTCCTGTGCAGTCACTGAAGCTTTGTCAAATCTTAGTCCAAGAGGTGCCTTCACTTGGATTGTCCTTTGCACTTGCAGTTAATTTCTGAAAAATGTACATTGCTCTTTGATATTGATACTATCAATATTGATACATATCACAAAATGTAAATTAATGATCAATAATTATGTATCTCAATAGGTTGGTGTAGCTCTTGCCTAATGCACGTTGTCAGATTTGATGGACTACGCATTACAAACATAGCTACTTAAAAATATATCATCACTTTTAAAATTGTTTCAAATATGTAGCTGAACCAAAGGTATATATCACTCGAAGTTAGTCATTCCAGAGACTGAAAAGAAGATAGCTTAATATCTACATTTCATGAAAGATGTCTTTTTAAAATGCAGCAAAAGTATAGATTGATTAATTCTCATTTTTGTTTATGTTTTGATTTAGCATATACAGCTAGACACTTCGCCTTTAAAAGATGTTTAAGTCAGGAAATTCTATCACTGTTCAAATTTAATGATGCATTTTTTGATAATTGGTACATTAAAATAATTTATACATTTTCAAGGGAAATTAAGTAGGGTTAATTGCACATATTTTAAAAATTATAGTGGAATACAACAGATATATTGTACAAAATCTCTATTTTAGAATTCTAAGTATTTAATAGAACGTTGGACAAACAGATCCAATTAAATTATGAGAAAATCTAAATGTCAGTATTCGTCTAATAAATTGTAGCTTTTTAAGTCAAATATTTGAAATAAGTGGAACATTTATAAAAAATATTTTTACTTGGTTTAGGAATTTTTATTGCTGACATTTTGTGAGAATCAGATTTGAAGTGTGCAAAACATCACATTTAATGAGCTCCATGAGACATCCAAATTATTGGTTCTCATTGCAGCTTATTGAAACCAATGCATTACTCAAAATTTACATGTCTATATTTATAGAATCTAAAGATTAAATATGACAGAATCCGTTTATTCCTATAATGAATAAATTTGCAAGTAAATCGACCTAAGAAGACAGGTGCTATTGCCATCCTTCTGAAAATATTGGACATGTTTGTGAACAAGTTAAGCACTAAGGTACATTCATTTTGTTTATTGGTAGGTTGGGGTATGTCTTTATTTGTAGGTGCATGGATGTGTTAGATACATACCCGTGCTAGACAAAATTAACTTAAGGGCTAAAATAAAAATCAGCTTATTTTCCTTCTTTTTAAAGTGATGTACTGGGCCATCTGGTGGCTCTTGCTTGTGATCCCAGTGCTTTGGGAGGCTGAGGCAAGAAGATTACTTGAGGTCAAGAGTTCTAAACCAGCCTGGGGAAGCATAGCAAGACCTCCATCTCTACAAATGTTTTTTTTTTTTTAATTAGCCAGATGTGGGGGGTGCACACGTATAGTTCTGGTTACTTTGGGAAGCTGAGGGAGGAGAATTGCCTGAGTCCAGGAGCTCAAGACCGGAGTGAGCTGTGTTCACGCCAGTGCACTCCAGCCTGGAGACACAGCAAAACCTTATCTCTAAAAAACACAGAAAGTGATGCATGGGATGGATAACACTTTTATTATTCTATTAAGAATATTTGAATAGATAGAAAACAGGAAAAATAAGTACACATATAAGCACATGTATTCTTTATTGCCTTCATAAATTTAGCCAATATATATGTTAGCGATGCTTACATGTCATATATTAGTGTGGATACAAAAATAAGTAAAATTCTTTGACTTTGATAAACATATGATTAGTAGGGAAGGTTATGGAGGATATACATAAAATTAATTGTGGCAGGTGCTAAGATAATGGTCTGTGAAAAGTGGTGTGGGACAAAGGTGGGAGCCAGTGTTCCTACCAAGCTGTCTTCACAGGGCACCAAGGTGTTTATCAGACGAATGCTCCACATAAATATATTTCAGTCAAGAAATAATAAAAGCAAAGTATTGTGGGCAGGAGACACACATAGGGCAGAAAGCTGTATAAACTTCCTGGTGGTTTGGGGTTATTATTCAGATGTATACATTGGTTAGGTATTTCATTCATGCAATCAAAAAAGGGTTTATTTGTTTTGCTTTTGTGGCAATGAGCCTGGGAGCATCAGTTGTGGGGAGTTAGTTTGGAAGCGTGAGCTCCTGGGTTTGTGGCTGTTGGAGCTCTCCTGGACTTTCTCCCATGAGCACAAGACAGCTGGTGAGCATTTCTCTCTCTACAGGCTTTGCCTTAACAAAATATTCCTGAAGATAAATTTAGTCACACCAGAGGATGAAGGCTACTAAATATTCTAAGCATTTTTATTTAATTGAGGAGTAATTATTTGTGAGGATTATCCTTGCGTGGATGCTAGTACACTTCTAGAGCATTATGGAAGCCATAATAAGGAAAATCTAACAGAACGAGCAAAGAGAGAAAGAGGAGAGAGAGAGAGATTTACTTGCTTGCCTCAGCCCAATACGACTCTCAAATGTAGAAGAAGGCTTTGAAAAAGTCAGTGCTTACCTTTTACCAGTTAGTCTTGTTTTTCACAGGCAAAAATATTTGGAATTATTTCTTTAAATAAGCTTTTAAATTTTAGAACAGTTGTAGATTTTCAAAAAAGTTACAGATAATACAGACTTCCCAGGTACTCCCCCACCTAGTTTTTCCTAACACTAACATTTTATATTGGAGTGGCATATTTGTTCCAGTGAATAGTCCAGTAATAATACATTGTTTTCAACTAAAGTCCATACTTAGTCATTGCTTCACTCACACCTTCTGTTGTAGGATTTCACCCAAAGCGTCACAGTGTACTTAGATGCCCCATCTCCTCAGGGACCTCTCACTGGTGGCATTTTCTCAGACTTTGACTATTTCGATGCCGTCAACTATTTGAGAATTATTGATCTGATACGGTGTAGAAATCCATCAAATTGAGATTTGTTTGATGTATTCCTCATCAGAGACTGCAGTTACAGTCACTTGGGAAGAAAATCATAGAGGTAAACTGCCCATTTTATCTCCTTAAATCAAAGCTACATACTATGAATTATTACTTATCAATGTTGACGTTGACCTTGGCCACCTAGCCACGGCACTGTTTGTCAGTTCTTTCTACTATAAAGTTTCTCTTCCCCCATTTCTATACCATTCTCTTGGGAGAAAATTAGCATGTGCAGCCTAAACATTCATTAGTGGAGAGACATGCTTCATCTCATTGAGGGAAGAATATCTACAGAAGTTACTTGGAATCTTCATTAGTATTTCTGTTTTCAACTATTAATTGGGTCATTTATTTATAGCTATATGGACTCCTGGATATATATTTTACACATTAAGTTACAATCCTACTATTTTATATATTTTATTCAAACTGTGCCTCCTTGACTACTGGAAGTCCTTGCCATCCAACCCTATGTCCCTTTGACTTACCACCAGCACTGTGTGTGTGTTTGCTGAGCACTTGTGTCCTTTCTGGCACTGCAAGACACTCAAGACTCATCTTGTGAATTTCCTTCAGTCCCAGAACCAGCCAATTCTGCAAGGAACCCTGGTTCTATTGGAGTCCGATATTAGAAAACAAGACCTGGTCATTAAGTTTACTCTTTATATATATATATATATATATGTGTGTGTGTGTACACTATATATATAGGTAGATATAAAGTATATATCTATATAATTTATAGTATATATATGTAAAGTGTATATCTATATAGTATATATATAAGGATATATATATAAAGTATATATATAAAGTATATAAACTGTGTGTGTGTGTGTGTGTGTGTATATATATATATATATATATAAAGTATATATATATACTTTAAGTTCTGGGGTACATGTGCAGAATGTGCAGGTTTGTTACATAAGTATACAGGTGCCATAGTGGTTGGCTACATCCATCACCCTGTCATCTACATTAAATATTTCTTCTAATGCTATCCCTCCCCTAGCCCCCACCCCTTGACAGGCCCTGGTGTGTGATGTGGTGCTTCCCTCCCTGTGTCCATGTGTTCTCATTGTTCAACTCCCGCTTATGAGTGAGAACATGTGGCATTTGGTTTTCTGTTCTTGTGTTACTTTGCTGAGAATAATGGTTTCCAACTTCCCTGCAAAGGACATGAACTCATCCTTTTTTATGACTGCATAGTATTCCATGGTGTATATGTGCCACATGTTCTTTATTGAGTCTATCATTGATGGGCATTAGGGTTGGTTCCAAGTCTTTGCTATTGTGAACAGTGCCGCAGTAAACTTATGTGTGCATGTGTTTTTATTATCGAATGATTTATAATTCTTTGGGTATATACCCAGTAGTGGAATTGCTGAGTCAAATGGAATTTCTAATTCTAGATCCTTGAGGAATCACCACACTGTCCTCCACAGTGGTTGAACTAAATTACACTCCCACCAACAGTGGGAAAATGTTCCTGTTTGTCCACATCCTCTCCAGCTTCTGTTGTTTCCTGACATTTTAATGATTGCCATTCTAACTGGCTTGAGATGGTAACCCATTGTGGTTTTGATTTGCATTTATCTAATGACCAGTGATGATGAGCATTTTTTCATATGCTCGTTGGCTGCATAAATGTCACCTTTTGAGAAGAGTCTGTTTATATCCTTTGCCCACTTTTTGATGGGGTTGTTTTTTTTTTTTCCTGTAAATTTAAGTTCTTTGTAAATTTTGGATATTAGTCCTTTGTCAGATGGGTAGATTGCAAAATTTGTCTCCCATTCTGTAGGTTGCTTGTTCACTCTGATGATAGTTTCCTTTGGTGAGCAGAAGCTCTTTAGTTTAGTTAGATCCCATTTGTCTATTTTGGCTTTTGTTGCCATTGCTTTTGGTGTTTTAGTCATGAAGTCTTTACCCATGTCTTTGTCCTGAATGGTATTGCCTAGAGTTTCTAGGGATTTCATGTTTTTAGGTCTTATGTTTAAATCTTTAATCCATCTTGAGTTAATTTTTGTATAAGGAAGGGATCCAGTTTCAGCTTTCTGCATAAGTGTACTCACTTTTAATAGAGTGTTATTAATTATAGGCCCCTAGCTTCTAGAAAAGGAACAACATATATATACAAGTTTTTTTTGTTTGTTTGTTTGTTTTTTGAGATGAAGCGGTGCTCTTGTTGCCCAGGCTGGAGTGCAACGGCACAATCTCGGCTTGCCGCAATGTTCACCTCCCGGGTTCAGGCCATTCTCCTGCTTCAGCCTCTTGAGCATCTGGGATTACAGGCATGTGCCAACATGATATGCAACCTTTTTATATATACTTGTTTGTAAATATTTCCATATATAATCATCTATCTATACAAGTAAGTTTCTACTGATGAGTTTGTACTGACGTCTCCAACTCTGATACATGATTACATGGATCATTTTAGCCTCTCCTTTATCTGTAAACTCACACACTGAAAGTGAGGAGGCTGATTCCTATTTTCCACATGTATTTAATTAGTAATTCAATACCAGTATATATGTATAGAAATATTGGAATTGTTAACTATAGCCATGTAGGAAATCACTTTCCCGATGATCACAAGGGTGTTTATGTCCAGTTCCTTTTGCTTTAAGTCTTAGCAGACTCCACACATTTCCAAAATTAATGTAGGTCGAGACCTTTTCCCTCACTGCCTTCATGACATCGTTACATACATTTGTAATAGAGACAGATTCTCTTGTTACATTCTGTCTTCTTTTCTAGGATCCTCTTACCTTCTAATATTTTTAAATTTTTCATATGTTAAGATCAACTGTGTGCTGAAAAGACATACAGGTTTTAACAAATGTATAATGCCATCTGTCCATGATTGCACTTATCCTGTAAAAGAATTTCACTGCCTTAAAGTTTCCCCATATGTGAACATATACGTAGCCCTCCTCACCTCTTCCAGTCCCATGAAAACTGCTGTCTTTTTATCCCTTAAACTTTTTGAGAGTGTCAGATAATTGGAGCCATATAGTAATGCAGGCTTTTTGGTTTGACTTATTTTAATTGGCAATGTGATTGAAGATGCTATATATGTGTTTTCATGGCTTGGTAGCTCACTTTTTATTATTGGATAATACTGCCTTTTCTAAATGTACAGGAGTTTGTAAGTTCATTGACAAATTGAGGGATATATTGATTGTTTATTTTTCTTAATGATTCTGTTTAAAACTGCTGGAAACATCTGCATGCATGCAAGTTTTGTGTGTACATAGGTTTTCAAATCTATTGAATAAGTCCCTAGGAACTTGATGGCTGATTTGATTGGCAAGGCTATGTTTAGCTTTTCAAAAAATCACCAAACTGCCTTCCAATGTGACTGAACCATATTGCATTCCTGCTAGAAATAAATGAGAGTTGCTATTGCTCTACATCCTGGCCGTTAAGAGATACTGTCAATATTTTCTATTTTAGACATTCTAATAGGTGTGCAAAGATGTGTCATTATCTTAAATTTGCAATTCCCTGATAAAAGGTAATATTGACCATTGTCTCTTGATTATCTGCCAGCTATGTATCTTCTTCAATGAAGTGTCTGTTCAGATCTTTTTCCCATTTTTTAAATGAGTAGATTTTTTTTTATTAAATTTTAAGCATTGCATATTTTAGACCTAAGTCCAGTATTATATATTCGCTTTGTAAATCTTTTCTCCCAGTCTATGGCTTGATTTTCATTTTTGAAACCCTGTAATTTACAGATCAGATGCTTTAATTAACTGCAAATCATTAATTTTTCCTTTTATACATCATGCTTCCAAACCCAAGGGCATCTAGATTTCCTCTTACATTTTCTTATATATGTTTTATAGTTCTTTGCTTCACATTCAGGCCATGATCCACTTTGAGTTAATTTGTGTAAAAGCTTTATAGTCCGTTTCTATTTTTTTGGCATATAGAAGTAAAATTGTTCCTGCATCATTTGTTGAAAAATATCCTTTTTAGATACTGTATCGCCTTTTGTTCTTTGTCAAAGAGAAGTAAACCCAACTGATTCTATTCGTATGGGTGTCTTTACGAACTCTTTATTTGATATGCATATATTCTTTCTCCAAGATTGGTGAAAGGGTTGGTGTCAAATTGGTGTCATCTCTTTTCCTTAAGTGTATGGTAGAATTCGCCAGTTAAGTCATACAGGTAGGGTTCTGTTTTGGAAAATGTAAATAATTATTGTTTCCATTTTTGCAATAAAGACTGATCGATCTGATTTGTCTTGAGTTTTGGTAGTTTGTGCGTTTCAGGGAATTGGTGTTTCACCTATATGATTATGTTTGAGGGTATAGAGTTGTTCACAATATTCCCTTACTACCCTTTCATTATCCATGAGATTAGTAGCAATGTCCTTCTTTCGTTTCTAATATTACTTATTTGTGTCTGTCTCTTTTTTACTGGTTGTCTTGGATACAGATTTATCAATTTTATTGATCTTTGTTTTAAAAAAAGCTTTTTAATTTTCCCTTATTTTTTTGTTTTCAATTTCCTTAATTTTTCTCCCAATATTTACTATTTCTTTTCTTATATTTGCTTCAACTTAATGTTATTTTTCTAGTTTTCTAAGATAATATTTATTGATTACGTAAGTCTTTTAATCCACACATTTAATGCTATAAATTTCTCTAAGTGGTGTTTGTGCTGAATCCCACAAATATTGATATGCTGTATTTTCATTTCACTTATGCAAAAATACTTTTAAGCCATAATTGAAGCTGTACCAGTTACTTGGTAGGCTGAGATAGGAGGATTGCTTGAGCCCTGGAGTTTAAGTCCAGCCTGGACTTGAGACTTCTTGAATTCATATGTTAGATAGAAATGTGTTGTTTAATCTCTAAATGTTTTGGAGTTTCCTGCTATCTTTCTGTTACTAATTACTAGTCTGATTCTATTGTGTTCTAAGAAAACACTTTGCATGATTTCTGTCAATTTAAAATTTTTAGGATTTGTTTTATGACTCAGAACATGGACTATATTAGTGAATGCTCCTTAAGAGCTTGAAAACAACATGAATTCTATCTGGTTTTGGATGGAGTATTCTCTAAATGTCAATTAGATCGAGTCAGTGAATACTCCTGCTCAAATTGATTTTATGCTTACTGAGATTTTGGCCTCTTCCATCTATCAATTACTGGAGGCATAGTGTTGAAGCCTCCAAGTATAACAGGTGGATTTTTCTATTTTCTCTTTCAGTTCTTTTAGTTTTGCCTCATGTATTTTGATGCTTTTATGTTAGGTACATATTTAGGGTTGTTGTGTCTTCTTACAGAATTGACCCCTTTATCACTGTTATGCCTCCTCTATCCCTGATAATTTAACTTGTTCCAAACTTCTCTTGGAGTGAAGATACTTCAGCTACTCCAGTTTTAAATTAGTAAGTGTTAGTATGGTCTATCTTTCTCTATCCTTTTACTTCTAATCTATCTTTGTTTTTCTATTTAAAATGGATTTCTTTGAGGCAAAATATAACAGGGTCTTGTGTTTTCATCCACTTAGAACATCTTTGTTCATTGGTTAATTTAGGAAATTTCTACTGAAAGTGACCATTGATATAGTTAAATTGGTATCTACCATGTTTGTAGCTATTTTCTATTCATTACATTTTTTTGTTTTACTTAGTCCCCCCCCCTGTTTCTGGTTTCTTTTGTTTTAACTGAACATTACGTATCATTCTAATTTATATTCTTGTATGATATCATATATACTTGTTTATTATTTTCTCAGCAATTGCCTTAGAGTTTGCAGTATATTTGTTTTTACTAATCTATGTCCACTTTCAAATGACACCTCTTGGCAGGTAGTGCAGGTGCTGTCTTACAGAGTAGTCCCAGTTTTTTCTTTCTGTACCCTGTGGCATTCTTGTCATTCATTTCACTTATTCACCTGCTCTAATCACACAATGCATTGCTACTATTACTACCTTAAACAGATGCTTATCTTTTGATAAAGTAATAATTTTAAAAAAGATTATATATACCTTTATATTCCTTCTACAATAATCTTCTTTTATGAAGATATGAATTTCTGAAGGGTATCCTTGTCCCTTAAAAACTTCTTAAAAGTTGTCTCACAAGGCGGGTCTGCTGGGGATCAATTCTCTCAGTTTCTGTTTGTCAGAGAAACTTTTTTTTCTTCACTTTTGAATGAAACTATCACTGAATATAAACTTATAAGTTAATGTTTTTGTTTTTACATTCGATGCATAAAGTATTTTATTGCTCTTTTGTTTCAAAATTTCTAACACAAAACCCAACCTACTGATGAGGACATTAAATAATATTTTCTTAATTAGGTTATTTTAATCATTTTCGTTCCTTTATTTGTTTCTAAGAATCTCCATTTCTCTACTTATATTTCTCATCTACTCTTACACATTTCTTTCTCATCATTAGAGTCCTTAACATACTAATCACTGTTATTTTAAATTTCCTGCTGGATAATAGAAAAATCTGTCATCTCTACATATGGTTTTGAAATTGGCTTTGTCTCTTCAGACTTTTTTCCCGTTTTTTTTTTTTTTTAAGCATACTTTGCAGTTTTCTTTCTGCAAACTGCATATGATGAACCAGAGAGTAGAAACTGTGGTAAACATGTAATTCAGGTGAGATTTTGCATATTTTCTTAGGAGCTTGGCTGTTTAATATTTGCTGCAGCTATGAATACCCACTGCTTCAGCTTTCTCCAGTTTCATTTCTAGTTCCCATGTTGTCTTTGGACTTTTCTTAGAACTCTTCCTCAGAGTCTTCATCTTTCAGCTCTTACAGCTGTAAGCCAGATACTATCCTGCAGCCCTACTGGTTTGTCATGAGCAGTGTGGGGAAGCGTGGAGAAGGGGAGCATTCTTATGATCCTGTGATTAAATCTTAGACTGGAGGAGGGCTGGTGTCTCTGGGTTCTGACATTTAAACATGTTTATTAGCTTCTTTTAGGAAAGCTAGAGAGGAATGAAAGGGAATTAATGCCTTTTTCCCAGTTGGGGTAAGTTCCTGATGAAGTCTTTTCCCCTGATTGGTGGGCCTTTACCATAGAGAATGTACTAAATGTATGTCACAAAGGTTATTCTCCCATTTTCTCTGCCAGAGCCAAGAGAGGCTCCATCTTGAATCTTCACCATGAGAACCTAATGAGTTTCCTAGGAGTAAGGACCACAAATGTGTGGACACCCGCTGAGACTGTTGTCCCCAGGAGATTTCCACTCTCATGCACCTCCAGCAGTTCATCCAATTTACTATTCAGTGTTCTGACCAGTGTATGGCCTCAGAGTTTCTCCTCTGGGTCGCACATCTTAGCTGTGGCTCTCTGGAGCCACCCATCTCTCCCATATTTTGGGATAGTGGTATTCCCTGCAAACCAATTTTCAAATGGATCCAGGAATGTATCTCCAGCTTGGTCTTGCTGTAAGGGTAGGAATGATGACTTCTAAGCCTTTTGCATGTCAGAGCTAAACCTGAAAGTCCTTAATTGGGTTTATTTTTAAAGGAATTCCAAGAATATTATGTTGTGTACCATGATAACCCCCCTAAAATTTGGAAAGACAGGTAAATACAGACAGTCATGGCTGAGGTGCTTCATGATCCAGATACTGTTATTGTTCATGGCAGTGTCTTCTTGTCCTATTAGTAATAAAAGAATAAAGAAATATCCGACCATAATTGTTGAATAGATTATTTTTGTTTGTTGATTCTCCCTCATGTATTTTGTGGATCCATTGCTAGGTCAGTATGCACTTAGTGTTGTTATGTCTGTCTAATATACTGACTGAAGACTCTCTGCGTTAGTCTGTTCTCATGCTACTAATAAAGGCATACCCAAGACTGAGTAATTTAAAGAAAAAGAGGTTTAATGGCCTCACAGTTCCACATGGCTGGGAGTGCCTCACAATCATGGTAGAGAACAAAAGTCACATCTTACATGGTGGCAGGCAAGAGGGTGTTAAGGCAAACTCCCCTTTAGGAAACCTTCAGATAACATGAAACTTACTATCATGAGAACAACATGGAAAAATCCCACTCTCATGATGCGGTTACCTTCCATCCGGTCCCCTCCCGTGACCCAGCGGGATTATTACAATTGAAGCTGAGATTTGGGTGGGGACACAGAGGGAAACTATGTCACTCTCTAATATACTAAGTCTGGTGACTTCACCATTTTATATTCCCTGCCCATTCTCTGAAGGCATATGAATTCCAGAGGGTTGCTCTTCAGTGTATGTCCCTGGTCCAGGAGCATCCACACAACCTGGGAGTAGAGTTACCAATTTTAGCAAATAAAAACACAGGACACAAGGATAATTTTAAATTTCAGATATACATGGAAGAAGGTTGTGTATTTTTCACTGGGTATCTGAAATTCAAATTCACCTGGGTGTCCTGTATTTTTTCTGTCGGCTCCACTTGGGTGCATTTCAGAGATGCAGAATCGGTGACTCCACCTCAGATCTATTGAATTAGACTCTGCATTTTAATGAGAACTGCTAGTAATTTGTATGCATATAAGTTCAAGGAGTCGTCTTCTCTTGATCCAGTTTATGTTAGGGCAGGAAGTTCAAGTGAAGCCTTACAGTGTGTGTCTGCAGGAAATGGAAGCTCTTGAAGAGAAACTGACCGTGGTCACTGGTCACTACTCATTTCTGCAACCCTCCAATTAAACCAGCTACTGGGTTTCCAAATATCACATTTCATCAAAACAATTTCGAAGTTAATTGTAGCTCTTGGCGTTTTAAGAAATAGCAATAATTTTAAAATGTCATTAGTATACTATTTAAGTGTTCTTTTTATGCACACAAAAAAACTGTCTTGCCAAAGCCACGAGGGAATTTTTTAAGCCTCTAGAAACTGGAAACATATATTGGGTTGTTGCTTCATCACCATCACCCCTCACGCTCACCCTAAACTTACATCCCGTGAGGCTCTCCTTTCCCTAATGATCACATTATTTACTGTACGTGCCTTTTATTAATTACATCTGCTATCTCACCTAACTAATATATGTGCACTGAAAGTTTACCTGTAAATTAACTAAGCTGTATTTTTTGGAGTAATGGGGATAGTCCAATATATAATTCATGTTGTGACTCCATGTAGAGTCATTTCTCAGTATCTGTGGGGGATTGGTTTCAGGATCTCCCACAGATACCAAGTTCCAAAATGCCCAAGTCCCTAACATAAAAGTGTGTAACATTTGTATATGATCTACATGCATTCTCCAGTTTACTACAAATTATCTCTAGATTGCTTATAATACATAATATAATATAAAAGCTATGCAAGTAGTTACTATGCTGTATTAGGGAATAATGACAAGAAAATAGTCTGTACATATCCAGTGCAGACCCAGTCATTCTTATTTTTCCCAAATATGTTTTATCCATCCTTGTTTGAATCTTCAGAAGCAGGACCCATGGGTGTGAAGTGCTGACTGTAGAGGTGGGGATATGTTTGTGTGTGTGTTGTGTGTGTGTATAATCTGAAACATAATTCTAAATATCAGAATCCTGAAGAAAAGGTTTTATTTTTGTTTTTCTTTTTAAAACCCTGGGGATGTTTGGGTTTTTAAAACCTCGTAATAATTTTTCCTGCAAGCATCAGCTCAAAATTCTGCAGAGAGTGAGGTAGCTGTGGGGATGGGTCCCAGCATCACTGCTACCACCCAGGGTGACCGGCTCCTCACTTGCACTCTCCAAGCCTCTGTGTTTTCATCTTTAAAATGGGAATACCATCTCGCTTACTTTTCCAATGTTATCACTTGATTCAGTGATAACATTCAGTGATAACATCTACATTCAGGCACTACTCAGTTTTCAGAGCTATGATGATGGCCTCTAAAGTACCCTGTCATTTGTTATTGATCTTAGCCATTTCTTCATAAACATGTGGATGTTTATGAAGACTTACATTCCTCTGAAAAGAGCAGTATATGTATTATTTGAATGTTTTCATTAAAAAAAATAGAATTTTACCTCAATATGGAGTCAAGGGCAAGAGTTAGTACTTATTATTAAGGAATCAAAAATAAAAGCAACCAGAATGGCAGGACAATGGTAGGTGTGTGGAAAAGACAGATTTAGGAAAGAAATTCTGTAGGGCCCAAGCTAAGCCCTGGAGTTCACCTCTTTCATCTAATACAGGAAGTGGAGCTGACACAAAATAGTCACACCTATTTCCAATATTAAGAAAGAATTTATACGCATATTTAACACTGTAGATATAGGTAAGCATTAATTGACTAATTCACTCCAGGTTTATTCAGAAAGTGTCTTGGAAGCTATTTAGTCATTGCATGAATGGTTAAACAATTTCAATCAGGTTTTCTTTATCTTATATAACTTTTCTTAATCTTTCTAAAAAGTTTTATAATTTTTAAGCTATTCTGCTGTTTATTTTTTGAGTTGTATCACTTTAACTTCCTTTAAGAAAAACACTGGGATAACCTGGCTAGAGTGAGTATTCGTTTCCTTTTCTTTTTTTAATGAGCTGGTAAACACAGGAACTGTCAGGTAACTGGTGACTATTTCTCAGGTGATGCTGTTTTTTTTAATAAATCACTTTTTAGAAAATTCCTAAAATTTTTAAAAGAGCTTTTAAGTCCACAGAAAAATTAAATGGAAAGTATAGAGGGTTATCATACACACTCCCTTCCTCTTCACATAGCTTCTCCAATAATTAGCACCTTGCATCAGTATGGTACATTTTTTGCAGCTCATGAACCAATATTGGCATGTTATTATGAACTGGCATCATTTACATTAGCATACATTACTTTTGTTGTACAGTTCTATGAGTTTTGAAAAATGCATAATGTCATGTATCCAGTCTTACAGTATAAATAACAGAGTAGTTTCAATGCAGAATAATAATTCTAGTGAAACTATAATTCTTTTTGCAATTGATACCTCAGCAAAAACTGTACCACACTGACACAAGTTGCTAATCATGGGGAAGCCCTTGTACCCCACCCATGGACCCCTTTTCCTCCCTCCCCTCCCTGCTAACTCCTAGAAACCAGTCATCTTTATACTGTTTCTATCAGTTTGCATTTTCTAGAATGTCATGTAGTTGGAATCATATAGTATATGATTTTCACGCTGGCTTCTTTACCTAGAAATATCCATTGGAAATTTCTCCCTGCCTTTTTGTGGCTTGATATTTCATTTTTTCTCAGTGAATAATATTCCATTGTATTCATGTACCACAATTTATTCATTCATACACTTAAAGTAAAGATATGCAGGTAGCAAATAAGCATATGAAAGATGCTCAATAATATATATCAATACCGAATGGCAAACTAAAACACGAATGCGATATCACTACGTATATACTAGAATGTCTATAATCTAGAGTGTCTAGAATGAAAACACAAAGTCTGGCAAGAATGTGGATCCACAGGCACACTCACTTATTTGCAACATAGTACTGTACTCTGGGAGACCATTTAGCTGTTTCTTACAAAACTGAACATTCTCTGTCCATACTTTAATAGTTACTCAAATGAGTTGAAAACATGTCCACACAAAAATCTCCACATGGATGTTTATAGAAGTTTTATTAAAAATTCTACAAAGTTGGAATCATCCAAAATGTTCTTCTATTTCTTCTTGTGTGAGCTGTGGTAGATTGTGTCTTTGAGGAATTAGTTTATCTCATCTAAGTTATTACGTTAGGGGGACAGAGTTGCCCATAATGTTTAATGTCCATGGGATCAGCAGTGACAAACCTCTTTCATGTATGGATGCTGGGTTTTGAAGGATTTCAGATTCTTACTTTGTCCAGATTTAAGTCTTCTCCAGAAACTCACCTTCATGTCAATATTTACCTGTTTTTTGTTCATATAGCCTCTGATGTACTTTACATGTTACTATTAATATGTGTGGTTACACATATTTTTATTCTAAGGGCTTCTTATTCATGAGTGGAAAGCTGCTAGGACAAAACTGATTTCTCTGTCATGAAGTTATCAAGAGTCAAGCCTTTATAAGCTTGTGCATTAGAAATAGTTTGAACTATTTCCTGATTATTTGGAAGTAATTTTTTCCTTAGTCTTGTTACATATCATCATAAAGATCTTTATTTTTCTCTATTACTTAAATACTGGAACCATGTTGTAACCTTGAAACCAATACTCACTACCGGGCACCAAGTTGATTGACTGAAAACATCAGAAGATATATAAGACCCAAGATGGAGAAACCACATATACCAAGATAATTTACTTTTGCTGGTAACCAGGCCTATATCTGGCTGTTACATACAGAAGGCAAGAATCATAACTTCCCCTATGTTGCACTGGCCCCTGGCATGGTCAGTTGACATTATCCAGCCTGCATTATGGGGTCTCCAGGGCTGCGCTGGATGGGTTTATAAATAGAGTCAGGCACACCAGCACTTGGGAGAGAGTGGGCTATATTGATTTCTTCCACCCTTTCAAGGGCAGTGATTTATTTCAACTAAAGTAGCAGCAAGTTCTAGGTATTAGGTTGCCTTTCCTGACTGTAGGGCCTCAGTCACCAGGATTAGTCAAGGGCTCGCTGTGTTTCGTCCACTTACATGCGTCACATATCACACCAGGTCAGATTAATGGATCGATGTTCCAGTGAAGCCGGTGCTTCTGTGGGCTGAGGACCACGGAATCTACCAGTCTTGCCCATCATGCACCAGCCAGAGGAAGCAACTTGATAAAGTGACAGACTCACGCACCAATTCACATCAATAATTAAACAAGATTCTAAATAAGTAAACAGGGCTATAAAGGGTATAAAGGGTAACCAGATGAAAAGGTGGAAGAGGAAAGCAGCAGTGACTCACAAGAGAAGAACTTAAGACATGGCCAGTCAGAGTGAAGGAGCCAGCCTTGTGGGAAAATGGTCTCCTGTCCCGAGTGTTGCTCAGCCTTGAAATGCAGTGAGCTTTAGAAAAAAAAGTGACCCAGGAATGGGGTTATTCATCTGCAATAATGTTCTTCACGGCACTGCACATAAAAGCAAAACAACATATGTTTCCAACAGTATGGTGTTGATTATATAAGCTATATTATACCTGTATGACACTGATTTTTTAAAAATGACATAACCATATGTGTAATAATAGGAAGCGAAGTTCCCCATAAAATTTTAGGTGAACAGAATGAAGTTACCTAACAAAATGTAATCAAGATTGTAATTGATTTTTATTTCTGTCATTTTGCTTATCTGTCTCTTTAAAGCATCTACAGTGATCATGTCCAACTTATGCAACAGAAAAAATGCAATAAAACTGTTGTTGCAAAAAAGGGAACACTGGTCCTAGCTACACAGTGATCCTCCTGACTCTCAGGAAGCTGCCCTGTGGAGTGATCCTGTTCACTGGCTGGTGGCAGTGGGCCAGGAGAGAAGAGATGATGAAAATGAAGGCAGTGAGTACGCATTGCTACTTTGGGAGTTTGTTCATGAGAGAGAGGAATCAGGAGGCCAGGGGCCAGAGACAGATGGAAAGTTAAGGAAGGATTTTATTGTTTAAATGGAAGTGTCATGAATGATTTATAAAACAATAGAAAGTTTGCAAATGAGAGACTAAGATTGAATATACCAGTGAAAACAGATAGGGATGCACAGTGCCATATTAGTCAGGGTTCTACAGACAAACAGAACCAAATAGAATCTATTGATCTATTGATATATCTATTTGTCTATCTAACTGTCTATCTGAGGAGTTATTTATTGAGGGAATTGGCTCATGCAATTATGGAGGCTGGGAGAAGTTCTGAAATCTGCACTCTGTAAGCTCTGGAGGTCCAGGCAAGCCAGTGGTGCAAGTCGGAGGCCTGACCAAGTGCACAGAGATCCCAGCTCAAAAATAGGAAGTGCATTTCCCAGACTTGAGTGCAGTGGCATGATCTCAGCTCACTGCAACCTACACCTTCCAGGTTCAAGTGATTTTCCTGCCTCAGCCTCCTGAGTAGCTGTGATTATAGGCGTGCGCCGCTATACCCAGCTAATTTTTGTATTTTTGGTAGAGACTCAGTTTCACCATGTTGGCCAGGCTGGTCTCTAACTCCTGACCTCAGGTGATCTGCCTGCCTTGGCCCCCCCAGCGTGCTGAGATTACAGGCATAAGCCTCCATACTCGGTCCTTTCTCTACCTTTTTATTCTACTCAGGCCCTCGAGGGACTGGATGATGCTCACTCACACTGGTGAGGGTGGATCATCTTCTCTCAGTGTACAGATTCAAATGCTAATGTCTTCCAGAACATTCAGAAATCATGTTTTACCAGAGATCTGGGCATCACTTAGCCTAGTCAGGTTGACATAAAATTAACCATCACACATGTTATTCCTGATGAAATAAATGTAGTTGGATTTCAAACACTGCTGCAGATTAGTGTTACAGGAAGAATTAGCTCCTCTATTGCAATAGGAGAGGACACGGTGATGCAGGAAGAATTCAGATTATTGGGAAGGTAGCTTTTTCTTTCTGATGAGTTCTAAACTATTGTTTAAGGAAAAGTCTGGGTTCATCTTCTGAGGTTGACTGGAGGTCAGGAGGCCAAGGGTATAAGGAGAGAAGTGATCTTTTGGAGTAGGACTTTTGAGGCACCAGAGAGTGTGTTGACCTGAGGAATGGAGAGGATTGTGCTGTTCTGGTGATGAAAAGCCTTGGGCTAGTGCTTAAAGCTTTATAATGAAACCATCTACTGTTTTATAATGAAACAATTTGCCATGATGGGCTGCTAGGATTCAGGCTTCCCACCCCACAGAAAAACATAATTGGGTTCCATTTTTACCTTTTAAAATCATCAGTAGGTTTCCCAGGGGTAGTTGCTATTTAAATGGGATCAGTAAGTATATCACTGGGAGTTTCTGTTCAATAGATAGAAATTTTCAGTTACACAGAATGATTTCATTCTAGAAATATGCTATATAACACTGTGCCTATGGTGATAATGCTGTATTATGGAATTAAAAACGTTTAGGAGAGTGGACTTCACATGAAATGTTCTTGTCATAATTGAAAAAAATTAAATGAGAGAAAGTTTACTGAATGTTTAGGTAAGTGCCAGGCACACCTCAATAAGCCATGCAATAATGCAGTAATGATTTTTATCCCTGAGCTAGTGTACACACACACACACACCATTACCATAAATATTTAAATATTAATAAAATAATATACCTGTATGCTTATGTTTCATAAAGTATTGATTTCAGTTTTTCAAAATTAGTATCTGATTATGCTATGCTTAATATCTATTACATTGTTTCAAATCCCTATTTCCCCAGTTATAACATTATTTGATTCTTTTGTGTCTTTTCATTTTATCTCTAATTTCTATTTGTAGAAGTTTATACATTATTGTTTCAAATAATTTAAATTGTTCATCAATTTAGCTGATAGTTTTCTCTGATTTTCATATTTATTTATTGCTACTTTAATATTTTCTTCATCCCATTTTATTTTAGATTGTTGGCTTTAACTTAAATTCTTGTAATGAATTCTTTTGAGTGAATCCTTATTTTTTTATTGATTGATTTTTTTAGTTTGAAAATTGAAGTCATCTAAGTATATTATGTCATCTTGGAGTTATATTTGATAATAAGTCTAGATACCCCATCAATAAACACGTTATTTTGTGTGCACAATTTTTAAGTGACCTAATATTCATTCATACAAGTGTTATTAGACAAGGTGTTGTGCATTTACATTCTGATTAGGATCCGTTGTACTGATAGCAGAAGCAAATTCGTACAAGTCTGTAGCAACATCAATTCTTTCCTTCCCAAAAGAATTTGACCAAGGAGCATGAGGCAGATTGAGAGAGAGAGGCAAGTTCTACAGCAAGAGTGGAAGTTTATTAAAAAGTTTTAGAGCAGGAATGAAAGTAAAATACACTTGGGAGGGGGCCAAATGGGTGACTTGAGGGACTCAAGTGCATGATTTGGCCTTTAACTTGGGGGTTTTATATGCTGGCATGCTTCTGGGGGTTGCATCCCTTCTCTCGTTCTACTTTTGGGGTGGCTGTCCATATGTGCAGTGGCCTGCCAGCACTTGGGAGCGGCTGCATATGGAGTGTTGACTGAAGCTGTGCACATGCTCACATGAAGCTTTGTTCTCTAACCAGTCCAGTGGACCCAGAGGAAGAGCATACACCACTTCAACTCTGCCATGTTGCCTCTTCCTGCACATGCTTCAGCCCACTCACCTAACTCCCAAAATCTCATCGGGAAGCTGCTGATCATCAGCTTCAGGTGTTTTCTATCTGTTGGGAGGCGGCCTTTCCCTAGCGCCAGATGTGACCAATTATTATTTTAGTGAGACGGTTTAATAACTACCTGACCGTCACCTGATTGATGGTTGTCTGACGTTCCTGGTGGTTGCAGGGGCTCACGTACCCTGCTTATATCTGCCTAGCTACCTACCAAAACAGTACCAAGGACAGACAAGTCTGCAGTAGAACTTTATATTTTATAAAGGAAATTGCCCAGTGTATTAAATATCAGGAAAATCAATGAATTAATGCTTTGTAGAAGTTTATAATGCCAGTGTTTAAATGTTAAAGATGTACTTAACGTTATTATTTTTTCCACTGTGTTCCTGTAGGTGGCTATTTCCACTTTCTAGTTCTAAATTAAGATTTACTTAAAACCCATTCAGATCTATCACTTGTACTGGGCCTACTCCTTCCCAGCCCCACCCTTGCAACAGTTTTGTAATCAAGCTGTTTGTTCTCTATTATTACCTTGAATTTGACTTAGAATGAGAAGACAGAATGAGACTTAGAATGAGAAGAAATCAATTAGCATCAGTGGATAACATTTCTTTTGCATTTTATTTCTAGTGTAATTGCCTTTCGAGGCTATAGTTATAAAAGTTGCTTTTCTCTATGTCTTATGCATCAAATGCTGAACTATAATATAATTTTACAACCTGTTTCTATTAACAGATATCAATGCTATCCTTCAACACTTCTGTCTTATTTTTTGTAATCTATTATACCATCTATTAGAATTGCATGCAGGGGGCCTGTAAATGGTGAGAATGTCAGCTTTTAAATGTAGCATTCCATTTGTGGGTGTGTGAATGAAACCTGGGCAGTTCAAGTTTGAAAGAGAATTTCCCTTTTAAAAGTTCAGATTCCATTAAACAACATGAAAACCAAATGACATAAATATTTTCTAAAATGTTGATCACTGTTATTTTTCAGACATTTCCTTTATTTCCATATTTCCAAAAAAAAAAAAAAACCTGAGTGGGGATAACGTGGACTGCACGATCATAGTTCAATAAAATAGTTTTACAATAGAATATTTAATTGTACAAGACATGCTAATTCCTTCATAACAAAACAAAAACATCTCATGGTAATAAATTTAGTGTCCTATTGAAATAAAACCAGAAGTTAAAAAGCAAAACAAAATAGTTTTTACATGTACTAATAAGGTCTGATTAAAGCCAATGTAAATAATGTATTTTACTATTAACAAATAATGGGATTCATTTAATTGTGATATCAACTCGGTCAAATCAAAATTTTCACCACCTCACAGACTAAGTGATTCTGTTACCTGTTTGCATTTCTGCTGATGTGGCAAATCCAAGTTACTAAGTACTCATTATGATTGGGAAAGGTGCTAAGTGACTTAGTTATAGAGTTCCTTGTCCTACTTATAATTAAGTCTTTTACAAATCATACCTTGCCTGAACTGAATGTGATAGTTAAAATTCTCTGAAAAGACCTTGTAGACAGTAAGACCACACCGTTACATGTCACAGGAATAAAATGAGCAGATCCAAATAAAAGTGCTGGCCACAGCAAGCAGGTGCCAGGATGTACTGCCCACAGTGGCAGCATCCCCGAGAGGCAAGCTGCAGAACATGCTCAGGACAACTTGGAAACACTGCACCTGCGAAAGCAAGGAAGGGAGGGCCAGCTCTGCAAGAGGGAGAAAAATATTCTTGGGTCCACCACTCAGGTGGGAATCTAGTGCAACTCAGAAAGGATCCCCATGAGTTAGTTCATGTTTCGTGAAACTAGGTGGTTTTGAGTTTTTATATCTCAAGGAAACCTTGAAGTGCATCATATCTAAAAAGATAAAATGAATTATTCACATTAGTAAAATGCTTAAAATATTGCTTCTGAAACACCCTGAGAACACGGCCTTTGCCAAAAACAAAGAGGCCGTGAGTCCGTTTCCAAGTTACAGCAAAGTGAGACAGGTGCACTCCTCATTGTTAAAGGTGTAGATGAAGATGCAGCAGAGAAGTGTCGTCATAAGGACATGGTGAAAATGCTTTGGAAAGTACTCTTGTGCTGCTTCTCATCAGTACATGAGGCATGCGTCATCTTAGAATGTCCTATATGCAGATTGTTTTAAGTCAATATTTCTGAGTGCTTATTATGTGCTAGGAGTTACAGTAAGTATTTTACAGGTAAAATCTCATTAATCCAAATAAAAATTTTGCAGAGTACTTATTATAATTCAGTTTTCACAGATGAGAATAAATGAGCCCCAGAATAGTTAACAAATATAAGCAGTTTGCAAGTGAAGGAGATAGGAATGTATAAAAGTGGCCTCATTAAGTTATGACTCCACTACTAGATCCCGAAGATGGGAGCATCCCATGCCATCAGGAACCGGACATTGCCCTTTCATATCTAGAAGCCCTCCTAATGAGATGCTTCAGCTTTCATGAATTCTGCACCCAAGGTTGCTGTATTGTTGGTAAAAAGCAGACTTGCCATTACTTTAAAGAGAAGGTTGATTTGAAGAGGAGGATTGGTCATCCCTGGGAGCTCACACATATTCTGTATGAACAAATCTTGGATTGGCTTTCTTTATTTGGTGGCCTGGCAACCTCTGGTAATAGGAATAGTTCAAGGCATTAACTATTCACTAGGGCTGGAATAGTACAGTAGACTTACACCAGAAGCAATATACTACATGGTGAAATATTTATTCAATAATTGGTTCTATACTATATATATATATATATATATTTAATGTATATTTATTTTATTAATATATATGCATTGTTTACTTTTAGAATCTAAATTTCTTTCCACTTGACTAGAATCCACCACAGTTTTTAATAAATTTCCTTTTCTATTATCTGAGAAAATTAGGACCTGCAAGGGCAGGATCACGGGGGGGCCAGTTTTTACTTCAGCACATTTCAGAGGTAAATGCACGCACCAACCCCCCAACCACACACACACATACACTTTCTCAGAATAACAAATTTAACAAAACTAGATGCCTAATGAAATAAGATACCATAACAATTAGTTATAAGCACCAAACAGAGTGTGTCTGAAGCCTAGTAACAAATGCATGTGTCAGAGTTTTTAGGAGCAGGAACCATGATCCACTCTAGCTAGATTAAGCAGAAGAGGAATGTATTGAAGGATACTGGAAATCTGCGGGAGGGCGAGAGAATGAGTCTTGGAGGCCACACAGACAGGAAGGAAAGCAATGGAGAGGTTGTGCCCCCGACCACGTGCTTCTGCCGCTCGACAGTCATGGCACAATTCAACTTCAAGCTCTGGAATCTGTTGCTGTGGGCTCTGCTGCTGCTGTTTTGAAAAGCTATAATTCCTCACTATGATTTACTCACTCACCAGAGGAGATCGTGAGTGGCACCTCTTCTCTCATGCTACTCTCTTCCAAGTGAAAATCTCATGGGAAGCACTTACATTCGGCGCCACAACACATGACTGTGTCTCAACTCCAAATGAGTTTCTCGCTTCTACTTTGGCCAAGCAGGAGGTATAAAGTGGGATATTTCCCGGAGAAATCCTACCCAAGTTCTGTCACTATAACACATCACTTCAGGAAGGCAATATAGCACGATGCCTTCCAAAAGGTGCTGTAAGATCAGTCCCGATGGGCAGTTGGCTGACACCTTTGGCAGCTATTTTTCAAAGATGTTTTGTCACCCATTAAATTAGAGCCATTGAGAATAAGGAGAAATATTTATCTTTCTTCAATTAGTGATACAGAATTATTTGATATCTCTACCTTCCACACCCAAATTAACAGCTTCATAAAACAGTACATAAAATAGTACAGTATTTTTTTTCTGCCTAAGATGCAAGTATCTAGACTTTTGTAAATGGCTGTGAAATGAAATGGTCATGCAAATTCTGTACGGGTGAAATAATTTTTTAAGAAGTTACTCTTCAGAGACATGAGAAAGAACCCAAAGCAAAGGAAGTTACACAGATGTGCACACACACACACACACACATGCACACACATGTGTATATATGAATGAGGAGAAAAGCCTCTGGAATATAAAAAGACCATCCTGGCTGAGAGAAGTGAAGGAGGACTGAGATACAAATCTCAGTGTAAGCACTGCTGCAATAACCACTGACAACCAGATTGTTATGCTTACAGAAGGGAGACCTCATAGCCTTTGAAACCCCTATGGGAAATAAAAAAGAACAAAATCTTATAAGAGCTACAGTCCATAATATCTATACATTTTCTGGTTTTTAGCTTACTCTGCCCACATTCTTAATTAACTGCCAAGTTATATAAAGCTGAGATTTTCAGGGTGCTTTGCTATATTAGTTGATTTTCATATTGCTATGAAGAAATACCCAAGACTGGTAATTTATAAAGAAAAACAGGTTTAATGGACTCATTGTTTCACATGGCTGAGGAGGCCTCATGGTCATGGCAGAAGGTGAAAGAGGAGCAAAGGCATGTCCTACATGGCAGCAGACTAGAGAACTTGTACTGGAGAACTGCCCTGTATAAAACCTTCAGGTCTCATGAGACTGACTTACTATCACAAGAGCAGCATGAGAAAAACCTGCCCTCATGATTCAGTTACCTCCCACTGGGTCTCTACCATGACAGGTGGACACATGGGGATTATGGGAGCTACAATTCAAGATGAGATTTGTGTGGGGGGCACAGCCAAACCATATCACTTGCTGAAAAAAGTCTAAAAAAACAGCTGTGGAATTGCATACAAATAGGAAAACAACTAGCAGCTGCATATCATAGGGAAGAAAACTTTCAGTATCATTCCAGACAGGTAAACCACCCACTAGAATAAAAATAACAAAAATGTTAGAAGGAAACATCCGATTATTATTGGCAGAGTAATGTATTATTGACAATATGCACTGTTTGATTTAAACCACAAATTACTAGATATTCAAGATGGAAAATGTGGCCCACATTTGGAAAAGAAAGCCATTGATGGAAACTGAGAAGGTTGTCTTGTAGGACTTAGCAAATGAAAACTTCAAAGTAACAACTATATATATATATATGTTTTATGAATTTTAAAAAGTTCTAAAATTAAAATTTTGTATTAACCCAACAAAATTCAACAGACAAATGGAGATGAAAACTATAACTGAAATAAAAATTCGAGATGAGATCAGTAGTAATTAGAGAATAGAGAAAAACATAATTACTAAAGTTGAAGGAATATTAATAGAAATTACCCAATACAAAAAAATGAGAGAGAGAGAGAAACAGAAAAAAGAGAAAGAGTTTGGGTGTGTTGGGGTTGTTTCATATCTCAGAAGCTCATGGATGCATGGGACAATACCGAAAAGTCTCACACAAATACTTGAAATTCCAGAAGGAAATAAGATTAAATAAAAATTATCAGAGAATCTTGAAGGAATAGTAGCTTAAAACTTTACAAAGGGTATGGAAAATATTAATTTAAAACTCAAGAAATTCAGTAGAATCTAACCAACAAATATACACAAAAATTATTCTTAGATGTATCAAATTCACACATAAAATCTCCAAACCATTCATAGAAAAATCATGTGTTACATATAAGAAAACAGTGGTAGGAATAGTGGTTGACATTTCACCAGAAGTTAAGAAAGTCAATGACACATTCAAAATGCCAATAGGAAAAGACAAAAAGACCTCTTAGAGAAAGTTTCTACCCAGTGAAATTGTACCTCTAATTGAATGAATTTTTACATGAAGGAAAATGCAAACTTTTTTTTTAATTGTACTTTGGGCTCTGGGGTACATGTGTACATCCTGCATCCTGCAGGATTGTTGCAGAGGTACATACATGCAATGGTGGTTTGCTGTCTCCATCCCCCCTCCACCGTCATCGACATCAGGCATTTCTCCCCAGTGTTATCCCACCCCATCCTCCCTGCCCCCCGCTGTCTCTCCCTTCCCCCTCCCCTCCCCTCCAACCCCAACCCTAGCCCATTGAGTGTTGTTCCCTTCCCTGAGCCCAAGTGTTCTCATGTTCATGTATGAGTGAAAACATGCGGTGTTTGGTTTTCTGTTCTTGTGGCAGTTTGCTGACAATGATGGTTTCTAGATTCATCCATGTCTCTACAAAGGACACGAACTCACTGTATTTTATGGCTGCATAGTATTCCATGGTGTATATATGCCACATTTTCTTTATCCAGTCTATCATTGATGGACATATGCATTGATTCCAGGTCTTTGCCATCATAAACAGTGCTGCAACGAACATACATGTGCATGTGTCTTTATAATAGAATGATTTATAATCCTTTGGGTATATACCCAGTAATGGGATTGCTGGGTCAAATGGAATTTCTATGTCTAGGTCCTTGAGGAATCACCACATTGTCTTCCACAATTGCTGAACTAATTTACACTCCCACCAACTGTGTAAAAGTGTTCCTATTTCTCCACATCCTCTCCAGCATCTGTTGTCTCCAGATTTTTTAATGACTGCCATTCTAACTAGTGTGAGATGGTATCTCAGTGTGGTTTTGATTTTCATTTCTGTCATGACCAGTGATGATGAGCATTTTTTTTATATGTTTGTTGGCTGCATAAGTTTCCCTTGTGAAAAGTGTCTTCTTTTGAAAAGTGTCTGTTCATATCCTTCACCCACTTTTGAATGGGTTTGTTTGTTTTTTTCTTGTAAATCTGCTTTCGTTCTTCGTAGATTCTGGATATTAACCCTTTGTCAGATAGGTAGATTGCAAAAATTTTTTCCCATTCTGTTGGTTGCCAGTTCACTCTAATGATTGTTTCTTTTTCTGTGCAGAAGCTCTTACGTTTAATTAGATCCCATTTGTCTCTTTTGGCTTTTGTTGCCTTTGCTTTTGGAGTTTTAGTCATGAAGTCCTTGACTGTGCCTATGTCCTGAATGGTGTTGCCTAGTTTTTCTTCTAGGGTTTTTATGATGTTGGTTCTTATGTTTAAATCTTTAATCCATCTGGAGTAATTTTTGTATAAGGTGTAAGGAAGGGGTCCAGTTTTGGCTTCCTGTGTATGGCTAGCCAGTTTTCTCAACACCGTTTATTCAAACATTTTTTCTTAAGCACATCTACAGTATGATAAGGACTAAAGAAAATTTCTAAGCTGAAAAGAAATGATTTCCACAGGACATATGAAGAACATTGGAAATGTTAAAAATAGTACTCGATAGATAACTCTGTCTCTCTTTCTTCTCTTTATGTGTATACATTTATATAGAATCATATGTAATCTATATATGTAGTATATATAATATATATGCTTATAGTAAATATATACACACATGTATTGCATATATATCCCATATATATATATACACATTCTCTTTTACCTTTTTTCTTTGTAAACCACATGAATGTTTAAAACAAAGTATAACACTGTAGTAACCTTATAAATATAAATAATATAGACATACTATGTATGACAACAATGGTGTTAATGATGGGAGAAAATAAAAATACAGCATTTCATATTGTCTATAGTTTACCGAATGTAATTCCATATTATTTCAAAGATATTGAGAGATACATAAATCTTTGTAATCTCTACAACAAGCACAAAACAATGCAAATATATAATTTCAAAGGTAATCAAATAATTACGGTGCAAATAAGGCAAGATGGGAGAAACAGATAAAAAAATAAGGCAAAATAAATATTTAACAAACAGCAAATTGGAAAAGGCTACGTAAAACCATATTGATACTCATATTGAATAAAAAGTAGCTAAACACTCTGATCAAAAGTCAGGATTTTCAGACTAAACAAAAAAGCAAGAGCCAGTCTTATGATGTGCAGAAGAGATAAACTTTAAATACACACAAATAGATTGAAAGTAAAATGAGAAGTAAATAAAGGTTGTATTTACCATATGAATAGCTAAAAATATAGACATCAGGGAAAGGAGAGTTGTTAGAGGAAAAACATAGAGTCCATAGTAATAAATTAGCAAATACTTCAAAAAGATCAGATAATTAAAAATGTACATCTGACTAATAACATTTATTTAAATTATTTATAAAGCTTGGAAAATTTAAAAGTGATCCAGACAGTATGAATAAAATAAAATATATTTGCTGTGAATCTAAAAATTCAAGAAAGGTAATCTAGATAAGTGATTCTGGTTTAACTGAAACAATTTGAAATGAATATAGCAACAATAATCATGTACTCTTCTACATATACCAAATATGCATATAACAGAATTAAGTCTAAATCAATTATAGGATGTTAGTCACCTACGGTTGCCATAACAGATGACTACAAACTGAGTGGCTTAAAACAACATTAATTTATTCTCTCACAGTTGAAGAGACCAGGACTCACACATGTTGTCTGCAATTTTGCCTCCACCTGGAAGTTCCTTGGGAAACCAGTCATGTCTCTCATGGCTTCCAGTAGCTGCCAGCAATCCTAGAGGTCCTTGGCTTGTAGACGAACCACTCCAGTTTCTCCCGCCAACTTCTCATCGCCTTTTCCATGTCTCTGTGTGCCCTTTACTATGTCTTATGAGGACACTCTGATCAGGTTTAGGGCAAACCCTCATCCAATAGGATCCCCACATTGATCTTTACCTGAACTAAATCTGTAAAGACTATTTCCAAATAAGATTACAATCTGAAGTTTCAGGCATATGTAAAATTTGGAAAACACTAAATATCACATTTAAGCCTACAAAACTTGCAGAAAAAGGAGCTAAGACAAAATTATTTTGACTCTAGGGTAGGCAACATTTTCCTAGACATAAAGTAACAATCATAAAAGGAAAAATTGAAAAAGAAACACTAATAATCCTTGTAATACAGTATTAAAAAATGAAAATGCCTGGGCACAGTGGCTCATGCTGGTAAATCTAACACTTTGGCAGAAGGAAGTGGAAGCATTATTTGAGGCCAGGAGTTTAGACCAGCCTGGACAACACAGTGAGATTCAACTCTATAAAAATGTTTAAAAATTAGCTGGGCATGGTGGCATGTGCCTGTAGTCCCAGCTAATTGAGAGGCTGAGGTGGGAGGATTATTTGAGCCCAGGAGGCTGCAGTGAGCCATGATGGCACCACTGTCTTCCAGCATGGGTCACAAAGCATCTCAAAAAAAAAAAATTAAAAATAAATTTATAAAAGGAAAGCCACAAACTGAAAGTACATGTTAAAAATGTACATTTCTGAAATCTATTTGAATCCAGACTATGTTTAAAATTACTACAACTCAGCAATAAAAGGGCAAACATCCAATGTTTAAAAGTGAGTAAAAAGATTTGAATCTTTTACAAGAAAAGGATTACAACTGATCTATGGGTGCATAAAAAGTTCTTTAAATTTAATTATCAGAAATATGTAAGTTAAAATCACAACCAGATAATGTAATATTAGAATGGTTAAAATTAGAATGTCTGAAAATATCAAATGATGGTTAGAATTTGAAGAAACTGGACATGTAATACTCTTTGAATGAGAATGCGGAATGGTATAATCAACATGTACCATTTGAGAGTTTCTCAAAGTGTTCAACTTAGATCTATTCTTTGGCCCAACAACTCCATTCCTGGATATTCAGCAAAGATAAAGTGAATCATGGTTTTACCAAAAATTAGATGTAAATGTTCCTGGTGTTTTTTTCACAGTAGGGAAAAACTGGAAACAGGAAAAATTCAAATAGGCATAAATAAGTATATGAATAAACAATATGAGTTATTTCCCAGTAGACTACTACTCAGCAATAAACTGAAAAAATTACTTTATTGTGCAAAAACATGGATACACTTCAGATACATCTTGCTTGGTGAAAACCAGATCATACCACCTGTATGCATTATTTTTAAAACAAATTCTAGAAAATGAAATGTAATCTATGGCATCACTGAGTGGATCAGTGGTTCCTGTGGCTGGAGCTGATGGCAGGAAGAGGCTGCAGTGAAGCATTAGCAAAGTTTGGAGGGGGATGAAAACATCCTGTATTCTAATTGTGTTCATGCTTTCACAGTTATACATTCTTTGGATTTTATACTTTAAATTGAGGAATTGTATGCAATTAGACCTTAAAAGTATAGTTAACTAAATGAGTGTTTTTATTTATGCCAGGGGATAATATGGTTTCAAAAGAATATTTTTCTTGCCCTTAATTTCTAATGCTTGTATGCAAAGGTAACTATTATAGAATAAATGAATCAGTACTGGAGTGAACTTCTGCTTTTTTCTTTCTTTCTCATTTGCATTGCTACTAATATCAATAACAATGATTACAAGTTCTAATCATTTTTATTATCTTTTGTCATAATAGTTTAATTTCAGAAATGTGTCCAGCAACAATTATTGGCATGTATAAATGAAGGAGCTTCCTACTGAGTGTTCAGAAATGGGAAAATACGGTTATATTTTTTGATCTTCAGAAGTCATGGAAATCTGAAATTTGGCCTGTTGTATGTCAGGTTATGTATTTTAAGCAGAATCTAAACATTTACCTTGTTTGTATGGGCTTTTATTTTTCTTTTTGTACCTTTTTCTTTTGTTCTTTTTCTTGTCTTACACAAAGGAAAGGTATACGATGCTATCAATCTCTTACAAGACTAACCTGGAGGTCAGTAGCTCAGTTTCTATAAATAAGGCTGAAAATACAAAACACATTTATTTATTCTTTGTTTTTATCAGGGAATCAATACTTTAATAGGGTCTTCACTATATTCGATGGTGCATAATCAGGTGAGAGTAAACGATTACACGTGTTTTGCTCATAGTGAAACTGGACCTCTCATGATATCATAATCAAGTTGCATTGATGTTTGCCTTATTGCAGAAAATGTAAGTCGTTTATCGGATGTATGTTTAAAATCTATCAAAGGTGAAACTTTGTGTCTTTTGTAACTCTCGACTCAGGGATATTTGTGTTTGAGATGGTGGAATAAACATGGGGATATTCCATTCCTAAGTAACTGGGGCCCTTTCAAGGGTAAGGAACACGAGCAGAGCAAATGCTGTCACACACGCAGGCTTCTGGCAGGAGGTGTGGAGGGGAAGTCATTGACAGTCTAAGACTGTTTTCGAGGGGATAAGAGAATACATTTTAAGTGTTCTCACCACACACACATATGCACACATACACACACAGAAAAATTAACAAGAGAATGTTAGCTACGTAAGGAGAGGGATACATTAATTTGCTTGATTGGGGTACTCATCTCACAGTGTACAAGTATATCAAAACACCAAGTTGTATACTTTAAACATATACAATTAGTTGTCAATCACAACTCAATAACACTGAAGAAAAAAGATGATGCTCGTGAGACACAAAAACACACATGGAAGAAAACCCCTGCCATCTTCTTAATGCCAATCTAAACCTGTTTGACCTTTCCTATACCAGGTAGTGGAGTTCTTTCTATCAAACTCTAACAACATACAGATAAGGACATTGGGACCTGGTGACTTTAAATACCCCTAGAAAGGATACATTGGAAGGGCTCAGAGGAAATACAAAATTTCCTCACCTTTGTTTTGGTGATGGCTCTTTGTAATACACAACCCATAATCCTTTCTTTTATTTGTGAACAACACATAAAATTAACCAACTTAAGCATTTTTGTATGGACTATTAACATAGTGTTAACTATATTCACACTGTTGTGCAAAAGATGTCTTGAACTATTTCATTTCGCACATCTGAAACTTGATACCTACTTTCCCCTCTTCAGTTCCTGGCAACTACCATTCTACTTCCTCTGACTTTGACTACCTTAGAAACTGCTTTTGTAGTGACTCTCTCAAGTCGTAACAATTTATACAGAAGTTTCTTTGCCACTGAACTTAGTTTCATTAGAGATTAGGATGCTCCTTAATAGCCTCTTTGCTCATACTTGGATGATTTTCTTAAAATGTCAGTAAGTCAAAATTTACAAATGTGAAAATGTCCGCTGATAACACAAAATTAAGTTTCTAGAATTCGGTGAAGCACATATTTACAGCATAACTCCTCTGTGGCAAGCACTGTACTAAGTGCTGTGCAGGCCACAGTAATGATGAGCCCTTCTGGAAGTGGTTTGCCATATGGTTGAGAAAATGATTCTGTAAATAATTAATTTCAGGTTGAGATTGTTGCACTCCAGTTACAGGGAACTGAATTGTAAGGAGGGAGAGGAGAGGTGGCCAAGGAAGAGAACATGGAGGAATTGCAACTGGCTAGAGCTGAAGATTTCTAAACTCAATGACAAGGAATATTTCCAAATTTGAACTCATCGAGTTTTGTCCTCAGAGAACCAAATTACATTTTGTGAATTACATCCCAACCCTTGATGTGGCTTCATTGAAAAAGTTTTCTTAATGGCCAGTGGTGATGCTCACACAATCCATTCACATTTAATTGAGCCAAGATAAGTGAAATGGCCCAGCCCACAATGGTGAAGGAAGGCATCAACTTCTCTCCTGGAGGGCCGTCAGATACTTGTTGAAAATGGTGTTGGATCCTTGAGGAATCACCACACTGTCTTCCACAATGGTTGAACAAGTATGCACTCCTACCAACAATGTAAAAGTGTTCCTATTTCTCCACATCCTCTCCAGCATCGGTTGTCTCCAGATTTTTTAATGGTCGCCATTCTGACTGGCATGAGATGATGTCTGAATGTGGTTTGATTTGCATTTTTCTAATGACCAGTGATGAGCATTTTTTCATGTTTGTTGGCCTCATCACTCATAGGCAGGTGTTGAACAATGAGAACACATGGGCACTGGGAGAGGAATGTCACATACTGGCATCTTTTCAGGGGTAGAGGGTGAAGGAAGGGATAACATTGGGAGAAATGCCTGATGTAGGTGATGGGGGGATGCAGAAAGCAAACCACCATGGCACGTGTGTACCTGTGCAACAATCTTGCAAGATCTACACATGTACCCCAGAACTTAAAGTACAATAAAGAAATAAAAAAAATAGTTTGGGCTATATGTAATAAGCTCTGGCCAGCTACTATTTTATTAAGAGACAAAGTATGTCCTTTGTATGTTATAGTATCGCCAAATTCAAATAAATAGTAGTTTCAGAAGATAAAGTATATAATAGACACCCTTGAGTAGAAAATTCACAAAGCAATCCCCTGGTAAATCAAACCTAGTGGAAGAGGTCAGCATATGACCTCTTGCAGGTCAGTGTCTATAAGAGGATGAAGGCTTGGAAAGTCTGTGATGAATGAATAATTGCAAATAGTGCATTCCATTTTTTTTCCAGATTACTTTAAATTATATTAGCAGTGACTTGAATTAGAAAACCCTCTTAGGGCTTTCACACCTGAAAAAAGTTACAAAAACAGACACATGGAATTGATGGAGTAGACTGGGCCATGTGAGAGGGTCCTGCCTTTTGCTAATTTTACGGGGGAGTGAGTTTTTTCTTTTTAACTTAATGTCATCTCAGCAAGTAGTTCAAAGTTGGTTGGGTTGTTTTCCAGCCTCATCGCACAGAGATAGATGAAAGATGTGCATTGCAGCAGATCCATTCATAGATAATTAGAAGCTGGATGACTATAGGCTTCTAGACTAAATAAATAAATATGCTCTTTCATCAAGTCCAAAGACATTATTTTTCAGACACACACCGTACATCAATGTTCTTTGAAAATAAATCATGTGTTCCTAGCCATTGGAAAATAATTAGCCATGTACTAGTTAAGTGGTATGGAAACCTGAAAATAGAAAAATCAATAAATAATGAGAAACAGTTAAGCTAGCTTTGCTGCAGAGTAAATTCGTATCTCTTTTCCAAATAGACAGGGCCCATTGGATTTATTGTCTGCAAATCTGCATTCTCCTAGGGTACGTTCACCATTGTAGTCCGTTCATTATTTAGGGATGTTGAATATACATCAGTAATCATTTTACATCTAAAAATGGTTGTGATTTCTATGTTTTTCTGTCTTGTTTTGTTTCTCATTCCTTTCTCAACAATACACAAAATATCAATAACGTGTTTTGATAGTTTAAGGCTTCATATTGTTCAGCTCATATTTTGTTCCTAGATAGTAAATATTTTATTATAATTGCCATATAGAAGTTTTGAGGAGTGGGAGTTTCATTAACGTTTTTGATCCCCTTTACCTGTAAAATACTATGATTCTTCATTCTTACAAAAAAATGTATTCTTTAGTTGAGTATATAATTAATTTAGTTTTATTTTCTGTCTCTCCTTTTTTTTTCTACTTTTTATCCCTGCATATCCAATAAGTGTTTTGACGTGGTTGCCGTTAATGCATACATTAACAAAGGAACAAAAATAACCTTCGCCCACTTTTGAATGGGTTTATTTGTTTTTTTTTTTCTTGTAAATCCGCTTTAGTTCTTTATAGATTCTGGATATTAACCCTTTGTCAGATGTGTAGATTGCCAAAATTTTTTCCCATTCTGTTGGTTGCTTGTTCTGAGGATTGTTTCTTTTGCTGTACAGAAGCTCTGGAGTTTAATTAGATCCCATTTGTCTATTTTGGCTTTTGTTGCCAGTGCTTTTGGTGTTTTAGTCATGAAGTCCTTGCCTATGCCTATGTCCTGATGGTTTTGCCTAGGTTTTCTTCCAGGATTTTTATGGTGTTAGGTCTCATGTTCAAGTCTGTAATTCATTTGGAGTTAATTTTAGTGTAAGGTATCAGGAAGGGGTCCACATGTTCTCACTCATAGGTGGGTGTTGAACAGTGAGAGCACGTGGACACAGGGAGGGAAGCATCACACACTGGAGTCTGTTGGGGAGGTAGGGGAGGGATAACATGGGGAGAAATGCCACATATAGGTGATAGGGGGATGGAGGCAGCAAACCACCTTGATATGTAAGTACCTATGCAACAATCATGCATGATCTGCACATGTACCAAAGAACATAAAGTACAATATAAAATAAAAGGCACAAAATAAATACAGTCCATACTAAATCGTCGAGGTGCATTCTATTTGCAAATTATTCAACATTATGGTCCTGCAGGTGTAGTAGCAGACTAGCAGGCCATCTGGTTTCCTGAGAAGCATTAGGCAGAGGCTGAGAGCCCAACCTTACCAGGATTGATCCACCCTGAGAAATTAAGAATTTAGTTAAATTATGAGCCAGGTTCAGTGGATCATGCCTATAATCCTAGCACTTTGGGAGGCCAAGGCAGGCAGATCACTTGAGGCCAGGAGTTCCAAACGAGCCTGGCCAACACTGTGAAACTCCATCTTTACTAAAAGTACAAAAGTTAGCCAGGCGTTAACCCAGGAGGCAGAGGTTGCAGCTAGCCAAGATCGTGCAACTGCACTTGAGCATTGGTGACATCCAGTGAGACTCTGTAAAAACAAAATGACTGTTACTGGGCTATTTGTGACATTTTTCTTGCATTTACGCAGTTAATAAGGAGTTCACCACAAGTAGGTAAAATAATTAGGAAAAGCTACAGATATGTTAGAGGATGAAAGTCATAGAGAAATCAACAAAGTAATATATTAATGATGGCCTTTAAATTTAGTTTGGAACATGTCTTAGTGCCTTTGAAATGCTACCATAGACTGTGTGGCTTATAAACAGCAGAAATGGATTTCTCACAGTCCTGGAAGGATTAGGTTGCCAGCGTGGTCGGGTTCTGGAAGGACCCTTTACGGGTTACGGAGAGCATCCTTTCCTTGCATCCTCACATAGAAAAAAAGTGACCAGGGAACTCTCTGGTGTCCCTTTTATAAGGGCACTAATCCTAATCACAATTCTCCAGCTTCAAGGCCTAATCACCTCCCAAAGACCCTACCTCTTAATATCTTCACCTGGGAAATTAGAAATTCAGCCTATAAATTTGGAGAACAGAAACACTGAGTCATACCAGAACCTAAGGACCACAGGATGAAACACGGCTTCTGTGGTAAGTTTTGCATCCACAAGACATTCATACTCTTCATTCCTCAGAGGAAACTGAGCTACACCTGCCACTTGAGTCCGAAGGAGGTTTTTCAAGTTGTCCTTCTCGAGGCACCAAGCAGGCTCTTCAGATTAGTTGTGATGATGCTTGGGGATGCTGGATGCTTTCTGTAGGATACCAAGCAAGGACGGCTTTAAGAGAATGAAGTTTGTGAAACTCAGATTTCATAGGTGGTCTTTCCAAAACTCAGTTTGGTTGAACAATTGCCTATAATTTAATCCAGAAGAATTACTTTTCTTAAAAAAAGTTAAAGCCTTAAGAACATATGAAATATAAAATCAATTTTTATAAGAGTAGGATGGAATGATCAATAAAGGCTTTAAAGCATAAAAATACATTAGGATAAAATGATATAAGCTAAATTGAAAAGAACTACAAATTCAATGAGGAAATGTAGCAATCTATAATTTCTTCAAAGAAGAGTTTGCTCCTGTTTTTTAAATGGAAATTGGTGACTTTCAGATTGCTGTGGTATTTAGATTTTAGTGGATATGTTCATAAATGATGTAATTGTTTTATTACAAAACATCAATATTTGTGATATAAGCAATTATACTCTAATTATTTCAGTAAATGAGAAATCGTTCAGATTCATATTTAAAGGTGTGAATGGATATGTCATTTTTTAGTTCTGTTACAGAATAGATGTGAAAGTAACTATGTTCTGATGGCATTTGTTATGGAGAACTGCTCAGATATATCCAGTAATAAGTGTCATGGCTGGTGAGAGAGAGAGAGAAAGCCATGAGAAGAGAATGGAGCCCGCTGGCTAGGATAAGTATGTACATCTCCAAGGTCCAGCATGTGAGGTTAAAACCTCGACCTGCAGAGCTGCATCACCTAACAGCCACATGTGGATATCTGCATGTAAACAAATGAATATGAAGTTAAACATTGAGTTCTATGGCCACATTAGCTAACTCAGTGGCTCACTGGCCACAGCTCAATGTGCTTCATGGCTCCCCCATCTGACAGCACAGAGAGAATATTTCTTTCACTGCAGACAGTTTTATGGGATGGAACTCATGTTGAGGAATGAGTGGATTGCATGAAGATTACTTTTCTCCGTTGGTCTTGACCTCAGCTTTAGGCAACAGCAGACAGCCATTTTTCCTTGACAGGGTTCTGTATAGTATGACACAGTAGGTACTCTGTGTCACACACCTGGGGATGATACACATTATGTTCAGATAATGCGAACATATGGAAGGTTGATGAGCTTTAAGGAGAATGCTAAAAAAAATATTTGAGCAGATTTTATATACTTTTTATTATAAAAGTGTGCTTTATTACAGTGAAAATTTAAATATGACCAACAATACTGAAAATAATGTAAATGGCATTTATAGCCTTGGTCAAATGTTCAAAATTGAACTTTAAGTTAGGCCTTATCTTTATAGAATGGGATATTTCTGAACGTAGCACTTTTCCTCTTAGAATCAGAAAACCCAACCATTAAACTTCAACATTTGTACTATATTATATTATTCACTTTTCACAATTAAAAAAAAATGATGCTGGTTTTTGGAGATCAGACATTCAGTCAGCTCATCTAAATGAATAATTCTTTGGTTGTTATTTAATCATTTTCCTCAATTAAATTTTGTCCCAGGTTAAAGGTGGTACAATGTATTCTAATCTGACACAAATTGTACTCATCTATTCTTAGAGAAATTTTTAAAAATTTTCCATGTGCTATTATGAAAATTAGCTATTTCTTAATATTTAGCAATAAAACCTCTCATTTTAAAAGGCACAAATGAGTTTAATTAATTTGTTGAATGTATTAACAGTGATTAGAATAAAAAGCTTTTATAAGTCAGACAAATGTAAATCCAAATAGTTGTTAGATTAATAAATTTGAATAATTAGAAATATCATTGAGAATATAAAATGTAGAAAATTGATACAGGAAAAACATTTGATGCTCTCTACAGAAAAACTATGACTTGTGGTGAGATAAGTAGCTAGTTGCATTTATTCCAAAGGGGGGTTATTGATTGAGGTTATTAAGGTCAATATTTGTCTCAAGTGATAAATAAATCTTGATTGTTTCATTGAGTCAGAATGCTAATACATGTTTTATGACAAAAACACTAAAAATGGACTGTAGTCATATGTTAATGCTGTCTGCCAGTGATTTTCACAGGAACCACTATTTATCTTAATACAGTTGTGTAAAAACTAGAACCTATCAAGATAATAAGCCCATAATTTGTCATGGTCCCTGTAAATACACTATTCTTTGTTGTTCCTTTCATTTTTCCTTTTTATATGTTTGTAGTAGAGCTATGCTCACCCACACCTCTGTTTGAACTCGTTTGGCTAGTTGGGTTTTTTTTTTTTTTTTTTTTTTTTTTTTTTTTTTTGAGAGGGGATGTTACTCTGTCACCAGGGTGGAGTGCAGTGGTGCGATCTTGGCTCACTACAACCTCCACTTGCTTAGTTCCAGCAATTCTCCTGCCTCAGCTTCCTGAGTAGCTGGGATTACAGGTGCCTGCCACCACGCTGGCTAGTTTTTTGTATTTTAGTAGAGATGAGGTTTCACCATGTTGCCCAGGCTGGTCTCGAACTCCTGATCTCAGGCAATGCACCTGCCTCAGTCTCCCAAAGTGCTGGGATTACAGGTGTGAGCCACCTTGCCTGGCCCAGCTATTTTATTTACTTTTTTAGACAGAGTCTTGGTGTTTCATCCAGGCTGGAGTGCAGTGGCACGTGCAGTGGCACGATCTCAGCTCACTGCAACCTCCACCTCCCAAGTTCAAGTGATTCTCCTGCCTCACCCTCCCAAGTAGCTGGGATTACAGGCACCCACCACCACGCCTGGCTAATGTTTGTACTTTTAGTAGAGATGGGGTTTCACCATGTTGGCCAGGCTGGTCTCAAACTCCTGACTTCAGGTGATCCACCCACCTCAGCCTCCCAAAGTACTGGGATTACAGGTGTGAGCCACTGCGCCCAGCCCTTTTTAGCTATTCTTATATCCTCCCTTCCCTCTAGTACACCCCATACCTTAATCTGTTAAGAATGAAGAGGACTTCATTATCCATGCAACTCTATCACAGCATTCCCTTTCTTAAGATACTTTTGTGGCTGCTCTCTGCTTATAGAATAAAGACAAATGTCATCAATTAATATATGAATAAGAAAAAATGCATTTTGATTGAGAAGTTATTTTATGCCAGTTTCTGTTCTAAGGGCTTCACATATACTAATTCCATGTTATCTCATTTGGTCCTCACAATGACCTTGGCTGTAGGTATGATGATTAATCCCTTTTTACTTATAAAGGAAGAGAGGAACCTGCACTAGGATGCAATGCAGTAAGCATTCCTGACTCCCATGGGCTCATCTTCTGCTTGTCCCTCCTGCCTGTTGCTGCCTCCACTCACCCCCGCCTCCTTCAACCCACTGATATGGCTTTGTGGGAGTTTGTAAGTTCCTTAATCCAGTGCAATGTAGAGAAAAAGAAAATAAGTCTGGTTTCTGATGAGTTGTCATGGTCTGCTGTATCCACTGAAAGTGAATGTTTGTGTTGTAATTCTTCTCAGTAACTTGAAGACTGGGGTAAAGGGAAGCCCTCTCCCTGGCAGAATTCTGAACTATGTTTTTCATCGTACTATCTCAAACAGTGCCCGGGGGTACGGACAATAGTGTAAACCAGGGCCCTGTGCTCGAAGTCTTGGGAGAGGCAAGATCACAAGATTGTTAACAGCGGGGCTTGCAACAGAAAAGGTCAGATGCACTTCAGAATGAGCTAGAGAGCAGGGTGACCTACCTGTTCAAACCTTCTGAACCTTTGCTGCTTTTAGCAATGATGTCCTCCGTCTTACAAAATTCCTCAGTTCCAGGCACAATTGGACTGCTGGTCACTCTGCTGGAGGATGAGAACACCCTCCCATGTGAGTACTCATGAGTGGCTGCCCGCATGGAGGATGCTTTCAGGGGGAGACAGATGCAGTGTCTGTCAGATGACAGCTGCCCTGCTCCACCCCATACCAGTGTTTCTCCATGGGATCACGAGCAAAGCAGCCTTGCAAGGCTGCTGGGGCTTGGCCTGAGCTCAGTAACAAGACTTCCACAGCCAGGACAGCTGCCATCACTGCAGAGAGCCTTGTTTCCCAGTGAGGAAACCGATGTCCAGGTTCCAGTGTGGTGCCACACTTCAGGAGGCTATTGGCTCACAGGTGACACGAGGCCATTCTGGGACAGAAGCACCATTCATCTCTCCCTGAAATAACCCTGGGTTGTGAATTTGAATTGGCTTTCTCTTTCTGCCAGCATCGGCTCCTTTACATCTTCTGAATTCCTCATTGCTGTCCTGGGAACCTAAACACCACGGCACTTACTCTTCTAGAGGAAGTCGACATCACATGGCAGAGCTGTGGCCATGGGACATGCAGCCCTGGCATCCCCCAGGAGCCAGTGCCTCATCAGGTCGGGATTCCACCCTGCCAGACCTTGTACCCGGGATCTTTCTTACCGAGCCTGACACAGGTCAGAACCAAGTGATGCCAGCCAGAGATTCATTCGCTGCCTCCAGTAGTGGATGGAAGAGTTGGAGGGTGACAGGCTGGCATGTAGCGCTAAGTGGCCAGGGCAGTGGTTACCTGCGGCATCGTGGGTGGCACACAGCCTTTCCTGAGGCAGGCATTGCTGGGCTGTGCCTCCATGGTGTCCAACCCAAGCCTGCTTTTCTAGCCTTCCTCACAAATCCTGAGTACCCTCACAAAATATTTCTCTTCTGCTTAATTTAGCCAGACTCAACTTATTTTATTTGAACCGTCAGTACTGACTGTACAGAAGCGAGTGTCCCCATTCAGCTTTCAGATGGCCGTTCCACTCACGCAGAATGGAATCGGTCTATAGCTTTTCTAACGAACAGGGCCTCAAGCCCAGCCCTGATGCAAATGCAATCGTTGCCCTATTTGTGTCTGTTCTATTGGCTGCGCTTCTTTTTTTTATTTTTTATTTTTTTTAAATTTATTTATTGTATTTTAAGTTCTAGGGTACATGTGTAGAACATGCAGGTTTCTTACATAGTTATACACATGCCATGGTTGTTTGCTGCATCCATGGCTCCATCATCTGCATTAGGTATTTGTCCTAATGCTCTCCCTCTCCTATCCCCCTCACCCCTTATTATTCCTCCCCTACCCGCCTCCACCCCGCAGACCCCAGTGTGTGATGTTTCCCTTTCTGTGTTCATGTGTTCTCATTGTTCAACACCCACTTAGGAGTGAGAACATGTGGCATTTGGTTTTCTGTTCTTGTGTTAGTTTGCTGAGAATGATGGCTTCCAGTTTCATCCATGTCCCTGCGAAGGACATGAACTCATCCTTTTTTATGGTTGCATAGTATTTCATGGTATATAGGTGCCATATTTTCTTTATCCAGTCTATCATTGATGGGCATTTGGGTTGGTTCCAAGTCTTTGCTATTGTAAACAGCGCCACAATAAACATACGTGCGCATGTGTCTTTCTAATAGAATGATTTATAATCCTTTATAAATTTGAAGATGTCATCTGTCCATAACTTCTGAGTGTTCTCATTTATAATTCATAAGTGTTGCTTTGATTATACGTGGTTGTTGTGAAAACTAACTAATGAGGAATTTGTTTAGCTGTTATGTTCGATGTCCCCAAGTAGAGCCATACGTAATACCAGATACAGAACTGGCAACTCCTCTGAAGATTCCTGGCTCTGCCTGATCCCTAAAGCAGCTTCTATACACCATGCTGTGATCATCTTTGCTACCAAGTTTCTTAAATGCACCCTGCAGGCTGTTAGTGTGGCACATCTTGTTACAACGTCCTAACAGGAAAATGAACTTAAAGTTCCAGTTTATTAAATATGGATCCTTACAAGACACATTTAAGTGATAACAGTGTAAAGAAACTCCAGCCCAAAGCTTGCATAGGCTTTTGAATGAACCTCCACTATTTTTGGAGTTTTAAGTGTCTGTGGGTTATAAGCAATTTAAAATGTATACTTTACCCTTTAATCAGAGTTCTATCCACCTGATAATAACCCCCATGTTAACCATTTTCAATATCTCTTGCTGCTTTCTGGCTAGAAAAGAGGCTGGAAACGCTCTCTAGACACACGGTCATAAGTGGCTTATTACTGATGAAGTTTAAAGTAGTTGATCATTGAAGTGCTTAATAGTGTTGTTCAACACAGTCATCAATGGAGTTCTTTTCTCTCCCTATAATTGGTAAATTATTCATTTAGAAGGATTTTTGTATTTTTTAAATAATCAAGAGTTTTTTTTGCTTAATGCATATGTAGAAACATGTAAACAAACTATTTGGCTCAATGACGCCCATCAGTCTTTGCGTACTTCCTTCCCATGACAATATCTAATTGCTTCTTGGATATGCATAAATATTTTCATTTAAAAAGTTGCCCACTGGCTTTTTCGAATGTGCATTGTCTTGTTTATGAAAAACTGCTTTCTTATGTCTGATTTGAATTTTTTGTTAATTTTTATTTACAGCATTTTGCACTACCATCGATCAGCCTTTAACAGAGATTCTTGAAGAATCGCCAGCTCACAACATCTATTTATTTGTCTGAATTACTGTGCTGTTTCCAGACTGTTTTTTCATTTCTACCAGTTCATTGCAGCCTTCATTGTTTTTTTCTTGTGGGAAAAAATGCCTTCATTACCTACTGCGTGGTTTATTCCAGCATATAAACTATTGTTTAGATGGTGCACCAGAACATATTATTGCCTATCTCAATATTAACTTTCCCTTCTTTCTCTTTCCCCTAATTTTAGTTTGACTCATGAGTGCATGAAATTAAGTCTTTGTTTTCTAGCTCCCATTGCAGTTAGGTGACGATCTGGCGACTTAGAGGCAAGAGTCTAGACCTGTATATATTGAATTAAACTTGAAAAAAATCCTTCCGATGCATACTTTACCCCTTTTCTCTTCATTTCCCCATTGGCCTTTCTGGAACGAGTAACAAAGGGGGGAGGCTGGGAGTTCTGGTGTAAAGGCTGGCACACTAGCAGTCGTTCTTGACTAAGAACAAGGTCTTGCCCTGTGGATGTCAGAGTGGTGAGCTGAAAGGCTCAGGACCTTAAATATCTTAGTACGTTTTCCATGTAATCCACAGAAAGCCTATTTTCACACTCTATGTCTATGGGCAAGAAAAAATATGTCATTTTTGTGGGTTGTCTCTCACATGCAGCTGAGTCTTAGATGATAAACAGATACATTTGCTAGTTTCTCTTGGATCAATGAAATAATAACAACATTGGATTTTATCTTGTCTAACTCCATATCCAATATTTCAAACCTTCCTGTAACTTCTGCTAGAAGGAGTCATCAAACTGTTTCAACATCTGTTGTGCAGACCTTCCATCTCCCTGCTCATCAAATCAGTTTAAATATCTCCGTTTAAGATGAAACAGAATTCAGGTAATTCATCTGATGAGAAGCAGATATTTGAGAATGAAAGATAGCTAGCGTATCTTCATCAATATCGTTCTCCAAGCTAAAAAGTTAAAACAATTTTAACTCAATTTCTTCTACGGTCATAGCTACTAATATCTAGATTACAGTTGTTCATATCTATTTTCCTATGTGATGGCCACAGCTGAAAACTATTTTCTAGTTCAAGTCTGATGGGAGCCAAGTAGTGGTCTTTCTCTCACTATCACATTGCCATGTGCCATTGTGTTGGATTGTAAAGACTCTCTGACTTCCTGAAGCAGGTGTTCCTGACAAAAGTGAATGAGTGATAATATACACCCAGGTCTTCTTCACTTCATGAAAAATTGCTCTCTGGTTGCCGGCTGCCCCTGGCTTGTGGTGGGTGTGAGTTTTGTATTTCCCCACCTGGTCATGAGTGGCTTTTTTCTAATGTTCTTCATCACCTCTTCTCACCTGTCTTGTTCACACTTACTTTTATGATTGAGTTGCCAGATACTTCTATGTTCATTTATTTCTTTGTATTTGTTTGTTTGCTTGTTTTTTGAGATGCAGTCTTGTTCTGTCGCCCAGGTTGGACTTCACTGGCGCCATCTCGGCTCACTGCAACCTCTACTACCCAGTTTGAGCGATTCTCTTGCCTCAGCCTCCCAAGTAGCTGGGATTGCAGGCATGCACCACCATGCCTGACTAACTTTTGTATTTTTCATAGGGATGGGGATTTACCATGTCAGCCAGAGTGGTCTCAAACTCCTGACCTCAAGTGATCTGCCCACCTCGGTCTCCCAAAGTGCTGGGATTACAGGCATGAGCCACTGCGCATGGCCTGCTGTGTTCGTTTGAAAGCACAGTGGATTATGTTTCAATATTTAAAATACTTTAATTTTTAATGGTCACAGCTTACCTTTTTTTCTATGATAGTTGCCTTCCTGGGGAATGGTGTATGTCAAAATGGTGGTGTTCCTTGGGAGCACATACATTAAGTGGCCACGTCGTGGACCACCATAAAATATTAGATGCATAAAATTGACTTAGAAGGGAGCGCACCTGGTACAGCTGTCATATTTGGCAGACAAAAAACTAAGACCTGAGAGATGAAGTGATGAAAGTCACATGTTGTGTCACAAAGAGATTCAAAGTAGATTACAGGCCCCTAAACTTTGTTCTGTATTCTGTATGACCTCTTGTGTGGCTCATTCCACACTGATTTAGAGGGCAGCTACTGGCTCCTCCCACCTGATCCTCAGTCAACCCAATTATCTTTTCTAAAATCTAGTCTGTGTCCTGAGACGGACTTTACACATTCACCTGAGATTTTTAAAGAAGAGTTTCATGGAAAAATCACTTGTTTGACACAATAAGGATCCAAGTGAAATTCTCAGGAAAATAACTTTTCATGTAAAAGGAGTGCGGGACACTAAAGACAAATTAGGTTCCCCCAATCACTGAGATTAATCAGAGGACTGTTTGGGACTGCCAAGAAGGAAGGAAAATGCTTCTGTACATTTGTATATGTGATGAGGGGGTTGCAAAGAGAAATCTAGAGCTGTGCTGTGGCTACTATATGGACACGCAAGTGTGACCACCACCTCGTACGCATCTCTACCTTGGAAGCTGGAGCAGATCAGTGAAAGCCTGCTCTTCCAGGCTGTGGAGCAGCAAAACAAACATGGGTTGCTCCAGCCTTGTCTTTGCTAACCGGTTTCTTTTAATAGCAGGGAGAGTCCACCCATGGTCTGGACAGGGACAGACAGAAATTTCTGGAAAGGGAGCTTTGCCATCACTACCATTGGAAGACTATTTAAGACATCTCAGCAAAATCTTATACTCTGTTCTTGAACTTGAGAGACAAAGGCTAGGCAATAAAAATACACATGTAAATACTACAATAAACAAGACTGTAGATGAACAATAGACAATGATGGAATAGAAGAGCATTTGCAGTTAAGAACTACTGGGAACCATTACTAAATAATATCCCAGGCCAAGGGTAGTGGCTCATGCCTATAATTCGAGCACTTTGAGAGGCCAAGGCAGGTAGATTATTAGGTCAGAAGTTCGAGAGCAGCCTGGCCAACATGGTGAAACCCTGTCTCTAATAAAAATACAAAAATTAGCTGGGTGTGGTGGTGTGTGCCTGTAATCCCAGCTACTCGGGAGGCTGAGGCAGGAGAATGGCTTGAACCCAGGAGGCAGAGGTTGCAGTGAGCTGAGATTGTGCCATTGCACTCCAGCCTGGGTGACAGAGCAAGACTCCGTCTCAAAAAAATAATCTCCCAAGAAAGAACATGGTTTGAGACTGAAAAAAACTTGCTTCTGAAGCTACCTACTGGCTTCATATTTTCATGCTGTTCACAGGAACCTCCTGGACTGGATAGATTTCCCTCTTGTACTGAAGTGACACAGTCTTACCATTCTGTGTGGATTTGGCAGGTAGGAAAGGCCCATAGATGCTGTTCCAGCAGGTGTCCGGAATCCCCCAGGAGGGGATTCTGGGGCTTTCTCCCCCTCCCAGGCTCTGAATCCTTGGCAATAGAGGTCGAATTTAGTCATCACCTCCTCCCAGTGTCTAACTCAGCCTGACACGTAGCAGGCACTGATACGTTAGGTTTTCTTAATTAAACTCACTAGATGATTATGCATTTATTAATTAAAAGCTGTAATAAGTTGGTTGGGCATGGTGGCTCATGCCTGTAATCCCAGCACTTTGGGAGGCTGAGGCGGGCAGATCATGAGATCAGGAGTTCAAGGCCAGACTGGCCAATACTGTGAAACCCCGTCTCTACTAAATATTCAAAAATTAGCCAGGCATGCTGGCGTGTGTCTGTAGTCCCAGCCACTCAGGAGGCTGAGACAGGAGAATCACTTGAACCTGGGAAGCAGAGGTTGCAGTGAACCAGTGTTGTGCCACTGCACTCCAGCCTAGGCAACAGGGTGAGACTCCATCTCAAATAAAAAAGTTAAAAGTTATAATATTTAATAAATTCCTTTTATTTTCAACACACACACAAAAAAAAACAATGCTTATAAAGAACCTGTGAAGAATATGGGCATTGGGGGCCAGGATAAAGGAAGTTCTGGAGAGGAGGCTTGTACTTACCTGCAGGAGCCTTGCCCCTGCTGCAGACAGGTTCCCATGAGGGCTCCATGCAGTGCTGGGACATGCTGGGTACGGGGTGGGGGCGGCTGGGAGCCTTCTTCCAGCCTGTTGCTGCCATGGGGCTGGGACCACACCCTCCGTGCCTGCCACCCAGATGCACTGGGTGCACCCACTGTTCTCTACCCATGCCAGACCCTGCCCAGGCTTGGGGAGGGAGGGGAAGCTGGGTGGGACTCAAGGTCCACAGGGTCAGGGAACCATCAGCTGAGAAAAGTTTAGAAGAGGAGATAGAGTTGTGGCTGCAGATGGGATCACCTAGAAACCAAGACTCCAAGTCTCCCTGCACTCTGCATTGTCCCATCCGATTTCACTTACAAAACACAAATTCGAAGATCAAAGTATTAAGGATTCAGGACTGCAACTACAGATCATCAATCCCTAAGTGCAGAATCCTTCAGAGCCTAGGGCCCTCCAGACTGCCCTGGCCCTACCCCCATGAAGCTAGGCCTTGGTCTGGTGTGGTCTGGATTGCTGGCAGGACTGGCCTGGCTTTGGAAAACACTTAAAGCCCGCACGCCCAAGCCCACATGTTCAGGAACATCCTGAGGGTCCACAGTGAGCAACCGCCCCATAGGGAGAACCCCCTGTACTGTGCATGGAGCAGCAGAGCCTGAGAGGAAGAGGAGCACCAGCTTGAACCTCAGCCCAAGTGACACCTCCTTGTTCTGGAACCACCTGCACCTTGCACATCTTTCATGATGTAACTGAGCTGGGAAAACGCTCACATGGTGACTGACACTGAACTTCGCATCCATCCCGAAAAATGGCTGCTTAAGACAGATAAAATTACGTTAGAAAAATAAAGAGAAAGAGGCATTTCTTGAAGATGACTGTTATCGAGCAACTTCATAACAGTTACCGCTGAGAGTCCACCAGCTTCTGGAGTTTGCAAACTCTCAGAGTCAGAATTTCAAGGCTCCATCTCCCCGACTCTTGGCTGTCGTCCAATGCTGCAGGCACAGTGCACTGGAACATTTATAATCCATTTAGGTTTGTAAAATTTCATCTGGTCCCAGACAGACTGGGGACACACCCAAATCCATAGATGAATTTTGGAGAGGGTGCATATTATAACAAAAGCACTGAAAGAGCATGAAGAGATAAAAGAATATGTCTAGTATTAAGTAACTTTAAAATACTTTTTCTTATTTAATTTTTTTAAACAAGGAAAAGACGAAATCTATTCCCAATTAAATTACCCAGTGAAAGTAAAGTTTAACACAGTTAAAACACAGAGTTATGAAGTTATGATGTCATTCAGATGTCAAACTCTGATCTTTCTAACAATGTATCATCATAGCTCAGGTATTTCCACATACCCTAGTACTTTTGATTGCTTGCATTTTACAGGAGAATTCTACCTGGAAGAAAATAATGCCAGAATATAGATCGCTTCAAAGAAGCATAATTTTGCTCTTTCAAATTTCTTAAAGAAATTATGCTAAATTTTATAATAAAATCTTCATATGCGTAAAAGAAATGAGATAAAATACAAAGAGTATTTCAGAAGTAGGAGGATATGTCTCTGAGATAAATTTGCTGAGTCGTACTCTTTAAAATGAGCTTCAGTTCATCCCAGAAACTTCCCTGTTTTCTCTGCTCCTTTCTGTCATCCCCTCAATTCCTCCCCCACCTGATTTCCCCCTCCTCCCATATCTCCTGATATGTCTAAATTCATATATTTCCCTGTTCTTTCATCATCCTCTCTCTTCTCTCACAATACAATTTTTTAGTGTTTTGTGGAAGAAAAAGAGATATTGCCCGTCTACTCACAGATTTGGTATAAACTGTAAAGAGATGTAGGGATTCCTTTTAGAAAGTCTAGCAGGATCCAGTACAGTTCTTGAGGAAGGTAAAGGGTAGATGAGGAAGAAGATGAAGATGAATTAATAAAGTAATGAAATGTACCCGGCGTGCATTGGTAAAGGGTAGGTCAGGAAGATGAAGGTGAATTAATAAAGTAATGAAATGTACCTGGTGTGTATTGGTCCAGCTAAGCCACTCTTGTCCCGTTTGCAAACTTGAGTCAGGCTAGGCAGTCTTCTTTTCTATCAGACCTAACTTGGACGTACATCATGTAGGGGAAATAAATCAGCAATTAAGATTCATCTGCATTCCCAGCTCTTCTTTCTCCTGTCTCTGTCTCTCTATCTCTCTGTTGGTCTCTCTCTCACCCACACACACACAGAACAAAGATAGCCACTATGTTCACATTCAGTCTCATGGCAGTGTTCATTTTGGTCTTCTCTCCTTTGTTACTCATTTTCTTTTTTTTTTTTTTCTCCCCAGACAGACTGTTTTTCTGTCACCCAGGCTGAAGTGCAGTGGCATGATTTGCAATCTCCATCTCCAAGGTTCAAGCAACTCTCCTGCCTCAGCCTCCTGAGTAGCTGGGATTACTGGTGCACATCACCATGCCCAGCTAAATTTTTGTATTTTTAGTAGAGACAGGGTTTCACCATGCTGGCCAGGCTGCACTTGAACTCCTGACCTTGTGATTTGCCTGCCTCAGCCTCCCAAAGTGCTGAGATTACAGGCGTGAGCCACCGTGCCCAGCCATTATTCATTTTCTATTATTCAGTTCTTTAACTTTCAGAGGTGTGCAGGTGATAGATTATGACCTTATCTGTCCAGCCTTGTCTGGAAGTAAGATGTTACATGTAAATGCATTCTACAAAAGCAAACAGCAAACACAATGTCTCTCCTCCTCTCTGCCTCTGTGGTCTTTTAGTGGTCCATGATTATTGTACTGAACTGCATGTGCAGATCACTGCAGAAGTTATTAAAGTGTCTAGGATGACTTGTGCCTACATTGAAAGGCCCCCAAATGATGAATTTTAAAAGCACCTCTATCTATAGTTTTACAATATTTGGTTTCCTATGTTGCAGTCTCATTTCTGATTTCTCATAGTGGTCTCTCCGCCCCATATGCCTTCACCTTTTAACCGTTTTCTTTCAGAATTCCATAGGCTCAGAAATAAAATGACCCAAATGTTTGCAATTCTATTTAAATAGATTTTTGATGTTATTCTCTCAAAAACAAAGTAGGACAGCAGATGGATTGTAGTGTGAGGTGGTTTTACTGCTGGTTTTATTGTTGTTGTTAAGCTACTCTTTTTCTACTTTTTTCATTTCTTGAAGCAATAAAATTGTTTGACTTCCAGGAGGTCAGGTTGTTTTTAAGTGTCTTTTTTATCATCACTAAAAAGAATAGATTAGATTTGGTAGAATGATTCGAAAAGTTCCTGACCTGTGAAAAGTTTATAACTCTAAATGAGATGTACATATGTATATGAATACGTTTGAAGATGATAGGGAACATAATACAAAGCTAAATATGAATTTTTAGTCTAATGATGTAAGTATAATGATATAAACAAAATTATGGAAACAAAGACGATATTTATAGTCATGTATTAGATAATTATTTCCCCCTTGTTATGAAAATACTGAATCACATTGTTCACAAAACAAATATTCTATCAGAAGGATATTTGATTCTCTTTTCCAGCAAATGCGTAAAATATATATATGTAACTACGTTGTTTGAAATGTGTTGTATTAAGTAGCTAAGTGTTGGCTAATATAGCTCAAATTCTTTCTAGAGAGTGTGGAAATGAGAGCGTTTAAGATATTTTAAGCCATTTGATGTAGGTTAGATCTCACAGGGTTTTTTTTTTTTTGGATGCAGTTGTTTTTGTTATCGGCAAATAATTCTTTGACAGTGTCATATCTTGATGAAAGTTCAAATTGTCTGATGATGGCAGATAGTAAAATGTGTATATTAAAAGAATTTATCTGCACTATTTATGATGGCAGAAATCTAGCTATACTCTTTGTAATGAGGTTTTTTGAACCACAAGTCAGAACATACATTCAAATCTTCATGAGTTCATTTGACTGTGAGAATGCTCTTAAGAATTTTATTTTCAGAAACATAGGGAGTATGGTTTCAGAAATGAATATCATCATGCAACATGAGTGCATTTCCACTGAAACAAAGAATCAGAAGATTTCCAGTGATGCTAATCTTCCATTGTGACCCAGTTTCCACAGAGAACGTGACACAATCATTGAGAAAAGGCAAGCAAAATGACTGGCACCAATTTCTTGAACTGGTGTTGTAGATGAATAACTGTTACCTCAAAACTAAGGGAAACGTTAAAATACGTAGATTTTTTTGCTTAGTAGATTTCTGCATGAACTGTTGCAAAGTTGGCACCAATTGGCAATGACCCAACAAGAGATAGTAAACAAAAAAACACTAAAAAGAAACAAAATTATGTTTTCCAAATGGCTTGTCTTGCTCTCTGCTGAAATCTTTGCTTGAATTTTGACAGCTAATCATTGTTAGGCATATGTTGCCTGTGAGTCTTTATCTTGCAGCAATGAGGCTTGGAGCGAAATTGACAGGGATTGCATTTTAAGTATCTACAGTTCAAGGGTTTACAGATACACAAAGGTTTTTTCAGAGATATTGACCATATGAAACCACAGTCTTCTGAAGTATAACTGCCTTTATTAATTCAGATTCATTGAGTGCCTATTGTGAAGCCAGAGCCTGAAGTTTGGCCAGCGCTATGAAAGAAATGCAGGAAAATTATGCAGACATTCTGCTTTATCTTCCAGCATCTGATACTTTAATTAAGCATGCATACAGCTGTAAAGCACAGCACAATGCATTAAGTACAGTAAAAGTTATGAAAGCAGCGGGATAAACTAATTGAGATGAGGGAGTGAGCTAGCTGGAAATAGCAGGGCATGATTTATTAATGAGGTGGCATCTGAACTGGGTATTTAACATCTCATCTAGGTATTGACTACAGATGGAATTCAGAGAGTGATGTGAGTAAAGGCATACACAGGGATGTAAACTATAGGATAATTATTTTAAAAACATTGAGAGAAGTTAAATTTGAATGAAGGACAAACTAAGAACCAAAATGTGGATATAGTTGATCTTGTTGGGTTAGATTTAAAAGATGTAAATAATTGCTTATTTTTAAATAGAGTGACACCTGAATAGATGCATGAAAGATGAGTACATAAAAAGAGAGTCAATCATTTGGAGATTATTATTTTATTTTATCTGGGGATTGTTTTTATCTAATGTTCACATATGATTTAATGACAAATAACTGTGGCTATTTTATGTAATGTTTATTACAACCAGTCACAAAGAGACTATTATTATATTCTTTGTCTGGATGAGGCAGCCAAGGCTTAGGGAAGATCAGAAACCCATAAGGGTACCTGGCTGATAAGTAATGGACAGTATTCAAATGCCTTCATTCTACCCATAATCTGGGCCTTTAACAACAATAACGTTCTACCTCCCAGTAAGTCATAGTATAAGATGAATCATACAAGGCCAGGTGTGGTGGCTCTCTCTTGTAATCCCAGCACTTTGGGAGGCTGCGGCTGGAGGATCACTCAAGCCTGGGAGTTTGAGACCAACCTGAGCAACAGAGCGAGACTCCATCTCTACAACAACAACAAAATAGCCTGATGTAGTGGCATGTACCTATAGTCCCAGTTATAGGGAGGCTGAAGTAGGAGGATTGTTTGAGCCCAGGAGGTCAAAGCTGCAGTGAGCTATACAAAAAAAAAAAAAAAAAAAAAATTAATACACTTAGTTACACAGAATCCCATAGGAAATTAGAGTCCTGAGTCAACTACAGATTCAAACGAGACGTTCCCTCTACTTGAATATTTCTAGTCCTGGAAATCTCATTGGTTGTTGTAGCTAATCACTTTTTAAAGCAAACTTTTAATTTATAACAATTTGACAATGATGTTTAACATTTTCCAAACTTTCTGGCATCACAAAATTCCCCAGGGTTATCTTGTATATTTTCCATGTCAGTGTTAGAATTATCCATTATTTCAAGAAGATTTGGCTCCTTTAATTGAGAATGGTATTAGAGACCAAGGTCTGCTTGCTAAGTGTGCTCATTGCTACTGGACAAAGCTCTCATTGTTTCCAGGCAGTCTGTTGACAGTAGGAAAATATACTGATGTAGACTATCCCATGCATAGACAAATATCTGCAAGTACTGTTAAGGTAAACATCAGTATCTATATGAAGCTACAAATGAGTTCATATTAATTGTTCAGTTCTGATACACATGCATAGTGGCATCACTTTGCCTCAGATTGATCATGGTGGTACACAAGTCATCTTTCTACTGGCCTTGCATGGTATACACATACTTAGTGGTATCACTAAGAGAAGGAGGCCTTCCATTTTCTGGTATCACTATGCGTGTGTATCAGAATTAAACAATTAATATGAACTCAATTGTTAATATTATGAAATTGTTAAAGTTAATATAAAATTTTAATCTGTACCCCATGGGAAACAAATTTAGCAGAGTAGGGTGCTTTTGTTAAATTCCTTTTGCCTTCAGTCTTACAGATTTCATTCATTTCCAAAGCTTCTTAGGTGTCATTTCCCCCAACCCCTTGCAGCTGGAGTATTCATATGTTTGTAACACATTTAAACTGTTTTGTCACCTTCTGCATTTTCTCCCGGTATGCCTGCTAACGTTTTGAAATATGTAGGCACCTAAAAATCCTCCTTTCATTTTCTGCAACTGTAGTATTTAGAGAAATCTTTCCACTGGTTTTCTTAGACTGATTGAACGCATTTCTTTATTGTTTAAAACCACTGGATGTATTTATGTTTTCTAATGTTGCACACTATTATTTTCTCCTTATATACAGTAATTCAATTATTTTTTGAAAATAGATTATACATATTCCTAACTTCTCTATGGAAGATCGAAGAGAAGGAGGCCTAATTTTAGTACTTCTAGTATGACAGATTCCCAATGTTCTGTTGAAATAGGCTCCTTTTTGTCAATAATATGTTTAATATGCCTCAAATTGATCATGGAGTTACACAAGTCATCTTTCTAGTGGCCTTGCTTATCAACGTCTTTCCTTAACATGAAACCATATATGTTTCAATTTTATTTTATTCTAGTCAATGTCATCATTATTACACGAGATTTTTCCAGGTTTTGACCCAGTTTCTTTTACTATTTTTTAAAGCAATATAATCCCTCTTTACTTTGTCACATGTAAGTTAATTTCTTATATATACAATTTATTATTTTATTGGTAAATACTGTTAATTCTCTTCCCCTTCCACTTCTCCATAGTATCTGAAATGCCAGGTTAAGACTTTTTTAGACTTAATTCAGCATGAATGGAGAATTTAGGAAATACTTTGAATAGAAGATGGTTGATGCAGAATGTGTGCTTTTGAGAGACTCATCTGACATCTGCTATGCAAGATGAATGAGTTCATTCATTCAGCAAATGCTTATTGGGCATCCATAAAGTGCCAGATACTGCTATGCAGACTGGGGCTTCAGCAATAAGTAAAACAGATAAAACAGACAATCTCCCCCTCTCTTAAAGCTTACATTCTAATGAGGAAATACAGCAGGTGTAGGGACAATAAAAAATATAAACACATAACTTGTCTAGTGGGAATGGATTTTATTAAGAAAATTAAGCAGCATAGAGATGTATAGAAATTGATATAGGATAGGATAGTCACAGGCTGTCTAACAAGCTAACATATTAACAAAGACTAAAATGAAATGCATGAAAATATGAGGAGAAAGAAAGTTTCAGTTTAAGAAAACAGCATGTACAAAACTTCCCTGATGGGAGTGCAAATTAGACTGAGAGACACAGGCCAATGTTGTCAGAATAAACATGAAAGGGGAAAGAACAGTAGCACAAGATATCAGAGGGATAGTTCATGGTACCATCAGGTAGGTCGGCCAGGCGAGTTAATACCACTGTAGTTCATTCCTGCCTAGGAAGAGGGGAAGCCTGCAGAAGAGTTTGAACAGAAGATTGACATGGCTTGACTTAATTTTTAAAAGAATGGTAGTTAATTGGTAGCAAATAGACTGAAGGATGCAGGAAGAAGCAGCAGGGGTCCAGTTAAACTCTACTGGAACAGTCCCCCCCATAACAGGAAGTATGAATGATGGAATAGACGGAATAGTAACGACAGATGTGAGGATAATTGGTTGTAGCGTATATTTTCTTTAAAGTTGGAGCCAATAGGATTGGCTGGTGAAATATGATTGGAATTTCAGGGAATTTGAGAATCATGAATGACTCCAAAGTTTTTGGTATGGGGAAGCAGCCATTCACAGTGGCAGACAAGATGAAGGGAGAGCCATGCAGTGGAGGAACATAGCGTAAATCAATGGTCTGATTTTAAATATGTTAAATCTAAATTGCCCATTGGCTTCCCAAGTGGAAATATTGAGTGGGAAACTGTACACGTTAGTCAAGAGTTCAGGGGAGATTTGGACAGTTAGAGATTTAAATTTGGGCTTTAATAGTGCACACACAGAGGCTGGGCACAGTAACTCACACCTGTAATCCAGCACTTGGGGAGGCTGAGGCGGATGGATCACCTGAGGTCAAGACCAGCCTGGCCAAAATGTTGAAACCCCATCTCTACTAAAAATAGATAAATTAGCCAGGCATGGTGACATGTGCCTGTAATCCCAGCTACTCAGAAGGCTGAGACAGGTAAATCACTTGAACTTGGAAGGAAGGTGGAGGTTGCAGTGAGCCGAGATCACACCATAGCACTCCAGCCTGGGCAATAGAGTGAGACTGCATCTCAAAAAAAAAAAAAAAAAAAAAAAAAAAAAGGTGCACACCTGATAGATAAAACAATAGAATCAAGCTGAAGTGAGTGACAGTTGGTGAGACAGTTCAGCATCTTGAGGCCTGTTAAACAGAATGTATACAAATTGAGAAGAAGACAGGACTCCAAGAAAGAAAACAGAGAAGGTGAAGCCAGTGAGGCAGGGGAAGAACAAGGAAAGAGAAGTTCCCAGGGAGTAGAGGAACATGGGGTTTAATGAAGGTGGGAGTCACCTGTGTCAGATGCTGTGGAGAGGTTAAGTCAGAGGACAGTGGGGAACTGGCTGATGTGAGTGGGCCACGGAGAGAATGAGGGGGGAGGAAGTAAAGCTTTCAAGTATAAATGACTCCTTCAGGAAGCTTTTCTATAAATAAAGAGGAGGAAATAAATGGAATAGTAATTAAGGGTAGCTAGGAGTAATTTTTTTTTTCAAGGGACTTTTATCTAGAATATATAATTTTCTTACTGCATTTTAGGTTTTGGGGTACATGTGAAGAACATGCAAGATTGTTGCATAGGTACACACATAGCAGTGTGATTTGCTGCCTTCCTCCCCCATCACCTATATCTGGCATTTCTCCCCCATGCTATCTCTCCCCACCTCCCCACCCCCCCGCTGTCCCTCCCCTATTTCCCCCGCGACAGACACCAGTGTGTGATGCTCCCCTCCCTGTGTTCATGTGTTCTCATTGTTCAACACCCGCCTATGAGTGAGGACATGCCGGTGTTGAACAATGAGAACACATGATTTTCTGTTCTTGTGTCAGTCTGCTGAGAATGATGCTGAGAAAATGATTCAGTAAAAATGGAAACACCAGTGATGTATTATGGACAGGTAGCCTGCAGCAGAGAGATAGCTGAGGCATGCAGGTACATGATTTAGCTCACAAGAGCATGTATGGATGTCTTCAGAGAGAGTTCAGGTGGGTCAGATAAGGCAGAGAGGAGGCATATGAAGGATAAATCCTGAGCTGGGTTGTAGCAAAGTAAAGGCTTACAGATTCTACAGTTGAGATTTCTCTACATAGCTGTGAGGTATTCTTTTCTTTCTTTGAGACAGAGTCTTGCTCTGTCACTCAGGCTCGAGTGCAGTGGCACAATCTTAGCTCACTGCAACCTCCACCTCCTAAGTTCAAGCGATTGTCCTGCCTTAGGCTCCTGAGTAACTGGGATTACAGGCATGCACCACCACACCCAGCTAATTTTTACATTTTTAGTAGAGACAGGGTTTCACCATGTTGATCAGACTGGGACTGTTAGATTTTCCTACCACCTCTACACTAAGGGTACAGTCCCATTCCCTTTGGAAATGTGGTTGTCTTGGGCATTGTGAGGGAGTATCAATATGGGATAATCCAAAGTGAGTGAACTGCATCTGTTGGAGTGGGCAGTACAATTCCTGCTGCGTGATCACAGGGGAAAATGCTGACTCACCTGTGGCATCTCTCCGGCTCCCTACAAGGAGGGTCTGCTACCATAACCTCAAATGCAGAAAATGGTAAATTTCATTTTACTGCAAGCTGATGATAATTCAACTCCCATATGGCCAGGAATAAATTATTTTTAATGGTGCCTGTTTGCCTTAATTAGTAAGAAAGGGAAAAAATAGTGATGTATCATTGAAAGGTAGCGGTGCAGCAGGGAAGTAACTGAGGCAGGAGGGAGAGTGAGTCAGCTCACAAGAGGATGGATGGGATGTCTTTGGTGCCAGTATAAACCTCTTCAGTGATTTTTGGGCAATCAGGCAAAGCCCTTCGTGTTCATTCTGTGCAGTAATCCTCTATGTGACTCTTCCTAGGTGGTGGGCCTTCTCCTTTTTGGGATCTTTCCCTGAGATACGCTTCCCAGATTGCAGCCTCCATCTGGTAACTCTTCTCACCTCCTCCATCTGTCTCAGGTTTTGTCTCCATTCTCGTCACTATTACCCAGTATGACAAGTAAAATCTTCTTTCTTTTTCCAAAGAACATTGTGGCTGGGGTAAGCATGTCATTTAAAGACTCAGCTAGAACATCTTTTTTTTTAAATAAAGGAGACCACTATTGCTAATTACACTGGTACAAAGCAGAGTCAAGATTGCCCTGGCCTAACTAGAAGATGTGCTTCTCCTATTTGTGGCCTTTTGTTATACAAAAAGCAGAAAAGAAATGATCTGCCACTTCTAATAGCCATTGATGGTAAAGAATTGTACCCTCTTCTCTTAATACAAAAATGACAATAGAGACAGCAAATACTTTTGCTCCTATTAAGACTAGCAATGTATTCATATCCTGCCCTGTACATGTTAGCACCACTTAGGAGTAAGATTTACCTGTGGATGACACATGGGGAATAAATAAGTAAACAAAATTCCATTATTCTTAATTTATTGGGATGATTGACAGTAACATTTTTGGAAACAGTGCCGTCAGAAACAAGTTTTATTGAGTGGGAGGCAGTGAGTATGGCTTTCAAGTTCTGGTGTTATCCAGTTGACAGTGTTGGACTGGATATTGAGAGGGCGGTGTGTTAGTCGTGTCAGGCTACTATAACAAAATACATAAACTGGTGGCTTATTGTATTAGCTGCTGATAAAGACATATCTGAAACTGGGAATGAAAAGTGATTTAATTGGACTTACAATTCCACATGGCTAGGGAGGCCTCAGAATCATAGTGGGAGGAGAAAGGCACCTCTTCCATGGTGGCAGCAAGAGAAAAATGAGGAAGCAAAAGGGAAAAACCCTGACATGCCCATCAGATCTCATGAGACTTATTCAGTATTAGAAGAATAGCATGGGAAAGACCGGCCCCCATGATTCAAATACTTCCCCCTGGGTCTCTCCCGTAACCTCTGGGAATTCTGGGAGATACAATTCAAGCTGAGACTTGGGAGGAGATACGGCCAAACCATATCACTTACAAACAGCAGAAGTTTATTTCTCACAGTTGTGGAGGCTGGGAAGTCAAAAATCAAGGTGCCAGCAGATTCCATGCCTGCTCATGCCCCACTCTCTGGTTCATAACTGACCATCTTCTCACTGTGTCTCCTACGGCTTAAAGGACCAGTTATCTATCAGGGTGTCTTGTACATGGGCACTGCTTTCATTTATGAGGGCTACACCTTCATGCCTAATCACCTCTCAAATAAACTGCATCCAAATACTAACACATTGAGAATTTAAGCTTCAACATACAAACTTTGGGGGAGACACAAAAAATTAGTCAATAGCCATGGGCAAAAATGGAGATTTAATTTGTGCATTTTTGTTTAAAGACAGAGTAAGAGATGAGATATAAATATAGATGGGGGAAAAAAGATTGAATGATGCTCCTATATACAGCACGAAAGAAAGAAGAGCTAAAAACAGTGAAAAGAAAGTATAGTCTGATATGTAGGGTGCAAAAAAGCCAAATCCAGAGAGCTCTTGCAACTTTTCCCTGTTCTGTCCTTAACACCACCATCTCCTAAACAGCAGTACCAAAAAGTAACAAGATTGCTAAACAGAGACATCTGGTTGAATAATAAGTGAGAGAAGCAATGTGGAAAAATTGCAGGTAAATTCAAATATGGCAGAGATTCCCATATTATTAGGTTAGTGCAAACGTTATTGCAGTTGTTGCCGTTAGACAATGGGAAAAGAGCATTGAGCTTGAGAGCTGGCTTCTTTTTGTTGTTGTTAAAAATGGGATTTGGTAAAGATGGCTTCAATTTTATATCTGTAAGATGGAAATAATTTTTGTGCAGATTGTATCCTGGAGCTGCTAAATCATTTAAAGTATTACAAAGAACGTGTTTTATGATGAAAACGTTATGAAACTCTATAATATGATAGAGAAATATTACACTGCAGAGGTATAAAAAAGGCAGATGTTGCTGTCAACTTCCTTAGTTTTAAAAGTCATAGGTTTGGGTGATGTTTTTAATAAGAAAAAGAAAAAAAGATGAGAGAAATGTAGCATAGTAGGAGTGTAACCAGGGCGGGGCACAGGGGCTCAGGTGCCTCCCAGTGATCAGCAAAGATGTAACCAGGGGGATGGCAGCAGAGCAGCGGGGTGTCCCAAGGATGCTTCCTCTTCTGCCTTTGATGTTTTCCCCCGACCTGCCCAGGTCCTTGGCCTCTCATATCCCAGAAATGGGAAAGAGGCCCTGGAGGCACAGTGTGCTTACCATTTGGACCCAAAGAGTTTAGCAGAGAGTGATTTTTTAGCCAGAGAGAGAGAAGAGAGAGAGGGAGAGAGAGGCCCATGCTGCCATGGGAGGAGATTCAAGGGAGGAATCCGCACAGGTAAGGGTAAGGGGGATTTTAACCCAGGAATTATTCCCACCCCATTCATGTTCTCGTCTAATGAGAGGAGTTCTTCTAAACGTCCTCTTGAGTGATTGATCTTTGACTCTGATACTGGATTGGCTGCTAGGTCCACATCAGAGGCCTTTCCTCCTAGAGCTTTTCCCAGGCTTTTTGAACAAAGAAGCACACCTGGAATTTGTACCTAGCCCCCAGCGGGGAAGTCAGACAAAGAACTTTACCTTCTGGATGGGGACGTGGATGGAGGTGTGGTGCTGGAAAACTCCTGCCTTTGAAAGCACCCCCCTTGTGGACTTGTTTACCTTAACACAATCTCTTAGTAATATGGGATTTGGAATGGAATGAAATTAGATGTTGCTCCTGGTTGTGCCATTGCTTGGTTTAGAAATATTGGACAAGTGAAAAAAGCTCTGTGACGCAGTTTCTTCACTTGGAAAGGACTCTCATGGGATAGAGAAAAGAATTATTTAATGGGAAGTCAGATGAGGTGCATAAGCTGTTAGGATGGTAATTTTTACGTGGGCTGTGGTGAGAAGAAGGATGGACTGCTTTAGAATATGGAGAAGAAAAAGCCACGTGGCTTTCTGATTTATTTATAGCTATTCTTGTCCAATTTACCAGGATATAAAGAGACTCTTCTACAATGAAGTTTTTTTTCTCTTTTTTCTTTTTCTTCTTCTTTTTTTTTTTTGTGACAGAATCTCCCTGAGTTGCCCAGTCTAGAGTGCAGTGATGCAATCTCGGCTCACTGCAACCTTGGTTTTCTGGGTTCAAGCAGTTCTCCTGCCTCAGACTCCCGAGTAGCTGAGATTACAGGTACCCACCACCATGCCTGCCTAATTTTTGTACTTTTATTTTTTTATTTCTTTTTTATTTTAAACATTTTATTTTTTCTTTCTTTTTTTTAAATATATATATTTTTTTATTGCGTTTTAGGTTTTGGGGTACATGTGAAGAACGTGCAAGATTGTTGCATAGGTACACACATGGCAGTGTGATTTGCTGCCTTCCTCCCCCATCACCTATATCTGTCATTTCTCCCCATGCTATCTATCCCCAACTCCCCCACTCCCCACTGTCCCTCCCCTTTGTCCCCCTGACAGACCCCAGTGTGTGATGCTCCCCCTCCCTGTGTCCATGTGTTCTCATTGTTCAACACCCGCCTAGGAGTGAGAACATGCGGTGTTTGATTTTCTGTTCTTGTGTCAGTTTGCTGAGAATGATGGTTTCTAGGTTCATCCATGTTCCTACAAAGGACATGAACTCATCGTTTTTGATGACTGCATAATATTCCATGGTGTATATGTGCCACATTTTCCCTGTCCAGTCTATCATCGATGGGCATTTGGGTTGGTTCCAGGTCTTTGCTATTGTAAACTGTGCTGCAATGAACATTCATGTGCATGTGTCCTTATAGTAGAACGATTTATAATCCTTTGGATATATACCCGGTAATGGGACTGCTGGATCAAATGGAATTTGTATTTCTAGTTCCTTGAGGAATCGCCACACTGTCTTCCACAGTGGTTGAACTAATTTACACTCCCACCAACAGTGTAAAAGTGTTCCTATTTCTCCACATCCTCTCCAGCATCTGTTGTCTCCAGATTTTTTAATGATCGCCATTCTAGCTGGTGTGAGATGGTATCTCAATGTAGTTTTGATTTGCATTTCTCTAATGACCAGTGATGATGAGCATTTTTTCATATGTTTGTTGGCTTCATGTATGTCTTCTTTTGTAAAGTGTCTGTTCATATCCTTTGCCCACTTTTGAATGAGCTTGTTTGTTTTTTCTTGTAAATCTGTTTTAGTTCTTTGTAGATTCTGGATATCAGCCCTTTGTCAGATGGGTAGACTGCAAAAATTTTTTCCCATTCTGTTGGTTGCCGATTCACTCTAATGACTGTTTCTTTTGCGGTGCAGAAGCTCTGGAGTTTAATTAGGTCCCATTTGTCTATTTTGGCTTTTGTTGCCAATGCTTTTGGTGTTCTGGTCATGAAGTCCTTGCCTATGCCTATGTCCTGAATGGTTTTGCCTAGATTTTCTTCTAGGGTTTTTATGGTGTTAGGTCTTATGTTTAAGTCTTTAATCCATCTGCAGTTAATTTTAGTGTAAGGTGTTAGGAAGGGGTCCAGTTTCTGCTTTCTGCACATGGCTACCCAGTTTTCCCAACACCATTTATTAAACAGGGACTCATTTCCACATTGCTTGTTTTTGTCAGGTTTGTCAAAGATCGGATGGTTGTAGATGTGTTGTGTTGCCTCGGAGGCCTCTGTTCTGTTCCATTGGTCTATATCTCTGTTTTAGTACCAGCACCATGCTGTTTTGATTACTGTAGCTTTGTAGTATAGTTTGAAGTCCAGTAGTGTTATGCCTCCAGCTTTGTTCTCTTTGCTTAGAATTGACTTGGCTATCTGGGCTCTCTTTTGGTTCCATATGAAGTTTAAGGTGTTTTTTTCCAGTTCTGTGAAGAAAGTCATTGATAGCTTGATGGGGATAGCATTGAATCTATAAATTACTTTGGGCAGTATGGCCATTTTCATGATATTGATTCTTCCTAACCATGAACATGGAATGTTTCTCCATCTGTTTGTGTCCTCTCTTATTTCCTTGAGCAGTGGTTTGTAGTTCTCCTTGAAGAGGTCCTTTACGTTCCTTGTGAGTTGTATTCCTAGGTATTTGATTCTCTTTGTAGCAATTGTGAATGGCAGTTGGTTCTTGATTTGGCTGTCTTTAAGTCTGTTAATGGTGTATAGGAATGCTTGTGATTTTTGCACATTGATTTTGTATCCTGAGACGATGGGGTCTTCTAGATATACAATCATGTCGTGTGCACATAGAGACAATTTGACTTCCTCCTTTCCTATTTGAATACCCTTTATTTCTTTTTCTTGCCTGATTGCTCTGGCTAGAACTTCTAGTACTATAGTGAATAGGAGTGGTGAGAGAGGACATCCTTGTCTAGTGCCAGATTTCAAAGGGAATGCTTCCAGTTTTTGCCCATTCAGTATGATATTGGCTGTTGGTTTGTCGTAAAAGGATCAATTTTTGTACTTTTAGTAAAGAAGGTGTTTTACCATGTTGGCCAGGCTGGTCTCGAACTTCTGACCTCAGGTGATCTGCCTGCCTCAGCCTCCCAAAGTGCTGGGATTACAGGTGTGAGCCACCGCACCTGGCCTACAGTAAAGTTTGGAGGGTTTCTCTACTGCTAAAATGTGATCAACAAAATTGAAAAGATGGAAGAAATCCAAAAAGTGTGTGACACATTGAAGGCAAAAAACTCTTTCTGAGCCCTGTCCTCAGGGGTGTGAGGCACACTGGCATCAAATCTCCTTTAAGGTTTCAGAAGGCACCATGGAGAAGCCATGCCAACCATCACTGGGATGTGTCAATGATCATAGCACCCGGAAAAAAAAAAATGACTGTGATTTGAAAGGAAACAGAGAAGCTTGAGATTTTCATATGTAAATATTCAACATACACTCCGGATCACACAGCTTTCAGGGCTAAAGTTGCTTTCTAATGAGAGCACTGAGGATCACTTACCTTCTTGAGTCTGTATGTCACTTTTTTCAAGTCCAAAACAAATCAATTTTATTCTACCTCCATGTTTTTACGTCCACTATGTAATATTGTTTAAATTATAATTTTCATTTATCATGATAAATTTGTGCCAATTCATTATTTTGACTGTTGGAAAAGCCAGAATTTCATAAAACAGCTGGAAATTGTCAATTTAGCTTATATAACTTGCTCAAAAATGTTGCTAACTCTCAATTTTTCAATGTTTATATCTAAAATTTTTATTATTATAGAGCAATTCAAATAGAAAAGTATATCAAAGAAGGTAATAGACATAATGTACTCTATCAAATTTGAATACACATTAATATGTTGATCTGTTTCACATCTTTTCTAAAAAATAAAACAGATAAAATTTTTTCTTATTCTTTTATTTTGGAATTTGCTTTTCAAAAACAGTTAGATGCTCTTTGTTATATATACATATATTTGGTGAAATTATTACCAAAATTTAGTTAACACACCATAGGCTTCATCTAGGTATCACTCTGTTTTGTTTCGTTCTGTTTTGTGGTGAGACCATTTAAGCAAATTACATGTTTAATAAGCGAGATAATGAGTGGGAGAATGCCGATTCCCCGAGGGAGGTAGTTCTGGAAGGAAACTTCTGTATGTCTTGGACAGCAGAATCTACGAGGGAAACAGAGCACTGACTTTCCAGTGCTCCTTTGTATGATGCCATTTGTTGAATGTTGCAGTCTCCCTAACACAAAATTCACTTCTGGGCTGAAAACCAACAGTTCAATCATGGGCAGGGTGTTCTCACAACTTACTCATCGGTTGTTCACTCAGGTTGTCAGTATTTGCAGATTGTTCCTTACCGTAACTAACAGAGCATCCTCCATGATGAGTTAAAGCACCTCTCAGCTCACACTCTCTTATGGTCAGAAACAAGTTTCTGTCCCACTGAGGCAACTGAGAAGGTGCAGCCCTGTATGTGAGCCTCAGCCTGAAGGATGAGCCCCCTTCGCTTCCAGCCCCATCGACCTCAGCCTCTCCCTGGCCCTTCCCCAACTTACCTTGTGATGGTGCATGCCAGGGTAGCAGAGGCCTGGGGGACCCCCTGCCCCTGACAAAGCCACAGGCAAACTTAGGAGGAGGCAGGCAGAGTATTGGTGGGTGTCTAGGATCAGTCAAGTCTTTGGTCTTTCAAGAAGCAAAGGCTGAATTGGGGGATTGAAACTCAGCAAGAACATCCCCGGAGCTCACCTCACACCTGGCATTTTTATCACTTGTTTCTTCCTGATTTCTTCTGGGCTGTTGATTATTATTTACCACCATGTGCCTGACATTCAGCTTCTTCAGTTTCCCTGTCATCTGACCCGCACCTGTGTTATTTACCTTTCTACTCTGAGCTCCAACACAGCACGCATCTCCATGCTTGACTCTTGTGTGCCAGTGATTTCTGGTGTTTGGCAGGTAGTAGATGCTCAGGCATTTATAAAAGACAAGGTGGGGGGGGGAACACAAAAGGGTAAGGAGGAAGAAAGGGAGAAAAGAACAAAGTACAAAAGTGTTCTCAGGAATTCTTGCATTGCTATAAAGAAATATTTGAGGCTGGGTCGTTTATGAAGAAAGAGGTCTAACTGGTTCAAGTTCTGCGGGCTGTATGGGAAGCATGACACCAACACCTGCTCAGCTTCTGGTGAGGCCTCGGGGAAGCTTCTGATCATGGCATAAAGTAAAGCAAGGGCAAGAGAGAGAGAAGGACATGCCACACACTTGTAAACAACCAGGTCTCATGAGAACTCACCTACTGTCCTGTGGACAGCACCAAGCTATTTATGGGGGATTTTCTCCCATGATCCAGACACCTCTCACCAGTCCCCACCTCCAACACTGGGGATCATATTTCAACATGAGGTTTGGAGGAGACAAGTATCCAAACCAAATCACAAAATAACAGAAATAAGGAAAGAGGAAGAAAACAAATAGGCTTTGTTCAGATAGTACTTGACACAGTCACCATTCATAGAGTGGTTTCTACTATTTCCATATTCTTGCAAATAGTTTCACTTAGCATTAAAGTGTGAGAACCAGGTTAAGATGTGGGCCACGCACAGTGGCTCATGCCTGTAATCTCAGCACTTGGGGAGGCTGAGGCAGGAGGATCATGAAGTCAGGAGATTAAGACCAGCCTGGCCAACATGGTGAAACCCTGTCTCTAATAAAAATACAAAAATTAGCTGGAGTGGTGGTGCGCATCTGTAGTCTCAGCTACTCAGGAGGATGAGGCAAGAGAATCGCCTGAATAATCCGGGAGGCAGAGGTTGCAGTGAGCCGAGATTGCACCACTGCACGCCAGCCTGGGAGACTCTGTCTCAAAAAAAAAAAAAAAGATGTGTATTTAATTATTTCTAAAAACCAAAGGTAGCAGCTGGAATAAACACTAACTACTCAACATTTTTAGTAGACAATCCAAAAAATACCTCTCAGTATGTATTGCAGGGATTTTTTTCACGTTTAGATTTTGACATCAGTTGGCTATGGAAGTTTGCATGGCTAGACTGGACTGCTTATGATTTTGGGTGAAGGAGAAGGGTTTGAGGATTGCTTTGGGGCTGGAGTAGTTATATCTGCCTGATATGGCTTGGGTCTGTGTCATTGTCCAAATCTCATTGGAAATTGTAACCCCAGTATTGAAGTTGGGGCCTGGTGGGAGGTAATTAGATCATAGGGGATCTCCTCTTTGGTGCTGTTCTTGTAATAGTGAGTGATTTCTCACAACATCTAGTTGCAAGACAAACCTGCTTCCCCTTTGCCTTCTTCCATGATTGTAAGTTTCCTGAGGCCTCCCCCACCATGCTTCCTGTACAGCCTGGGAACTGTGAGCCAATTAAACTTATCTTCTTCATAATTTACCCAGTTCCAGGTATTTCTTTATAGCATTGTGAAAATGGATTAATACACTGCTCTAGAAAGCCATGCTTCATTGCCTCTGGCTAAGTGGCCACAACCTTTGCTGGTTTGTGAACCACTTCTGTTAGTCAGCCAGCTGAGGGCCGGCAAGATAAGACAGTTGACTGAGCTCAGTGCAGATGCATTTCTAGTGTGGGAAGTAAAATGAGCTGCATGCTCCAAGTTGGTTTGGTATAGAAGCTGCTTGCTCCAAGTTGACGTAGTATTCATATACATGTGCTAACGATGTAATAGCACTTTATATGCAAAATCTTTGTGAAGTTTTCCCATAATAAGCAAGAGCCACAGAGTTAGATTAACTGTTCAGTAAGTTATTAGGTGCTTACGGGAAACTCTCATAGCATAAGACAAAACACCATTATTATAATATTAATGAAAAATAGGGCAGAGAGGAGTGAGGTGGACTTATTTTGAATACCACCATAACTCCATAGGGACCTACATGAATAGGTAATCTATCTTGCAAAGTAGATATAAACATTTAGTTTCTAATTTATTTGTCTGAAAGTCCAGGAGAGGACTTAAAACAGTGTCACAGTTTCTGTTGATAACTCCCAAATCAGCTAAATTCAGTAACTAATTAACTTTGCATTAACAGTTTGAAAAATGGGCCACTAACCAATTCTGTAGGAATGAGGTAGGTGGTTCATTAAAAGTTACAAATTGAAATTCTCTTAATATGTCTTATGAACAAGGATTCTTGGAAAAGAAAAAAAAGGATTTGAATGATCAGAAAATATCATGATGGTTACTGTGTTCAGCAACTTTTCAGATGATCACCAGTTTCTATGGAAAATAAGAAGTTAAAGAACAGAAAAAAGAGAATATATTTTCAAAAAGATTATACTTTATCTCAAAACCTTAGAAACACCATTTAAAGCAGCACAGTGTGTGTTTGCAGGGGGCAAGGCTTTTAGAGTAGCCTGTGTTTGATTATTAATGAGTAAACCTTCCTGGATCTCAATTTTCTGATACATATAATGGATATCATATATACTGCACATTTATCACAAAGGTTTTCTGAGCTAAGAGACTGTCATAATGGATGAGCATTATTGAGAAAACTACAGGATATTTCCATTTATAAGTGGCTAAATGCCTAATCAAAGATCAGCTTTATCAGTATAAGTTAAGAATGTTTTACTTTAGTTAGTAAAAAATACAGAAGGAAGCCTCAATGAAGGAAGGGGGAGAGCAACGGAGGGGCGGAAGAGAAGGAAAGGTAGAGGAGAGGAAGGGAAGAGGAGAAAAGGAAGGAAAGGGAAGAGGGAGAGAGGAAGGGAGGGGGGGGGGGGGAGAAAGTGGTGGATGGAAGGAACAAGAGAAAAGAGAAAACCAGGCATTTGTCTGTCATTCAGCTTTGGTTTAGCAAAGGTCACTTAGACTAAACAGTGTGCCTTTCTAGCATGGCCTGGGGAAGCAAGCCGGTAAAAGCAGTGGGGGTTGCATGCTCCCCTCACAAGGCTCTGAGTGCCAGCTGAGCGCAGCATGCATGCCCCTATCATGATGAACATGGGCCCAGGTGAAAGAAAGAAGGCAAGTATGCTTGTCCTGCGTGATTCTTCTTCCATACCTGTTTGTCCCTGATCGGCAAAGTGATTGCTGCAAAGAGGAAGGTAGGTGGCAAGGACAGTGTTACTACTGGTGTTTGCCTTTGACTTTCACAGTACAGAACGTACGGCTTCAGCTGAGCTCAGAGGAAAAATGCCTTAGAGCTCACTGGAGAGCATGAGCCACTACACACACACACACACAATATATATATATAATTTCTATATATATGTATGTGTTTGTACACACACAAACCCCCACATATATGTATACCTATATGTATAGGTATACATACATGTATACACACAGACATACATACACCTTACATATGTATATAGACATAATACACATATATACATATACAAACATACATATACACACATGCACACACATATATACACACACATGCACACAGTGTCTGTGCATGTGTTTACACCACAGATTTCACAAACTACCTGTTACAAGGAGGAAAGATATGCATGTAAGCCCCATTCTCTCTCAAACTGGTGACACCAGTTTCGTTTTCTACAGTGTGTGCATATGGAGATCAATATAATTGACCTCTAATGTCCTGACCCATCTGCATGCTGGAGAACATGCGTCATGTTCTGATGTTAGCTACAGAACATTCAGTCTCTTACCTCCTGTACATTCCAGTGTAATTTGTTGGATGAGTGTGTTGTAGGGAACTGAACTGAGCTCTGATATCCATGGATATCATCTGTTGTAAATCTGCTGTGTGGATGGTGGTGAATGATTTGCTCATCTGCACATCAGGTGTACGTTTACCAGTTCTGCCCAAGTTCCCAAGGGTCTTGGAGACTCTCACACATAATAGCAGCATTAGACCTCTGACACCTATAGCACTGTGCAACCTAAACCATTTCCAAAGTCACCCTCAACAGACCATATTTAAATCCTGGAGACCACATGTCAGCATTGCTCTGTTGCTTTTGTCTACTGCCAGAAATAAAATAAAATAAGCACTAAACAAACCCTCAATTCCTTCCCCTGATGGCTAATACAAAGAGTTTCCTAATATTTTTTCTTGTATTAGGTAAATTTATTCTCCTCTTTTAAAATTGTTGAAAGTGAGTCTCTTACCTTTCTAGTGTAGACACTTGTGTTATCCTGAAACTGGTGTCTGTGCTGACAATGACTTTCAGGGACCGTCCACATGGTATGGTAAATAGACCCCAAGGTTCCATCCCATCCTGGAACAAGTGGACTGTGTGATCTTAGGTCATCCAATTTTCTGGCCCTTGGTTTTGTTAGCATTAAAATTAAGGTGTAGGAATAAATGATCTCTAATGTCATCCCAGCTCTAAAATTATATGGTGCTGCTAGTTTTCAACAATGGACCCATTTGCCAGAACTGATGATTAACTGGTGCTTCAAAAAGTCTTCAGTCTTCTTAAACCTTAGATTTTAGGAAAGCTTACATGCTTACATGTTTTTCTAATTGGTTTTTGAGTGATTTAAAGCAATAATAGAAAAAAAAAAGATTAAAAAATCTTTGCCATGAGATTTTTCTAAAGAATGTTTCTTCCTCCCTTCTCTTCTTATACTTCTGTATTTAAGATTAATGTAAAGCACATGTGTAATAATTCTCATCAAATGTCAAATCCTCCTTTGTTAATATTGCTTAAATTTCTATAGAAAAGTAGAATGCACTCAACATTTGTGACTTTAAGGAGAGTCCAGGCCCCCCACTGACTTGCTAATGATGAGTGATGAGGGGTTTTGATTAGTATCCTGGACTTGTCTTTATGTTTCTGCCATGAGCTACCTCACCCCAGGCAAACCAGGCAAACCACTTTGCAGCTAGTTTGCACCTTAAACTCCTTTGCAAGAAATCATTCTAAAGAAAGCTTTGTGAAATAGGTCAGACTTTGTAGTCCCATCTCATGGAAAAATTAAATGCTCATGGGACACATTTCCCCCGAGGTTCACACTTTCGGCGGAAATCAGAACCAAAAATAAAGCATAAAGTGAATTATCTGCATCCAAACCAAAGGTCAAGACTGCCTAACTGGACAAAGGGGACCACCCAAATCCCCAGTGCTGACAGCCAGTTTTACCGTCAAGCCCCAGCAAAGTACTTGTCAGGAGAAGCAAAGTGTCATAAAATGATCATTGCAACAGGTTTTGTTTTTTGTTTTTGTTTTTGTTTTTATTTTGAGATGGAGTCTCATTCTGTCGCCAGGCTGGAGTGCAATGGCACAATCTCAACTCACTGTGACCTCTACCTCCTGGGTTCAAGCGATTCTCCTGCCTCGGCCTCCTGAGTAGCTGGGACTACAGGTGCACACCATCATGCCCAGCTCATTTTTGTATTTTCAGTAGAGACAGGGTTTCATTATGTTGGTGGCCAGGATGGTCTCAATCTCTTGACCTGGTGATCTTCCCTCCTCGGTCTCCCAAAGTGCTGGGATTACAGGCGTGAGCCACCACACCTGGCTGCAACAGGTTTTTAAGAATGTTCTCTTTATCTTGTGTCCACTTTTTCTACAAATTAATTTAATTTTGATTAAAACAAAGTAAAATATATTAATACATAGTGTTTAATAAGCAAGACCATGAATTATTATTATCCTTCTAGTCAACTTATATCCCCATGGCCTTTTATTGCATTCTACTAGAAAAAATACAGTAATTCTGTGATACATTTTCTTGAAGTAAGACCAAGCTTTCAGATATCTACTTTATTTTTTCTCAAAAGCAACAACAGAATGCTTTTGCTTGTGTTACTGATTTTTACAGCTATCTGGCAAATAAGGTGATTTACATGTCAGTTGATGCTTCAGTATTTTTTTAATTTTTTTATTTTGCCTATTTGGCATTTAACAGTTCTGATTAATTTACCAAAAATTAGATAGTGAAGGAATAAGGGCATTTAGCTTATCAATACCTCAGATTTTAACAGATTTTCAAAAAAATTGCAGAGATAGACTTAGAATTCATTTTCTGTTTTCAGAGAAAGAAAGGAAAAGGAAAGATAAATGTGGGAGTTATTATAAACTATAATTTCAAGCCTATAATCTGTGCCAATGTACAGTTTAAATACCTGTATGATAACCATGTAGCTTAGTGTTCATAAAATGATAGAATGAGTTTAAGAGAAAGAGAGAAATTAATTTCCATTATTAGAAGAGCTTATCCACTTCAGAGAGAGATAACTCAAAGCAACAGCATGGGCAGTTAAATATGTGTTAGAATTGAAGAAGGAAATGTAGCATCCCCTGAAATTAATAGTCTGGTCTGCCTAACAAGGAATATTATAATAATACAGAATAAATGAGAAAAGAAGGGCCCAACAGATTCACTACCTTCTCGGTGATCAAATTGTCTCAGTGCAGTGACTCCACGTGATGTTTAGTACATGAGTAAGATCTTGAGAGGAAAAGGAAGTATTTGGAAAATGGTGGTTTCATCTAAGTTACGAAGGCAGCCTTATTCATGTAAATGATTTGTGTAATTCACCCTCTGAGAGTAAAGTTACCTAATCACATGGAGTACCCTGGTTCATACTTATACCATGCCTGTCATGCCAGTGCTTCAGAGGAAAAAAAAATAGAAGTTTTTAAACAACTAGAGTGTTGAGAAGTAATAGTTTTAAACATACTGAAAGTGGGACATCTTGACAATGAAATATTATTCAGTACTGAAAGGAAATAATGTATCAAGCCATAAACAAACATAAAAGAAACTTGAATATATATAAGAGGCCAGTAGGAAAGGCTGCATGCTATGTGACTCCAATTTGATGACATTCTGGAAAAGACAAAACTGTGGGGACAGGAAAAAGATCATGTTTGCCAGGGGTAGAGTGAGGGGAGGGATGAATAGGTGGAGGATATTTAGGGCAGTGAAATACCTGTGTGAAATTACAATGGTGGATACACGTCATCATAAATTTGTCAAAACCCCTTGAAAGTACAATACCAAGAGGGAACCCTATGGTAAACTGTGAATTTCAGATGACAAAGAAATGTCAAAGTAGATGATTGTGCCAAATGCATGGCTGTAGGGGAATGAGGCTATGGGGAGACTGTGATTGTGTGGGGTCTGGAGGCATATGGTAACTCTCCGTACTTTCTCTCAATTTTGCTGTGAACTTAAAACATGCATTTATATTTTATCTATTTTTATTTTATATTTTTCACATGTATCTGAAGCTCACAAATAGATACAGGTATAGATATAGATGTAGATATAAAAATATAGCCATCCAAGCTTACTTTATATTATTTAAGACATTAGCAGTTGTATAGTTTAGCCCGTCCTCAAAAGTATGACTTATTTTAGGCCCTCAATCACATGTTTAGTAGACTCTGCTCAATGAGAAAATAATTAAAAAGGTTCTGCAAAATCAAACATACCCTATGAGTTGGATGATTGCGAAAAGCACCTACTATTTTAAAACACTGCTTTAATAGTTCAGAATTCATCCATTTTTGTATTTGTTGAAAACTTACAATGTGCCCTGTACTGTTTTAGCACGAATGATCTTGAAGTGACCTGAATAGAATAAAACCTGTGCTTTCCTGGACCATTCATTCAGCCTGGGCTGTTAGATAAGGTGCAAAACAGTAAAACATATGCTAAGCTAGATTGCAGTAAATGTTCTGCAGGAAAATAAAGAATAGTAAAGGGATAGGGAGTGCTGTGGTAAGTAGGCGTAAGTTTAAATAAGGCGGTCGTGAAAGAAAGGGCCCACTGAAGAAGCTATATTTATGTGAAAAGAGGAAAACGGATAGGAAGCAAGCGATTGGATATGGATGTGGGTGAAGAACGGTCCCAGCAGTAAATACAGGCAATGCAGACTCTCGAAGATAAGGGTTTTCAGACCAGCAAGAAAGCCGGTGCAGCTGAGCAAAGTGAGTGAGTTGGATATTGTCAGACACAAGGTTAAAAGGTGGCGGATGAGCTTTGTAGCTACCACGGTAGCTGATAGCTGTTGTTGGAAGAGTTTTGACTTTTACACAGAATGAGATAGGAAGCCATTGGGAAATTGTGAATGGGACTGAGTAACATAGTCTAGTTAATATTTTTAGAAACTCATTCTGAACAACATCTGCTTTAGGTAAGACAGACTAACTTGTAAAAAAGCAAAACTTTTACTGAAAACAGCTCAAGAGGCTGGGTAAATTCAAATAAAAACTTACAAGCAAATCATCTTCTCATGTTTACAGTTTGTAAAAAATACGCATTTTTAAATTTCTTTATTTTGACTTATTCACGTCTTTGAATGCGAAAGTTGTCTCTTGAAGGCAATATGTAGTAGGATATTTATTTTTAATTTGTTGCATAGCCTCTGCATATTCTGTAGGGTGTTCTATTTATTAATATTTGATATATCTACTGATCTGGTTGGAATTATGCCTACAGTTCTGCTATTTGAATTGCATATCTTATGTCATTTTTATTCTTCTCTTCTTCCTTTATTTGTATTTTCATGTGTTATACAAATATGTTTTAGTATCACTTTATTTCCTTGGTGGCTTCCTTTAGTCATTTCCCTTTTTTACTTGCTCTAGTGGTTGCTCTAGGGATTGCAATATAAATGTATAAGTTATCAAAATCTACCATGGGTCAATATTGACAAAATGTCAGTTCTTCTCTACTCCTTCTGCAGATTCAGTGCAATCCTATTCAAAATATCAGTGAGTTATTTTGTGGATATTGGCAAGACAACCTGATTTTAAAGTCTGTATGGAGAGGCAAAAGACTGAGGATAACGAACACAATATTATAGGAGAACAAAGTTGGGGAATTACACTGCCCAACTTCATGACATATTATAAAGCTATAGTAATCAGGATAGTCTGGTTAGGGTAAAAGAATGGACTTAGACAAATAGATCAATGGACAGGTTAGAGAGCTCAGAAAGAAAACCACATAAATATAGTCGACTGATCTTTGACAAAGGACCAAGGACATACAGTAGAGAAAAAAAATTCATCTTTTCAATAAATGGTGCCAGAACAACTGGACATCCACATATGAAAGGGTGAGTCTACACACCTCACACCCTTCACAAAAATTAACTCAAACTATAGACCTAAATATAAAATGTGAAACTTTAAAATTCCTAGACAGAAACATAGTAGAAAACCAAGATGACCTTAGGATTTGCAATGAGTTTTTAAATATAACACAAAGGCAGGATGCATGTAAGGAAAAATCGATAAGCTAGACTTTGTTAAAATTAAAAACTTCTGCTCCGTGAAAGAGAACTTCAAGAAAACAAAAAGCCAAAGACTGAGAAAATATTTTCAAAAGTCATATCTAACAAAACTGTTATCTAAAATACACGAAGCACATTTAAAAGTCAACAACAATAAAACAGACAACCTAATTAAAACATGGGCAAAAGATCTGAACAGACATTTCATCAAAGAAAATGTACAAATGAGAATAAGGATATGAAAACATGTTTTACGTAGTATGTCAGGAGGAAAATGCAAATTAAAACAATGATGAGATGCCACCATACACATATAAGAATAACCAAAACCTTGAACACTTACAACACCAAATGCTGGCAAGGTTGTGGAACCATAGGAACTTTCATTAATTGCCATTGGGAATGAGAAACATTAGAGCCACTTTAGAAGATATTTTGGTGGTATCTAACAAGACTAGTCATACTCTTGCCATATAATCCAATAATTGTCCTCCTTGTTATTAACTCTAAAACAGTGAAAAGGCTACATGCCGTGTAATTCCAACTCTATGACAATCTGAGAAAGGCAGGACTATAGAGACATGAAAAGCTTCACTGGTTGCCTGGGGCTGGGGGCAGGGAGAGATAAATACATGGAGTACAGAGAATTTTTAGGGCAGTGAAAATACACTGTATTATACTATAATGGTGGATACATGCAATTATAAATGTGTCAAAACTCACAGAATGTCCAACACCATGAGTGAGCCCTAATGTAAACTGTGGATTTTGGTTGATAAAGAAGTATCATTGTAGATTCATCAATTGCAAAAAAATAAAAAATAAAAAATGGACGTCTTTGGTAGGGAATGTTGATAACCAGGGAGGCTGTGTATGTGGACACAGCAGGATGTGGGAAATCTCTCTACCTTCAGAGTACTTTAAATATAAATTTAAAACTACTCTAAAAAAGTATTTTAAATAAATATATAAATAAATTTAAAATAAGTACAAAAAATCTACAAGTTAAAAGTGGTTTATATTCTGGTGAAATAGAGCAACATTGTTTCAACAGGGATCTATACATTCCCCTTTGTTTTATGCTATTTTCATATATGTGACATTTGTCAAATGTCAAAATATAAAATACACTGTTTTAATTGTTTTAAATAATCTTGTGTTTCAAAAAAATTAAGAAAAGAGTGAAAGTATTTTTAATGCGGATGTTGCACATGTTTAGTATTTCTGGTGTTCTTCATTTTTTCCTGTGAAATTGTTTTACCATTTGGAGTCATTTTCCTTCCCATAGGAGGAATTTCCATATGTAGTTTTTCCAGAATAGCTACACTGGCAATGGATTCTCTTAATGTTTGTTGGCCCCGAAATTTCTTTTATTTACCATTATTTTAGAATACTAATTTCAATGGATATAGAATTCTTGCCAAATGTTTTATTTTATTTTTTTCAGCATCTTGAGTAAGTCATCATGATGCCTTCTGGTCTCCATTGTTTCTGATGAAAAGTCAGCTGTTACTCTTATTGCTGTTTATCTTTAGATCATGATAATTTTTATCTTGCCATTTTTAGTAATTTTTTCTTTATCTTTCAGCAATTAGACTACGATGTATCTATATGTAACACTTTTTCTGTTAGTTTTATTTGGGGCTTTTTGACCTTCAAGATATGCAATTGCTCTTTATTCAAATATGTGACTTTCCAGTCAGCATTTCTTTGAATATGTATTCTTCCCCATTCTGTTTCTCCTCCCGTTTAAAAATTATTTCATATTTTTTATTTTATGGGTATATAATAGATGCATATATGTATGAAGTGCATTAAGTATTTTGATACAGGCATACAATGAGTAAAAATCACAATAGGGTAAATGGGGTATCCATCACCTCAGGCATTTTTCATTTCTTTATGTTAAAATCTTCCAGTTATATTCTTTTAGTTATTTTTAAATTTATAATAAACTATTGTTTACTGTAATCACCCTGTTGTGCTATCAAATACTAAATCTTATTTATGCCATATAATTATATTTTTGTACCCATTAAATTTTTCCACTCCTTCCACCCCCTCATTACCCTTCCCAGCTTCTGGTAATCATCATTCTCTCTTTGTCTCCATCAGTTCAGTTGTCTTAAGTTTTAGATCCCACAAATTAGTGAGAATATGCAAAGTGTGTCTTTCTATGCCTAGCATGTTTTACTTAACACAGTTTCCTCCATTTTCATCTATATTCTTGCAAATGACTGGAGCTAATTTTTTAAATAGCTAAATAGTACCCCATTGTCTATATTTACCATATTTTCTTTATCTATTCATCCACTGATGGATACTTAAGTCGTTTCCAAATCTTGGCTATTGTGAATAGTGCTGCAGTGAACTTAGGAATGCAGATATCTCTTAAACATTCTGATTTCATTTCCTTTGGATAAATACCCAGTAGTAGAATTGTTGGATCTTGTGGTAGTTCAGTCTATCATTTTTAAGGAAGCTCCAGAAAGGCTGCACCAACTTACATCCCCAGCAACAGTGTACAAGGGTTCCCTTTTTCTCCATGTCCTCACCAGGATTCAATATTGCCTTTCTTTTGAAAAAAAAGCAATGTTTACTGGGAGGAGATTCTCTAATGGTCAGAGATGTTGACCACCTTTTTATATACCTGTTTGCCATTTGAATGTCTTCTTTTGAGCAATGTCTATTCAGACTTTTTGCCTATTTTTATATAGGATAATTAAATTTTTTTCCTACTGGGTCGTTTAAGCTGCTTATATGTCCAGGTTATTGTTTTCTTATTATATGGGTAGTTTGTACATATTTTCTTCCATTCTGTAGGTGATCGCTTCACTTTGTCAGTTGTTTCCTTTGCTATGCAGAAGCTTTTGAATTTGATGTGATCCCAATTGTCCATTTTTGCTTCGATTGTCTGTGCTTTTGGGACATTACTCAAGAAATCTTTGCCAAGCATGATGGCCTGTAATCACATCACTTTGAGAGGCTGGAGTGGGCAAATCACCAGGAGCCCAGCCTGGCCAACATGCCAAAACCTCATCTTTACTAAAAATACAAAAATTAGCCAGGTGTGGTGGCCTGTGCCTATAATCCCAGCTACTTGGGAGGCTGAGGCAGGAGAATCACTTGAGCCTGGGAGGTGGAGATTTCAGTGAGCTGAGATTGTGCCACTGCACTCCAGACTGGGTGACAGAGCAAAACTATTTCTCAAAGAGAAAATAAATCTTTGTCCATACCAGTGGCCTGAGAGCTTCCCCAAGCTTTTATTTTAGCACTTTCATATTTTGAGGTCCTACATTTAAGTTTTTAATCCATTTTGATTTGATTTTTTATATGGAGAGAGATAAGGGTCTAGTTTTATCCTTTTGCAAGTGAGTATCTGGTTTTCCTAACACCATTTATTGAAGAGGCTCTTTCTCCTAGTGTATGTCTTTGGCACGTTTGTCAAAAATGAGTTCATTGTAGGTATATGGGTTTATTTCTAGATTCTCTATTCTGTTCCATGGGTCCATGTGTCTGATTTTATGCCAATACCATGCTGTTTTGGTTATTATACTCTGTAGTATAATTTGAAGTCAGGTAATGTAATTCTTTTTGGTCAGGATGGCTTTGGCTAGTCTAGGTCTTTGTGGTTTCATATAAATGTTTGTATTTTTTTTTCTGCTTCTGTGAAGGATGTCATTGATATTTTGACTGGGATTGTGTTAAATCTGTAGACTTCTCCGGGTAGTATTGACTTTGTAACAATATTGATTCTTCCAATGCATAAACATGAAATATCATTCGATTTTTGTGTCCTCTTTAATTTCTTGCATCAATGTTTTATAGTTTTCATTGTAGAGATTTTTCAGTTTTGGAGTTAGGTTAATTCCTAGGTATCTTATTTTATTTTTAGCTGTCAAAAATGGGATACATTTGATTTCTTTTTTCAGATTATTTGCTGTTGGGATACAGAAATGCTACTGATTTTTGCATGGCGATTTTGTATGCTGCAAATCTACTGTATTTGTTTATCAGTTCTAATAGGTTTTTTTTTTTTTTGGTGAAATCTTTACATTTTTCCAAATATAATATCACATCATCTGCCAAAAAAATGTGATTTCTTCCATTTTAATTCAGATGCACTTTATTTCTTTCTCTTGACTGATTGCTCTAGCTAGGATTTCCAATGCTATATTGAATAACAGTGGTGAAAGTTGGTATCCTTGTTATATTCCAGATTTTAGAGAAAAGGTTTTAATTTTCCCTTTCATTATAAGACTAGCTGTGGATCTGTCATATATGGCTTTTATTATGTTTAAGTATCTTCCTTCTACCATTTTTGAGTGTTTTTATCATGAAGGGATGTTGGATTTTGTCAAATGCTTTGTCAGCATCAACTGAAATGATTTTATGGCTTTTGATCTTCATAAGGTTGATAAAATGTATTGCATCGATTGATTTGCATATGCTGAACCATTCTTGCATCACTGGAATAAATCCCACTTGCTCATGATGAATCATCTTTTTAATGCAATGTTGAAGTCAGTTTGCTAGTATTTTGTTGAGGATTTTTACATCAGTATTCATCAGGAATATGGTCTGCCATTTTCTTGATATGTCTTTTTTGGTTTGTAGATCAGGATAATAGCATAGTCTCATAGCATGAGTTTGGAAGTATTTCCTCCTCCTTTACTTTTTGAAATTATTTGAGTAGGATTGCTATTAATTCTTTAAATGTGTGGTAGACTTCGGTAGTGAAGCCACTGGGTCCCAGACTTTTCTTTGCTGGAGACTTTTTATTAGGGATTTTATCTCATTACATGTTATTGGTCTATTCAGACTGTGGAGTTCTTCATGATTCAATCTTGGTAGGTTGTATGTGTCTAGAAATTCATTCATTTATTTAGGTTTTCCAATTTATTGGCATATAGTTGTTAATTGTAGTTCCTAATGTTGCTTTAACTTTTTGCAGTACCAGTAATAATGTCCATTTTTTCATCTCTGATTTTATTTAATTGAGTTTTCTTTCTTTTTATACTAGTTTGGCTAAAGGTTTGCCAGTTAGTTTAGCTTTTCAAAAAACAACCTTTTGTTTTATTAACAAATAAAACAAAAATACATAGCGCATATATATTTATAATTGTGATATCCTCTATCTCAGTTGACCCCTTTATCATTATATAATAACCTTCTTGGTTTCTTTTTATAATTTTTCTCTTGAATCTAATTTTGTTATAAGTATAGCTACTCCTGCTTTTTTTGTTTCTATTTGCTTGTAATATTTTCTTTCATCTCTTTATTTTCTGACTACTTGTGTATATTTATAGATGAAATGTGTTTCTTGTAGATGACGTATAATTGGGTTTTGTATTTTTTTAATACATTCAGCCACTCTATCTTTTGATCAGAGAGTTTAATCCATTTATACTCAATGTTATTATTGCTAAGCAAATGTTATTTATCATTAATACTTATTTTTTATTATTTGCTTGCTGGCTGTTTTGTGGTCTTCTCTCCCTTTGTTCTTTCCTTTCTTGTCTTCCTTTCTATGAAGGTGGTTTTCTCTGGTCGTATGTTTTCATTTACTCCTTTTTATTTTTTTGAGTTACTGTTGTAGGTTTTAAATTTGAGGTTACTATGAGGCTTGCAAATAACATCTTAGAATCCATTATTTTAAACTGATGACAACACTGATAGCAAAAACAAATAAACTAATGAAGAAGCAAAGAGAATTAATAAAATTTCTACATTTTAACTTCATTCTTCTGGCTGTTTAAATTTGTGTTCTTTATGTACCTTATATTGTCTAGGTCTTGAGAAACTATTTTTAATATGTCCATTATTCAGTCTTTCTACCCAAGATATGAGTAGTGTACACACCACAATTGCAGTGTTACAATACTCTGTGTTTGTCCGTGTACTTACTTTTACCAGTGAATTTTATACCATCAGATGACTTCTGAATTTTACTTTGAAAAGTCATGGGTTTACATTCCCAACTCAAATAGTTTACCATATCTAACTACAAATCTTATCCTAGACAAATTTACATCTATAATCAATGGAGCTGGGCATGGCAGCACCTCTGACTCTCACCATTCTTAAGACTTTTCTTTGGCCTAACATGTGGCCTTACTGAAATATCTAGTCATTCTTTCAAAAATAAGTGCTTCTCAATTTGAGTCTTCCTCTGGTTGGTTTCCAGAACCATGGAATTGTTGTTTTTGATGTTTGTTTTTCTGATGTAGTGCTTTATGAGAATTATTTCATGGAAGGTGGTAGAGACATAGGAATATAATGTCTATGATAGAAGGATGAAGTTAAAGTAATGATTTATGTTAGTCATTAGTAAATCAAAGGTGTATATTCAATGACTAGTAATAACACTGAAAGTAAGAAAATAAATTACAAACACAAGCTTGTTGAGGCATAATTTTAAAAAAATATTTGATTAGTAAGGAGAGAACAACAAGGGTAGTTGGGATGAAAAGTAAACATTAAAATATTTATAATGTGTACTATGTCAGTGATAGAAATAGAATAGGCATTCAGTTTAAAAGACAGATATTGTCTAAATGCTATTTAATAAACAGAAAACTAAAATCAGAAGATAATATACATCACTGAGGTAAAAAGTTGATTCTTTGAAAACTTTAATAAAAATCTATCAACCCTAGCAACATTGATAAAGAAATGAAACACAAGACAATGTTTATGATTTAACAGTAGACTACAAAAAAACCTACAATTTTTGTAGACATTTAAAAAATTAGAGGATATCAAGGCAAATAATTATGAATATAAAGATAAAATAGACAAATTCCTGGAAAAAAAACATGCTATTACAAGCACAAAAAGAAATAGAAAAATCTGAACAATTCTACATTTATTCAAGATCTTGAAACTATACTAAAAACTTCCCACAAAGAAATCTGCAGGACCAGATGGCTTTACTAGTGAGTTCGTCCAAATGTTTAAGAAGGAAATAACAACATTCTTTTCATACCGCTTTACAGAAATTACAACAAAAAAAGTCGGGGGAGACGTTTTCAACTTCTTTTATGAAGCAACATATCTCTGAACAGGATAATATGATAAAGACATGACAAAGTAGGAAAACCGGAAGCTATAAACCAGTTATCCTCATGAAAATGATTTTAAAATAAAAAATAATAGCAAATTGAATTTACCAACATATAAAGAGGATGCCAAATCATAATCATGTGAGCTTACTTCTAAAAGCGTTTATTTTTATTTTTTTAAACACTTGGTAATCACTTGATATAAATTTTCTCATTAAATACATAAAAAAGCAAAATTTAACGTTATCTCAGTGATGCCAAAAAGCATGTGAGAAAGTCAACAGCTAGCAACTATAAATACATTGACAAGCTAGGAGGCGAAGGAGACTCCCTTAATCTTGTAAGGATTATTGAACAAAAGCAACAGAAAAAAACTACCATAGTATATATAACACTCTTCTGAGGTCTGGACTGAAAAACAAATGTCTCCTCCTACCATTTCTATTCCACATTGCATGACAGTCCCAGCCAGAAAAATAAAGCATGAAAAAAATGAAATTATAGTGATTTGAAAGAACTGAAAATATGATTTTTAGAAAATATCAAACAACATACAGCCTAAATAAATTGAAATTATACGTTTAGCACAAACCTAATATAAAGTCAGCAAAAATGTTTATTGTATTTCTGTGTAGTAATAGTAAACAGTTAGAAGATGAAATTTTAAACTAATACTATTTACAATATACCATAAAACACTAAATACCTGTGATACTTCTAACAAACGTGCAGATCCTATAAGTAGACAACTATAAAACACAATGAACATGAATTAAAGCCTCCAAAACAACATCTTCTTTGATTGGAAGACTCAATATGAACAGAGCTTCACTTAATATGCAAAGTTCTGCACATACTGATCAAAACATTTGATGTCACTCTAATGAAAAGGTAGTTTGCCTATTTGTTTGTTTATATTTATTCATTTATTGTCATTGGCATACAGACTCTGAAATTCATATGTGTACTTAAAGGGTCAGAGTAACTAACATAACTTAAATGGGAATAACAGAATTAGAGGATTTATGGTACCAAATGTCAAGACTTATAATATAGGTAGAATCGTTAAAACCACTGAGCATTAGTTCAGTATTCGACAGACAGAACAGAATGAGAAGCACAGAAACAAACTCCCAAATGTTGTATAATTTGATTTATGACAATGATTGTACTGCAGTCCAATGCAGAAAGGACATTTTTATATCAAATGATGCTAGACCAATTGGATATCCATTATCAAAAATCTTGACACATCAAATTATACATAAAACTTTATTCCATTTCCGTATATTTTCTGAAATTAGCATTGACACAGATTTCCTAAACAGAATTTAAAAATAGGACTAACCTAAAGAGAACTACCTATAATTTACACTAAAGTGATACTTTTTATCATAAAAAAGATTTTATTAAGAGAGTGAAAATTCAGTCCACAGAATGGAAGGTGAGATTAGTAATTCTTATACAAAAAAAAAAAAAAAAAAACACTTAGAATACATAAAGAATTCCTCCTGCAGACCCCTATAAACAACAGATCACCTAATAGTAGTATAGGCAGAACAAGATTTACAAAGAACCAACACATTCATAAAAATGCCGACTTTCTAAATTATTAGAGTCAGAGAAATTAAGAACCACCAGAGTGGTTAAAAGTAAAATACCGAACATATCAGGTGTTGATGAGTGTGAGAAGCAGCTACTGGTGGAAGATAAATGAGCACAACCATTTTGGAAAATTCTTGTAGTTTCTACAAAAGCTGAAACTATGTCCATCTTCTAGACCAACATTCCACTTCTAGAATATACTCAAAAGAACTTGCTTTATGTACCTGGGTGCTCCTGCATTGGGAGCATATATATTTAGGATAGTTAGCTCTTCTTGATGCATTGATCCTTTTACCATTATGTAATGCTCTTCTTTGTCTCTTTTGATCTTTGTTGGTTTAAAGTCTGTTTTATGTGAGACTAGGATCACTACCCCTGCTTTCTCAAAAGAAAAACACACATTTATTCACCAAAGGATATTATACATTGCCTGTAACAAAATAATTCAGAGTAGCCTAAAACTGGAAAGAAATAAAAGTTGATTTAGTCATTCCACAATGTATGTGTACATCAAAATGGTATTTCATATACCATAAATGTATATAATTTTATTTGTCAGTTTAAAAACAAATTACAAAAATGGTTCATATAGATGAATAGATTTTGGAGTAGTCATACAATAGAATATATCCTCAATGAGAAAAAAACTAACTTCCTTATAATTGAACAACATCAATAAATCTCAGGCACAATTTTGTTCTAAAGAATCCAAATATAAGAGTATACATTTTAGATGCTATTTATTCAGGATTGAAACCTTATTTTTTAAAAAAGTTTACCATTAGAGACAGATTAGCGTACTCACTACTTTGCAGAGATACTGGCCCCAACACCTGCTCTGGGAAGCTGGTAACACGTTATTTCTTCCTCTGGGTTACTTTCACACAAGGGTGTTTACCTGGCAAAATCCATGAAGCCAAAATATGTTATATTCAATATAAAGTTTACTTTCAAAAATTTACCATGGCTACTGAGTTGGCAGAGAGGATGAGAGTAGAGGATGAGCAGCTTTCCAGGAAATCAGGTGAAAATGAAGACAGCTTGGACTAGGGCTGTGTGCTGGAGGCGGTGGGAGAGCTTCAGATCTACCACCCCTGCTGATGGGTTGGCAGAGAAACAGAAGTCAAAAATGACTCCAGTGTTTGGCCTGAGCAACTTGCAGGATGAAGTTCCTTCTTCTCAGATGGCGAAGGCTGTGGGAGAAACAGGTTTTGAGTATCAGAGAGTTGGGTTGTGGATAGGTTGTTTAGGAGACCTGTATTGAAGATTCAAGTGCAGGTGTACACACAGCTGTGTATGCCAACCTGGAGTTCTGGAGTGTGTCAAATGATGTTGGCCAGTCAAAAATGACGTGGATTGGAGGCTGACCCTGTGCTTTAGAAAGCATCTGTTACCGATGATGTTAACAGGAGCATTTTTCTTCTGTTTCAAGTGGTAGAGGTGAAATCCAGATGGCTATAAATTTAACAGAGACTAGGAGGAGAGAAATTGAAGATGGATGAGTACAGATGTCTCTGTTGAGGAGCTTTGCCACAAAGGAGAGAAGGCAAATGCAGAGATGCAGATCAAGACACTGCCTTTTATTGATTTCTTTTAAGATAAGATAAATCACAGCATGTCATTTCTTGTAGGCTTTCTCAGCAGACTGTTATGAAATGCTCAAATGCGTACTAACTCATTCATACACGTACACCTCTTTTTTGCGTCATCTTTCTGTGTGTATGCATGCATTTGTGTATACATGCATGTCTTGTGAGAACAAGCTCACTAAGATTCTACAGCAATGCCCCACAGTTCATTCCAGTGTCTCCCCTTTTATTAATTGCAAACATTGTCTCCCCATAACAAACCCAGTTATTATTATCTGAAATATGTTTATTTCTTGAGTTTTCCAATAAATATAGTTTGAGAATTCTTTACCCATATCTCTGGGAGAATCAGATTATCTACCAGATTACATTCTTAAGGTAAAACCATCTTTAGGTTTAAAATATCCAGTCAAGCTATCATTTTCCAAAGTTAGCCACCCCTTTCAGTGAACTCATGTTATTCATTCAGACAGATTCACTTGCTAATCTTAACACGTTATTTTTGGCTCAGCTCGCATGCTAGTTGCTTTTAGTTCTGTGTTTAATTCTGGGTATATGAAAGATATGTGAAACTAGGAAAAGTCAGAGCTACAAGAAAGAGAGAGATGCATCCCTTCCTCTTCATCCCCACTCCTCAGTCTCATTTCTACGCATACCTCTACCCATGCCTTTTCCTCCTACACACTGTAGGTAATCGGTCCCCACACTTTCTCATGTATACTTCCTGCATTTATTTTCGTATAAATGACCAAATAAATGTATGTTTTTATATCCCCTTTTTACATAAAGGATAGCATCCTGTAACTACTCTTTTGTGCTTTGCTTGTTGTATTTAACATTATGTCCTGGAAAAATCACTTCATATCAGTTTATAAAGATTTTTTTTTTTTAAGCAGCTGAAAAGTGTGCCATTTTGTAGAAGCACTTCAGTTCATTCACTCATAAATTATTAGTTGCTCAAATATCCTCCCATGTATAGAAATCAAGGTTGTTTCCAGTATTTCATAATTCCAAACAAATGCTACAAAATATAATCACGTGCATTCGTTTTTCTGCATTATTGGTGCTGTAGCTTTAGGGTAGGTTATTAGAGGTAGGATTGCTGAGTCAAAGGTTAAGTGCAGATGTAGATAGTTTTTTTTTTTTTTTTTTTTTTTGGTTGGGTTCCTTTATGAATCTGCAAGTTTTTCCTCCAGATGCGTTGGAACAATTTGTATTCTCATCAATAATGTTTGAGGATGCCTGCTTCCTGACAGCCTCACAAGCAGAATGTATTGTTTAATTTTCAAAAATTTGTATCAGTCTAGTTGGTAAGAAATTATATCTCACTGGTGTTTTAACTTGTATTTCTCTAAAAATGAGAAATACAAATGAATATTCATTGGTATGTTTGAAGGACATTTTAATCTCTGTTTTTGTGACTTACTGTTCCCTGCAGTTTTCCATTTCTCTACTGGGTCTTTCTTTAGTCCTTTGTCCTATAATATTTAAGAGTTCTTCCTAGATTGGGAGTATTAACCCTTTGCCTGTGATATATGTGGAGCCTATTTCCTCCCAGAATGAAAGTTGGCTTTTGCTTATGCTTATGGTGTTTCTATGATGCATTTATTTTAATTTATATTGCGGTAAGAACATGAGACCTACCCTTTTACCATGCTTTTAAGTATAAAATACAGTTTTGCCAACTACAGGTACAATGTTGGATAGCAGACCTTTAGAACTTAATTCACTTTGCTGGACTGAAACTTTATTCTCCTTGATTAGCAACTTCTCATTTTCCCCCTTCTCTATCCCCTGACAACCACCGTTTCACTCTTTGATTTTATGAATTTGACTATTTTAGATATCTCATATAAGTGGAATCATGCTGTATTTGCCTTTCTGGCTTATTTAAGTAACTGGCTTATTTCACTTACCATAATTTCTTCAAGGCTCATCCATGGTGTTGCATATTACAGAATTTCCTTATTTCTTAACACTGAATATTATTCCATCAAGAATCCTCAAAAATTAAAAATAGAGCTATCATATGATCTAGCAATCCCAGTTCTGGTATTTATCCAAAATAATTTAAATCGAGATCTTGAAGAAATGTCAGCACGCCCATGTTCATTGCAGCGCTACTCAAAATAGCGAAAAGGGGAAGCAAACTAAATGTCTATCAACAGATAAATAGATGAAGAAAATGTAGTGTATATATAGAATGGAATGCTTTTTTTACTTTTAAAAACGTGAAATAAGTTCTTGAAGTCGTGCATTTTTTAAAAAGAAATTTTTATGTAGCTAAATTTTTCCATTTTTTATCAGCTGTAGATTATTATTTATTGTTAGAAAGTCATCTCCTACACCAATGTTAAAGATTGATTCATGTTATTTTCTAGTGGTTGTGTAGCTTTGATTTTTACATTTATATACCTTATTTACTTGGAGTTTGTTCTTGTTTATGGCGTGAGGTATGATGTAATATTATATTTTTGCATATGACTATCCACCTGTCCAAACACCATGCATAGAAGAATCCATCTTTTCTGCTGTGATTTGAGATAACATTTTGGCCATATTCTGTTTCCCTAAGTATTTGGGTCTAATTATGGACTTTGTCTTCCATTCTACTTGTATATTTGTCTAGTCCTGAATCAGTGCCATGATATTTAAATAATGGAGACTTTAAAATATGTTTGACTATCTGACAGGATTGGTTCTCAGTCAGTTTTTCTTTTTCTTTGTACACCTAGCTATTCTTTCATGTTTGTTTTTCCATATGAACTTTTGCAACAAATTATCTAACTTCATAAAATAACTTGTAGATAGTTTTATTGGGATTGCTTTGAAATTAATTGAATTTACAGAAAGTTGGCATCTTTATAACGTTGAATCCTTTTCTGCTAGAATGAGGGATATCTTTCCATGTCTTCACATCTCTTGTCTTTTGAGAATTATTTTTATATTTATCTTATAAAAGATTTTTTTATTTCTTGTTAAGTTTATTTCTCGGTTCTACTCATCTTTGTTGCTACTTTAAATATATGTTTTCTCTCCCATTATGTTCTCCGTATGCATTTATTTATATGAGGGCTGTTGAGTTTTGTATGTCAATTTTATAGTCTGATATTTCACTGAACTATCTTAGTGTTTTGTAAGTTTTATTATATATTCTTTGGTATTTTCTAGATATACCATCATATCGTCTGCAATACAGGTAGCTGTATGCTTTCTTAATACATTCTTCTATTTCTAATTGGTTTATTTTGTTCAATTGTACTGGCTAACGCCTTCAGTATCAAATTGAATCATCTTGGCAACACAGGGCATGTTTGTCTTATTTCAGATCTTAGTTGTGATTCGAATGGTGTTTTTTCTCCAGTAAATAAGATACTAGCTTTAAGACTAAGATACAAAAATATACATACCCACACAAACATAAATCTACAGCAAATACACACAGTGCTTTGTATGCAGTAAGTATATACAGCACAGAGTATGTACATGTGTATACATATCTACATCTACATAAAATTATGCGTATATTGTTAAGAAACTATTCCACAATTTCTGTTTTCTTAGTGTTTTATCACAAATAAGTGTTAAGTTTTGGCAAAAGACCTCTACATAACTCTGGAGGTGACCATATATTTTTCTCAGATTTATTGATATTACATACATATTACTGAATTTCTACTATTGAACTGAACTTGCATTTCTGGAATGCAAGTTGGTAATGGAGTATTGTTTTTCATAGTGATGATGGATTTGAATGGCTAAGGTTTTGCTTAAAATTATTGCACTGATATTTATAAATATTTATAAATGATCTGTACCATCATTTCTTTGTACTGGCTTCATCTGGTTTAGGCATCAATATAACATTTGCCTCATAAAATAAGTTACAAAGGTTTCCTTCTCTTTTATTGCTCTAGAATAATTTTAGATCATTGGGAATATTTGTGTTTAAAGATTTGGTAGAAATCCTCTTTCAAACTCTATAGGTCTTGCTTTCTCCTTTCTTTATAGCTTTCTCTATGTCTTCCATGGAAATTGGTCTGTGTAAGCTCCCCAACTTTCTAACTTTCCAGGAGCCTATCATCAAGCAATATATAAACAATTTGCATAAATCAACAAAGTAGTCTCATGATTTTTTGTAATGTCTTCATTTGCATTAGTAATTTCTGCCTTGTCATTTCTTATTTTGTACATTTGCCTTTTCTCCTTTTATATTGATACAATTAGGTAGTGGTCTGACTATTTTGCTGTTTTTTCAATTACAGTGTTTAAATTCATTAATTAGATTTGCTGTTTTCCTATTGCCTTCTTCATTTATTTGCATGGTTATTTTTATGATGTAATTTCTTATGCTTTCTGTTTAATGTGTCACTCTTTTTACTATTTGATTGAGGTGGGAATTTAATCCTACTTTTTGTCTTTCTTTTTTAACTAATAAAAGACTTGGGGTTATATGTTTTCCTCTGATCACTACTTTAAATGCATGTCGGAGAGATCCAAGATGGCCGATTAGCAGCAGCTCAGGATTGTAGCTCCCACCGAAAGTGCAGAGAGTGAGTGGACGCCACATTTTCAGACGAATTTTTATTGCCCACGGACCAAGAGATTCCTGGCGGAGGAGCCCCATGGGTCGCCAGTGTGACTCTTTTGGCCGGCGCGGCCGTTTTGCAGGCGCCCGGCGCGGCGGTTCTCAGTCCAGAGTATACGGGACTGAGTGCCCTTTGGTTGGCGTTGGAGCTCCGGGAAGGCAGAGTCTCCCATTCAGCTGATTGAAAAGCGGACTGAATCGGGGAAGCAGAGCGGGAGATTCCCGGGCAGAAAAGCGCCACGAATCTCAACGCCACTGCTTCAGTCGGCTGGTGGGTCGCCGCAGGGGAAGGCTGGTCCCCCACTACACACACACACACACAAACAGCAGTTGGCATTGCTGAGGATTGAGATTTCACAGCCAGTACAGCTGAACCCGGGAAGGTCCAGCTTTGTGTGGGGAGGGGCGTCCGCCGAAGGAAAATTAAGAAACAGAAAAAACTTTACCACCAACAAGTTGGACGTCCACTCAGAGACCTAATCTGAACGTCAGCAATTACACAGACGACAGGTGGATAAATCAACAAAGATGGGAAGAAACCAGCACAAAAAGGCTGAAAACACTGGAAATCAGAATGCCTTTCCTCCTGCAGAGGATTGCAGTGCCTCATCACCAATTGAACAAGGCCTGATCGAGAATGAATGTGAGGAATCAATGGAATCAGGCTTCAGAAGGTGGATAATGAGAAACTTCTGTGAGCTAAAAGAACATGTTCTAGCCCAATGCAAGGAAACTAAGAACCTTGAAAAAAGGTTTGACGAAATGTTGATGAGAATGGACAATTTAGAAAGGAATATAAGTGAATTAATGGAGCTAAAAAACACAATACAAGAACTTCGAGAAGTATGCACAAGTCTAAACAGTCGAATTGATCAAGCAGAAGAAAGGATTTCAGAGGTCGAAGACCAACTTAATGAAATAAAACGAGAAGACAAGATTAGAGAAAAAAGGGTAAAAAGGAATGAGCAAAGTCTCCAAGAAATATGGGACTATGTGAAAAGACCTAATCTACGTTTGATAGGTGTACCTGAATGTGACAAAGAGAATGAATCCAAGCTGGAAAATATTTTTCAGGATATTATCCACGAAAACTTTCCTAACCTAGAAAGCCAGGACAATACTCAACTCCAGGTAATACAGAGAACACCACAGAGATATTCCTCAAAAAGAGCAACCCCAAGACACGTAATCATTAGATTCACCAGGGTTGAAACAAAGGAGAAAATACTAAGGGCAGCCAGAGAGAAAGGACAGGTTACCCACAAGGGGAAGCCTATCAGACTCACAGCAGAAACCCTAAAAGCCAGAAGAGAGTGGGGGCCAATATTCAACATCCTTAAAGAAAAGAACTTTCAACCCAGAATTTCATATCCAGCCAAATTAAGTTTCATAAGTGAAGGAAAAATACAATTTTTTACAAACAAGCAAGTACTCAGAGATTTCATTACCACCAGGCCTGCTTTACAAGAGCTTCTGAAAGAAGCACTATGTACAGAAAGGAACAACCAGTATCAGCCATTCTAAAAAACCCATCAGTAAGCTGCATCCAGACCCATCTCACATGCAAGGATATACAGAGACTCAAAACAAAGGGATGGAGGAAGATTTGCCAACCGAATGGAGAGAAAAAAAAAAAAGGTGTTACAATTCTCATCTCTGATAAAATAGACTTTAAAGTAATAGAAAACAAAAGAGACAAGAAGGACATTGTATAATGGTAGAGGGATCAATGTAATGGGAAAAGTTAACGATCCTAAGTCTATGCACACACAATATAGGAGCACCCAGATACATAGGGCAAGTTCTTGGTGACTTACAAAGAGACTTGGACTCCCACACAATAATAGTGGGAGACTTTAACACTACATTGTCAATATTGGACAAATTAATGAGACAGAAGGTTAACAAGGATATCCGGGACTTGAACTTATACCTCGAACAAGTAACTTAATAAACATTTACAGAACTCTCTACTCCAAATCCACAAAACATCCATTTTTTTTTTCAGTAACACATCACATTTATTCTAAAAGAGACCACATGGTTGGGAGTAAATCACTCCCCAGCAATTACATAGTATTTCATAGGTTCAAATGAAATATTGGTTGGCTGTTTGTTTGTTATTTTCCTCCCTTATTCCTTCCTGTCTCCATCGTATAACACAATTATTAGTATAAAAGAGCTTTGTAATACCCATTTTTAGACTGCATTCTAGCCTGGGCAATAGAGCAAGATTCCTGTTCTCTCTCCCTCTTTTTCTTCTTCTTTTTCCCTTTCTTTTATTCTCTTTTTTTTCTTTCTTTCTCTCTTTATTCTTTTCTTTCTTTTACTTTCTAAAAAAAAAAAAAAGCCTGATAAAAATGCATGTCACAGATTTCAATAAGTATTTCATTTACAGACATCCTTCTCTAAAATTTCTGTAATTTTACCAGCCTGGACAACATAGTAAGACCCCATCTCTACAAAAATAAAAATTAGCCCAGTGTGTTGGCATGTGACTGTCATCCCAGCTACTTAGGAGGCTGAGATAGAAGGATCGCTTGAGCCTGGGAGGCAAGACTGTAGAGATCTGTGATCACACCACTGCACTCCAGCCTGGGTGACAGAGAGAGACCCTGTCTCAAAAAAAAAAAATTACATATATATATATATGTGTGTGTGTATGTGTGTGTGTGTGTGTGTGTATGTGTCACACACACACACATACATGTAATTTTAGCTTGTCATTGTTTTGTATGAAATCCAGAAGTTGTTTCATACTGAGTGTTAACATTTGCTGTTAGGCTCTCATTGACTTTAGGTAAGATGCCTCCGTTCTCCTTTATCCCAACAGCCTCTAAAGCAAACTCTCTGCTCCTCTTCTAGCCCCTTCAGCCTCTCCTGGAACTTTCTCACACACAAGTCAGATCATGTCCTGCCCTTGATGAAATCCTTCAGTGACTTCTCTCAGGCTCTGGGAAGACTCTAGCATGGAATGCACAGCCCTTAGTGACCTGACCTCTGCACGCCTCTCCTAGCCAGCCCTCATCCTTTGCATCTCACTTCCTGTACCTCCAATCATACTGATCTACACCAGAGGTGCCAGGCATGCCTTTCTGTCTGCTCAGAATATCTTTCAAGTCTTCACCTTCCTCATCATTTTGTTATTTGGCACAAATGCTAGAGCCCTTTTCCCAGGCCACATCATATGTTAACATGTCGATGGAACCCGAGGCATCCCACAGTTACTTCTATAACAGCCTGATAGTCCATCACCAATTCCCACTACTTCCAGCACAATCAGGTTCTTTCAGGAAAAAAAAAATTGCATTGCATGCATATTGATAGCCTTGCTTGCTGGCTAAGTTTCTGGCACATAAGAAATGTACATTAATAGTTCTCCTGATAAATCCAAAAACTGCCTATGTAAAGTTAGGCCACCACACATTAGAATCTAATTAAGATTAAACAGTCAAAGAAATTTCAGTCTGGAAAATAAATAGTGAAATGTTAAGTGGGTAAGTTAGCAACAAATGAATAGCCAATGAAATTTATACCTTTTGTTTATCCTCTTAAGAATTGCCAAAGCAGGATACAATTCATGAAGCTCACACATATACCTAAGATACCTGTCAGATAGCCCCAGATGCCTTTATTCATTCCCTGCAAATTCTTCTAATCTGCTTCAAATACAGCCTTTCTAACTCTCTTCTAATTCTTTGCCCTTTGGAATGTTCATCCATCCAACCAATCTAATTATCAAAGCTCCACCAGGCATTATCCTAACCACATTTCAAGGGCTCAGAAATTAGCCACACTAGGTTCACGTTTGGAGGTAATAAGGCTAAAAGCTGTGAATGTGCATGCTTATATATTCTTGTCAAAAACAACTGAACAGATAGGTGTTGTTAAATCCTCATTAATTCTGATGCCACACAGGTAAGTCCCAAAGTGGGGCTTAGTCTATGAGGGTTCTTGGCTTTGCCCAGGAAAGAATTCAAGGGCAAGCCAGTGGTAGAAGGACACAGCCTTATTGAAGTGACAGTGTTACAACTCCGTGACTGCTGCTGCAAAGCAGGGCTGTACCGTAGGCAGGTTAGCAGCTCAGGGCAGTTCTGCAGTCATATTTGTACCCACTTTTTAATTGCATGTAGATTAAGGAGTTGCTTATGCAGAAATTTCCAGAGAATGGGGTAGTAACTTCTGAGTCATTAGATCATTGTCATGGAAAGGGGAAGTAACTCCTAGGGTTTGCCATGGCAGTGGTAAAGTGGCATGGACATTGGTGGGTGTGTCTCATGGAGAGCCTCCTCTGCTCCAACCCTGTTTTGATTAGTACTCTGTTTGGTCCCATGTCTGAGCCCCACTCCAGAGTTGAGTGCTGCCTCCAACTGCAGTTCTACAGTACACATTCTGGCAACTTATTTGGCTGTGGCATGGTGTTTTCTAGTGACAGAATAATGAGAACTACTGTTTGGGTACCTAAAATATGGGCAGCGCTCCAAAAGGTTTACAGTAGATGTGATGAAACTTTGTAGTACCTGTTAAATTGCTGAAGAAGTCTTCCCTGATGATTCAGAAAGCACTTCAAAGTCTGCCTGATTCCTCTGACTTTTTTTAGGTCACTTTTATTGAAGCAAAATTTGCATTCATTAAGGCACCATTTTTAGGCATACAGTTCTATGAATTTTGATAAATATACACAGCCATGTACCCATTATGACAATTGGGATATAAAAGTTTCAACTATACTAAAGATTATTCTCTCACTTATCTTAAATAAGTCATCTCTTTCTATCAGCAGTCCTAGACAACCGTTCATCGAAACTCTGTCCCTGTAATTTGGCATGATTCAAAATGTTATATAAATAAAATTATACAGCATGTGGACCCATGAACCTGGCTTCTATTACTTGGCTGAATGCTTTTGAGATTTGCCCATGTTACTGCATGTCAACTATTGATTCTTTGTCATCCTTGAATTTCTGAATGTCCCACATATGTTTAACCACTCACTGCCTCATGATCATTCTGCAGTATTCAGTTTTTGGCAATTTCAACTACAGCTGCCATAAACTCTCACCACAGGTCCTTTTGTGCACACATTTGTGTTCATTTTTCTGAGGTACATACCTAAGACTGAAATTGCTAAGTCATGTGGCAGATGTATTTTTAACTTTATAAGAAACTACTGAATTTTTTTTCAAAATAACACTACCATTTTGCACTCCTGCAACAAAGTATGAGAGTCCTTACTGTTCCACATCTTTACAATGCTCTGTATTTTTGGATTTTAATTGGTGTGTAGTAGTAGATTATCTTGGTTTTAATCTGCACTTCCCTAATGATGTTGAACACCTTTTCATGTACTTCCTCTTTCTCTTCCTTAATGAATATCTAAATATGTTTGCCCGTTTTTAAAGAGGACGTTTTCTTTCTTATTGTTGAGTTGTGAAATTGTTTTGTACAGTTGTCGTACAGGCTTTTTATCAGCTATATGTTTTGCAAATACTTTCTCCAGTGTGTTGCTTGTCTTCATTTTGTTAACAGTCTTTCCAAGAGTTAAAGGTTTAGTTTTGATAAAGTTAATTCCATCCTTTTTTCTTTATTTTTTATGCATATTCTATCCTATCTGAGGAAAGTTGCGTAATCAGTAGTCACAACCATTCTCTCACGATTTCTTCAAGTTTTATAGATTTGTATTGAGCTCCGTAGTCTATTTCACATTAGTTTGGTCATATGATCTGGGCTGTAGGCTAAGGAGTATTCACAGATAGCTGTCTAATCCTTGCACTTGCATTTGTTTTAAAGACTATCTGTTCTTCATTGAATGTAATCATTTAACCACATATTTGTGGGTCGATTCCTGTTTGGATTCTGTTCTGTTCCATTAATTGATGTAAATATTAATTTTCCAACATCACACTGTTTTGATTATTGTATAGTATATGTCCTCCAAATTTATTATTTTCAAAATGATCTTGGCTAAACTAGACCTTGTCTTTTTAATATACATTTTTGAATTAGCTTCTTAATGTCTACTAAAAAATTAGAGTAGTTTTGATCAATTGCACTGAATATATAAATAAATCTGGGTAGAAGAGATATCCTTACATAATGAAGTCTTGTGATTCCTAAATATGGTATATGTGTCAATTTATTTAGATTTTTGATTTACCTCATTAAGTTTTCATAATTTTCAGCATGAAAATCTGGCAGATATTTTATTAAATTTATCCCTAAGTATTTTATATATTTGATGCACATGATGATGGTACTTTGTTTAAATTTTATTTATAATTCACTGTTAGTATGAAGAAATATAATTTATATATATATATATATATATATATATATATGTATTATATATGTTAACCTTGTATCCTGTGTTCTCTTTGGCTCACATATTAGTGACAATTTTTCTTTTTTTCTTTTCTTTTATTTTTTTTTTTACAGCCTTTTAAAAAGGTTTCTAGGCCAGGAACGGTAGCTCATGTCTGTGATCCCAGCACTTTGGGAGGCCCAGGAGGGTGGATCACTTGAGGTCAGGAGTTTGAGATGAGCCTGGGCAACATAGAGAAACCTTGTCTCTACTAAAGTACAAAAAATTAGCCAGGAGTGATGGCGCACACCTGTAGTGCCAGCTACTCAAGAGGCTGACTCAGGAGAATCTCTTGAACCTGGGAAGCAGAGGTTACAGTGAGCAGAGATTGTGCCACTGTACTGCAGCCTGGGCAACAGAGCAAGACTCTGTAGCCTCAAAAAAAAAAAGTTTCTACACAAGCAGTCATGTCAGCTGCAAATAAAAACAGGCTTATATATGTATGTACTTTTATATGTAAACCTGTTTTACAAACATATATATATATTCTTCCTTTCCAACCTTTAAATCTTTCTTTCTTTCTCTTCATTTCATTGGTTAGGGCCATATCTTTTCTATGACCCTAGGACATAGGCATTCAGCCTTTTCTTCATATACATATATATATATGTATATATATAGAGAGAGCACGAGAGCTCAAGATTTTATATATATATATATATATATATAACTGTGTGTGTGTGTGTGTGTATGCCAAACACCAAGGCGTGTGTGTGTGTGTGTGTGTGTGTGTGTGTGTGTGTATAATTATTTGATCATTTCTTTAAGAGACATTTTTAGGGTTGAGGAAGTTTTGAGTTTGTTGAGACCTTTTCATCAAGAACAGGTGCTGCATGTGGTCTAAAGCTTTTTCTGAATCTATTAAGGTGGTCAGGTGTGTTTTGTTTTTCAGTGTGCTGGTATGGTGAATGATACTGGCTGATGGTAAAATTTGAGCTACCCTGCTGCAACGGGGCTTTTCTTCTTGTCTCTTCCCCAGAGCCTTAACTGCGTTGTTCCTTACATAGAAGGTCTGGGGATGTGGACAGCCTTGCATTCCTGCTCCCTATCGCAGCTGCTGTGAGCTCCTGCACACCTCTGCGGCCCAGGAGAGACTCAAACCTTCAGACCTGCCTCCATTGTTCTTGCGAGAACCCAGTGGAGGCCCAGGGGAAGAGAACCTGCAGGTGATGTAGGAGATTTAATAGACAGGTATTTTCCTGTCAATTAGGGGGCATGTCATGTTCTTTGCAGCATTCCTAAGGAACAGGGACTTCATTTCTGAGCGTTTGAAATGGTAAAATTCAAAAATATCTTTTCTCATTAGGAAAAATGCTTTAAAACCTGCGATATTTGTACAGTAATTTTTATTGCAAATATTATCTTCAGTTTCCCTTCAATAGTTTACTAGTGGCCTCTTACTAAGACTGCCCTTCTGGCTTTAATAAAGCTTTTTATATAATTGCCTTGCCCACTCTCCAGCTGTTTTTACTCTTTAAATGCTGATTGGTTTGGCTGTGCCCCCACCCAAATCTCATCTGAATTGTAATGATCTCCATGTATCTCAGGCAGGGCCAGGTGGAGGTGATTGAATCTTGGGAGCGGTTTTCCCATACTGCTCTTGTGGTAGTAAATGGAGCTCAAGAAATCTGTTGGTTTTATAAGTGGTAGTTCTCCTGCACGGGTTCTCTTGCCTGCTGCCGCTTAAGACGTGACTTTGCTCCTGCTTCATCTTCTGCCAAGATTTTGGGGCCTCCCCAGCCATGTGGAACTGTGAGTCGTTAAATTTCTTTTCTTTATAGATTGCCCAGTCTCTGGTATGTCTTTATTAGCAGCGTAAGAACAGACTAATACAATTGCTTTCTTTATTAACATGATTAAATATTCCTGAAACTTTAGTCTATACAGTTCATGTCGAGATAATTTGGACAGGGATGCTTCTCTGTAGACCTTGTGTGAGTTTAATATTCATTTCACACTGCAATGAACTTTCTCCTTCCTTGACGAGTGCCTGTTTTGGCTAAGATTAGAATTGCATGCAGCTTATTGAAGTTTTTTTTTTTCTTGTCTCTCTTAACAGCTTTATTGAGATATAATTGACATATGAAATTATACTTATGGTATAAAACGGTATATTTTGATGTATGTGTTGTCAGAAGACAAAATTACAGCATCTGTAGGTTTTATTTGTAGTTCTCGATCACAAATAAATGAATATAGCATAAGGAGGGCAATACCTTAATCTACAAAATAAAATTTGTATTCTCATGACTTAAGCAAAGAAACCTGGCTTTTTACACTGAAGGAAACCAAAATAAGAAATAAAAAGATTGGTGGTTTCAAAGTTATTTTGCTCTGGGATTAAAACAGAAAGACCTTTCTTATCATGCAGGCGCAGGTAAAGTGGAGTCCCTCCTAAGTAGTTGCTGTAAATCTCCTGTTTGTTTTTGTTTGTTTTGAAAACTGGCCTGGTTCAAAGTTCAGACAAGTTTGCTTGTCTGATACTTAGTGCAAGCAAGTCGGTTGTGCTCTGTGCGGTTTGGTCTGTTTCTGTTGGGGCCTCTTGAAGGATTTCAGTCGCAAACAATGTTCTCTCACTTTTGTTTAACAGTGTACACTGTGAAATAATTATAACATTCCAGATAATTAAATATACCTATCACCTTTAATTATCATTTGTATGTGTGCATGCATGTGTGTATATGTGCATAATGAGAAGATTTAAGATTTTGCTCTGAGAAAATGTCAAGTGCACAACAGTGTTAACTGTTGTTCCCATGCTATACATTAGATCTCTAGAACTTACGCATGCTGCATAACTGAAACTGTATACTCTCTGATCAACCTCTCTTCCCAGCATCTGGTAACTCCCACTTTACTCTCTACTCCCGCTAGTTAGACTATTTTAGATTCCACGTATATGTGAGATCATGCCACATTTGTTTTTCTGTGTCTGGCTGATTTCACTTAGAGTAATGTCTTTCAGATTTATTCCTGTTGTCATAAATGAGAGGATAGTCTCTCTTACATGATTGAATAAGATTCCATTGTGTATATATCCTGTATTTTATCTTTTCACCTGCTGAAAGATTGTTTGCTGTGCAGAAGCATTTCAGTTTGGTGTAATCCCACGTATCTATTTTGTTTCCATGTCTTAGCTATTGTGAATCATGCTGAGAAGAACATGATTTCTTTGACATGCTGACTTCATTTCCTTTGGATGTATACCCAGAAGTGGGATTGTGGATCAGATGGTAGTTCTATTTTTAGTTTTTGGAAGACCCTCCATACTATTTTTCATAGTTTCTGCACCAATCAACATCCCTACCAATAGTTTATAAGGGTTCTGTTTTCTCCACATCCTCACCAAACTTGCTGTCTTCTGAATTTTCCAGGAGAGCGTTTCTATCAGGTCTGAGTAGGTATCTCAGTGTGGTTTTAATTTGTATTTTCCAGGTGGTTAAAGATGTTGAGCACCATATTATATAACTGTTGGTTATTTGAATATCTTGTTTTATAAAGTTTCTATTTAGGCTTTTTTGCCCATCTTTTAATCGCATTTTTTTCTCGTATTGAGGTGTATAAATTCCTTATATGTTTTGTATATTAATCTCTTACCAGGTATATGAAATACAAATATTTCCTCACATTACATAGGATATCTTTCCATTTCCATTGTTTCCTTTGCTACAAAGAAGTTTATCAGTTTGATGTAGTTGTGCTTGCTTATTTTTGCTTTCTTTGTTTGTGCTTTTGGAGTAATATTTTATATATATATAAATGGCCAAGATCAATGTCAAGAATGTTTTTCCCTGTCTTCTTCTAGGTGTTTTAAGCACTCACGTATTACTTTTAAATATTTAGTTAATTTCGAGTTGATTTTTGTCAATCTTGTGAGATGATGGTTTATTTCATTTTTTTGCTTGTGGATGTCAAGTCTTCTCTGCACCATTATTTGAGGAGACAATCGTGTCCCCATTGTGTGTTCTTGGCAACTTTGTCAAAGATCAGTTGTCTGCTGATGTGTAGGTTTATTTCTGGACTCTCTAATCTATTCCAGTGGTCTGTATGTTGTTTTTATGTCGGTACCATGCTGTTTGGATTACTACAGCTTCGCAATAATGTGAAATCCAGTTGGGGAACTTGATACCTCCAGCTTTGTTGTTCTTGCTCAATATTGCTTAGGCTCTTTGGGGTCATTTGAGTGCCACATAAGTTTTAGGCTGTTAGGGTCCACCTTCTGTGATGTCCTCAGTGGCCATAAGCACGATTGAGGTCTTCAGAAGTAAAACTGCTGGGGTACTCTGAAGAGCAGGTCACTGGGGACCAGTTTGGTTTCCTCTGGCTAATCCTGAGAGCTTCACCCCTCTTTGTTCCTAGCCAGCTCCAGACGTCTTGGCTGTGCCCATCTTCCATGCAGTCTGGGCAGGAAGAAACTAAAGCAGGTCCTTCAAGGACAGCCTGACAGCCAGGGAAGTGATCGCCCCCTCTGCTCTCCTGTGCTCCAGGAGGGGAGCTCACCAGCCCAGTAGAGTCCATGGTGCTGGGCTGGGTGGAGCATGGGGTGAAACAAGCAACATGAAGCTATCACCCCCGCCTCTGTATATCACTCTTAGATAATTTTGCTTCACTATGCTGCTGCAACTTCTCAACTGGACTCCTGAGCTTGCCCAGAGCTTTTTTATTCATGGATAGCTAACTATATATATATATTTTTTTTTCTTTTTCTTTTTTTTTTTTTCTAGGAGGAAGGCTGAGATCTTCTACTCCACCACCTTGCTGATATGTCTCTTGGCTTCTTAAACAAGATTTAATTCCTTATTCCTCTTTTTGATGATGATTTTCTAAGTTATTTTAACATCTTTTCAGTTGAAAATGATTCCGTTTTTTACTGAGAAAAAAGGTTGATACTTTAAGATTTTAAAATTTGTCGTTAACTGATAAATGGCTGATATAATTCAGGTCTTATTTTTTGAGACTATTTAAAAAAATTTAAAATGTTGCTTCTTTGTGCTACACATTTTTACATTACTATTAATTTTCTTTCATTTAAGTTTTTCTTATAAGTTGCATATTTTATTTGTTGTTAGAAATGGGAGCTCCAAGTCTTATTTTCCTGTAGACGTTGGCACTGCCCTAATAGTTGTATAATTTAACATGTCCACTTACAATGGTTGTGGATCACATCTATTTAACTATAATCAATTAGTAGCACTCCATTTCTAGGTATATAGGCAAAAAATTTTTGAGGAGAGAAAAATTTCCCTAACTACATTCCTAAAATTATATTTTTAATGCATATTGCTATGCAAGGTACTTACCATGAATGCTTTAGCAGTACTAGATAAATTATCTATCTAAAGAACTTGAATATTACTTTTATCCCATATTCGTGTAGAAGAATGGCTGAAGAAGAAAATACAAGCATTCAAGAAGCCAGGATTTAAAATAGAAAATGCTGCGCAATTGTAAAATCTCTCTTTAAATCATAACCATTTTTAACATAGATATTTCACTTTTTTTCTTATTTTATGTGAGTTAAGCTCTAATAAGAGAATAAAAATGAAGTAGGAGAGCTGATGACAGGGGCAAATATTTCAGAGTACGTGCATCAGAAGCTCAGCTTACCAAGGCAACCAAAAATACACATAATACAAAACTGCAGAAAGACCTTGAGACAGCTCCAATGGCACCACCCAACATTGCTAAAAAAAAGTGTGATTTTCCACATTTCATCACCTAAATTTTACCAATGAACACTCTATATGTACATACACACACACACACACGAGACATTTTGTGCCAATATATGGAAATACACACATTTTGTGCTAAAATATAAAAATACATAAATACACATCATTGATACTATTGTTGTGCCTTTTTAATAAATTCTTTACACCTTATTGGAAATAACCCTACCAAAAAGCAATGAAGCACATTCTACAGGGGAAGTAATAACAGGATATTTGAAGCAATTTCATTGAAAGTTCCCCATGTCCCATGCTGCCTGAATGAACACTGTTGTCCTGAAGAATCTGAACTGTAAGATGCTATAGAGACTTAACACTGAATCTAAATCCATAATACATTTCCATGGGCTAGTGGACACCTTCCCCTTGTGTAGATCCATTGTACATAGGAGAAATGCCATTTCTAGCTATTGATTTGGTTATATCGATGCAGATCATTAGTAGGTTATTTAATTAAAATAAGCTATTTTTAAATTAAAAGTATATTTTGTAATTTTACAAATGTTCCCACCTATAAAAAGCTGACATTAACCATTTTTGTTACTTTGGGTTAATTTCAGAAAATAATTATTTCTAGAGGAAAACTATTTCTAAACCACTTATTTTATGATCACAACAATTTCCTTTTCTCCCCCACTCAATCTGTCTACATACAAACACATAAATATTCACTCATGGGTATCAGAAGGCATAGACACCTACTTCCCTGACTCAGCTGTTCTTTTCAGGGTCGGTGGTCAGAGCCATGAAGGTGGGACTGGAGTAGGCTGAAGTGTTACCAGTAGGTTGAAGGAAGGTGCACTCCAGGAAGCATGGACGGACTAGAACAGGGAGCAGAACTTTATATCGGTGCAAAAGTACCCTTATATCATTAGACTCAGGGCTTTAGTCTATAACTGAAGCAGTTAGATACCAAAGAAAACATGAAACCATGAGAACACACTCAGTCCGTGGGCTGCAAAGGATGCTAAGCTTCAGTGGCTCATTATTACTAGGTGCTTCCTTGGCATGGAAGTGGGGGAGGACAGGGTAAAGAGTATAAAACTGCAAGATCACTGTCTGTTTAAACGTGAAAACAAATAATAAAATAGATACAAATTCTAATTTCTAATACATGCGGTGAATATTTATGTTTGTTTTCTTGTCAATATTCCCATGGAATTCTCCTGACAACTGATAATACTATGTAACAATTGATAATATCATATATCATCTTCAAGAGGTGACTCCTTGGCTGAGCCTGGTGGCTCATGCCTATAATTCCAGCACTTTGGGAGAATCACTTGAACCCAGGAGTTTGAGACCAGCCTGGGCAACATGATAAGACCATGTATATGTCCTTGCTTATTTCCTTACTGTCCCTACCTCCTTGTATTGATGCTTCTGTATAATCCCCTCTCCTGGATTATGGGTTAGAGCTGTGTGTCTTTAGAACAAATAGAATACATCCAAGGTGATGGGTTGTTACTTCCGTAATTGCATTGCATAAGACTTTAAGTTTCATCTTGCTAGAGAACTATCCCTTGATGGCTTCGATTTATATATATACACACACACACATAATATATGTAATATAATATGTAATGCAGTTATATATAATATATAAAATAATTTATAATATAGACTTATAATTGCATGTTTTTATTTCTGATTATATATAATATACAAATAATATATAGTTTCTTACAAATATAATTTTATAAGAAAAATAAAAATATAGTTGATTCTGTAACAGGCACACACACAGACATAATGCACACACATATGATCATTTTCTTTACCATGTGACTTGTATTATATTATTTTTAGCTATAGTAAGAAGTAAGATGCTAGAAAAGTAGATGTAAAATACATATAAGCCACTAACAAAAGACATTTTGAATATATTTTGTTTTTATAGTTTCATAATAGAGACCAGTTTGGGAATGTGAGAGTAGTACAGGCTTATATTTCTTTCGAAAGAGATACAAAAGTGAGGATCACCAAAATACACGTAAAACACATGAAAGACAAAATGTTCACTAAGGTTAATGATTTAGTAACATAGAAAAAAATACTCGAAAAAGAAAACAATTGCATAAATGTTGAGAATACAAAGATTAAAGATTATTCAGGTGAGCAAAGTGAAAAAGTAATGAAGAAGAGTTTACAAAATGCTCTCAGATGATATATATATATAAATGATGTGTGTGTGTATATGTATATGTATATATATATGTGTGTATATATATGTATATATATATGTGTATATATATGTGTGTGTATATATGTGTGTGTGTGTGTGTATGTATATATATATATATATATATATATATATATATATGAAAAACAGCACCACTCTCTCCCCTTTTTCTCAAGGTATTTCTGTGGCATTTTTCCTTCTTCTACTTTAAATTGCTAGACTTGCACTGAAAAAGTCCATTTTTTTAACCATTTATCTCTTTCTTGCACAGCATAATTTGTACATGTGTGATGAGTATTGTGTATATATGGCTGACTATTATATAGGCATAGATGAACAACTCTCAAATAATGTTTGATAAAAAGTCAAAGCTAAAACTATATTAGTAGCAATTGTTTCCTTAAAGTATTCAATAAGCAGTTTGGAATTGAAGGGATAAAAATATCATTTCCTGTCTTTATAATACATACATGTTACAGTTTTAATTAGTGGTGAATACCATTGATAGAAATGTAAAACTATATGATTATTCAATATACGACTTAAATGTATATTTTTAGAATGATTTTTTAAGTGAAATTGTTTTTATCACCACTTTTTTATCAGCTAAACTTTACATTTAACCTGAAACACGCTGTATCCTAGTAAATCATCTTGATTCTTGGTTCTTAGAGGTCATTTTTACATTACTCAGTTTCCTTTTGTGGAAAACAGACTGTACAATGATCCTCACTGTCCTTACTTCCTGTATAATCCCCTCTCCTAGATTATGGGTTAGATCTGTGCTTCTTTAGAACAAAGAGAATACATCAAAGGTGGTGGGTTCTTACTTCCATAGTTGCAATGCAGGAGACCTTAAGTTCCATCTTGCTAGAGGACTATCCCTTGATGGCTTTGATAAGACAAGTTGCTAGGCAGAGAAAGCCCATGTGGTAAGCAATTCAGGGCACCCTCCAGCCGACAGCCAGCTACAAAATGAAGCCCTTGGTCAAACATTGCAAGAGGAAGTGACCTCTTCTAACAATCACTAAGGGAACCTAGAAGCAGGGACTTCCCCAAATCAGCCCACAGATAAAGGACCCCAGCACTGGCTGATGCCGTGATTGCAGGCTCGTTAGATCCTGGAGTGTGTGCGTCTTACCTGCAGTGTTTGTGGAGGTATTTTATGTATAAGTACATTATGTTGTTTCTGGCAAATACTCTCAATAACAAGCACAATGTGACATTTCCCTGGAAATTGATAAGAACTGAAAATAGTTAAAGCTAAATTTATAAGCATAAAGATCTGAGCTGAGGCTGTCAGATTAAGAGAAATTATAAAGGGTTTTTTTTAAGACGAAAAAGAAGTAACTTCTAACTTTATTCTGAGAGTAAATTGAGAATGAATAATATTGTATGACATTCTTATAGCTCAGAGCAGCAAGAATCTAGTCTGCTCTTACATCTTCATGCACAGAGCCAAGCCACAACATCATTTATTTATTTAAGAGTGTTTGTGCTTATTTTAATAATAAGTTTATGTAAAAAAATGCTACTTCTGTATTTCTTGGAAAAGTGTAATCTAAGAACTCTAATTGCTAGTTATTATGAAATAGCCAGATGGCAGGAAAAATGTTTATCTCAGTCAGAGTCTTTATACCTAGGATCACCCACACAAGTCAATACCAAGACTTGAACTAAGGTCAATTGAACCATTGAATCAAGGAAATGACAAGTTGAAACTTGTTGCTTAAGAGAATAGAGTTTTATATTTTCCACCAGTGTCTCACCTCTTTATTCACACCTAACATGCTTACAATCTGCAATGATATTTCTTCATGTTGTCCATTACAAAGGTATTAGAACAGAGAGCTCAGAAAGAGCTCTGAGAACAGAAAACTCAGTTGTCAATTAATAGCTCTTAAGCTCTCAATTTATTTTGTGCATTGATTTAAACTCTTCTGTGAAGATTCTAGTTTACCACATTGAGAATTAAGTAAATTAATTTATCCAACTTTCAAAAGCAATAGCAGGAAAGTGTGTTCTTGTTACAGGAACACGCCTAGGTTAGCACGCAGAGTGGATTGCTGTAGAGACATTCAGAAGTCTTTAGGTGGAGAAATGGCATTAGTAACGGTCTGTAGTTCCTTACAAATTAGTAGACTCTGCCATCATTCATCTTCATTAAGAATGTCTTAAGAATGTGTTTGAGATTCAGGTCAGGTATCTGCTTGACCCTCATAATCTTTCTAATAACTGTTCCAAGAATTGGGAGGTAAATAATTTTTTTTTCAGATTAGTTCTCTGTAATAGTTCAGCTTTTAATGGCAGATTATTTTAAATTTGTTTATATTTTCTAAAACTGTATTCTCAGTGATGTGTTTATTTTCTCATTTTAAGTGTCAGAGGTATGTGAACCAGAGCAACTCCATCTTAAATAGAAGCTGGTTAAAATGAGGCTGAAACCAACTGGGCTGCATTCCCAGATGGTTAAAGCATTTTAAGTCACAGGATGAGATAGGAGGCCAGCACAAAAATACAGGTCATAAAGACCTTGCTAATAAAACAGTTTGCAGTAAAGGAGCTGGCCAAAACCCACCAAAACTAAAATGGCAACAAGAGTGACCTCTGGTCGTCCTCACTGCTACATTCCCACCAATGGCATGACAGTTTACAAATGCCAACAAGGCAACCTCAGGAAGTTACCCTATATGGTCTAAAAAGGGGAGGCATGAATAATCCAGCCCTTGTTTAGCATATTTAAGAAATAACCATGAAAATCAGCAACCAGCAGCCATTGGGGGATGCTCTGTCTATGAAGTAGCCATTCTTTTATTCCATTACTTCCTTGATAAACTTGCTTTCACTTTGCACTGCCAACTTTCCCTGAAATCTCTCTTGAGCAAGATCCAAGAACCTTCTCTTGGGATCTGGATCGGGACCCCTGTCATGTAACATAAGCATAAAACTAAAACTACAAGTGAACTAACTTTGAGTGAAGAGGAAAAAGACAGTCATTTTAAATGGCTGAACTGACAACACTGACCAGTATAAAGACTCTGACTATATTTCTATTGTATTTTGAAGTCTTACACGTCTTGCAAAGTAGAGAAGAAATTAGTTTAGTCATTGCAACCAAAATAGCTGGTAGAATTTCATTCTTGTGCGCGTGTGTGTGTGTGTATGTGTGTGTGTGTGTGTGTGTGTGTGTGTGTGTGTCTGAGTAGATTTGAGTAAATGTCTACCAAAGATTAGAGCAGTAAGTACGATGGCTGCTGAGAAGAGAAAAATAGAGCAATGAGACAGAGTCATAGGTGGTGTCCCGCCAGGAATAGGAGGTTCCCCTGCTGGAAAGACAAGCTGCTGACAGAGCTACCAGAAGCACATGCCACCCTTGCAACATAACAAAAAGCAGACTTGGCAACAAATAAGGAATCTCAAATAGGAAGAGGGCAGACCTTCAGTAATCACACAAAATGTGCAGAAATCCAAGACAATGAAGATGGGATAAAATTAACAAATAGTAGACAAGATACATGATTTTTTTTGTATATTTCAAAACAGTGTCCTGAGAAGGAGTTTGTAGGTTTCAACACAAAGGGAGAGCCTGTGGCCGAAAGAACACAAAATACTTTTGATAAAGAGATTTACGACAATAGAAATTGAACCCAAAAAGTGGACTGTGAAGGAAGAAATACCATAAAAATAAATCTTATTTGATAACTCTAACTTTTAAATACTACAAATGGGACATTTGTGACAGTAAATATAAATGAATTAAATTTGCCTAATAGCAGACATTTACAGTTTGGATTTAAAATCTATATACTGTTTAGAAGTGGCACACTGATTATAACGACACAGAAAGATTGGAAAGAAAATTCAATTCGGGGAGATGCAAATGAAAGCAAATATTAGTATCAACCAAAGGGGAATTTAAAGTGGAAACCATTTATATAGATTAAGAGGAATATTGCTGAGTACTAATAGAAAAATACATCAAGATCATGGGATGATTGGAAACCATATGCCACACATATTGTAGAGGACAATCTGGCCTGATTTAGTCAAATTAAGTATGTGCACATTCTATGACACACCAACTAACCCTAACTCACTGTTGACTGCAGAGCTCAGAAGATGATTTCAAATGGGTTCAGATGTCAAGTTTTAAAAGAATGTTTATCTACATGTCATTCATGCTAATGGAGAGTTAATTACTTTGTCTATCATTGGGTGAATAGAAATTGAAAGTGACAGATGAAAAGCATGAACGTCTAGCCAATACTGACAACAGACATTTCATGTGTACGTAGTGAAATATAATTAGATGCTAAAACCATGAAGCACCATGGAAGAAAGGGACTAGCCTGACAGCTATACTGTCATGCCATTTACAGGAGTCAAAAATGTGTGAATACCACACATGCGTGCTTTACAAGATCATATGTTTCATTTTTATTACATACATATGCAGTACTTTAGAGTTTTGCTTGACAGGACTGAGAAATGAGAGTAGGGAGTGACCATTAATTAACTCATTCATTCATCTACAGAGAAAGCTTCCCACAGCCCCATTATAATAGCATTCATAATTTAAAAATGCATGATATGCTCAGCATCCTGCGTAAAAAGACAAAAAGAAAGTAGAATGAAGGAGTGAGCTCCACTTGTGCTGTGGAAGAGTAACTTACAGTAAAATAATTTTAACATCTATAAACAACCACAAAACCAACAAATTTCTGAAAAGCGCTAGAGAGTGAATAGGAGCAAGTAAATTTTACTTATTGATTTAGTTATTGGAAAAGGGTGGAAAATGGTACAGACTTGGAGGAATTGACCTGCATGAAATGAATTTTCTGTTTTTACCTCTGTCTTTCTCTAAAAGTATCCATAGTGACAGCATGTCTAGGAAACTGAAAATGCCAACTAGAGGAACTGGGAGAAGACCCCAGGACAAATCTGTGGTTCAATAAATAGCTCACAAAGGTCATATAAAAATTATTATCAAAAATGATCATTATGATAACTATCGGAGTCATGCAAACAGTGAAATACAAATGTACACCTAATGGATCAAGTAAAATGAGATTTAAAGTCTGACAATTATGTGTTAAGAAAGATGGAATAAAACCATATGTTGTCATAAAAATATGTATACTCAAGTATTCGTAATGATACAAATTATTATGAGGGAGGCAGGGAAGTACTAGGTAGAGAAGAGTACATTCTTTGTGGTTCCATTTTTGTGAAACCCTAGAAAATGAGAACTCATCTGTGGTGAGAAGTAAATCATTTGCTGAGGATTCAGAAGATAGGATCAACTTTTACATGGAAGGAAAAATCTTTTGGTGATTCAGAAAGGTTCTGATTTTTCATCGTAGAGGTGCTTTCATGGCTGTCTACATTTGTCAAAACTCATCGCCTTGTGCACTTTAAATAGTTTCAGTTTGTTATACATAATGACTTTAAAAAGTAATCCGAATATATGTAAGACTTGACAGACATACGAGATTACAGAGAACATTATGGTGACGGATCTCTGCAAACTTCCTTCAAAAATGAATGATGTGTATGAAAAATAAGACGTGTGTAGGACAGGAATTATAAATTTAACAAGATACAATCACTTCTATGCATACTTGTAAATTAAGTATACTAGGTCACAAAGCCCATCTCATTAAATTAGAATGAATTGATGAAACAGAAATGTGTTTTCCAACACAAAGTAATACAATTAGAAAGAAATGATTTAAATAGCACAAACCACATCTTGAAACTTAAATAGACTTCTAATTAAATATTTTTAAATGTTAATGAAGATAGCATATGTTTTAGAATTGAATGATAATCAAAAGTGTAAGTACCCAACTATGGGATGCAGTTAAAATGTGTCAAAGGAAATTAACAGATTAAATTTAAAAATCAGGAAAGAAGGTGTGAACATTAAGGACAAAAGTGTTAAAGAAATTAAAAATAAAACCTGTTTCAAAACAGATTGAGGGGAAGGAAAACAATAATAAATAAGAGAAACTAACCATATAGAAAACAAGCAAATGCCACATATAGGTGATGGGGAGGAAGGCAGCAAATCACACTGCCATATGTGTACCTATGCAACAATCTTGCATGTTCTTCACATGTACCCCAAAACCTAAAATGCAATAAATAATATATATATATATATATATATATATATATATATATATATATAAAGAAAACAAGGAGATAATAGTAAAGACCAGTAATTGCAAAAGTCCCTTAGTTCAAAAACTAAGAAAGTAGATACATAAACTGAAAAAATGAAAAGGGAGAGAAAAAAATAAAGGAAAGCAAAGGGAACATAAATTCAAAGAAAGTGGAGATGTAAAAAATAATTTTCAGCAAAAAAAAATTGTGTAATTTCTAAATAAAAATAAATGGAGAATTTTGTATAAAATTACCACAATTGATTCATGTGGAATCAGTGTATAACATAATCAGTATTAACATAATAAAGCTTTGAAATGGTAATTACATTAAGCTTTTCTACTCCTCCAGTCTCAGCTGTAAAAAATAATCAGGTACAGATGGTTTTATATAAACATTTCACTAAAACTTCAATGAAAACCCAATCTTTACTTTTTTTTTTTTTTACAAACTGTTAATGGATTCAAAAATAATATGCTTTAATATAAATAACAGGTATTCATAAAATAATGCATTATGGAAAGTAAAATTTCCTCTAAGTAATTTAACACATAAGATGTAATTCAAAGGTAACATCTTCAAGATTAAAAATCATGTGTTCCCCCATAGATATGGAAAATGTCTTTGGTAATATTAATCAGGAATTTATGAGTGTGTGTGTGTGTGTGTGTATGTATCTCCACATACGTATATACATACATATATCTCCATATATGTATACACATACATAATATGTATGTACGTATATTTAAGTAGTTGGTTTTCTAACTTGCTTATTTACCAAAAACCAGAGGGAACATCCATTTAATAGTGAATTTTTTGAAGTATTTTCCTTAAAGACAAAAGTAATGCAGGGCACATGATGTCACTATCCCTCCTCAATACTGTATGAGAAAACCTAGCCAAAAGAATAATACACACAACACACACACACACACCCCTATATAATGTTTGAAATGACAGATTTCAAAAACCTATTTATTCTCTATTTGATTCTCTACATATTAAATTGAAAATAAATCTTTAAAATACAACTTATAAAAGCATTTGGCATGATGTTTAGATAAAAAGCAAGAATAAGAAATTTGGTAGCTTTTTCTGTGTCATACATGACCAAATAAGTAAAATAAATGGAACTAAACACTTTCATTTACAGTACTGGTTTTAAACAAAAATGGGTAACAGTCATATACAGTACTGGTTTTAAAAAAAAATGGATAACAGTCATAGCACTTATTCTAAGACAATTACATTAGTCTTTATAAAAATGATAGAAGATTATAAAGAGAACAAACTAATACTTCCGTGATACACCAAAGACTTTATCATAAAGAACCCTATAAAACAATCTTTAATTTCAATATAGTTATTCCAACAGAAATTATAAGAATTGTTTTTATAATTTGAAAAAACTCAATTCAAAATTTATTTAAAACAGTAACAGCCAAAAGAAGAAGTCAAATACAAAGAAGAGGGGAATTTACCTAAAACATGAATATATGCATCTAGTGAAATTAAACAGTGTACAACAATGCGTCAAATAATTCAATGAGGGATATATATAAATCCAGAATATATAGATTCTTTTTACTAATGTGAATATGAACAAGGATGTGTAGAAACAGGAATCCACATATAAAGCTGATAGGTTAAAACACTCCTAAAAAGATATGGAAATACCTGTTTTAAGAGGTGTTTCTATCTGTGACATTACAGTGCTTCACAACATAGCCACATGTGAATAGAAATCATATATAAGTATCTAATTTTAGCTTTGCTTGTAAAGGAAAATGTTGATATATTCTAAATCTCCATCAAGGAAATAAATATACAAATTATGAAATAGTCTCATGGCAAAATATTTTGTAACAGCTAAGATCAGTACTGTATACCTGCATCAATATGGATAGGTATCTAAGATATAAAATTACGTCTAAAACAAACTATATAATATAAAGGGCCTTGCATAATTATATATTTATGAAATATGTATATTTTATATAATGCTACTTTTACATAATTTAATAAACATATACAAAAATTATGTAATCTATAACCACACTGTAAATATTAAAATATGGAAGAAAATATTTCCAAATACATGATAATATATAATAATAAAAGATCTTGTGATCAAAAAGGATTAGCAAAATATTTCATTGTATTGTTATTATTAAATATTTGTTCCAAATAATATTAATACTGAAATTTACCTACTTAATACTGCCAGCCTATCTTTTAAATGATTTACATGTATCATTTTACTTAATTTCCCAATTACCACATGTGTATAATACTATCTTTGTGCCCATTTTACAAATGATAAAACCCAATGAGGAGAGTTAAATAAACAGCCCAAAGTCATATAACAAGAAAGTAACAAAAATAAAATATGAATCTGACACTCTGGTTCCATAGATCATGTTCTAAGTTGTACATAGACAAATCTGAAAATTATAAAAAGTATTTGAATTGAAACACAAAAATGCTATAAACAGGAACTTAGGGTTTCAGCTGAACAATATTTATCAGGCTTACATCACTTTTTAAGTACTTTAGGGGAAAAAAAAACAAAAATTAAAAATTAATAAAGATTTCCAGCTTCAACTTGGAAATACAAAGTCATTTTTGTGATTAAAATAAGAAAAATCTAGAAGAGTTACAAATTAATGTATTGTCCTGAACCCATCAATGAATCAAGGTCACATGGCAAACCATTAATCCAAAAACCTGGAGAAAGGCAGGTACCTGCAGGGATAAACAGGACTTAAGCAGTTACTTGCTTGGACAGACACTGCTGTATGCCATAAATCCCACTAGGAAGATCAGTAAGGCAGTAATTTAACAACTTTAACAAACTGCTAAAGAGACACTATGGGTTAGCAGGAGAATGTGAACCTCCTGGGGACCACAGAGCTGAGGGATTTCGGAACTTCCTGCAGCCTTTCCTCTTTGGACCTCACCAGGCTCACACAGGTAAGACTGGGGCAAACATGGAGAAAGCCAACCCAAGGTTATTGATATAGAGGAGAGGTCTGATCTGGGATTGGGTGGGGAGAGGCTTCTTACATCTGGAGATCAGGAGGAGAAGTGGGAAAGATGCGAAGTCCCTACCCTCAAGCACTGGGTTCATATGCCTGGCTAAGATAAGGCTTAATCATGGTTGCAAGTTTAATGATTTTCAGGCAAAGGGGATATGTCCCAGGATACTCTTCTAAGCATCTTACACGTGTTAATTCACTAAATTCCTAACACAATGTGAACTAGAATCATTTCCATGTTCAGAGGATGACACTTGGTAATAGAACTTTGATTAAGAAACTTACTGTTTCTGAAATTTCTGAATTTGAAGTTTGTTGCTCAAAGTTCTATTACCAGTAAGTAGAAGAACTGTACATCAAATACATGGAGTATAACTTAAGACCTGAGATATTGGTGTCTTTCCTACCAAGACACTGTAATCCACAAAAGTCTGGAATCTGGGGGTAAATTAGCCATGGGAATAGTCAGATGACAAAGCCCAGATTGTCTGAGATGATTTGCATTGGCCAGCTCTTCTTGCATGCCTTCCTGGTAGACCAGGTGTGCCAGCTTAAATTCAGCTTAAATAGTCACCTATTGAACTAACTCTCATCTTAGAAACCATGTGTTTTATCAGGAAGAGAAACTAAGACTGGTAATGAATAATGCACATGCCTGCTTCCCCTTCTTCTACCTCCAGGGATGCACAGGGCTTGTTCTGGACAGCTCCCTTCTAGGGGAGATGTTGTGGCTTCTAAAATATTGACACATGTCACTGATGCTGAAAACAAAAACAGAGCTGCCATAATAAGCAGGCCCTCCATACTCAGAATCTCAGGTCATCTCAGACAAGCAGGACATGGCATCTCAATCAAAAATCTGAATCTTCATGCTGGCAAATTATTTGTTTTCTGAGTCATTTGTGTCTCAAATGTTTCTGATTTATTTTTTGAGATGTTTGTTCTGAATATATTAAGATTCTTACAAAGCTATACAATACATTTCCACATGTAAAATTATTTGTACTTCAGGCAAAAATAATTTCTGATAATGAAATTCAAAATAGTGGCTGCATCTGTGGGATACTGACTAGGGATAAGCACAAACGAGCCTGTTCAGCTATAGAAATAATGCACACCTTGATGTGAGCGGCCTGAAAATCCACTGAACTGCATGTACATTCTGGAGTTTTGCACATTATAACTTTTTTTTTTTTAAATTTTAACATTATAACTTTCTATATGTATGTTAAATTTGATGAAGTAAAAACAAATTTTTGGATAAAGTTACTGTTACTTTTTCTTCTTTTTTCTTTTTTTTTTTTTTTTGAAACAGAGTCTTGCTCCGTCGCCAGGCACCAGGCAGGAGTACAGTGACACGATCTCGGCTCACTGCAACCTCCGCCTCCCAGGTTCAAGCAATTCTCCTGCCTCAGCCTCCCGACTAGCTGGGACTACAGGCGTGTGCCACCACGCCCAGCTAATTTTTCTGTTTTTTTAGTAGAGACGGGGTGTCACCATGTTGGCCAGGATGGTCTGGATCCCTTGACCTCGTGATCCGCCCGCCTTGGCCTCCCAAAGTGCTGGGATTATAGGCGTGATGCCACTGCGCCCGGCCTTGTTTTATTTTTCTTAAGGTGTAGCTCTTTCAGTTATAGACAAGGATCTGATTACAAGCAATAACCTGATTCCACCTCATGTCTACTAAATATCCATTTATGTATAAACAAACCAGTGAAACTCAGTTTTTAACATGAAGTGAAAAGAAATTTTTCTTTTCCCTTAAATACCTTGTTTAGGACAGCACTCAACTGCCAGCCTTACTTTCAGAAAAGCATTTTCCTTCTCTACTTAGATATGCCAGAATCATTCATTATCATTAACTAGCGAGTTCATGCAGAGCCTGGGGTAGGTTCACATCCCTGCCACTGGCATTGGTTGAAATCCAGCTCTTAGCAGTTGAACATTGAATCTTAGAAATGGGTAGAGAGAGGCAAAGAAGAGGAAAAGTGAAACGCATTTGTGGTGTGGGAAGCAGGGAGGCAAGGAAGGCAATAAAGTGAAAGATAGAGCTCAAAGGTGGGGGAGGGAGAGAGGAAAGGGGAGTTACTGAAACTCTTTTAGTTTGTTAAGCGTTTCTCATTAATGTAATATCCTATAATTATTGACCAGAAAATATTAAGATCTGGTCACTTCCTGTTTATTTGCATCATTTCTCTATCAAGGTAAATAACAAAGACAATCTGGAAGAAAAACATTTGGGGTCAAACCGTATCAACTTGCTGTCATTGAATCTACTTTGTCCTACAAAAATGGCGGTATAACAAGTCAAATTCAAAGAATTTCTTTTTTTGAAGTTTCAGTCAAATACAAAAAACTTCTTTTTCTGTTTGTCTTCTTTTGTAGTTATTACTTTCAAATGCCTTCCAAGCATTTAAAAGCTACCTTCCCCTTCATATAATGAATGCCTACTCTATCCTGGTCTATTTGCTATCTTGAGACTTTACTCAAAACATTACTCTTAGCAAATTCAAGATGACGACTCTGACCCTCACTCCAACTCTACATTCCTCAAATTTCACATTTTCTTTTGATTCCACCATTTGTTTTTCTGCTTGCCAGCCATAAACAGCAAAGGAGACCTACTCCCCTAAACTCACATCTTAAGTGACTACACATACAATCTCTGGAAGAGAAACTTAATACTAGCAAATTTCTGTTGTTGCCACTGCTTTTCCTCCAGCTTTCTTTGGGGATATTCTGTTATGCTCAAGTGATGCACTTCTCTTTGCCGTATTGCTGGCAACTTCACTTGACTTTTCTGCCTTAAGCCCTTGTTTGCTGACTGTACTTCAGCTCTTCAGAATTAACAAATACCATATACTTGTTGTCTTGTACAGCTTGATAACCACTTCTTTTTTATTATACTTCAAGTTCTGGGGTACATGTGCAGAACGTGCAGGTATGTCACACAGGTATACACGTGCCATGGTGGTTTGCTGCACCCATCAATCCATTATCTACATTAGCTATTTCTTCTAATGCTATCCCTTACACTGCTTCCCACCCTGCGAAAGGCCATGGTGTGTGATGTTCCCCTCCCTATGTCCATACATTCTCGTTGTTCAAGTCCCATCTATGAGTGAGAACATGCATGTTTGGTTTTCTGTTCTTGTGTTAGTTTGCTGAGAATGGTGGTTTCCAGCTTCATCCATGTCCCTGCAAAGGACATGAACTCATTTTTTTTATGGCTGCATAGTATTCCATGGTGTATATGCACTACATTTTCTTTATCCAGTCTATCATTGATGGGCATTTGTGTTGGTTCCAAGTCTTTGCTATTGTGAACAGTGCCTCAGTGAACATACATGGGCACGTGTCTTTACAGTAGAGTGATTTATAATCCTTTGTGTTACATACCCAGTAATAGGATTGCTGGGTCACATGGTATTTCTAGTTCTGATCCTTGTAGCAATTCCTACATTGTCTTCCACAATGGTTGATCTAATTTGCACTCCCACCAACAGTGTAAAAGCGTTCCCATTTCTCCACACCCTTTCCAGCATCTGTTGTTTCCTGACTTTTTAATGATCACCATTCTAACTGGCATGAGATGGTATCTCATTTTTTATTTGCATTTCTCTGATGACCAGAGACGATGAGCATTTTTTCATATGTCTGTTGGCTGCATAAACGTCTTCTTTTGAGATGTCTGTTCATATCATTTGCTCACTGTTCAATGAGGTTTTTTTTCTTGTAAATTTGTTTAAATTCTTTGTAGATTCTGGATATTAGCCATTTGTCAGATGGATAGATTGCAAAACTTTTGTCCCATTCTGTAGGTTGCTTGTTCACTCTGATGATAGTTTCTTTTGCTGCTCAGAAGCTCTTTAGTTTAATTAGATCCCATTTGTCAACTTTGGCTTTTGCTGCCGTGCTTTTTATGTTTTAGTCATGAAGTCCTTGCCCATACCTAAGTCCTGAATGATATTGCCAAGGTTTTCTTCTAAGGTTTCTATGGTTTTAAGTCTTACATTTAAGTCTTTAATCCATACTGAGTTAATTTTTGTATAAGGTGTAAGGAAGGGATCCAGTTTCAGCTTTCTGCATATGGCTAGCCAGTTTTCCCAACATCATTTGTTAAATAGGGAATCCTTTCCCCAATGCTTGTTTTTGTCAGATTTATCAAAGATCATATGGCTGTAGATGTGTGGTACTTCTGAGGCCTCTTCTCTCTTCCACTGGTCTATATCTCTGTTTTGGTACCAGTACCATGCTGTTGTGTTTACTGTAGGCTTGTAATATAGTTTGGAGTCAGGTAGTGTGATGCCTCCAGCTTTGTTCTTTTTGCTTAGGATCGTTTTGGCTATGCAGGCTCTTTTTTGGTTCCATAAGAAATTTAAAGTAGTTTTTTTCCAATTCTGTGAAGAAAGTCATGGTAATTTGATGGAAATAGCATTGAATCTATAAATTACTTTGGGCAATATGAGCATTTTCACAGTATTGATTATTTTTATCCATGAGCATGAAATGCTTTTCCATTTGTTAGTGTCCTCTCTTATTTCCTTGAGCAGTGGTTTGTAGTTCTCCTTGAAGAGGTCCTTCATATCCCTTGTAAGTTGTATTCCTAGGTATTTTATTCTCTTTATAGCAATTGTGAATGGGAGTTCACTCATGCTTTGGTAGAGCCACTTCTTGATAATATTTCTGCTAGAATAAAACTTTTCTAAACCAGAGACAAGCGAGCTAATTACTTCCATCGTCTCTGCCTCTCTTTTAATTGTTGCTTCTCTCTTGTGGATCCATATAACATTTTATTAAATGAGGAGTCATCATTTAATTAATTAATTAAATAGAAAGTATTCAATAATTTTTCTACATGGATCATTTTGCTGGATTGAATAAGCTTCCATGAATTCCAACTATGAAATTCTGTGGGTTGGGCATGGTGGCTCATGCCTGTTTACCAGCACTTTGGGAGACTGAGGCAGGTGGATCACTTGAGGTCAGGAGTTCAAAACCAGCTTGGTCAACATGGTGAAACCCTGTTTCTACTAAAAATAAAACAGCCTGCATAGTGGTACACATCTGTAATCCCAGATACTTAGGAGGCTGAGGCAGGAGAATTGCTTAAGCCCGGGAAGGCAGAGGCTCTAGTGAGCCAAGATCACACGACTGCACTCCAGCCTGGGTGACAAAGAGAAACGCCATCTCAAAAATAAATAAATAAATAAATAAATCCTATTAATTTAGTTAGTGAAATTTCTTCCATCTGTAAGCAACCCTAAAAATCTCAAGGAAATATTCTAAAAATTCTGCTCAAATCTGTATCCCATCTGAGCCTCAGTCTCCTCATCTGTGTATGAGAGTACAAATATTTTTTTTCTCCCTGAACCTCAAGGTGATTGTGAAGGTCAAATGATACAGATAACAGTACTTTGAAAATCATGAGTTATGTACAAATGTAATGTATTATCATAGTCCAGTGGTTGCTTTTGTGTTCAAAATATATAATTTATTTATAAGCTATAATCTTATGTCCAGTTCTAGTCTTAGCTTAAAACCTAGCAGATTAGACCTTACCAAAGTAACAGTAATTACATTCACAAGTGAAAATACTTTTACTTGATATTCAATTTCTCCTACTGGGCCCATTTACCCATCACTCATGCTAAACCTCTTCTGGATTTTAGAATCATTTTTAAAAGCCCTAAAAAGCTCTTGTACAAATCATGTAAAACTGTTGTTCTGACAACATAAATGTCCCATGCATCAAAAAGCACATTAAAATTATCCAAGCGGCTATGAAAATGCATTCAACAGAGGAAGCTTTATTTGTTTGATCAGGACCCCCACAGAAGGCAAAAGCTTGGTGCTAACCCATCCTCCCAGAAGTGAGCACCTCCCAGCATACCGATGCTAATGAGGCTGGAAATTTTTCATAATGACAAGCAAGAAGCCAAGGTCCAGGCTATGAACAGGGCACTGCAGAGAGGGGGAGAGCAGAGATAATGTTTGTAAGCCCATCACCTTGCATCTATGCCATTGCTTGTAGATTTTAATTTTAAGGAAACAGTCACCTTTTGGGCTACACTTATATTATTTCATGAAAATTTTCTGTATTACTGATTTCACAACATAAGCACTTCAATTTTGGCCTAGTCTAATGTTTTACAGCTGAAGTCTCATGACAAAATGGTCATTATACAAACGTCTTAATTTGCTATGCATATCTAATCATACCCACAGTAGACTTTTTTACATATATGCATGATACTTTTCCATATGTGAGTCTACTCATATAGTTAAATGAGAAAGTATTTAATTTCACCACAAAACCCAGATCGAGGAAAATGTGCCTTCAACATCACTCTATTTTTCTTTCTTTTATGGCTTGTTCTTGTGAAAACTTAGATCAATTAAAAACTAGAAAAAAAAAACTTTAAAAAAGTAAGATCGCATAATTCATAAATAGTTTGAAGAACTTTAAACACTTTAGGTTGTAATATATTTGCATTAACGAGCAATTTGTATACAAACATATCACCAATAGAAAATATTGGAAATATTTCCTATGTAGTATAAGTTTACTGATTAAAATTCTATTTGGTCTCATTGAACTTGGTACTTCCCCTAGCATAACTTTTGCAATACTCTAATCAGATTGTCCAAGTATATGTCTCTGTAGCACCTAATACAAAGTATAAGAGAAAATCTTTAACACACGAAGACCCTAGAGTGTTAGATATGTATAAATATTTAATGATGTATTAAACATATGAAGAAGTCACACCCAATATGAGTCTCTTCTGTCAGTTTCCAAGTCTCTTTTCTCTTGATTGTTACTAGAAAGGTTTTGCTGTTGTGTTTTCAAAATTCTTTCTCATAATGTGGTGTAGCTGACATGATCATTACAATGCTATAACTGAATCTTGTACAAAATGTTTCAGGAAACTAATGACTACAAGTGTCCCATTGCTATTTCCTTTCCTCCTTTGTAACTGAAATGCCTGGCACACTTTATATGAATCATCAATTCTAATACCCTGGTGTCAGGGTCACCACCTGTGAGAGGGTCTGTCCTGCAGACCCTGACTCAGTGACAGATGAGTAAAGTACACTGACACACAGATATCATTCTTTGCCGCTTTGGTTGAGGGTCTGTGGCTGCTTACAGACTCCCTGGAGAGTGCTGTAAAGAGACAGAAGCCACCAGCCCCCACCAGCCTGTGAGACTCAAATTTATTCAGTAAAGTTTAATTGGAAAGGCTTGAGTCAACACCACTAGAGGTTGAAGAGCAAAGCACAGGTTCCAATGCCCAAAGCAAACACCGCTGGAGGGTAATCTCCCTGGTCGACCTCCCCACAGAGAGGCCATCCAGCTCAAAGGTTAGTTTCAAGACCACGTGAGTAAACAACTTAGGTAAACTCCTCGCATTCCTTTGTCTTTGTAACCTAATCTCTCTGGCTCCTGCAAAGAGACTCTGGTTGCCTTCAGCGAAGAACTACAGAAAAAAAACCCTTAAGCCTTCCAAAAGCATTTGAGACTATATTCTATAACTGTCTCTAATATTTTCCACTTAATGTTTTTGCCACCACCCTGAGTGAATTCCCACACACTCACATTTTACTTAGGGAAAGCACTTGAGTGTGCAGGTTCAAGGAAGTGACTGAGAAGGTGAGGAGAAAGAAAGATGTTTCAAAAGCCTCAGGATCTTCCACTGTCATATTTGTCAGTTCAAGATGATGGTATACATCTGAGGGACTTTTGAGAAAGTCCTATAATGGCTGGGCACAGTGGCTCATGCCTATAATCCCAGCACTTTGGCAGGCCAAGGCAGCTAGATGACCTGAGGTCTGAGTTTGAGACCAGCCTGACCAACATGGAGAAACCCCATCTCTACTAAAAATACAAAATTAGCCGGGCATGGTGGCACATGCCTGTAATCCCAGCTACTCAAGAGGTTTAGGCAGGAGAATCACTTGAACTCAGGAGGCAGAGGTTGCAGTGAGCCAAGATCATGCCGTTGCACTCCAGCCTGGACAAGAGCAAAAGTCCGTCTCAAAAAAAAAAAAAAAAAATGTGCTGCAATTATGGCTTGGAAATCGACCTCCTCAATCACCTGCTGTGTATCAGAATTTTATCCCAGCACATGACAGCTCCGGGAACACATAAGTAATCTCTTATCTTTTCAGTGTAAAGAAATAAGAGTATCTTCTGATTTGACCATGTTACAAGGAAGGAAATATATCAGGCACACGCTAGGATGAAGGAAGCAGCTACTCAGAAGAGCCAAGGGCTCTGCATTGGAACTCATGGGATGGTCACTGCACATGGAAACGGAGCACAGCCTCTGCTCAGGCAGCAGCAGCCTCCTGGCTTGCAATTGCACATCCCAGAAATGGCAAAGGTGACCCTCGTACGCCTTTATCAAGGAAGGACAAAGGAAAGGAGGGCATGTTTCAGATACTTGTGAGATTTAAGAAACTTTTTTAAAACATTTTTGGAGATGTTTTCTGCAAGACACTGTAAGCTATTGCCAATAATATACCCATATTCCTTTTTTCCTGGATGTTGGCTCTGGGTTCCATACTATAGGAAATACATTGAAAGCATGTTCTACCCTTCAGACTAGTATTTCACTCTGAATGTAGAGTGACTGCCATACCTGATTTTTCTAGTACTGTCCTGGTTTTAGCACTTAAAAAAAAAAAAAAAAAGAAAATCTCATGTTCTTGGAAACTCTTCCCTGGGATAAAGATAAATACTACATATTCTCATTTATATGTGGGAACTCAACAAAAATGAGGTAATGAGGTCATAGGAGTAGAGAGTAGAACTGTGGTCTTTAAAGGTTGGGAAGGGTAGGGGCAAGGGAGAATAGGGACAGGTTGGTGAACAGATACAAAGTTTTAGCTAGATAGGATAAATAAGTTCCAGATTTCTGTAGCACTATAGGGTAAATATGGTTTATCATAAATATATATTTTCAAAAATGTATATTTTGAAGTTGATGATTTTCAGAAATCCAGAAGAATGGATGTTGAATGTTCACAACACAAAGAAATGATAAATATTCAACATGAAAGATATGCTGATTACCCTGATTTGATCATTATACATTGTATACATGAATCAAAATACTGCTCTGTATCCCCGAAATTTGTACAATTATCTGTCAACTAAAAATAAAAGGAAAAAATTATATAAGTTTCAAAAGATCTTCTTGGTGTCCATAAAGACTGGTGAATCTGTAGATAGTTTGTATCTTGTTCACCTGGACACTAAACTTTGCTCATCTATGTTCATATTCAGCAGACACATGTGAGGGTAAAATTTGGCAAATTCCATTTGGCCTGTAAACTTCTTATCCATAAAAATAAAACAGTGTTAACTGCTCCATAGCCTGCATGCATTTTACACAATACAGCTAAGAATGTGAGTGATTTGCTCACCTGTGGTGCTGGTTCATAAGGAAAAATTTTGCTCACATTTTAGTTTTCTCAACATACATAAAAGGCCTAATCAGACTTTTTAACCTTAAAGAAATGGAAGAAGATAACTTTCTCATACATGTGCCTAGAAGCTGTTTATCAATGTTGCTGGCCATAGCAAAGATGTTAAAGATACCTGCCGTAAAATAATATATTAGAAGTATAGGGAAACAAGACTGTTTTTCTCTAATTTAACCATACTTGGAAGATGATGATGGAAAAGAAATAAAAGAAAATCAGAAATGTATATGCTATTTTTCCAAAACTGTTTAATGATCTTTGAATATACCATAAATTGTCTAGAAAAGGGTGAACTCACTCCCTCCGGTTGTTCAATGCTAGCTGTAGGTTGCAACAAAAACTCATATGATCAAAAAGTTATTTATTTTTGGCAGAAATAAGACTATGTCAGAACTCAAAAATATTTACAAGTAAAGGGCAGCCAAATTAAACAGGAAATTCCAGGTTTTTTTTAAACTAAAATTTTTGGAAACCAACTTCAATTTCATTAATACAGATTAAATCTGTGCTTTCAAACCATTTTCCCAGAGAAAGAGGGGTTTTATTTTGATGACATCCAATATGCTTTGAAGTGTTTACAAATAATGGATGTTTCAAATTTGCATAGTCTTTATGATGGATTTACAGATGCAGATTCTGAATGACAAACAGCTGTTCTACCAAAACAAGCCTGTATATAAAAACTGAATGAATATTTTTGTAGAGCTCGAAAATAATTCCTCCAAGTCAAAAGTCTGCTGTTGCTATAAATAAATTCCTACATATTCTAAAAGTTAAAATGCTTTTATTGAGAAGATACTTAGCTTGACTTTGCTACATTGGAACAACACCAAGAATCACTGTCATGTGGAGTTGGTAAGGGCAAAACTGTGAGTCAAGCTTTCATTTACCTTTGTATTTACTTTGACTTTTACATAAAGGAAAAGGAGGATGCCCTAAGTTATGGCAAAAGGAAATAAAAACAGTAAACTTTCTACCACATTATAGAACAGAAATTATTGTTACTGTTATTTTGTAAGTGCATAAATATTTATTCAATTTATTATTCTGTTTATTTATAGTCTTCACTTAAAAATACATACTTTTATGATGTGATTCATCACATAAACAGAACTAAAAACAAAAAAAATCAGATAATTTTCTCAATAGATGTGGAAGAGGCTTTCAATAAAATTCAAAATCCCTTCATGTTAAAAACCTTCAATAAACTAGGCATTGAAGGAAGATACTTGAGAATAATAAAAGCCATCTATGATAAACCCACAGCCAACATCATACTGAATGGGCAAAAGCTGGAAGCATTCCCCCTTGAAAACTGGCACAAGACAAAGATGCCCTCTCTTACCACTCCTATTCAACACAGTACTGTAAGTCCTGGCCAGAGCAATTAGACAAGATAAATAAAAGACATCCAAATAGGAAAAGAGAAAGTCAAACTACTCCTTTCCATAGATGACATGATTCTATATTTAGAAAACCCCAGAGTCTTGGCCCAAAACTCCTTCAGCTGATAAACAACTTCAAGAAAGTTTCAGAATGCAAAATTAATGTACAAAAAATGGTAGCATTCCTATAAACCAACAACACCTAAGCCAAGAGCCAAATCAGGGTCATACTCTTCTTACTCAAATTGGCACAAAAAGAATAAAATATCTAGGAATTACAGCTAACCAGGGAGGTGAAAGATCTCTACAAGGAGAACTAGAAAACACTGCTCAAGGAAATCAGAGATGACATAAACAAAAGGAAAAACATTCCATGCTCATGGATAGAATCAATATAGTTAAAATGACCATACTACCCAAAGCAATTTACAGATTCAGTACTATTCTTATCAGACTTTCAATGGCATTCTTCACAGAACTAGAAACAAACTATTTAAAATGCACCTTGAACCGAAAATGAGCCCAAAGAGTCAAAGCAATCCTCGGCAAAAAGAACAAAGCTGGAGTCATCACATGACCAGACTGCAAACTATACTACAGGGTTCCTGGTACAAAAACAAACACATAGACCAATGGAACAAAATAGTTCAAAAATGAGGCCAAACACCTACAAATATCTGATCTTTGACATAGCTGACAAAAACATCAATGTGGGAAAAAAATTCTCTATTCAGTAAATGATGCTGGGATAAATGGGCTAGCCATATGCAGAAGATTGAAACTGGACTCCTTCCTTTCACTACATATAAAAATCAGTGCAAGATGGATTTAAAGACTAAATGTAAAGCCCAAAACTATACAAACCCTGGGAGACAATCTAGGTAATAACATTCTGGACACAGGAATATTTCATGATAAAGATCCCAAAAGCATCCATGCTCCATCTTTGCTCAGGGAGCCATCACTTCCCTTTGTCCTTTCTGGGCTATTATTTGAAAACTATTCTTCAATCTTTGATATTCTCACATGGTATGTAAAGAAAGACATTTAGGATGCAGAAAGTCATTTGAGGTCAACCAACTCTGGTTTTAGGTTTCTCCTTAGAGGGGCTGGCAGCTAAGTTTAGAAATTTTTGTTTTGTTTTTGGTAATAGACATTTCTGAGTCAAAGCACACCATCGATTCTTTGGTGGGAAGCCATGTTGGCTCCTGATTTAAAATGAAAACTTGAAAACTTTAGTTGTAAAATCTTCAAAATATCATCAAAATATCATAGCATTTACTGTTTCAAAAGATAATTAACTAGAAAATGGCAAACCCTTAAAAATATCCAGGCCACATCTAAAACTTCTAACATTTTCCTTATCTCACACATTTTGTTTCCTTTTATATATTACATCAGTGTGTAAAAAGCATCACAGTAGATCACAAATTCTTTCTAAACCATGTACACACACAAATGGAAAAGGAGTGCTTAAAGCACCCCTTTTTAAGGCATACCACTCAGAATGATAAGAAATTCCTCTTTATTTTTTAACTGTAAAAAGCTAGACATAAAGTGTGATCATTTTAGGTGAATCTGATGTAGATAAAAACTCTGTTTCCTGTAATCTGTTTTAGAGTATTTCTAAATTATTTCTGTAATTAATTGTTACACCTGTAAAATCCATCTGGTAACATCCCTGAATGATGGGTTAGAGGACGCTTACCTGTCACCTGCTTCTGATGCAGAGCCATGAGCTGATTGTTTCTACTGAGTATGTAATGTCATGAATACCTATACATCAACCTCAAATGCCAGCTGTTTCTCTGATATAAAATTTTTGTTAGCAGCCAGTTTAGCCATCATCCAAACTGACCTTAGGAAAAGAAAAATGAACTTAACCTCTATGCTAAGAAAAATTTACTTAATTTTTAGGGTTTTTTTAGGTATGAATAAAAACAAAAAATGTATACCTTTTGGGAAGGATGTGTTTAAATAATAGCATCTTCTTAACCATGGTTCCAAATTGCCATTAGATAACATTGAGGCTAATAAATGGAACACAGAGAGAAAAAGAAATGTATGGTTTGTTTTTGAGAAAGGTATTGTGCTTTTTAGGAGGTGGCACCTTTCCTTGATGAATTAAAGCTAATTATGCATTTGCTAGTCACAGATTGTGTGGGTCACTTCAATAATGTGCCTGAAAAATAACAGACATTTGTGGTATTCCTGGAATCAAATCCATGATATTTTGGTTTTTTGTTTTATGAGACAGAGTTTCACCCTTGTTCCCCAGGCTAGAGTGCAATGGCACGCTCTTGGTGCACTGCAACCTCTGCCTCCCGGATACAAGTGATTCTCCTGCCTCCGCCTCCTAAGTAGCTGGGGATTAGAGGCATGCACTACCACGCCCAGCTAATTTTGTATTTTTAGTAGAGATGCGGTTTCGCCATGTTGGCCAGGCTGGTCTTGAACTGATCTCAGATGATCTGCCTGCCTCAGCCTTCCAAAGTGCTGGGATTACAGGTGTGAGCCACTGCACCTGGCTCCATGATAATGCTTGTATGCACTGCTTAGACTGATGGGGGGGATGGTTGGAAACATGAAAGAATGTATTAATTTAGACACATTATTATTCATAATGCCTTTTGCATTTATTTCTGAAATGTTTAAGGCACTAGATGACATGTAAAGAACTAAGGCTCATGTGTGAAAAACATGTAAATTAGATTTTATTTTAAATTTCGTTTATTTACTTTTAGAATTAATAATACTTTCACATGGTTCAAGACTTATAAAAATAAAATACCTTCCTTCCAGTATTAATTCCCATCCATAAAATTCCTTCCCTGCTGCTAACATTAATCAGAGAGACATCTTATCCATGCACTAACAAGTTCACATATACATATACATGCACGTGTAATTTATATGTGCATATATACATTCATATTATATAGTACATAATTACACATGTACTTATATAATATATAATATGTATACATAATTTTCCCTGTTTACAAAAATTATAACACTCATGGGATTCTTGCTTTTTTCCAATGAGTAATCTTGGAGATGGTTTCACTGCAGTGTAGAAATCTTCCTCATTCTTCTCTACAGGAGCATGGTGTCTCCTCGGATAGATGTCCTCTGTTATGCAGATTTTGGTTTTCAATCTTCTGCTTTTGCCAATAATGCCGCAAAAATTAACCACACACCCATGTATTTTCTCCATATATTTTCAATGATTTTGCCTAATTGGACACTGTTTTGCACTGTCATCTATAAAATTAGCATAATAATACCCACTTTGCATGTTTTTTGCAAATCTAAAACATGATATAAAATGTCTAAAAAGTTTATGGTTAGGACATAATAAATAGTACTCATTAGCATAATATATACTATGGAGAATATTTTAACAAATTTATTTTTATTTTCTGACATCTGAACATACCTACATCTTTTTTTTTTTTTTTTTTTTTGGAGATGCAGTCTTAAAGTTACCAGGCTGGAGTGCAGTGGCATGATCTCAGCTCACTGCCACCGCCGCCTCCCAGGTTCAAGTGATTCTCCTGCCTCAGCCTCCCTAGTAGGTGGGATCCCAAGCACATGCCATCACAGCCAGCTAATTTTTGCATTTTTAGTAGAGATGGGGCTTCACCATGTTGACCAGGATGGTCTCGATCTCTTGACTTCGTGATCCACCCACCTTGGCCTCCCAAAGTGCTGGGGTTATAGGCATGAGCCACCTCGCCCAGCCAAACATACCTAAGTCTTTATGAGAAGAATTAATTAAACCAGAACTTGAGATTTTTAAGAATCTGAGTCTATTCTGGCCTCCTGTGCTACTGAGCACTGCCCTGAAGGATGGAAGCTTTATCCAGGGGATATTTAAGCTGTTATCTAGTGTGCAGGAAAGCCCACTTTAATTTTGTTTATATGGCATCATTAACTTTCAAGTTAATTTGATTCCTGACATTTTTTTCCAGTTTTTGAGTCAATTAAAGATTTCCTTCATGCACATATGATTCTGAATATTTTGGAAATTAGTATTTTTGAAGTTAGTCTTTGCTTTTCTGTAAGTGAAGATAGCTGAATGGGAAACAGCAATGAGATCTTTTAAAATTAGAAATACCTTAGAGAAATTTATAATCATCCTCATGAGATCATGGATATTAAACAATCTATTAAACCTCTGCTTTCCTTTTATTTTCAATTTGAGTTGATTAACATGGTATAAGGTTAGTATACATATCAAGAGATTACCTATAGAGATAAATTAATTTGGAAAGATTGCTAATACAAAAAATCCTAAAAATCACTAGGAGACAGTACATAACCATTCCTTTTACTGTGAGTTAAAACTGAAAGGCATAAATGGTTTCACAGTGTTTGGTATTTCCAGTATTTTTCATACCTTCCTTAATGCTAACGACCAGTGAGTATAAGAATAAATGCAAATTTAAAAAATTAAGTTCCCCAGTGCAAAAAGCAAAAGACTCCCCCATTGCCTCTTAGAATATTTTTTTTCAAAAACCTGTAATTGCAAGTTCTTTCTCTGCCCATTTGAATTGTAAATATGTAGAAGAGCCTCTTGCCTATTTTACACCCCAGGAATGCCTTTGTCAAGGACCTGGGTGCTTTTACTTTAATAATAATTATCAAGGAAAACACAGTCCCTGTTTCCCAGTTTCCATAGGAGACTAATTTCTATGAGCACCTGGATCCAAGTTACAAAGCTAACTTCTGTTTTAAAAATACAAGAAGTTTATTTTTCCTTTCAATAAAGCCAATTTTAGTTTCCACAGAAAGGTAATTACTCCAGTTACCTGATGAATCTAGCATGAACTTTGTGTGGCAAAGTGTGCTGTTAAATCCATCATTTATTGTGAGAATATGTATATAATGAGTTTTGTTTAGCTGTATTATAAAGGTTGAGATTTCTTTCTGTCTTTACACTCTCTTATTAAGTACCTATGATGCACATCACATTCTGGTTTAATATTTATTTACTAAGACAATTTTTTTTTCTTTATTCAGTGGGTATTTTCAGGGTGAAAGATTTTGTTTTTAATTAATTTGTTCCCACTTTAGTAATTAGAAGTATTAATGTTATGTGTAAATTTTAGTGCTGCAAAAGAAATGGTAGTTGAATATCAATTTCCTCAGCAAGGCAATTTACTTCTATAGAAAAGTGTGTCTCACAGATGAAGCAATGGCGAGCACACACTTGGACAAGGGAGGGGAAGGGGTTCTTATTCCTGATGCAGGTAGCCCCTACTGCTGTGTCATTCCCCTATTGGCAGGAGTTGGACCGCACAGGCTAGGCTAATTCTTACTGGCTATTTTAAAGAGAGCAGGGGTACAAGCCAGAGTAGCAGGGTGGGTAGTTTGGCAGGAAAGGATGGTTACAGAACAGGTCACAACAGGTGACCTGGGTGACTCAGGTCAAAGCAGGTGTCCAGGGGAATAGAACTGGCAGGAAAGTTGTTTACCAAAACTAGAGGCAAGGGGCGCAGAGAACCAGGAAGTTAAACTTTAAAGTGGATAATTAAAGACTAGAATAGCTGAACATACTGACATACTGATTCTTTGAAGAGAAACTTGTTGTTCACTGTATTCTAACAGTCCCTCATCTTGTACTTTTCCAGTTTTTTCTTTTCAAACTTCCTTAACATGTTGGTTTAGTTGTTCTGCTATGCCTTTGACAGCATCCCTTGTGTAATTAATAAACTGCTGCTGATCATAATAGATGTAATTTACTTAATTTACATTTTTATTGTCACCTACAAATATATTGACTTAAAATCATCTTAGGCTTTAAATTTATTTGGTAACTCCAATAGTGTTTATATAAACATGAGATTTAAAGCACTCACGTGACACACTTCTCTTTTTTTTTTTTTTTTTTGCAATTTTTCTTTCTTTTTTAAATCATATTAATGGAATGCTAGGGTGAAAGCGATGGCCAATTGGACTAGCTGATCTAATTACTTGGCAGAGGTCCTGCATTATCACCACACATCTGCTTGGGTATAAACAAGGGCAGACTGATTGTTAAGCTCTTGAAAAGGCTTGGTTTCCTTGCACCCTGTTAAGTCTTAAGGAATGCCAACTTTTCCCCCTGTGATGAAAGGCACCAGGTGAAGTTAACATAGGGGGCTGGAGGCTGGATGGCCCTCGGGTGCTGACCTGCAGGCTCTTAAGCTCAGGGAATAGCAGTGAGAGTCTTGCATGACTCATCGTCCCAGGCTGTGGGGTTCTGCAATAGAGCTACCATACAGCTTATGCCCAGTCTGTGAGAGTACCACCCAAGTGGAAAGGGGACAATCTGGGTCTCCAGCCTGCCTGTCACACCAGCATAACTCGCTCTTGTTTAGTGTGTGCACAGAATATCTAACCCATTCCAGCCAAGTATTTGCGTCCTGATACCCTGTTTCAATTGCTGTAATTTGTTTTAAATCTTTAACCTCTACAATAACTACTTTGGTTTTATCATTGGGTAGATAATGATGGAAGGTTTGGTTAGAGGAGAACTTAGGAGAGGGAGAAGGGGGTGCAGGAGGAGGCAATGAAGTGTGTGCATTTCACAGGATCCTGTGAGGTCCTTCCCTGAGACTTCTGCTCCAGTACCATATAAATGACTTAATGAGGGGGCAGAACTCTGGGGAGCAGAGATGTAATCTGTACTGCATTACATTTGTTTAGCTGACAATGGGAAGGGGTAACTCCTTAAGTAAAATAAATACATGGTTTTAAGAAACTGCAGGTAGTAGTTGGGGTGGTCCATCCTTGCTCTTGGACCAACTTTGGCAGAGAAGCTCTGTTCTAGGAGGACAAGATTTCCAGTTTATACTGGCATCTTTGTCAAACTCTTCTCAAACTTACTTATTCCAGTTAACAGATTTTTTTTAAGTCTGAGGAGAGTTAGGAAGGATAGAGATACTTTTCTGAAGTGGAGAGTTGCCTCTGACTTGTCGAGTCTCCACAGGGTATGACAAGGGAAGCATCAGGTGTAATAGGTTGAGGTGTAATTTACTTGGTTACATTAAAAACTAGATGGGCAGCAATAGAGCGAGGAAAGAAGAAAGAGTAATAGAATAAATGAAAGAGAGAGAGAATTTTCTGAGCTTTAGTTTGGTAGAGTTTTCCCCTGGGACTATGGCCCATGACTCTGGAGGGGGCGGTGCTTTCTTGACTCGGGTGTGATGGGTCCACCCTCTTTCTGCTGTCAGGATTGCAGTTTCAGTAGTTAGGAACACTAGGTAATGTCCTTCCCAGGCTGGTTTGAGCTTTTCCTCCTCTCCAACTTTTGACGAGGACATGGTCCCCAGGCTGATGCTGGTGTGCTGGAAACTCTAGGGGTGGCCACCTGTGCTAAAGACCTTTAGTTGGGAGGGAAGGGAGAGTGGAAGGTAAACCAAGTATATAATTTCTGAGAAACTGATTTTTTGTTTCAAATGTAGGGAGATCAGTAGTAGAATGTAGATAAGGCAATCCATAAGGCATCTCATAAGGGGACAGGCCTATGTCTTTTTGGGGAGCAGTTCAGACTCTTAACAAGGTAATAGGCCTTCCTACTTTTCCTGATGAAGGTGGGTGCCAGGGAGTATGAAATTTCCATGTTACATCTAGTACCTGGACTAATTTCTTAATGGAATGTGCAGTGAAATGATTCCTATTATCTGAATCAGTGTTCTCTATTAATCTAAACTTGGGTTTAATATTTCAACTAATGCCTTGACTACGTTATTAGCAGCTGTTCTTGAAAAGGAAATAGCTTCTATCTAATGAGTAAGGTCATCTACTAATAAATACTTTAGATGACCAATTGGAGGCATCTCTGTGTAATCAATCTGGATATTTTGGAATGGCCTTAAGCCTGGATTCCTTCACCTAAGGGGCAATTATTTTATAGTTTGTTTATTAGTTTTCTTAGATACTAAGCAACTGTCTGTAACCCATTTGGCCATGGTATAGATTCCTTTGCACCCATAAACTCTCAAGACTGCCTCACACATGGCTTGGGGCCCCCAATGAGTTCCTAGATGCATTTGGAACCAGATTCCCCTCATAAGGGGTTTGGATAATATTCATTTTTCTTCTGAATTTTCTTTAGCACCTATTTTTATTAGTTTTTTGACCCAAGAAAGCCAAACACAATTTTATATTTGATAATTTTTCCTGTATGATTTTATACCAGACAAGCTAAATTTTACCTTTTTATTGGTGTGTTATTAATGTTAAACTCATTTTTAATAAAACCTTGTGGACATATTTATCCAATTTTAATATCTGATCATATGGTAAGATTTTTATAGACTCTTTTTAACCATCTATAATTTTTATTAAAGAGCAGGTTAGTGAAAAAAAACAAAAATCAAACAAACAAACAAAAACTGTTGTGCTTTTATCTTAATGCCCAGTTCACGGAAAAACTGGATGAGACCCCTTTACCTTTAGTCAATATGTTTGCATACAGAATTTTATTTATAATTAATGTTTTAAAACTTGCTTAAACCGTCAAAACAAAATATTTTTGAACTTTTTAAATGTAAGTAAAAATCCACATTCTTATGCCACCTCATAATCCTTTTACCAAAAGTGTATTTTAATTTCCTTACACACCTTGCACATAAACTGTTTGTTTTAAATTACACATTTCTTGCATAAATTCCCTTTTATAACATTTTTCATTACTTTCTTTGATATGACTCAACTTTCTGACTTGTTGTAAACATCCCTTTCTTTAAATAGCCAGATAAATTCTTTTAGGACAAGACTTTTATCATGTAAGATTCTTTTTACATAAATTCTCCCTTTCTGTTTTCTCAAAGATAGTAACTGTTCTTTTCCAAAGCAAACTTCCTTCATGTCTATGGACTAGACTGCCTAAAGCCACAAGATTAGAAATTAGGATAATACATGTTACACCGTTAACTTTTAGCAAACTTTACTTTTGTTGAAAACCTTGTAAGTTTGGGATTTTAGTTATCTTTGCTATTAATAAGACCTCGTTCAGTCCAAATTTTTTTCCAAATGTATATGTCACTTCAAAGGTGTACTTAGAACTGGTATAGATGGAGATGACAGTATCTAAGTAATACTAAAATTGTCTAAGTTCTTGTTTAGTCTCTGACAGAGGCAAGAATATGCCTTCAATTTGTTCAAGCTCAATTTTTCATTTACCTTTGCTAGTTCAATGACTTGTTTGAATATTTGACTAAATAAATTTGAGCTTTTCCTCCTCTCCAACTTTTGACAAGGATGTGGTCCCCAGGCTGATATTGGGACCAGAAAAACCCTTGGGGAAAGACTGTCCATCAGTATTGCTATTTTCAAGTGGAGTGAGGGTCTTACCACTCAATGATAAATAGGTCCCAACTGACCTCTACCAAAAGACAAGCCCAAAAGGAATATTTTAAATCGATTACTATAAACCACTGGTGATTGTAATAGTATAAAGATTGGGAACAACAGGGTTTAAGAAGCCCATCATGGAGGAGACCTCCAATTACCAATTATAGCTTTTAAATGTACTCTGGCTTTTAAAGGAATAAGGCACACTGCTTTCCTACTTTTATCTCTCCCTTCCTCTCTCTCTGACTCTTTGTCTCTGTCTCTGTCTCTCTCTCTCTCTCTCTCTCTCTCTCTCTCTGACTTCCTCTGTTTCCTCTGTCAGTCTTTCTCTCTCTCTTAGGACTTTTTTTCTTAGAAGCTCTTCTATAGATTTACCTTTCAATTCTCTATCTTTTGTAATTTCTTGTTAGTATCTGGCCAACTGTTAGTGACAAAATGAAGTTCTAACACTCTCTGCCCAAGAGGATCCTTGAGACCTAGACCAGCATATTCTCTTATTGGTTCCTTTAATCTGTTTAAAATCTTACTCCCTTTATCTTTCCCTTGCTCTGTATCAAATGTTTCAGTTAAGACTCTGAGCTTGGGGTGCTGATTTTTTAATCCCATTTATTATTAATTCCCTAAGGTCCTGCATATTTTCTCACTGACTGCATTGTTGCTCCATCAGGGGTCCTGGGTGGGAAATTTTTGATTTGCTGTAGGAACGTTTTGACCAGGGTGGGTGGTGGTCACGTTCGTAGGCTCCCATAGCAGCTCTACATATTATGCCTGTTTCTTCCCCCAAGGAGAGGGGAATGAGAAGTTCTAAATATCCTTTTTACGTTGCTCTATCTCGCATTAAAGTCCTTTTAGGGAAGGGTACTCAGGCTGGCAGTGAGTGGGTTGTTGGGATCATTCCCAGGTGGTGGGGCACTAAGGAAGGGGACAGCAGGGATAGAAGGGATTGGAACAGCAGCTGCTTTTTCTTGTTTTTGGTCCTTTCATTATTCTTCTAATATTTTAACATTAGGGGATTATTGGGGAGATATTATTGTTGCTAGCTTTATTCTTTTTATCCCTTACCTTACTTGGGGTATTTCCAATCTTTGGGGTAAGTCTCAGTGTCCCTTACCGAAAATGCCTCACCTTTTAGGGTGAGGCTCAATATCCCTTACCAGAAAAGTCTCCCCTTTGGGATGAGGTTCATTGTCCCTTGCTGGGAAATGTCTCTCCTTTTGGGGTGAGGTTCAGTTTCTCTTACCAGAAATGTCTCACCTCATTTGTTTGTTTGTTTGTTTTTTACCTGCCAAGATACCCCAACCAAGGAAACTTTTACCACCCACCCTGTGGCTTCTCTTACTTTGATATGTCCCAGCCAAGGAATCACCACCCCACCCCCCCACCATGGCTTTCCTTACTTTGGTCCCTCTGGATAAACAAGGAAATACCTTGCTGGCTCCCAGGCATTTCCTTCCTTGGTCTGTGCACAGATTTGCATGGTCATTGGCATACATGAGGATCCTATACCCCAGGTCATCGGCTGGTTTCTCTCCGTGTTGCTGATAGTCCAGGTTTATTCCTCGCACTGGGTGGCTCCTGAGTCCTCACTCTGGAGGCCACTGCAACGAGGCAGTGGGGGGTTACCTCCTTACAAGAAAGAAACAGAGACCACTCCCGGAGGAGAATGGATCCCCGTATGGGCCACCCATGATTATATAAATTTTCAGTGCCGCAAAAGAAGTAGCACTTGAATATAGATTTTTCTCAGCAAGGCAGTTTATAGAAAGGTGCACCTCGCAGATGAAGCAATGGCAAGTGCACACCTGGACGAGGGAGGCGAAGAGGTTCTTGTTCCTGACACAAGTAGCCCCTACTGCTGTGTCATTCCTCTGTTGGCTAGGGTTGGACTACAGAGTCTAAACTAATTCTGACTGGCTATTTTAAAGAGAGCAGGAGTATAAGCCACAGTGGTGAGCTGAGTAGTTTGGAGAGAAGGGCTGTTACGGAACAGGTCAGAACAGGTGACCAGGGGAACAGATATGAACTACTGATTAGAACTGGTGGGAAAGTTGTTTACTGAAACTGTGGGCAAGGGGGCACAGAGAACTTCGGGAAGTTAAACTTTAAAATGGAGAATTAAAGAATAGGAGAGCTGAACATACTGACGTACTGATTCTTTGAAGAGAAACTTGGAGTTCACTATATCTAATATTAAGTATTAGTAAAAGGATTTTACTGTTACCATTACATTTGAAAGTCTTATGGATGTTTTTTTTCAATCCAAAAGTCAATTCTTCAAGTTCATGTTTTTCTAGTTTATTAATGCAAGAAAATCAACTTAATCCTAAAAATCACGGGAAGACAGAGTGTAATCATTCCTTTTATTGTAAGTTAAAACTGAAAACCATAAAATGGTTTCTTACTATTTCCTTAATCAGTGAAGAGACTGAAGGGATTGAAGCTTAATAAATTATATTTTTGTGTGTAAAAGTTACTTGATTTTCCTCATGGTAAATTATAAGTACTAAATATGTAAGATAAATTATATGCACATTTTAAAACCTTTATTGGTAAATATTCCCCCATTACTTTCTAAATATGTACACCAATTACAAGCTTGATACTTATGTATGAGTTTCTCTTTTCCTGTAATTTCACTAAAGCTACATATTAATTTTTTAAAAGTATATCATTATTTTATTACCTGTATAATTAACTCTTGTTTTGTTTGGGATTGGGATATTTGTACTTAAGATACATTATTCTACTTTGTATTAATGATTTTGATTTGTTAATATTTTATATAACGGTTTTCACCTATGTTCTAGGAGAGATTGGACTTTCCTTTTTTTAATCCTTATGAATTTCTGATCTCAAGGTTATGCTGTCCTCAATAAGTCCTCTTTTATGGTATTTGGAAGCATGATCATAAACTTTGAGTTATTTCTTTCTCATATGCATGGGAGAATTCACCCTTGACCTATACTTTTACCAGTAACAGTTTACTATAGTCTTTCTATGATGTGCTTTTCTATAGAACAATTTATACCTTCTGGCTGCCTACCATATTATTTTTAATCATTTCTAGTTAAATTAAAAATATTAGTACACTCTGCTCTCAGTTTTTCAGCATGCGTTTTATCAAAGTTCCTTTTTCCCTGCGTAAAAATATGCGTACAAACAAATGCTGTTAAGCGTACATTTGCCAAGTGTTTGCAAACACATATACCTCTACAATCCAAACCCCTATCAAGGCATACTTCACAACTATCAGTTCAGAAAGATTCCTGATATCTCTTTTGTGTAAATATCTACCATCACTCTCCAAAAGCAGCTGCTCTTTTGATGAGTTTTCTGCCACAAATTAGCTTTGCTGTTAGAAAATCATATAGAGACATCCTGCAGAGGGCAGTCTTTCGTGGACGGATACTTCAGCTTAGCATAATGTTTTGAGCTGCTTCTAGGGTGGCTTTGTTACTGTTGCTGTTTTGAGTTGTTTCCGTTGCATGACTGTATCAGTTTGTCAAGCATTCTCAGACTGACAGACATCTGCAGTGTTACCAGTATTTTTCTATTATGAATAAAGCTACTGTGAAGATTGTTGTGAAGTTTCCTTGTGGACTTGTGTATTTTATTCATATAATTATGTTTTGGATCTCCCCCAAGTATTCCAGAGTTTTGTCTGGATTTGAATACTTGGTTCATATACTGTGACTTAACTCTGATAATTAGTGGAGAAGGGAAGGAATGTGATCTAGGGGAGGTGTCACCTGTCTGCTGTGTGTTTGAAATGAGCTTTGTTTTTGGCAGTTAGTTGTTAATTGGAGCACTCACCTACTTGTTAATCCTCCCTGGCTATACCTTGTGCTTTAAACTTAGCATAAATGGGCCAGACACCCACTGCCTGACTTAAGCAAAGGAGAAATAGCCAGCTATTCTAAATTCCTTTCCAGATAATCACGTGGGGGAAGAGCCTGGGTACCCTCTCTCCTTACATCCATTAACCTTACTTAGCTGGAAGTTTTCTGGAACCTCTCTTCTTCCCTTAGGTTTCGCCTACCTATCTTTTGAGCAGTGATTAATTCCCAGTATGTCTTGCTTTGTATCTGATTCCATCCATTAAAAAAATCTAGGGCCTAGTTTTTACTTTGAAGAAATATATTTGGGGACATAATTGCTTATGTTTTACTTTAGTAAGGGAGGTTACAGAGACACAGATGAATATGAATGAACAAGAAGGAAAGTCCCTATTCTATACTTGCGTAAACTTTAAAAAAGGTGTATTTTTAGTAGGTCCTCCGATTGATAAGCTGAGAGTTGGGCATCCTCCAATCATATGTCTTTAAAATTATTCACCTAAAATGCACTAAAGTATTGTGAAAAGTTATTTTTTTATTGCTTTACTTTTTGGATAGTTGTTTGCTCATTTTTTGTTTGTTTCTTTTGCTTTGATGTTGTTGTTTATAAATGTTCTTTAGTTTTAGTGTCAGAAGAACCATGGGCAGGCATTTTTGAGGGGCAGTTTAGCAGTTTTAATCTACCACTATTTATTTATTTCCTCAGATATAGTCAGTTTCACATAGAACTCCAAATACATAAATTCTACTTTAAGAAAGCAATAAAGATTCCTGTGTTCCCGTATTACAAACTAATTCCCTTATTACACAATTTTTGTAAGAAGCAGTATATCACAACTGCTACAGAGATGACCCACATATGCTCATAAATATGCAACATACGGGAACAGAATCAGCCTTTTAATAATCTGTGTGCGCTAGAGAGAAACCTTCTTTTACTTCAGCACACACAGGATAAAAGTGCTAGAATCTTTAAACAAAATGATGGTGAAGCTGTGCTTTACATGCTGCACTACTGCATTATTTTTTTTTTTTTTCCTTCTCACCCGGTTACTGAAATTACTGCATTCTACGAAAATGCACCTTCTAAACACAACGGAATTTCAGAGGGAATTGATGCAGGGCAGGTAAGCCCCCCACATTGGGGCTTAGCCTGGGAGGGTTTTCAGCTTCACCTAGGAAAGAATTCCAGGGCAAGTCGATCGTGTCAAACAGTAATTTGTATTGAAGTAGCAGTGCTCAGAAGCATCAGAAGGACTGCTCCTTGCAAAAGCAGGACTACCCCATAGGCAGTGTCCCAGAGGGGCAGCTCAGATGTTCTACACTCATTTATACTGACTTTTAATCATATGCAAATTAAGGGGCAGATTATGTAGGAATATCTAGAAACAGGGTGGTAACTTCCAGGTTGTTAGGTCAGTGCCATGGAAGTGGGCAGTAACTTCTGGGTGTTGCCACGGCAATGGTAAACACATGGCACAGTGGTGTGCATGTCTTATGGAGAGGTGCTTTACCTCTTCCTGTTTGAGCTAGTCCTCAATCTGGTCTGGTGTCAAGCCCCATCTTTAGAGTCAAGGCCCACCTCCTACTTCAAAATCAAGAGAAAAACAAATGTATTAACATGTTCACTGTGTATATCCATGACAACTCTCAGAGATGAGTAACTCACAGGCATAGTTGGAACTTAAGTTGATACAACATCTTAGCAAATGAACAATGCACTTTTGGGAAACATGTAAGACAAAGTGAAAAGACTTTGAGTCTTTGGTACGGCAAATTGTGGGAAGGCGCTTATATGGGGAAACAAATGACAGATGAGGGCTGGTCAGGAAAGCCTGTTATGCGGATTCCTCTGATGCCATCTCCAGGCTAAGAGTCTAGAGTGGTCTCCAGGAACTACCTTCTATTCTTTCTGGCAGGGCACTGACACTTTATAAATTTATGTTGTGTTGATAAATATAAACCATTACGAATAGAAATATCAATCATTTTATTGCTTGGAACTAGACAAGTAGATTCTAAAAGTCATATGAAATGAAAACAAGCAAGTTGCATGAAACATAAAAGTGAACAAAGTGAAAAGTAGTGAACAAAATTACTATCCTACTATCTCCTATGATAGTACAACTATCATCAAGTCTCTAAACAGTTTGGCACTCTTCATGAAGCCATGAAACCAAATATACTGAAAACTATAGGAGTAAACTTGAATAAATACAGTATTTTAGAATGTGGTAAAAGTGCTTTCTCAACAAAGAAAGGGAAAAAGTAGATTTAGTTCGAGTGTTTGTATACCCCTCACCAGTTTCTGTTCCTCTTGGTGTCATCATCCCACATTGCTGTGGTACAGTCATCAAAACCAGTAAGTCAGCACTGGTATATTTCTACTAACTGAACTCCAGACTTTATTTAGATTTCACCAATTTTTCCACTAATATCCTTTCTGTTCCAAAATACGATTCAGGCTACCACGTTGCATTGAGTCATCCTATCTGCTTAGTCTTACCTGGTTTGTAACAGTGTCACTCTTCTTGCTTTTCTTTTCTTTCTTTCTTTTTTTTTTACAATTTGGAGGGATACTGTAGCCATACAGGTCTATAGAATTTTCCTCCATTCAGTGTGCCTGATGGCTTCCTCATGATGAGTCAGGAGTCTTGCACAGAAAACCTCAGAGCTGAAAGCCTTCTGATCATGTTGGGTCAGGTTTACAATTTCTCCATTGTAAAATCAATGTTTTCCCTTGCCATAGTCCATTCTTTAAAACTAAGTCATCAAGTATGAGCCACATTCAAAGGAGGAGACTTGAACTCCACCTCCTAGAGGGAGTTGTTTTAACAATATGATTTATAATTCTTTTGTAAGGAAGGGTTGTCTTTTCCTCCGTTTATTTATAAATCTTTTATTTATATTAGCAGGAACTTTATTTCATATAATTGGATACCCATCTGACATAGAAAAATAAGACTAAATCAAGACGTATACTCCAATTCATACAAAGATTTAAATGTAAAAAATGAAAATTTAGTGTAAGTTAATATGAGCTAATTCTTGTATAATGGCAAAGTGGCAAAGGCTTTTTGAAGTATAAAAACCTAGATAGTGTTAAAAAATGTATAATTTCACGATATACACAAAAAATTAAGAAGCTAGGATTAACAAAAATACCATATGCAAAGTCTAAAAACATAGTACAAACTAGAGATACATATGTACCAGCTTAGACATAAATATCTCATCTTCTTAATGTATATTAATGTCTTTTAGATATGAAGAAGTGAAAGAGAAAAATATTACAGAAAAATATGGGCAATGAGCCCTAAGAAAATATTTTACAGAGAAAATGTTGCTTAAATGTATGAACATTTGCTTATAGTCTAAATGACAGAAATCCCTATTGAAACTACAGTGAGCTCCTACTTTCCAACTATTGAATTAACAAAAATTGAAAACTTGACAATGCACGCTGTTATCAAGAGTCCAAAGAAATAAGCACTCTCTTCCTGCTTTTGTGTTGGGAGTACAAAATTTTGCATTGCATATGTGAATAAATTCATCAGTATTAATGGAAATAGGCTGGGCACTATGGCTTCATCCCTGAAATCCAAGCACTTGGAAGCCAAGGCAGCCAGATGAATTGAGGTCAGGAGTTTGGGACCAGCCTCGCCAACATGATGAAACCCCATCTTTACTAAAAATACAAAAATTAGCTGTACATGGTGGCAAGCACCTATAATTCAAGCTATTTGGGAGACTGAGGCAGTAGAATTACTTGAACCCGGGAAGCAGAGGTTTCAGTGAGCCAGGATTGCACCACTACACTCCAGCGTGGGTGACCGAGTGAAACTCTGTCTGAAAAGAAAAGAAAAATAATGAAATAAAGAATGCATTTATCCTTCAGCACAATGATCCCTCTTCTAGGAATTTATTCTACAGATATACATTTACAAATACAAAGGCGACAAATGAACAAGTTTGACTAATGCAGCATTTCTGTTATCAAAAATAAAGGATTTACAATAACACAATTCTGATATGTTATAATTCATAGCAAAAATACAATTTGTAAACCATAATGCAAACCAGATTTTTTGTTAAGCTTGTTAATATTTCATTTTAGTTTCTGTAATTTCACTGACTTTGTGCCAGCCTTATCTGTTGAGAACTGAGAAGGGCTCTGTGTAAATCTCTTGCTAAACTAATGGTTTATGCTTCTAGGAGATGGAAATGCAGTAGATTTTTTAAATAATTCAGTGACTACTAAATTATCTTATTAGTCTAATAACCTGTGAGATATTTTGACTATATACTAATATGCAATGTGTTTTCTATCTTCCTTATTGATTTTCATAACTTACAAGAAGAGGCTTCTGTGATGGCGAATTTTTTGTGACAGCTAGGCAAGACTATGTGCCCAGTTGGTTGGTCAAGCACTAGTCTAGATGTTGCTGTAAAGGTATTTTTTAAATGTGCAAAACTTTTAAAATGAGTTGACCTTAAACAAAGCAGGTTCCCTTCCATAACACAGATAAGCCTTTAGTTGAAGTCCTTAGCAGACTGACATTTCCCGTAAAAGAAGGAGGTCAACCTCTAGACTGCAACATAAAAATCTCACCAAAGTTTCCATTCTTGGGACTTGAGACCACATCATTTCTTTCCTGAATTTCCAATCTGCTGGTTTGCCCTGGGGATTTTATATTTGCCACCTCACATTCACATGAGCTCATCCATCTGTGTGTGTGTGTGTGTAATGATGAGACTAATATTAATACAGCTTTCTTGACTTTTCTAATGTAAAGAAAATGCTTGAAACCTTTTATTATTAGTAATTAATTTGCAGTTATATTCTTACATTGTTTTATATTTTGAAACATTCAATTAGTCCCTTCCTAAGGTGATACTTTGTTTCAGTATCATCTTTGAAAGACTAAATGGAGGTGTTTTAGTTTAGAAAAAGCACCAAGATTCTTAGTATCATAACTTTCCTTGTAGGATCCAGTAAGATATTAATGAATCTAAAGATACATATTTTACTCCTATTTTTCTTTGGTTGTTCACATTATTTTTCTTATAATTTTATATAAAGTTGAGAGGTTTTGCCTGGGTTAGAACAAAGTGATTTCTGGCTAACACTGAATGTGGTAAAATTCAACTGGCTCAGGAAGACTTAGCCATAACTTCCCTTCAAGCTAAACACAAATTAAAATAAAAAAATTACCTGATTCATAAATTCTGATTGCTGACAATACTGAAATGATTTCTGGAACACATTATATCCTTCTAGACTTTATTTTTTTAAAGTGAGAACATTATAGAAATATAATGTAAATGGCTTATTTTTGATGTCTATCAAAATAGAAACTTAAATGGTTTGTGTGTTGCATATAGTATACTTCTATTATGTAGAGGCCCATTAAATATATTTCAAAGACTACTTAACATTATTTATAAATTTTAATATTTTTCTATCCCTAATGATGCTAAATGTCATAAAGTGACAAGGAAATTGATCAAAGTATTTTAAAACTTTGTCATTCCCCACTTATAATGCAGTTGACTTCTTTAATTACTTTTATTCTAAATAGTTTGATCCTATGTTATTGTCTATAATTTGCATTTACTGAAATTACCTGAATGTGTAATTACTCTAAAAAATGTGTTAAGAATGGTTTTTTAAAAGTAACTAGTAGAGAGATTTTCTTTGTCACATTTGAAGTTGCTTTTGCAAATATGTTTATAATTCACATGTCTATTAAAATCTTTTTAAATGGTTTAATTTTTAATTTGATATAACACAAAATCATTATTCTTTTTATAATCATCACCATCAACATCATATCTCATCTCTAATGAGTATTTGTATACTAAGGATTGTGTCCACTCCTTTATTGTAAGTTTACTTTTAATTTACCAAACAATTTTCTGCAAATTAGGCATTGCTGTCATTCGTTACTGGAGGGAAAAACTGGAGCCCAGGGACTAGGCAATCTGTTCACCATCAGAGGCTTTTTAAGTGGTGAGAGAGATCTGAGCCCAGCTATCTGATTCCATAGACCAAGCTCTTAGTCACTGCATTACACAGTCTGTCAAAATACCTGGTCCTTGCCAACATCAAATCCTCATTCAAATGTTTGTTGGTCAATGAAATTCTAGAAGCATCATTGTGTAGGTCTGTTAGTTTTGCTATAAACTATCCTCATGTTAACCTTACTCTTCTTTTTCTTAGGAACAAAAAAACTGTTTATTTAAAAGATTGTTACTGATATATAGTTTCTAAAAAAATGATAAAGAGGTCAAAACATTGAATAAGCTGAAATTTGGGGCCATGGAATCTTCAGTATCAGGGAAGTTTAGCCTTGACAGAGAAACCAAGACTGGAAGAGGTGTTGGAGAGGAGCTTGGAAGGGTGGCCATTCAGCCCATTAGGGAAGGAGAAGTTTGCTGTAATCATCAACTTCCTGTGACCATAATCAGACATCCAGGATAAACTTGTTCTTTGTTGTGAATGTCTGTGGCATTCCTTCATAGCTTTAGAAACACAGTTCAACAGTCATATCACTATATTATTTTACTAGTATTGATTTATTTCACTTGTGTCAAATATTTTATGATTAAAATCCATAGGAAAGTTTTATCACAGAGTGCTAAAAGCAAAGGATAAAGAAAGATGAATGATAACAACACCATAGAAGCAAAATCATAGAATTGTTTTAAAAATACTTGCAGCAGGACTGGAAGACATACTTAGGGAACACATCTAGGAAATTATGCCAATGTGTTAGGATAAAGGTGTAATGAGGTTTAATTCCCTGGATTCCATCACATCTAGTCTGCTATAGATAACTTGCTTCATTAACTCTTCCTATCCTCTATTTTTAAGTTTTTATTTTAACTGATTCTTTTATGCAAGCATTTAAATCAGGTCAACACTATTTGATCCTAACATCAACAACAATCAGAACTTTGAACCCTGCAGTTGCTCCTAACTTCTACCTTAGCTGTCTAAACTCATTCTTAACAAATCTTTTGAGAAAGTTACTTGCAGTCATTTCACCATTATTATTTTTTAACCTTCCATTCCTGTCTGGGCCCATTATAACCTAAATTTTCTCCAACACTGTATTGGTTTCTGCCATCATACACGATGACAGCGAATGAAGTGAGAAATGTTTCAGCAATTATATTTCTTGATATTGAATAATTTTTCCTCCTGCATTTATCCTTGTTAATGACTCCTTTAAAAATATTATCTGGCCTTGCTTTTGATGACATCACACTCTTACGGTTGTCATCCCTTCTCTCACTCTGCGCCTTGTGCTGATTTATGTGTTTCTCTCCTAGACTATTGCAGCGAACTGTCTTCATAAGTACAGTAATAATTCTCTTTAAATATGACCGAGGTATCCTTTCTAATTACAAATATGAGTATGTATTTCTTATATATAAAACACTTTGCTGAAAAGTCTGAATAAAAAATATTGGATAACTTATTTCCTGCTTTAGTAATTACATTGATTAAGAATCTTTATTTTTAAACATTTCTAAAATCTTAAGACAATTCTTTTCACTTCATTTGGCTTCACTTTTCTCACATGCAAGGTGAGGAATTTAGATTAGATTCGTGGTTTTGAAGTCTGGTTTCGCAAATTTAATGAATTAGGGAATGAAGTTTAACTTCAGTATTTTGAAAAGCCAAACAGATATTGCATCTCTATTGCCAAGCATTTGGTTCAAACTATAATAAATATATATTTTTTTGATTTCTGTTTATATCATGTTAAACACAATCATATAACATGTTAAAAATATTACATATGTTAAATATAATATCTAATTAAAATGTTCAGCTGTCTGATGAATATATATTTTGCAGCCTTATAATTTGTTTTATGCTATTTTGGTATACATACTATTTTTAAAAGAAAAAGTCAAAGTCAATGAAGAAAAAAAGTAAAAAGCTGTGTGATTGTCAAAAGTAAAAAATAAAATTATATCTTTTCTGTGAGCCTTTCTAGGTGTAAATACTATAACTCTAAACTCCAAAATGAGTTAACATCAAAATTCAAGAAAGTTAACAGAAGACTTTCATCACACTCAAATGACAGCAAAAATATACCATTTTTCTTCATGTTTGTTAATGCGCACTGCTTTTCTCACCAGAAGTAACTATAACAGAGCTGAATATTTAGAGGAATACATACATGGATGAAGGTAAATTAAAATCAGAAGATACTTATTTTAATGATACATTTGAGAGTCTGATAAGAATGATAAAATTATAGATGCCATCTGTGTAGTAAAGCATGGCTTAGCCTTTGGAGTCAGTTCCTGGAAGGGAACATCTAAGGGATTTCAAGGGTGACAGGAGTATCTTGTACTCATGGAAGAATCCTGGACCACAGATGACGGGTTATGCTAATAAGATGACCCATGACCAGGACTGGGACTGACTATTGCAGTGTTCTCAGGGTAGAGTCAGGCCACACCAGAAAGACCAATCATGTGACTGGAGAGTTGGGACTTTGATCCCTGTGAGGTGATATCAGCCAGAATTCTGGGGAGGTAAAGGCACTGGAGTTTGAATTCAAGTACATGGGCAATCAACCAATCAACCACATCTACACAACAAGAGTCGACTATAAACGCTGGACACTGGAGCTCACATGAGTGACCTGGCCTGGTGTATTCCGTTTGGACATTGCTATACACCAAGGCCAGGAGGGTATTGCATGACTGAGGACACAGGAGATCCATGTTTAGAGCCCTCCTCTCAGGTTCTACCCTATGGGTTTCTTCCTTTGACTGCTTCTGATTTATACCTTCTTGCTGATATAAAATTGTAAGCATAAGTATAGCACTTTCTGAAGTTCTGTGAGTCATTTTATTGAACTACCAAAAAGGAAGAAGTTTATTAAGATCTGAACATTTTTAGCCACTGGCCTGAAGTGAAGGTGAGCCTGGGACCCATGAACTTGAAGCTGGTGTCAGAATCTTAGGTAGATTTGGCAGTTTGGATGACTGTGACTTTTACGTTTAAGATTGGGTAAATCCTGTTAGGGTCTTTGATCAGATATTAAGGTATTAAATCATAGTACACTACTGGTAACTCAAATAATAGAGCTGATAAAAGTAAGCACAGTAAAACTTGCATTTGTAAGCAAATTTAGTGTTATGGGAAAACAAAAATATCTGGTTAATACAACCTAAAACAGAAAACTTAGGCTGGATCAGCTTTCACAGTCTTTTCTTTTATTAAAAACAACAAAGTGGAAAATTTTATATTAATCTCAGTAGTGGTGAAAAATGAATTTAATAAAACTTAATGATCTTTCAGGGTTAAAACAAAGTTTTTAAAAAATAGAAGGTTTTTTTGTTGATAAGCTGTATCAATTAAATACCTACAAGTAGTGTCAAATTTCCAGTTGAAATATTGAACATTCTCTTCTCAAATCAAAAACATTATATGGATGTTTACTTTCACCACTTTTGCTAAACATTTAACTGGTAATCACAGCTGATGTGATAAGGACAGGAAAAAGCAAAAAGCATACACATCAGAAAAAGAAGAAAGCTGAGGAAGACATGATTTGGTAGTTACAAAATTCGTAGGAACAGTCAAGTTCCTAAATCAAATTACTACATGTAAATGTGATACAATGACAATATGTAAATATTGTATGTCTATACTCTAGCAACAGACAATTGGAAAATGAAATTTTAAAATACATTTTACAATGCATCAGAAATACCAAATACCTAAGAATAAATTTGACAACTCCTTTACATTGAAAATGAAATAAATAATTGCTAAGAATTTTTTAAAATACATAAATAAATGGTTTTGTCATCTTTGTGAGTTGTAGGACCAAATATTATACAGATATCAATTATCTGCAAATAAATGTATAAAGCTTAGGGAAGCAAAAACAAAATTCCAAAAAAAGATGTATAAAAAGTACAAAGATGATACTGTACTGTATATGAAAATGCAAAGAACTGGAACAGTCAAGACATTTTCAAAGAACAAATTTGCAAGATCATTAATTTCAAAAATTAAAGTAACAGTAATCCTGACAATGACGTTAGTATCAAGACAAAAAGATCAGTAGAAGAGAATAGAGCCAGTATAGGTCTACACACATAAAGTCCAGTGATTTTCCACAAATGCATTCATGCAATTGCATAAGGAAAAGAAATTCACTTCAGGAGACACTGCAAGAAGAGCAAGAAATCCATATGAGAAGAAATTAACTCTGGCCCTAACCTTGTAACAATATAGAAACTTATTCAAGGTGAATCACAGGACTTAAATACAGGACTTGGATAAAATAATATGTAAGAATATCTTTGATAGTCTTGAGAGTTAGCAAATATTAAGACACAAAGAGTACTTATCATAGAAGAAAAAATGGCAAACCAGACTACTTCAAAATGAAAAAAAAGCACCTTTTCCTTATCAAACAATATCACTAAAAGAATAGCAAAGCAAATTATTTCCTGGGAGGAAATATTGTCAATAGCTATATCTAAATAAGAATATACATATAAATTCAGAAAACTGATAATAAAAGGACACACACTCAATTAAAACTAGACAAAACTTTGAGCAGACATAGTAAAGATACTCAACATTACTGTTCATCAAAGAAATAAAAAGTAAAACAAAAATGCAGTTGTTCATTAGCTAAAATGGCCAAAATAAAAAAGATTGACATAGAGAAGTGTTGGTGAGGATGAAGAGAAACCAGAAACCCTCCTCAATTGTTCATACAAATGTAAGCTCTTGTAAGTCCTTTGGAAAACCCTGGAAGATTTTAAATTTTTCTCTAATCCAATAATTCTATTCGGGGTCTTCACCCAATAAAAATAAGAGCATAAATCTACAAAAAGTCTTGTGTGCAAATGTCCACGGAACTTTTATCATTATATCTTAAACTGAAAATAGTCCATTCTCATGCTGCTATGAAGAAATACCCAAGACAGGATAATTTATAAAGAAAAAAGGTTTAATTGATTTACAGTTCTGCATGGCTGGGAGGGCCTCAGGGAACTTACAATTATGGCAGAGGCACCTCTTCACAGGTGGCAGGAAAGAGAATGAGTGCCAAGTGAAGGGGAGAGTCCCTTATAAAACCATGAGATCTTATGAAAATGAACTCACTGTCACCAGAACAGGAGGGGGAAAACCATCCCTGTGGTTCAGTTATCTCCACCTGTTGCCTCCTACAACACGTGGGGATTATAGGAACTACAATGCATATTAGATTCAGGTGGGGGACACAGCCAAACCATATAGTTCTACCCTGGCTCCTTCCAAATTTCACTTCTTTACCATTTAAAACACAATTATATCCTTCCATCAGTTCCCCAAAGTCTTAATTCATTCCATCATTAACTAGAAATCCAATCCAAAGTCTCATCTGGGTTGGACAAGGCAAGTTTCTTCTACCTATGAGCCTGTAAAATCAAAAACAAGTTTGTTACTTCCTAGATACAATTGGGGTACAGGCATTGGATATATATACCCATTCCAAATTGGAGAAATTGGTCAAGAGAAAGGGGCTACTGGCCCCATGCAAGTCCAAAATCCAATAGGGCAATCATTAAACCTTAAAGTTCCAAAATGATCTTTGACTTCATGTCTCACTTCCAGGTTATGTTGATGCAAAAGTTAGGCACCCATGGTTTTGGGCACCTCCACCGCTATGGCTTTGCAGGGTACAGCCCCCTTCCCAGCTGCTTTTACAGGCTGATTGTTTGTGGTTTTACCAGGAACAAGGTGCAAGATGGTGATGGATCTATGATTCTGGGATCTGGAGGACAGTGGCCCCCTTTCACAGTTCCACTAGGCAGTCCCCAGTGGGTATTCTGTGTGGGGTCTTCAATCCCACATTTTTCTTCTGTACTGCTCTAGCAGAGGTTCTCCATGAGGGCTTGGCCCCTGCAAAAAACTTCTTCCTGGATATCCAGGCATTTCCATACATCCTCTGAAATCTAGGTGGAGATTCCCAAACCACAGTTTTTTACTTTTGTGCACCCACAGGCCCAATACCACATGTAAGCCACCAAGGCTTGGGGCTTAAACCCTCTAAAGCAATGGCCTGGGCTCTATGTTGGCCCTTTTGAGACACAGCTGGGACTCAGGGTTCCATATCCCAAGGCTGCACAGAGCAGGTGGAGTCTGGGCCCAGCCCACAAAACCAGTTTTTCCTCCTCAGCCTCTGGGCCCCTGATGGGAGGGTCTGCCATAAAGACCCGTGACATGCCCTGGAGAGATTTTCTCCATTGCCCTGGTGATAAACATTTGACTTTTGCTACTTATGCAAATATCTGTAGCCAGGTTGAATTTCTCCCTAGAAAATGGGTTATTCTTTTTTACTGCATCTAGGCTGTAAATTTTTTGAAATTTATGCTTTCTTCTCTTTTGAATGTAAGTTTTAATTAAGAACCATGTCTTTGTGAATACATGAAACTGAATCCTTTAAACAGCACCCAAGTTACGTGTCTTGAATGGTTTGCTGCTTAGAAATTTATTTCACCTGATGCCTAAAAAATCCTCTCTCTCAAGTTTAAAGTTCCCCAGATTTGTAGGGCAAGAACAAAACGCCACCAGTCTCTTTGCTAAAACACGGCAACAGTTACCTTTATTCCAGTTCCCAACAAGTTCCTCATCTTCATCTAAGACCACCACAGCCTGGACTTCATTGTCCATTATCACCATCAGCATTTTAGTCAAAACCATTTAAAGAATCTCTAGGAAATTTTTTCAAACTTTTCCACATTTTCCTGTTTTCTTTTGAGCCCTCTAAATTGTTCCAATCTCTGCCTGTTACGCAGTTCCAAAATCATTTGCACATTTTCAGGTATCTTTATAGCAGTGCCCCACTCCTGGGACCAACTTACTCCCTTAGTCCATTCTCATGCTGCTATGAAGAAATGCCCAAAACTGGGTTATATATAAAAAGTTTAATTGACTCACAGTTCTGCATGGCTGGGCAGGCCTCAGGAAACTTACTGTCATGGCAGAAGGCACCTCTTCACAGGGTGGCAGGAGAGAGAATGACTGCCCTGTGAAGGAAAAGGTCCCTTATAAAACCATCAGATCTCATGAAAATGAACTCACTGTCATGAGAACCAGATGGGAAACCACCCCCCACACCGCCCCCCACCCTGGGGTTTAATTATTTCTACTTGATGTCTTCCATGACAGGTGGGGATTATGAGAACTACAATTCAGAATAAGATTTGGGTGGGGACACAGCCAAACCATACCGATAACCCATAAACAGGAGAATAATCCAAATTTTATATATTTATACTATTTAGCAAAAGGCAATAACTTTCTAATACATGAAAACACATAAACCTGAAATAACTTAGTTACATGAAATAAAACATAAATGAAACTCATCTGTATTAACAGAAATCAAATAGAGTTGCTTAGGCACTGGTAGTAACAGCTAGAAAATGAAATTAGAAAATATTTAGAAGTGATAGAAATGGACTATATCTTGATACGTATTATGTCACCTGAGTGAATATGTTTATCAAAAATTATGTAAATGTCCACTTAATGATCAGGAATTTTACTGACATCACAATAAAATATTTTTAAAATAATTATTTTGAAACTATGTGAATAACTACCTGAGTTAATAAAATGTATTATTTATCTACATTAAGAAAAACTGTATAGCATATGTCTTGGTTTATGTATTTCCATTTTTAGCTCAATGTTTTTAGATTAAATATTTTAAGATAAAATTTTTTTACAACAAAAATACCCAGAAATATCGTTAACCAAGGAGTTGAGAGATCTCACAAGGAAAACTATAAAATACTGCTGAAAGAAGTAATTTTTGACACAACAAATGAAAATACATCCAGGCAAGTGGGTAAGAAGAATTGATATTGTGAAAATGACCATCTGTATGTCCCAAGACAATGTACAGATTCAATGCAATTCCTATCAAAATACAATGTCATTTTTTACAAAATTAGAAGAAAAAATTATAAAATTCATATAGAACCAAAAAAGAGCCCAAATAGCCACAGCAATCCTAAGCAAAATGAAAAATAAAAGTAAAAAACTAGAAGCCTCAAATGACCCAACTTCAAATTGTGCTACAAAGCTATAGTAACGAAAACACTATAGCATTAGTATAAAAGTAAATACTTAGACCAATGGAGCAGAATAGAGAACCCAGAAATAAAGCCAAATACAACAACCAGCTGATATTTGACAAAGCAGACAAAAACATAAACTGAGGAAAGAACACCCTCAGTATATGGTGCTGGGAATATTGAAGAACCATAAGGAGAAGAATGAAATTATGTCCCTGACTTTCACCATATAAAAAATTATCTCAATATTAATTCTAAATTTAAGACCTGAAACCATAAAAAATCTAGAAAAAATCATGGGAAAAACTTTTCTAGACATTAGCTTAGGCAAAGAATTTATGACTAAGAACCCCAAAGCAAATTCAAATTAATAAATAGAACCTAATTAAAAATTTTCTGCACAGCAAAAGATTTAATTATCAGAGTAAATAGGCAATCTACAGAATAAGAGAAAATATTTGCAAATTATGCATCTGATAAAGGACTAATATTAAGAATCTACAAAGACTTAAACCAGCAAGGAAAAAACAATGCCATCAAAAAGTGAGCAAATTACATGAACAAACATTTCTCAAAGAAGATAAACAAATAGCCAACAAACATATTTTTTAAAATGCTCAATATTACACCTCAGTGAAATGCAATTGAAACTACTGTGAGATACCACCTTACCTCAGTCAGAATAAGGGTACTTTTTATTAAAAAGTCCAAAAAAGCAATAGATACTGGCATGGATATGGTGAAAAAAAAATGCTTATACACTGTTGATGGGAATATAAATTAGTACAACCTCTATTGAAAACAGTATGGAGATTCCTCAAAGAATTAAAAATAGATCTACCATTAAATCCAGAGGTCCTACTACTGGCTGTCTACCCAAAGGAAAATAAGTCATTACATGAAAAAGAAATTTGCACATGTATGTTTATTGCAGCATAATTTACAACTTCAAAGATACGGAACAAACTTAAGTGCCTATCAACCAATGAGTGAATAAAGAAAATGTGATATATATCCATATATATATATATATATACTGTGGAATACAACTAAGCCATTAAAAAAATGTCTTTTGCACAACTTGGATGGAGCTGGAGGATTTTATTCTAAGTGAAGTAAATCAAGAATTGAAAACCAAGTATTAGGTGTTCTTACAGGTAGAAACTAAGCTGTGGGTATGTGAAGGCATATACAGTGGTATCATGGACACTGGAGGCTTAGAAGGGGGGATGGGCAGGATGGAGTAGGGATGAAAAACTGCCTATTGGGTTCAGTGTATACTATTTGGGTGATAGGTGCACTAAAATTCCAGACTTTATGGCTACACAATTCATTCATGTAACCAAAAGCCACTAGTATCACTAAAGCTAATGAAATAAAAAATTTTTAAAAAATTAAGCAAATTTTTAGTAATTAGCACTGTTAATGCCAATTATGTGTAAATGTACATGGTAAAAGGTGAGAACATAAAAATAGGTGAAGACTTTACTTTGCAATGTTCCTTTTGCCTATATACCAAGCAACCGCTAATGTATTGAAGTAAGTGCATTGCCTGATGAAGGTTAGCTCTTCTTTCCCAGTGGCAAAAATTAACATTAGTTTAGCAAGCAGTAAATGGTAGCCAAGAAGAGCTAGCCAATTATGCTGGCTGAATTCTTGTCAGAAGGAATGCTAAGCAATCTTATCTCTTTAAAATATATATTATATCAGTGCCTGCTTATTAATCCTCTGAAGTCACTTACCAGCTCACACCTATCTTTCTTTCTTGACAAAAATAGCAGTTAAATTGATCTATATAAGACTCTCTGTACTAGATACGTACGGATGAAGGCTACCAGTCCAACAAAAGAATGGTTAGCTATGGGCAGATAAAAAGTTTGCACAGCCTATGCTCAACTCTTGTTCTAAAGGTGCCTCAAGGAGCCATTCAATTCACTTCAGCACACATATATACAGCACCTGCTGACTGAAGAGTGCATTTTGAGCTCAGTGAACTGAGAAACAAATAAGAAAGGCCTAAATATTGAACTAAATACAGCACAAATGTTGGAATAACAAAGAGGGCAAGATAATTGTATCCTAGGGAGTCTGTGAAAGCTTCACAAAAGAAGCAACATTGATCTGGAGAGAAATGGACTCCTAAGGCTCCTAGACAAGAGTGCCCTGCTCCTGAGTTTGTGCTGCTCACCAGCCCACAGGTGCTTAGCAATGTGCTGTTAGCTTGGAAATGTCCATTCATCCATGTAGTCATCATACATAGCAGGGTGTGTTTGAGGGTTGTTGCAGGATGTGAGTCTGGAGACTAGTCTGTGACCTTGCATAGATTCTAAGTACTAGTTGTGTGTGTGTGTGTGCGTGCGCGTATACCTATGTATAATATATATATTTTAAGTTATTGATTAAGTTTTATCTGTTTTCATAATTAGTATTTAAGTGCCTGGTCACACTCTCCCACTTTAACCTTGGATTTCATATACGGAAAGAACACGATGGTGGTTGCTTTGTCTTAGATTGACCTTTTGTGAAACCACACAGATTATCTCTTCATTCTTCAAAGGCTCTTTCCCTCCCACCCATGCAGCCCTCTCTCAGTCTTTTCCCCCTGCCCTGGGTGTCCTGGGAGTTTCCCCATATCTACTCTGGCTGCCTTAGTGAGATCATTTACCCACATTTTTAGGGTCTGCTTCTTTTTCTTCCTTAGAACTTAGCTATCTTATGTCTAATCCTCATAAAACTCTGTGTTCTGAAAGCTAATCATGAAACAAATTAATCAGACATGAAGATCTTCAATAATTTAATTTGTCCTATCTCAATATTGGGTCTCATTTTCTTTTCTTCTTCCCAGGATCCCAGAGTATTCTAGTCACCAAAGCTTTGGTGAGGATGCGGTTGAAATTGTAGGGCTCCCTGGGTAAATAATAAGAAATATGTGATTATGTATCTTGCCTCACAACATCTTTTAACACCCATCACTACAGCCATTGTCTTTTCTATATGTAGAATGTTGCCCCAGCTATTTACCAAGGAAGGTCACTACCAATCCTATTATAATTTGGAATTATTTTTAGATATCCCATCTACTTTTGGTCTGGTGGTAGATTTCAATAAAATTAATCTTCTATATGAAACTGGGAATATGTTCTGTGCCATTTATTATTAGTCAGGCACTCTAAACAGTGTGAATATGTTGATTAACGACCACAGTGGAACCCATGTCCTGGCCTCTGCTGCTAACTTCAGGTAGCAGGGACACATCATTCATCAGCAATGACCATACAGTCTGCTGTATTTTATTTCTTAATCACATTTAAGCCTTTGCAAACCTAGACTGTAAGTCAAGAGAAATTTGAAATTAGAAACTTTCACAGCATGTAAAAACTAGTTTGATTTATATACAGAATCCATCAGGCCGTCTTCTGAAGCAATAAAACACACTTTAAAACTCTGGAGACCAAATTACGTATCTCGAGATTTTTCTGTGCCTTGAAAATATTAGCACTCACAATGTAAAAATTATTTTACTTGTAATTAGGTCACTAATTTTCGATACTTGGATATGAAAGCCAATTAATTTGAATAATAATTTCAACAAAAAGCAGTATTAAATTCAAGTCATTGTATTGTAGACACCGTTGTTAAGTTCTGAACTAATTCTTCTTGCAAACCTATTGAGTACAGGTATTACTTCAAATGTTAATTTTGGTTAACTGTTTAAACAACTACTGCCTTTGGGGCTATATCTGAAGTTGGATGAATGGAGTTCAGTTACTTTAATTAAAAATATTCAATTAACTGAAACCCAGATGACTGTGAGTCCAGACAACACTGAATTTCTGATTAATAATTACTAAGTAAATTAATATTAAATGCAGGATGATTGATTTTTCCCCCTGGAAACCTGAAGTCAAATACAATTACTCTTTCCATTTTCTTTTCAAGTAATTAATTAAGAAAATATGTAACTTATTTAAAAAACTCATTTAAGAATTAAAAGATAAACTTGGAACACCGGAAGAGGACACTGATTCTGTGTTCAAGTTTTGTTAAATTAGAATGGAGTGTTTTCTTCTTAAAATACATTTGTGTTCTATTTTTAAAAGATTAAAACATGAGCAAGTTGTGTGTATATCATATAAATTGTAACTAACAAAAATAAAGACTATTAAAAGATATGAGAAAATCCTATTTTTGCATGCATTTCTATTAGTTCAGAAATAAATGATCATAGAAAAAAATTCCAATGATGTTGAATGGAAAATACAAAAAAGGTCATGGTTTAAGTGATGCTATTCAGTTATAAGAATATTTTTGATAATTTTCAGACTCAGCAGAATTTTGCGGTATTTCTGCATCTTTGTAATCACGTTCAACCTTCACATCACATGTTGTGAAAAATTTCACGACTAAGAAATCTGTAATTTTACATAAGCTTGTCTTAAAACTTTGTATGGGTTGGCGAAGTTTTCATACCACTGAGATCTAATATCTGATAACACTCATGAGCATGAAGTTATATAAAGTTATATAAACTTAAAGTTATATAAAGTTATATAATATCTGATAACACTCATGAGCATAAAGTTATATAATTGATAGATGAATTTCTCTACCATTGAGACATTATTAAATATTAGAAAAATATATCCTTTACCTTTAAAGTAAATTAAAATTAACATACTGAAATATACATTATTTTGGGGATAGGAATAGGGTGGCTTAAAGAGGATATTATTAATTTTTATAATTAATTTTATAATATTGCATGATTTGTAATGGCAAAAGTCACTCTAACATAGAAATAGGTAACTGATTTAATTTGCAAATTGTTCATTCTAAAAGAGAGAAAAATATTTTTTTCAACCCTCATAAGTTCAGAGCTGGGACACCTCTGTGATAAAAGACAGATTAACAATAGAAAAATAACATTTTTAATTTGAACATGTGCTGTGCACATTACCTGGAAGAAACCTCAGTGTAAAAATACCTCTCGAGATAGTAGCTTAGGGGCCTGGCTTCTACAGCATATCTAACAAAGAACAATAAATTCAGAAGTGGCAAAACAAAAGAAAACACAGCTTCAGGCTCCCAAAAGGTGGGCAAATTAAGGGAGAGTAGTACAGTTTGCTCCCAGATTTCCCTAGCCTTCAGACAGGAAGTGGGGGAAGAATCCCCCCAGGTACCTTTTCCAAGGGAAATTTTTTGGGCTGCCGTGGGAAAGAAAGATCGTTCATGCAGCCCTTTCCTGCAGCCACTGTTTCCAGCGTGTCCCTGTCTTAACAATATGTCTTTCAAAGAGGCGTATTTTGGGGTAAAATATTCTGGGTTCTTTCAGTTCATGCTGTTCTCTGTCCCTGGATGTCCAGTAATACAGCCTCCATTTGTGAAAAACAAAAATGCCTCTAGACCTCATCAAATGTCTGGTGCCCCCTTTCCTAGTTGAGACCCACCGCTTCAGAAAACTGTGTGTAAACACAGAATGGAATTTCTATGGTCGTGGATGGTCATGTGTAACTTTTCAATTCATTCTTGTTATTTTACTTGAGTGTTTTGATTACATCTTTAGGCCTCTAGAAGTAAGGACATTTCTTTTAAACTAAAAATATGTTAGATACAACGAACCAAATTGCATGTACTTTGAGGTACTATGGGAGGAAAATTAGGAGAGTATTTTTCCTGTACTGCTTTAATTTCAAATTTAGTATTTCCTATGAACTACAATTACATTTTCCATATATGTTAGGTAGGTTACAGACCTCTGAAATATGAAAAGCTTATCTCATAAAAATAAATAGTGTTTACGATGACCTTGAAATTTATCTCTTAAACTGCTCTCTTTTTATTTCTATGTACTTTTTTGCTAGGTCAAATTAAGTGGTAGTAGTATAATGACTTTTGAATGTGATAATTTAACTCCCCATTTGGTATTAGGATCTAAGAATTTTTGTTGGTATGTTACAGTTACGTAGACCATCAAATGTAATTTAAAGAGTGGTGCTCAGGAGAATTTCTATTTAGATTTAAAACTGGATCACAAAGCCCGCACTTTTTGTACATGGGAGAAATGAGACCTAGAATGAATCCCTCACCACAAATAACTAAAACATGGCCCAAAATGGAGGGACCATCACAGGCTTGTTATGCCTGGTAATAATCTCTGAATTATTTTCAGATATATAACATAACAGGCAGGTCATCTCTGAGAGAAATGAAGGAAAAAAGTGAATCTGGCCCTCCTCTAAGTTTTCTGTAAGAAGATAAGTTCACTAACATGTTACAGAGAAAAGGAACCCAAATAAACATTAGAGATGTCACTGTGTTGAAGAAAGAAGATCAGAGTTCAGGGAGTTTGAAGTGACTTAGTTTTCAGACCACAGAACGTGAGAGAAAGAAACCTCTCAGAAGCCTCCCAGCGTAAACAGAAATTCCATTTACATTTCACTGTAATCTACTAGGCTAAAAACAATGTATTACTTTAATTAAAAAACACATCATTGATGAAAAATGCCGGTGATCGTCTGAGCCTTCAGAGATCCATATTCTTTGAAATGGGGTGGGGTCCTGCTTGATGACTGCTGACTGATCAGGGTAGTTGGGAAGGTTGGGGTGGCTTTGGCAATTTCTTTAAAATAAGATAACAGTGAAGTTTGCTGTGTGAATTGACGCTTCTTTCATGTAAGTTTTCTCTTTAGCGTGTATTGCTGTTTGCTAGCATTTTTCCTACCTTAGAACTACTTTCTAGATTTGAGTCAACTCTTTCAAACCCTGATGCTTCTTTATCAACTAAGTTGGTGTAATATTCCAAATTATCTGTTGTAATTTCAAATATGTTTACAATGTCTTCACCAGGAATAGATTCCATCTCAATAAACCACTTTCTTTGCTCATCCATAAGAAGCAACTCTTCATTCATTCACGTTTGATTATGAGATTGCAGCAATTCATCACATTTTCAGACTCCTCTTCTGATTCAGATTTTCTTCTTATTTCCACCACATCTGCAGTTATGTCCTCCAGTGAAGTCTTGAACTCTTCAAAGTCATCTATGAGGGTTCGAAAAAACTTCTTCCAAACTTCTGTTAATGCTGTTATTTTTATCTCCTCCCATGAGTCTCAAATGCTCTTAATGGCATCTAGAATGAGGAATCCTTTCCAAAAGGTTTTCAATGTACTTTGCCAAATTCCAGCAGAGGAATCATTATCAATGTCAGCTATACTCTTATGAAATGTATTTCTTAAATAATAAGACCTGAAAATCATACTTACTTCTTGATCCATGAGCTACAAAATGGATTTGTGCTAGCAGGCATGCAAATACAATTAATCTCCTTGTGCATTTCTGTCAGAGCTCTTGGGTGACCAGGTACACTGTCAATGAGAAGTAATATTTTTAAAAAATCTTTTTTTTTTTCCTGAACAGGTCTCAATGTTGGGCTTAAAATATTCATTAAACCACGTTGTAAACAGATGTGCTGTCATTCCAGCTTTGTTATTGCATTTATAGAGCACAGGCAGAGTAGATTTAGCATCATAGCATGAGATTTATCATTTTCTTCTTAAGGTCCCTAGGATTTCTGAATTGGTAAATGAAGGTTGACTTCAGCTTACAGTCACCAGCTGCAAATGCCCCTAAGAGAGTCAGCCTGCCCTTTGAGGCTTTGAGGCCAGGCATTTCCTTCTCTCTAGCTATGGAAGTCCTAGATGGACTCCTCTTCCAACAGAAAACTGTTTCATCTATAATTAAAAAAAAAAACTGTTTAGTGTAGCCACCTTCATCAATTTCTTAGCTGGATCTTCCAAATAACTTGCTGCAGTTTCTACACTAATACCCACTGCTTCAGCTTGCAGTGTTATGTCATGAAGATGGCTCTTTTTCTTAAACGTCATGAACAACATCTACTAGCTTCAACCATCTCTTCTGCAGCTTCTCAGCCTTCATAGACTTGAAGAGAGTTAGGACCTTTCTCTGAATTAAGCATTGGCTTGAGGGAATATTGTGGCAGGTTTGATCTTTTATCCTGGCCACTCACACTTCCTCTGTATCAGCAACAAAGCTGTTTCCCTTTCTCGTCATTTGTGTGTTCACTCAGTAGTACCTCTTATTTCCTTCAAGAATTTTGCCTTTACATTCACAACTTGGCCAACAAGTATCTGGCTCAAGAGGCCTAGCTTTCAGCCTATCTCAGCTTCTGACTTGACTTTCTCACTAAGATTAATCATGTCTCTTTTAAACTGAGAGATACGGGACACTTTCTGTTGCTTGAACACTTAGATGCCATGTTAGGGTTATTAACTAGCTGAATTTCAATACTGTTGTGTCTTAGGTACTAGAGAGGCCTGAGGAGAGGGAGAGAGACAGGGGGAATAGGTGATCAGTAGAGTCGTCAGAACACACACCACATTCATTGGTTAAGTTCACTGTCTTAGATACCACACATTCCCTTTTGGGAAGATGGTGAAAACGAGTTTTGCTGCTAATGTGCTTTGACCAGGGTTGTGGTGTGTAGTAGGAGAATCAGATTTTAGTGTTTGTCATGCAAATACTTAACCAGAACAAGATGTAATGATCAGAACAGGGACACTCACTGAGATACCATGGAAGAGTCTTTACAAGTAGGAATCCATTCAGCAGAACCTGATTATATTTGAACATTTTAAAGAAAGTTCACATTTTAAGAAAGTATAAGTTCATAGCATGGGACACCTTTATTGTTGTAGGAAGATATATTACTCTTATATACACTGAAAATATTTATAAATTCCAAACTTTGGTTGGTTCTTGTGCTGTATTCAGAAATGCTATAATTTCCCTTAGTCATTTTGTATTCTCTCTTCCCATTCTCAGTGGTTTCAATATGGTTAGCAAAATCTACGTATTTTATAAACACTCCAAACATACTCCTGTCTTTGTACTTATATTACAATCTGCCTACAAGGCTCTTTCCCCTGGGCTAACTCCCTCATCAAATTCACTCTCCTTCTTAAACAGCTTGTCATTAAAGAAGGTGTCCATGATTATTACATCTAAAATCACATGTCCCCAACTAACTCTGTTTTCCTTTATTTATGATTATCTTACGTTATTTTTTTGATAGCATTTATTCCTGCATGGCATGCGATACATTATTTTATGTAAGTCATGTATGTGATATAAGGTTATTTGCCACATATTATATTGTAGAAGTACTTGGTTATTTGTGCCTTCATCCATGTGGAGTAGGAAGTTTGTTTTGTTCACTGAAGTACATTTGCTGCCTGAAATGAGGACTGTGATATCAAAGGTATTCAATGGAAAAGTCTTTTGCAAATTAATATGAAGAATACTCAAATTTGTAAACATGTTTGGCATGGTTTCCCTTGCATGACACAAAACTCTTCCAATTATTAGTCCTCCCTAACTCAGAATTTCTATACAGATAGATATGTTTGAAAAACAATGTTTAGCCTAATAAGATGAAGAAGACTACTTGTGACTTTATTTCTGTGTCATCACTGATTAAGACAATTATGCTAATTATTCTTAGTGCTGCATCTTATACTAAACTTTTAATACATCTAGAATAAATTCTGTATTGAACGCTAAAATCATATTTTTACTATGCTAGTCTTAAATGTCATTATTCCCTAAGTTTCTGTACTTGTCACTCATCTTTTTTGTAGACTCATCTTTTTTGGGGGGGTGTGTGTGTGTGTATTGGAGGGGTGGGTATAACCTCCACATCCTTAAATCTATCTTTCTTGTCTAGAATTGTCTCATAAATTCCAGATGCCCATGACTAATTGCCTCCTCTTACAAGTGTTACATTAACTTAAACTTAGTCTGAGGTTGTCTCTTACCTTGCCTTTATAAGTAGCAAGCTGCAATCTAACTTAGTATGTAAACAAACCAAAACTTAGCAGCAAATTTCAGCCAATCGTAAGTAGCCATGTTTCAGCCAATCAAAGACAGCCAGCTCTTCACATCATGCCCAAATAAGAGACAGTTGTAACCAATCACGTGAGTTGTCTGCTTTGCTTCTGTTTTTCAGCCTATAAAAACTGGCTCTGGGTGGAACTCTCCGCACCTACACTGATCGTGGGGGTACTGATTTGTGAATTGTCCCCTGCTCAAATAAACTCCACTAAATTTAACTTGTCAAAAGTTTAATTTTTTAACAAAAGATAATTGCTATGAATTTATAATTACTTCTGTTCTAGTCTTCCATGATCTTTACTTCATTCATGCAACAACTACCTATCTAGTTTTTCAAGTAAGAAACTCAGAATAAATCCTAATATGGTCAACTATTTCTTATAGATGCATATAAGCTTAGTCTTATTAACTCCTTTCTTCTTCCTAGTCTCACAAATCCACTTCTTCATTTTTATGTATATGATTTTAAATCAGCCTTTCATCACCTTCAAATATGTTGGTTTTTTTAGTCAAACTCTCCTCCTCAAAAGTTTTTATTACCTTTCTCTAACCTTTCAAAGTTCTGTCAAGGCAAACACAGCGCTTTAAGATCTTGGCCCCTGTTTTCCAGAATAATTTGACATCTGTGAGTTTCTCCTTGGCAGAGACTTGGGCTTATTCATCTCTGTCACCCTAGCACCTAGGATAGTGTCTGATAAATAATAGCTATTAGGAAAGAGAACAGTGAATGAATAATATATAAACAAATGAATGGATTTTAATAGGGTAGTCCAAACATATCTGATTCTTTTCTGGCAGTGTTTATTGGCACCTATTTGGGAAGGAATCAATAAGCCCTCAAGTAAACAAATAATAAGCTTCACCTAATTCACATTCTAATAAGAAAGTACTGTATAAACAGATTATCATAGATAATTCCATGACAGTCTATAAACCTTATTATCATATTATATTAGATAAAATTAGCACATTTCCTGCAGTAGAAAAACTTTTGTATCTTCTGAGCGTAAACTTAGAAGAGTGTTTGAATTAATGCCATAGCTGTTTTATATATCTCACCACTCATGTATAACTATCAAATAAACACTTCTGAAATCCAACGTCCTATTTAGCATCATGGTCTCTGCATCCCTAAAGATCATGAAAGTGATAATTTTATTTGGAAGAAAAGAATTACATCCTTTTGGATGAGGGTCTTTGTCATCACTCTCTTGATGTCGTTTAATACGGTAACTCAAAGGCATGTAACATGTAGTCAGTCTACTTTATGAGCCAATATAGATGTGATTCATTTATTCATCTGAATTTAGTGAGTGCTTATTAAATATTAAGGATTTGATGAAATCTGGGAATTTAGAGATCGGTAAGAAACAACTGCTTTGTTAAACACTTGACTTCAGATCAAGATGAGAGTCTTGCAAATCACGTTGTCCAAAAGGTAGCTGTGGTCATAGATGTTATGGGAACATTGTAGACAATAGGCTCCTTTTAGATATTCATGGTCTTCACTGACACATTAAAGTTCTGATGAGTTGTAGTGTTAAGAGACCAGTTTGGCTTACTTTGACTCAGTCCTTCTGATATTTATTTGATGATGTATGTTTTATAAGGAATTTATAATTTATTTTGTTTCTTAATGTTTTTATATTCTGTAGTGTTAGCATGGTATTAATAACACAAGATTAAAGACTTTAAGTTACTCTATAAGAATAAAATACTGTATGAATTTGTTGGTGGCAAATGAGACGTAACACATGTGCAATGCAAAAATAATTTATCTCTGAATCCACTGGAATATCTGCTGTTTTCCCATAAAATCATAAGTGAAAAGTGAACAAGATCAATGTGTACACTATATATTTTAACAGAAACAAGCAAAAAAAAAACCCAGTCTTTGCGTTATGAATGATTTTCATTAGGATTAATACATTAGATTTATTTTAACGTTCTAATGGATTTGATATTAGATGAGTAGAAAAGCATCAGTAGGAGATGCAAAATGCAGAGAGTGATGGAGGTCTTTGCTCTAAAGCTAGAGCCATGATTTACATGCCATTTTCTGAATATTAAGAAGTAAAATGCTAGTTTTACTCTTTATGTTTGAAGTTTATGCCTTCTATAGTTAATACTTTTTTTGTGCTGTTCATTTGAGAAAGGAGCAATTGCTATGAATATCGTAAATCTACATTTTCAAATGCATAGTGTATATGAGATATATAGGTTACACTACAATATAGAATATTGAATATTGATTTTCATTATAACACATTTTTCTCAGTTGCTTATAACTTTCTAAACACCCAGTTCAAAGAAATCTGTCTTTGATTTCAGTATATTCTTCCTTAAAAGAAATTTGTTTATGACTTACATTATTCAAAGTTTTTTGGTAAGTTTTAACTTTCAAATCCTAGGAAGATATCAAACACATTTAATTATGCATTATGGAAACTGTATTTTATTCAGAACTGTACTAGCACTCAACAATATACATGACCTTAAAAAAAGATTTGATATCCTCATTAAATAACATATTTAGGCATATCAATTTTTTATGTATCTGTATATCCTTATAAATGTCTTTAAATGTCCTCAGAATAGTATTTATTTGTATATATTTATATACTTAGTATTTATTTGTATATATTTATAAACTTAGTTCAGAGAGCCTAAACATGAGCATTATATATTTTTTTCTCTTTAATATTTTACATTAAAATAATTTTTAAAATGCTTTTTCAGTTAATGTTATTGAGCTATCTGGTTTTGCTTACAATGCTCACAAGTTTTGCTCCATTTAATATTTCAAAAATTAAGATTTTTTTTTAGATAAGTGAAAAGTTCAGATAAGTGAAAAAGCAGTCCTGTGTAATTCACTAGTATAGAAAGGACAACACTGCTAACTTGTACATCATAAGCTGTTTTGCTGTTTGAATATCAGTGTCTGTGCAACTACACATTTACCTATGTGTGTATTGCTCCAGATAATTATAAAAAGAGATAATACCATTCACAGTATTTTTCTCTTAATAGAGTATGTGTAGCTGTTTCTGTATGGTGGTATGTTACTCTAGGAATCATTGGAGGTGGAGTCTTTCACTGTATAAATGCTACAGAATGTGTTTTGATGTTTTGCTTATCTTCGTTTTAGCTGTTTCCTCTTTTCCTCTTCCCCTTTCTATCAATATTCCTACCTCCCTTGTCTTACTTGTTTCAATTACAAACAAAAGAGGCTCAATTGCGGAAAGAAATTAGAACATTTTCAAGAGAATCCAGTGTTACTTTTGTAAGGTTAGGGTAAAATGTGATGAAGAGTATCATAAATACACAAACTAACTTTTTTCTCTTTTAAGATGGATCTACATTGCTTATTTAAATCATCTGCCCTCTCAGCCCAGAGAACTATACTTCTTATTTTAAAAATATTTTTTAAAAACCCAGTAACTTAACATAAGTGATGACCAGTGGTATAAAGGGTTTGGGACTCAAAGATACTTTAAGTAGGTCATTGGTGGCCAGAGGTCACTCATCTGTGTGTCTGCGTAACACACTGGCTCTGTGCTTTCTCAACTCCTCCAGCAAAAGATGATCATTGAATTAAACAGAGGTTTTCCAATAAAAGCACATTCTTTTTAAATCATGGAAATATTTTACGTCAACTATTTGAAGCTAAAATAAAATATCCTGGAACCAATAGAAGACATTTTTCTAAGTCCTTGATTTTCCTTGACCTTCCTGAAAGAGAAAAAGACGGAACACTCTCACTAAATTATGTATGTAGAATTCTGTACATATATACACAGAGAATTTTTTTTTCAAAAAAATGTGTGAACATTATAAGAAAGATCAGACAGCTAAACACCCTTAACCAAATAAGCATTTGAAAATTATTTGCATGTAAAATTTTAAAAAGGAAATATATATGTATATATATATGTATAAATTATGTATTTTTAAATATAGAATTCAATGTATGTTTACATACCCATAAAATTCTCTATATAGAAAATTATATACAGTTCTCTTCGTAGAGAATTATATATGTATATAATGTATAGAATTATATATACTAAATAAATATAGAATTCTCTATAGATACATATAATTCTATCGATATCATAATTATGTAGAGATAATTATAATATAGAGACAATTCTCTGTATTCTCAATATTATAATTGCATAGAGATAATTATATAATAGAGAATAGAGGGTTTTATAGAAAATTACATAATATCATATATAATTATGTATATAATTTAGTGAGAGTGTTTTTAACTGAGTCAGAATTTTTTATCATCTTTTAGATTCTCAAAAAGTTCTAGCACAGAATAAATATTAGGATCCACAACAATAAAAGGAAGCCCCATCTGGCCTGTTGGACAAATCACATGCTGTACATTTAGGCAGAGACAGAGTAAAAATCAACACTGATAAAAATGCAGGCAAGAAGTCTAAGGCTGACTTTGAGCTAGCTCTATATTTATTTTCCTAAGTGAATTGTGTTTTATTTGCAGTCATTTATAACAAGTGTTTGTTTCATGAATTTAAGTGCTTTTTGTTTTCCAAGAAACAACTCTTATGGATCATGTTACTTCATAAGTTTGACCTGCCTTATGTTACTTGAAGAATGTTCGTGGAAGATTCATATTTCCTACTTTTGCAAGATTTTTGTACATGCGCTACTTGTCTTCTCTTTTATTTATATATACTACCTTTTTCATTGGAAACTTTCTCTTCTAGGACTCCTGCTAATCACAGAAACCTTTTGTTTTTCTGATATCCTTGGAAAAATGACTCTGAAGATTTATACTGGAAACATTAGTTTTAAGATGTCAATCTTTCTTTTTAAACGTTGCACTGTCTTGTATTTTCCTTGAGTATGTAGAACTTCACTCATTTTATTATTAGTGAATCTACTGTTACTATGGACATCAAATAACTCTTGGCACTAACTCAGATCCTACTGAGGCACTTAGGGCTATTTGCCTGTGCATTAAATGACTCCAGAAATCAGATTTCTCAGGCCTTTATTGGGTGTTTCACCTGTCTCATTTCTTGCAGTTGGTTTCTTACTGTTTGGTATTATCATAACCCTCCTAGCAGCTAAGTTGCTCTGTGCTTCGGACCTGATGTCAGCAAAAAATTTTTATTGCATGACGTAAATATCAACAGGTATAAAATAAAAACAAATAGGTGGGTCTCGCTGTAAGTGAAATGCAGAGAATTTATTTCATGTAATATCAAGATGACTGTGTGGTAAAATCATAGTTTAACTTTGGTGTTAAGCTTTTGAATACGATTTCAAATTCTATCATATGCTTAGTTAATATCTTTCAGATTTTTGCTTCACATTTGAAGAAGTGCGACACGTAAAAATAGAAAAACTACAAAAAATACCTATCTTTCTGCATGAACAGAGAGTATACATGAATATGTAAAATTATAGACGTGAAAGAGCACGCCATCCTTCTGATAATAATCACCTTTGAATGGAAAGGAGAGATAGGTCCTCAAATTTGTCATAAAATTTTATTAAAAGTAAAACAAAAGTAGATACACGTAGAGAAAATCTTGACGAAAATGTAGATTCTCCAACTCTGAGAAAGAGTACATATTTCTTGGAGTGCTCATCAAAATTCATTTTTTCAAGATTATAATTTTCATCAAACATAAAAAATAAATGTAATTATTAGTCAAATACTTACAAAAATTATACAATAAAAACAAATTGATTTTCCCATTGGCCCTCATCCCAATTTCAAAGGCATTCCCTATACATAAATATAAATATATATATACTATGTATATATTTATATTTTTAGAACATGATTATACTGTGATTTATTGAAGTTTCAATAATAACTAATGTACAGGTATGATTAATTGACTTTCTACAGTGGGAATGATGAGTTTGGCTTCCTTAGAACTTTCCCCCTCAGCCCTGCCTTAAACACAGCCACATGCGTTTCTCTTAATCCCATCCTTTTAATATTAACCAATAATTTTTTGAAAATAATTCATTATTTTTACTATTAGGATTATGTAAACGTCATTCACAGCTGAACACACAATATACCATAATTTCTTTCATTTATTTTACAAGTTTTATTGCTTAAGTAGTATATAATTCCCTCTCCTCTCTCTCTGTGGCTGTGCATGCACTTGTGTGTGAGTTTATGTATCTAACTTATCTTTCTTAACAAGTTTTCTTGAAAAGGAACTGTCCTTGATTTTTTCAAATGCTTGGGTTTTCTCTCAGTTTAATGTCCTGAGTCATTCTATTCCTAGAATCTTGTATAATTCAATTCCAATTTCAGTCTGGACCAGCTGTGCTCTAGGTCTGCTGAACCATTGTCATCCTTAAATTTTCTTGCACTAAAAGCTTGTAGATTCCTTCTACTACATTCTGCCACAGAACCCTTATGTCCCCAAGCTTTCCAGCTTTCTGATATGTCTTGGAGAAGTACCCCTCTCAATAATTTCCCTAAAGAGGAAAATAATTAGATAATCTTAAAAATCCTTACTGAGACCAAACTTCTGCATAATACACAAAAGACACATTGTATCTTTTTTGTTGTTACTGTCCTGATGCTCTATCAGTTAAAAATTTTGAAATGCGTGTTTTTTAACCTCTTTCCGTGTTAGCATGCACACGCTTTAAGTTTTCATAATTAACAGAATGCACTTTGCCAGGGAATTGTTTAGATTAAAATAGTTACTACATGTAAAATCTTAGAATAGTGCCTGCCATAGAAGAGCTCAAAAAGTATTAGCTATTATTGTTACTTTTATCAGGTAGACCAAGTGAACAAATGCTAATAAAGTTAGTGATGATATCTACTGAAATGTATTTGCGAGATCATTTTATATTATAGTAAGTGTTGAAATGTGATGTGTGACTTTTAAAACTTGCTGAATTCAAACTTTTAACAGCTTTATTGAGGTAATATTCACACACCATAAAACTCACTCACTTAAAATGTACAATTTAATTGTTTTTAGTGTAATCACGGTTATGTGCAGCCATCTCCACAGTCAATTCTAGAACATTTTATCACCTCAGAAAGGAACCCAGTGCCTTTTAGCTATTTCCCCCATCCCTGATCCTCCCAGCCAGTAGACAACTACACACCTTTTTTCTCTATATAGATTTATCTATTCTGGACATTTTGTATGTACAGAATCATTCAAATATGTGGTTGTTACTGGCTTCTTTCACTTAGCATCATGTTTTCAAGGTCTTCCATGTTGTAGCATGTATCAGTATTTCATTCCTTTTTATGGTGGAATAATGTTTCATTGTATAGATATAACAAATTTTCTTCGTCCATTTACCAGTTGATGGGAATGTAAGGTGTTTCTACATTTGGCTATTATAAATAATGTTGCTTTGAACATTGGCATGTAAGTTTTGTGTAGACTTACGTTTTTGTTGGTCTTGGTTATAGACATAGGAGTGGTCTTGCTGGGTCACATAGTAATTCTATGTTAAACCTTTGGGGAACTGGTAGACTGTGTTCCAAAATGACTATACCATTTTTTATTACCACCAAGAGGGTGTGTGGGTTCTGTCTCCATATCTTGGCAACACTTGTTATTATCTGACTCTTATTTCTAGCCATGCTACTCCATGTTAAGGGCTATCTCATTATGGTTTTGGTTGATTTGCATTTGTCTAATGACTAATACGTCTTACAGCTTTTCATGTGCTTATTGGCAGCTTGTGTATGTTTTGGAAGAAATGTCTATTCATCCCAGAGGTTTTGATACGTTGTGTCACTATTGTTCAGTTTGAAGAATTTTTTAATTTCCATCTTATTTTTGACCCAGTGATCATTCAGGAGCAGGTTATTTAATTTCCATATATTTACATGATTTTGGAAGTTTCTTTTGGAGTTGATTTCCAGTTTTATTTCACTGTGGTCTGAGAGAGTGCTTGATATAATTTCAATTTTCTTAAATTTATTAGGCTCATTTTTTGGCCTATCGTATGATCTACCTTGGAGAAAATTCCTGCTGTTGAGTAGAATGCATATTCTGTGATTTTTGGATAAAATATTCTGTATATATATGTTAAGTCCATTTGTTCTAAGATATAGTTTAAAGCCACTGTTTCTTTGTTGACTTTCTGTCTTGATGACCTGTCTACTGCTGTCAGTAGAGTATTGAAATCTCCCACTATTACTGTGTTGCTGTCTGTCTCATTTCTTAAGTCTGTTGGTAATTGTTTATAAATTTGGGAGGTAAAACCAAACATTGTATGTTCTCACTCATAAGTGGGAGCTAAGCTATGAGGATGCAAAGGCATAAAAATGACAAAACTGACTTTGGGGGACCCAGAGGGAAAGGGTGGGGAGAAGGTGAGGGATAAAAGACTACAAATAGAGTGCAGTGTATACTATTAATAGGGTGAGGTGTACACCAAAATCTCACAAATCACCGTTGAAGAACTTACTCATGTAACCAAACACAACCTGTTCTCCAGTAATCTATGAAAATAAAGAAAGTTAATGTTTATTCAAGTTCTTTACCCATTTTTAAATTGGGTTATTTGCCTTTGTATTATTGAGTTGCAAGTGTTCTTTACATGTTCTAGACCCTTTTAGTTATAAGCAACAAATTGTAAATGATTTCTCCTATCCTGTAGGTTGTCTTTTTCTTCCTGGATAAGTCTTTTAAAGCACAAAAGTTTTTAATTTTGATGAGGTTCAATTTATTTTTCTTTTCTTGATGGATTTTTGGTTTCATCTAAGAATCTGCAGGATTTAATTTTAAAGTCCACTGGGACTCTTGTGAAATCACCTAATTAATGCACACTAACTTTTAAAAGTTAATTTGTAGTCTACATAGACTAGCTCATCAGGCTCTATATTTCTCTATGAAATAATAATTATCAGATCCATAGTAGTGTTTGCATGAAGAAATTCTTTTCTTAGTATTAAGTATGGGCAATTGATAGGATTGGACAGATGCATTTTACAGCATATCTATCTTTAAAGCACATTTCACATGTCAATTTTGTATTTGCTTATACGTTATTTAGGCAATACTACTCAATATACAATATTAGCAAATTGCTTCTTATTTTGTTTTCCAAATGGAACACACAGTTGTTCTTTGGATAGTTATTTTCCGCTCATTAGAAAAAACTCCATCTTCTTTGTATGTTAAATATTAAATGCAAATAAATACCTACATTTCTAATTCCATTTTAAGGGTATTTCTACCTGAATTTCATTTTCCTGGAGCATAGCCATGGCCACCTGTTCTTATTTATTATCAAATGATCTTTATCTTCATCTCCAATGATGTTATTACTGAACTTTGCCTGAAAAACACTGCTTAATCATGTTGCAATAAATAAAGTTACCAGAGCTGAAATGAGAAGCTAAAAACGAAAGATAGTAAGAATAAGAAATGTGTGTGTGTGTATATATATACAGAAAACATGCAGGTAAAGACCAGGGCTTTGGTGACTTTAAAAGGAAAGAAAAGAAAAGCTGAGAGATGATGGAGAGCCAGGCCTCACATTTAGGAAGATCTTGGAAGCAGTAACAGCATCAGAGAAAGAAGGTACTGATGAGATAGGGCTCAACCCAGAGAGAATAGAGTAAGTCACGTGCAGGGAAAAGGTGGAGAGAGGAGAATCACACACTCATAAAAAAATGTTGCACAGAAAAGAATTCATCTACAGTCACTGCATTTTTTCCAGCATCATGGTGCAATTCTATCTTGCTTAAAGATAGAAAATACATGTAACACATCTAAGAATTGATCCTGGGAGAAAATGCAATTTATGATCTGGGGAAGGAACAAAAATAAGCTGGAAAAAAAATTTTGTGTCTTGTGAGAGAGTTTGAAGAATAAATAGATTATGTGGTGCAATGAGAGAATTGGGTTTGCATTCAAAATTGGGTCTATTTACTCAATTGCATGTCAGCCCTATGACTTCAGCAGTTACCTCATTCTCTGAATCTTAGTTTCCTCAGCCATAAGAACATGAAGGAAACACCTTTCTCACAAGACTTGTTAGAGATTGAACTAGATGATAACGCCCCAATCACCAGCAGTGTAGGTGGCAGTTTATTAAACATTTGTTTACTGTGAATCACCAACCCAATGTCCAAGGACCTCAATCCTCAGTCTCCAAATACAGCAGATACAGTTTCCATAAAAACCTTAAAGTCTCTAGCATTATAGTTAGAATTCCTACTCTAATTATACCTACAATTACTCTAAGATAGCAACCCTAAAAATAGGACAACATATTGAAAGTTGAAAAAAAATTCTTTGGGTATATAAAGTGTTCCATACAGGAAAGATAATTTAGAAACCAGTCCATGTCAATACTTGATATTGATTATTAATATTTATTGGTACTATTTGCTTATATGAATATGCATTTGTAGGATGACTGTCTACATAAACTAGAATAATTGGCAAATCACAATAATAGCTCTGTCTGTATATCCAACATACATTTAAAGGTGCTATTCCATGGTCCAATTAAATACTCTGTTTTTTTTATTTTTATGTTGATGTCTGATATTTACCCTTCTAATAGGGTATAATTTCTATTGTGAATTGAAGAACCAGAATTCATAATCACTGATGTAAAACGTATTTATTATACCTAACTTTTCAACTATTTTTCACATGTTTCTTTCTCTACCAGCGTCTTGTGTACCCTTTGGGTCATGAATTGTCTAATTTAAATGGCTATTTAGAAAAGTAAAGATCGTGAAAAATAAGTAAAGACTTAGGGGTTGTCTTAGATTGAAGAGACTAAGACAAAATGAGTAAATGAAGCATGCTCTGCTGGATTAGATACTGGAACTCAGAAAGGTACTTTGGTAGAAATGTTGGTGAAATCCAGATAAAATATATAGTTAGTTATGAGTATTTTACCATATGCTAATTTTTCTCCCTCCTTCCTTTCCTCCCTCCCTCCCTCTCTCCCTTCCTTCCTTCCTTCCTTTCTTTTTCTTTCTCTTTCTTTTTTCTTTCTTTTCTTTTCTTTCTTTCATGGCTAGGTCTCAGCTAATGCAATCTCTGCCTCCCTGGCTCAAGTGATCCTCCCACCTCAGCCTCCTGAGTAGCTGGGACTACAAGCACATGCCACCAAGCTTGAGTAATTGTAATTTCATAGTATGCATAAAATCACTATGATTATATGAGATGATCACACTAAGAGAAGCTGGGTGGGGGTTATTTTGTTAAATTAACATATTTACATAATTAATAAGATAACTGAGTTTTAAATATAGTGTTGCAGAATACTTAGGATTCAGAGTCACTTAATATAATTTGATTGTTTTAAAGAAGATAAAGGCTTTTCAGATACACTACTCTAAAGTATGGCCATTTATTTTCCACATTAGTTGCTAGCATCAATTTGTCAGGCATTCTTTTCTCTTGATGAAACTCAGTATCTCAGAGATTCTCATACATATAATTTAAGAAGTGTTCTCACAGAAGTTATTAGGCATTTTATTTATATTTAATACTTAATATATGTATTTTCTGGAGTCAGAGTCTTGCTTTGTCACCCAGGCTGGAGTGCAGCAGCTAGATCTTGGCTCGCTGCAACCTCTACCTCCTGGGTTCCAGCAATGCTCCTGCCTCAGCCTCCCAAGTAGCTGGGACTACAAGCACCTGCCACCACACCCAGCTAATTTTTTGCCACTTTTATTAGAGGCAGGGTTTCACTATGTTGGCAAGGCTGGTCTTGAACTCCTGGCTTTGTGATCTGCCCACCTTGGCCTCCCAGAGTACTGGGTTTACTGGCTTGAGCCACCGCGCCTGGCCAATACTTAATATTTTTGAATGATAGTTAAAAAAATTAAATAAAATATTTTATGAACTTGATATTTAATTCACCAGATAAGTCTTCTTCCCTTTTCTTATATTGCAAGAAAGCAAATTAATTCATTAATGATTAATAAAATATTAACATAAACCTAAATTTGTATTTATGAACCTTCAACTTATTTTTCTAACATACTCAGGAAAATATGTTTTGGCGAAAATAACATAAGTCCTCCCGCCAATGAAATCCAATGAAACAAAAACCCTATTGTAATTTTTACAAACAGTCATAGCAATACTGTCATTTTGATGTCCCTACTGTTAGTCCCAGGTAATTACTAATATATTGAGTATCTCTACTGATTGGCATTTTGAAGATATTTCATATATGTGAGCCATATAATATGTGGTCTTTTGTGCCTGACTTCTTTTACATATGATAATTTTTGTGATTCTTCCATGTTGTTACATGTTACAGTACTTTGTTCATTTCCGTTCCTGTTTATTTCTGAATGGTATTCCATTGTATGGATGTACCATATTCTGTTTCTCCAGTTTTCAGTTGACCAACATTTGAGTTTCCATTATTTTGGCTGCTATAAATAGCACTGGTATCAATCTTTGTGTACAAGTGTTTGTGTGGATACAATAGACTTTTTCTAGAATACCACCGAGTGACTAATTTTTCTTAATTTATGAAGACCCTAAAATAGATTACAAGTGTTTTGTAGCTCCTTCTTTAATATATTTCAACACTTAACTTCTATTTTCTAATAAAAAATGTGACCATCAACTTCAAAACAGTTGGCATTGCAAGTCTAGTTAAGATAAAATTGTTCTTAAGAATTCAACTCACATATCAATTTTTTAAAATCTTTTGTTTCCCAATTTATTTTTAATGATAAGAAAGTCAGTAAGCAGGATACTTTTGAGAAACAAGAAACATTTTCAGAAAGATCACAGTAAATTATTTCAGATTTAAAGTTTTCAAAAAGTATCATTATCTCAAAGTAGTTACAAACAGAGGGTTTCTTTAAGTCTGTGTGCAAGGAAAATTGCCCTTTTCTATTTGTAAATTATGACAAATTTGCATTCTTTTAGAGTTAGAGATAGAGTGTGTATTTGTCTACTGATTTGAGGGTTGCAAGTTGGAAATTTAATAAAATTATTTCCCTGCATTGCTTACAAGGTAAATACGTTATGTTCATGTCTATTACCTATATTTGCAAAGAAGTGGCACTTTGTAAAACCCTAATCTTTTGTTCTTTTTGTTTTAAAAGTCATGTCTGCTGTGCAGTGATGATAGCAGTACTGATAATTTATTTTTAAAAATCATTCTGATGTGTAAAAACTATAAGAAGAATAATTTCCCAATAAGTATTTAGCAAAGAACATTGATTCTTCTCATTATTTATCAACTTACCTTTCCATTTGTCTATTTAGGTGTCATTATGAAAAATAATCATATCTTAATTCTTCACATAGGAAGTTATAATTATCAGGAAGAAGTTGACACCGAATGGTCCTGCTCTGTAAAGTTTTTTAAGCTGTTTGTAGACTTTCTGTACTTCAGCCTTTTTTTTTTTCCACAAAAAGAACAAAGGGCATTTATTGTTAGTAAAAACCCTCCATGTCACAGGATTATCAAAACAATGCCACCAGTTAGGAATATGTCCAAGCCAGTCTAGGCTGCTATTACAAAATACCATAGACTGGGTGGCTTATAAACAACACTTAAACCTCTCACAGTGTTGGAGGCTGGAAGCGCAAGGTCCAGTTGGTGGCAGGTTTGGTGTCTGGTGAGGGCCCACTCCTGGGTTCCTAGATGGTCATCTCCCAGCGTCATCACAGGGGAAGAGGCAAGGGATCTTTTGGGGGTCTCTTTTTTAAGAACATTTGTCTAGTAGAACCCTACTACTAGGATCTAGTTACATCCCAAAGGACCCAGCTCCTAATACCATCACACTGAGGGTAAGGTTTCAACATACACATTTAGAGAGAAACATTTAGTGTCCAGCAACATACACATTTTTAAAAATCTCAGTACAGAACATTTAAATTAAAAGCTCAAGAACATATATACTTAAGAAGGGAAGCAAAGTATTTGAGTACATGTCTGCCTAACTCCATAGGCCATGGTTAGATTATATTCACATAGTGGTTTGTAGTAAATATTTCATATTTTGGCATTTTTAAGTTAAAATTATTTTTATGACAAAAAATAAAATTTCACATTACATCAAAATATATCACTTATTACTATATCAGATGTTTAGGTACGATTCAGAAAAATAATCTCAGAATAGATTTAAGCTATAGTTAATTACTTGTATTATCTGATATTTAAGTCAGACAAGTCCACAACAATCATTAGCCTAGACAACATAAAATATTGTTACTTTTTTAACATCTACTTTTATTAAATGTCTGTATTAGTGTCTGGTAAATAAATATACATAGAAATGAATTTCTGCCGTTGATGTGTTTTAAGGAAAATAAGAAATACATTTTTTTCTGACATATGGGCTGCTTTTCATTCAAGTAAGAGGAAACTGAGGATTTCTTAAAAACCGTGGATATTTTAAAGTTATATGATAATATTTTTCTTTGCACACCTTGTATCTCTCTCTTTAGTGAGAGATTACAGTGTAATTTAGTGGTTTAAGTCATATCTCAAAAGCTAGACACACCTGAGAAAAAATATTTTGCCAACAATTATTATTTGTGACCTCTGGCAAGCTGTTTAATAAAATCCTCCATTTCTCTGTAAAAATGGAGATAATAATCCTTATCTAATGGAGTTTTAAAGAGAATTAACTATCATAGAATGATTTCAGATCTCTGTGTGTTCACTGTACTTGGCAGACTGCTTTTCTTTTGTTTTTATTTTTCCTCTAGCTTTGACAGCTTTTTCACTATGGAAGCAAAAATGCTCATTCTGGTTTTGGTTTTGTTTTGTTTTACTTTAGGCTTTTTGTTTTTTGCTTTTGGGAAACAATGGAGCATTTTTCTAGGCACATTGTTCTTAATTTTCAAAGAAATTATTTTATCCCTCAAACCAATATAAATTAAATGACAACCAGTCATTAAAATAACTTCAGTCTTCTCATTAAACTGAAGAACCGATTTAATCTTGTTACAGAGTAGTTGGTAGTATCTCCGTTGTTTCAGAAAGGCAAAAGCCCAGATTGGTAGATAACTGTCTTAGCTATCCTTTCCGTCTGAATGAGTCAAATATGAGTCATTATCATCCTTTTCATCACCATCCACATCCTTTTAATGTGTAATAAGTTACTAGTGAGTACTGGTCTCAAACAGCGCTCACAGGCTCTGCCAAAAATTCTAGAGTTAAGCAGGTGTTTATTACTGTTCTTATTTCACAGACAAATAAATTCAGACATAGAACACTTAAAGTCACTTATGTCTTAAGGTTAAGGAAAGTTAGTATGCCCCAATTTTTTCACTTCGCATTTAGTACATGGTTTCAATCCAAAACAACCTTTAGGAACAAGATGTAGTAACAGTGTACAAATTTACAAATGAAATGTGAACACAAAACATCAAATAATCGTTTTCAAACACTGGATATCACACCATAACAAACAGTGGTTACCAAGACGAGAAAACTGAGGTGAGCCCTGTGATTTTTCTTAATCTACTTATTTGAGTTTCCAGACTGAAATTCAGCTAGGAGAAACTCAAGCTGAGTCTGGCAGAGACTCTGAGTTGAGAAGATGTTACTGAGTTTCAAGGGAGACCACGGTAAATAGAATTTGTAGGGGAGAATAACTGAGAGGAGAGGCACAGGGAAGTAACTCCGGATCTTGTCGGAGGTCCACCCTGAGTAGGCAGCAGAGTAGTGATCTGCACATGAACAGTAGGCAACCACACCAGCCAGGGGAAGGCACTACCCAAAGGGTTAAAAGTAATATTGCCAATCAGAATACTCACTGCCGTTAGATGTTCACGTTTCCCAACTTGATAACACAGTCAAAATCCCAACCACCAAATTGAAAAAAATCTTAACTAAAACAACTGTGGAAAATAAAAACAAATTTAAAGAACAAAAATTACCTAGTATAAGAGATTATTATAAACTAAAGTAATAAAAAACTATATGAGCATAAATAGAGACAAACTGATGAAAGGAATACAGTAGGGAGTAGAAAAAAATAGACTGGAGTTTTGACAAAGGTATAAAAGCAAATTAGAAGAGAAAGGATAGTGTCTTCAGTAAGTGATGTAGGGGTAATTGGCTACCCATATGCAAAAGAGTAAATTTTGATCAGAATGTCACACCATAAAAATAATTCACAATGGACCGCAGGCCTTAATGTGAAACCTTAAAATATGCAACTTTTAGAATAACATATAGAGAAAATCTTTGTGGACTTACGTTAGGCAAATACGTCTGATATATTACACCCCCCAACAATTTATTTTCAGTCAGTTGGTCTTCATGAAAATTAAATGTTTAATAATCATAAGACACTGGTGTAAATACTGAATCTCAAACCACAGATTAGAAAAATATTTTCAAATTCCATGTCTGATAAAGGTTGCATCTGTAGTATATGAAGAACTCTCAAAGCACAATAATAAAAAAAGAAACACCCAATTTTATAAAAGGCCAAAAATATGAACAGATCTGTCATCAAAGAACACATATGGATGGCAGATAAACTTGTTGACACTTTACAGGTTTGGGAACACAGCAAAATGGAGAGATGGGTTGTTTTGCACTGGAGAGCAATTTCCAGGATATTTCAGGAAAAAATAACTGAAAAGATAGCTTTTTCTTTTAGATCAGGAACAAGATAAGGATGTCTACTCTCACCACTTCTGCTCAACCCAATGCCAGAAGTCCTAGCTAGATAAATTAGGCAAGAAAAAGGAAAAGACATCTACATAGGAAGGGAAGACGTGAAATAATGTTTACTGATTACAAAAATTCCTAAAAACTCCATCAAAAAAGGTTAGAATTAATTTTTAAAAAATTAGTTTAGCTGCAGGTTAAAAAATCAGAATGTAAAATCAGTAATGTTTCTATACACAATGAACTATACAAAAAAGAAATTAAGAAAACCACCCCATTTACAAAAGCATCAAAAACAAAAAAGGAGTATATTTTACCAAGGATATGAAAGACCTGTACAGTGAATACAAAACATTAATGAAAAAAAAAAGAAGGCATAAATAAATGGAAAGATGTCCTATTTTCATGGACTGGAGGAATTAATATTGTTACAATGCCTCTACCCAAATCACTCTACAGATTCAATATAATTTATATCAAAATTCCAATGTCCTGTTTCACAGAAATAAGAAAAAAACCCTAAAATTTATATGAAACCAGAAAAGACCTCAAATAGTCAAAGCAGCCTTGAGACAAAATAACAAAGCTGAAGACATCACACTCCCTGATCTCAAAATATATTCTAAAGCTATTATAATCAAAACAGCATGATACTGCCATAAAAACAGGCATGTCAACCAATGGAACAGGACAGAAAGTCCAGAAATAAATCCAAGTTCTTAACAGTCAATTATTTTCAACAATAAAGTTTCAAGTTAAACATACTGGGGAAGGAACAATCTCTTCAGTAAATGATGTGGGAAAACTAGATATTTACAGGCAGAAGAATAAAAGTGGGTCTTTGCCTCACACCATATACAAAAATCACCTCAAATGGATAAAAGACCCAAGCATGAGACTTGAAACTGTAAAACTTCTAGAAGGAAATAGGGAACAAAAAACTTCCCTAACATTGGTTTGGGCAATTATTTCTCGGATAGGACTCCACTGGCACAGGTAGCAAAAGCATAAATAGACAAAGAGGGTTTTGTCAAATTAAGAAGCTTCTGCACAGCAAAGGAAACAATTTACAGAGTGGAGATACAACCAACAGATTGGGAGAAAATATTTGCTGGTCATACATCTGATAAGGATCTAATATCTAAAATATACAAGGTACTTAAATAACTCAGTAGCAAGACAACAAATAACATGCCTAGAAAATGACAAGGAAGGGAAACAGACGTTTCTCAAAGATACATATGGCCCCAGATATATTTAAAAAACTCTAAATATATTTAATCAAATACAAATTAAAACTACAATGAGATATCACCTCACACTTTTTAGAATGGTTATTTGAAAGATGAATGATAAGGTATTGGTAAGGATGTGGAATAAATGCAATCCTTGTGCATTATTGGTATGAATGTCAGCTTGTGCAGAAATTATGGAAAACAATATGGAGTTTTTTCAAAATATTTAAAATGTAACTCCCATATGATCCAGTAATCCTACTTCTGGGTATATATCCAGAATAAATAAATTACTATTTCAAATAGACATCTGCACATGTATATTCACTTTAACTTTATTCCCATTAGTAAAGATTTGAAAGCAACTTAAACATCCTTAAGTGAATAAATGGATAAAGAAAATTTGGTATACATACACCATGGAAGACTATACAGCCTTAAAACAAAATTCTGTCATTTGTGACAATATGAATGGAACTGGAAGACCATACACTAAGGGAAATAAGCCAGACACAAAAAGACAAATACTGTATGATTCCACTTGTATGCAGGATCTAAAAAAGCAAATCTCATAGAAACAGAAGGTAAAAGGATAGATTACCAGATGGAGCAAGATGGGGAAGTGGAAGTTGTTGATCACATGGTAAAGAGTTTCATTTACATTGGAAGAAGAAATTGTAGTGATCTATTATGCTACAGAATGACAGCAATTAATAGTAATGTATGTTTAAAAATTGCTAAAAGACTGTATCTGAATAATCTCAGGTCTTTGGTGAGTTGATTCATATTTTAATTAGCTTAATTGAATCTTTCTATAATGCATACATAGATCAAAATATCACATTGGGCTGGGTACAGTGACTCATATTTGTAATCTTAGCACTTTCAGAGGCCGACACAGAAGGATCACTTTAGCCCAGGAGTTTAAAACAAGCATGGGCAACATGGCAAGATCCTATTTCTACAAAAAGTAAAATAATTAGCTGACCATAGTGGCATGTACCTGTAGTTCCAGCTACTTAGGAGGCTGAGGTGGGAGGATCGCTTGAGCCCAAGAGATTGAGGCTGCAGTGAGCTGTGATCTCACCATTGCACTCTAGGCTTGGTGACAGTGACATTCTGTCTCAAAAAAAAAAAAAAAAAACCCACATTACACCCAATAAATATTCATAATTATTATTGCCATTTTAAAATAAATTTTAAAAGCACAAGATGCTCAAAATGATGTCAGTAGACACACTGAAATTAAAAGCTCAATGAGTTACTACTACATGCCTGTTAGAATAGATAAAATTTAAAAACAAATGTATAAGCATTGGCAAGGATGAGGAAGAGCTGGGACGTTACCACATTGTGGGAGAAATATAAAATGATAACGACACTTTGGAAAAGAGTTCAACAGAATTTTTTTTAATGTAAATATACCTACCATGCCATGTGATTCAACCAGTCCATTCCTAGCTATTTAAGAAAAAAATATATATATATATTTGCACACAGTTAAGTATATTAATATATAGGGTGTTCATAGCAGCTTTATTTCTAATGACCCAAGACTGGACACAGTTCACATGTCCCTTGACTAGTAAAGGTACAAATAAATTGTGTTATATGCATGCAATATGATACTACTCAGCAATAAAATGGAATGAGATATTGAAACTTGCAACAGCATGAGTGTATAGCAAAATAATTATGTTGAACAAAAGAAGCCAGGCAACAAATAATACATGCTATATAATTTCATTTGTATAAAATTCTAGGAAATGCAACTACTGCATAGGGACAGAAAGAAGATGGAGGACAGAGTCAGGGAAGGGTTAGAGCAGTGGATTACAGTTCTAAGGACACTTTTGAGGTGACAGGTGTGTGTATTATCTTTACCTAGGGGGGTAGTTTGATGAGTGTATATAATCCATCAAAACATATCCCAAGGCACACTTTTTTTTTTTTTTTTTTTTTGAGAAGTCTTACTCTTGTCCCCAGGCTGGAGTGCAATCGTTTGATCTTGGCTCACTGCAACCTCTGCCTCCTGAGTTGAAGCTATTCTCGTGCCTCAGCTTCCCAGTAGTTGGGATTACAGGCACCTGCTACCACACTGAGCTGATTTTTGTATTTTTAGTAGAGACTGGGTTTCACCATGTTGGCCAGTCTGGTCTCAAACTCCTGACCTCAGGTGATCTGCCCATCTCAGCCTCCCACAGTGCTGGGATTACAGGTGTGAGCCACCACGCCTGCCCACACTTTTATTATGTGTAATTTATTGCATTATATTTAATCTTACATTTATACTTAATATAAATAATATTTAATAAAGCATGTAAACATTTTTAAATGATTTTTTTCTATGACCCTTTTTAAGATCTGCAAGTTATATACCATGAAGATAAATTTTAGTGATATATTAAAATTGCTGAAAGTAATATATATTTCTTTATCAGTAACTATTTGGAGGCCACTTGGTATTACTGGATATTCACATACGAGATATTAAAGGTGTACTGATTATCTTTTCAGAACCAAAAATTTTGGTACTGCTATTCCAAATGTTACAGTGCTAAAGTGAATGAATGTATCTTGTGTGGAGTTTCAGGATATTGGAGTAACTATGGAAGGAGGAGTCACATAGAATGAGGGCCCATAAGTGCGTACATTGGAATGGTCATAATTTTGTAATTCATTCATTTGCCATCCTTATTCATAAACCAGTTGAGCAAAGACCGGTTTCTCATTGCAGATGAATGAGAAAAGTCCACATTTATCCGAGCTCATTAATCTAAGTAATTTTGTATGCATTCTCAATCTGGACCAGCAATTGCCAGTTAACACTATGCTGGAAATGAAATTAGACTTACTTTCAAGTCGAATTCTGCCATCATAATACCCAAGATTCTGGCTTCAGATTTGTCACTGTAAGTTCTCGTTCTCAGAAAACTATTTAAGGAGCACTGGGAAACAATTTTTTTCAGGTGAGGTTGTGAGAAGTGTTTTATTTTTTCATATGAGAACATCTTTAAAAATTAATTTTAGTCCAGTAATCTCTCATAAAAAAAATCTTCTCCTAAATATATAGGCATTATTGTGAAGTACAGTTTTTGTCATTAACATTCCATTGCTATTATGAAATTTGTCTTGGGTCCTTTTCCAAAAATTTTATCTAAAGAACTGATCAACAAACATAGAGATTTTCCCAAGAATGCCAACAGACCATTTTCTTAAAATGCAGTTTATTATTCCCAAAGCATAGTAAGTTTGTTATTTATTTATATGGTTACTCTTCTCAGGGGATAGTCTAGTATTTAAACCATTTCAAACTCACATCCTACATGAAAATCAGAGAAAGTCATGTGGAATAAAAAGTTATTTGATAAAATATTTCTATGACATTGTTCACAAAGTAAATTAACCATTAGTCATTTCTGTATTAGACACTTTATGCCAGTTGTGTTGGAAACTGCCAGCATTTTGTTGGAAGAGCAAAACAGGCATGGAATGTGGATCTGTCACAGTGATGTCGTGCAGGGATCTTTGTCTCATGATGCATCCTCCACGCTTGGAATGATGACCTGCATGTCAGTGCCTCAGAAAATATTTGTGGAATGGGACAGTTTGATGTGACCTTAGTTGTTTGATGTCAATAGCTATTGTCCCAGACAATACACTTCCAAGCCAAAGGCCATACCATGATTTGATATTTACATTCATATATTACGTACATTACATGTTGATTACCAGCAAGTTGACATTTATAAAGATGTGCTTTCAATTACAAAATCAGATCACTCGTACTGAGGGCATAAAGAGCAGTGTAACAGAAAATGTCAGTAGAGGCCCATGATTAATAAAGCAGGAAACGTTCAGAATCAGAGATTCTCCCAACCAGTGAGAATTAACACACTTGACGAGACTCAAAATCACAAATCACTGTTTTTCAAACACTTTGTCACATTTGCCACTTCCAATTATTTAATTTTGAATTTCCTAAAAATAAGAACATGCATAATAACTATGCCATTATTACATCCACGTTAACATTAACTCAACAGTGTTTATAATTCTATACAACCTATATTAAAAATTTTCAAAGTGCTCCAAGATGTTTTTCTAAAAATGTTTTTAATAAAATCATATAATTCATGATCCAATCCCATTTCATGCTTTGTCATGGAAATTTTGATATGCTTCTCATATCCACCCTTAAGATAAGAAGACATATATTTTTCCAGTTACGAGAAATATTCCCAGCCAACAGTCCTCCCAGAGAATTGTTCTTGGCTTAAAATAGCACACCTATTTATAGCAGAATGCGTATACATGTTCAATGAAGCACTATTCACAATAGCAAGGACATGGAATCAACCAAAATGCCCATCATTGGGAGACTGGATAAGGAAAATATACATATATATCATGGAATACTATCAGCCATAAAAAGAAATAAGATCATGTCCTTTGCAGGGACATAGATGGAGCTGGAAGCCAGTATGTTCACCAAACTAACACGGGGGTAAAAAACTGAACACAGCATGTTATCACTTATAAGTGGGAGCTGATCAATGAGAATACATGGACACAGAGAGGGGAACAACATACAGTGGGTGCTGTCTAGTCGGGGAAGGAAGGGTGAAAAGAAAAACATACCTCATTAAATGCTCATGCTCTAATCTCCACTTCAGAGTCAGCTTCCTAGGGACACCAACTTGTAACACACTTCCCATTAGGTTTACGATTCTGTAGTGTATTAACCTTTTAAATTCCTTCAGCTTTCTTTCTGCTTATAGTGATACTGATATTTTTGAATAGTCCAGGCAATTCAGTTTATACAATGTTTCACCTGTGGATTTCACCTTATAAACAGGTTCACGGTAATCATTCCAGATAAGCACATCACATAGGTGATACTGCGTTAGTTGTTTTCACATCTCACATCACATCAGGAGGTACATAATGGCAGCTTGTCCTGTGACTTCATGACTAGCTATGCTAAATTGATCAATAGAGTAAGATGGGCAGGATGGTGGCCTTCAGAGCTTCTCACTTTAGAGATATATTGTGGAGTGAATGTTTGTGTCTCCCCCAGAATTTATCTGTTGGATCCCTAACCCCTAATAGTGTGGTTGTTTTGAAAGATGGGGACTTTAAGAAGGCAATTAAGATTAAATGAGTTCATGAGGGTGAGGCCCTCATGATGGGATTAGTGCCCTTATAACAGGAGTCACCAGACAACTCGCTCGCTCTCTCCCTCTCTCTCTTCCCTCTGTAGGGAGTTACAGTAAGGAGACAGTCATGTACCAGTCAGAAAAAGGGCCTTCTCCAGAAACCAGCCATGCTGCTTCCTTAATCTTGGACTTCCAGCTTCCAGAACTGTGTGAAACTGTGTGAAAACTAGTTTCTGTTGCTTCAGCTGGCTTATGTATGGCATTTTGTCATGGCAGCCCAGCAGAATGACTCAGATGCATTCTCCTTTTGTTTTTAATCTCTGCAATGATACTTTCAACATGTGCTGGTAATCTATTTTGTAACAGTTATCTCCCGAGTGGTTTTATTATCCATAGGTGATTCTATCCTAAAATACTTATTGCTTTGAGAAATTTGGAAAATAATTATTTTTATACTATCAATTTTTCCACATTTAGTGATTCAAATACTTCTGTAAATTAGAGCTTATTCTTGTTCTTCTTCTGTCTCTCTCTCTTTCCCTCCCCATTTTTCATTCTCTCTTATTTTCTTTCTCTCAGTATTACCGTATACTCATTGATTTATTTTTTAAATCAATTCATTACAATTTTTTAACAAAATTGTTATTTTGCTGCTTAAATTGATCCATTTAAGTCAATACTTTTAAGTGTCAAAGTAAGAGTACGCTTTAAAGCCAGGTCTTATGTCCCTTTGCTTTCAGGCATAAAAAGATCTGAATGTTCACATACAAACCCTAGGATGGCAGTTTCTCCCCCTAGCACTTGAAGTCTCCCATCCATTGTTTTCTAGTTTCCATTGTTCCTGTTGAAAAGTCAGCTATCCTTGACAATGTTAAGCTTTTTCTTTTTTGTCTGGCTTCTTAAATACAGAAGAAATACATGTTATAGAATTCTAAAATGCATGCAATTGAAGCTATGGAACCAATAGAGAGAAAATGTATGAGAAGTACTTTGGAAAGAGGTAACATCCAAGAATTCTCACAGCAACCTCATGGAGCTAATGACATTTCCAACACCATGCAACAGACAAAGAGTGCTCCTAGTTTTGAAACCCAAGCCCCTAAACTCCATAGCCATTCTCTAAACTAACATTTTATACAAAAGTCCCAGGCTCCTGCTGCTCTTACATTTAACATATGTCAATCTATCCATCTCTCAAAGGAATTGCCAGTAACTTAACCCACCTGGCCATCTTCTCCTTTTTAATCTTACTGCACATAAGCTTGGTGCTTTCACATGTACTCATCATACTATAGTGGAGGCAACTTGATCAACTATAAAAAAGATTATTTTGGTGAACTAAATAATCTGTATCTGAGTCAACCTTATCAACTATAAAAAAGCTTATTTAGGGCCACATTAAATATGTGGATTTTTAATGACAACGGAAAGCTACTGAAATGTTTTAATTATCCATGATGTTTTTGTTATGGTTCACTCTGACTCCCTAATTAAGACGCAAGTTTAATGAAGATCATCTCTGTCTTGTTATCACTGTAGTCCTGGCCCCTAGCACCTTATTCTACAAGGAAAAGAGGCATAATAAATATTTTGTGACTGGGTAAATGAATAAATTATACACAGATACTGTCATTAAAAATCTTTCAGTATAGCCTAACCATATTTTTATTTTTGTTTTCCTGTTAATTCATAGTTTTCAGGCAAGACTGACTGGTAAAAGCTCTGTATCAAGTCTTGTGGTCAACATAACATTAATGTCTGCTATGATCAGCATAACATGCCTTTCCCTGTAGCCCCAGGACACCCTGTGGCTAGATATACCATCTCTCTCAGCTTACCCCAAATTGTACATTACTCATGCTTCCCTGCACATTATTTATTATACTTTACTTTGACAAAAGCTTAATGACTTCAAACAATTGTTTAGTGGGGAGAGCTGGTGTCACAGTGGGACCAATTACTCCTCAGCAAACATTCTCAGGTGAAGCAGCTGTTCTACTCCCTTCTTTAATTTGAAATTTATTCCAGAGTAAAGTTTTTGCTACATCTCTACTTGCAGACACCCCTGACAAAGTTAGATTCAGATTATGTTGAGGATATACGCCTTTTCACTGTACGGGTGGCCATGTGTAATGATATCTCTGAATTCAGAAATGTAAAAAATATATCATGCCTTATAAACCGAATTTGGTTGCCTTCACTTAAGGACTTACAATCAGTTCTGAAATGATTTCAACTTACAATTACCTGAAAAATGATATCAAATTAGAATTGCCATGTAACATCATGAAAGTCACATTATGTTAACATCATTTTTCTAACACTCACGTTTTATGAGTCTAAATTATGAATCCCTTAGTAACTACAACCCTTTCTTATAAATAAAAGTGGTGGGTCCTACTTCTAGATGAACTATGTTTTTATATGTTATATAATAACTATTTTGAATCAAAGGTTATAGAGGGACTATAATTGTGAATTTCTTGACTTCCACAACATGAAAATCATCACACAAAACAACCTCAGGGATTAATTTATAATCCTAACACAGGAAGAAAAGTCATTCTATCTTCTGTCTCACCTCTAATTTATAGCAAATTATCTAGAGGCACCACTGTTTTTTTAATGGTGAAATCATATTATGGATAGTTTAAAGATTCTAAGAAAACTTGAACTATCTGGAGAGAGACTGTAGCATAAACAAATATTATTATAATAAATTAGATGTTTATTTAATGACTATGCTAACCGAATGTGTAATTATCATAGAAGTAGGTAAATATAAGAAAAATTGTGAATTACGTAACAGTGCAACCTAAAGCCCGATCAGCATATTGCTTAATTAACAGATGAATTCACTTACTTTGAAGTGGTCTTAAGTTGTCCTTACACAGTTATAAACAAATATATGCAACTCTACAAAAAGGCATAGAAAGGATTTCACAACATTGTTCAGTTTTCACCGTTTCTCTCTACATCCTTTTTCTCTCTGCTTGTGTAGTTTGGGCTACCTCAAAATATGGTAACTCTGAGTATTTTGACTTTTACATGACAACGGGCTTCCAAGGAAGAATTATAATCTGACAGAATCCCAATGGCCCAGTCTTGGAAGCCAGAGCATCACTTCCAATGCATTCTGTTGGTGAAACCAAGCCACAAGTCCAGGTCACATGCAACGAGAAGGGACGTGCACTCCAGCTGTTAACGTGAGCATTGCCATACTGACAAAAGGGATCCTGGGTCCATCTTTGAAGACTGCCACAAAGCTAAAAATATTATTATAAGGACGAAAATATATTTACAGGGTTGGAAAAGGGAAGAGTGTGTAAAGAGTGACTGATGATAAAATAAAACTTACTAGATATGATTTATAAATGCAGTATTTACACTCAAGACTTTTCAAGTTGGGATGCTGATGTGAGGCTTGTTCGCTGGTAGAAGACTGTAAGGGACCTCTCTGGCTGCTGATCTGGCTGCTGGCAGAGAGATCCTCCATTGTTAGCCCCTGAGGAAAAGGCCTGAGCTGAAGGGCAGTCTCATGAATGAGGTCACATCCCCCCTCTAACACATGTGGGTGCATAAAAGCCTGACACCTTCCTCAGCAGGAAGACAACGCTGAAGGATGTCTCAGTTCCAGATCTCCCCCTAGGAGTGGCTGAAGGCCTCTCAGAGCCTACAACTCAGCTCAACTTTTCTCTCCACCTAATCCTGTGTTCACAAGTTTCAATCCTAAAAGCAATCCTAATCCTCCTTTTGTACACTCATTTCTGGCTCAGAGTTGGCTTCTTTGGGAACCCAGCCTGCTACAGTTGGTACTAAAGGTTACATAAGACAGCAAGTAGTAACTTGGATGAAATCTTGAAGCCAGCTGCCTCTGCCTGGCTGGTAATGAAGATCCCATATCCAGTGGGTACAGAAAACTTCTGGCACCAGGTGATGTCCAATTGTTAGAATTTTGGAAAATAGGGATGGTTTCTTCATGGAAAGTGTTAATTCATGTGATGCATCACATTCTGAAAACTACAGAAGCCATTGTATTGGAATCAACATAGGGAGTATTTCTCAAGAACTCATATTGGTTCCTTGGCTTGTGTGGAAGATCAAGCAAAAGCTTCTGAAGTCCTAACTGAGATAACATTTTAAAAATTCACCTCCTGTAGGTAATGACAGAAATCAGTGCCACCCTTATAGACCTGAGAGACGTGGGGTCATGAGCCCCTTCATATCTCTAGCTGCAAAGACAAAGTCAAACCAGAAAGATAAGAATATATTACTGAAAATACAACCACCTAATAATTCCTGATTGCAGCTCCTGTGTCAGAGGTGGGATTTTCACTAGAGCAGATCAATACAAATTCCTCCTCAAGGTATGCAGCCAGCAATTTGGAACACGTGGTTTTTTCCATCCTGGTTAGATGAAAGCATCAGAAGCAGTCCACATTCCTGTGCAATAAGCAACTGAATATGTTTACAGTGCTTGCTGCTGGTTTCCCGCCTCCTATATGTATTGACTTGGCTTAAGAAAGACTCACTATAAGCAAGTTAAACCCCTTCTAGGAGGTCCACATCATGTGACTAATTGATGGAAGGTGGTGTTAAATAGGCTCAATGCACTTGTCCCAACCCGTGACACTGCTAAAAGATCATCCCAGGTGCAGAACACCCCTCTGGTTGGCTGAGGCCTGCACTAAGATTGCATCTCAGTTCAGCTCTTCTCTTGGCCCAAATCTGCTTCTTTTCCTTTCTTTCTGCTTCTTAAGAAAATTCTACTAAACGTTCACATTCACCTTCATCTCAAAGTATGCTTTTTGGGAAATTCACCTTGCAGCAGAAGCCTAGTAGAAACGTTAAAAGATAGATTTGTGTATGTGTATATTCATTTATTTTGATTAGGATGAAACAATATTTTTCAACAGTTTTCTCTCTGAGCAAAAATGGTAGCCAGTATATTTATGTATCCTGTCAGTAATAAAATCCTTTGTCTATGATTGTGTATATATCATCTGGCATTGAGTTTGCTAAGTGTCATGAAGAGAAAATGAGATAATCCATGTGAAGTTCTTGACTGATTTTGACACAATGAGGGGAAAAAGAGAGAGAGAGAGAGAGAGAGAGAGAGAGAGATGAGTTCCTTAAGAAGAAAATCACGAGAATTTCCCAATCATATTCTAAGGTAGGAATGACCTAGCAAAAATATACATAGGCAAATTTATATCTCAAAAGTTATTGTTATCACCTGCTCTATTACATACTGGATGCATTGTTTATGAATTATTACATCCTACCCTATTGGCATAATTATGAGTATGTACACACACAACACACTAAGACATGTATTTTATCAGTGTTATCTTAATTTCCCTACAAATTTAAAGTCATTTGAATATCATTTATATTTTGTAATTAATGAAGTTGCAAGGCTGAGTATAGCAGTCTTCAAAAACATAAACTCTATTACAAACTATATTTCTATGTTTACTTTCAAAGTTCTAAATTGACTTGACACCCTTCTTCCCTACATTTTCTTTATATGATAATATCTCCAAAAATTTTGCTTATTAATGACATATGTTCATCCTTGAATGAGTAAGCATATTCCAAAGGTTCAAACTGAGGTCTTGGGACTGGAATGTCATAACTTTAATCTACCCACCATTAACTTTTGGTTGTCCATAGGCAAATAATTTATCAAAGTGTCTGGCTCTTTGCCTAAGAAAAAGGCACCTATTCATAAGTGACTTGCCTAGAAAGCCAGTGCTTCAACTAATATCTTCTTCTTCCTAAAGAAGTTTAAAATGTAAAGTTGAATATAGTATGCTATTTAAGCTTTCAGATTCCAAGAAATTTCTACTGTTCTTGTATTGAGACTTTGATACCTATATTACAGATGTGCTGTGTTTGTGAGTTTATCATGGCTGTATAACATATACAATTGGTTAAACCACATCCTTCATCTGTCCCAGGAAGAATGTTCTAGTTATCTAATCTTTAATCATATAATTGCCAAAACATAATTGTCATAAAACCAATTTTTCGTTGGACAAGCACAGAAGGTGTTGACTAATTCTAATTCTTGTAGTGAACATCCAAAAACATCACCCAAAGAGGTTCAGGAAATAAGGAATGGATGTACAGAGAAAAACATAGATCAGTCTATATATGAAAAGCTCACTGAGGTTAAAAGGTAAAATAAAGAAATAAACGAAAATATAGTAGGAATGACAGAGTAGGGATTGAAAGGATCAGATTTTGTTGTTACCTTTCCAGCAAAAGCCAGAGCTCTCTGCAATTATTTATGATTGAAGCTCTCTCTTACATTTTCTCATTACCCCTTAAAGAAATAAAGCTTTTATACGGCTACCATATTTATCACTGTAAAACAGAAATATGAAGCTGTAGGTCTTCTTGTTACAAACTTTTGTAAATCATCATTGCCTTCTAACTCTTCAGAATAGAAGCTTTACTAATCAAGAAACCCACTGCATTAATCAACATTCACCATTTCTTCCATAAACCCTTGACACATGCTTGTGCTCAGCATACTCTCTTTCTGTTAAATGAATTATATGCATTCTAGGAATCAGCTATACCCAAAGGTGTTTATTTCGGTTTCCTCTGTTAATTAGAATTTGATAATTTCAATTATTTGAACATTTCTAAATATGTCTCAATGCCATTCCTTTTCCTCCTTTTCTACCACAATACCACTTAGCCAGATTTTTACCATGATACCCCTTAACTAGGTTGTTTCTAATTTGGAGCACACAGTATCTTCCAAATGAGTCTACCTTTATCCAGTCTGCCGCAGGCCTCATCCCCTCCATCTGCTGTACACAGGCACACACAGACACACACGAATACATGCATGCACACATACAGTCTATTTGCACAGTAGGCAGATCTGTCTTTAGAAACTCACAAACTCAGCTGAACATGCTTTCATGAATTCCTCATGACTTCTCTCCTGAAGTTTACTTATAGACTAGGGTCCTTAATGCTTAACACACACACACACACACACACACACACACACACACATATATATACACACACACACACTGTGGCAGCTTCTCAGACTGAAAGGAAAGAAAGCACACTGATTTGGGGACTTTAAGATTGCTGGAGGCAGTATTCCACATGGTTTACAGCAAATTTGGAAGAGAGACATCAATCCACCATTTACTGCCTATTTCATTAAGATAATCAATTATTAAGATAATCAATTTCTAGTCTGTAAAGGGATAGATAATTTCTACCTCTTCAGGTTTCTAGAATTTCATTCTAATAAAATAATTGTATGTGAAAATTGCTTAAAGTAATAAAGAGTTCAAATGATTGTTTCATAAATGAATGATAGTGGAAAGGTATATCATTTTGGCAAGAGAAATCCTATAATTTTTTGATTGCATGGTTTTCCTTATATCGCTTTTGCAAAGAGTTCAGTTTTGAAGATACTGGAAGGTAGAATAAGTGAATTATAATTGAAGCAAATATAGAGAAAAGTAAAATTGCTGTAAAAGTTAAAGGGGGAAAAGTGATCATTGTCCTCTGTTCCACTGAAGTTTTACCTTTGTGGTCACAAGGGAAGTCATATTGTCCTGAAATCATACATTACCATACTGACAAAGACCTTGGTTCCAAGACAATTACATACTCTCTCAGGAGTCCATCAGCGAGTGATAATGAGGTGTGAACACATTCCTCAGAAACCACAGACACGCCAAAAGGGCAATTTAACACCTCTTCAAAAGATGGATGAGATATGAATTATTCATAATGAGCTCAGGCCAGACTCTCCACACCAGCCTGGTTCACAAACAGACTGGAGTGGTATGAGCTATAATACCTGGAATTTTAGTATCTTCTCCCCAGGCAAAGGTCACAAGCTTTAATCGATTTAATACTTTTATTCCAGGCGTGCTAAGAGAACTCTCTCTTTCTCTCAATTATCGCCTTTATTTCATCTGGGATTTTCCTTCGTTGTGTGCTCATGGATGTGTGCCTATGTACATATGCATGTGTGTGTGTTTGTGTACACTTCTTGTGACCTTCACTTGTGTATATCCGACATTTGAACCCAAGCATTAAAAAACATTTTCTGTGTTGCGTTTCAGTCTTCAAGTTTGCTGTTGTGCAGTTTTGAGTCATAATTTCTATGAGAAGATGATGCTACTGAGTTAAAACACAACCATTCATTTCCACTGGCATAATGAGGTAATGCCAGAATTCACCCTCAGGTCCAAGGAAGAGGCTAGCAATGGTTGTGAGGCACATACTGATTAATGCAATATCTCTAAGAATGGGAAATATTTTCATTATGTTGAGTCAGCTGATGCATAAACAATCATGACCCATAACCCCCTACTGTAAACCTGTATTTGTCAAAGAGTATATGAAACTCAATGATACTGTGCAAATTTAAGTTCCTATAATTGTTTGCAAATGCAAATTTTTTAGATAATTATGTGAAATTATTGATTGATACCACTGAAAACTGAAAGAGCATTGCTGATGAGCTAAATTATATTTTCTCTTATTCCTCCAAATCATACATTCATCTTACCTAAGAGTGTTTCCTTTGTGAAACTGATAAATAGGCTAGAATACATATAGAATGCTTACCTATACCCTTAGGAAGAATATTCACGACATTTCTTTTAGTTAGGTGTTAGTATTATGCGGAATTTTGAAATATGCATTGAGGAAAGGATTTTGTCTTCAATAATATATAAAACCAAAGCCACATTTTCCTCTTTTTAGATCCTGTTATTATTTTAATGCTGTTACATTATGCAAAATTAATTTTTTTAATGCTCAAATTTAAACTCTCAGCAAAGTATACATAAATAGATGTAGAAAGAAGATACGCAAAGAATAGCTGAGTGACACAATGAAGAAGCACTCAAATAAAAAATGCAAGCACTTGGAGTTCCTGAGCCTCGATGTGCTTTTGACCAAGGACAACCTGTCTCTGGGCGTTTATTTCTCCTGTTTTTGATTGCAGTAATCAGTTTCCTTTCATGAAATCATATTTACATATGTAGACAGAGTGAACTTCTTTCTTGAAATTAATCTACTAACCAAAACTCTATGGCTTCTGTTTTTTCTTATATTTCATTTTGGTTGTGTATTTTTTTTCCCTTAATTTCATTAGTGTATCCATTTAAAGACACCATCAGTTTTAAGGAACACTAATTGACTGGTAAATTGGAAAGGGAAAAATAAAACACTATCAATTAAATATACATGTCTATTGCATGACATACCCAGAATTCTAAAAATGAATTCTTTAGTGAAAAGACAGATATGCCTTTTAGAATTTAGAATATAGAGGTGTTATGCTAGAGGTCTGAGTATTTCACTGATTTTCTATTTTAAGAATAAATTATCATGACAAATTTTAAGTTGCATACATTATTTTATTGTCCAAATTTTTAAAAAACATCAGCTTACCTTGGCATATTCTTAATTTTTTACATTGTGGACTCTTTAGTAAATTAATTTTTACTCATTTTTATTTAATTAAGAAAGCTGCTAAGAATAAATACTTGTGTCTGATTAAACTATTTCCCAGATCTCAAAAGTTTTGATGTAAAGTGTCCTTATCACTATTTTATATAAATTCATGCATTTTAAAATTGGTGTCCATATTCCACATGGCAGACACTAGGCTAAGCATATGGAATAATGTAAGGAACAAAAATAAAATTTGACAGTCATTCTAGTAGGACATAGTGCTATCAAAAAAATTGTCATGCACGATATGTAAAATGAAAATGTGATATGTGACCAAGCAGAAATGCATGCTGTTTGGAGGACACCGTGTATCAAAATGTACCCACGGGATTTAATTTCTAGAGTGATAGCATCAAGAGGCTAAAGCCAGTGACCAGGAATTTATTACTCAGTATGCATTTCCCAAGAGGGCACACTACACCACATAGGTCCTCAGGGAGAAGCGCCAGGCTCGGTGAGGGGGCAGGAGTGAGGAAAACAGCATGGGCCAGAGCCTCTGTTGTGTTTTCCATGGGAAGGTAAATCAGCAGAGGGAAATCCCTTTAAGATAGGGGTGGTTTCTAGTTGTTTGGGATGCGGTTGTGGGTTGATTTTGAAAAGAAGAAATATTGACTTGTTACATGACAGAAAAAGAAAGTGGTTGAGGTATGGACTCAGGATTGGTTGGTCTGCACATGAAGGGTGTGTTTATCTTCACAGGAGAGTTGCTTATTGTCTCTAGGAATTAACCAGCAGTGGGAAGGGGCAGTCTCTCCCCAGCCAGCTAGGTCCCTCCAGATGTCAAAACATCATAAAATATTTGTATAAAATATGATTATTACACATAAATAGCCAGAGTTTAACCTTTGTGGAAAAATTTAAGATTTTCTGAGTGTGTGATTTTGAGCTGAAAATGAAATGGTAAATACAATTATGCATTGCTTAACCATGGAAAAACATTCTGAGAAATGTGTTGTTAGGTGTGTTTGTTCTTATGCAAGCATTATGGCATGCATGGCCAGTATCAAATGCAATACATGAGATCTATATACACACTCCATTATAATCATATGGGATCACTATTACATGTGGTATCTCATTGACTAAAATGTTATGCAGTACATAACAATATATCATAAATATATTGCACTAGGTGAAAAAAGACATAAAAATATTGCAGTTCAGCGGATGGAAAACTTTTTTGGTCATGGGCTACATAAAATTGTTTTGTCCTGGAGGGCCATACAGTATCTCTCGTAACCACCCAATTCTTTCATTATAGCAGGTAAACAGCTAAAGACAATGCATACAGAAATATTAACAGCAGGATTTAGTATCCAGATTTAAATATCGTGTGTAGTTTGTTAAGACCTGCAATGTAGGCATTATCAAAATCTCCTTCTTGGAAAGAAAAAAAGGGAAGGTAAAGGAAATCCTGGATCAATACCGTGGGTATGGACACACAGGTTACACACTGTACAATCTCATGTACTGGCTCTTATCAGAGTTGCTGGAGCAGAGAGAACATGGGAAGCAGTTTCAAATGGAGTGGAGATGTCACAGCCTACAATGTCAGCCTAAGACTGATATTGGAGGCTATGTTAAAATAAGTAGAAATGCATCAGTTTATTCATAAAATAAACCATTTTAACAATCTAGTTTTAATTTCGTTTTCTGTTTTCAGCAGGCTTAAAATAAACTTCAAAATCTTACTAAAATAGAATGTATAGTACAAAGTAATTTTTATGAAAGTATATCTAATCCTCTATCTGTATTTATTCATTAAAAGTGTCTCTAATAGGATCCACATAAGTGATGGTTCTTATTCCTGGGTGGTAGAATTGCAGTGATTTTCAAAATCACTCTATTTTTTTTTATTGCAGAATTGTTTTAACATAAATGTATATTATTTATGTAAAACCTATCAAGTCACTTCTTCATTTCCTTCTGATCCATATTCTATACTGAAATTAGAGCTATCCTTCCAATAGTTAATGAAAATAAGCCATTCATATTATCTCCTTTTCTTCTGATTATGAACGAAAGCACTCAGTCTTTAGCATTGTCTATCATGTTTTCTGGTTTTTGTTGATTTGTTTTGTAGGTGCCTCTTATAAGGTTCCTCAACTTCTCGTAATTTGCTATGACCTTCAAGTTCTATTCCTAGTTTATTAGTGTTTTGTATGTGTTGGGTGTTTTTTTTTTTTTATTGGCATAAAGTGTGTTGGACTTTCTTTAATGTTGTTTTTCTGTTGTCTACTAAAATGAGCATGTGTTTTTCACTTTTATTCTATTGATGTGGTGTGTTGCATTATTTTAATAATGAATGTTAAGTCAACTCTTATGGGTGACTCACCTAGCACTTAGTGGAAACAAACAATTGAGTGTAATATTATAGTAATCAAGACAGACCAGCCAGAAGCTAAACAGAAGATCAAGAAAGAGACATTTAAAACTGGCCATATTCAACAATGTATTGTAGCAATTCTAGTTACTGAATCCCCTCCCCAGAGCTGATGTTCATTGTTGTTTACTTGTTCATTTGATTAATTACTTGACTGGACTAGTTCAGTGGAGTCTATTTCCCCTGCATCGTATGTCCTCTGATGTCATTCTTTCACAGAGATGGTGTCTGATGCCAGGTTTTAAGTATGCTCTGACCTGAAGAAGGGTCTTGTCAGTCATCTCTTGTCCTAGTTCTCCCTATTAAATTTCTAGTCATGACTCTTACACTTTTTGCTATTATGGATGGAGCTATTGGCTTCTTCTGAATTGCTCATAACCAAGATCTTTATTAATTTTGACAATGCCCCTTAGGCTTGAACTTCCCCCAAGCTCTGTTCCAAAAAATGTCAGTCCAATTGGTGGGATCTGTAGAGCTCTCTTCTTATGGACTTTCTCCCTGACCCCACCGCAGAAAGTCTGCTCTATACCCTTTCTCCAGGATGGGGGCAGGGATGTCAGCCCACTTATCTTGGAGGGATACACCTTTTTTTCTGATGAGGTGCTAAGTGGGAATGGCAGCCCTTGTCTTTGTAGAGGAGGAAATATAATTTTGTATCTTTCCCTTTTTAGGTTCTTAGTTGGGACACTGTCTTGAAAATAAAGGGCAGGTTAACAAAAGAAGAACAAACTATTAACTAATGAAGAACTCCTCTCAGTTTAAAAGTATTTCTCTCTCAAGGTAGTGGCTTAGGGGGCCTTGCTCAAGCAGCATTTTACCAAAGAGCCATAAATCCTACATAATGGTAAGATAAAGGAGAGAGAAGTCAAGTCTTTTAAGGTTGGGGGCAGGGAATGTAGGAAGGTAGCAAAATCTGTCTCCGGATTTCTCTGGTACTTCCTGGTGCCTTCTCTGGCCTGATAAGTAGCTGCTGTCTCCAGCAAGGAAGGAATGGTGTCCTGGCTTCAGCCAAGAGAGGCTGAGCCAGAATCTCAGCATAGTCAGAAGCTTTAACTTAAAAGTCATCATTATTTTGAAGGCTGGGTATGGTGGCTCACGCCTGTAATCCCAGGACTTTGGGAGGCAGAGATGGGCAGATCACAAGGTCAGGAGTTCAAGACCAGCCTGGCCAATATGGTAAAACCCCATCCCTAGTAAAAATGCAAAAATGAACTGGGCGTGGTGGCACATACCTGTAGTCATAGCTACTTGGGAGGCTGAGGCAGAAGAATCACTTGAAACCGGGAGGCGGAGGTTGCAGTGAGCCAAGATCACACCACTGCACTCCAGCCTGGGTGACACAGCAAGACTCCATCTCAAAAAAAAAAAAAAAAATCCTTGGTATTTTGGAAAGAAATATTGTGGTTTTCTTCATCTTCTTAGATTTCACTGATAGGTTTGGAAACCTTGCCCTACTAATGAGCTGGGGCAAGGGCAGGCAGGGTCCCCTACTTTCAGCCTGCCATGCTTAGGGTAGAGCTTCTATCCTTCAGTGGGAACTGGATGGAAGATAAAACCCCAGATCACCTGACCATGTTTGCCTAGAGTAGAGCTTCTTACGGTGGAGATTAGAAATGCTACTGGCCTCTTCTTTCCTGGGCTAAGCCTTAGCACTAGACTGGCAGCTGTGATTAGTAAACCTCTTCCCTTTTCTTCCTAGAGCAGTGCATCCATCAGTCGACCTGGGAAGTGGGTCATGGCTCCAGTGCCACACAGGCTCTTGCTGTTCTTACTGAGGTTTAGCAGATTTTCTTGAATAAATGTTATCCTAATTGCTGCATGCCCCTCAAGCAATATTCAGACACCTTATATGATCATTTCTTTGTGTTGGTTTTTTGCTATTTGGGGTATTAAATAATTTTTACAAGATGTGACTAATTCACTAGGGAGATGATCCACAGGACCCTTGAAGTACCTCCTCCGTTTTATTCTTGTCATTCATTTTTCCTTTCAATCTGTAATCACCACTGCCCTTTCCATGTCCCATTAAAACCAATTCTATGTCTTGTGCGTTTGCTTGCTTATATATATAACTCATGATTATATGTAGCATTATTCTTTAGAATTGTATGTGCATATTTTCAAATTTTATATAGTGTTATATACACAGGTACACATACATACACATATGTGCATATACTTTTTTTTTTTTAAATGGTGTCTAGCTCTGTAGCCTAGCCTGGATCTCAGCTCACTGCAACCTCCACCTCCTGGGTTCAAGGTGTTCTCCAAGCAACATGTTGGTCAGGCTGTTCTCAAACTCGTGACCTCATGATCTGCCCCCCTCAGCCTCCCAAAGTGCTGGGATTACAGGTGTGAGCCACTGCACTCAGTCATTTTTTTCCCTTTTAAGGATAGATGTTCATTCTTTTGTACACTCCACTACCATCCAAAAATAATTCAAACTTTCTTAATAGTCTTTTCTGACAGTTGTATAAATTTGCCACTAATAATAAAGGGTAAAGAGAATCTGAAATCCTCCACAGCATATGCTGATAATGCCCCCAAAATCGTGTTGTCTTTTATTTTTATTTATTGTGATCCTCTGCGTTAGAAAAGACAGTGTTTGGTGGCGATTTGCTGAAGAGCTAAGCATCCCGTCACCTTGAACTTTATGTTCTAATTATACAATTTCCTGCAGGAGGATGGTGTTATTTACGTGATAGCTTCATGCACATTTTAAAACTCGAACCTATGTAATTAAGGTCTGTTAAGGTAGGTCTTTAAACTTCCAGCTCACTGTTTCTAGTAACTGCTAAATATTCCATAGTACTAATAAATAATTTACTATGTAAATTGATTTGAAGGGTGCCTGGCACACAATAAACTCTAGATTCATGAATTATTTTAGTGATGAAAATCAAATGCTTGCAAGTCACCTTTATGAAGAGCAAGAGATCAGTGGCTGTTCATGTCAATAGGTCCTGATAGATGTGGGCAAGGGTGTTTCCCAAAGATTTCATCTCCTTTTGAGGTTTCTGAGTCATTATGAGTCTTTGGGTGTGTATTCTTTAAGATCCACTTTAAATACCTAACTTTGTAACTTTTTACAATCTGAGGGACAAAAATATTGTTTTAATTTTTAATTAGCTCAGTAATAGAATGACCATCCCTTTAAGAAATTAGTCATTATAGTTTCCCTGAATATGAATAGCCTATTTATATTCTCTGTTCATTTTTCTACTACTTCCAGTTAAAGATGTTTATACTATTTTTAACTTATATGCTTTTTTGATATAACTAAACAGTTTCCAAAATTTTCTATCAATTCCTACTTCTCTGTTCCACATGGTTTAAAATATATATATATATTATATATATACATATATATTTACATATGTATATATGTATGTCTGGGATCTCATTTAACAGGTTCTACATCAGCAAAAGAAAACAAAGATATTCTCTGATATTTTCCCTACTCTATTTATATTTTAGCTTTTACATGAGAATAGTAAATTTATAAGGATCTCACTTTTGAATATTATGTAAGGTAGGTGGGTACTGTTATTTGCAACTTAGCAAGAGCTTTTGTCCCAACGTCATTAATTTAACTATTCAGATTTTAGTTTACATAGATGTATGTGTATACATGCATATGTGTATATGTGTTTATATACGTGTAGACACAGGAAAGTCTTATGCAAAGGTTTCATGCATGCGTGCACCTCATACTGCACTGTCTGTACTGTTCCATTTGACCCTTTGCTTTCCTTAGGGTCATTACAATAATATTCCTTAGTGCTACACATTTGTAATGTGGCTTCCTCTGGCAAAACAACTTTATTCTCATCACACTTGCTTTTCAAAATCACTACAGCTATTTATGGACTTTCAGCATTTAAAAATATGATTAAATCTTCAAAAACTGTAGTGGAAATGTTGATCCCAATTACATTGTAATAATAATGTGAAGAGGTTTGAAATAGACATCTTTCTTTTATTAAGTTTTCCTATCCATAAAATTTGTGTATCTCTCCATTTAAATATATTCTTTCTTCATTGATTTAATTTTAATTTTCAGTGTAAAAGTCTTCTATTTTTACAGGTCAGTTAGCTTCTAGATACATTATTTATACGTATGAGTAGTATTTTGCCTTGCAGTATATTTTCTGCTATAAATAATCACTATTAAGTTTTGTAAGCTGATCTTTATTCATCAGATTTGCTAAACTTCCTTATTGATTTATGGAGTTTGCTTCTTTATTGTTAAATTTTCATTGTAGATGATCATATCATTTGCAAATCAAATTTTTCTTCTTCCTTTCATACCTCGTTTTTATTTTATCATATGGCCAAGGCCTTCAATTCTATATTGAAAAGAAACATTGATAGTAAGCATACTTTAATTTTGTTTTTAAAACTTATGAGTTATTCTAAAGTGTTTAAGTTTTAAAAATATATTTTTATATACAGCCTCTATCAAGTAATTTATATTTTCTGAGCATTAGTAACAAAATATTGAATTTAAATACATGCTTTTACTGTATCAATAGAAACAATATTGTGATTTATAAATTCATGAGTATTTTGAATTTCATTAGAAGACCATTCTTGCATTTTTAAATATACATAACAATTTCTCCATCCAGGGTGAAATAAAAGTAGTCCAAATAAAATATTAGCTATTTAAAATTTAAAAGTAACGTGGGCCTGTTATTTTCTTTTTTTCTTTTAAACATCAATATGATATTACCTAAGGTGTAAATAAATAGCATAAACTACACAACAAAGTGTAACTTTTTATTGTAATACAGGGGTGAATGGTTCCTTGTAAATTTGAAAGCAGTAACCATTAAGACAGTGTATTTGTATAAGACGAAGGTGTTTATTATTTTAATTCCTCAGCATTTTTTCTATTAATATATGTTCAAATGCATTGATATATTTTTTTTAAATTATACATTAAGTTCTGGGGTACATATGCAGAACGTGCAGATTTGTTACACAGGTATAAATGTGCCATGGTGGTTAGCTGCACCCATCACCTGTCATCTACATTAGATATTTCTCCTAATGCTATCCCTCCCCATATCCCCTACCCCAGGACAGCCCCTGGTATGTAATGTCCCTTCCCTGTGTCCATGAGTTATTGTTCAACTCCCACCTATGAGTAAGAATATGCAGTGTTTGGTTTTCTGTTCTTGTGTCAGTTTGCTGAGAATGATGGTTTCCAGCTTCATCCATGTCCCTGAAAAGAACATGAACTTATCCTTTCCCATGGCTGCATAGTAGTCCATGGTATATATGTGCCACATTTTCTTTATCCAGTGTCATTGATGGGCATTTGGGTTGGTTCCAACTCTTTGCTATTGTGAACAGTGCCACAATAAACATTCATGTGTATGTGTCTTTATAGTGGAGTGATTTATAATCCTTTGGGTATACACCCAGTAATGGGATTGCTGGGCAAAATGGTATTTCTACCATTCTAGATACTTAGGAATTGCCACACTGTCTTCCACATGGTTGAACTAATTTACATGCCTACCAACAGTGTAAAAGCATTCCTATTTCTTCACATCCTCTCCAGCATCTGTTGTTTCCTGACTTTTTAATGAATGCCATTCTAACTGGTGTGAGATGGTATCTCATTGTGGTTTTGATTTGCATTTCTTTAATGACAAGCGATGATGAGCATTTTCTATATATCTGTTGGCTGCAGTAATGTCTTCTTTTGAGAAGTATCTGTTCATATCTTTCCCCCAGTTTTTCATGGGGTTGTTTTTTCTTATAAATTTGTTAAGTTTTTTGTAGATTCTGGATATTAGCCATTTGTTGGATGGATAGATTGCAAACTTTTCTCCCATTCTGTAGGTTGCCTGTTCACTCCAACGATAGTTTCTTTTGCTGTGCAGAAGCTCTTAAGTTTCATTAGATCCCATTTGTCAGTTTTGGCTTTTGTTTGCCATTGCTTTTGGTGTTTTAATCATGAAGTCTTTGCCCATGCCTATGTCCTGAATGGGATTGCCTAGGTTGTCTTCTAGGGTTTTTATGGTTTTAGGTCTTACATTTAAATGTGTAATTCATCTTCCTCTTTTCCTCTTACTCAAATACCCTTTATTTATTTCTGTCCCCCTGATCGCCCTGGCCAGAACTTCCAATATTATGTTGAATAGGAGTGGTGAGAGAGAGCATCCTTGTCTTGTGCCAGTTTGCAAAGGGAATGCTTCCAGTTTTTGCCAATTCAGTATGATATTGCCTGTTGGTTGTCATAAATAGCTCTTATTATTTTGAGATACATTCCATCAATATCTAGTTTACTGAGTGTTTTTAGCATGAAGGGGTGTTGAGTTTTGTCGAAAGCCTTTTCTGCATCTATTGAGAAAATCGTGGTTTTGTCATTGGTTCTGCTTATGTGATGGATTACATTTATTGATTTGCATATGTTGAACCAGCCTTGTATCCCAGGGATGAAGCTGACTTGTTCATGGTGACCAAGCTTTTTGATGAGCTGCTGGATTCAGTTCCGTCAGAGATACTGGCCTAAAATTTTCTTTTTTTGTTGGGTCTCTGCCAGGTTTTGATATCAGAATGATGCTGGCCTCATAAAATAAAGTAGGGAGGATTCCTTATTTTTCTCTTGTTTGGAATAGATTCAGTAGGAATGGTACCAGCTCCTCTTTGTAACTCTGGTAGAATTTGGCTGTGAAACCATATGGTCCTGGACTTTTTTTGGTTAGTAGGCTACTTATTGCTGCCTCAATTTCAGAACTTATTGGCCTATTCAGGGATTCAACTTCTTGCTAGTTTAGTCTTGGAAGGGTGAATGTTTCCAGGAATTTATCCATTTCTTCTAGATTTTCTAATTTATTTGCATAGAGGTGTTTATAGTATTTTCTGATCCTAGTTTGTATTTATGTGGGATCAATGGTGATATTCCCTTTATCATATTTTATTGCACCTATTTGATTCTTCTCTCTTTTCTTCTTTATTAATCTGGCTAGTGGTCTATTTGTTGATCTTTTGAAAAAACCAGCTCCTGGATTCATTGACTTTTTTGAAGGGTTTTTCGTGTCTCTATCTCCTTCAGTTCTGCTCTGATCTTAGTTATTTCTTGTCTTATGCTAGCGTTTGAATTTAATTGCTGTTACTTCTCTAGTTCTTTCAATTGTGATATTAGGGTGTTGATTTTAGCTCTTTCCTGCTTTCTCTTGAGGGCATTTAGTGATATAAATTTTTCTCTACACACTGCTTTAAATGTGTCCCAGGGATTCTGGTACATTGTGTCTAATTTCTCACTGGTTTCAAAAAACATCTTTATTTCTGCCTTCATTTCATTGTTTATCCAGTAGTCATTCAGAAGCAGGTTGTTCAGTTTCCATGTAGCTGTGAGGTTTTGAGTGAGTTTCTTAATTCTGAGTTCTAATTTGATTGCACTGTGGTCTGAGAGACTGTTTATAATTTCCATTATTTTTAATTTGCTGAGGAGTATTTTACTTTGAATTACTGTCAATTTTAGAATAAGTGTGATGTGGTGCTGAGAAGAAAATATATTCTGTTGATTTGGGGTGGAGAGTTCTGTAGATGTCTATTAGGTCTGCTTGGTCCAGAGCTGAGTGCAGGTCCTGTATGCCCTTGTTAATTTTCTGTCTCATTGATCTAGTATTGACAGTGAGGTGTTAAAGTCTCCCACTGTTATTGTGTAGGAGTCTAAGTCTTGTAGGTCTTTAAGAACTTGCTTTATGATTCTGGGTGTTCCTGTATTGGGTGCATATATCTTTAGGACAAGTAGCTCTTCTTGTTACATTGATCCTTTTACCATTATGTAATGCCCTTCTTTGTCTCTTTTGATCTTTTAAAGTCTGCTTTATAAGAGACTAGCATTGCAACCCCTGCTTTTTTTGCTTTCCATTTGCTTAGTAAACCTTCCTTAATAACTTTATTTTGAGCCCACGTGTGTCTCTGCCAGTGAAATGGGTTTTCTATATGCAGCACACAATGAGTTTTGATTCTTTATTCAATTTGTCAGTCTGTGTCTTTTAATTGGAGTGTTTACCCATTTACATGTAAGGTTAATATTGTTATGGGTGAATTTGGTATGTTTTTTCAGTGGCTGGTACTGGTTGTTCCTTTCCATGTTTAGTGCTTCCCCAAGGAGCTCTTTTAAGGCAAGGCTCATCGTGACAAAATTTGCAGCTTTTGCTTGTCTGTAAAGGATTTTATTTATTTCTCCTTTGTTTATAAAGCTTAGTTTGGCTGAATATGAAACTCTGGCTTGGAAGTTCTTTTCTTTAAGGATGTTGAATATTGACCTCACTCTCTTCTGGCTTGTAGGGTTTCTGCCAAGAGATCCACTGTTAGTCTGACGGGCTTCCCTTTTTGGGTAACCCAGCCTTTCTCTCTGGCTGCCCTTAATATTTTCTCCTTCATTTCAACCTTGGTGAATCTGATGATTATGTATCTTGGGGTGGTTCTTCTTGAGCATTATCTTTGTGGTGCTCTCTGTATTTCCTGAATTTGAATGTTGGCCTGCCTTGCTACATTGGGGAAGTTCTCCTGGATACTATCTGAAAGAGGGCTTTCCAACTTGTTTCCATTCTCCCTGTCAATTTCAGGTGCACCAATCAAACATAGATTTGGTCTTTTCATATAGTCCTATATTTCTGGGAGGTTTTGTTTCTTTTCACTCTTTTTTCTCTAGCCTTGTCTTCTCATATTATTTCATTGAGTTGATCTTCATCTCTGATATCCTTTCCCACTTGATCCATTTGGCTATTGATACTTGTGTATGCTTCCTGAAGTTCTTGTGCTGTGTTTTTCAGCTCCATCGGGTCATTTATATTCTTCTCTAGGCTAGTTATTCTAGCTAGCAATTTGTCTAACCTTTTTTCCAGGTTGTCAACTTCCTTGCATTGGGTTAGAACATGCTCCTTTAACTCACAGGAGTTTGTTATTACCCACCTTCTGAAGCCTATTTCTGTCAATTCATCAAACTCATTCTCCATCCAGTTTGTTCCCTTGCTGGCGAGCAGTTGGCATCCTGTGGAGGAGAAGCATTCTGGTTTTTGGAATTTTCAGACTTTTTGCACTGGTTTCTCCCCATTTTTGTGGATTGATCTACTTGTTGTCTTTGATGTTGATACTATTGTTGTTAGTTTTCCTTCAAACAGGCCCCTCTCCTGTAGATCTTCTGGAGTTTGCTGGAGGTCCACTCCAGACCCTGTTTGCCTGGGTATCACCAGCGGAGGCTGCAGAACAACAAAGATTGCTGCCTGTTCCTACCTCTGGAAACTTCATCCCTGAGGGGCACCACCACAAGCCAGCCAGAGCTCTCCCATATGAGATGTCTGTTGGCCCCAACTGGGAAGTGTCTCCCAGTCTGGATACACAGGGGTCAGGGACCCCCTTGAGGAGGCAGTCTGTCCCTTATCTGAACTCAAACACTGTCCTGGGAGAATCACTGCTCTCTTCAGAGCTGTCAGGCAGGGACCTTTAAATCTGAATTTGTGCCCACAGCAGCCCCTTCCCCCAGGTGCTCTGACCCAGGGAGATGCGGTGGGCTCCACCCAGTTTGAACTTCCTGGTGGCTTTGTTTACACTCTGGGGGTGGAACCGCCTTCTCAAGCCACAGTAATGGCAGATACCCCTACCCCCACCAAGCTCGCATCCCAGTTGACCTCAGACTGCCGTGGTAGCAGTGAGAATTTCAAGCCAGTTGATTTTAGCTTGCTGGACTCTGGGGGGGTGGGACCCGCCAGCCAGGCCCTGAGACAATCTCCTGGTCTACAGGTTGCAAAGATGGCGGGGGAAAAGCACACTATCTGGGCCAGAATGCACCAGTTATCTGGTACAGTCTCTCACAGCCTCCCTTAGCTAGGAATGGGAAATCCCCCAATCTCTTGTGCTGCTTAGTGAAGCAATGCCTCATCCTGCTTCAGCTCACCCTTTGTGGGCTGCACCAACTGTCCAACCAGTCTCAGCAAGATGAACTGGGTACCTCAGTTGTGATGCAGGAATCGCCCACCATCTGTGTCAGTCTCGCTGGGAGCTACACACCTGAGCTGTTACTACTTGGCCATCTTGCTGTGCTATAAATATTTATTTTTATCACTGTGGAGTTCCTAAACTTTTGAAGACATATTTTGTGTTGTATGTTCTGCTTTTTAAAATAGTCTTTCCAGGTTTTTTTCTCCTATTAGTATACTGTTTAAAATCCTTATTTTTAATTTTGTCTACTGTTACTTGTTCATAATTATGTTATTTCACACTTTAATTTTTATAATTTTGTTTCACATTTTTTTCCTGTTAATCTACTGTTTAAAATCTTTTCTTCCATCACTATTGTGTGTAACAAAATCCTTCTTTTTAACTTTGTCTACTATGTTATGTTCTTTTCACACTTTTCTTCTTTAATTTTTATTGTAATTTTGCTTCTTTCTTTGGGTTGATTACATAATTCCTATTCTAGTTTTTATGTTGACTAATTCGCCCATTCTTTTCCATTCAAATTTTCTGACATATTTATTTCAAGTTACAGATTTCCTCTTAAAATCTACTTTAATATCACATTTTTGTGCACTGTCACTGTATTCTCGTTTTAGGTATTTTATAATTTTTAAAATTTTTTTTCTTAATCCTAGGGTTACTCAGTAGAATCTAAGTTGTTTTCTAAATATATGACTTTTTAAAAATCTCTTTTGTTAGTGACATTAAAAGTGACAGATCATGTTCTATATGACGGTGATTCTTTAGAATTAGAGATATTCTTTGGTGCAACAATACAGCATTGTATTTGTCAATGTTTCACATACAGTCAAAAATAACAGTATTTCTATTGAGTTAAAAATTATGTGGCCAGATGTGGTGGCTCATGCCTGTAATCCCATTTTGGGAGGCTGAGGCGGGCAGATAACCTGAGGTCAGGAGTTTGAAACCAGCCTGGCCAACATGGTGAAACTGCATCTCTACTAAAAATACTAGTATTAGGCAGGCGTGGTTGTGGTTTCCTGCAATCCCAGCTACTCGACAGGCTAAGGCAGGAGAATCGCTTGAACCCGGAAGGCGGAGGTTGCAGTGAGCTGGGATCACACCACTGCACTCCAGCCTGGGTAACAGAGTGAGACTCCATCTCAACAGCAACAAAAAAAGCCCACAATATATGCTTTGATACTCCATCTCAAAAAAAAATATTTGCCTGTGTAGAGCCATATGCATGTATGTGTATGTATTTATGTATCTACATGCATAAATGCATGCACACGTATCATATGTGTACAAAATATGTAGTTTTAATTTCATTGCCCAAATATTTGTATGCATATATATATATATATATATATATATATATATATTGGGTTAGTTTGATTTGTCAATTTTCTAGATAATATTTTTAAAGTCTTTAACTATCATTGCTAATTTATGGTTTCATCTTCTGGAAACTAAGGGACTTTTCTGCTCAGTGCTCTACTCAGCTTCCTTTGTTCATCCTATGGAGTTGTCACCCTTAAGTCAGCTCTGGGGCTGCCACTGGGAGGACTAAGGGAGCCAGTCAGCTCTCTCTGCTAAATCATCACCTATTGGGGAAACAAAAGCCTTGGACGTTATGTACTCACACATTTTCAAAAATCTTCAGACTTCTTATGCTTTCCTGATTTCAATATTACTGCCAATCATTTCATAAATAACTTTAACATTGTGATCTTTTATTTTTATGAAATGAAAGATCTCTTCAAGTACTATTTTTACATGAAAAACATGAGTATGTTTTCTGAGTACTTGCTTATCTAACAATATATTTACATTGTCTTAAAGCAAGACTAACTCTTAAACACAGATTAAAAACTATTTGTTTATCTTCCATTATACCTAAGAAATTCTGCAAGAACTATTATTTGATTTTGTTATTTATATTGATTACTATAGAAGATGCTGAATCCATCTGATTTTGTGTCACTTTTAAGTAGCGTTCTGGCTTTTGACTTCGTGTTTTGGAGTTATGACTGCTTTGTTTTAAATTCTGTATTATTCTAGCATCTGATTTATTCACTTATTGTCCCCCTCCACCCCACCCACCATTTATTATTTCTGTAATGATTTCCAGGACTGATATTTTCTTCACAGTCACAAGGTAACAGTTGTTTTTGGTTTCAATGACAGTCCTTGCTGCAGTTTAAAATTCCTTAGATGTAGAAGCTGTGGGTGATTTGCTGTGCTTCAATCCAACGATGAGTCTCTTCTCCCAGCAGGGGTGAAAGTATTTCCAACAGGAGGCTTTGCTGGTTTGCCATGAGAATTTCTGCTTTCATACAGCCCTTTGTTTTGCCTTCCTCATCTGCGATTGTATTTGAGACTTCCCACCGCTGCAGTGCATTTATACGTATGGGAGAAACAGCTATGGGAACACTCCACACCATGCAAGCACTAGCACATGTGCAAAGGAGAGACTCTCAGTGAGCCTTCTCTCCAGCAAAGAATCTGGATTTCCATAGGATGAGCATGTGCCATGGAAGCAGAGAGATGGATAGCTTTTATGTTGTGTGTGCTAGGCATGGTTTTCTTGCATGAGTTAAAGCCACTGATTCAATTCTGTTAGTTTCTGTAAATTTAAGAGAAGATATTCCTTGCACAGTCTTGCAGTACTTGTCAATATTTGTGCTCAGCCCATGTCCACCCTAATAAGAATTACACGTGCATTTTACTGAATGGTGGGAGAGCAGTGGCATGTTTAACCCTGGGATATGAAAATATAAATTTAAATCATTTATCATTTTATGTACCATTTTATATGCCATTTGCACAAAAATTAATCCCCAACTTTATATCTCTCTTGAAAACACTTTTTTTTTGGTAAATTTATGCAGAGCAGTGTTTTCTAAAGTCACTGAATACCTTGGATAAGTGGCCACAATTCTGAATCTTTGTTTTAATGGTCAACCATTATCAGAGCCAAAGCAAATCAGAGAGAAAATCAGAGAGGAAGCTTCATGCTACAATATCTGGTGAGGCACAGGAAATAAAGTATGTCTGCTCCAAATGAGGAATCAACTGACCTTACAAAGGCAACCCTCTTAAGATGTCTTGTCAATAATTAATGGCAAAGCACTAGTTTTCCTGGCCTTCTCCACTTCTCTTCAAAGGATGTAAGATGCAGCTGGCATAGTTTGAGCTTTTGATCCCACTCACCTATCTCCTCTAGGTTTGCTGTCTGGTCCTCAGTTTTCTGTCCCCAAAATAATGTCATGTTTTGCAGTATATGCTGATAAAATCATTAAATACATGAGATTAGAAAGACTCAAACTGAGATAACCAAATGCAAGAAATCTTAGTGGAAGGGTCAGTTTTCCTTTACATAAAATAGCAGATCTGATCTATTCGTCACATTCTATTACACCTTTTTTTAACCAGAAGAAGAGAATGCCACATTTTTACTCAAATGTTGCCAGTTATTTTCTCTTTGCAGGTATTTTTTGAATTTATTTTAAATTTTTATAGATTTAGTGGGTACAAGTGCAGTTTGCTACATGGATATATTGTACAATGGTGAAGTCTGGGGTTTTAGTTTGACCATCACTGACGTTACGTACGTTGTACCCAATAGTCGAGTTTCTCATTCCTCACCCTCCTCCTACCCTACCACCTTTGCAAGTCTCCAATGTCGTTTTTTCCACTGTGTGTACATGTGGACACATGATTTAGCTTCCACGTACAAGTGAGAACATGCAATATTTCACTTTCTATTTCTGAGTTATTTCACTGAAGATAAGGGCCTCTAGTTGCTGTAAGAGACATCATTTCCATTTTTATGGCTGCGTTGTATTCCATGGTGTATCTATACCCCATTTTCTTTAGCTAATTCTTCACAGATACTTTAACTCCATAAAAACCCAGGTGACAACTGAATGTCGTAATATCATACAGTTCGCAAGAGGAGGCAACACTCTTTATTTCAGTGTTCCAGGCAGGGATGAAAAACCCCAGGAGAAGAAATAATACATTTGATTACAGAGTGAATGTTAACAAATGTCTTTAAAAAGTCAGGCTCAAACCACTGAAACCAACTGGAATTTCATCAGGGAAACACGAGAGACAACTCGTGGGGCTGAATTTCTACTGTTTGAAGAGTCGCTGTGACTTATTCAAACGACTTTGAAAAAAAAAAATTTGAAAAGATAGTGAGGAAGAGCGCAGAGTGGTGTTTGGAATTTTACCATCTGGAAAAACACATGTCTTTGCCTTTAGTGAATCTTTAAGTAAGAATGAATTTAGAACCTCCTCTTTTTAACTTCAGACTTCATAAAAACTTTATTTAAAATCCGAATCTCGTCAAGATTAATTTTAACAGATGTATAACTTTCTAAAACAAGGATTCAGAATTGTTTCCTGTTGTAGCTCCAATGCATTGGTGACTGGTTATTCTGAATAAAAATGTGCAAATAATAATGGATGTTACTGTGGGTTCTTAGCAATAGTACACTGTGTAGCAGAAAAAGAATGAAGAGAAGTAGGGCTTTTTTTCCTTTCATTTATTTTTATGTCAAATGTTGGAAGAAAAATCTTAATGCTATTTTTTTGTTGAGTGCTATTTTAAAAATGGCATTTGCAAGACAGTAATTAGACTGAAAATGATATATATTTCATGGCTATGAGGATTTAAGATTGCTTTATGAGTAGATGCATTTAAACATTTTGCCTGCAGTTCTGCAGGAGATTCAGAGTATCTTTTAACCAATGTAGTATTGCCTCTCCCTTCATTGTGTTCATTTGTCTCCAGCAATTTTTTGTCCCCACCCATTTTTTTGGTTTCTACCCAAAGATCTATAATGAATCACATTATCCTTTATAACTGAGGCTACTGAAGTAAAGGTGAAGTCCGAGCTGATGATCTGTAATGCCATTTCTAATTTTAGTGTTGAATAAGTCTTTCCTATTTCTCAATTTCAAAAGAAAACACATAGTGCTGTGTATTTGTGCATTTTACATACAGAATTTTTTAAAACTGTCATGCAATCACATGAGTTAACAAATTTCATTCTTTTTTTTTTTTTAATTGTACTTTAAGTTCTGGGGAACATGTGCAGATCTTGCAGGATTGTTGCATAAGTACACCTATGCCATGGTGGTTTGTTGCCTCCATCCCCCCCCGTCACATATATCTAGCATTTCTCCCAATGTTGTCCCTCTCCTAGCTCCCCACCCCCTCAACAGACCCCATAGTGTGATGTTCCCCTCCCTGTGTCCATGTGTTCTCATTGTTCAACACCCGCTTATGAGTGAGAACATATGGTGTTTGATTTTCTGTTCTTGTGTCAGTTTGCTGAGAATGATGGTTTCCAGGTTCATCCATGTCCCTACAAAGAACACGAACTCATCATTTTTTATGGCTGCATGGTATTCCATGGTGTATATGTGCCACATTTTCACTGTCCAGTCTATCATCGATGGGCATTTAGGTTGGTTCCAGGTCTTTGCTATTGTAAACAGTGCTGCAATGAACATTTGTGTGCATGTGTCCTTATAGTAGAACGATTTATAATCCTTTGGGTATATACCCAGTAATTGGATTGCTGGGTCAAATGGAATTTCTATTTCTAGGTCCTTGAGGAATCGCCACACTGTCTTCCACAATGGTTGAACTAATTTACACTCCCACCAACAGTGGAAAAGTGTTCCTATTTCTCCACATCCTCTCCAGTATCTGTTGTCTCCAGATTTTTTAATGATCATCATTCTAACTGGCATGAGACGGTATCTCAATATAATTTCAGTTTGCATTTCTCTAATGACCAGTGATGATGAGCATTTTTTCATAAGTTTGTTGGCCTCATATATGTCTTCTTTGTAAAGTGTCTGTTCATATCCTTTGCACACTTTTGAATGAGCTTGTTTGTTTTTTTCTTGTAAATCTGTTTTAGTTCTTTGTAGATTCTGGATATCAGCCCTTTGTCAGATGGGTAGACTGCAAAAATTTTTTCCCATTCTGTTGGTTGCCGATTCACTCTAATGACTGTTTCTTTTGCGGTGCAGAAGCTCTGGAGTTTAATTAGGTCCCATTTGTCTATTTTGGCTTTTGTTGCCAATGCTTTTGGTGTTTTGGTCATGAAGTCCTTGCCTATGCCTATGTCCTGAATGGTTTTGCCTAGGTTTTCTTCTAGGGTTTTTATGGTGTTAGGTCTTATGTTTAAGTCTTTAATCCATCTTCAGTTAATTTTAGTGTAAGGTGTTAGGAAGGGGTCCAGTTTCTGCTTTCTGCACATGGCTAGCCAGTTTTCCCAACACCATTTATTAAACAGGGGACTCATTTCCACATTGCTTGTTTTTGTCAGGTTTGTCAAAGATCGGATGGTTGTGGATGTGTGGCATTGCCTCGGAGGCCTCTGTTCTGTTCCATTGGTCTATATCTCTGTTTTAGTACCAGCACCATGCTGTTTTGATTACTGTAGCTTTGTAGTATAGTTTGAAGTGCGGTAGCCTGATGCATCTGGCTTTGTTCTTTTTGCTTCGAATTGACTTGGCTATGCAGGCTCTCTTTGGTTCCATATGAAGTTTAAGGTTTTTTTTTTTTTTTCCAGTTCTGTGCACAAGGTCATTAGTAGCTTGATGGGGGATAGCGTTGAATCTGTAAATTACTTTGGGCATTATGGCCATTTTCACAATATTGATTCTTCCTAACCATGAGCATGGAATGTTTCTCCATCTGTTTGTGTCCTCTCTTATTTCCTTGAGCAGTGGTTTGTAGTTCTCCTTGAAGAGGTCCTTTACCTTGTTTGTTAGTTGTATTCCTAGGTATTTTATTCTCTTGGTAGCAATTGTGAATGGCCGTTCATTCTTGATTTGACTCTTTTTAAGTCTGTTATTGGTGTATAGGAATGGTTGTGATTTTTGCACATTGATAAGCAACTTCAGCAAGTCTCAGGATAGAAAATCAGTTTCAGGAGATGGTGGGCTGAGACGATGGGGTATTCTAAATATACAATCATGTTGTCTGCAAATGGAGACAAATTTGACTTCCTCCTTTCCTAATTGAATACGCTTTATTTCTTTTTCTTGCCTGATTGCTCTCGCTAGAACTTCCAATACTATATTGAATAGGAGTGATGAGAGAGGGCATCCTTGTCTAGTGCCAGATTTCAAAGGGAATGCTTCCAGTTTTCCCCCCACTATCATTGATGGGCATTTGAGTTGGTTCCAGGTCTTTGCTATTGTAAACAGTGTCACAATGAACATACACGTGCATGTGTCTTTATAATAGATTATAAAGCACATTTCGTTTTTATAAAATATGAATAAAACAACAAATACATTAAAGAGAGCTGCTATTGCTCTCTTTAGAGCAATAGCAACAAGTCATTGTGTTTCTATGAAAGGTCCTGGTAATACTTTGTGTACAGTGACCTTTAGGAATCTTTTGAATGACTGAGCTCGGGTTCCTGAAAAATGCCCTCCACTGGTAAAAATGGGAGGTGGAAGGGATGGTAGGAGGGCCACTGAGGAGCCATCAGGGAGCTGCGGGGGTAGTTCAGTCAGGGTGGTGGAAAAAAAAATATTCAGGGAAAAATATTAGAGAAAGTTATTGAAAACAGTCACCAGCCTTCCATTTTTATTTACTATAGATCAAAGAACAAGGGTCTTTGATTAAACACCATTAGAGGGTATAACTTCTGCCCACACCCCACCCCTGGCCCCAGTAGGAGGCAGTCAAGCACCATAGGCAAAGGTTAGTCTTAGGACAACAAGTCCTTTGTATTCCTCTGTTAACTGCCCTTGGCTTAAACTCAAGATAAAAGAGCTAGCTGCCTTCAGTCCATTCTTTCCTGAGGCTATGTAAAGTGGCCTTCCAAGGAGGTTTGTGACTATAATTTTACAATCTTTCCAAGCATCTTGACTGATCTCCCACAGGCTATGTTCTTTGGGACTTGATTATCTGCACCCCCATCCCCCGCCATAAAAAAAGGTAATTGAATTAAACGGTTTCTGAGGATGCTTTTCACTCTAGATTTCTGGGCTTCTAGTTAATAGTCCCTGATTCCAAAGTTCCGGAGGTAAAGAGAATGAGTAGCTACATGGCAATGTCTTCCTGGTGCTATTTGTAGAACCAAATGTAATCAAAATTTAATTTTGATACATGCAAGATAAAGCAAATGAAGTGGAAAACATTGGCCTAAATACCAAGTTTAGATAACAATAAAGTATAAACCCAGATTTTACTCTGTCAGATACATTAGCTTGACTGTTTCATTGCTACACTTGTAGTAATGCTATTTTATGTTAATAATAAAAAGAGAATTTAAAAGGTATTAGTTCAGCTAAGTGTCATAGTTTTGTTACACTGAGCACTAAAGAATTCAGACAAAAAACGCAGACAGCAATGACTATTATTTCTAAAGAGAAGAGCTATATACCCCACGTATGCATTTATTTAAGTAGAGTATAACTCTAACAGAATGAGAAACTGTAACTACCATCTGAATACTTATCATACTACAGTGAAAAGGACTACGTCTAGCCAAACATACAGTAAATTCAAGACTACTAATTTCACCAAGAAGTCTTGCAAGCCAAGACTGTTGGTATGGACTCCAGCTAGGAGATTATCACAACAATCCCCAACAGTGATAAGTCATTAGATGGTGAATTGAGATTGTGACAATAAACATGCAAGAGCTAGCATGTACTGAGTTTTTATGTGCTTGATACTTTTCTATGTACTATGCATGTACTAGTTAAGTCTCAAAAAACCATTGTTAATTCTCTCTAAGCTTAGCTTCAAAATACTGTGTCTAGCTCCTTCATTACTGTATTCTGCCTTTTCAGGTATAGAAGGTCAAGAGGGGGACACAGCTGATAAATAATTAGGAGCCAGAAACAGGAAGCAGAGAACCTTTGTGGTTCACATCCATCATCACATTCAGTGGCCCACAGGGCCACATTGAGCAAAGTATGAAAAAAATCTTTGTAATAGTCTTTAAAAATCTTCCTAGTAATATATACACACACGTGCTCACACACATATACACACAAACACTTCTGCATTAGACTATTATTCTCAAGGTGATTTTTAAAAGCACCTCACAAATACATCAACAGCTCTTGTAAAGTGTTTATTACTCCTGTGTTTGTTTCTCAGAAGTGGAGTGTCTGAGGTCTAAGGTTAATCATCTGAAGTCAAACAGATTTAAACCCATGTTTCAGTCCCAAATGCAGATTTTTTTCCCATGACATTAAAGACAAACAATTCCTGTCACAATGCACCAGAGATTTTCCTGATTCTTTTTAGTAAGTTCATAGCTCCCACCCATGTAAATGCTGGTCTCACGCAGGTTTTGATACTAACGATTCCATTGATATGCCTGAAACTTTAATTTTTATTAGCTAATCGATGGAGTTCAAAGATGGGCATTTAAAAACCATCCTGGAGTGCTCTGGAAATATGGGCAGTATAACTTACTTTTCATCTGATTATTGTGAAAATAAATGCATACCTTGTGCTATTGAAAGTGGATGATACTCCCCAGAGTTCTTCATGCAAATGTGGAATTTAGGATTAGAAGTTTGATTGATCCTCTCTGTTTGCCTCCAAAAAGAGTAAAATGGAACAGTCTCAGTCAATCCATTAGACTTCAACAAGTGGCTCAAAATGTCCTATCATGCAGTGAAGTGAAAAAGAAATCTGAAAAAAATAAAAAATGAAATGGAATAAATGCATTAAATTTGGTTTATTTATGAGAAAGAACTATCTGAGTCAGTCATCATAAAGAAGTATGCTTTTAGCACTTAACAAATTCAAGAGCCGTGGACCAGCTAAATAATTGAATCTGGCTTTACTTCTGATTCTGAAAGTTCTCTTCTACTGCAACAATTGGGCACCTCTTCGGGTCTATAGTAATTAGTTAAAAATAAAAATGTGAGGGTTATTTCCTTCATCGTGTTTTAAATTTTTCTCCTAAATAAAATGGTGCTCCAAGTCTCTTGGGACCTCAGCTGAGTTCACTAGATTTGAGAAGTGAACAGCACCTGTTCAAATCAGAATGGAGTGCAGTGGACAGGCGATGTCAGGGGACTAAGGGTATCTCTGGGTAGGTTTTTTTTTGTTGTTTTTTTTTGTTTTGTTTTTTGAGATAGAGTCTCAGTCTGTGCCCAGAATGGAGTGCAGTGATACAGTCTCCACTCACTGCAACCTCCGCATCCTGGGTTCAAGCAATTTTTCTGTCTCAGCCTTCTGCGTAGCTGGGATTACAGGTGCATGACACCACCCCTGCTTTTTGTATTTCTAGTGGACACGGGGTTTCACCATGTTGGCCAGGCTGGTCTCCAGCTTGTGACCTGAAGCGATCTGCCCACTTCAGCCTCCCTCTGGGTAGGCTTTGTTAGCAAAGACACTTAACAAGTCATTGTGGAGACAGCAGAAGGTGGGCTCCAGAATGTAATCACAAGATTTAAGGGCAATTTTGGATTGTTTGGTGTGACATAAATATTCAATAGATTTATACATTTTTAGGTAAATGAAGGCAGCTTTGACATGAAACATCAGAGGGCACTTGAAGTAAAGTAGGTGTTAGGAACACCTTGATTAAGGTTATGTGCAATCCACATGACGTGTGAACAGTGCGTGGTAATTTAAAGTAGAGAAGAACATGTGCTTATTTGCCTGTATGTATCAGATTTGCTTAAGACATTACAGCATTCTCCTATTAAAGATGCCTTTTCCCTAGTCATAATACCACTTATGTAAAACGTAACATCCTTGAAAATATAAAATTCTACTTTTCCAATCTTTTGTTGTTATATTACTGTTTTTATTATATATTTTATATACAAGTATTCAACTTACTATAAAATGTTATTTTTGCATGAAACACTTAGCCTTCTAACAAAAAACAATGTTTTATATTTGCCCACTAACTCACCATCTTCATTACTTCTTTGGAACTGAGTTTCCATCTGGTAGCATTTTTTTTTATTTTGGAGAACTTTCTTTAGCATTTATTCCAGTATAGATATGCTGGCAATGAATTATCTGATGTTTCCTTTTTAATCTGAATATTTATTTCTCCTACCTTTTGAATTTGATTGAATAAGTTTTGAGTTTTATTTTTATTTCTGGTACTTTAGCATTCATTGTTTCTGATAAGGAGTCATACTTCATTTTTCACCTGTATAAAATATGTCAATTGCCTTCAACTTCTTTCAAACTTTTCTCTATCTTTTATTTTCAATAGTTTGACTATGATGGGCCAAGGTTACTTATTTTTATGTTTATCGTGCTTACAGTTGGTTGAGCTTCTTGGTTTTGTAACTTGACTTTTGAAATTTAATTTAGTATGTGTTCACTCATGTTATTCAAAAAATTTTTGCTCATTCTCCTCCTTCTCTCTTGACCTTGAATTATCCATATGATAAACCAGTTGAAATAGTTCTGCTAGTTACTAAGGCCCTAGTTTTTCTGTCACAGTTTTTTTCTTCTCTCTTATCTTCTTTTGGATGAATTCTATCCAACTGCTTTTATGTTCACTTACAGTTTATTCAGCAGTATCCTATCTAATGTTACGTTCACTATTGTACTTTCCACTTCAGGCATTACATGTTGAACTCTGGAATAGCTATTTGGTTCTTTTTTATAGCTGTCATTTCTGGAGTTCCGTATCTCTTTTCTATTAATGGATATATTTTTCTATTAAGTCTTGGAACATACTTATGAAACATACCTAAAATAGATGAGAAAAATAATGCTGGCTGCTATTTCTATCATTTGTTATCCTGAGATCTGTTTCTTTTTATAACTGGAAACTGTTTAATTTCATTAAAGTTTCATTGGTAATTTCTTAAAATTCATACAAATTTTTGCTTTTTTGTGTACATCTAGTAATTTTTAATTGCATGCTGGCCATAATGACAATATGCTGTAGAGATGCTGGCTTATTTTAAGTATTTTTCTAACAGCCACTTGAATTACTGGTAGGTCCTTTTATTCCTGTCATGTCCGATTTTACTCCTTGTTACAGCGGACCTATCTATCTGGGTTTTGATCTTAGTCCTAGAGCAAGACTGTGATCTAAGGGTTATTTATGGCCTTTCTGGGATCTCACATGAATGTCTGCGATGATCAAAGAGGCATATCCAGTCTGTATGTGCTGGAAATATCTAAGCACTCTACAGCCTTTGGTATTGCCCTTCAACTTGAGGGCTTTTAACTAAGTGCCACTGAGTCTTCTCAGTCTGCTCAAGTCCAACATAGTCCTCAACCAAAGATCAGCTATGAATTTTCATGCCCTGCAAATTCCAACCAATTCAGCAAACTGGAACTCATACCTATATCTATTTAGTGAGACCACCAAGCTGCTTGGGATCAAACAGCCTGTGCTTTTACTGGAGAATACACACACAGTGAAATGTTAGGCTATCCTGAGACTTACCTCTTGGGTTTCTCTCTGTCAAGGACCACGCCCTGTACTGCTTATTGTTCAGTGACTGAAAAGTGCAGCTGTATTTTATCTCATTGTATGGTTATTTCAGTGGGAGGGCAAGTCTACTTTCATTTAACATAGCACAGCTAAAAGGGAAAGTCTCACGACATTTCCTTTATTGTGAATATCTTGCTCGAAAAGTGTTTTTTTTTTTTTTTAAACTTCAGTACAGCCAGAAGTTTACACTAAAATCCTGTTGTGTGGTTGGGGGTTAGGGGAGGGATAGCAGGGGGTTGGGGTGATTGGGGAGGGATAACATTAGGAGAAATACCTAATGTAGATGACGGGGGGGATGGATGCTGCAAATGACCATGGCATATATATACCTATGTAATAATGCTGCATGATCTGCACATGTACCTCAGAACTTAAAGTATAAAAAAATAAAATTAAAAAAAAACAGAAGCAATACCAAAACAGCCAAATGCTCTTTCCACAATTTAAAAATTGGCAGGAGGTTCCTTTTTCCACTTTTGACACCCTGTAAAAAGAAGGAAAAGAATACGCTGGACTCCTTGCTTTATAGTCAGCAAATCTAAGGTCATGTGATCCTCAGCTGCTATTAAGACTCAAAAGTTAGCAATCATTTCTATATAGGAGAGATAGTTGTTTGACATTAATGGTGGGTTTATCATCCCTGGACAGATAAGCTTTATTTTTAATTGCAGCTTTCTTATACAGCTAATGCTCCATTGTATACTATGACAGATCCTTAATGAACCTATATAATCTATATATGTCATTATATTACCATGAAAAGTGAAGGAATTCTGTATAGCAGGCTTGTGAAGGCGGCCTACCATTATCTTTGATTTTCTGCAGATGCATTATAGATTTCACCTGTGGCATTATCTATAGAGTGATTATTCATGGATTCTCATCTATAAAGGGTTAATACTAGTATGATTTAATATTAATTACCCAATATCCTTTTCTGTGAGTTTCCTAACGCTGCTGTCACAGAGTTTAACAAAGAAAATGGCTTAAACAAGAGAAAGTTACTCCCTGGCACACCTGCAGACTAGAGGCATCTGAAGGCTGTAGGGATGAACCCTCTGTTGCCTCTCCCCAGCGTCTGGTGGTTGCCGGCACTCCTTGGTGTTGCGTGGCTTGCAGTCACATTACTCCAGTCTGTGTTCCGGTGTTGCATGGTGTTCTTTCCTAGTAACTCCTAGGGAAGAAGATATTCACAGAGACATTCACAGAGACACTGGCCTGTCTCTGTGCCCAAATTTTCCTCTTCTTAAAAGGACACTAGTCATTGGATTTATGACCCACTCTAATGCAATAGGAATTCATATTAACTTGATTTTCATTTTTTCAAAGTTGCATTCACAGTTTCCGGGTGAACATTTTCTTTCTTTTTTTTTTTTTTTTTTTTAAACCGAGTCTCTCTCTGTCACCCAGGCTGGAGTGCAGTGGCACGACCTCGGCTCACTGCAACCTCTGCGTCCCCAGGTTCAAGCAATTCTCTTGCCTCAGCCTTCCAAGTAGCTGGGATTACAGGCATGTGCCACCATGCCGGGCTAATTTTTATATTTTTAGTAGAAACTGGGTTTTGTCATGTTGGCCAGGCTGGTCTCAAACTCCTGACCTCTGGTGATCCACTGGCCTTGGCCTCCCCAAGTGCTAGGATTACAGACGTGAGCCACCACGCCTGGCATGAACATGAATTTTGCAGGGACACTTTTTAACCCAGTACAGCTTATTGAAAGTCAGATGTGAGTTCTTGAAACTCAAATCATTTTAAAAGCATTTATGTAAATAACTGAGAGTCAATAGTCCTTCAATTCTGTTCAAATTTCTCACTTAAAATACCTGCTCACATTTTTAAAAATTTCCTTTATGATACCCTCCATCTAGTGGTAACAGAGAACATGTCATGTTTCTGAATCCTGATGTGGAGGAGTACTTAAGGGGAAAAAAAAGGTATTCTAGCTTATAAATGTGGGTTATTGTCATACATATTATTCTTTCTGTGATACTTGAGGAATCAGTGGGAATAAGATAGCTCTCAATAAAGGATTCACTTCTGTTTTCACAATTATATTCTACAAAATTGAAGGTAATAAATGAGGCAAGAAATAGAAGAAAAAGTTTTTCTTCTACATTTTTATTAAAAATACCAACAATAATAATAATATTTAAGGACAAAACTATAGTCACATACCCCTCAACAATTTCATTCGGTTTCTAAAATGTATTCTGTAATAATTTATTGTCCCATTCAACTTGCACACCAATGTATCTTAGAAATGTATATGATTCTGGAGTGCAATCCTTGTGATACATAATTATTCCCTTGTTTTGTTCTCTTCTTACAGAGCAAGTGGCTATATGGTTGGATGGGTGTTTTTGTAATTGTATTTTGTGTTTCCACTAACTAGCACAATACTTTTAATGTGATAAATTCATCTCCACGTTGCAAAATCAATAAAAAAATGAACAGCCACATATCAAATTATTTGGGAAAGGGCTGTGAAGTATTTGACAAATCCTGTCAAATTTGGGGTCTCGTTTATTTATATAAGTACATACAATTATTAAATGTCAATCATAAGTAAAAAGTAAGTTCCCCTCGTTTTGTATTTGTGTTATTTTTTAATGATTTAAGTCATGCATGTTTAGGCGAGAATGCCATAGAAGAGATGTTGTGCCCTTCCTAGTGCAACTGCATCATCGCAGGAGGCACATGTTGATACATCTTACTAATGTTGATTTTTAATAACTGGGTTAAGGTGGAATCTTACAGATTTTTCCACGGAAAGTTAGTATGTTTCATTTTGGTAATTGAGAAGATTTTTGCAGAGAGGAATTTACCTGCTATCCAAGTATCCTGTTTCTTATCTTACTTTCACCCATTAAATTTTAGCAGCTATAAGTAATTCTAATTAGTAGCAATTATTACTGTGGTATTTGCAAAAATATATATCATTACCTATTCCTACCTTTTTTTCATTAAAAATCTTATTTTTTGTAAACTTACTGTATGACACTGTAGTAAGCAATAGAGACACGAATGTAACCAAATTATAGTTTCAGTCTAGCTAACCTGATAGTCTAGATGTACATGTATATTTTAACTAATTCTGAGATTTATATTGCCAAGTTTCCAAAACAATATTAAAATTCTTGTTGTATTGTATTGTGGCTATTCTCATTGATTTGAAAAGAAGATATATATTATGGTTCTCTTTAAACTCATTCATATTCTTTTTTTTCAGTTATACTTTCAATCCTGGGGTGAAGGTGCAGGTTTGTTATACAGGTATACACTTGCCCTGGTAGTTGGCTGCATCCATCACCCCGTCATCTACGTTAGATATTTGTCCTAATGCTATCCCCTCCCCCAAACCCCTACAAGCCCCGGTGTGTGATGTTCCCCTCCCTATGTCCAATTGTTCTCATTGTTCAACACCCAGTTATGAGTGAGAACATGCGGTGTTTGGTTTTCTGTTCTTGTGTCAGTTTGCTGAGAATGATGGTTTCTGTCTTCATCCATGTCCCTGCAAAGGACATGAACTCATCCCTTTTTATGGCTGCATAGTATTCTATGGTGTATATGTGCCACATTTTCTTCATCCAGTCTGTCAATGATGGGCATTTGGGTTTGTTCCCAGTCTTTGCTATTGTGAACAGTGCTGCAATAAACATACATGTGCATGTGTCTTTATAATGATTTATAATTCTTTGGGTATATACCCAGTAATGGGATTGCCGGGTCAAATGGTATTTCTAGTTCTAGATCCTTGAGGAATCGCCACACTGTCTTCCACAACGGTTGAACGAATTTACATTACCACCAACAGTGTAAAAGTATTCGTATTTCTCCACATTCTCTTCAGCAACTGTTGACTTTTGACTATTTAATGATCACCATTCTAACTGCCGTGAGATGGTATGTCAGTGCGGATTTGATTTGCATTTCTCTAATGACCAGTAATGATGAGCATTTTTTCATATGTTTGTTGGCTGCATAGATGTCTCTTTTTGAGTAGTGTCTGTTCATAACCTTCGTCCACTTTTGTATGGGGTTGAATTTTTTTCTGTTACATTTGTTTTAAGTTCTTTGTAGATTCTGGATATTAGCCCTTTGTCAGATGGCTAGATTGCAAAAATTTACTCCCGTTCTATAGGTTGCTTGTTAACTTCTGATAGTTTCTTTTGCTGTGCAGAAGCTCTTTAGTTGAATTTGATCCCATTTGTCTATTTTAGCTTTTGTTGTCATTGCTTTTGGTTTTAGTCATCAAGTCTTTGCACATGCCTATGTCTCAAATGTTATTACCTAGGTTTTCTTCTAGGATTTTTATGGTTTTAGGTCTTATGTTTCAATCTTTAATCCATCTTGAGTTAATTTTTGTTTAAGGTGTAAGGAGGAATCCAATTTCAGCTCTCTCTGTATGGCTAGCCAGCTTTCCCAGCACCATTTATTAAATAGGGGATCTTTTCCCCATTGCTTGTTTTTGTCAGGTTTGTCAAAGACCAGATGATTGTTGGTGTGTGGCATTATTTCTGAGTCCTCTGCTGTTTTAGTTACTGTAGTCTTGTAGTATAGTTTGAAGTCAGGAAGAGTGATGGCTCCAGATTTGTTCTTTTGTTTTTTTTCCTTAGAATTATCTTGGCTGTATGGGTTATTTTTTGGTTCTGTATGAAATTTAAAGTAGTTTTTTCCAATTCTTTGACAAAAGTCAATGGTAGCTTGATGGGGATAGCACTGAATCTATAGATTACTTTGGGCACTATGGCCATTTTCACAATATTGATTCTTCCTATCCATGATTCATGGAATGTTTTTCAGTTTGTTTGTGTCCTCTCATTTCCTTGAAGCAGTGGTTTGTAGTTCTTTTTGAAGAGGTCCTTTACATCCCTTGTAAGTTGTATTCCTAGGTATTTTATTCTCTTTGTAGCAGTTTTGAATGGGAGTTCACTCATGATTTGGCTCTCTGTCTGTTATTGGTTTAAAGGAATGCTTGTTATTTCTACACATTGATTTTTGTATCCTGAGTCTGCTGAAGTTGCTTATTATCTTAAGGTGATTTTGGGTTGAGACGATGGGGTCTTCTAGAGACAATTTGACTTTACCTATTTGAATACCCTTTATTTATTTCTGTTGCCCGATTGCCCTGGTCAGAATTTCCAATGCCATGCTGAATAGGAATGATGAGAGAGGGTATCCTTGTCTTGTGATGGTTTTCAAAGGGAATGCTTTCAGTTTTTGCCCATTCAGTATGATATTGGCTATGGGTTTGTTATAAATAGCTATCATTTTGAGATATGTTCCATCAATATCTAGTTTATTGAGAGTTCTTAGCCAGAAGGGCTCTTGAATTTTGTTGAAGGCTTACTCTGCATCTATTGAGATAATCTTGTAATTTTTGTATTTGGTTGTTTATGTGATGGATTACATTTATTGATTTGTATATGTCAAACCAGCCTTGCGTCCCCAGGATAAAGCCCACTTGATCGTGATGGATAAGCTTTTTGATGTGCTGTTGGATTCAGTTTGCCAGTATTTTATTGAGGATTTTTGCATCAATGTGCATATCGGCCTGAAAGTTTCTTTTTTGTGTCTGGCAGGTTTTGGTATTAGAATGACTTTGGCCTCAGGAAATGAATTAAGGAGGATCACATCTTTTTCTATTTTTTGGAATAGTTTCAGACGGAATGATATCAACTCCTCTTTGTACCTGTTGTAAAATTCGGCTGTAAAACCATCTGGTTCTGGATTTTTTTTGTTGGTGGACTATTAATTGCCGCCTCAATTTCAGCATTTGTTATTTTCTGTTCAGGGATTTGACTTCTTCGTGATTTAGAATTGGGAGCGTGTAAGTGTCCAGGAATTTATCCATTTCTTGTAGATTTTCTGGTTTATTGCATAGAGATGTTTATAGTATCCTCTGATGGTAGTTTGCATTTCTGTGGGACTGCTGGTGATACTGCCTTTATCATTTTTCATTGCATCTATTTGATTCTTCTCTCTTTCTTCTTTATTAGTCTGGCTAGAGGCCTATCTATTTTGTTACTCTTTTCAATAACCAGTTTCTGGATTCATTGACTTTTTTGAAGGGTTTTTTGTGTCTCTATCTTCTTCAGCTCTGCTCTGATCTTAGTTATTTCTTGTCTTCTGCTAGCTTCTGAATTTGTTCTTTCAGTTGTGACATTAGGGTGTCAATTTAGATGTTTCCTGCTTTCTCTTTTGAGCTATAAATTTCCCTCTACACATTGCTTTAAATGTGTCCCAGAGATTCTGGTATGTTGTGTCTTTGTTCTCACTGGTTTCAAAGAACATCTTCATTTCTGCCTTCATTTTGTTCTTTACCCAATTGTCATTCAGGAGCAGCTGTTCAGTTTCCATGTAGTTGTGTCATTTTGAGTGAGTTTCTTAATCCTGAGTTCTAATTTGATTGCACTGTGGTCTGAGAGACTGTTTGTTAGGATTTCCATTCTTTTTCATTTGCTGAGAAGTGTTTTACGTGGTCATACTAATTCTAAAATTGACCACATAAATATTCTGTTGATTTGGGGGTGGAGACTTCTGTAGATGTCTATTAGGTCTGCTTGGTGCAGAACAGAGTTCAGGTCATCGATGTTCATAATTTTCTGTCTCAATCTGTCTAATGTTGACAGTGGGACATTAAAGTCTCCCCACCATTATTGTGTGGGAGTGTAAATCTTTGTAGGTCTCTAGGAACTTGCTTTATGAATCTGGGTTCTCCTGTATTGGGTGCATATATATTTAGCATTGTTAGCTCTTTTGTTGCATTGATCCCTTTACCATTATGTAATGTCCATCTTTGTCTCTTTTGATCTTTGTTGGTTTAAAGTCTGTTTTTATCAGAGACTGGGATTTAAACCCCTGATATTTTTTTGCTTCCCATTTGCTTGGTAAATACTACTCCATTCCTTTATTTTGAGCCTATGGTGTGTCTTTGCATTTGAGATGGGTCTCCTGAATACAGCACACCAATGGGTCTTGACGCTTTATCCAATTTTCCAGTCATTCTGTCTTTAATTGGGGCATTTAGCCCATTTACATTTAAGGTTAATATTGTTATGTGTGAATTTGATCCTGCCATTATTATGCTAGGTGATTGTTTTTCCTGTTAGTTGATGCAGTTTCTTCATAGTGTTGATGGTCTTTACAATTTTTTACGTTTTTGCAGTGGCTGTTACAAGTTGTTCCTTTCCATGTTTAGTGCTTCCTTCAGGAGCTCTTGTAAGGCAGGCCTAGTGATGACACAATCTCTCAGCATTTGTCTGTAAAGGATTTTATTTCTTCACTTAGGAAGCTTATTTGGGCTGAATATGAAATTCTGGGGTGAAAGTTCTTTTCTTTAAGAATGTTGAGGGCCAGGCGTGGTGGCTCACACCTATAATCCCAGCACTTTGGGAGGCTGAGGCGGGTGGATCACGAGGTCAAGAGATCGAGACCATCCTGGTCAACATGGTGAATCCTCGTCTCTACTAAAAATACAAAAATTAGCTGGGCATGGTGGCACATGCCTGTAGTCCCAGCTACTCGGGAGGCTGAGGCCGGAGAATTGCCTGAACCCAGGAGGCAGAGGTTGCAGTGAGCTGAGATCCAGCCATTGCACTCCAGCCTGGGTAACAAGAGTGAAACTTCGTCTCATATTGGCCCCCACTCTCTCCTGGATTGTAGGGTTTCTGCTGAGAGATCTGCTGTGAGTCTGATGGGCTTCCCTTTGTGGGTAACCAGTCCTTCCTCTCTTGGCTGCCCTTAGCATTTTTTCCCTCATTTCAACCCTAGTGAATCTGACCATTACGTGTCTTGGGGTTGCTCTTCTTGAGCATTACCTTTGTGGTGGTCTCTGTATTTCCTGAATTTGAATGTTGGCCTGCTGTGCTAGCTTGGCCAAGTTCTGCTGGATAATATCCTGAAGAGTGTTTTCCAACTTGATTTCATTCTCCCCTTCATTTTCAGGTACACCAATCATACACAGATTTGGTCTTTTCATGTAATCCCCTATTTCTTGGATGCTGTGTTCCTTTCACTCTTTTTTTCTCTAATCTTGTGTTCTTACTTTATTTATTGAGTTGATCTTCAATATCTGACATCCTTTCTTCCATTTGATCAATTCCACTCTTGAAACTTGTGTATGCTTCACAAAGTTCTCATGCTGTGTTTCTCAGCTCCATCAGGTCATTTATGTTTTTGTCTAACCTTTTTCAAGGTTCTGTGCTTCCTTGCATTAGGTTAGAATACGTTCCTTTAGCTCATAGAAGTTTGTTATTACCCACCTTCTGAAGCCTGCTTCTGTCAATCCATCAAACTCATTCTCGACCCAGTTTTATTTCCTTGCTGGCAAAGAGTTGTGATCCCTGGGGAGAAGTGGCATTCTGGTGTTTGGAATTTTCAGCCTTTTTGCACTGGTTTCTTCCCTTCTTCGTGGATTTATTTATATTTGGTCTTTGAGGTCAGTGATCTTTGGATGCAGTCTCTGAGTGGACATCCTTTTTGATGTTGAAACTATGCCTGTTTGTTAGTTTTCCTTTTAACAGGTAGGTCTGCTGGAGTTTGCGCCATACCCTGCTTGCCTGGGAATCACCAGCAGAGGCTGCAGAACACCAAAGATTGCTGCTTGTTCTTTCCTATGGTTGCTTAGTCCCTAAGAGTTACCTGCCACATACCAGCCAGAGCTCTCCTGTATGAGGTGTCTGTCAGCCCCTACTGGCAGGTGTCTCCCAGTCATGATACACTTGAGGAGGCCATCTGTCCCTTATCAGAGCTTGAATGCTGTGCTGGGGGATACACTGATGTCCTCAGAGCTGCCAGACAGGGACATTTAGGTCTGCTGAAGCTCTACCCGCAACTGTCCCTTTTCCCAGGTGGTCTGAACCGGGATACACTGATGTCCTCAGAGCTGCCAGACAGGGACATTTAGGTCTGCTGAAGCTCTACCCGCAACTGTCCCTTTTCCCAGGTGGTCTGAACCAGGAAGGTTGGGGCTTTATTTATAAGTCCCTAATTGGCTGCTGCATTTTTCCAGAGATGCCCTGCCCAGGAAGGACATCTAATGAGACAGTCTGCCTGTGGCTGCTGAGCTCTGTTTGTTAGACTCTGCCCAGTTCAAACTTCCCACTGGAGCCTCAGCAATGGCAGACGCCCCTCCCCTCACTCATCTCCAATGTCCCAGGTTGAGCTCAGACTGCTGTGCTGGCTGCAAGAATTTCAAGTCAGTGTATCATTCATATTCTTTAATGATGTTTTGTCATTTAAAAAATTTTTGTATTTAAATTTTGTGCTTTTATTTTTGAAGCATTCTTTCATTTTGTAATTTATATATGTTGCTGTTGTGAATGAAGCACTTCTTCCTGAATGGCATTAACTAATTGCAAACTTTTTTAAAAAAATATTTGCATATTTGTTCTGCCTTTAGCAAGTTAACTAAACTTTATTGGTAATTCTAAACATGTTTCTATTTCATTTATTCTCTATAAACTTCTAGCTATTACTCAGCTTTCCAGAAAAAAATTTTTTAATTCTTGCTCCATGTTTATCATAAATAGTTCCAATGTTTGTTTCATATTCTATCATATTGTCAAAAACTTCTAGAACAATGTTAGGCTGTATTAGTATATACTCATTGTTTCTCATTTAGGAATCACATCTTGAATTGTTTCACTCTTATGTATGAATTTAAGCCAACATTATTTATCATGTTGAGAAAGCACATTCTATAGATGACATGGTATTTTGTTGACCATTCTTCTTCCAGTCTACCACACTTTTCTGGTTTTGAAGGCCCACATTGTATGAATCATGGTGGTAGGCAGAGTCCCCACCTCCCAGGAGAGAGAATAAATGGAAACATCCCACTTACTCTGGCCCAAAGTAAGGAACTCGTGACCTATGACCAGTCGACCACACGTTCCATCCTAGATGTTGAATCTCTGTGAGTGGCACAAAGTTGGAGGGCAGTGCACCGTAGTTCATGGTGGTAACAATTAGCAACAACGACCCATAGGCATCAAAAGATTCAAGGGCAGGTGGAGCAGAAACTCAGTGTTGGGCATGGGAGAAAGAAACAAACGTTTGCACATCAGGTCTGTCATACAAGAGAGTGAGCAATTCTATCACAAAAAGATACTGCAATGGGACAACCCAGAGGGAATAATCAGTCGTTCCAGTGGGAGATAAAAAATATTTCTTAGACTGTTTCTATAACAGATATTTACTGTTTCTGTTAGAGAAAGTTACTCACATATTAAATTAACCCAGCTAGCTGCCTATGCAATGTGATGATTTGAATATATCAACTTTTGATACTGAGTACCATAAATTATGTGTCTTTTTAACTTATTTATTAAAGGACTTGCATGAGAGTCTGCCTGTTATGCAGAGAAAAAGCAAACACATAAAAATCATGATCATAATTCTTCAGAAGATCATTTTCTATTAGTTTCAGAGACCTCAGTGACATACTAAGCACTGTGCATTAGTTTTGTTTTTGTGCTCCAGGACTGTTTCACTGACTTGTAATGTTTTTAAGACATAAAATGCCACATCATTTTTGTATCTCCTCTGAAATCGGCATTTTTGACTTTCCCAAAGTAAGTATGAATAAGCAGTTGCATTATGAAACCCCATGTCTTCCACTGTAAAGAAGAGACTAAGGTCACAAACACTGTGGTATTGTTGATTCTGTTCCTAACTGAAATTATGTTCCAAGCACCAGGCAGAGCTGCTGCTCCTGAATTTTAATCATTGTCCTTTGCTTTACATACTGGGTTCTTGTTGTTAACAGTAACTGCCGAGTCACAGCATCTGTTTATTTTGTATTGGGGTAGTGATCCCAATTTAAAATGTGATGCTCTCCCACTGTTGATGCATTGCCGTAAGCCATCTATCCAGGAGAACTTATAAAATCACTGTTATTTATCACTTATTGTCAAGTACACCATCACTCACCACATTGAAGATCTATTCCAGATGAATAATTCAAACTGTATAACCCACATTTTGCATGGCTTATAACTGACTACAGTTTCATTTGCTCTTACACAGCAATAGTCATAGTGCAGGCATGCTTACCTTAGGAGTTCTGTAATGTCAGAGAAGTCCCAAGAATCCTATTTTATATGATAAACCAAAATGTCCATTGGGATGAATAAAGAGTTAACATTAGGGTCCACAGCTTAGCCAAAGATTCCAAATAAGAATGAGAGAAGCAAAACATGCTTCGGCATGCCAGGACCAAAAAACCCAAGCCAGGCATCTACATACATTGTGTTGCCTTATATTATATGGCATCCTAATGACGCAGAAAGGCAAAGGGCATGGGAAGTAGATACTCAGTCTCAGGAACCCAGGCAGCAGAGCAATGGTGAAAGAAAGAAGAGGCAAAGGGAGACCTCCATGGCAGCAGTGAACAGGAAAGTGTCACCAAGACTTTCTATGGGAAATTTCTTGTCCTTTAGAACTGAGCAGAGCATCAAGGTCTTCAGGTTAAATTCTAGCAACTGTCTTGGTGCAATGTTTAGGAAAAGAGGGAGAGTGGTGTTGGTTAATAAGTCAGAGTAGGACGTTATCAGCATGAAAGGTCCTATTTCTACCCTGAATCTCTGGATTATATTTTTCTAATATTTCAGATATTGCATTTCTACTCTCTTGAACAGTGAAGGTATACCTGTCTAATTGCCACAAATCACCTAACAATAGAAATTACATCCACTTACATTTTAACCTTGCTAACATCATCAAACCTTCTCTGCTGGCTTTGACAGGTAAGTGTTGTCTTCGTATTCTGGTTAAACCCCCCATTTGCCATGCGGGGTAGATGCTCACTTCTCATTTGCCTACTACTAGGTTGTCTTTCAAGAATGGCATTCTTCTTCTTGTGAAAACTGCGTCTCTATACACTGGTTTCTCTTCAGATTATAAAAAGTCTTTTGCCTGTTAAAACTGTATCTCTTCCAACTCAGCCTGGTGGCTTCTGCAGCAACCACCATGTTCACTCAGGATCTCAATGTTGTGGACTTTTTCTCAACTACAAGCACAGAAGACAGTTAACTTCTGCATGCAAAAGCTACTGGAGAAGAGTTTGGGAAACTTCTAGCTGTGCAGAGGGAAAGAATGATGCTCGTGTACAAACAGCAGGTGGGATGGGGAATGAGATGGCAATCATTACATCCAAGTCTCTGGTTCAAGCTCTAAGATTCACCTGCATCTTTTTATTTCCCTATAGTTTTGCTGCTCTGTGCATTTTGGGGAAGACCATGGTCAATACATATGACGTTAACTATAACAATCAAGCTAATGATCATGTCCATCACCTGATACAGTTGTCATTTGTGTGTGTGTGGCAAGAGACATGCTAGCCAGCCCATTGCTGAGGCCGGGCTTTGGCTGTGGTCTTGCACCCCAGCATCCTTTGATCCCAGCCTTGTTCTGTGCCACCTTCTCTAGCCCTTCCTATCAGGTATACAAGCTACATGCAAGTTGAGCTCCTTGCTCCTCTAGCCCCATGTGAGAGCACTCAGTTACCCACAGTCATTAACTGCTTCCAGCAAAATGTCTCCTTCATCCAGGTAAGCAGTGGGAAGGAATGGAGGGCCACTGTAAGCACTGACCACCTGACCACATCTACCAAAGGGAGGGCTCTATGGTATCAAGCAGGATGCACTTTAAAATCCAGCATTCACAGAGGGGATTGCTGGCAAGATACCCAAACAGGAACAACTTTGGTCTGCAGCTCCGAGTGAGATTCATGCAGATGGCAGATGATTCCTGCATTTCCAACTGAGGTACTTGTTTCATCTCATTGCTATTAGTTGGACAGCCTATGGGGGGGGTGAGTCAAAGCAGGGTGGGATGTCGCCTCACTCAGGAAGCACAATCAGTCTAAGGACTTCTCTTTCCTAGCCAAGGGAAGGTGCAAGAGTGTATCAGGAGAAACGGTAGTGCACTTTTCCCATGGTCTTCACAACTTGCAGATCAGGAGATTCTCTCTAGTCCCTAGCTCAGTGGGTCCTACCTCCACGGCGTTCAACAAGCTAAGATCCACCGCCTTGAAATTCTCACTGCTAGCATAGCAGTCTCAGGTCAACCTGGGATGCAAGCTTGGTGCAGGTAGAGGCATAGGCCATTGCTGAGCCTTGAGTAGGGGTTCCACCTCCACAGTGGAAACAAAGCTGCCAGGAAGTTCGAATTGGGTGGAGCCTACCTCAGCTCCCTGGGTCAGAGCACCTGAGGGAAGGGGCAGCTGTGGTGCAAATTCAGCACACTTACACATCCCTGCCTGACAGCTCTGAAGACAGCAGTGGTTCTCCCAGCACAGTGCTCAAGCTCTAATAAGGGCTAGACTGCCTCAAGTGGTTCCCTGACCTCTCCCCACACCATGTATCCAGACTGAGAGACAACTCTCAGTAGGGGCCAACAGACACCTTATACAGGAGAGCTATGGCTGGCATCTGGTGGGTGCCCCCCTGGGACGAAGCTTCCAGAGGTAGGAACAGGGAGCAATCTTTGCTGTTCTGCAGCCTCCACTGGTGATACCCAGGCAAACAGGGTCTGGAGTGGACCTCTAGCAACTCCAGCAGACCTGCAGCAGAAGGGCCTGACACTTAGAAGGAAAACTAACACACAGAAAGGAATGGTATCAACATCATAGACCAAAGATAGAGATAAATCCACAAAGATGGGTAGAAACTGGAAAAAAAAAGGCTGAAAACTCCAAAAACGAGAATACCTCTTTTCCTCCAAAAGATTACAACTACACACCAGCAAGGGAACAAAACTGGACAGTGAGTTTGACAGAAGTAGGCTTCAGAAGGTGGGTAATAACTAACAAACTCCTCTGAGTTAAAGGAGCATGTTCTAACCCAATGCAAGGAAGCTAAGAACTTGGAAAAAAGGTTAGACAAATTGTTAGGTAGAATAGCCAGCTTGGAGAATAATATCAGCTAGAATAACCTGATAAAGCTGAAAAACACAGCACAAGAACTGCATGAAGCATAGACAAATATCAGAGATTAAAGATCAACTCAATGAAATAAAGTGAGAAGACATGATTAGAGAAAAAAAAGTGAAAAGAAATGAACAAAGCCTCCAAGAAATATGGGATTATGTGAAGAGACCAAATTTTATTGATTGGTGTACCTGCAAGTGAAGGGGAGAATGAAACCAAGTTGGAAACACTCCTCAGGATATTATCCAGCACAACTTCCCCAACCTCACACAGCAGGCCGACATTCAAATTCAGGAAATACAGAGACCACCACAAAGATATTCCTCAAGAAGAGCAACCCCAAGACACATAATCGTCAGATTCACCAGGGTTGGAAAAATATTAAGGGCACCCAGAGAGAAAGGTCCAGTTACCCACAAAGGGAAGCCCAACAGATTAACAGTGGATCTCTCAGCAGAAACCCTACAAGCCAGGAGAGAGTGGGGGCCAATATTCAACATTCTTAAAGAAAAGAACCTTCGATCCAGAATTTCATATTCAGCCAAAATAAGCATCCTAAGTGAAGGAGAAATAAAATCTTTTATAGACAAGCAAATGCTGAGAGATTTTTGTCAGCACCAGGCCTGCCTTAGAAGAGCACCTGAAGAAGGCACTAAACATGGAAAAGAACAGCAGGTACCAGCCACTGCAAAAACATACCAAATTGTAAAGACCATCGACACTATGAAGAAACTGCATTAACTAATGGGCAAAATAGCCAGCTAGCATCAAATGACAGGATCAAATTCACATATAGCAATATCAACCTTAAATGTAAATGACCTGAATGCCCAAATAAAACACACAGACAGGCAAACTGGATAAAGAGTCAAAACTCATCAGTGTGCTGTATTCAGGAGACCCAACTCACGTGCAGACACATATAGACTCAAAACAAAGAGATGCAGGAAGGCTTACCATGCACATGGAAATTTTTTTTTAAAAAAGCAGGGGTTGCAATTCTAGTCTCAAACAAACTTCAGACCAACAAAGATCAAAAGAGACAAAGAAAGTCATTACATAATGGTAAAGTGATCAATGCAATAAGAAGAGCTAATTATTCTCAATATATATGCACCCAATACCATAGCATGTAGATTCATAAAACAAGTTCTTAAAAATCTGAAAAGAGACTTAGCCTCCTACTCAATAATGGTGGGAGACTGTAACACCCCACTGTCAATATCAGATCAATGAGACAGAAAATTAACAGGGATAGCCAGGACCTAAACTCAGCTGTGGACCAAGTGGACCTAATAGACATCTTCAGAATTGTCCACACTAAATCAACAGAATATACATTATTCTCAGCACCACATTATACTTACTCTAAAATTGAACACATAATTGGAAGGAAAACACTTCTCAGCAAATGCAAAAGAATGGAAATCATAACAGTCTCTCAGACCACAGTGCAGTCAAATTAGAACTCAGGATTAAGAACCTCAAAACCACAGAACTACATGGAAACTAAACAACCTGCTCCTTAATGACTACTGGGTAAATAACAAACTGAAGGCAGAAAAGAAGATGTTCTTTGAAATTAATGAGAACAAAGACATGACATATCAGAATCTCTGGGACACATTTAAAGCAGTGTGTAGAGGGAAATTTATAGCACTAAATGCCCAGAAGAGAAAGCAGGAAAGATCTAAAATCGACACTCTATCATCACAATTTTAATAACTATAGAAGCAAGAGCAATTAAATTCAAAAGCTAGCAGAAGATAAGCAATAACGAAGATCAGAGCAGAACTGAAGAAGATAGACACACACAAAAAAACCCTTCAAAAAATAAATTAATCCAGGAGCTGTATTTTTGAAAAGATCAACAAAGTATATAGACCACTAGCCAGATTAATAAAGAAGAAAACAGAGAAGAATCAAATACATGCAATAAGAAATGATAAAGGGGATATCACCACCAATCTCACAGAAATATAAACTACCATCAGAGAATACTATAAGCACCTTAACGCAAATAAATTAGATAATCTAGAAGAAATAGAAAAATTCCTGGACACATATGGCTTCCCAAGACTAAACCAGGAAGACGTTGAATACCTGAATAGACCAATAACAAGATCTGAAATTGAGGCAGCAATTAATAGCCTACCAACCAAAAAAGTCCAAGACAAGATAAATTCACAGTCAAATACTAACAGAGGTAAAAAGACAAGCTGGTACTATTTCTTCTGAAACTATTCCAAACAATAGAAAAGAGGAAATCCTCCTAACTCATTTTAAGATGCCACCATCATCCTTATACCAAAACCTGGCAGAGACACAACAAAAAAAGAAAATTTTAGGCCAATATTCATGATTAACATCAATGTGAAAATCCTCAATAAAATACTGGCAAACAAAATCCAGCAGCTCATTGGAATCTCATCCACCACATTCAAGTTGGCTTCATCCCTGGGATGCAAGGCTGGTTCAACATATGCAAATCCATAAATGTAATCCATCACATAAACAGAACCAATGACAAAGACCACATAATTAACAGATGCAGAAAAGGCCTTCAACAAAATTCAGCACCCCTTCCTGCTAAAAACTACCAATAAACTAGGTATTGATGGAACAAAGCTAAAATAATAAGAGCTATTTATGACAAACCCATAGCCAAAACTGGAAGCATTCTCTTTGAAATCCAGCACAAGACAAGGATGCCCTCTCTCACCACTCCTATTCAACATGGCATTGGAAATTCTGACCAGGGCAATCAGGCAACAGAAATAAATAAAGGGTATTAAAATAGGAAAAGAGAAAGTCAAATTGTCTCTGTTTGGACATAGCATGACTGTATATTTAGAAAATCCCACTGGCTCAGACCAAAATCTCCTTAAGCAACTTCAGCAAAGTCTCAGGATACAAAATCAATGTGCAAAAATCACAACCATTCCTATACACCAATAACAGACAAACAGAGAGCCAAATCAAGAGCGAACTGCCATTCACAATTGCTACAAAGAGAATAAAATACCTAGGAATATAACTTACAAGGGGTGTGAAGAACCTCTTCAAAAAGAACTACAAACCACTGTTTCAAGGAAATAAGAGAGGACACTAATAAATGGAAAAACATTCCATGGTCATGGTTAGGAAGAATCAATATCGTGAAAATAGCCATACTGCCCAAAGTAATTTATAGATTCAGTGCTATTTCCATTAAACCACCATTAACTTTCTTCACAGAACTGGAAAAAACTACTTTAAATTTCATATGGAACCCAAAAATAGCCCACATAGCCAAGACAATCTTAAGCAAAAAGAACAAACCTGGAGGCATCACGCTACCTGACTTCAAACTGTACTACAAGGCTACAGTAATCAAAACAGCATGGTACTGGTACCAAAACAGAGATATAGAACAATGGAACAGAACAGAGGCCTCAGGAATAACACCACACGTCTACAACCATCTTATTTTTGACAAACCTAATGAAAACAAACAATGGGGAAAGGATTCCCTATTTAATAAATTGTGTTGGGAAAACTGGCTAGCAAAATGCAGAAAGCTGAAACTGGATTCCTTCCTTATACCTTATACAAAAAGTAACTCAAGATGGATTAAAGACTTAAATATACAACCTATAACCATAAAAACCCTGGAAGGAAACCTAGGCAATCCCATTCAGGACATAGGCATGGGCAAAAACTTCCTGACTAAAACATCAAAAGCAATGGCAACAAAAGTTAAAATTGACAAATAAGGTCTAATTAAACTAAAGAGCTTCTGCACAGCAAAAGAAACTATCATCAGAGTGAACAGGCAACCTACAGAATGAGAGAAAATTTTGCCGTCTATCCATCTGTAAAAGGGCTAATATCCAGAATCCACAAAGAATGTAAATTTACAAAAAAAAACGCATCAAAAACTGGGCAAAGGGTATGAACAGATACTTTTCAAAAGAAGACATTAATGAGGCCAACAAACATATGAAAAAAAGCTCATCATCACTGGTCATTAGAGAAATGCAAATCAAAACCACACTGAGATACCCTCTCACGCCAGTTAGAATGGCGATCATTAAAAAATCTGGAAATGACAGATGCTGGAGAGGATATGGAGAGATAAGAACACTCTTACACTGTTGATGGGAGTGTAAATTAGTTCAATCGTTGTGGAAGACAAAGTAGAAATACCATTTGGCCTGGCCATCCCATTACTGGGTATATACCCAAATAATTATAAATCATTCTACTATAAAGACACATGCACACACATTTATTGCGTCACTGTTCACAATAGCAAAGACTTAGAACCCACCCAAATGCTCATCAATGATAGACTGGATAAAGAAAATGTGGCACATATACACCATGGAATACTATGCAGTCATAAAAAAGGGTAAGTTCATGTCCTTTGCAAGAATGTGGGTGAAGTTGGAAACTATCGTTTTGGCAAACTAATACTAGAACAGAAAACCAAACACTGCATTTTCTTACTCATAGGTGGAAGTTGAACAATGAGAACACATGGACACAGGGAGGTGAACATCACACACAGGGGTCTGTCAGGGGATGGGTGGCAGGATAGCATTAGGAGAAATACGTAATGTAGATGACGCTTTGATGGGCGCAGCAAATCACAATGGCGCATGTATACCTGTGTAATAAACCTGCACGTTCTGCACATGTGCCCCATAACATAAAGTATAATAAAAAAAATCAGGTGTTCACGCCTTAACCTTACAAAATATCCATCTAACTACAGAAAAAGGAGTGGATTGTAAATTATGCTAGAAAATATCATGGTAGATTTCTTACACATCAGACGTCATTTTTTTTTCTCAGATTCCCTTTTATAAGATTAAGGCCGGGAGAAGTTTTCATGATTTCAAAAGAACTTTATGCAAAGCACCACAGGCTGTTCCACTGCACAACAGGGAATTCCACTCTTACCAATCAGTATTTAGCTCCCTCACAGTTTTAAAACCCTTTTTGATTTGTCTCAACGTCTGGCCTTTTACTTTCCTGTACATTCTGCATCAGAAAAAAATTCACTGTCCATGTATTCATATGATTTTTCAGTAATATAAAGTAAAAAATATCAAATTTTTATTTCCAAGAATTTTGCTTTCATCCATTTGTTTTTGCTTCAAGAACTTCTCTTTCATAATATATCAGGGAAATTTATTATTATGTCTATCTCCCCCTATCAGTGTAATGAACTAACTACATGTCTTCCATCACTTTAAAGCATTTTAAGTAAGGTTAAAATAGAAGTATGTTTACTTTATTGGAGTTCAACTATTTTCACAGTTTAAATTAGAAACTTCTTTTGAAACTCTCTGCAAAAGAAAAAAATTTATAAGAATAAATGTTAAAAGCCAGTTAATGTGAGAATCACAGTTGTTTAATATTAAAAAGAAAGGGAAATACCAGTATTAGCAAATCTGTTATTTTATATGAGGTGGTGAATGTGTTAATTAGCATGATTGTGCTGATTATTTCACAACATATATATATATATATATCAAAACATCATGCTGTACAACTTAAGAGGATGGGGGCTTACTATATATTATCTGTGGTTTAGCTTTCTGCAGTTTCAGGTACCCACAGGCAACCACAGTCTGAAAAATAGATGAATACTACTCAGTACCATCAAATAATTTGAAAAACAACACATTTGCATAAGTTTTATATTATAGTATAGTTATAATTGTGGTGTGTTAGTAGTATCGTTGCTCATCTCTTACTATGCCCAATTCATACATTAAACTTTATCATAGGTATGTATGTACAGGAAAACAGGATATATAGGTTTCAGTATTATCCATAGTTACTGACATCCCCTGGGTGCCTTGGAATGTATCCCTGCAGATAAGAGGGGGATTACTGTATGCAATTTCAGCTTGTCAATTATACTTCAATAAAGCTAAAAATTTTTTGATGTGTTAGCTCTATTAAGGCATATGAATAAAATCTCATGTTTGGAGGACACTCATATGGAGACATTACTAAAAATCTAGATAGGTGGAGAATTAGAGAATTACAATCTAAATATACACAATGCCCTGCACCAACTCTTCATATATATTTTTGACAGATAACCTTACCCCTAGGTAGAATGTCCTTTCTTTTCTTTTCTATCTTAAATGACCCTTACTTTCTTAAAAATTCTACATCTCTCTTCCACAGCTTTCTCTTCTAGACTTACAATATGTGGTCTTCCCACAGATCAGCAAGTACATGGTTTCCAGGGGCTTGGTCCTGGGAAACTTCCCCTTGAAGATTTCGCCACATATTTTATAAACATGGTGTGCAGGGAGCAGGCAGACTCTCCAGTCCTGGACGGTGGACAGAGGGTGTCCCTCTTAGGTTACTGCAACATCGACTGCAGCCCTCTCCCAGATAAGTCCTCTCCTTTCCCTTAGACTTGCAGAAGAGACATAATTATCCTCCTCACAAACTTTGTCATTTAGTTCTCTCTCTGCTTCCCACGTAATGCCACAATTCTAGTTGTTTCAACAAAACCTGTCGCATTTACCCTGAATTTTTTTTTCAATTAAAAAAAAACAAACAAACTTGTTTTTAACATTTCTTTGTAAATCACAAAGGACTCCTGAAAACACAAAGCAGAATCAGCAACTACTTTATTTATCCTGAAATTTCTTCAAATTCTATTCAGATCCCATCTTATCTTTGAAGCCTTTCCCCATACTCCAGAGTGTAGTTCCACTCTCTTGCTGCAAACCTAGCATGTATTGCCTCAGCAGTTCCTCAGCTCTCAGTACAGGCTCAACTGTACTGTTAGGTACCTTTAGATGTATGCCTACACATGCAGCTTCCCAGGGGCTTGTTTTGTAGAACTATGTCCACTATCAAAACACAAAATAAGCTTCCAATAAATATTTGTTAATTGATTGTTCTTTATCCTAACTGGCATATTGAAGAAAATAGATTTTTCAAAGAGTATGGACAGATAGTATAGGAAAATATAACACATAAAACATTGCTCATAAATAGAAGGACAGATTTTCTCAGAAGAAAACTGTGGCAGAAAGCTTGACAGTCACCCTGGCTGCAAACCTAAAACACTGTGAAGTTATACACAACACATCCTCAGGAGAACTTTTTACAGTGTTTTCACATAGCAAGAGCCTCCTGGTATCAGCATTCAGAAACATACATCAAAAGTTAACTTCTGTCACGGTATGCCCAAATTTATGATTCCACTAAAACAATGTATGTGTGGACTTCTGTATAATAATATAAGGGCTACTCTTCCCTGTTGGACATCAAAAAAAAAAAAAAAAAAATTAAAGTCACAGGAGTGCTGACTCAAGAAGAAATAGAATGTTTGAATAGATCTATCTCCATGGACAAAATTAAGCCCGTAATTATGTAAAACTTCCCGCACACTGTCTGATGGATTTGTGGGTGGATTCAACAGAACATTACAAGGAGCAGAGAGCTCCAAACTTACACAAAATTGTCTTCTTTCTTTTTTCTTAGTAAGACGGTGCAGCTACTGTTTAGAAATTTTGAATGGTTTTGTGGTGTTTGTAAATGAGCAATAAACATTTAAAACAAAGGTGTATACACTGTAGCATTCAGAATTCAATTGATCCATCCATGCTACTAAAGTGAAGGCATTTCTCAAGCTCTCGTAAAATAAAGGAAGAAACACATCTCCTGTAATTGTTGTGCATTTACTTCTACTTTTATAAATTGTAGTTTTTGCTTTACAAGCATTTATGCTATGTTAGTTTGTGATTTAGAAACTATAAATATTATATTTTGATTGCGAAATGTGTCCTTTGACATTTTTGAGTGCTCGTTATAAGCCGTAGTACTAAGCCTAAAGATGTCCTTATTTTATTATATTATGGCTGCTATTAAGTTGTTCTATTATCTATTGTATTTCTCTATCCACCTACCTCCTATATATTTATATATTGATATTTGCCTGGTATGTGTTTGCCCATTTGTTATTTTCATTCTTTGTGAATATTCTATTTAAAATGTTTTATATGTCTTCACAGACAGGCTTGTTAATCTCCATTCACTTGAATTTACATGTTGGTTTTATACCTATTATGTAATTTTTTTAAGCTTTCTGCTTTGTAGATTTTAAAAATGGCCACCCAGCCTATTTCACTGGGGTGTTACATGCATGTGTCTGTGTTTGCATATAGACGGATATACTCAGCTATCTATTTCTGTATATTGTTTCTCATATACATAAGAATTCTATCCTTCAAATAAATCTACTTGATCTTTCACTGCATATCCAGTAATATCTGTTCTTATTTTTCTTCCAATAATGCCTTTATTGATTTAGTTTTTGGTTTTTTGCTTTCTGCTTCTTTCCTGAGCTCTGGCAGCTAAAGTTTCATTACTTCCCACTGCTTTTCCATCTCTTCCCTGAAACCTTGCATTTTGCCCTTGTGTTCTGATTTCATGCACGTGCAAAAACATTTGTTTTGTCAGTATTTTGCTGAGTTCTTTTTGACACCCTTAGGCATGACTGACTTGCAATTACTTTCTATATTTTTTTTTTATGGAGAGGTTCCTTTTTGGTCAGCTTCTGTTTGTATTGGCATATTGTTTTCTTCTGTAGAAATATCATGTCAATGTTCCTCAAAAGGGTCTGCTGGTGTTTTGAGGGGACAATATTTCCTTGAGTGGCACCACCATGGGCCCTGAAGGATATTTACCACTACTGAGGCCATCTGACAGTGACAAGAGGCAGACAATCCTAGGCAGACTTGGGTGGGCCCCAGTGAAAGCTGATCTTCAAGCCGAGGACAGTTTAAAGCCTAGCGACAAGTTCCAGGTAAATCCACAGACTGGATTGAGAACCCCTCTTTCTTGTTTGGCACGCTTTCCTCTGACCCCCAATCTTCACCCGTTTTACATACACGTAACCTTCCCCTGATTGGTTTTTTACACTGCCCTGCCTTTGAGAGGTGACTTTGTTTTAGCCTTAGTTGCATACTCACAATCAGCACACACTCCCCATGCTGAGGCCCCATACAAGTCCCAGACCCAGCCATAGTGAGGGAGAGACCACCTGACTTTGGGTGGAGGACACCCTCACTCCCACTCTCTGCTGAGAGCTGTTTCATCATTTAATAAAATTCTTCTCCACCCTCCTCACCCTTCTATTGTCAGTACAACTTCATTCTCCCTGGACACAGGACAGGATCTTGGGACCCACCGAACACAGGGGCTGCGTATACAGTCACAGTGGTGACTAGGAATCCATGCCGGAGCGCAAGACAAGCACGGTGTAGCAGGTGGACTAGACGGGGCATCTCCTTCAGTGAGCCCAGGCCCAAGCAAGGCCCGGGCAAGGGCGTTGCCAGCCAGAGGTCTCCAGCTGGCAAAGAAGCCAAGAAAAATCCTGTGCCACATGCACTCAATGCCAGCAACACCCCTCAGCCACTGTGGCACCCCAAATCCCTACTTCTCATGTCTCAGTGTCCTCAGGGAGACTTGAAAAATGTGAAGTAGGGATTTTGTCAGCCTCTGATTGATAAATACCATTACAGACCCTAGGACAGGCCATTTCTTATTACTGAGCATTGAAGGGAGTGAGTTTCCTGATGCAAGTATTTGTGAAAGACTTCCATGAAGGAGCACCCAGAGCCCGCCTGGCTAGCTGAGATTGTTCTTATGGGGCAGATTTTATGTGTGAGTTTGTTAAACACTTACTTCTACTCAGCCAAATGGGGGAGAAAAAAGCAGGTGGGTTTTTGAATTGCAAAGAATCCCCTTCAATTCCACTGAGTGTTTTTTTTTTTTTTTTTTTTTTTGGTCTGATTTAGCCTTTTCTCTGCTCCATGGAATCAACCCAAAACCAGAAAGCCTCCAGCCAAAAGCTAATGCTCTCTTGTCACCATTACAAAAACGAATTTTGTTTTCACCTCAGCATGTCCTGTCCTTTGAAAAGTACCATACAATCAGCTATTTCTGAGATTTGCAATCATTTCATCTTCTCTCTGCACCAAATCGCCTCTGCATCAAATTATCTCTGTTTTCTCCTAAATGCATCTGTTCTTGGATTCCAGAGCTTCAGCCACTTTTTCACCTAGAGTCAAGGCTCGTATTTTAGCTGTCTCCTCATGCACTCAAATTAGAGATTATTAATTTTATTTGTTTTTTATGTTTTATCTCTTGGATGATTTGGGTGATTTCCAAGATGATATAGAGTAACTACTGAATTTGCATTTCCATGTTGGGAAACCTTTTCCCCTGCCCTTTGCCATGAAGTTGTGCAATTATTCTCATTAAAGGTGGAGCACATTTCCATCCCTTTGACCTTGATCTCAGTGATGTGACTTTCTGTGTCTGGTGGAATGTGCGTGTACAGGACAGTCTCCCAGTTTGAAGCACACTCCTTAAATGTCAGTGCACGCTCCTTCTTGCCCTCCTATGCACTGGCATTACATGAGTACAGGTGCCCCTGAGTCACTAGCTGATGGCTGCCCCTTCATTCATCAGAAGAAAACCCAATCCTCAATGAGAAGCCAAGTCCAGTTGGACCCAGAGCTTGAAGCAGAACCACCTACATGGGCCCAGCTTTGATCAACTGAATCTCAGCTGACCTTCAGACTAATGAGCATGAAATAAATGCTAATTTTCTATGCCACTGAGTTCAGAGACAATTTGTTATACAGCAGCATTGTGAAAATAGCTGACAAACACACAGCTTCAAACTATCATGTCTCGATTTTCTCTTGAGCCCTACAATCAGAGTTTTAATCTCGCCATTTCACTTAGGCAGCTCACTGCAGGGTGAACAAAATTTCTTCCCTTGGACTCTGGTATGCTAGGTGATCTCATTCAGTTCCATGACTAAATTTTACCTATATGTTGATATCATTCAGATAACTAGTTAATAATTGTAGCCCAAACTTTCTCCTGAACTCTGTTGTCATAGCCAATTTCCTTTTCATATAAACAATTCCATTTGGATGGCTATCAAGCCTCTTGAAGTTTGTGTAAACAAAACTCTGGTTTTTCTGTACGAATGTCTACTTCTGTCATATGTTCTCCCATGACAGTAAACAGCAACTTTGCTCTTGTACTAGGCCAAGATTTGATGAGTTGTTTCTTCTCATTCCCTGAGAATTTTCCTCAGTAATCCTTCCCTCATTAATCTTTCAACAAATTCCAAACCCTCATGACTCTGTATCAGAACACAGACTTTTTCACATAATGACCACTATCATTGTGGTACATAATCTAGAGAAAATATTGCATATGTATACAAGAAAATATCTACAAAGATAGGCACATCTTCTCCTTAAAAATTCAACACCAGAAGCCCAGTGAAGGCAGCGTAAAAAGAAAGCTACTTTTAGAAAGTCAAGGTCCCACTCTGCATACTGAGAACACGTCTGGGGCCTCATAGAGCAGAGAACTTGCTACTGTGAAAACCGAGTGGACTTTGAAAATCTGCAGAACAAGAAGTGACAGTCTTAGAAAGACACAACTCAGTGAGAGTAAAGAGACTTGGAAGAGGAGGTGTTCGTGGGAGGCTTACGGCAAGCAAAGAAGGCAACAGAAGGCAAACAGGGCTACAGAAACCACAGAGGGTTATAAAACCGAGGACACACTAACCCCTTCCACACAAACAGGAGGCCCCACCAATTATGGAAACTCTATGCTAACACACAAATAAAAGAGTATTCTCAGACTAACATACAGAAAAGTCATCCAATATCTCCCCCAAGCCCTGTTCATGAGCACGTTAAAATACAAAATGTTTCAAACAACAGAGAATAGCACACAGTAACAAGCCCTGCAAAATTGCCACATAAAGCTACTGAAAGAAAGCAGTAAAAGAAACTGATGTTGATGAAAAATCTCCCCAAAATGCCAAACAGAAAACAAAGGAAAATATTTACAGATAACCCTAGCCTTAATTAAGTATCCTTAAGCAACTGCTTGTGAATATGGGAAAAAATACCAATTTTAATAGAAATATACAACCTTAGAACAAAGAAAGATGTGAATTGAGGGTCACTTGAACTCATGAAATAAAAGTAACGAAAAAGATGTCAACTTTAAAATGAAGAATAAATTACACATCCCCCCAAAGAAAAGAAGGCAAACAGGCAATACAATAAGCATGAAACAAAGAAATATATAAGAAGAAGTGGATGGAGATGAAAAGTAAAGAAGATACAATATAATTAAAGTCTTCCAAGAGTGACAAAACAGAACATTATAAAGGTATGCTTAAAACTGTAATCCCATAAAACTTTCAAAAAATTAAATAATACATGAATTTGAATATTGAAAAGGCTACCAGGTATTTAAGAGATTGGCCTAGAATGGTCAGTTCCAAGCTATACTCTAAATACGTTTATTTGACTTCAAAATAAAAAGATCTCTAAGCCTCCAGACAAAACCACTAAGTCATTTACAAAACAAATAAAATGAGGTTTTCATTAGGCTTCTTGAAAGCAACATAGAAAGGGAAATACAAGTAAGGCAACATTTTAAAGAAATTGAGTAAACAAGTTAGCCAAGTATTCAATTTATTCAAGTCATCTTTCAAGTATGAGTCTATTTTTTTTAAGAGGTTTGAAAATGTAAGGACTCAGGAAATACTGAAGTCAAGAGCTCTCCATGTGGAATCTCCTAGAGGGTGAGCTTCTTCCAACCACGAAACAGCTACGGAAGCTTCAGCACAGATTACTGCGGGGGGCTGAACACATCCAGCATAGATCTAAAAGTAGATCAATCATGGGGCAAGAGCAGAAGCACAGAGTAAAAATGAAAAAATTTCATGATAGAGGACAAAAACTTTAAGTTTTTTTATTGTTATCTCAGAAATTATTAGACGTTATTTACATTTGAAAAGCATATAGCAAATGGTTAAGTTAGGAACAAAAGACTTGGGTCATTATATAAAGTATTATTATAAAGGTAATCATTAGAACAAAAATACCTAACTTTCAAAATACAATACGTAATAAAAAAATAAGGATCTCCAAAAAAATAGTTATAAAAATGCACAATAAACATAAAAATATAGATCTATAAATAAATGTAAATTAATATAAATGAACCAATTTTTTAAGAATGGTTTGCAGAGAGAAGTCTAACTAATGCAAAGAAGAAAGGTACCTAAAAGCAAAGAGATTTAGAAACAAATAGTTAATGGATGAGCATAGGTATTACAGAGCAAATGCAAATAATTACAAAGCATGGTTACAAAAGATAAAAAACCAAAAATCTTTAAATGAGAAAAAACTAAAAGAAAGGATACTTTATTTCAAAGGCTCTAATTCACAGTAAAGATACAATGTTGATAAACATCTATGCACCAAGTAATATAGAAAACACTGTCATAAAATAGAAACTGCAGGACATGCAGCAAGAAATGAAATATCCGAAGACCCACATTGAAGAGATTAACATATCCTCAACCCAGGACAGGCCAAAATAGCTAAAAATAAGTATGAATATGGGAAGGGTGAATTACCAAATCAATTCAGTAAATTTTATTCATATATATCTAACTTTATTCTAAGATGTAAGAGAACATGCCAGCTTCCCAACTACACATGAAATATCTGAACACAAAACCAAACCTACCATGTGAGGAAGAAGAAACTATCAGTAAGTTTCATAAAATTGAAGAGTAAATCAAAGTGAGGAGCAACTGTGCCAGGGTAGCACACACAGGACATGGTCTTAGCACCAAGGGGCAATGCAGACAACAGCAGGAACACATAGATCCCATGACTTTGCAGGACAGTCCATGAACACTGGCTACATAAGCAGCAAACATACCTTTAGCCTTTCAGGTAAACACAAATGGCTGAATTTAGTCTGTATTTTGCATACTGCTTATAGCGATTTGTGTAGCCTTGCTAACACTTCAGACTCCTACGGCAACCTTTCACAACCCTTCCTGCTTGGCTGAGGTCTTAACTGGAATCTGACTTCTTCCCATTATACTCAGATACTGACCTACACATTTCTACATCTACCAGTATTTCAGAGGCTTTACAGTCCCGTATCATATCCACTGCAGGAATAATTCCAGGTTTCAAGAATGATTACTTCTGCTTGCCTTCAAAGTTAACGGCCTAAAGCATATACAAACATTCTCCTTGACATTTTGTCTCCATGATTCATATTATGTTAAATGTGTGTTTTAATAATTCCCTTAGAGAATTATTCCCTTTCAGCAAAACACAAAATGCTCAAAAGCTTAGCATATCATATACTATATCCTGATGTTTTTCCAATCTTGTTCCAAGTCACCACATGCCCTAATGGGGGGCTCCATTGTGATTAATTAAAAAACAGACACATCTTACTGTGGTTTTATTAAAAGGCCATCTTCTACATAAATCTCTGAAGGCTTTTGAATTTCTTCCTGTAACAGTAGAATAAAACTGGAAAGGTAGGTTTCCATTAAAAGTCATCTTTGAATTGAAATATTTCAAAACAATCCTGAATTTCAAATTCAGTCGCATTGGCTGAATTATTTCAATTCCATTCTTATGGGTACCCTCTATTTCCTTTCTCCTCTGGACTCCTGTAGCACCCGACCTACCTACCCCAACCTCAGATAACACCAGCTATTTTCTTCCAGTTATTTCCAGCCAAGCATGAAAGAAAAATCACATAAACCTTCTCAGTCACTTTTCTGCACATTTGTAGGGTTTTTTCATTTTTTTATTTTTTAATTGTTACTGAGGTTTCAGTATTATTTCTCAAGTCCTTGATTAGCTGTTTTCTATCTCCTGAGGTGACTATTTCAAATCCTTGACCAAGATTTCCAGGCGCCTGATTTCTCCCAATTCTAGTTAGCTACCATTACATAGCTTCAGGGATTGAACACAAAACATAAAAATTAGATGAATTTTCAGACTCCCCCTTCATTCGAGACCTCTTCCATCCCCCCAACTCCTTTCTGTGCTCTTTGTCAGCTGCTAACTTAGAATAAGGTTCTGGAAACACTCTCCAGTCAAATGCCTGCAGGCAAATCGCTGTCTCAGAGTCGGCTTCCTGGGAAACCTAATTTGAGGGCGTTGCTAAGTTTCAGCCAGGAAGGGATGCTTAGAGCTTAGTGCGGTAGCCTAGCTGGAACCTAGAGCACATGAAGGGGTCGTGGCCACTGGTAGCCAAGGGAGGAGGAGTGCCATGTAGTTCTGAAGAGAAAGGTGAAAAAGTATTTCACAGTAGGAGAAAGAAGAAGCCATATGGGCAGGTGAACAAGTATAGATGATTGGTTTCTTCATTAATGTATTCATGCACCCAATTCACCATGATATTTTTTTTTCCCCCTCCAAACAAATCAGTTTAATTCTGAGACACTGTCCAGTGGCCTGTGGTTCTCTCTTGAGTGATGGGCCTCTGCAGTCATTACCTAAGACATGTCCAGCAGATGCTACAAGATCCCAGTAAAGTTTTCTTTCCTCTTATGTTGGAATCTCTGGGCCTGCTCCGCCACCTGGAGAGAAAATCCTTAGGATATCCAAAACCGTCCCAGACCTCCAGGGCTCCAAATTTGGAAAACACTAATTCAGAAACGGAGTTGCTGATGTCGTTTGGGTATCTGTTCCATTAGTCATTTCCAAGGATGTGAAGTTTAACAAGATCGGAACAAACAGAATCCGTTGATTCAGTGCAATTTGGAGAGGGTTCTATTTTGAGTTCAAAAGACTTTTAAAATCATGCTTTTGAAATGATGCTGAGAATTCTGAGCTGTTTCAAAAATAGAGGAATGCAACTTGCATGGATTTCTTTAGCGTCTGTGTTTCCCGGTATTCCTGAACAGGTTTCAGCAATGTTGGATAAAACTCCACGATCTCACTGAATTTCAAAAAGGTCTGTCATTTCCATATATCCTGGGATAATATGCTCAGAATCCACAGCTGTGGATTGATGCAGAGAACTTTGAAATAACAAGAGTTTTGCTTCAGAAATTTGAGTTGAAGCTGCAAAAATGACTTCCTTATCTGCATTTACTTACAAAGCTCATTGTTCTTACTAAAATTGGGAGTCTATTTGAGAAAGATGTCTTTTGGGCAGGCTGGGAAAAATGTGGTGACAAAGATACCCCCAAGTAGTCACTGACCTATGAGTATGTTTTGCTGTTGTGATTTCCAACCTAAAAATACTCCTAGAAAGAGCATCCCTCAATAATCTCATCTTACTAATTTTACCTAAAGTAGTTCATGTTCAAGTATCATTTGTCTCCTACCAGAGTACTTCTGCTGGTGGCTTTCCTTGAGTTATTTCTTTCTGAAACTCTTTAAGAACATCTCCATTTCACTCCGGCTGGTCCTGTTAATATCATGATAAACCCACTGCACAAATGTAGGCTCCACTCTGCTGTCATTCAATCAGTGAGTCCTTGCCTGTTCTTATGCAAGTCTACATACTCCACCTTTTCTCAAAGACTGAACCCTTCTTTTACGTTCCTCAGGCCTTTCTCCACCTATTCTGATCCATGGCCTCTCACCAGCAATACATTATAATACTTATTTTAAATCAGTGCTTCATTACATGGCATAAAATACATAGATCTTAATGTCCAATTTTATACTTTGTAACCACTGTGTATGCCTATGGTCACCAACATCTCAATAAATATATAGAATACTGTTTCTCATTTCTCACTGTGGCCAATCCTCCTTCTCCTGTCCCAGGTATAGCTCTTTTCTTATTTTTGCTATCACAGATTAGATTTCCTATATTTTTTATATTATTCTTATGAAGACAGTGTCTCTCTCTGTTGCCCAGGCTGGAGTACAGTGGTATAATCATGGCTCCCTGTAACCTCAAACTCCTGGCCTCAAAATATCCTTTTACCTCAGCCTCCCAAAGTGCTGAGATTACAGGTGTGAGCCACTGTAAACTTCACATAAATGTCACAATTTTCTCATTGTAATGTTTCTGTGCTTCAGTGAGTGTACCAGGAATCTGTTCCTCTTTATTTTCATGTAATACTTTATTGTATAAATATACCATACAATTTGTTTAACCATTTTCCTGCTGAAGGCTATATGAGTTGTTCCCAGGTGGAGACTATTATAAGGAGAATATTCTTGTATGAGTTTTTAGTTGAACATATGTTTTCGTTTGGGGATAGTGAATAAATAAGGAGTGGAATTACTGGTTCATAAGGTAGGTTGTCTAGCTTTATGAGAATAACAAATACCAAACAGTTTTCCATAGTGTTTGTAACATTTAAAACTCCCACACCAATGTGTGCAAACTGCAGTGGTTCTACATCCTTGCCCGTATGCTGTATTTTTTTTTTAACGTTAGCTGTTCTGGTAGTATTAAATTGCACTGTATTGTGCTTTTAATTTGCATTTTCCTGGTAAATAATGATGTTGAGCGACTTATCTGCTGATCAGACATTTGAATATCCTTTTTTTTAAGTTTCTGCCCATTTTTAGTTGTTTGCTTTTTTACTATCGATTGGCAGGTGTTATTTATGTATTCTGGAGGTGAATGCAGGTAATAGGTATGTATTACATATGTTATCTCCCACACGGGGGCTTGCCTAATCGATCCTAATGGTGACTTTTGGTGAGCATGAGTTTTAAGTATTTAAGAAATGTAGTCAGTCACCGCTTTCCCTGTGGGTTTTTTGCTGTTGTTGACGCCTAGTACCTTTTGCATTGTCTCAGAAATCTTCCTCCTGAAAGACTGCAAAAATCTTCTACTATGCCATGAATGTGCTTGAAAGTTGTTTTTACAGTTACTTTTAACACTTATTTTTTCTTTTTATACTAGTCTTGCTACAGATTTGTCAATTTTATTAAAATCTTTAAATATCCAACTTTTGACTTTGTTGATTTTCTCTATCATTTATCTGTTGGCTGTTCCTTTTTTTTTCTCATGTATTTATCACTTCCTTTCTATTTACTTTGGGTTTACTGTTTCATTATTTTAATAGTTTCTTCATGTGAAAAAATAGATTTTTTTTTTAACTTTGAACTGTTCTTGTTTTCTAATATGAGCACATCAAGGTATGAATATCTCTCTTACCATTGCTCAAGATGTGCCTCACCAATTCTGAGACGTTTGTGATCTTATGATTAAGAAGTTTAGGCTGGATGCGGTGACTCACACCTGTAATCACAGCACTTTGGGAGTCCGAGGTGGGCGGATCATGAGATCAGGAGTTTGATACCAGCCTGGCCAACATGGTGAAACCCCGTCTCTACTAAAAATACAAAAATTACTCAGGCGTGGTGGTATGCACCTGTCATCCCAGCTACTTGGGAGGCTGAGGCAGGAGAATCGCTTGAAACTGGAAGGCGGAGGTTGCAGTGAGCCAAGATTGCACCACTGCACTCCAGCCTGGTCAACAGAGTGAAACTCCATCTCAAAGACAGAAAAGAAATTCAACTTATCTCTAATTGTTCCTGTTACTTCCTGTAACCTGTAACCTATTTCAAATGCACTGTTAAATGTTTAAGTATGTGGGGCTTTCCTAGTTATCTTGGATCATGGGCTGAATTGCATTCTCTCCAGAGTCATATGTAGAACATGTAATCCCCAGTCCCTCAGTAGGTGACTGTAATTGGAGATGGGATCTTTAAAGTGGTAACTGAGTTAACACGAGTTTATTAGGGTGGATCCTGACTCAGTATGACTGGTGTCCTTAGAAGAGATGTGGACACAGACAGGTATGGAGAGAAGACCATGTGAAGACCCAGGGAGAAAGTGCCATCTGCAAGCCAAGCACAGAGGCCTCCTATAAAAGCAACCCTGCTTATGCCTTGATCTCGAAATTCCAGCCTCCAGATTTATGACAAGATACACTTCTCCCATTCAAGCAATACAGTCTGTGGTCAGTTGTTATGGCAGCCCAAGCAGACTAATACATTTTGTCACTTTTTCTACCGAAGCCCATCATGGTCAGAGAATATATTTGGTATGAGTTCAGGCCTTCAAGATGTATTGAGATTGGTTTTAGTGCCCAGCATATAGTCTCTACTGGTAAATGTTGTGCATGCATTTAAGAATCTGTATCTATTAAATTGGGGTAGTCTTGATAGTGTTATTCAAATCTATATACTTTTTTATCTCCATGTTCAAGTCACTGAGAAACGTGTGTTAAATCTTCAACTCTGATAGTGGGATTTTCTTTCTCTGTCATGTAAATGATTTTTTGCATGGATTTAATCATCCTATGTATTATTTTCAGCTTTGTTTCCATAACAATGTAAGCTTCTCAGTGCTTTTTCTATACATCTTCTTGCTCCTCACAGTCATGAGTATACGTCTGTGTTGATATCTAAATTAACATCTCCCATGCATGCATGCTCTCTCATGCTATGTATGGATACAATTTTAGATGGATGAATGGATGGATAGATGGTACTTTCAAAACTACTGTGTGATGCCCATGTCTAAAAGACTGCATTGCTTTTCCTTATCTTGGACTTAAACCTTCAAAGTTGGATTTAATTATAGGCCTATGCGTAGATGTTCTTCACTGGCATCTGGAACAAGTTATTTGAATAATGAACCCCTGGGGCTGATGGGAGTTTGAATGTCAACTGACCAGTAAGCTGAGAATTCACGAGAACGGAGCCAATATATTTCTGAAGTCCCAGAGCTTATATAATATCAGACCCAACGTCTGCCTCCAATACAGAGAAGCTACTAATAAAGCTAATGGCAGATCCCGGAACTTCTGAAGGGGAGCAGGAAGCACACATGAATAAAGGAGAGAAGCATTGATATGTTCCCAAAAATGCAAAGTCCAGAAAAGGAATATATGGTGTATGAAATAATGATGTGAAAAATCACTTATATAATAATATTTATTTTAAAAACAAAGATAATATACATCTGATCTAAAATGCTAGGCCGTACAAGTTTGAATTAAGTTGGGGATATCGTCATCACATTTTCACATTGACTGTTAGCTGAATAACTCTGTCATGGTCTTTCGCTTACTTTGTCTTCCTTCCCCATGCATTTGATATTTGATATGAAGCTAACAAACTCAGATTATGGACTGTGTGGCTTGCACAAAGGCTCTGTTCAATAGGCAGTCATGCAATAGAAAATGAAGTGTACTTTTGAATGATACTTTAAGAGATCCTATCTTAGTATCTAATACAACATTGGATGTAGAGTTGTTCCGGTATTCAATATCTGTGAAGTGTTCTTAACTTTCTCAAGGTTCTGCCAATATTTTCATACACAGAACCTCCTTAAAAAGATACACATCTTCATAAGTTACATAATAAGAAAATGCTATCTCTGATGACAGTTATATAGTTATGAAGTTATTGACAATTGAGTTATGCAGCACTGTCATCTACCTGAGGAATCAAACAGCTTTTCAAGAAGGGCAGAGCGATGCAAAGGGGGCCTTAAATAACACGGATTGGAAACCGTACTTAGGAAAAAATGTTGAAAATTACAACATTGGGAAGAAAAACTGAAGTCACTAAAATATCAATAAAATTTGAACATAAAGTCAATGGCTGATGTAATAATCATTTTTAAGTGGTCTAAGTAAAAACAAAATATATTGAAAAAGACTAAGAAAACTAGACTATTCTAAGATAATGGGGTTTGAGCAGAAAAATCTGTATAGTTATGGTTCTGATGAGGAAAGATTAATCTATAACTGCTACAAAATTCCTTGCAGAATCATACAGATTCTAATACCTCCACTCTGGCTGCAGAATAGTAGCCACATCTATAACTGTAAGTACTATTGAGAATTATTACTAAATCCTCAATAGTACTTACAGTACTAAAAGTTCTTAGTCAACTTTTGCTAGGTCGTATTGCAATAAGGAATGATCCCCAAATCTTAGTAGCTTAGAGTAACAGAATTTTATTTTATATTTACATAGCACTTCCTTCAGCAAAAATTCGGTTCCATATCATTCTATTCTATGCTACATGGGAAGATTCTATCAGAATTATGTCAGTCTTTAGATAAGGAAATGGAACACATTGGCTTGTACAGCTTCTGCTCTGACATAGCATAGATCCCTTCTAATTACATGTCTAATCCTGTAATTGATGAACTCATCAGTTCAGTCTTCACACCATTTGAAGTTAGCCATGTCTTATGAACTAAATTGTGTCTCTTCAAAATTCTGTGTTGAAGCCCTCACCCACAATGTGGCTGTATTTGGAGATAGGGCTTTAAAAGACAATTAAGATTAAATAAAGTTGCAATGGTGGGGCCACAGACTAATATGATTGGTGTCCTTTTAAAAGAATGACAAAAGCTGGGTATGGTGGCTCATGTCTATAATCTCAGCACTTTGGGAGGCCAAGGCAGGCAGATCACCTGAGGTCAGGAGTTCAAGACCAGCCTGGCCAACATGGTGAAACCCTGTCTCTACTAATAACATAAAAATTAGCTGGTCATGGTGGTGGGCATCTGTAATACCAGCGGGCATTGTAATACATGGTGGCTGGCTAAGGCAGGAGAATTGCTTGAACCCAGGAGGTGGAGCTTGCAGTGAGCCAAGATTTCTCCATTGCACTGCCGCCTGGCGAAAGAGCGAGACTCCTTCAGGAAAAAAAAAAAAAAAAAAAAAAAACCCACAAATTTCTCTCTCTCCATACACACTGAGAGGAAATGCCATGTGAGGCATGTGAGGATAAGTGGCTATCTACATGCCTGGAAGAGAGCCCTCTCCAAGGACCAAATCGGCCAACACCTTATCTCGCACTTTCAGCTTCCAGAACTGTGAGAAAGTAAGTGTCCGTTATTTAAACCACTCACTCTGTGTTATTTTATTATGGCAGCTTGGGCTGACTAATACGAATTTGGTTACTAAAATTGGAGTGCTGCTGTAACAGCTATCTCAAAATGTGGAAATGGATTTGGAATGGGGCGATGGGTGGTGGCTGGGGGAAAGTTGATGTGTGTGCCAGATCAAGCCTCAACTACAGTGTTGTCGGAAATATGAGCATTAAAAGTACTTCTGGTGAGGGCTCAGAAAGACATGAGGAGACATGGGCAGAAAGCCTGCATCATCTTAGAAAATTTGTTGAAAAATCATGAACATCACCAAGGTAAAAAATAAACACTAAAGGTGCTTCTTGTGAGGTCTGAAAGAGAAAGGATGGCGTGATTGGGAATTGGAGCAAAGATGAGCTTTGTTATAAAGTTGCAAAGAACTTGGCTGAGTTGTGTTTAAGTTCTACTGCTTTGTGGGATGTAGAAAAGACAGATCACAAAGTTGGATACTGAGCGGAGGAGATTTCTAAGCAAAGCACTGGAGGAGGGGCTTCGTTTCTCCTCACTGCTTGTAGTAAAATGCAAAGAGAGAGACAAAATTGAAGAAATTGTTAAGCAAAAAAGAACCAGAACTGGAAGACTTGGAAACTCGCAGCCTATACATATTAAGAAAAAAATAAAAAAGACAGAGAAAGTGTGTTCAGAAGAGAACGCCAAGGGTATGCCTGCACAATCATTTGATGTGGAGATTGGTATAGGCTGAATGACAGATCTCATCAGACATATCAGTAGCATCTAGGAACAGAGATGGATTTATGTCAGCAGAGATATGCCCAGTCTGAATCAAAGGGAACAGAGACAAGAGACAGGAGGAGATGACGGAAGGTTTTTGGCCCTCTTGGCTTCCACAGGGCAAGACAATAGGACAGTGATGCTATTCCAGTGTGTATGTCAGCTATTCTCCAAGGAAAGAAATGAATTATTCCACAGGCACTTTGGAAAACATCAAGGTTGCCCCCTCAGTTTCAATACATGGGGCCACTACCACTAATTCATCATACCAAGCTGCTGTTGCCTGGAGTTCTGGGTGTGGTGCCCTCAGCAGAGCCGTGAGAGCGGAACATCACCCACAGCTATGGGGTCAGGGGCCACCCCAGTGAGCCTGGAGGGCAGAGTATCCCAAGAGGAGCCCTGAGATCTAATGCAGTTTCCCTTGATAGACAATACTTCTACCTGGGAACTGTCATCCTTCCTATTTCTCTCTGTAGGGATGAAAATGTCTATCCCATGCTTGTTCCACCATCCTATTTTTGAAGTTGTATTAGTCTGTTTTCACACTGCTGATAAAGGCATATCCTAGACTGAGTAATCTGTAAAGAAAAAGAGATTTCATGGACTCACAGTTCCACATGGCTGGGGAGGTCTCACCATCATGGCGGAAGGCCAAAGGCATAATTTACATGATGGCAGGCAAGAGATAATGAGAGCCAAGTGAAAAGCGAAATGCCTTATGAAACCATCAGATCTCCTGAGGCTTAATTCACTACCAGGAGAACAGTATGGGGGACAACCACCCCCACAATTTAATTAGCTCCCACTGGGTCCCTCCCACAACATGTGGAAATTATGGGAGCTACAATTCAAGAGGAGATTTGGGTGAGGACGCACCAAAACCATATCAGAAGCACAGCACTCTTCTGGTTTCACAGGTTCACAGCTGGAGAGGAATTTTGCTTCAAGATGAATAGTACCTTGACTCTCATCCATATCTAATTAAGCTATCATTTAGGCGAGACTTTGGACTTCAGTCCTGAGAGTCGATGCTTTAAAACATTGGAGCTTAGGGATGGAGTTAATGTATTTTGCACCTGACAGGGACATGAACCTGGGGAGTGCAGAATGCTATAAACTGAATTGTGTCCTCTCAAAATGCATGTTGAAGCTCTAATCCTCCATGTCACTGTATTTGCAGAGAGTATCTTTAGGCAGTAATTAACATTACACAAGGTCATAAGGGCAGCTGTGTAATTCAGCAGGACAAGTGGTCTTTTAAGAAGAGGAAGAGATACCCAAGAAGAGTGACTTCACCAGCAATGGAACTGGCTGGCACTTTGATTGGAGACCTTCAGCCTCTAGAACTCTGAGAAGGTAAGTTCCTACTGTTAAGTCTGCGGTATTTCATCGTAGCAGCCTAAACTGACTAACACAGCACAGTAACGTGATCTGCTTTGGCCAAGGAAACGGTACAGAAGTGACCTGCGTTGCTTCTGGCCCACAGCATTTAACTGTCATTGCAAAACAACCCACTGACCCCTTTCCTCTGACACAATCCCCTTCCATCTCAGGTCGGATATGTAACATACAAAAGAAAAAACTGTTTTAAGCACTGGATTTGTTACTAGGCATAACCTACCCCCCTCATGGCTCAAGTAACCAAATTTGAAGCTATATTGTGAGATAAAATGACTTAGGTGTGCTAGCAAGAACCAGAGTGAGGACTCAGACCCAGGTGTGACCCTCATGCCCAGGTCCATCCCAGTATGCCATGCAACTGTCATTTATTTATGAGTGAATAACTGTGAATTAGAAGCAATGTGTCAACGAGGAAGGAGAGGGGATGTAGTAGCCACTGTGTAACTTAATAAAGACTCTCAATCTGATAAAGAATAGAGAGCTGGGTAGGGAAAGGAATAACTAAATGGCAGAATCTATGCAAAATCAAAGTTGGTCCTGAAATCTGAATGTAGGAAGAATGTTGAGAAAAATTAACGAAAATAAGCCAGCAAGGAAGCACAGATTTGCAGGAGGAGATAGTGAGTTCTGAGCTAGACATGACGATGCATGCGTGTAGTCCCAGCTACTTGGGAGGTTGAGGTGGGATGATTTTGAGAGCCCAGGGGTTCCAAGCTGGCCTGTGAATAACCACTACACTCCAGCCTGGCAACATAGTGGAAACCCCCATCTCTAATTTTTTTAATTTAATAAAAGAAGATAATGCGTTCTGTTGATCAATAATTGAGGATTATCAGGATCTCAAATGAAGACACCCAGGAGATTGGTACAAAGGTAGCACTGGAGCTATGGAAGAAAGACATAGGCTGAGAATAGTGACTGTTGAAGTAACTAATACCATCAAAATGGATGAGATTAATAACAAAATACAGACAGGAGCCAAACAAGACAAGAAAAAATACGGAAAGAGGTGTAATCACTAAGGCACAGAAAAAAAAATCCCAGACAACTACAGGATGGGGGGGAGGGGGGGAGAGCGAGCGAGCGCACAGAATTCATGATCTGTGGAGATAAAAATATATAAAATATCTAAAGGAGTTAGAAGGAAAGCTGACTGTGAAGCCGTAACTACGAAGTAATCTGTCACTTTATGGGGAAGGAAAAGAGAAACGGTATGTATTTACTGACATTCACTTTGGTTTTAGAAAGAAATCAGAGAAAAGGTAATATCAATGAAGCTAAGCACAGGTCTAATGAAACAGTGCATATCATTTAGTGCATTTATTTACGTATGGGTAAGCTGCTCACTGAGTCCTGAGCATTTAACTGTCAGTGAGAAAAAGGAATCATTTTCATAAGATCGTTTATAAGACAGACAAATCAATTACTTAGAAACATAAAACCATTATCAATTTAACTAATCATAATTCTCTCAAATGGGTCTTTTCTAAAATGCCATGTATTATGATAAATAATAGTCTCAACAACATGCTTAGGGAAGAAAACATAGCCATTTTGTCTCAGGTTCACCTATTAAGCCTCAATATAATCTTCTAGCATTCCACAAAAAAAGCCAATGCAGAAAATATTGAGTGGGTAACTAAGAATACTTATTTGACTTTCGTTTTTCAGGTAATGTTAGCTTATTCCACGTTTTTTTTTTTTTTTTTTTTTTAGAATAAAGAAGAAAAATGTATTTGGATTGGGGGAAGAGAGAGAGAGAGGCAGATGGGGTAGGGGCAGAAGAGAGAGAGGGATTCCAGAGGGAAGGAAAGACTGAAAGAGAGAGGGCTAATTTCTGGATGCAGAGGTGAGTCAGGACAAAAAAAGAAAAGCAAAGAATATAGTGAGAGTGGCCAATATTAAAAATGAAGAGGTTGGTCTTAGAAGATTAGTCATCCTGTTACCCTGAAGGAGAAGAGAGTATATACAGTGACATTTTTAGACACAGAAGGAAAATGTTGAAGTAGAACAAATAAAATGCATCTAATTTTTCAGTAAATTATTTATCCCAGTGTTGGTGCCCAGTAGCTGCTTATTGAATTGAGTATGCTGGGTTTTTCTACCTTAAACATACCAGTCTTATCAAGGTAAATAAAAAGTATAAAACTTACAAAACTTCAATGAGAGTATTTGAGAATTTTGGGAGGTGGAATTTTGATATGTTAAGCAACATGTCACTTTTAGGTAGCCAATATGTGTTTTCTTGACCTGAAAACTGAACACCTGGCTTTTTGCTTTTTGGCTTCTGGGTTGTTTTTTTTTTTTTAATTGTTGCCTCCAAAGTTTCTCCCCCTGATATTACTGTATCTTAGAACAAAAATACAATAAAATAAAATGGGCTTGAAAATAAGTGAGGAAACAATTCAGATAATCTCTCAGCACCTAAGAAGCTGGCATTTCTTTTTGCACTGTAAGCACAATGAACCCTATAATTTGAGGGGAGGGGACAGGATGGATTTACCATTGTGGTTATAACAGCTGCATGCTTAAATTCCCAAATAAGCCATGTTCTGTTTCAAGCAGGTGCTACCTCTAACCTAGCAAGCCCCTGCTCCCAAGCTGATAGTGTGACTAAAATTTAATAGTGCCAAGTTGCCTTCAGTGTCTCCTTGTAATGTGTTTTGGAAAGGCAAGAGTGATCTCACACAGAAAGATTAGAGGAGGCCCTTGGAAACTGCTCAAAGCTACTTATTAAAGGAAGCAGCAGAGACAATTAAAAGTAATTTTGCCAAACTTAAAAGGGCACCGAACAAAACATGAAGGTGTAGGAGCAAATCAAATTCTGCTGTTAGCAGAAACCCAACTACACAGCTATTTCCAAAGAATGAGTTCTCCAAATGGGTTCAAAACCTAAGTTAGAGAGAGCTACAGATGGGTCTTTTAAAAAATAAACAACTAGTTATTCCAGCAAGTTTCCACATCCAGAGGAAATTGCAAAGGATTCCAAAAGTGAAATAGAAAGAAGGAAAAAAATCAGTGGGAATAGTCCAAATGAAATATAAATAAATATTTTTATCAGTTGTCAAGTATTTTTAATAGAAAATGGACTGTGAGGCTTGTAACACACACCAAAATGACTGGATGAATGAAAAACCTGAACATGTAGCTGACTGTGGGGTTTGTGACTCATGAAAATGGACACATTTGCCCAAATATGTCTTTTTTTTCCCTAAAATCATACCCATTCATTCAGTGTTGATTCATTCCTCTCCAAAGCAGACACATACTGAGGAGTAAGTTTCCAATAGGAGGTACACTGGATCTTGGTAGGATGGAGGCTAGGTGGGGGAGTGGAGGGAATGAGGATGATACCCAGCAATGAAAAGGGCTTATTCATTAAATCCAAAAAGGTGGTTTTTTTCCTTCTTCTCTACCCTAATCACAGCTCAATTGCCCACCTCTTTGTTCCCCTGGGAAGTGGCTCCCCCAAAGAGGTTGTTTATTCCACATACGAGTGTGAACATCTCGACCAGGGAGTTCTATCATGAATTCCACCGCCTGAGTCCCATGGAAGTTGCACTCTGAAAATCTGAAGAACACTCTTGTGTAACTTCCTATCCCCATGGCTGCTTCAGTACCCTCTGCTAGACACATGCTTTTATGCTACTTCATGTCCGCACAGAAGATGGAAAACATGCCCGTTACAGGAAAAGAGATGAATTAATATATATATATAAAAAAGATAACTAGGTATAGTTAATGAGTAGACAGAGAGGTTCAAAAAAGCAAGTTTTCCCTGAGGTAGCAACCTCTCCATGCAGGAGTTTGCCATCCATCCAAATGGCTTTAGTCGCTGGTGTACACCACATTTGTTGGGGAGAATGGTTAGAGGCAGTTGGGAGGCAGGCGAGAATGAGTGCTGCTTCTGTTGACTACAATACACGACTAAGGTCCCAGAGATGTTCTACAACAGAGACACCCCGAGCTGTTGCCTCTCGTTCCCTTGGGCCAGCATTTACTTTGCTTTCTCTTTCATAAGAGCTGCAAAATGTGGCACCAGACCACATAATCTGAGATGAATAAAATCACAGGCTATCAGTACCGGTGGAAGGATATGTGGCATCCTTTAATACAATGGCACCTCATTTTAAATCGAAGTCACTGAGGCCCAGCAAAGTTAAATTATGTTTCCTGAGTTCACAATACTATAAAATAGCAGAATGATGACTAAAATTTACTTCTTTTCAACTATCTGATAACATGCTCGCCAGAAAGTCTAAACTCAAACTCAACCATCCACCCAATTTCATTCTCCCCCGGAAGAGAGTGGTCCCTTCTCATGCTGGCAGCAGGATGGGCACATGAGAACACAATAAAAATAGTTCTTGTTTCTTGCAAATGTGAGCTATAAAATTCCATAAATTCCACCAAAAATAATGACATCTTTTTTTATAATCTACTATTCAATATCACTCTTAAAAATAATCATGTTCATGTTTTTATAGTAGTGTTCACTCACTCATGTGTGATTCATTGTTTTCATATAGGTATTCTGAGATCCTATCTCTGCAGAGTGGAGTCACAGCCATGGAGGAAACACACGTCCATGTTGCAAATTTAGTTCTGGAAGCTGTCCCCAAAGGAATAATTAAATTTTCTGTGTCCTGTTCATCACATTTACAATGTGCAATGCCCTTCTGGATGAATTTAACAAGTCTGGGGTCTGGCCTTTAGTGGTGAGAGAGACAGCAGGCAGATGAGGATGATTAAAGTCCCACCAAAAAGATACCTTTCAATACAAACTTCATAGTAGCTAAGCTTCAGATTTCTAGAAGCATCACAGAATTAGATATTCATGCCTGAGTCACCAGAATATCATTTCTAAAGGCAGAGAGTGGGAGACTGCACATTATTCAAAATAGTCACCCCTCCCCTCTGACCTTCATTAAGAGAAGTCTACTTGCTTGCCCCACTCACTTGCTTTCACCAGTGGGACATTAAGAGAGGTGACACTCTCCCTTCCCTTGTCCCCCAACCCCCAACAGGCCCCGGTGTGTGATGTTTCCCCTCCCTGTGTCCATGTGTTCGCGTTGTTCATCTGCCACTTATGAGTGAGAACATGCAGTGTTTAGTTTTCTGTCCCTGTGTTAGTTTCCTGAGAATGATGGCTTCCAGATTCATGCATGTCCCTGCAAAGGACATTCCACAGTATATATGTGCCACAATTTCCTTATCCAGTCTATCATTGATGGGCATTTGGGTTGGTTCCAAGTCTCTGCTACTATAAAAAGTGCTGCAGTAAACATACATGTGCATGTATCTTTATGGTTGTGTGTGTGTATATACATACACACACACACAGTAATGGGATTGCTAGGATTTATATATATATGTGTGTGTGTATATATATGTGTATGTATATATGTGTATGTGTATATATATGTATGTGTGTGTATGTATACACACACACACACACACACACACACACACACATACACATATACACACCCATTAATGGGATTGCTGGATCAAAGTGGCCAACTAAAATATGAGAAAAAGCTCATCATCACTGGTCATTAGAGAAATGCAAATCAAAACCACAATGAGATACCATCTCATGCCAGAGAGAATGGCAATTATTAAAAAATCAGGAAACAACAGATGCTGGCAAGATTGTAGAAAAACAGGAAGGCTTTTACACTGTTGCTGGGAATGTAAATTATTTCAACCCTTGTGGAAGACAGTGTGGCAATTCCTCAGGGATCTAGAACCAATCTAATTTCAAAACTTAAATGATAATGTATTGCAGACTCAAAATAAAAACAGCCACTACACTCTGTCTCCTGTTACTGATGAAGAGACCACAGTTTAGCAAAATTTACTGACGTTGAAAATCATAAAGCTAGTAAAGAGTGGATCTAAGACATCCAGATTGGTAGAAATCCCAATACCATACAACTGCCTTTCAAGCTGAGTGTTTCTTAAAATGTTCTTAAAATTTGTTTTTCAAAGTTTCTCCAGTTTGAAACCAAGAAAAAGCAGTTATCCTGTTTAAACTGGTACTGAACAAGGTAGGGACACTTTGAAGAAGATACTAAAAGAATGTAGAAGTAATTCCATATGTATGGAGTATGTCTGGCTCATCTGAAACCTCTCCTTTCTCCCCCAAAACAATAATGCTTCTCTCAGCAGTGAAACCAGAGTACACAAATAATTGTACTTTATGAAACAGGAAATGTCTAGATTCATCAGTCAGTTGACATCAGACCATCAAATTAAATATTGGAAGATAATTAAGTTGCTTAATGCTTTGAGAGGTTAATTTGCAATTGGCATTTTGACGGATTCCTGGGGTAAATGCAAATACACCGTGGACTGGCACTTAGCCTCTGCTCTGGGTTCCTTTGGGGCCTCTGGTGTTTCACTCTTCTAAGGATTGGAGACTTCCTGTCTGTAAAATCAGTGTGATGGATTGAAGAATTCATTAGCTCTTTTAAATTGCTGATTCTCAATTCTACGATCAGGAAAATATATTCAGCAAATGTTCATTCTATGGTCGCCCTTGTGCTAAGTCCCCTATTCTGTTCCTGTCCATGGGTTGTGTGAGCTGATCCCCTAACCAGCCCTAACTACCTTGTGAAGCTGCAGCATCTCTCCTCTCCCAAGGAAGAAAGTAAAACTCAAACAACATCATCTTAGGATCAAAACTAGAATACGGCAGGACTAGAATTCAAACTCAGAGACCAGTGTTCTTTCTACTCAAGAGCTACAAAACAAACAAAAACCCAGTATTTTAGAGATAAAAGTGGAATACAGCCATAAACAGAGGCAGAGGTGGGGAGTGAAGCTGGGAAGGTTCCGTGTGAATGCCAGACATTTGAAATTTCTAACTCGAGCTTAATTCCAGCCATACATGAACAGAAATGGTTCATTCTTGATTATGTTCCATCTGTCATATCTAAAAATATTACTTAAAGAAGAGTTACCAAAAAAAGTGTTGATGAAAATATCAATTTCTTGTTAAACAGAAACCCATATGCCCTGTACTCTAGAAATGAATATTTCAAACATAAAAATAAGAAAAATTCATTCCATTCACACATAAAATAATATTAAGAAAAAAACACATCTCCAACAGAATTTCTAGAGACTAGGAAAAACTCAATTTACTTTCATGTTTTCTTCAAATACTGACTTAGGTTTCAATTCAAGCTGTTTCTTTACATACTTCCAAAGTTACTGGCACTCTATTTATAACCCAACTCCTAAGCAAATATAAAAATGTAAGGAAGTCATACAAAATGTCAGAATTAGTATGTATCAATGTCTATAAAGTGACCATATTATAAATTCATCATGCCAAATTTCATAGTTCACAAAAGAAAATTTATTCCATTGCTTAATGCCAATAAGTACCTTATTTATTTTTTGAGACAGCAATTGAGAAAGCAAAAAAAAGTGTGCTGTCCCGGCACAGAACAATGAAGAAGAAAACAAGAAAAGCTTCCTTGGCTTCTATGGCTGCCTCCAAGGAGCCCCAGAGGCCCTTCCTTTCCCTGTGAGGTACCAAACCCCTAGTCTGAGAATTACTGTAGATGCTGAACTGAGCAGTACAGCGAAACACGGATTTCAGATGTCACACATAAAACAACTTGTTTACATTGTGTAAAGAATGTATTTTACACATTTTTAGACTTTGGGGAAAATAACTAGCTCTCCCAAGACACATGTTTATTGACACAAAACATGTTTTTCCTTAGCACGTAAATTATATATAATCCCCCTAAATCGAAATTAAGCCTGGTCACTAGACAGATAGCCCCTACCCAAATATACTCATATACATACAGAAGAGAAAGACAATGTATGTCTATCCCATGAAAGCATATTTGGTGATTATCTTTTACATATTTTAAGTATATGCATTAACTTCAAATTACCTATCACCCTAAAGAAGGTAGTGCTCTGTATGTCTCAACTGAAGGCATGAATTATCTCAGGGGTTCACAAATATATGGTGAAGATAGAGAAACAGAAATTCCTGAGATTAAGGTTGTGCACCTTCCTGCAGCCCCTGCTTTACTGAAGGATTTGGAGGGAAATTCCTGAGGATGCTTTCTCCTTAACTGGGAGCTGAAGGCCTGGGCTCACCACCTCAAGAGCAGTTCATCTCACATGGCAGCAGATCACGTGTCCAGCGGTTCCCAGGCTGATGAATACAGAGACTCGATCATGTCAAGAAGAATCAAACCCCCAGATTTCATCTATTTTTCACTCTGTTACATTCATCTTAGGAGCCTTTCCTCAGTCTACCTCCACAGTGTCAAGGAATAACTACCACAGTTCTGAGTATGGCAGACACAAAACGCCCAGAAAAGAAGACTGATACATCACTGTCTCTCTTTCATGAACAAGGAAAAATCTTGCAGTATCACCCCTCGAAATCACTGGGTCACTCCTAAACACGTGGCTGACAGCAGTCATGGGACTCCCATGAGTGGCTTAGGTGAATCACCCTGGAACTGAACACAGCACCACCTTTGCTGTGTATACATCTGTGTTGGGAAGGCGGGCATGGGGACAGAATTAAGGGTTTACAAGTGAAAAAGGAGGAAATGGATATCAAGGGAGTCATCTATTATCTCTCTAACAATTATATGTTTATTTTATGGACACAGCAGGAAGAAAATTTCAAAGATCACATAAATTGTAAGATAATACAGAAGACTGAAAAGAATTTGCCTATCTGTGCATGGTGGGTTCCTCTTAGAACTGCTCTATGCTCCCTTGGAGGACATCACAAATCCTCTATGCTATTAGGGATAATTCTCTGGATAAGATGAGGAAACATCGACAGTCTGGGCTTACATATTTGGGCTGGCTTCACTGTTGCCTGCCAGGGAAACAGGGGTATTTAACCACCAACTGCAAGTAAACAATGGCATGTAAATGCTCTACCCTAAATATTTCTCATGGCCTGTCACAATAGTCCCTGAGGTATGTTAGAATACAAGGTTATCTCCCCCATTTCGATTTACCTTCCCAGACTTGAAACCTACCCACTTTGCCATGCACTATCCTTTATCCTTTAGTAGCACTCATTTTTTTATCTCAGTAATTTAAAAAAAGAAAAAAAACTCTTTTGTGCTTCAGTGAGACTTCCACTTTCCGACCCACTCAGAAGGCCCCGGTGTTCCTCCTTCACCTAGAAGCTCTTCTTCATTTTCTTTAAAGAAATGATGGATATCTGTTCATTTCCTGGTCCCTGGCTTCAGTCATCTCACTACGAGCACCCATTAAGTCTCCCTCACTCCATACAGTCTCTTTGGAAGCAAACAAAAAGGCCCTCATCCCTCACTGTGGAACCCTTGAGAGCCTGCGCCCACCTGCCCCTGAGTCAGGATATAGTAAACACGAGCACATGCCATGAGCTTAGAACACCAGGCGTCCTCTCTAGAGGTCTTAAACCATGAGAGGGAAATGCAAAGAAAGCAGAAACCATAGGAGGTCACTTTCCATCATTGAGCTCTGTCCACAGTAGACTTGACGGAAATGCCCTGAACAGGCTGTGCAGCCGTGAGGTGCTCCCTAAGCTGGACTCTCCGAGCACCCCTGGTATCGGCCCTTCTTCAAGCTCTCAGCTCCATCTCCATCGAAGCCTTCGTTCTTTCTAGAACCGAAAACCCTGGCTAGAGCAAAGAGCTAAATAAACTCTCACCTCTTTCTGGAGTCTGCACCAAAAGCAGCAGTTACTTACCCCTCTGCCTTGTTTCCTTAACATATACATTCTAGTCATGGCATGACCACTTCATGTTTTGGAAGATGTGAGATCCCTGAGAAAAGTAAGCTTTACTAATCTGACAAAAATAAGTTGTCTTTCACAGTGGAAACAACACAGCTTTCAAAATTAAAAGAAAGATAAAAACTGGATTCATTGGCTCTTTCCTTTACTGGTAGCATACTTCTACATGAATTAATTGACCTCCCCTGATTCTCAGCTACAACATCTTAAAGATGGGGGAACATAAACACTGTTATGAAGATTAAATTAAAGGGCATGTAAAACTCTAGCAGTGTGCAGGACTCAAAAAATACTTTTGGAATGAATGGATAAAAAGACAAACTCCACTGCTGAGGAGGGAAAGTGGCTTATGTGTTTTAGGACGACACACAAAAAGTCATAGTATCATTACTATACCATCTGGCAGGTGTATATCAGTTTGCAAAATGCTTTGATGTACATTGTTTCCTTTAATGCCAAAGCATGTAAGAAGTCCATTTTACAGACTAGAAAAATAAGTTTATAAACATGAAATGTCTCATCCAAAGCACAGAGTGTTAAGTGCTATTGCAATAAAAAACAAATCGTGTACCTAATGGAGTATTAAAATTTCCATGAGAGCAGTTTATTTTTTCTCAAATTAAAATACCATGTCCTTGAAAGTAGAGGTCATTTGTATTTATATGTCATAGGCACACAGAAAATAATTAACAACTGTTAGATAAATGAATCAATCAAATAAAAATCTCAAAAAAAAAATGAAATAAAACACTGAGTAAAAAGCCTTAACCATGGACCCAAGACATCTGGGGTCAAATCTCATCTTCACCTCCTCCTCAGCATATAACCTTGGACTGGGTACCTCACCACATTTGTGCTTTGTCATTGGGAAAGTGGTGGTAACAGCAACATCAAATGTTTTATGGAAATAATTAATGGCTAATTCCTGTTTAGCACTTAGAATAGGGTCTGGAACATAGTAAGAGTTCAACAGAAGCAGCTATCACTGTACTACTAATGACAAGATATCCTAAATTTCATCATCACTATCATTGAGGTACGTAGCAACAAGCATGGAAGGAAAACCAAGGCTAAATAGAAAGCTTGGCTCAGGAAGTGTCTGGAAGATACTCAAGGTCAGGAGAATGCAAGGTTAATCCTGGGGAGTGTGCCCAAGATCCAGGAAGAATGGGCACATGCAGGAGATTCCGACAGTGTGAAGTCTAGAAAGTCAAAGTGTTAGCGAAGCCAATGCCAGCTTGGAGAGCTAGCAAATGCTAAGTGCACAACCTCCTCCCCAGCCCTTCGGTCCTTAGGGTCCCTGGATGCAGAGGGCACAGGGCACTCAGAAATGCACAGAGGAACCAGGAACCAGCTGCCGTCTCTGTCTGATACATCAACTTTTCTCTCTGACCCCAAAGACGACCTATTTTCAAGGAGAAATCTGGAGCCCTGTGACGAGAGGCTCCCCACTGTGCTCTGCAGTCTTCCTCATTATTGGCAAGCTCCTGCCCTATCCTCTTTTGCCTTGTGGCTTCAGGGCATGATAAAGCTTATAGTTATTCCAAAACTGACCACAGATCCTCTCTGAGTTTCACTACAAAGAATATAGATTTGGATGTTTGACTCGGGGGTAGGAATTTGTCATAGTCCCAGCTTATTATGGGGAGGGGAGAAGCCCCACCAATTGACAGGCAGACCAGAATATTTTTTGCATGCTGGCACTATAATCCAAAGAGCATACCTCAAGGCAGTCTTCAGTGATACTCCAAAACTTGGAGCAAATGATCAAAGACACAGACTATTGGCTTAGAATGGGTGCTGCTGCTGATAAAACCGTACACCGCAGCCTCTGCAAACCTCACGCATCAGCAAATGTGCTCAGCTGAGACAAGCAAAGTGTCTTTCAAAATAACTTTAAGCAAATAATCATTTTACTGTTTGCCTTCTTGGTTTAGCTATATAGTGGCTTACATAGGAAAGGTTTGTGGTCGTTGTTTTGATGAATGGTACTTGGTAAATATATTTGGAATGAGATAGGAATCAGCTTTTGAAGCTAAAATGGAACTCAAGATGAAAAAGAATTGAAGATTAAAAAAAGATCATGAGGGAATAAAGATGCTATGACCTGACCAAGAAAGAAAATAAGAAAGCTCTGAAGCCCTTCCATGATATTCTCATAGCAGAACTATTAAATTTAATCTTCTGAAACTAGATAATCAAGTTATCTGCTCACTGGAATCCCCCCAGTTGATATAGCTTCTAGATACCCTGGTTAGAAGCAAATATTCCCAGCACATAAGTATTACTCTTTTCCAGGTTGATTTCATTTTGTTTATAATACAATAATCCTATGCTTGAGTCTTCTGAACACACAAGCGGCTGAAAATCAAAATGCAAAATTTAAGTACAAATTATTAGTGCAACTTTTCATTACACTTAACAGATTTTCCTAACTATAATTCTTCTTACTAAACATTTTAAATTCCTGTGATTTCAGATGTTTTATATTAAGGCTAATCATTATCCAAATAAAATGTTTTTATAAATACAGGAAGTAACCAAGAAAAAAATGATTACTATGCACACAAAGAAAATGATATGCTGCTTCACAAAGTCTCCTAAATCTCTCTCACCATGTACTTGAAACCAATAGATGGCAAATAATTTAAATATTTTGCTGCATTCCTAAAAGGACAATGGAATGTCCAGAATAGTTACAGATTCATAATATGAGTAGAATAAGATGTAGAGGTTTAGTAGTTCCGTTTCTGTAAATCAGCAGGTATAAATGGAATACAGGAGGAGCTCTTCGGTGGACAGAAGGGTTTTGACAAAGACAACATAGATAAATCACTTCGAAGAACAGAGTGGCCACATTTTGCTCTGATAGAGGCATTGCCAATTCACGAGCGAGCCAGAGATCTCATTGAAGCATGGCACATAAATGCAACGGAGTGCACTGCAAAGGATAAAGCCAAGTCTCCATTAATATCCCCCCTTCTTTTTTCCTCCCATCATTGCTTTTAATAGAGAACAAATATATTACACAAAACAAGTCTGTTTCCATCTTTCTGCCATCAGTGAACAAACATTAGGCATCTTTACATAACACCAACTTGGGGACATCCACCAACAGTCTATGTGGGAAATGCATTAAAATATGCAAGTAAAAGTAGGATACTTATGGTATTCTCAGAACTGAATAAGATAATCACTATTCCACTAAAACATTACTGAATTAATCATAAATTGTAAGTCTCTCACACACAAATCACAGAATACGATGACAACGCACCCAGAGTAACCAATATGCAAATATTTAGCAAAGATGTTATCCTATCACTTGGGCCCAGGGAGCATTCATCTGGATTCGGACATAGAAACCACAACTTGGAGAACTTGTTTTAGCTACCTGTGGCTAACACTCAAGCAAAGCGAAGAGGTTGGAATAATCTTCCGTGTTTAAAGAGGGTCTCGGGATGCTACAATTTCAGCCTTTGCAGGAAGAATTTGGTTGATGTGCTTTTCTCTCTGGGAGCATATGTGGTAACAGAAAATCCATTTGGTTCACTTTTAGATGAGTTATATCCATATAAATACATATGGATAAATACATAAATATATATTTTTATTTCTAATTAGAGTAAAAATTTAACCATACAAAGATATCTCACAAATTTAAAGTTAGTGCTTTTTAATAATGAAGCTACCTAAAGCAATAGGTTTTAAATTCTCTTCCATTAGCTCTTTCAGAAAACAATCTGTAATGTTACATAGATCTGTTGCTAGAGTTTGCAGAAATTAAAATATTATAACCAAATTAGCAAAACAAAAATGCCAACATTTTTCATTGTTTAAAGAATACACACACACACACAAACACATACCCCTCATTGCTGAGTTGAATTAGTCATCAACCAAAATCACTGATTTCAAAAGCAAAAAAAAAGAAATTATTTTTTAATTTTAATTTTTGCTTTTGGTATTTTTCTGCTTCCTACTTAATTTTTTCTGTTGATTTTAGTATTTTCCCTTCATGTTAAAAAACACAATTCTTTTCTGGAGATTATCTCAGACAATTAACAAAACTGAGAAGTGTTCACTTTTAGTCCCTGATAGAAATTTAGAGTACAATTACAATTTCAGGGGATTGATCAAAAATTGATATATGTTTATTTTTTGAGTTAAATTCTAAAAATATATGAGCTTTAGATTCTGAGAAGTAGTTACTTCTCTATCAGAACTTTACATATTTATGTTTTAAGACCCCCCAAAATGATGTTATGAATATAATTATTTTTAAAAATTACTGGCCAGGCATAGTGTCTCACACCTGTAATCCTAGCACTCTGAGAGGCCGAGGCAGGCGGATCGCTCTCAGGAGTTTGAGACCAGCTTATCCAACATGATGAAACCCCATCTGTACTAAAAATACAGAAATTAGCCAGGTGTGGTGGTGCTGCCTATAGTCCCAACTACTTGGGAGACTGAAGCAGGAGAATTACCTGAACCTGGCCAGGAGGCAGAGGTTACAGTGAGCTGAAATCGCACGACTGTGCTCCAGCCTGGGCGACAAAGTGAGACTGTCTCAGGGAAAAAAAAAAAAAAAAAAAATATATATATATATATATATATATGTATATATATATATGTGTGTGTGTGTATATATATGTGTGTGTGTGTATATATACACACACACACATATATATATGGCGTGTATCTCTCCTTCTATGTTGAATGTCGTACCAAACAAGAGCTGGCTACAGGAAAATACAGACCTAATCGTGAATATTCTAAACGGAGAGTGTTTAATATTGGAATTTGCTAGAGAATTTTAAGTTAACTGAAAGAAAAAAAAGGGAAAATGAGGTAACCTGGAGATTAACAATATTAGAACGTCTCTCTAACCCACTGGCTCAGAGAGGAAGATGCTAAATAGCTTTAAGTAGAGCCTTAATACTACTTGTCTCGTACAAGTACAAAAAGAACCCCTTGAGGACTAGAGACTGAGGGTCGAAGGCTTCCAGACACCTAACAGAGCTTAAGCCATGGACAAATGTAGATGACCCACATGAAGATTTAAGTACTCCTCATTGACTTGATTACTGTTACTATAACCAAGAAGGGGCTTCAGGGATTAATGACTTATACCAGGTTTGCCTCAAGACCGTTCGCTTCTGTGCAAGGTTTTAGTAATTCTTACAGTGTGACTAAAGCAAAGTCGTGTTCTCTTTCGTAAAAGAATCTCACATAGCAAAGTCAAGGAGAGAAACAAGTTATGGGTACATGACTTAAAAGCATGATAGCATTATTTTCTCAAATAAATAATTCTGTCATTTCTATTGTGGGGTTGAAGGCAGACAATATCAAAGAAAAAAGGAGAAGATATACCCAATATTTTTGAGTATAAGCATGAGCTAGTATTTTAGGCTTTATCATGGTATTAACTATATGTTAAACCCACTTTGTTCATAAAGCAGTTGCAGCTTATCCAAATATCTGAGCAAAGGTCATTAAAATATCAGAAGTGAGGCATAAGCCTACATCTAGCTAAATCCAAAGAGTGGGATATAACCCTAGCTCTGTTTCTAAAAGTTATGACACTTCTCTGATCATTGGTTTTCCATTTTACAAGAAGGACTCTGGATGACTAAATGAGATTTTTCAAATCCCCAAATTCAAGGTTTTACAGAAAAGGCTTTTACTGAATCACAGATTGTTTCAGCACTTCAGAGGCATTGCAAAATAGACATTTGAAAAGAATAAGATAATTTAAAAAAAAGTTTTATCTTTCATTTTGATGGACATACGTGTGTCTATTTATGGGTATGTAAGGTAAAAAGTAAGTACAAATAAAAGGTAAATCTAAGCCAACTTATCTTAAGACACATTATGTGCTATTTTCTTTCAGAGAATGATACTGCTTAAAAAATTAACCCTGTAATCTGAAGAAAAAAAAGAAGAGGCAAAAGCAACTATATTTTGCTTTTATTTTATTAATTAAATATATTTAGTTTTATCTTTGTATTCTTGTTTATTTATTAAACCCATTTTATGATTTTGAATATGACTGAATATGCCTAATTTTTTAAAAAATCTTTGTTGAGTCTTTTAACAGACAACAATTTGGGTATCTGTATCTAAGTTCAGACAGTTTTAATATTTACTTTACATGGCTGTCATAATGGAAAACTCTGTTACTTCAATAATGAAAGAAAGGGAATCATTGGCTATGCTTACTATTCCATCCAGATAATGTGCAGAAGTCTGTATATAAAATGGAGATATTAAAGTATCATCTTACATCATGTAAGTCAGTTTTTCTGACAAATTAGTGGAAAGATATGGCAACTTTATTTGTAGCAAATATGTTCAAAACATAGTGTACACTCAGTTGATTAAGGTTAACATAAAAAGAAATAAATCCCTATTGATAACATGTACCCTTGATATGAAGTGATGAAAATGGCACTTTACCTCTGCAGTCTTCTGCCCAAAAACCTATGACTCCAGTCTAATCATGAAAACAATAAAATAACAACTCAGACAAATCTCAACTGAGGGACATCTATAAAATACCTGACCAGTTGTCTCCATCTGTTCAGGCTGCTATAACAAAATGCCTTAGACTGAGTAACTTATAAACAACAGAAATATGTTTCTTACAGTTCTAGAGGCTGCAAAGTCCAAGATCAATGCACAAGTGTGTTTGGTGAGTGCTTGCTCTTTTTTTCACAGATGACATTATCTCGTTGTGTCCTCCCATAGTGTGAGTCACAAGGCAGTTCTCTGGGACTTCTTTTATAAGGGCATTTATAGCTAATCACGTCCCAAAGTGATTAGAGATCATTCGTCTCCTAACACTCACTATCACACTGGGTATGAGGACTAGATTTCAACATATGAATTGGGGGGGAAGGGGGGTAGGCACAAACATTTAGAATATAGCACCAGGATTCTTGAAAACTGTCAAGGTCATCAAAAACAAAGTCTGAGAAACTATGACGGCCAGAAGGATTTTAAAGAGAAATAACAAATGAAATGTGATATTTTTGATGAAATTCTGGAAAATAAAGAACATTATGTAAAAACTAGGAAATTATTTTAAAAGTAGGGACTTAATAATGTAGCAATACTTATTCATTAATTGTAACAAATGTATTATACTAATGTAAGATGTTAATGATATACAGAACTAGGTACAGGATATTTGGAAACCCTCTGTACTATTTTAGCAATTTTTCTAAAATTGTTCCAAATTATACAATTATTTAATGTAATTCCTCATTCTGGAGATTTTGAAAATTATTTTCAATGTGTTATTTTTTTCAATCTGTGAATATAAAAAGCATTTAGTATGAATATACTTATATAATTTTCTGAAATACAAATCATGAAAAAAATGGAAATATTTTCAAAAACTCTTCAAACTAATACTCCTTCTATAGTGTGAGTTTTCCCTCTCAAAAGGAGCACTGGCTGTGGGTTCCTACTGGTACAGGAACTAAAAAGAAATTATCTAGGCAGTTAGAGAGGATAAAAGAGTCCTCGGTAAGGTTTTCCTTTTAATAAAAAGCACCCCAAAATCATTCCTTTCTGAACAAAGAACAGCCTGAAAATTCAAGCTGCAGACATAGAAAAGCAAGCTAGAAGCTTGCACAGGTGAATGCCGGCAGTTGTGCTAATAGAAAGAGGCTACCTGGGGGCCAGTCATATTCAACATGGAGGCCCCATCTTCCCTTTTCTTTGTCAACCAAGTTTACAGTAAAAGAACAGGCAACATGGCAGGGTTGGGGAGAGAACCCATCTGCATAACAAAAGATTAGGGTGGGGTGGCAAGCTTCTTCCTGTGCTATGTAAATGGCACACGTGGTCCAACCAATCTTTTGGGCCCTTTGTAAATCAGCCACCACCTCCTTGAACTAGTCTATAAAACCCTGTGCATTTCACCACTGAACCTGAAGACCCACTCAGGAGCCCCTCTCTCTCTGTAGGAGAGCGAGCTTTTCTCTTTCTTTTGCCTATTAAACCTCTGCTCTTAAACTCATTCCGTGTGTCCACGTCCTTGATGTCATTGGTGTGAGGCAACAAACCTTGGAAATTACCCCAAAGGATGCTGCTTCACCATTAGAGCACTGCCTGTCTTGGAAGTGCAATGATGTCAGTAGCTTCATGGGCTGTTTTTTCTTGCTGGTCATGTGTGTTTGCCTTGTTGGTTCTTTTTTTAATATAGATTTCGTGTAGGTTTTTTGTTTTTTTTTTTTTTTTACTCTTTTTGTCATTTTGTGTGGGTTGGTTTGATTACAATTAGATAATTAAGAAACCAACTTTACCAGAAAAAAGGAAAGTTAAAATATGTTACAATATTAATTGCCATCCACCTCTTACAATTGAGAATGTCCCCCTTTTTCCTCCTCCTATTTCCACAACCATCTGATCTCAAAGAGTTACAGCTCTCCCCCTCAGGAAACACACCAATGGAAGATTGCACTTGAGCAAGGGAGAGAATAGATGTGTATATTTCAGTTTTGTTTTGTTTTTCTGTTATTTTAATCATGAAAATAGAATTCACATTTTATACCATTCTCCTGAATGCTCAGAACTCTTTTGCCTATTAGTTTTTCTGACAAAATGCAAAGTGAACATTAAATCACCAGGTACATTTACAGTTTAGCTGACTGTTTTGTAGAAAAGCCACGGAAAGCTCATGACATTCACAGGGAACTACCTCATAAAGGAAGAAACAAGTAAATCAATGCTAATTTAATGTGAATATAAGATCTTAAGACAGTAAGGTCACTATTTTAACTTTATTTTTTAAAATGTTTCTCCTTTTGTTAGGAACCACTAGGAAAATATACACATAGATGGACTCACTTCATGCATACTTCTGAAAATGTTTGCGTAGTAATGCTATTTGATGGTCTATTTTAAATGCAATAAAACCATGAAGTTAAAAGAATCCTTTTCATTTTTCTCTGTAAAACAATGTGTTGTTTTCTATCATTCTTTTATAGTAAGAAGATTTTTTTATGTTTTCTTACATAAAATACCCATGATGTCATGAAAGAAGAAACTAAATTTTACCCAAATCGAAAAAAATGTCTTATCTGTATTGCTATTTTTTGAGATTTGTTGATTGTATGTGTGAGGTAGTTGGCCTTGATTAGAGCTATTAGTATAGGGTTCCCTTGTGAGAAAAGACTTAGGAAATCCAAACGCACTAGTGGAAATGCAAACACATTTTCATTTACTAATTGCTGCAATCAAGGCAAAGCTTATAAACCATTAAATTTCACATAGTATAAACAAAAATCGTGAACTGACTAGTCATCTACAAAAACATTAGACTATATTCCCTACTTAAGTATTTTAGAACTATACTGTGATCTTGTTAATAGCTGTTTTTCTACATTATTCATTCTGTTGTTTATAAAGAAGCTGAGGATTTTAGAGGATGGCAAAGCACTTAGAAAAATAAACATTAAAGGTAACTCCTAGAAAAGAAGACATGCATTGCATTAACAGGTCAGATACAGAGGACCTTGGATTGCTCCCTGTATTTGCAACCTGAATCAGTGAACGAACAGAAGAAACAAGGCAACTGTTTGCAAAAGCTCTATGGGGAACAATAGCATGTCCAGCTTGATGGAAGAGTAAATCTTGCAATTCCCAAAGGCACAGCAGAATTCATTGTATGACCTAATAGAGTAGAAGGATGAACTATGATTAACGTTAACTAAAAAGATAAACAAGAATTTCCTTGCCATCTTAAAACTAAAAATTTAAGAAGGTAAACAGTTCTACACTAACCTCATTATTAAATAGATCAGTCAGTGAAACATATTTAAGTACATGGGGGGTCCTGGGGTTGGAAAGCTTGACTCAGAGAATCTGACAATGCAAAATTCTGCAAAGTCTTCTAGGATGAGTAGGTGAGGAGAGGCAATATTATGGCAAACTGTCCAAGGAAGGAGAATTTGGGTTGATAACTGACTGCGGTAGCATGCACATTTTGGTAGAATGACTTCAGTAGAAGGCACAAAAAAAAAATGAGTTTTTTTGTCTCTGTTATTTTAAATCACATGTGTTATCACAAAGTCATCTTAGAGATGTATGTGGAAACATCGGAAATACAGCAAATATTGTCAGGAATATTTCTGTTTTTTTAGGTTTGAGTCAGTAAGGAGAATTTAGATATAAACAAATTGATTTGAAATCCTGTAAACATTTCTAAATCATATACTTGTTTCTTATGATCACTTAACAGTATAACTTGCTAATTTGGTAAATAGTAATTTACCCAGTGGTTTTGTATCTGTTACTCTATAATTACTATAATCGTTAATAATTACTTTATTGAGGGCTTACTATATGCCAAGTATATTGCTAAGCACTTTAAGTGTTACTCATTTAATTATAAAATTTCATGAGGTAGGAATTTTTTTAAACTTATCAACTTTTCAGGTAAGTATAAAGGACCAGAGAGATAGGTTAACGTGTGGGGTGCCAAACAGCAGGTCAGTGGCCGATGTGAGTCTTGGAATGTAGGGTTGTCTGACTCCAAATCTCATTCCTTAACATTCATGCTAATGTTTCCCAAACATTGTGTCTCATCTGTTCTCGTTAAACGCTGAATGTGACTCAATAAACTAATTCCATGATCCACTAATTTGATGCAATGTTTGTGAAATCCTGCCCTAGGCAACATGCTTGATTAATGTTCAGAGTTTGGGAAATGATTCTATATACTGTTACCTTGTTTTAGTCTCACAGTGCCTCTTTGAAGGAGACAAAATAGACAGTAAAAGCTAAAAGCTGAATGAGATGATCAGGGTCTCCTAGCTGGTATATTACAGAATTGGGACTGACACTCAGGACTCTAATTCAATTCTCACTTTCTCCTCTGTATCTCTATCACTTCCACACTGAACCAAGCCATGATCCTCCCTTACCTGGGTATTACAGTAGCCTCAAGCTGGACTCCCTGCCTGTTTCCCTCCCTCCATTCTCAACAGAGCAGTTACATTAATGCCTTCAAAATCTATGTCAAGTCACACCATTTCTCAGCTCAAATCCCTTCAGCTGATGCAAGAATTGAATGTCCAGAAGGCCCTCATGAACTGGCACAGACAGACCAACAGACACACATTACAGTCACACAGACATGCATTTATTCACATATATCCTCAAAAATATACACACTCACATACATGCACAAATATATATCCATATACACATGCACATATACGCACGTAAGAAACAAATACACATACGCACATATACACAAACACTTTCATACACACGTACACCCACACACACCCTGCCCTTTAATTCATTCGGTTAGTTTCGGAATGGACCAGAATACCTTATTTTTAGTAGAGAAGTCATTGTATCGCTGCATTTTAAATTATTCTTACATCTAGATGTTTGTAGCATACAGTGGGGAGAGGGGATGTTGGAAAGTAATGGAGCCTGAGACTCAGAATGGAATTTGGAAATAATGCCAAGCCCAGTGTGATTAAGAAGTACTTAAATGGTAAAGTAATTAAATGGTAACTAATAAGTTATCGTAACATACTGTGAGAGGGGTATGAGGAATGATTCCTAAAATATAATGCAGAAGAACACCCACTGAATGCAGAAAGAAAATGTTAAAACTTACATTCTGTATTTTTTCCAAAGAAAATACTTTTTATAATAATTCATGTAAGGTTGTTGGTGGCCCCACTTGGTCATGTTAGCCAGACACATTTAATGGTTACGAATGAGGTGTCCTGAGGACAAGAGTTGGAATTCCACCATAGTAAGAGGATGATGGGGGCACCTGAGTCACTGGTCCCCTTCTAGGTACTGTAACACGCTTTCATTTGCACAGGATCTTGCCTCCTCTGTTCTAGTGTCCTTCCACAGCAAGCTGGTACCTATCTTACAGCCTAGGCACAGTCTCTCTCCGGATTCCATCTGGAATATTCTCCCCACGGCATCAGCACAGCTCCTTCATTCAGCTCCTCCAGGTCTGTACACAGACTTCTGTCACCACCCTACAGCCACAGCTCGCTTCCCACCTTCCCCGTCTTTCTTTTTCCCTATAACACCCAACAATGTCCGACAGACTCTGCCTCTTCCTCCCTTGTCTGTTTCTCCCACTCAGAAAGTCTAAGAGAGGAATAGGATGTCATCACCCATGTTCACTGTGCCCATCTCACAGTGGCTCTCAAAAACAGCAAAAAACTGTTTGCGAGAATGAATGAAGCCACATTTTATGCATGGTAAATTCGTAAAAACAAACATTAACATTTTTCTTTTTACCTTGCCTGGCTTATGGGCACACTTTTTAAATTGTTCTTTCCCTATATTTTAAGAGCCTTATTAATATATATAATTGATAACATGTTTAAACGATAGTGTTCTGTGCCTCGTTCCAACCTTAGCGTACCCTGACTGGGACATCTCCTAAGATGGACACTGATGACTCCCTGAATCAACATATTCCTGCTAAGAATCCACAGGTATAGTTTGAAATAAAGATTTGCTTTCCAGGCCTTCTATACTTTCTCCAAATGTCTCCTTGTGAAACTCTTTCTTGCTCTACAATCTCCCTTTCCTCCCCTGCTCCCTCACTGCCCCGATGCCTGTTTTACTAGTTTTCCCACCAAGAAGAGCAACGCACTCTTAGCCAAACAGAAATTCTCCTGACTGATGGGGGAAACACACCGAATTAAATCACCCGCATTAGAATTGCAGGACTTGAAAGGAAATACACCGCCGCAATGACAAACAAGAATGGGCAACTTCACATCTTGCTCATTCACATGTCTGTTCGTTCATCTGTTCAGATGTGTCCACACTGGCGGGCTTGTTAAACTGTCCAGTAATGCACAGCAACTACCATCAAGAATCTGCAGCCTGAATGTAAGGAAGACCACGTACTTATGATAGAGATGTCTCGAAAATCTTTGAAAGGCTCCGTCATGCTAACAAAACTGCTATACTAACTTTCCGTTTCAAAGGTATTTCTGCTGATTAATTACCAGTGGAGATTCCTCAGGGATGTCCTCTGGTGACATGAGACTGACTTTTTTTTTTTCCTTTTCTCTAAGAAGACGTACAGCTGCTGCCTGAAGAGAAAGGAAATTTGGTGACTAACAAGGGTGAAATAATCGAGCCAGGGCAGTGCCCAAGTCAATGATGGGGGAAAGGCTCGGAATGAACTCGAGTCCACCAGGGCACAAATCCCACAATGCAATAAGTAAGGCCAGAAAGAGGAAATACAAAGGAAAGAAGAGGGGACCAGGGTTGGGGAAGGGGGAGGGGGAAAGGTGATATGAAAGTTAGGGACATTTATGTGTGAGGAAATACTTGCTGAGGTTAAGAACCAGCACTGACCTCTCTTGGAATTGTCTAGTCTGCCATAAACCACTTTGGAATTAAACACATACATTTTTCTAAAGATATCAGGGTATGAGAGAAACAATCTCAAGATGTCTGAATTTGTGGAAGCCAAAAAATCTTACAACGTTTTACAAGGCTCTCATTCTTTGCTTGAACTGTCATGGGTATTTGGGGATTAGTATTTAATTTTTAGAGTTGATCTCAGTTAGTGTTCATGAATATAAATAAATCTCTTAGTACTCCTTCTAGTTTTTTATAACAACATGATTTTGCTCTCATGATCATATTTATAGGAAAAGATATATATACACACTCATATGTATATCATGTCTATGTACACAGACATGTATATTATCATTAATAACATACAAAATTTTTTCTTTGAGATGGAGTTTCACTTTGTTGTCCAGGCTGGAGGGCAGTGGTGCCATCTTGTCTAACTGCAACCACCACCTCCCAGATTCGAGTGATTCTCCTGCCTCAGCCTCCCCAGCAGCTGGGACTACAGGCATGTGCGGCCACATCCAGGTATTTTTAGTAGAGACGGAGTTTCACTATGCTGGCCAGGCTGGTCTCGAACAACTGACGTCAAGTGATCTACCCACCTCAGCCTCCCAAAGTAAGCCACAGGCATGAGCCACTGTGCCATGATTAATAACATATATGACTTTAATGCAAAAACTCAACAACAATATGAAGTATAATTATTATTATAGAAAATATATATTCAATTACATATTCATGGTGACTTTAAGTTGCCCCCCCAAAATATAGTTTTCAGAGAATTCAAGGTTTACCTATACATAATCAGGTTTTTCATTAAATGTCACATCTTTGAAGATATCTTTGTCTCCCCTATTCAAATTTGGTTTCCCTAGTGTATGCTCTCCTAAGACTCTATTTTTATTCTCTGTACTTATTACAATTTATGACCATTGTATAATAAGAATACTCCCTAACAAGATACTACTTACCATGGCTGGTCTCAGTGGCTCACACCAGTAATCCCAGCACTTTGGGAGGTGGAGGCAAGCAGATCACTTGAGGTCAGGAATTTGAAACCAGCCTGGCCAACATGGTGAAACCCCATCTCTACTAAAAATAAAAAAATTAGCCAGGTGTGGTGGTGCGTGCCTGTAGTCCCAGCTATTCGGGAGGCTGAGGCAAGAGAATAGCTTGAACCCAGGAGGCAGAGGTAGCAGTGAGCCGAGATCATGCCACTGCACTCCGGCCTGGGTGACAGAGCCAATTTCCTCATCCGGAAAACTGTCCCACCTCTGAGCAAAGCCTACCCTTTCTCGGGGAAGCATCTTTGGTCTCCAGCTATTTAGACCCAGTATTTTCCTGAGTTGTCTTCAGAAGGCATCTCCCTCTCTGCTTAATAACCTCTCTTGACTCCACAGCTACATTTCCTGTGCTCCAATGCTTTCAAAGATTTCTACTGCATCCTCACCTTCCCAAATACCTCCCTTCCAATTTTAAACCACATCCCTGCAAATATGCCGTAGTGTCTCAATGACACCTGTTTGCCACACAACTCAAGATAACCTATGGCACCCTTTCTACCATGTCCCTTCTGTCTCCCAGGATTTTTTTCCTTCATCTTCAAAACATAAAGCAAACTAAACTCTGCCAGGATTCCAGTTGCATATAACAATATAACTGACTGCCGTCATCATCACTTTGCCCTTGCCCCCTCCGTACTGTCTGAATAATGGTCTTCTCCACCGACCACTGTGTTCAAAGATTCAGAGTGATGCTGAGGGAAGATTCCCACCTTAGGTCACAGCAGAGCCGAGTTCCCATCACAGCCCCTCCCTGACGGATGTGTGATCTTGGGCAGTTCATTTACTGTCTTCAAGCTTCACTCGTGTTTCTAACATGTGAATAGCACTGTCTGTTGATAAGAAGCTATGGGGAAAAGATGAGCTAGAAGATCTTTGCAAAAGCGTTATAAACCACTTTAAAGCACTATTTAAATAGGAAGTCGTTTTATTATGGCAGCATTTGCAGAAGAAAAAACAAAGTACGTAAGGATAAGCTTTATTCAGCCTAAAGTACAATCATTTTTTTTCCAAATGCAGGATAGATTTGAGCAAAGAAATGAAATTATAAAGAGTCTAAAGAGCAATAATGGTGTAGTTTCAGATTAACATTCCAGCCTGACTACCCGCTGCAGTTTTAGGTTCACTTGTTAGCAAAGAGAAATGGTCACTTCTGTTTTTAAAACATCTATGTAGCTGTCACCCATGTTTTCTCAGTCCTCTTAAATTAAGTGATATTAATGACTTCATATTGTATTTCTCCGATTCTTTTTTCCCTACACTGTTGCCAAGCGCCTGGCACTCTTTAGAGTTACAGAATCATGCTTGAGAAGTCCTTGGGGAATTTTGTTTTCCCAGGTCCTCTTACATCAGGCTTTGTCTTGCAGTGTCATTCTTACCTGTTTTCTGTTAAGAATTCAGCCTGTAGTCCAAAGAGAATCCATCTTCTCTGCCTGCAAAGCCAGTAGGATTTTCACATTATTGTTAGATCTCAACCAAAGCAAGCTGATCTTCATTCTGTGGCTGACATCTGTGAACAGACTGGAAGCTTTCTGGGACTCGTCTTCCATGAGTTCTGCAGCCTCTGGGCGTATGCCACCACAACTGTGCCTCTCCATGGCCACCATGGGTGTCACTAAAAAGCACCATGCATCTGGAGGAACAGTGTCTTGGCCTGGACTCCCACAGGTAGAGCCGAAGAAACCTCACAGCTTCTCTGGAAAACGGCCTTACGTCTTTTTGGGGAGGAGCTGTGGACTATTTAAAAGATGCATTTGCAGAGGTGTTTCAGAGGCCTTCCTCAGAAGAATCTGGTCCTCCCTTCAATCCACAGACTCTGCTTTTGTGACTGAGATCTTGGACCTGGTGAGGATGTATGACTTTTCTTTGGGAGATTGACACCAGCCTTCTGCTTGCCGGCTTTCTCTCTTTCTCTCTTTAAACTCCAGGCGCCAAACAACACCCACATTGTCTGGGTGTCCATCTCTCCTCTGGAAGCACCAAGTTCTCCAACCACAGTCACTGGGCCCAATGTCTCACACCCTGATTGCCACCGGCGCCTCACTGCCCACTGCAGTAACTGTGCCCACGTTGCCTCTGAAGGTTAAGTTCTGCCATTGGCCTTGGCCATTCGGGAGTCCCATCACTGTTATTAGGGGATCCTGCTCTGCTGCACCAGCTACCCCTCTCCCATGTGGCCTGCAGAAAAGTCACTGGGAGGCTAGTGCCAACTCTGCAGCTGGTGCATTCCCTGAATCCTTAGGGCAGAGTGTGTCTCTAAGTGGGAGGGTAAATTAGTTCAATCATTGTGGAAAGCAGCATGATGATTTCTCAAAGAGTTAACAGCAGAACTCCTATTCAATCAAGCAATCCCATTACTGGTATGTATTCAAACAAATGTAAATCATTCTACCATAAAGACACATGCACAAGAGTGTTCATTGCAGACTATTCACAATAGCAAAGACAGAGAATCCACCCAAATACCCATCAATGATACATTGAATAAAGAAAATATGGTACATATACACCATGGAATACTATGCAGCCATAAACAAGAATGAGATCATGTATTTTGCGGGAACATGGACAGAGCTGGAGGCTATCATCCTTAGCAAATTAACACAGGAACAGAACACCAAATACCACACATTCTCACAAGTGGGAACTAAATGGTAAGAACTTATGAACGCAAAGAAGGAAACAACAGACACTGGGGTCTACTTAAGGGTGGAGGGTGGGAGGAGGGGAGAGGAGCAGAAAAGGTAACTACTGGGTATTGAGATTCATACCTGAGTGATGAAATAATCTGTAGAACAAACCCCCATGACATGTGATTACCTATGTAACAAACCTCCACATGTACCCCCGAACCTAAAATAAAAGTTAAATAAAAGAGATAAGGGCATGTCCTTTGGACTCCTGCAGAGTTCTCTAATTTTATATGGTGGCTCCCTTTATCCACAGCTTTGCTTTCTACAGTTTCAGTTACCCACTGTCAACTGTGGTCAAAAACATGAAATGGAAAGTTCCAGAAAGAATCCGTAAGTTTTCAATTATTTGCAGTTCTAAATAGTGTAATGAAATCTCAGGCTGGCCCACTCTATCCTGGAGGGACATGGATTATCCCTTTGTCCAGCAGATCCACCCTGTACATGTTCCTACCCTTTAGTCACTTAGCAGCCATCGGGATTCCCAGGACGGCCATCACAGTATCAGTGTTTGTGTTCGATTCACCCTTATTGGACTTAATAATGGTCCCAGAGTGTGACAATGCTGGCTACACCTGCAGATGTGGCTGGCCACCCAAGAGCCATTCATAGTCCCTTTCTCCTTCCTTCCTCTGTCACAAGAGATAGGAAGCTTAATAGGCACCTCTCAGGTACCACACAGTCCAATGAGAAATCTGATAAAAACAGCCTTCCTTCCCCCAAATAAAAAATCAAGCCTCATGAGAAATCATTTGACCCTTGATTCTTCCTCCCTCCTGGAACACAGAAGTCTTGTCCAGGGAAACAATATCCATCATCTCACCCTGGAAACCAAAGTCACTGCTAAGCAAGGTAGAGCCAGAGAACAGGGTGAGTCTGGACTTTGACGCATGCTGAGTACGAGAAAACCTTGGATCCCTGCGCCCAGGCATGAACGAACAAAGCCAAAGCTCTTAGAGTTTAAGCTGAGCCACAGCTGGATTCTGGCAGTGCAGCTCCAACTAGGGTCTTCTGCTACATAAAGTAGCAGAGTATTGAAATCGGGCAATCATGGAGCACCACCAGACAGTTCTTCTCAAGCTTGTCAGAACATTAAAATCACACAAAGGCTTTATTAATCTACTGATGCTTGGTTGCCACACAGATCCTGATCTCTGGGTGGAGGAGCAGGCATTGGAAGAATAACAGCAATGGAGTTCAAAGAGAAAGAAGATATGATCTGTGTCTTTAAAGAGTTTATAGTTGTGTGTGAGTGTGTGTGTGTGTGTGTGTGTGTGTAGGGGGATGATGTAAGTTAAAATACACTGTGAAAAATGGCATCAGAAAGACAACCACAGAGTATTTGAGAGTGCACAGGAGGGAACAGTGAATCGTCAGCTGTGTCAGGCTGTTCTTCTCGACCTGACACCACCGCACAAGTCTTCAGAGCCGAGCATGCTGTTGCCGGGCCAAGCAACGACCATGTGTTCCAGCACATACATATAAAAGCCCTTGACACATTTTTAAAAAAGTAAAATTTTAAGGATGTTGTTCCCTTGCATCATACTTTTTCTCTTTAACTCCTATTTTTGTCACCTCCCCCTCCCCTCGCTGCTAACCCCGTCAAATGACAGCTTAGACTTTCAAGTCCTCAAGGGCAGAAGATTTGTCTTTGATTCGCCAAAGCCCTCCTCACCTGCTGTCTCCACCCAGCAGAGATGCCTGTGTACCTGGATTGAGTCAATGCTGTTGATGGGCAGAGGAGGTATATTTAATAAACAGGTCCTCTTACCTCTAAAAGTAAGAGCTCTGAAGAAACAAACTGTGCCGAGCAGCATGTTAATTTGCTCCAGGGTTTTGTGTAGCCTTCTCCTTTCCTTTTTGAATAGCATAGCACAACAATCATCCCTCATGCACCAGGAAGGTAATTAGCCTCCTTCCCTGTCTCCACGGGATTCCTGGGTGCAGCAGAGAGGTCCCACACCTGCCTTGAGGCCACGGAAATGAAAAGAGGGAAGAAACATAATCAACTGTTCGAGGATACAAACCTTAACACAAGAACAGAAAATCAAACACTGCATGTTCTCACTAATAGGTAGGTGTTGAGCAATGAGAACACATGGACACAGGGAGGGGAGCATCACACACTGGGGTCTGTTGAACGGGGCTAGAGGAGACACAGTGGAGGGCAGGGAAGGTAGGGAGGGATAACACAGGGAGAAATGCCAGATATAGGTGATGGGGGGAATGGAGGCAGCAAACAACCTTGTCATATATGTACCTATGGAACAATACTGCATGATTTGCACGTGGACCCCAGAACCTAAAGTACAATTAAAAGAAAACAAAAAAACAAAAAAAAAAAACGGAAATTCAAACCAAGGTAGGAAAAAAACAGAAAAAGCGCCTTGGAAATTATCCTTGCATTTGTTCAGTAAATGTTAATTGGGCTCCTCCGAAGCATTGCGTCCTGTTCTAAGCTAATGAGAAGGCAGCAGAGAGTGAAGAATTCCAAGTACCCCGCCCTTAGGAGCTTCTATTCTTCTGAGCAAAGGAAGACAAAAACCAAACCACATTGTGCCATGTGTAGGGTCAGTGGCTGGAAGAGAGAGTGGCTAGAAAAGGAGCCATGGAGAATGCTGGGGAGTGCAGGAATGAGAAAGTGTTGCTGTTCCTGATGGGATCATCCAGGAAGGTCTTGCTAAAAAACATCACATTTGAACAGAGACCTAGAGAATGGGACAGAGGAAGTCCTGTGAGCATCTGGGGGAGAAATGAGTCAATTTGGGCTGACAAGACAGCAAGCAGAGATGGGAGTCTGCTTAGTGTGTTCAAGGGGCAGCAAAGAGCCCACTGTGTTTGGAACCAAATGAGCCAGGGGGGAGATACCTGTGCAATAAAGTACATGGGGAAGAAGGGCCATTTCATCAAGGGCCTCACAGGCTACCACAGGACCTCTTCTTTCCACTCAGAGTGAAATGAGAAGCTGTTCAAAGATTTTGGCCCAGTTACATGTTTTAATTCACTGTCACAGGATTACTCTATGTGCAACTGCAGAAAATGTTTTAAACAAGGAGCATTTGACTTTTTCAAATGTTGCTGAATAGTAGTAGACCATTCAATTTAGCACTAGAGATGTTACTGGTGACCTCGTCAAGAGCCATTTAAGTGGAGAAGAGAGGCGAGTGGATGCCTGGCATTGGTGGCAACGATAGTAGGAAGAAAAGGATTGGAGTTTGTAGGGTCCTGTAAAGACACACAAGAGAAGTTCCTGTAAGAGACACAGAGAAATAAAGCAGCAGCTGTGCAAGATGTGGAAGCTGGAGAAGGAATGTGTATATATGTTCACACACACAGTATCTGTATATCTATATATCTTATGTGCATATATGCAGTATATACTATATATTATATATCATATGTATATGTACATATTATATATACATGTTATATAATTGTATATTTTATTATATACATATTTTGTATATATACACATTATATGTACACATATCACACACATATAATATATACATATATTAAGATGGAAGGACATGTAAAATTTTATATGTTGTCACTCATGATTGCTGAACCATTTCTGACATGTAAGGTACAAACACCAGCCAATTGGCTGCCTCCTGGAAGACGTAAACTTTTATTCTAATATCAATGTGGACAGGTGCAAATAGAGAATATTATTATCCTGAGAAGGCCGCAGTTTCTGAGCAGCCTCATTACATATTCTGTACTAGCTCCAAGGTCTATTCCATATGGCTGTATTATACGCTGCTTCACAGATACCATTTTGTGTCCTAGCAATTATGTAATTACTCATAACATGTCTTTGTCCACCTTTCCCATCACACTAAGCTTCCCAAGGGTGGGAACTGTGCCAGCTTCATGAACCCCCCATCCCCAGTGTCTATCACAGACACCACTGCACAGTACACACTTGTTTAAAATTGATAAATCAGTACTTGAGAGTGGCAGCAGGGCTAGAAATGTCAAACAATCTTCAAGATACAAAGAATCTTCACGATTTGGACTGACTGGTCTTAGACGATCATCAGTCATGTCAGTTACGCCAAAATTTATCCAGACTTGAATTCAAGGACTCTCAGGATTTAAAGGACTTGTTAAAGTAGATAACTGCTTGTTATCAAGATCTAGTCTAAATAATTCTATGCTTCCCTATGGCAAGAGCTGGAGTCTTGGAGAACAGAGAAAGAAATTCTCTGCAAGAGTCATCTCAGGCCATGTTCCTATTCAGACAAAGAAAATGTGTTCTCCATACCCATATGCTTGAGAGAGTCAAAGTCTGAACCCACAGGAAATCAGTCTGACAATAAGAACTTATGCACCAAAGCAGACAGAAATAAAGGACTGTGTTAAGAGAAGGATCTTTGGATACCCCTCAAATATTTACACATTTAGTTAACAGGAAAAATTAAAAGAACTTTCCACAGAATTCAACTGTGAGATACTGGGGTTTTCTTCAAACACTTATTAACTAGTAGGTAGGACAAACAAGATGAGGTCTTTGGGGCATATTCTTAATAGGATTCCACCTAGAGTGACAAAGCTAAACTGTTAGTAAAAAAGGAACAAACAGAAATCAGATTTTTTACAGTTTAAGAAGTGAAGAACCTAAAGAGGGGCTTGGGAAGCAGAGTGGCAGCACCACATATGAAGAGCCAGGAGATTTTTAGGAGGACAGTTGGCCAATGGGATCTCTGGAAAAGAGTTTGAGGCACAACCTACATTCTAATATGTTATTAGGAGGTACAATCCCAGGGCAGCAAAATATGGGAGAATTGTAGTGAGGTGGGAAAAAATGAGAGGCAGATATACTGGGCTGCATAATTAAACTATCTACTGTTTCATAAGAGAGAATAAGATGCTCACAGGTGTTCAGCCCCACAATTCATCTAGGACATGCCTTAGAGAAACAGCATGCTGCCAAACAGTCCCTTGAAAGGAGAGATGGAAAGAAATTTTATCTGCCAGATCACTCCCATCTCCGATCCTTTATCAATCAATATGTGTCTCAATCGAAGTTAAATCTCCTGTATGTGCTAATACCTAAGAAGCTCAGCAGCCCCAGGGCAAGACAGATCGACATCTTGTACGATGGTGTTTCATCAAGGAGATGGTGGAAGAAGGCAAACTTTCCAGCCAGAAATGCAATTCCTTTTTATTATTTATTTTGCCTGTACTTCCAATAGAACAGAAGCTCAAGGTGGTCGGTATTTCTGCATTGAGAACCTTTCCCCCTAGCCTACAAAAGCCTACGTTTAACTGGGAAGAGCAACTGGGAGCAGGAGTTCCAGAAGTGGGTCACTGGGAGCTGTAATAGAGGGCCTACTCCCTAGAGCTGTGTATTCTAACCAATGGTACACACACCATATTCAGCAATGGATTCCATGCCCTCACTGAGGACTTATCTCAGAGGACAGGGCTTCACCCCTGCAAGGCATTGCCCTGAAGACAACCATTAGCTGAGTATTCTGTCTGATCAACAGCTCCTCTGTAGTGAGACACACAGTAGGACTCATGGATTCCATGCCCAGAAACCCAGTGTGTTGTCTGCTTTGCCTTAAAATGAGTCTGTTGTTCTGGGGCAATGACACATTACATATGCCATTGATGGAGAAAGCTTTCTACAACCCCTGAGGTGGTGGTACTTTTGGGCAGATTGCTGTCAGTGAGGGCAATTCAACACCTAAAATACAGAACAATTCCGGGAAACACCAATTGCTGCTCCAGCCAAGGGGGAGTGTGCTATGTAATTGACCCACCATGAAGAGGCTCGAAGGTCTCTGAGAAATGAAGAGCTGCCCAAGCTAAGCATTGAATTCTGCTACCAGAACAATGGACTGTGTGATTACTCAATTTGTGGAGAGAAACCCATGCTCATGGGCCCACACACTGTCTCCGTCCCTGTCATTCAGTGTACTCTATTCATGAGCTCAATGTACAAGCCCAGAGCTGGCTGAGGATAATGGCTAACATCAAAAATCCATGCAATGTATCCCCCACTCTCAAAAATCCACGTACTTAACTTCCCCCAGACCTGCTGCTCTTCCCACTGGAAATATTTTCCTTTTCACCGCCTTTCAAAATTATCCCTAAGCTTTTCATAAGTTCCCTTATAAGAATAGACACGAGAGTGTTCTCTCATGCACGCTCTCTCTCTCTCTCTCTCTCTCTCTCCCCCTCCACTTTCTCTCTCTCCCCCCTCCCTCTCTATCCCTGCCCCCATCTCTCTGCCATGTGAGGACATAGTGAGAAGTCAACCATCTACACACCAGGAAAAAACCCTGCAATAAACTGAATGTTCATGTCCCCCGCCAAATTCATATGCTGAAACCAAATCCCCCATTGTGATACTGTTAGACAGTGAGGCCTTTGGGGTGTTATTAGATCATCATGGTGGATCCCTCGTGAATGAATTTTATGCCCTTATAAAAGAGACCCCATAGAGCTTCCTGGTCCTTTCTTCTGCACGAGCAAAAAGACAGCCATCTGTGAGCCAAGAAGCAGGCCGTCAGCAAACACTCAACATGGCAGCATCTTAACCTTGGAATTCTCAAGCCCACAAAACTGTGAAAAGTAAATTTCTGTTGTTCCTAAGCCTCCCAGTCTATGGTACTTTTGTTACAGCAGCCCAAATGAACTAAGATAGAGCCCTCACCAGGAACCAAGTCTGTTCACTCCTTGATCCTGGACTTCTATTCTCCAGAATGATGAGAAAACAAATTCCTACTGTTTAAGCCCCCTAGCCTATAGTATTTTATTCTGACATCCCAAGTTGTCTGAGCTAGAATTCACCACTTGCTGTTCACAAGCTCCAATTAGGATGATGTCACCAACACCGCAGACCAGCAAGATGTTCTACGGAATGTCAAGGTGACCAGGTTTTCTGTGGAACTGATTACCAAGCTGTGCCACTCTCCTTGCCATGTAAAGACAAGTGGCTTTTTATTATCCCTATTGAATGGCATCGAGAAGGAAACATTCTCTAGTTTAATCACTGCACACCAAGCCTGGAGGCTGTTTATCTGCTCCAGTGAAAATATCCCATCTGGTTGTGAGCATACCCGCTGAGATTTGCGTCAGAGCATTCTTCAGTTTAGGGTACTCTACCGTCATCTTCCAGGATACATGTTATTTTTGCAGTGGCAAAACTGAATGAAAACCCATTGAATGAAGATGGATAGGAACCAACACTGCTCAGTTCTTCAAATTTACAACAGTGGCTCTTGTTTCTTCTGTTCCTCTGGGAATATGGTAGTGCTTCTGACTTTTTTTCTTGGGAGGTGGAAGACTTGCATTTTTATACCTTCTGCCTGGGGCTTTTTCCTCCATTGGTCAGGGAACCAAAGCAAAAGTTATTTCAGTGTCTAATTATCTCTCTTCCAGATTTGCATTTTGGACAGATACATAATCCCAGGCAAGTGCACAGAATCACTGGATCCACTGTACAAAAAATCCTCACTGTAAGAAGAAAAATCTTCATTTTTCACCTTGCTTCTACATGCCACCATTCTATCTGTAGGACGATTATGGCATTCAGATATCCCGACTTCAGCGGCAGCTCAGACATGTGTCTAATAATCCTCCAAATCTGATTATCTCCCACCCTTACTGTAGAGATTCCCTGGAAGGTGTCTGTAATTGCCTTTCTGGAAGTATAGGAGGAAGAGTCTTGGGGAAACCATTGCAGGGGTTTTCCTCAAGGGGACCCGGCCTCTCCTTCACAGAGCTCAATGGCCATGTTGACATAGGTAAACTGGGTTAGAGATGGCACTTTTCCACTACAGCAGCATACTTCAATTTCTGCTTGACAGCTCTTAATTTTTTTCCTGAATATACAAGTAGAACAACACTTTAGTCAGTAGTTTATCTAGTGACTAAAAGCATCATTTTCTTTCAGCCATTGCCCCAGGTCCCTGTGAATGGAGGCATCTGATTGTCATTCCAGCCTGTACCCCGCCATGGTAGGACCTTGTCTCTGATGGATAAATGCTGCTCCTGGTCTCTCATTCAATAACCCCACCATTGCCAATGCTATTAGAAAACCCAGTTAAATAGTGGTATCTCTCATCACAGAATCACTGCATCCACCATAAGACGGAAAAGCACCATTTCAACTTGGTTTCTCTGATCCCCATGCACCACCAGTCCTAAGCTACAGAGGACATGCATGACCAAGCTTTCTCTTGGGGTGCTCTTGACCCTTCAACAGTACATGCTATCTAACCTTAGTGAGAAGAAGGCCCTCCAGCGTCTTATGGGGGAACATTGTCAGCAATGGGTTCTCAGTTGTACATAACAAACCTCTCACATTCGAATCTCCCTGAGCTTCCTGACATCCTCCTCGGTAGAATACCAGAGAAGTTCTGACACCTGCCTCTTTCTGTAGGGCATAAGGAAGTAGAGGGAGTCGTGCCAGTGAATGCTTAATAACTGCCCAAATGTCTCTGACAAAATATTAAATCCCCAGTCAAAAGTGCATGCCCCTCTCTCCTCTCCTATATTCAATCCTGTGTCCTCCTCCTCTAGATGAAAACTGCCAAGTTCCAGTCCCACCCTTGTTCTCACAATGCCTGTCCACACCTGTCGGCCACGGTCTCACAGAACCTTTGAAAGCCTTTGTCTTTCTGGGGAAGTGATTGAATGTCCTTGCCTGAAATCGGTGGTGGTGGTGGTAGGACCAAGTCTTGAGGAAGAAAAACATTATCCTGTGATGTCACTTCCTTAAGTGATGTCATCACACATTCTACAGGAAAGGTGAGGCTGTTTCCTTCTGGGAACTTAAAGGATCTGCTTCAATCAACAAAAGCCATTTAGGGTTCAAAACTCTCAGGCTCATCCCTCAGATGACACCATCTCATAGTGCAGGGATATTTCTGAAAGACTTGACTTGGACCTAAAGACCTTTCACATCTGTGTGGTTAGTTTCCTTTCATATCCTTTAGTCTTGTGTCAGATCCCAGGTCTGATTTTCAGTGAAGTGCGTCCTGTGGCTTGGGGGTCATGGACTTCTGCAAAGGTGAGATGCGAGTTTTCTGGCCTTCAGGACACATCTCAAGTTCGTAATTAAATGGCATGATCTTGTTACCTTTTCTTTTTATAATGGCTTTAATGTCATTTAAGTGAGCAACTCCACTTCACAAATCATACAATTACTGCTGCTTGCAAACCTCCTAAAGTACAGCAGATACTTATTTTTCTACTTCCTGTCATCCCAATTAACCTCAGGTGAAAGCTGAGCAACATTGCCACAGCACACAGAGCTCCCCCATAACACTTACCACCAGCGCTGCTTTCAGAAGGCAGGAAATCCAACCACAAAGTCCCTTGTTTAAGGGCCTGCCCTCTAGAACCACTTAGGCAACTTTCCCAGGAAAGGGAGCCTGAGGCAAAGTGTAAAAGCTCATACTTTATTCACAGGTACAATCTATGGGAGTGAATGAGGGAGAGTGCTTCTTGGTGCCTGACCAAGCTGCCCAGAGCTTTTCAAGAAACACCATTAGTCACTTCAGCTTGTTGGATATTTTCAGATGAACTTGACAGAAACACCACGCCTTGAGATAATCCAGGGGAAAGAGGGAAAGAGAGGGGGATTTATCTGCTGGCTTCTCCTTTCTCCTTTATCCCACTGATCCAATTTTACCACATAGAAATTGAACTCCCCACACACACTTTCACATTGTATCACCTGATTCACTGAGTGTCTGCTTAGGAAGCCTAATCTTCGTCCTGTGACATGTATGTTATCAGAGACAGGAAGTGGGAGGAGAAGCCAGGGAACCTTGCCATTGGCCTCAGGACATGGGGTCACATTTGCCCACATGAATTCAGTAGAAGCTGGGTTGAGGCTAGGTCCAAAGGCTCAGGAAAGCCATGAGATCATCCAAATAGAGGGTGTTGTCCTAGAGAGCTTGTCTAGCAAGTATGGAAAGGTAGTGTTTTTCAGAATGGGGTTATGTAGTACCTCGTATTTCATTGTCCGTTGTCACACAATGTGATATGATACTCTCTCTATCCGCCATCACCATGAATCCTCTGGAAAGTTCTAACAGGGTAAAATCACTGAAGGTAGAGTGCTATTAACTGACAAAGGCAAAGGAAGTGTTTCCACACCGAAGACAGTGTGAGGCGGACGGATAAGAGCATATGCCAGAGGAAGGACCTGAGTCAGGCTGAAAGTCTGGAGGCTGAGATTCAGAATGTGAAACTTGCGTGAGACTATAAATCTGTGGGAAATGAGAGATCTTGGGGCCTGCTTTGGACTTAATGGACACTGAAAGACGGAGGACTCAACCCACTTTTAGTTTCACTTTAAAGGGCACATGATACCAATACCAATTTCATGTGGTTTCCACGTAGCAGTTTGTTTAGGTCACAGGACAAGCACTTAGTAAACTTGACCCCTGTTGTGACAATGGCAGTGACTGGGAAAAGTTTATTCTTATCTGGTCTCAATTACCCCAAACACATTGTAAGGGAATGGCTACAGACAACAGTCAGACCTTTCTCTTCTCTCTGTGACTCTAGTTCTGATCCACCAAGAATTTTGGCAATCACATTTAAATAAAAATTAAAAAAAAAAAAACTTTAAAGGTTGGTCTGCTATTTGAGCCTGATCACAGCCTCTCTAGGTCTCATTAAGCTTCTAATTATACTGGCTGATAATATAACTTCTTCCAAGGCACACTACACTATAGGTTTCTGGATTTGAATTAAGTGGTTCTGTTGAATGAATGCACCATTACTTTATCAGTTTCGTTAGTATAAATTACATGGTGTTTTAATTTATTCATTGGGATCCATACAGGTATTACAACATGTGATTGAAATTTAAGTGAAGAGAAAGAAAATACATATAACGCTTAAAGACTTTTCCTATATTGAAATGGCTGATATTCTGTAAAAAGAAACAATTTTAATAAACCTCATGAATATACTGACCTCATTTCTGATAGAAGCCCATATAATTTTGATGGGAAAAGGCTTTGAGGATTGCCATTAAGGTAAATGTGCCTTGAGATAGGAAGTCCCTTTTGGTTCAAGTCCACTGGCTAGATATTGATGGCTTTCATTTGTATTAGCGCCAGACACTACCTTCTAATTAAAGCAAAGAAGTTCTCCTTGCCTAACACTCCCTGGCATATTTGGCTTCGATATTATGCTTTAAATGTTGAAGAGCATTCTGGGCTTCTTAATTACTTTTCCTTGCATTATGGCCCGCTTTGAAGTAGGCAGAGTAGTGTGGCCAGAGTTTAACTATGCTTCTTATGAGGCTTCCCCCTTGGTGATTGTTGTATAATAACCAAGGCAGGCTGGCAGCATTCTTTGTCTAAATTCTTGGGGAAAGTTTCAAAAATTTAATAAAGCTTTATGATTTTTATATTTAATATCTCCCCTTTTATTATATGCATAGAGGTGACTTTGAGTAGATTTTTATTCATGGAGATTGATTTGGAGTAACTTTCTCTTTTAGATTTTAGAAAAATTTGGCAGGGTGATCAATGAAGACTAAACCAGATCAGCTGGTTCCTAGGTTTGACAAAGCCATACATTTTCCTCCGTGCTAGAATTCATTGTCTTAAAGTAACCATGTCTTGTGGTTGACTGAAAAACTTTCATCTGAGACTTATGTGGTTTTCTAAATCTCTGGAACATTCTAAATTCAAGCATAAATTACTACTATAAATTTCCTTACAGAGCATGGAAAGCATGGGACGGTGACAGACCTAATAACCTAAACACAAGTGTGGTCAGCTCTTGGATGGTGGTGCTGTGGCAGGCAACTACTCACTACTCACGTGGTCAGAGTTTCTTCTACTTCAGTAGACTTCTTTTGGCTATTTGCAAATGGGCATGTCTCTGAAAATGAACGATTACATTTATGTATTACCTGAGAATTTTAAAAATCCAGATTTCAAATTTCATGGACAGGTTCTAGGTTTAATCAAGTTTTCTATAAACTTGAAAATATTCTTGAGTTGTGTCTTGGATATAACAAAGCCATAATCATGTTTTTTGAGACTGTAATCTCTATGAAAGGCAGCAAAAAGAATGTTGCAGAATAATTAGAAAATAGGACAGTAATTTAGACTATTCCCTGTTTTATACTGAAAATTGAATGTATTTATTGAATCTAACAGCTCAGCATCATTCCTCTGAACCTAAAAGTACTTATAAGAGTCTAGAATTTGGAAAAGTTCCATGTCACTGAACTATTTCCTAGAGCAGATGTTTAAATATCATTTAAATAAAATATTAATGTATAAATATGTAATATAGAGTGATATTTCTTCAGTTATGTAAATGGCCATTATCCATCTCTACCTTAATCACAGCAAATAAAAAATAGTAAGAAAACTTCTTTATAGTTAAAATTGATGTTATAAAAATCTATGTACTTAAATTCATATACTTTGCTGTTTGTGGGTTGCTATTTATAGGTTTTGATCTGGCAGCCTAACAGATATAACAATATATATATATGCACACACACACACACACATATATTTATACATATATTTTATAGGTTTGGTCTGACAGTCCAACAGATATAATAACAGATATAATATATATAAGACCAAAATCTTTATCTTTGCCATGTGATTTGAGGACATTAGTGTCATGGAATTTTATAACAGCAATTTCCCCGAATCTTCAAACACATGACAATTTCCCCTAATCCGCAAACGTATGACATTCCTCCTAATCTTCAAAAGCACTGTGACAACAAAGTTAACACAGACTCAGTTGTAGAGGTTAGCCTAGACCACTATGTAGCACACAAACAAGTATGGAGGATGCATCTAGGCTCTGGGAATTTATCACAAACAACAGTGCTTAATGCTTTGGGGATTATGCTCCAGTCACTACTACTGCATAATAAAAATCCCAACTATAGTAGTATAAGAACAGCAACCACTTTATTATGCACACGGATTCTGTGGTTCGGAAATTCAGAGAGGGCACAGCAACAGTGGTTTGCCTCTGTTCTACAACGTCAGAAACCTCACCTGGGAAAACCCAATGGCTGAGAGTGATGCAGCCGCTGGGACCAGCACTCTTCAAACGCTTGTTCCATCATGTGACATTCAATGTCACAGAATTTTCAGATGGGAAATGAAACGTCACCTTTGATGGAGTAATGGAAAGAACATATTGTCAAAAAGCAAATGGAATGGGAAATATTTTTGTGGCCATCTTTGGAAAACACAATTGATGACAGCCTGTGAAACCTTGAGTAGATTTGCTTCCTTGATCAATCTTGAAGTTATTTTAGAATATAGAAAACTGTATGTGCCAACATGCACCCCACTCCCATGCTCCCAGCAACATGTATACAGGAGGCGAGTTTTCACTGGTGCAGGTAAGTCACTCTTCCCAGGGTCACTCAGGATACTAACATGCCCAGAAACCCAACAGAAAACCCACTCCTACATGCATTAGCAGAACAGCTAGCCAAGCCCTAGTGACGTCGGATGAATTACTTTACTTGTCCATGCCTCCACTCTGTCATCCATAAAACAGGGGGAAAGTTACTTACAGGGTAATGATTTAAAAAATTGCAAAGATTGCTTTGAAAAGTGTGTGACAATTGTTAAATATATGAGGCATTTTACTTAGAACCCTAAATACCATCAATGTGTTACATACTGACAATTGTTCTCAAGTCACTCCTGAAATCCCTGTGCACGGTCTTCCTAACAGAACTGGAACAACAATGCACTTCTGACGTGCATCTAGATGAGAAACATGCAGCACTAGAACGAGGGAGAGGTCGGATAAAGGAGATTGCCACATTCAACCCAACAGATCACTAGTACTCCAGCAAACATCTCCTGCTACAACCTGGACTCAATAGCTAAAATCTGCTGTTCAAAATATCTTTGTATGCCTAACTGACCTGGAGGCAAAATAAGGGACCTCCTCGGGGGGACACAAACAAAACTTCAGAAACTACAGAGACAAGAAAGCCCTGGAGCCAGGGTTTCCCTGTGTGTATGTGGTGCCTGCTGGTCACCCAAAGTCTGGATTTCAATGATTTGCATAAACTAGAAACAGGAGAAATCTCAGCTATCGGCAGGATGGGAAATGGAGACGCAAAGACACTGGAGGGGGGATATTCTCAGCAGATGTAGAAAAATAGAAGAACCAGGTTTGTTTGTTTTCCTTGCTTCACACAACAGACATTAGAGACTGTGCATATCTCAAATTCACCTTTGGATAAAGAAGAAAAAGTAAAATCCCTAATAATTTCTACCTGTGAGCCCACACTGATATTACATGCCCCTAACAAAAAGGGTGAAAGTGTGATTTAACGTGATACCAAGTGATACGCTATCAGGCCACCTAGCAGCAACAAACCTTTCCTGCAGAATTTCATCTTAAAACCAGGTGCCACAGAATTTTGCTTCTGGTACGGATGAGGAACTTCCTAAGAAAATGACTTGTCTCCAGACAGCAACTGTAAACTCTGGACAAAATACAGCCGTCCCTCCCCGATGCAAAAAACAACAACAATAAAACACTTTGAGTGCTGTGCAGACCGTACAACAGTTGGCAAATATTTAGATATTTTATGGAAATTAAAGAGACAATCAGCAAGGATTGAGTTTCTCACTTTTATAGCTGTGTGTCTGACCAGAGATATAGTCATGCAGGGGGCAGAGATGGCAAAGATTGTGTTGCAAATTCGGTCCTATTTGTTGTTAAAAGCACCAGTAGGAGGAGCCTGGGCCTCCAAAGCTGCAGAAAGGAGCTAGACATCAAGGGAAGATCAAAGTGTTCTGAGCATAAAATCTACTTAATTCTCCAGTGTCTCCTTGAACCTCCATGTGGTGTGCAGAGTGAGGTCTGAGCAGCTGGCTACCTGCCCCATGCACGACAGTTTGCAATTTGAGTATTGCCAATTTTATTGTCTCTTATTCTGACAGTCTTACAAATTTTTCTTACAAAAAATATCAGAATCAATCTCTTTACTACACACAAATCACACTATCCAGAATACAACCTACACCTACTCAAGACACATGAATCCAGGAAAATATTTTCAGTTTATTCTGAGGAGGAAAAGATAAGCAACTCTGTGATGTTCTGGATATTGGAATTATCAGGGAAAGATTTTAAAATAGCTATTATCATAATGTTCAGTGGGGCAAAAGGAAGTAACTCAATGAATAAAAAAGGTAGAAAATCTCAACAAAGAGATAGAATATGGACATGTGTCTATATACACACAAATGTACATATTAAACTGAAAATAGATGCTATCTGAATGTTTTTAAAAACATTACTGAATAGGTCTAAGAGTAACTGGAAATGACAATGAAAAAGTCAGCAGATTTGAAGATGGATAAACATAATTATGCATTCTAAATAATACATACTGTATTTTCTTTAAATTAAAGAACCTCAGAAACTTGTGATGAGAATAAAATCTCCGTTTAAGAACAATTAGAGAAGCAGAGATAGAGAGTAATACAGAAGAAAAATTGAACAGCTATGGCTTGAAGCTTCCAAATTCAGTGGCATATATTTATAGGTTCAACATCTCAGTAAACCCCAAATAAGATAAATACAAACCAATCAGTTGCAAGGCACGCAAAAGACAAACTGCTGAAGATGAAAGATAAAACCCTGAAAGCATCCAGGAGAAAAACACAGGCTGACAATGATCACATTACTAGGGTTTCTCCCCAAAATCCCGGAGGCCAGCAGACAACAAAAGCATTCTTCTTATGGTGCTAAAGAACAGTAATGACCCAGAATTTCATTCCCTGCAAAACTATCTTTTTTAAAATGAAGGTGACACATTTTCACATAAAGACTGCCTAGGGGACTATATCCCACCACATCTTCCCCACAAGAAATGCTAAAATAAGTTTTCTAAGTTGAAGAAGGACAATGGAAAATCAAATTGTCAGGAATGAGTAGAAGATCATTGAAAATTATAATGGAGGAAGATATAAAATATAAAATTATAAGTATATTATGCTAAGCATATTAATTAACCTATATCTATATATTTTATTTATACAAAGCACTATATATAAATGTATATTTTATATGCTATAAACATATAAAATGTTATTTGTATCCTTAAATATTTAAATACATATACCTGTTAAAGCAAAAATTTAAATATTGTTGTGAGGCTTTAATAATTATAAATGCAACTGCATAATGAATGATGAAAAATTATGTTTAATGGCACACTATACAGAAAACAGATAAAACAAATAGAAAACAAACACTACAAAGGTACACCTAAATCAATCTATATAAACCACATCATTGAATATTAATTTTGCATTATACACCCAGTGTTTCAATTAGAAGACTAAGAGGGTCACACTGGTTATAAAAAGCGAAAGCCAATTATATGATGCCTGTAAAAACTTTCACTTTAAATTTCAAAAGCCATATTGGTTGAATGTAAATACATTTTTTAAAAAGACATATTATGTTAACAGTAAGCATAAAGAAGCTGGAGTGGATTTATTAGTATTGGATGAAATGGAGTATCACAGAGGTAGTATTACCAACTGTAAATGGGTCAGCACTCATAATGATAATGTAGTCAATTAGAATGACATCGTCACATCCATCAATCTGGGTGCACATAAGAGATCCTCAAACTATATAAGGAACAAACTGACAGGAAGTGATACGGGATTCCACAATGATAGAGATTTTAATCTCCTCTAAGAAATTTATAGAAAACTTAGATAATTCAGTAAAGACACAAAAGATATGAAAATCACTATTAATCACATTGACCTAACTGCTTTGTATAAAATACTAACCCTAAGAATTGCAGAATAAACATTTTTAGGTGTGTACAGTGCATTCACAAATGGGCCATATGATCAGGTTTAGTAAACTGTAACAAGTAAAATTATACTCAATATGTTCATAGGTAGCAACAGAATTAAAATAGATATACTAACAATAAGATATATGGGAAAACTCCAATTCCTTGATTATTAAACAATACACTTCTAAATAATCCATGGGTCAAAGAAGAAATTACCTCCCCCCCAAATTTAATTAAATGGATAATAAATTAACGTTTATATTAATATTCATGTGAAACAATAAAGCAGTACTCAGAGGAAAATTGATAGTTTTAAAATATTTTATTACAAAGAAAAGTCTTAAGTCAATATCCTCTGATTTTACTTCAAGGAAAATGGAAAAGTTAAGTAAACACAAAGTAAGGAGAAAAAATACATATGAAGAACAGATACCAATGACATAGAAAACAGAGAAACAGAGAAAACAGTCAATCTGGTTATGGGAAATAATTACCAAAATTGGTATACAACTAGTAAAACTGAGGGGAGAAAAATTAAATATTGAAAAAAGTAACATTCTCACCACCGCTCATACAAAAATCAAAAAGGTATCAAGAAACTATTTTAACAACTTTATGGCAACAAACTCATTCTCTTAGATGAAATGAATAAATTCCTTGAAACTTGCCATGAAAGTAAAAGAAAATTAGCACAACTTAGCACAAAATAAAAGAAAACCTGTTGAAGAAATTGAATCAGTTATAACAAATTTACCCACAAGGAAAATGTCAATCCCTGGTAGTTTCATTGGTGAATTCTATTAAACATTCAAGGAAGAAAAAACTTTTTTATATATATTCTTTCAAAAAATTTTCTATTTTGTTGGAAAATTCCCCAACTTGTTTTGTGAGGCTACCAGTACCCTGACATCAAAAACACACAAAGACATTAGAAAGAGGGGGAAAATAATGTTACATCTCAGTATCCCTTGGGTTCATAGAAGTAAAAATCTGTCATATAAGTAAATAGAATACAATATATAAAGTAGATAATACAAAAAATAGGATTTTTTTTTTCTGGCAATCTCAGCTTGCTTGACATTTAACCATCAATCAAGCTGACTTCCAAATTCAGCCAAGATAAAACAACAGGGACTGTATTTATCCACCAGCCACAGTGAACTAGGAAACTGTACAGAATATTGCAGATATTGACAAAAGAAAGGACTCTAATGTTAGAGGGAAGGAAACTAGACAAGGTGAATCACACATGTTCACCAATTTACTGTCTGGGAGGCAGTTTCCAGGTTACAGTGAACACAGGAAAACACAGGCACAGTCAATTGGTTTCCATGGTAAGACATTCATTGAAGTTGAGGAAGAGAGGGAAGAGCTAGGATTTGCAGAGAACTGTCAGAGAAAACTCTGGATATGCACAGATGCTTCTCTTGAGTCTTTGGCTAGAACCGATGTGCACATGTAAAGAGAAAATATCTTAAATGGGGAAAGAACCGTAAGAAAGGATTCTATTAACAATCTCTAGAACTCCCCACAGGACTCCAACCATAATGGAGGACTCGGTAACATACTGGATAGAGTCTTTAGAATACATGAGAAGAGCTCCTTAGAGGGATACTTATTGCCTTGCTAGAGACAAATTCACCTTAGTCTGAAGCCATCCCTGGACCTAACCTATGAAAGCTTAAAAACAAGTCTTGAAAGGATTCTACGTAAATTAAATGCATGACAAAACAAACTTCAACTGTGTATTAGTAAAACATAAATATAACAAACATAACATAAAATTCTCCCGACCGAGCATTCAATCAAAATTTACAAGACATTCAAAGATGCAGAATCATGTAACTCATAGAAAGTAATAAATTTAGTCCACAGACAGAGACTCATAAATGGCAGGGATGATAGATCAGCAGTAGACAACAACTAGCAATTAGAAATAAGCTCCATATGTTGAAGAAGCTTCAGGAAAATACAAGTATGGTGAGGAAGCAAATAAAAAAAAAAAAAGAACTGAATAGAACTTTTAGATAAGAAAAAATACAGTATCAGAAGTGAAAAACATACTGAGTGGAGTGGGCAGCAGATCAGAGCCTCCGGAAGAAATGACCAATAAACTGAAAGACATAGCAAGATAAACTATTCAAAGTATAGGGGGAAAGATTTTAAAAATAATGAACAGGTCATCAGTCACTTGTGGGTCAACAGCGTATAGTCCAATATATATTCAATTCAAAAGAGAAGAGACAAGGAAAATTTTTGAAAAATAATACCATTTTTTCTCCAATTTGATTGAAACTATCAATCCAAAATTCTAGCAGCTCATCAAATCTCAAGCAGAATAAGCATAAAGAAATCATGCAAGGCAATCATAATTATATTGCAGAAAACCAGTGATAAAGAGAGAAACTCTACAAGCACCCAACAAAGTTTGATGGATGGTAGGTATATTACACATTAAATAGAAAATACAAAATCAAGTGTGAGTGATCACTCATCAGAAACCACAAGCCTTTCAGGGTACAACAGTGTAAAGGAAAAGTAACTGTTCAGTTAGTGTTATCTGCCAAATTATCTTTCAAAATGAAAGGAAAATAATGTTTTCAGTCCCCCAAAAAGCTACAATAATTAATCACCAGCATCTCTGCACTGAAATAGGGGTAAAATGATGTTCCTCACACAAGAAGAAAATTGTACACACAGGCAGGCACACATGTATCACAGGGTGTTTAATATATATATAAAACATTCTTTCCATTTTCTGTGTCTTTAGAGGATAAGTAAGATTTCTAGCTATTACAGCATGACGATGTTGGTGACTATCCTCCACCCATACACATACATACACACACACACACACACACACACACACACACACACACACACACACACCACTTTATAGCATTTTTCAGAAATACCACATTTTAGGCTCTGGAAATTGATAAAAGGTAAACAAACTGAGAAGTTTTTATTCAGGAGCTGGTAGAGCTTTGGTTAAGGAAAGTGGAAATCTGGGGGCTTCTTGCCTGGGTCTTCTCTCATTTCCCCAAATTCATTTTAAGAGAATGGTATTTTATCAGGCAGAGCTGGTGACAAAGACCAGAGGATGCAAGCTTTACTTGACATGGTCAGTGAACACCCATAGCAGCATCAGTAAAATTATCAAACCCTGTGAGCAATGCATGGGGAAACCTTGGAGTTCTGCTAGCCTGATTTCTATTTTAGTCACAACAGTGAAGGACAACCAGAAATTTAACAGGGAGAGTTTGGACATCAGAGAGCCATCGAAGCTCTCCACAAACCCCTAGCTGTCTGGGAAACAATGTGCATACTGCAGGAGATAACTGAGAATTTCCAACGGAAAGTAAAAAGTGAGAAAACTTTGAATATACGTAATGTGCTTCCCCACCTACTTTTCTCACACACGTGCACATCCATCTGCAGAGACTGGAAATGTATGGCCCTGAGGTGTTCCAGCACAAGCTCTTCCAGAACCATTCACTCACCACTAAGTTACACTGTCACAGTGTCAAGCCCTAGAATGATAGACTGAAAAATAAAAACAAGAATTCAAAAACAGCACAGACTTCAGCAACTCAAGCAACATGGAAGACAGAGCCTTAAGTCCAAGTACATTTTAAAAAAATGTAAAGGGAAAAATTCTTAACTCACAGCTGCTGCAATATAATAACTAAAATAACCAGTTCTTAGACAATTACAAAGGATGCACAGAAACAGAAAATATAACCAAGGATGCAAAATTAAGAAAAAAAAGTCAATAAAAATTAACTCAGAATGGATCCAGATACTGGATTTACCAGATAATGGTTTAAAGCAACCATACACCTATCTTCAAATAATGAAAGAAAAGTATGTTTAAACAATTACAAAAAAAAGTGATAATGATTCAACAAAAAGAGAATCTGAAAAAAAAATATTAAAACCTACCAAATCTATGGAAATACTAGCATTGAATAGTTTTTAAAAGGTGAAAATTTTACTAGATGAACCCAATAGATTTGAGATGACAGAAGAAAAGATAAATGAACTTGAAGGTAGATCAGGAGAAATTATTAAATATAAAAATCAATAAGGAAAAAAATGAAAAAAGGAAATAAATATAGGTTCACAGCTGCATGGTTAAACACGAAGCACATCAAGGAATACCAAGCACACATGTTATAAAGACAGGTGGAAAAAGGGGTAAGAAAAAAATATTTGAAGAAATAGTGGCTAAAACTTCCAAAATTAGATGACAGACATTAATGTGTATGTCTAAAAAACTCAACAGACTCCAAGTAGCATAAACACAGAGATTCACACGTAGGTACTTCACAGTCAAATTGCCAAAAGCCACTGACAACATAAAACATTGAAAGCATCAAGACAAAAACTACTTACTGCATAAAAGAAAACAAAAGTGTTACTAATGGCTGACTTCTCATTAGGAACAGGGTAGGCAGGAAATGTTATGGAAAGTCATAATCAACGCACTGAGAGAAAAAAAAAAACTGTGCACCAAAAAGTTAACATCCAGCAAGACTATTGTTCAAAGTGAAAGTGAAACCTGCCTTCTGGCCAAAATGAAGTAATAGAGAATGGATTTACAATCCAGTCTAAATAATTAACTTCGAAGGGATCTAATGTATGAATTAATATTTTCAAGACATTGGGCATCAAGTGACAGAGGACAAAGATTCTGCAGAGATTGCAAATGATGAGGTATGCCCTCTAATTTCCCCCAACTTATTGCCTGGAGTTAGATTCCAGGCTGTGGCACAAAGAAGGGAACCCCAGGCAGAACCTGGTGGTCTCTCTGGGAAATCAGGAGACCATTTTTACAACTGTATTCCATGTGTTCAAAGAGCTAGAAGGATGGCTGAACAGGTTAAGTGGAGACAAGAGAGACAGTAAACAATTTAATCAATCAAACTTCTATAAATGAAAACCATAACATGGAGAAGAAAAACATACTACACAAATTAATTGCAGTTTAGATTACAAAATGAAAGATTAACTGACTTGTAAGCATTTTAATAAAAGCTCCGTTTAGTGAAACAGAGAGAAAGGAGACTAAAGATAAAAATATTTGTGAGAAATGAGATAAGGAGTTTAATATATGTTTAACTGGAGTTTCTGAAGGAAAAGAGATAGAAAGGATGGCAGAAAGCATATATGAAGAATTACTGACTAAATTTTTTTTTTCAAATTTGATGAAAACTATAAACTTTCAGATCCAATGAGGCCAATGAACTCCAAGCACAAAAATTATGAATAAAACCCAATTAAAATTCGACTGCTTTAAAACAGTGATCTCTTAAAATCCACCAAGGTAACAAGACATAGGAGAAAAAAACAAGGATAACATCAGATTTCTTCTTAGAAACCATGTAAACAACAAAGGAATATCTTTAATGTGTTGAGAGTAAAAAAAAAAAAAAAAAAAAAACAGAATTCTGTATTCAGAATAAAAGTTAAAATGAGAACAAAAATTATGAAGTGAAAATAATCTATAAAATTATAAAACAGCAAATAAGGGAAATAAAACTGGTTATTTAGTGGAAGCAGTGAAATCAATAAACTTCCATACAAAACTTATAAAAAGAGAAAACAAGGAATTTTAATTTTAGGAAAGAAAAAGAATGGCATTAATATATATTTTGTAGATATTTAAAGGAAAGTAATAAAATATTACAAAAAACATTATGACAATAAAATTGACAACACAGATGGAATGGACTAAGTCCTTGAAAGACACAAACTTTCAAAACACACACAAGAAGAAAAAGATATCAATTGTTCTATCTCTAACAAATTATTAAACACTTGTTCAGAAAGAAGACTCCATGTCTGTAAATTTCACCAAGCATTCAAAAAAGAAATGATGTTAATTATACAAAAAAAACCTATCAGAGTTAATAAATAAATGGGCTCTCAACGTTGCAGGATAAAAGATCAACATATAAAATCAACTTAGTTTTATGTGCTAACAATAAGGAATTAGAAATAAAAATTTAAAAATTAATTTGCAATAACATCAAAAATTAAACATTGAGGATAAATCTGACAAAAGATTTATATGCTAAAGTCGATAAGACACTCCTGACAGGAATTAAAGAATATCTAAATAAATGGAGACATACATCATACTCGTGGTTCAAAAACCTCAGCGTTGCTAAGATCTAGTCTTAGTTGTGGTTACTATAATAAAATACCACAGATATATTGTCTTAAACAAGAGATTTATTACATCATAGCTTTGGAGGATCAAAGTCTGACATCAGAATGTCAGCACTGGTTCCTAGAGAGGGCTTTTTTTCTTTCCTCTGCCTTACAGACAGCCTCCTTCATGCTGGGTCCTCATATGTAAAGAGAGAAATGGTAAGCTATTTGGTATCTTTTGTCCGAAGAAAACTAATCCCATCATGTGGGCCTCACCCCCATGAACTTCACTGTATCTAATTAACTCCCAAAGGCCTTATCTCCAAATATCATCACACTGGGAACTAAGACTTCAACATATACATTTTAGAGGAACACTGAATATGTCTATTCAGTCCATAAGAGACATGAATTTTTATCGGATATGTAAGTTCAATACTATGGAAATCAAAATCTCAATGGGCTTTGTATAAAAACTATTGTATAATGAAATTCACAGTGAAATGCAAACAACATAGAAGGTTAAGAAATTGTTTTGAAGAAGTGGAACAAAGTTGGAAAACGTACATTTCTAATTTTAAGTATTATTATAAAGCTACAGTAATAAGACTGGAGAGTATTCAGTTGGTGAACTGAATAGACCAATGAAACAGAATAGAGGGTTCAAATTAGACTGACATGTAATCAGCTGGTTTTCAACAAAGATGCAAAGGCAAGAGTCCTTTCAACAAATGATCCTGGAATTATTGAGTGTTCACATGCCAAAAAAAAGAGCTCAGATCTATGTAACATGCAAATAAAAAAATTAACTCAAAGGCAGGGTGTGGTGGCTGATGACTACAATCTCAGCACTTTGAGAGGCCAAGGTGGGAGGATCACTTGAAGTTAGGAGTTCGAGCCCAACCTGGCCAACATAGTAAAACTCCGTGTCTACTAAAAATAAAAATTAACCAGGTATGGTGGCAGACGCCCAGCTACTCAGCAGACTTAGGCAAGAGAATCACTTGAACCTGGGAGGCGGAGGCTGCAGCGAGCTGAAATCACACCACTGCACTCCAGTCTGCGTGACAGTCAGACTGTCTAAAAAAAAAAAAGAAGAATTAACTCAAATGCATCATAAATCCAGGTGAAACCTAAAAGTTTAACATTTCTTAGAAGAAAGCATAGAAGAATATACTTGTAACTTATGGGTAAGAATGAATTTCTTGCATGGTTTATAGAAAGCATAAATCATAAAATATGGACAACTTGAACTTTACCAAATTTTTAAAATTTTTTTCCTTAAATAATTTCTGTTTTAATATGAAAAAGCAAGCTACAGCATGGGAAAAAATACTCTTACAATTCAATAAAACACTGCAGACAACCCAAGAAAAATGAGGCAATATTTGAACCAGTATATAAGACATAAACCATATGAATGCTCAGTGAGAATGGGCACACAACAATCCTCTCCATTGTGACTTGCTGGTGTATAGAAATCTCAAAATTCAAAAATGAGTAATTTTGTTATCTCAATGAAGCCAATATGGGGAGAAAATGCACATCAAAACCTGGCCTAGATTTTTATAGAACATGAGCTCAAAACTGAAGATGTTTATTTATAAAAAGAAAAAATCTACAGAAACAAAGACTACAGATTCAGACCCCCTAACATTACTGCAGAGATTGCACTGGAATTACAAGATATGAAATATAAAATAATGTTTGTATGTATTAAAAAGTAAGATAACCTCAGAAGTAAATTAACAAAATAACCAAAGTAAGAAAGATCTTAGAAGACCTAAGTATGAATATAGTTAAAATACAGTCGGGAGGTGGAATAGCGGACAAGATGACTGTAGAATTAGTAGCTAAATCAGAAGCAATACAGAATGCAGCACAGAGAGAAATGAGATTTAAAAAATGCAGATGAGAAGTAGAGAGAATGAAAGGGCAAAGGAAAGAGGCCAAACTAAGGCTGGATGGGCTATGAAAGCGCCAACGGCGTGGGATTAAGCAAAATTCAAGGAAATAATGACCGAGAGTACAAAAGGAAATACAAAGAAAAATACGGTCTCAAATTGTGCTAAGTTATAGAACCCGAAACACAAAGAGAAAACATTAAAAGAATTACCTACAAAGGAAGGGCAAATTACTCACCGGTGAAGGAGAATTACCTACAAGGGAAAGGAACCAAAGGGTAGACTTTTCAGGACTAATCCTAGGAACCAGAAAAAAGGTAAATGATATAGTGGAAGTGTGGAAAGAATTTAACATTCAACTAAGAAGAATTCTAATAATCTTCACATAGCAGGTAAGGGCATCTTCAGGCCAAAAGCAAATTCAGAAAACTTCACTGAAAGAAATTCTCAAGGATGCACATGAGAAAGAAGGAAACTGCTCCCAGAGGAATATCTAGACTACAACAAGAAAAGTCGAGCAAAGAAAATGTGAGGCTGCAGGGGTGTTATGACTTCCTTTATCTTAATATTTCCCAAATGCTCCCTGCATTGTCCTTATGTTAGTAATTTTTTTAAAGCAGAGTTACCTGTAACCATTTATTATGGGAGCAAACAGGACTGAGCCCACAGTGAGCCCAGGGAGCATGCTGCATCACAGCCCTGCTGCAGGATGGATGGTAGAATCATTATCTAATTGTACAATGTTGAAAGCAAAGAGGCCTTAGAGAATACCCTGCACACCCTTCCCACTTTTTAGTGAGGAAAGAAAAGGTCATATTAAAATGTGTTCTCTTTTTTAAGGTAGAAACATTTGTAATATGTTTTAGGAAAAATTCCATCCAAAATGGTTGAGCATCTTTAAAAGGTTTAACACATTAAGGGTAAACTGTAACAATATGAAAAGTTACCTTGAGTGAAACAGTCCACTATTTTCATATATATACTAACATTAATTGCTTCTAATTGTTTAATAGAAAAGTTTGATTTATTGAAAAAATCACTTCAAATATATAACATGGAGAATGAAAGTCTTCCATTCTGAAGATGAGCTTATGAGCAGTCACAGATGGCTTTTTATTAAGTTTTGTCTTTTCACCCAGTCTCTACTGGGTCTCCTACCCAATACGCTGTATGCAGTAAAAGTTAAATAAATGAACTGAAAGCTAATTCACGAGAACTATTTAAAGTCTGCAGACAGGCTCAACAGAATCCAGAAAAATCCATTCAATTCTTAATGATTAGATGTTCTTATTGTTGATGTATTTAGGAAGAGGAGGGCATCGATTATGAAGATTCAACACATATCCAGGGGAATAAGAATCCTCTAATTCCCATCAGCCTGGGGTAAGGTTGGAGCTATAGGCATCAGTGCAATAAAAGAGGAAAAGACTAAAGGAGAGAGAGACTCCATGTTCAAAAAGAATAAAGACAATGAGTTTTACGTCAAATGCTCTCAGAAAGTATAAATACTTAGAATATTTTAGACTGTGATCAATTGTGTCACTGAGGTTTGCCAAACAAGATGGAGAAAGAAGAGAAACAGGATGAAGAGAGAAGAAAAAAAAAATGTATAAAGTATTTATTGCCCAAAGTTCCCAATTAGAAAACAGGCACTCTCATACACTGAATGTGTTTGTTATGCACGACAGTGCTGTGCATAGTAACGAAAGATTGGCTGCAGCCATTCAGTAGACGGCTAGGTAAATAAACTATAGAGATACTGTGCCGTTAAAAAGAGAATCAAAGCCGGGTGCAGTGGCTCACGCCTGTAATTTCAGGACTTTGGGAGGCCGAGGCAGGTGGGTCACAAGGTCAGGTGATTGAGACCACCCTGGCTAACACAGTGAAACACCGTCTCTACTAAAAATACAAAAAAATCAGTCAGGTCTGGTGGCACACACCTGTAGTCTCAGCTACTGGGGGAGGCTGAGACAGGTTAATCTCAGAATCCGGGAGGTAGAGTTTGACGTGGCCCTAGACCACACCACTGCACTCCAGACTGGGTAACAGAGTGAGACTCCATCTCAAGAAAGAAAGAAAAGAAAGGAAAGAAGGGAAGGAAGGAAGGGAAGGAAGGAAGGAAGGGAAGGAAGGAAGGAAGGGAAGGAAGGAAGGGAAGGAAGGAAGGAAAGGAAGGAAGGGAAAGGAAGGAAGGGAAGGGAAGAAAGGAAGGGAAGGAAGGAAGGGAAGGAAGGAAGGGAAGGAAGGAAGGGAAGGAAGGAAGAGAAGGAAGGAAGGGAAGGAAGGAAGGAAGGGAAGGAAGGAAGGGAAGGGAAGGAAGGAAGGGAAGAAAGGAAGGGAAAAGGAAGGGAAGGAAGGAAGGGAAGGGAGGAAGGGAAGGAGGGAAGGAAGGGAGGAAGGGAAGGAAGGGAGGAAGGGAGGAAGGAAGGAAGGGAGGGAGGAAGGAAGGAAGGAAGGAAAATAAATCAAGAAAGCCTTTGTGTTCTAATAAGGAAACTGAAGAAAGCAAGGCATAGAATAGTGAGTGTATCATGGTGTCTTGTGTGTATGAAATGGAGAAGAGACTATGCCTTGCTTTACCATTTGTATTTCTAAACATGTGAATGTACCACCTATTTAAAACAATAGGTCTTTCTCTGTCACACACACACACACGTTCCCTGATTTAAAAGTGTACTTCCCTGATTATTGCATTTGCTTTGTGCATGCTCCATTCTTCATATTTCAGTATGAATTAACTCACAGATACAAGAAAACATCACAGTTTTAAGGCCATAAATCTAGCAAGTCTCAAATAGAGAACAGTAGCAAAGTAGTAATAATAAACACAGCGAACATTCTCTGCTTGTATTTGTGTGAGGTGCCGTGGTGTACATGAGTCGATACATACATAACACAGAATTAGCATAGTCTCTGGCTCACCTTCTTCCGGCCCACCACAGAGACTGTCTTTGCTGCCTGGTCTGAAAAATATAGAGAGGAAATACCAAACACAGTGGCAGACCACATTAATTTATTTTGCAAAGAGCATAGAGTTGCTGGAGGAAGGTGTGTAGTTCATGCCAAAGTTGAAGAGACCAATGAGAAAGAAAGGAACAAACACAGCTGGTGAATTCCATGGAGAGAAATATTTGAAGTATTGCTGCCACGAATGCTGTTTTTCTGTTTTTTCTTTTTTGGTTGACAAATTGAGGGTTTACTATTTTACTTTTTTTTTCTTCTTTTTAAAATATGTTATTGAATAGAAACAAACTCTAAGAAGAATTATATATATATATATACACACACACAAACATACACACACACACACATACACACACATTTACAAAGCACTTCCATATAGTATTTTCTAATTTTTTCATTGTAACAAACTTTTAAAAAGCACTATTTTTAAGACAAGAAAACAGAAATCAAAGTAGTTGATTTGTTCACTATACCACTGATAATATTGGGAAAAGACAGAATTGAGTCATTTAATAAACACATACATGTAGTAATATACTTATTTATAATACACTTACTAATATATAAACAAATATCTATATGACTAATATACTTGTGGTTATATATATTTAGTAATATATTACTAATATAGTAACATTTATTAAATATTAAATATATTTGGTATATTAGTAAAAACGGTATACCAAATTGGCAATGATATGCACTCTCTCTCTGTCTCTCATCATGGGAGACAGAGCTTACTCTGGGCCAAGTACTTTAGTTTGCTCTGAGAGACAAAGATAAACAGAAATGGGCTCTGCTTTCAAGGAGCTCACGTTCTAGTGTAGAAAGACAAGAGTGAAGCCCATCTGTGCTATGGAAGAAGCATGGGCAGCACAGGAACGCCCAGAGGCACGCTGCTCAGTACTGCCTGACGGGTCCGGCATGGTTTTATGGACAACGTCACCTGGAGCTGGCCTGGAAATCATGCAGGCTCCCCAAGGTAGATGAGAGAGATCTGAAGAGTGTCTCTGCCAGAGGAACTTTCCAAGTATCAAAGACCTGGATGCTTTAAGTGGCTTGTATGTACCTGGTCAGAAATGAGAAGCGGTAAGAGAGGACACTGTTAGGCCAGTGAGAAGCCAGTGCCCAGCCTCACAAATGCCTTTCTCTCTCTCCAAATTCACCTCTGACCACAGTGACTGGGGTGAAGTTAGATTAGACTGTGTCTCATGAAACTTATCTGAACATGTTTTAGGTAATGCCACAAGAAAAATGGGCATAGCATGTCCACATCTCATTCACCTGCATCTCTAAGTGACAGTGCTGATAAATGACTGGGTCTCTGACCTCCTTTGTACTTTCTCATTGAAAAGGATGAATTAGGAAATTAAAGCAGCTGAGACATTGTTGGAATTACTTAGTACCTAAGCCGCATAGTTTAGAATTGATATTTACTTGGACATACCAGGGAATAGTCAAGGCTGACTATTCTTACTCATTAACACATCTCCTTCAGGGGCTCAGATACAGATCCTAACTTTTTCGAAGTAGTAAGTAAAATTTCATTCAGTTGGCCGTTCCTAAAAATATGTGAGGACCCTGTACAAAAGAGAACATGACTTACAACACCCACAACAGGGAGACCTGAGAACATGAAGGGGCTAGGAGAGGTATTCATGAGGAATAATATTGAATTGCAAGGCAAGTTCTCCTAGCAGCTAACGTGATTCATCACCTGCCATGTGTATGATTTAGGTACCAGCTACAGGTGGCAAAAGATCATTGATTTGCACCAACAGATGATAAGGCATTGATACCTAAAAGGGGGGATAAAGCTCCTAAATCCATACATTTTTATTCCTTCTTAAATGTGTAATTCTCAGAGGAGAAGAGTTTATGTTGCTGATGAAATAACTGTAAAACAGTGAACTGTGAGCCATCCACTTCTGACATGCTCATGTTATATTGGCCATGGTTACCATGCAGCCAGCACAGAAGAGGTTCTCAGTAGACATGGATGATTAAGTGAATAAAAACGAATGACTGAAACTGAAGAGAAATTGAAGGGCAATGTGAAGAAATAGTGGAACTAATTTTCAGAGAAATAGTAAAACAGCTACCATCTATTGACAAGAGCTATGTTCATCTAAATCTCGATTAGCTTTTAGTCAAATTCTGAGTTTTAAGGCAATTATAATTTGAACCACTTTCTACCTGTAAGCCCATGTCCTTCAAACCCATTTAGTCACCAGATGTTTTAAGATCTGATCTGCCTGGCTATCATTCAGTAACTTCTCCATCCATTCACTAATCTGTTCTTGCAGCTATGCATGCATTCACTCACAAATACATGCAACTTTATGCCTCTTTCTCTTTCCTTCTATCTCTCTATTTCTCCATCCAGCCTCCCTGACTCCCCTGGAAATGCTGGAAAGCTGACTGCTGCTTTCTCTTTACTTTTCATTTAAAGTAGAAAGTCTTTCACCTCTGCAAACAGACACAGCCATTTTCCTTTCAAACAGGGACTTCACGTGGGAGACCACCTGGCAAAGTTTGCACCGTGGAGAAACTTAGAACTGCCCCTTTGCTTTGCATTTTCTTAATCTTCAAAAGATCCTTTTAGACTCTGCTATGGGGAACTATTTGAAATATTATGTTACTGTTATAACATATTGTAATTATATTAATTATGACATAAATAAATCCATAGCCATAGAAAGGAGAAAAAGAGCCCCTATCAAATTAGGGGGAGAAAAGAGGAAGGGGGGAGAGGAAGAGACAGGGAAACAGGGAATGGGGGAGGGGGAGGAGGGGGTGGGGGCAGTGGGGGAGAAAGTGTGGGGGAGGAGGGGGAGGACTTACATAAATCCATACCTCAGAAAGCAGAAAAATAGCTCATATCAAACTGGGGAGAAAATAAGAGAGGAGGGAGGGTAGGAGGAAGAGAAGAAAGGAAGGGAGGGAGGGAGGGAGGGGAGGGAAGGGAGGGAGGGAGGGAGGGAGGGGAGGGAAGGGAGGAAGGAAGGAGGGGAGGGGAAGGGAGGGAGGGAAGGAAGGAAGGAGGGAAGGAAGAGGGAGAGAGGGAAGGGAGAAGGGAGGGAGGGAGGGAAGGGAGAAGGGAGGGAGGGAAGGGAGAAGGGAGGGAGGGAGGGAAGGGAGAAGGGAGGGAGGGGAGGGAGGAAGGGAGAAGGGAGGGAAGGGAGAAGGGAGGGAGGGAGGGAAGGGAGAAGGGAGGGAGGGAGGGAAGGGAGAAGGGAGGGAGGGAGGGGAAGGGAGAAGGGAGGGAGGGAGGGAGGGAAGGGAGAAGGGAGGGAGGGGGGGAGGGAAGGGAGAAGGGAGGGAGGGAGGGAGGGAAGGAGGGAAGGAAGGAAGTGAGGGAGGGAGGGAAGGAAGGAAGGAAGGAGGCAAGGAAGGAGGCAAGGAAGGAGGAAAGGAAGGAGGGAAGGAAGGAGGGAAGGAAGGAAGGAAGGAGGCAAGGAAGGAGGGAAGGAAGGAAAGAAGGTAGGTAGGTTTGTGGGTTCAAATAAGTCAGAATATTGGCAAGCAACATGAACTCAGTTTTCCTTCTGTCACATTTATATGATGCTGAGATAAACAACAATTGGCCATAGTGCTAACAGGAAATGTCTAACACCCATGGCAATTTCTATCCTATGTTGTAATGCTAGTATAATTCAGTTGGTCTCGCTCCTAAGAGGACTTTTCTCCCCTGTGCTGTTTTTCACTTTAACTGTTTTAAACTAGTGAGTATTTCATGTTTACCTACTTTTCTGAGTTCGGTAACTGCACACACAGAGTGTGTAACAAGTCATCATTTCCTAGTACAGAAAATCACTGTACTAGTCTCACATGTATACTTAGAAACAAAATAATTCATGTCTAAAGCAACCATTCCCTGATCTTAGCAAAAATAACAAGTCTCCCTCTCCTTTGATGATTTTAATTCTTGCACATTTTGTTTTATCTTTGTTATTTCTGCGCCATCAAGAAAATGTCATGTGAGAAAATGCAGACATGTGTTTTACTTCAAAGCGAATGCCTCTTCATGCTCTCCAAGGCAGGAAACATTCCTTCGCCATGCCATCCACCTTCCACAGCCAGATGCTTCATTACACAATAAAGTCAATGGGCTTTCTGTACAGACTAGAGACATAAATTTGACCTCAGTTGAAAAGCACTGATTTAACCAGATTTTGTGGACTTCCTTTTTCAATCAAATGGATTCTTTTTTTCAAGTTTCTTAGGCATTTTTCACAAAGAGAGCACTAGGCTAATGAAGAAACAGGGAGGGTGAAGACATGGCTCCTATGTTTGAGTACCCTGTGTTCTTGCGGGATAAGACCTATAAACCAGTAACCTTCTTCCCAGCAAAATGTAACAAACGCTTAAGTATGAAGGGCTGCATGAGCAGCCAAGGTGAGTTCGAGGTTACCTGTCTAAAATCCAGGAATTCTTCCCAGAGGAGATATCTGAGGTATACCTCGGATTAAAGGTAAAATCATTACAGGCAGAGATAGTGGAGTGAAGATCCACATGGAGTTTGCTTTAAGACCAGTTGGAATTACAGGACTGGAAGATAGAGGCTGGGAGGAGGAAGTGAAGGAGGAGAAGGAGACAAGGTCAGAGAATGAGTTAGAGCCAGAACAGAAGTAATTTAATGCTGGAAAAAATCTTGTATGCTTTAATGAGCGGGCACTGAAGATTTCTTAGCAAAGAAATTGCATAATCAGGGTTGTGCTACTGGAAGATTTTGGAAGCAGTCAAGTTTTCTATAGATGTGGGATGAATTTAAATTATGTTTAAACCATTTATATGTCTAATTCATAAAGATTTATTGGAAAAAGTTTCAATACTAAAGGATGATTTTAACTATTAATACCTTATATTTGTAGTGATTCATAGTTAAAAATAAATCTTTATGTTTATTTTCTCATATATTCACAATAACCTGTGAAGTGGCTGGCATTACCTCCACTTGTAAATATAAAAAAAATTGAGTTTTGGTCATGTAACCACTTTCATACATGTCGTAATTAGAAGAAACACAACCAGAATCCAGGGATTCTAAAACCAAAATCTCTTTTGAAATCAGCAGCTATACTAATTAGATGTCAATAAATAAGGAAGGATATACGAGCCTGGAAATAATAGTTAAAGTATAATTTAAATAACACAGGTGCCAGTTTAAGAACAAATCAATGCTTATACTTCTGTTCCAGTTGAACAAATACTTTCATTTTAAGAAAAAAAAAAATAGGAGTTAACTTAGAAGAACATAAGGGAAAGAGTAACAGGTGAGACCAACCCCAACACTTTGGCCAAATTCATTGTCTTTCTCTATGAACTTTAACATGAAATCTAGCACATTTAGGTTTTCTACTTTTTTATCTATTTTATTATCAGACTGTATTGGTGTCTGAAGACCTTGCTTGCACTACAGGTACCTAAATCTTCAGGAGATGAACCCTTGGGTTCAAAGTCACAGTGCTTTTCACAAAAGCTACTGTACTCACTTGAGTAGCAAACTCATAGAATTTAGAATCAGAATGAGTTTTAAAAGAAAACCCCTTTGGAGGAGGCAGAATTTTAAGATGTGTCTCTTCCAATATTCTGCTTTCTGGTGTACACAAACCTTGCCCCTGTTTCACTCATCTGGGTGCTGATGAGAAGGGAATTTAAATATGTAATTAAGTTCCCAAATCAGTCCTCCTTATAATAGGGAGATTATCTGGGTAGTCCTGACTTAACCTCATGAGTCCTTTAAAAGCAGAGGGTTTTCTCCTGCTAACTGCAGAACAGAACGTCAGAAAGACACACTCTGGCTGGCTTGGAAGAAATCGGACATGTCATGAACTATCCATAAGGGCCACGTGGCAGAACTGCCAACAGCCTCACCAAGCCGAGTGTTCCTCAGACAGCAGCCACAAGCAAAATGGGACCCTCAGTCCGACAAGTGCAAGGAAGTAATTCTGCAGACAACCTGTGAGCTTGGAAGAGGGCCCTAAGCACCAGGTGAGAAGCATAGCACCCAGGACACCCTGATTTCAGCTCAGCTCTTTGGAACGCAGAATCTAGCCACGTCTTGCCTAGATTTCTAATGAGCAAAAACAGTAAGATCTTAAGTTTGAATCATTTTAAGTCACTAAGTTGCTGGCAACTTGTTACACATCAACACAGGAGGAATACCCTCTTTATTTTTAAAGTAACAAAACAGGCCAAGAAAGATGCCATTATTTGATTCGAGGTCACCCAGTCAGCTAAAGACAGTTTTGTAAAACTCCGGGCTTCCTGACTGTTGGTACTATGGTTTTGTTCTTCCCTGCCCTGGTGCACGCAGAGGTTTGTTGTGGTTTCATACTCCTTCAAGATAGGTATCTGGTGGTGTGTATTCTACGTATCCCCCTTCTCCAGCCACGGCCCGAAGCTCTTGCCACGCCCCCTCCTGTTGGACAATGCCCAGGCTCAGAGCTCTCTTCTTTCTTCCATGCCCAATTGTCAAGTCCTAACACACAGCACAAGGCAGTTTCAGTGATGTATCCCTGTCCCAGCTGGGAGAACTTTAAGGACCAAAGGCAGTGGAGATGTCAATGTGATTCAGAGTCAGATGATGGTCCCAGATCCATTCCATCGTCAGTTTGCTCTCAAACTCAAATTTCGGGGTGTCTGACATGTCCCTCCACATCCCTATAGGAACTATTATTGTATACTTCTTTTGTCTTTAGTGTTCTTCCTTGATTTTCAGTTTCCACATGGGCACTCCTGGTATCCAGCACTTTCCTGATAGATTCATTTCCAGGATCACCACACATAACCTCTGTGGTTTTAATCATCCAGCAGGGGTTCATTCTAAGGACACCACAGTAACTGAGAAGGGTAAGTGTTTACACATATTAACAGTTATTGTTCTTGAGAGCTTGTTTGGAGGTTCTAGCAGGGAAAGCAGCTACTTGTATATCCTTGACAGAAGACCAGTCACCCTTTATCAGAAATGGTTTTCCTCTTGACCGAGCATGCAGCTTCAGGAGGGACACAGACGCAGTGCTGAGGGAGGCAGGGGTCACCTGCCTATCCAGCTAGATCAGCCAAATCAACCCTGATGATCAATAGGGTGAAAGACTGCCCTTACATCCTGTGCTCACAAGTGCCTACTAGCATGGCAACATAATATTGGTTGAATCAAGACTTACAATACATAAAAAAAATAGTTTTCATTATAATGCACTTTTACATTTGCCAAGGACAAATAAAAGCATGTATCATAGCAGGGGATGGGGAGGGAGGGGAGGGCAGGGAGGGATAACATAGGGAGAAATGCCAGATATAGTATGCACCTAATGTAAAATAAATAAATTTTAGAAAAGAAAAACACGTATCATTAGATCAAGATTAAAATTACCAGTTTTTGAAAGTGGTAAGGCTAACAGCTATCAGTTACATAAAAGATTATATCCCAAGCTGAGAGCTCAAAACAAGTGCTGAAATGCAAAGTAAGTTCCAATGAAATTCTGAGACTTCATTAAGTTTATTTATGGTTAAATGTGTAAAACCCAAAAGGTGTCCCATCCCAAAATTGCCTAAAATTGAGATGTTATGACCTCACATACATCCTTAAATTCTCTTTAGAAAGCTTGAACTTCAGTTATATTATCTAAAAACATCCGCCAGTTGACCTCTAGATGAATTATTAGTCAGTCACATTTGTAAATATGTACATATAGTTTACTTTTTTTAAGAGTTGGTAACATGCAAATTAATCAATTGAAAGTTAATTTGCTTTTATCAGCAAAATTCAAAATAACAGCTAATCAAAAGTAGACATTCTTCTCTTTGAACAAAAATACTTGCTTCATTAAGCAAAATGTTGACGGCTAATATGATAAATTTAAGTAACAAATACAAATTTTACAAGCACTGATAAAAGTAAAAGAGCATATTTTGAAAAGGGTGATTGCCTCATATAGATAATTTTTGTCACATTTCCTTGAAATATACATGAAAGAGCACTGATGTTGAATACATTATAACAGTAATCAAACTGTAATTTCTAATATAGTATTATGTATAAATAGGCTTGTCAAAACACAAAAATTATGAGTAGCAAATGAAGTGGAAAGACTAGATAATACACTAAATTAGTGAACAAAATATTCAAATAAGATAGGAATAAAGAGATAGAGATATTAACTCATTTGAAATGTATATAACCTATTTTGAAGATCTCTCTCTACATGTATCTATTGCTGCTACAATAAATTATGCCTTTTTAGCAAGATATAAGCACTTTCCCTCCTGATTTCAGTGAGTATTGTGCAAAAGTCTTGTGTTTTACAACAGGAAGTTTAGTGTGAGAGACAGCATTAAGCTGATAAATAAATGAGGAAATTCCAAGCCTAACTTTTAACTTACAGTGTCCTGTCACCTTTCTTCTCGGCCTTTAACGTCACTGCTCGAACTTAGCACACATTATTTTATTTGGTTTCTCGGTTCTGATGTTCCCAAATCAGTTAGTAGACAATTTGTGGTTAAATTCTTATAGATTCACTTATTTCTATCATAAAGCACAAAATGTATTTTTGCAAGTATCTTTCCCAACATCAACAGAGCCAGTTACATGTAGTCTCTAAAGAGGCCCCAGCCCCAAAGTACTTTCTTCATCCAACACCTCTTTTCAAGTCCTGTCAAACTGCCTTATGGTGTTTAAGAATGATGCTCAGTCGGTAGAGCTCAGTGGTTCACGCCTGTAATCCCAACACTTTGGGAAGCCAACGTGGGTGGATCACTTGAGGTTAGGAGTTCAAGCCCAGCCTGTCCAACATGGTGAAACCCCACCTCTACCAAAAACATACATACAAGCAGGCAGGTGTGGTGGCAGGTGCCTGTAGTCTCAGCTACTTGGGAGGCAGGAGGATCACTTGAACCCAGGAGGTGGAGGCTGCAGTAAGCTGAGATTGCACCACTGCAGTCCAGCCTGGGTGACAAAGCAAGACCTTATTTCAAAAAAAAAAAAATACTTCTGTACTTCTGAATTCTTCCAAGGACATTCAAATACACTGTGACCTCAGTAGGAGAACAGGTCCCTGATAACTAACACCGTGGAGCACAGTGCCTTGTGGCGGAATGAGTGAAATGTGTTGAAGATGTCAGATGCAGTGTCTCTAATGGTCTCAAGAGTAGCCTCTGTTTAGTCTGCTTGCTAATTTTAGGAGTAAATTTTCATCACTAGCAATGCTGTATAACAGGAAATTTATCAGTACTGGGGGCCAGTGTGCTTGACTTTACTATTCAGCAGTACAAATAGCTTCTCCAACATGAGGTCTCCTCTAGGTTAATGATGCAGCTATGTTTTTCTTTCCTCTAATTACTTGGAGCATTTTTTCCTTAGTTCAGTACTAGAAATAAATCTTGATTATGTAAGAGCATCTTGAATCTCCTACTTGAGATTTATAAGTGTAAGATGATTGCTTTAGGAGATGGTTTTATTTTCCTTTTTCTCTTTTGTTTTGAATTCTACATAATGCTTAACACTATGCATTGCATGCAATAGGTGCTCAGTTATTATTTGTTAAATAAGCAAATAAAAGAACTCTTACAATTTCTTAAATATTGAGAGTTCAAATGCAGCCATTTGTTATTGCACACTTGCATCAGCTTATTCAGGTACTAAGGTATTTAAATCTATCATAAATAGTTCCCATTTAGGGTATTTTCTCATAATGTAATAATGCCTTTATTGGCATGGCCTTTTGACAAATCTATAAATATTACTCATTCTCTGAGATTCCTGTTGACTACTCAAGACAATGGGATGGAAATATTGATTTTTACATATTTCTTAGAAAAATATAATTATTCAAAAAGAAAAAGGTAGTATTATAAAGAACACTTTAAAGATGGTACCTATAAAAAACACTGTATAGAAAAAAATACTATCCAAGAAGTGGAAACAGTACAATATGATGGTGCATTTATAAACTGCTTTCTTCTCTGTTTTCTTTTGAAGTCTGGAGAAGGCATGCTTGGGAGACAGTTTATTTACCCACTTCCTCTCAGCTTCTTCTAATTTTGAATTTTCTACTTCTTAGCCTCTCCAGTGAAATCTACCCAACACCAATGATAGTACCTTAAGAGTTAAATGCTCTTAGTAAATGTTTACTGGATTAATTTTAATTTTTATTTTAAGTTCTGGAATATATGTCCAGGATGTGCAGGTTTGTTACATAGTTAAACGTGTCACGGTGGTTTGGGGCACCTATCAACCCATCACCTAGGTATTAAGCCCACATGCATTAGCTATTTTTCCTAATGTTCTCCCCTCCCCCATCCCACCCCCCGACAGGCCCCAGTGAGTGTTACTCCCATCCCTGAATCCATGTGTTCTCACTATTCAGCTCCAACTTATAAATGAGAACCTGCAGTGTTTGGTTTGCTGTTCCTGCATTAATCTGCTCAGGATAATGGCTTCCAGTTCCATCCTGATTTGAATAGACATACCTAAGTCAGTAAGATAAACAGATAAAATTGATTGTAAAACTCATTGTAAAATGTTTTTGAAATAATAGAAAAGAGTTAATAAAAAATAGATTTTCCTTCCCATGAATTCTAAGAATCATATTAATTAGAGGGGGGGAAAAAAGCTAGCTTCTAGAATAGACAAATCCACAAAATCTGATAGGCTTAGAACAACAGAATTATTTCTTGCCCATAGAAAGTTCAAAGAGATATTCCTCGTTGTCAGGCAGACTTAGAAGGTCCCAGCCTCCTTCCATATCATGACTCCGCCCCATGCTAGGGTTCAGAGTCCTTGTGTTTTGTCAGTGGGTAAGAGAGCATGCTCATCATGTTCGTTTCCCTCCCACTGGCTAGAAACCAGCCATGTGCTGACCACACTCAACAAGAGAGGCTGAGATAGGTAGAGTAATTGTACACCTAGAGAAGAAAGTAATTAAATGATGTGCATGCTCTTCCTTGTTACATATCTTAGTATCTCTGCCACTGATTAGGTCTAATATGCCTTTCCAAAGTTCTTCAGGAATATGTGAGGATGTGTGTGTCAATACAGCACAGAAATGATATAGACTCTGTATGAGATAAATATTTCATTTTTAAATTGTCCAACAATTCCTTTCCTCAGACTTATTTTCTTGAAAAAATTGATTTTTTGGTAATATTTTCAATCACCTCACATGAGGAAAAAGTTGCCGTTGCTGTGAGTAATCAAGATTTCTCAAAAATGTAATTTTTAAACAAGTCAAATAATTTTTTTCTTATTTGCTTAAATATACCTTTGTTCCAGCCCCTATGTCAGCCTGCCTTGTCATGATGAGCCATATCTGCTCCAAACCCTATGTGTCCATCTCTCTTTTGCCCAATACTTTGATACAAGTTCTCTTTGTTTTTCTCAAGTCAAAATGACTTCAACTCTGGTTAGATTCTCACTTGCTGCATTGCAAAGCTGTCTCCAGCATAATTTAGGAAGCATGGGATCGCAGTATTTGTAACCCAACAGATGTCTAGGAAGTTAAACTTCCCCCTGGGGTATGGTGCCATATAATTTGGAACTCTTGGAAAGTGGTCCAGTATTTATCATTTCTGCTATCACTTTATCCCAGGGGGTTACAGCAGATGCAGCAAAGGCCCACCGGATTTTCTCTTCCCTTGTTCATTCTTTATAGCCTTAACACTCAATAATTTTTACTAACAAACTATAGTCCCTTGGCAATACAAGTCAAAATAGTACCTTGTCTGTAACTAATTCTTTCTAAAAAGGTCAAAAGGAGTCATGCGTGACATATTTCCAATATGCTACACAAAAGAAAGATGATCTTGCTTTCATTATATGGAGTCAGAATTTTACAATCCAAAAGGAACACTGCTATTATCTGCTAATAATATATTAAATGTAGGTATGCCAGCTTGAGCACAGTGGCTCACACCTATAATCCCAGCACTTTGGCAGGCTAAGGTGGGCAGATCACAAGGTCAGGAATACAAGACCAGCCTGGACAACATGGTGAAACCCCATCTCTACTAAAAATACAAAAATTAGCCAGGCGTGGTGGCACTTGGGAGGCTGAGCACAGGAAAATTGCTTGTACCTGGGAGGCACAGGTTGCAGTGAGCCAAGGCTGCACCACTGCACTCCAGCCTGGGTGACACAGCAAGACTCTGTATCAAAAAAAAAAAAAAAAAAAGTATGTATGCTATCTCACCAGTCAAAATGAGAATTCATAGTAAAAAAAGGCATGGATTTTTTTTTTTAAATCAGAGACAACTGAATTTTTGCCACCCTTCAAAAGACTTTACTAAATATCCTCTCATGTGCTCATTTAAATTGATTTGCATTGTACCAAGTGAATTGTCCAGCATCCACCTGTAATCCAGCTGCTTCTTTATTCTTAAAATCCTCTCTCGCCCTGCCCTTTGCTTAAAACACACACACACACACACACACACACACACACACACACACACACACAGCCACCCCTCTGTAATCCAAACTATACAGAACTGACATAAAATTGAGACACAGGTACAGAAGCCAGGAACCCTATACCATATTTTGTGGGACATAATGCAGTAACCAACAGTGATTTGTGATGTGATTTGTACTTGTTGATTTACCAAGATGAAACAGACTCAATTCAGAAATTAGAATCTCTGAACATAATGAGAACCTGACAACCCTTTAACTAGAACAGAAGGAAAAATTATTATCATAGGATTGTAAAATCAACTCTACCAGTATGAACCCTATAGAGGGGCCAAAAATTCCTGGCTATGCTCTTCACTCGCAAAACAAACAAGATTCATTAGAACAAGAAGAGATATATTTCCTCTCCCCTGAGCAGTTATGAGACCAGCTTTGTTTTGAAGATCTTCTTTATCCCATATACACACAGAAGATTTTCATATTCCTAGGTAGTATTTCTATATAAATAATCATCTGATTCACCTATTAATTGCATAAGATATTCAAAATTAAAATGTAAAATGTGTATTAAACAATATATTTGTTTTGGAATTTTAATGTTTACTACATACATTTTGAACATGGGGGTAGTTTTAGGAAAGCTTCCCTTCCTAGAGAATTTTTACTTTTCATAGCACTAAAATAAGCTATGAAAGGAAAGGACCTGTTTGTCGTGGTCATGTTTCATGGCCATGGTCATTCATGTATCACCAGGACCTAGTATAAGACCAGGCACACAGCAGGTGCACACAAATGTTGTGCCTTTCAATAATTACAAGTTTATTGTGGAGGGTGCATTGTCCTGTATTCTCACCAATGTTTCACTTGTAAGCCAGAGAAGATAACAAGTCAACCATTAGAGACTGAGTTAACTCTTCCTTTATATTCTGGTGATAATGCAGCATACCAGTGCCAAAAGGAACACAGTGACTCATTAAAAATTAGTGCATCAAAAAAATTAGTGTATCAAATTCTTTCACTCTCATTCAGCCAAAGGCCAGAAAATGAAGAACTTAATGTTGATTTCTTAGGTTTCGAAACATCTTTCTGTAACATAGTTCTGTATGGTCTGAAAATACAATTCACTAGGAAACATTTTTTAAAATGGATGTTTACAATAGCAGCCTGGGCTCCACTATACTCTGATTCTTATCAGGAGGCGTCTTCTCTAATTTCTCCTGCATGGATTCCAAATGTCAAGTCCTGTTTTCAGTCACATGAATTTGCACAATGAAACAAATTCAATCATATCAGATCCCTACTTTGACTGTATCACTATAAAAGGAGTTGCTTTTTCTAAGCTGTGCTAAGGAAGGGTAAGTGGGCACCTGCTGTTCAGTTTTCTGTCTTTATCCTCAAAGCTACTCAGAGTACCTGTGCTTCATTTTAAATGTTGTAAGGAGTAATACAGCTGAAAGATAATTTCAGAAAATATCATTTTCTCTATGACAGTCCAAATATTGAATCAGTGGGCGTTTACCTGCCGTACGCTTGCTTAGGTTTCTACCCCCTGTGTCATTATATCCGGTACTGAGACCTGCAGTGTGCAAAAGGGGGTGATTTTGACACTGAACTTCCAGGAAACTTCAAGTACCCTCCTCATCTTCTGGGGAATATTATACTAATGAAATGTCATTTTCTTAGAAACTTGTTTTAGGTATCTATGTAGATAAACCAAGACCAAAAGTCTCCGTACATTGCGAGCATACTACCTGGAATTACCACTTCCTGGGAAGTCCACATGCCCACTCTGAATGCAAAGCCTTCCCTCGTTTCCTATCCCGCCTTTTCTTGACTACGTGGAAATGCCTATTCATCTTCCCAAGCTACAGGTGGAGCTTAGCAAACTCTGTTGGTCCCTTCTCGCCCTGTAAGTCACCAGTACAATTAACCACTCTTGTCTTCATATTCACACTATGTACTCTGCACAGACATTGAAATTTGATTATTCTGTTAGATTCTGAGATTCTTAATGAAAGTACCATAAACATACATACAAAGCAGAACACTGTCAGTATATGACAGGTGCTCGGTAAATACTTAAGTGAGTGAATGAACAAATGAATCACCTAAATCAAATGAGGCACTAACTCATTCAGTTCCCCCTAAGAACCTCCTGAATAGTTTACACTTAGTGTGAAAATGCAGTTGAGCTTTCTTTTTTAATCTGTCAATATTTGCCCTAATACTTTACTTAAGAATAGAAAACCACTAACAAAAAATATACATTAATTGGTAGGACAGTCATAGCCAAGGGGACCAAAAGGAAAGCTAAAAACCTTAAGATTCAACAAAAGTCAAAATCAGAGGAGCTCTTGGGATTTAGATAATTGATAGATGCCACTGGCAGGATGAATAAGCTTCTGTTGATTTCAGACTTTGTGTCACTAAAATTCCAGGGGGGCACCTGATTGGTCCAGTTTGGATCACGTGTCAACCTTCTACAATTAGACTGAGTAAATTTCCATTTTCTTTTTATTTTTCAGGGTATCTAATCATTCCAATTTGCCTAGAACGCTTCAACTTTTTTACACTACTTTATCGAGGTATGATGGATATACAAAAATCCATGTATATTTAGTATATGCAACTTGACAAATTTAGAGATAAGTATATACTCATGGAAGTATCATCACAATCCATGCCACCAACCTATCCATTACCTCCAAAAGTTTCCTCCCACCCTATTTATTATCATTTTTTTAATAAGTATCCAACACAGTATCATTAACCATGGGCACCATGCTACACCACAGATTTTAGGTTTTATTCATTTTGTGTAACTGACTTTGTACTCTAACACTTCCCTATCTGTCCCTCTGACAGCCACCATTATCCTTTCTGTGCTTCTATGTGTTTGGTTATTTTAGATACTTCCTACTTCTGGTGTCATGTAGTATTCTTCCTTTCATGCTTGTTTTATTTCATTTAGCATAATGTCCTCCAGGTTCATCCATGTTGCTGCAAATGGCAGGGTTTGCCTATTTGTTAAGGCTGAGAAACGTAAGTATATATCACAGTTTATTAATTCGTGTATCAATGGGCATTTAGGCTGCTTCTACGTCCTGACTATTGTGAATAAAAATAGTCAGGACACAGTTCACTGCAGTGAACTCGGCAGTGCAGCTATCTCTTCAAACTATGATTTCAGTTTCTTTGAATATATACTCAGAAGTGGGATTACCGGATCATATGGTGCTTCTGTTTAAAATACTCATAAGCCACATATCTGATACAGGGTTAATATCCAAAATACGTAAGGAAGTTTTACAACTCTAAAGCAGAAACACAAATAACCCAATAAAAGAATAGGCCAAAGAACTAAAAAGACATTTTCTCAAAGAAAACATACAAAGGGGCCAACATGTATATGAAACTCTTCTCAATATCACTAATTATCAGGCAAATGCAAATCAGAACCATAATGAGACATCACTTCACACCTGTTATAATGGCCATTATCAAAAAGGCAAAAGACAACAACTGTGGGATGATGAGGTGGAGAAAATGGAGCCCCTGTACACTGTTGATGGGATTGTAAATTGGTGGAGCCACTATAAAAAACAGTATAGAGGGTCCTGAAAATATTATAAATACATCAGCTTTGCAGACTGTGCCACATGCACTTTATGATGGAGGAGGAATGTTTGTTCAAGAAAACAGTCTTCTGTTATGAAAAGAAGGTAGAATAGAAATTTAATTTAAAAAAAAAAATGCCCTATGCTAAAAATGCCCTACGCTATGATGGAGGAGGAATGTTTGTTCAAGAAAACCTAGTCTTCTGTTATGAAAAAGAAGGTAGAATAGAAATTTTATTTAAAAAAAAAATGCCCTACGCTAATCACCTGGGTACCAGCCCAGGTCCACTTTTGCTGAAGTCTCCTATCTTTTATTTTTGTTCTGATATTATTTAATCTTTTATTCAATAAATATGTATTAAGAACCTACAATACCAGGAATCATTCAAGCCCTAGAATACAGCAGAGGATAAATCTGACATATCCCCTGCTTTTACAGTTCTTACATTTTAATGGAAGGACACAAAAATTAACAAATATATTATACAGGTTGAGCAACCTAATAAAAAAATCTGAAATCCAAAATGCTCCAAAATCTAAAATTTTTGGACCAATGACATGACAACATAAGGGAAAAATTTCTGTATCTGATCTCTCGTGATCGCATGCAGCCAAAACTTGGTTTAAGGCACATAATTGTTTAAAATATTATATGAAGTTAGCTTCAGGCTACGCGTATATTTTATTTTATAAGGTGTATATAAAACATAAACTTCATGTTTAGACTTGAGTACCCTCCCAAAGATATCTCATTATGTATATGCAAATATTCTGAAATCCAAAACACCTCTAGTCTCAAGCATTGTGATTAAGGTACAGTCAACCTGTATGCCATCTAAATGTTAGTGAAATAGAGAAAAATAAATCAGAGGGAAAGGTAAAAAGTACAAGGCTGAAGGATGAATGTAGTTGGTATTTCATAAAAGATAGGGGGAGTCATCTCTGATATGGCAATATTTCAACAAGAAGAGATGGAAGGTCATGCAGACAGCTGGGGCAGAGGGGCTGGCATGGATTTTAGGCAGATGAAGCCAGTGGTGAGAATACTGGAAATTTTAAGTAACACTGAAGAGGTCAGTGTGTCTGGAATAGGGTGAGGAAGCGAAAAGTTATAGGAGAAGGACAGTAGGGGTAGCAGCAAATCCAGATTATCTAAGGTACTAAGTCCCAGTGACTTTGGTAAGTGATTTGACTTTTATTCTGAATAAAGTGGGATTTTGTGGAACTGTTTGGAAGCAGAGTGAAAGGAAGGAAGGAACCAATTATTAAACATATTGGGAGGTAGCATTAACAGGATTTGCTGACAGATTAGATTTGAATGTGAAGAATGTTTAGCTTCATCAGTCGTAACGATGAGCTTGCATTTACTAAGAAAAAGAATATAGAATATGAAAAGAGGAATTTGGGAGGCAGGGTGTGGGGCAGGAATCATGATTTCAGTTATGAACCTGCTGAATTTTTAAAATGTCTGTTGTACTGAAGGGAAGATATCCAGTAGACAGATGGGAGTGCCCATTCATGGGGAAAGGTCTGGCATGAAGATACAAATATGTAAAATTATCAGGGAAAAAGCTTTTAAAGTCATGAGGTTTGTTGAAATACCCTGTTAGGTAATTATAGATAGAGAAGAAAGCAAATCTTAAGAATGAACTTTAAAATCCTTCAAATTTTAGATGTTAGGGACGTGAGAACAGCCCATCAAAGAAGGCCAAGAAATAGGAACTGATGTCAGCAAACTAAGAGAGGGAGATGGCCCAGAAGCCCCATCCCTCCAAAAAAGAAAAGGGGGAAGCCCCATCCCTCCAAAAAAAAAAAGCGGGGGAAGCCCCATCCCTCCAAAAAAAAAAAAGCGGGGGGAAGCCCCATCCCTCCAAAAAAAAAGGGGGGAAGAAGCAAAGTATTGCTTGGGATGTGAAATGGTGTAACCACTTTGGAAAAGAGTTTGCCATATCCTGGAAAAGTTAATACAAACTACTACATAATCCTGCAGTTACTCTCCTATATAGCTACCAGAGAAATTTATCTATTTACTTATTTATTACTTATCTTCATTTTTTGGAGACAGAGTCTTGCTCTGTCAGCCAAGCTGGAGTGCAGTGGTGCTGTCTTGGCTCACTGCAACCTATGCCTCCTAGGTTTAGGTGATTCTCATGCCTTAGCCTCCCAAGCAGCTAGGATTACAGGTGCAGACAACCATCTCTGGCTAATTTTTTGTACTTTTAGTAGAGATGGGGTTTTGCCAGCTTGGCTAGGCTGGTTTCGAACTCCTGGCCTTAAGTGATCCGCCCACCTCAGCCTGCCAAACTGCTGGGATTACAGACCCAAGCCACCATGCTCAGCTTGATAAATTTAAATATAAATCCAGAAAAAGTGAAGACACTAGTGTTTATAGCATAATTATTCATAAATGCCAAAAAGTAGGAAGAATCCAAACATCCATCAACTAATCCATGGATAAACAAATATGGTATATGTATAAAATTGAATACTAGTTGGCAGTAAAGAGGAACGAACAACTGATAGAAGCTGAAACATACATGAACCTCAAAAACATTAAGAAGAAAAACAAAAAAGCCACATGTATCATATGATTCCATTTATATGAAATTCAAGAAAAGGCAAATCTGTACTGAAAGAAAGTAGTTTAATGGCTGTCTGGGACTGAAAGTGGAAATGAGAGTAACTTGCTAATAGATATATGAGATATTTTGGGGGTGATAAAAGTTTTCTAAAATTGAATGGTGATGTTTGCATAACTTAGTAAAATTTCTAAAAATTATTGAATTTCACACTTAAAATCAGTGCATTTTATTTTCTGAAATATGTATACTCCAATACATCTGTTAAAAGAAAGAGGAAGTGTTTGATCTTGCCAAAATTTTTTAGAGAGGGCAAGTCAGATAGAGAATGGTATTTGAGCTCAGAACGTCACAACATAGAGTTAGTAGCATAGTTTACAAGAGTTATCTGCATGGTCTTGTGGGAACAAATATTTGCTTTTATTGTTTGAAAGAGAATGGGAGAATAAAAATTGAAAAATTTAAACCATACCTCAAATAAGTTTATTGGATTAAGATGAAGTATTCCATTACAGCTGCCTAATAAAAGTTAAAGAAAAATCACTTTAAGATAACAATAACCACACTTTAAAAAAATTTTATTGTGCATGTCTAACAATTAGTCTAAAATTATCAAGCATGCCAAGACAGTATCAAGAGACAATACACATATTAGAAACAGACCCGCATTCTGGAGCTGAAGATACTAGCTACATTTAAAATAGCACTGATTAGTATCTTCAGAAAAAAATATGACAAGGTAAAGAATTTCACCAGAGAACATTTAGAAAATAATTATAATTATAGAATTGAACAATAAAATAACAGTTTTATTAGTCAGCAGATTAAACAGAGTATTAGTGATCTCAAACATTGGTTGTCAGAAAAGATACAGTTCTCTCCAATACTGAGAGAAAAAATGGGAAATAAAGAAAATGATCTGAGTCACATGAGACACAATGAAATGCTCTAACACATTTACATTATTGAAGTCCCAGACAGGAAGAAAAAGAAAAAGAATAGAAGCATTACAAAAGAATTATTTTTGTAAATTTACAAAATTGAAGAAAGACATTGACACACTGACCCTCTCAGGTTGAGGAGGCTCTGTGAATGACCAGAAAAATAAGACAAATACATAGGTGCAGGTGTGTTTGTGTGTGCCTGTGCATGTGCATTTCTGTATAAGAATATGTGCATGTGTGTGTCTGTATAATATATGTATGTGTGTATATATATATAGTATATTGTATGTACATATACAATATGTAAGTTGTATATACATATTGTATGTATATATACAATATGTGTGTATATATATACAGAATATATTGTTTTATGTATATATGTAATGTGTAATTTGTATGTATATATTTTACATACACATGTATATGTATATATTTTATGTAATATATACATACAACATACAATATATATTCTGTATATATACATACACATATTCTCATATAGACAGAATATATATATATACCCATACAGAATATATATACATATTCTCATATTCCCATCAAGGAATATTATACTAATACCACTGAAACCTGAAGACAAAGAAAAAATATAGAAGCATACACAGGAAAAAAAATGCACATTGCCTTAAAGGAGCAACAGTTAGATTTACAGTTGATTTCTTCATAGAATTGATGGAAGCCAGAATACAATGAAATTGCAAATTCACATTCTGAGAAAATACCTGCCTACCTAGAAATGTATGATGAACAAAAAACATTCTACAAAGTATATAAAAAATAAAAATAAGAGAAACAAGTAAATGTTCATCACCAACCATACATTAAATAAAATGCTGAAAACTCATCAGCAAATAGAAGCAACATGAATGCAAAAGGATGCACAGAAATTTAAATACAGAAAAATGAAAAAAGAAAACATGAGGCTAAATCTAAATCATAGAAAATGATAATAGTAAATAAATAGAAATCATACTAATGATAATGAGGGAGTTTAAGTAAATGTAAAATTTATACATAACCAGAAAAGAAAACGACAATCACTAAAGGAGTCCTTATGTTGTACTTAAATGTTGAAAGTTTGTTTTTCGTTATATTTGAGTATGATGGGTATTAAGATTGTTGTTTTCAGTAATAGCTCCAGAGTAGCCACCAAATGATAATGAAATAATTCATTACTAAAGAGATAATTAAGAAGATAAAATGCTTTTAAAATATTTGATTACTCCAAAAGAAGTAAATGAAAGGACAGGGAAATAAACAGAAAGATTTGGTAAACAAAAAATAAATCACAAATGGCACATAGAACTGAATATATAGGTGGCTAAACAGGCCTAATATTCCGTAATACTTTAATATACAAAGATAACAAGAGAGTTAGATACAACAAAGCCCAACCATGCTTAAAATACACTTATAAGGATATAAATTAAAAAGTAAAGGATAGAAATGTGCATCATGAAATGGAAATTTTTCAAAAAGATAATGAGCTCTAGTAACATCAGTCAGGATAGTCTTGTCACAAGAAACCACTCTGGTGATGAAACCACTCATTTTTCCATAATGAAAAAAGAGTAATTGTAACAAAAATATGCAAATCATAAATTTTTATGCATATAATCATGTAGATTTGAAATACACTAAGCAAATTTAACAAATCCACAAGCATTTTTTACATACCTCCCATAGTAATTGATGGAAGAAGCAGAGAAACTGTTTAGGAAATAGATGATTTGAAAAAATTAACAGTAAGTACCATGTAGAAAGTATTATACTCAATAATTACAGAGTATACATTTTAGATAAGACATTAATCCAAAATGATTTATCTATAACATAAAGCAAATGACCAAAATTTCAAAGGACTGCCATGACACAGAGCATGTTCTCAGATTCCTGTGAACTTAGAGAAGAATATTAGAAAGATAACTTAAAATATCCCAAATAATTGGAAATACAACAATGCGCATTTTCCAAAAGCTCTTTGTCAAAGAAAATTCCTAAATGGCAATGTGAAAATATTTAGAAAAAGATAATGGTAATTAGTAACATAATGGGATACAGCTAAAGAGTAAACAAGAGCAAACATGCAACCTTAAGTACATATATTACAGAGGACTAAATTACAGTGAGAAAGAACAGAACAAGTAGAGGGGGGAAACTAATGAAAGCCAGATTTTAATGCTACAGAAAATAAATATAGAAAAAGGCAGCAAAGCTAAATGTTTGTTCAAGACTGATGAAAAATAAAAATAGAAAGTACAAATTATCAGTTCCAGAAATGAAAAAACAAAGACACTAGTAATATACTGCCATGAGAATATTTATGAGCAACTCTTTGCTAATAAATTTAAATAAAATTGATACTTTTTAAAGAAAAGCACAAATAAAACTACTAATTTTTAAAAATTAATATTTTATCTATGCATTAAAATTTATATATATATATATCCTAAAATGTTTCAAATAAAAAGTTTAGATAAAAAGCTTTGTCTGAAGCCAGGCACGGTGGCTCATGCCTATAATCCCAGCACTTTGGGACAATGAAGCCGGTGGATCACTTGAGATCAGGAGTTCAAGACCAGCCTGGCCAACATGATGAAACTCCATCTCTACTAAAAATAGAAAAAAATTAGCTGGGCATAATGGCCCATGCCTGTAGTCCCAGCTACTTGGGAGGCTGAGGCAGGAGAATCACCTGAACATGGGAGGTGGAGGTTGTAGTGAGCTGACATCATGCCACTGCACTCCAGCCTGGGTAACAGATTGAGACTCTGTCTCTAAATAAATAAATCTTCATCAAAAGGATATCATAAAGGAATTCATCTAAACTTCCAAGTAAGAAATAAAGTCAAACATTTACAGAAACTAAAAAAATGATGGAATAATTCCTATTTCTAATTTACGAGGCCAGAATGGCTTATTGCTAAAATTTTATGAAAGCATGATAAAGGAGAATTCAAGGCCAAATTTCTCTCATGAACACAAAATACACATTTCCTCCACAAAGTAATAGCAAATAAATTCTGCTGTCACATCATCCCTGGGCATCTGTCGGTTTTAAGTGCAAAGCAAGAGGTAAGAATCCAAGGCTCCTGTTGCACATCTGAGAAACCAGCAGAGCTCTGGGCCATTTCCCAGGACTAGAAAGACACAAATCAATTCTTGGGGGGACTACAAATAAATTGGCAGTCTACCCTAAAACATCCACTATATTTTGAAGCTGCATGGGTGGGAAACTAAAACTCTAAGGAGACAGCCTCTGAAAAGCAAGCAGAATTGTCCAGTTTCCCCTGTGCAAATAATTAGAGCTCAAGAAAGATCCCTGAACATGCCAGGCACTCAGCCCTAGAATGAATGTCATCACTTCTATGCCTTAGAAGCAGGGGGCAAGTCAGAGACAGAATATGCCCTACCACAACAATAACCCTATCTCTCTCTAGTCAATCCAGTTACCAATTTTGACTCAGTCTTCTTCCTAGCAGAGGAGACAGCAAATCCTCCAGGGAAAGTCTACATTAGTCTTCTTTATTCAATAAAAACAAGTAAGCATGCCAAGAGGAAAGAGCACAAAACCAAACAAAAATGGTGATATACATAGACCCATAACCCATTAAAATACTAAACTTCAAATAACTGTAATTCCTATGTTTCATGGAGGAAAAGGTAAAAATTTGGAAAATCTCCCAAGAGAATTAGACAGTCAACAAAAATAAAAGGTGATTCTTTGAGACTGTAAGTACGTAACTAGCAAGCACCTAGCAACAATGATTTCCAAGAAAAGCAGAGAAAACACAAATGACTAACATCAAGAATGAAAACAGAGTATCAGCAAAAGTAATAGAAACATTAAATATAATGATTATAAACAGCTATAATTTTGAAAATATAATTGAAATAATTAAATTCCATAAAAAATAGCATTTAAAAACACATGAAATAAATAAAAGTATTGTTTATAATGTTGTTTAACAAATTTACTCAGTTTAAAATATTTTTAAAAAGAAAACTCCAGACCCAGGTGTCTTTGCCAGTAAATTAGTAACTGAAGAAATAATACCTAACCAAACTTGTTCAGTTAATTGGATAAAAGAGAACTTCCCAAAACTTTTTATGGTGATGATCTTGATAGCTGCAGACTAAGTACTTGATAAAGTTGAAAAATCATTTATTATTTCATAAAGTAACAATCAAGTAATAAATGGTAATCTATTTAATCTTTTTTAAAATCCACAAAAATATGTACACAATGCATCATATTCAGCAATGAGTTATAGGAAGCTTTCTACCTGAGAGTGAACCAGGAGATTCACCATGGCTATTACCAGTCAACATTTTTGTGTGAAGTCCAGCCAATACAAGAGAATAAATGAAAAGCCTAAGGATTAGAAAAAGAAATAAAAATGAACTGCTAGTGTTCCCACATGACATCTTTCTGTTCATAAAAATCCAAAAGAAACTAGAAACAAAGTATTAGAATTAATAAATGTGGCAAGGTTTCGGGTTATGTTAATATAAAAATTCAATGAAATTGTTATGTAACATGAACTGGAAAATAAAAAATTTCAAATATCATTACAAAAGCATCTAAAATATATCAAATAACAAAAGAAGTACATGATCTCTACACACAAAAAAATGTAAAATATAAATGAGAGAAATTTAAGAAGACCTAAATAGATGGGTATACCATATTCATGTATTGTAAGACTGGTGCAAACATATTCCTTCTCTCCAAATTGATATAGATATTCAATGCTATCTCAGTACAACTCTCAACACAATGCTTTTTTATAAACTGAAAATTTTATTCTATAATTTATACAAAAATATGAAGAGCCAAGAAAATCGAGGGTAATCTTAGAGACAAACACAAAGAAATGATAAACGTTTGAGATGATAGATATGCTAAATACTCTGATCTGATTATTAATATTTTATATTTTGAAACATCTGTCGACCCATGAATATGTCTCATTATTTGTCCATTTAAAAAATAGAACTGTAAAAACAAAGAAAAAATATAAAGTCAAGATGGACGACTTACACTACCAAACTAATTATAAAGGTATTGTAATTAAGACAGGGTGGTATTGGCACAAAGTGGGACAAATGGATGTCAGAAGTAGAATGAGATTTCAAAAATTAGTGCTCACATATACAGTCTCCTGTATTTTGACAAAATTCTCAATGGACAACAGTAGGGGAAGAATTATATTTTCTATAAAAGGTTCTGGAGCAAATGCATATACAAGAAAAAAAAAATAACTTTGACCTTTACTTCACTCCATTTCCAGAGTGATTCTAGATCTAAATGTAAATGGTAAGGCAATCTGGAGGATCAGAATGCAAAATACACTAAAAATAAACGAAAGGACTTGTATACAGCCACGTGCCACATAATGACATTGTGGTCAGTGACAGGCAGGATACATCACAGAGGTCCTGTAAGATTATAATGGATTTGAAAACTTCCTGCCACCTAGTGGCACTGTAGCAAAGGTAAGGTTGTAGCACAATACATTCTTCATCTGTTTTTTTTTTTTTTTTTTTTTTTAATGCTGGTGTAAACAAACCCACTGCTCTGCCAGTTGTATAAAAGTACAGTACATGCAATGATGTGTAGCACCTAATACTTGATAAACGACTATATTACTGATTTATTACTATACATTTTATTATATTAAACTGTATTCCTTCCCATTATAAAAAAAGTATTAGCAGTAAACAGCCTTAGGCAGGTCTTCCAGGAGGCGTTCCAGAAGAAGGCATTGTTGTCGTAGGAGATGACATCTCCATGTGCTATTGCCCCTGCAGACTTTCCAGTGGGACACGATGTGGAGGTGGAAGATAGAGACATTAATGGTCCTCGCCCTGTGTGGGTTGAGGTTAATGTATGTTTGTGTCTTAGTATGTAACAACAAAGTTTAAAAAGTTTTAAAAAATTACTAAGTAGAAAAAACAGAATAAAGATATACAAAAAGTGTTTTTGTTCAGCTATAGTGTTTGTTTCAAACTGTTACAAAAAAAGTAAAAAAATAAACTCTGTAAAGAGTTACAGTAAGCTGGCCAGGCACACATGTAATCCCAGCACACTGGGAGGCCAAGGCAGGTGGATCACCTGAGATCAGGAATTCAAGACCAGCCTGGCCAAACATGGTGGAATCCCGTCTCTACCTAAAAATATAAAAATTAGCTGGGTGTAGTGGTGGGCGCCTGCAATCCCAGCTACTTGAGAGGCTGAGGCAGGAGAATTCTTTTCTGCTTCTGGGAGTAGACTACTTGAACCCAGGAGGTGGAAGATGCAGTGAGCCAAGTGCCACTGTATTCTGGCCTGGGTGACAGAGTCTCTGTATCAAAAAATAAAAAAGTTATAGTAAGCTGTTTAATTATTGAAGAAAGAAAAGTCTTTTTATAAATGTAGTATGCCTTAAGTACATAGTGTCAATAAAGTCTGCAGTAGTGTATGGTAATGTCCTAGGAATTAACGCCCACTCACCACTCGTTCACTGACTCACACAGAGCAATTTACAGCCCTGCAAGCACCATTCATGGGAGGTCCCATGCAAGTATATCCTTTTTTATCTTGTATGCCATATTTTTACTGTACTTTTTCTACGTTTAGATATGCTTAGATACAGAAATATGATTGTGTTACAATTGCCTACAGTATTCAGTACAGTAACATACTATGCATCTGTTAACCTAGGAGAAATAGGGTTATACCATACAGTCTAGGTGTACAGGAAACTACAGCATCTGTGTTTATGTAGATATACTCTATGATGTTCCCACCATGACAAATTTACCTAATGATGCATATGTCAGAAGGCAACCCTCTCATTAAGTGATGCATAACTGTATTGGACAACAGTAATTTTAAAACCTCTCAATCAAAAGACATCATTAAGAAAGTGAAAAGGCAAGTCATTTGCCTGCTTCTCCTTCATCCTATTCAATCTGTGACACTAAGAGTCAGTGCAACACAGCAACTTCCAGTGGCTTGTGGTGTATCTATCTCCCCTATCCATGTATCCCTCTAACCAACTAACCACTTACCCACCCAATCTTTCATTCATTCATCAATCCAACCATTCATCTATCATCTACCTATCCAATCATGTGATCATTTACTCACCAACCCCCTAATCCAACTATTCATCCAACCATCCATCCATTCAACCATCCATCTATCCAACTGCGCACTGACCTATCCTTATCTATTTGTCTATACACATATTCATGTTTCCATTCATGTGTAATTATGTATACACACACACAACTGCATGCACACGCGCGTGCACACACACACACACAGTTGAAAAGGAAACAATACAGCCACCCAAAGGGCGTGACTTTTTTCCTTAAATTCCTTGATAAATGTTTATAGGTCAATAAGTGGGTGTAACCTTTTCCAAGTCTGTGGGTGGTAGCTATTAATAATAACTCATCATGCAGCTGTGATACATGAAGCGCAAGCACCATGCATCCTGAAGTGTTATCTAGAAGTCAGTGCATTTTCTAGTCATGAGGTCTTTTGAAAGGGTTTAAGATCTTTAGGTCTGTGACTAAATTCAGTTTACTTTTCCATCTGTCCACACTTGTCACAAAATAAATTTTGACCTTTGGTCACCAATGAGTTTTTTTCATACATATTATCTAGTATTATAATCATCTTATTATCTAATTTAAGGGTAAAAAGTTCTTGGCCACACTTTTAAATGTGGAAACATACACTTCTTTGCCCTCAAGAGACACAGGGGCCAAACATAAGCCAGGTTCAGAGAATCATGTCTGGATAATTTACTCACACTAAGCAAGGATTGTTTTGTCTCTGTTTGCTCTAGGAGGAGTTTGACATGTTGCCCTACAGACAAAGTTGTACGAAATTTGAGAATGGCTTTGCAGTAGCTGTTCTCTCCATGTCGTCTTACAGACAGATGTATGAAATTTGAAAAGGACTCTGGAGTAGCTGTTCTCTTCCTCTGCCTAGTCCTGGACATTCATGAGATGAAGAGTACTATTGAGTGCCACTCTAAGTAGCAGGTTCTAGATACATTTCAATGATGTTATCAGATTCTTTTCTAAACTCCTCAAGCTTGGTAAATATTAATTTAGAAGTTCTATAAAAAAATACAGAAATGCATTACTGTTAAAACTTAATACATCACAGGATTTTGAGCACACTGACTTAAAGGCAGTCATAAAAGGGACAGCATGTTCCATTTTACTGAAAACAGTTTGTGGAGTTGCATTTCTGCAAGATTATAAAGCAATAGGAAACTAAAAAAGAGACTGCTTTTGAAAATGTGTTACCACAAGCTACCATACTGCAAAATTTACCTGGAACGTTTTGATTCTTCTCTTAGATACAGAAAATGGAAACGTGTTTCAGGTAGTACACTTCTCAAGATATTGTTCGAAAATAGGAACATCGAGTTTAATAACCCTAGAGCCAAGATTTTTAAAAATAAGAGGTAGTGCAAAAAAGCAACAATCTCAAATAGTCACTCTTATTCTCCCCTTAGCTTTTCATCTTCAGACCTGCATTTTTACGTGGGTAACACAAACCCTAGCTTTCTTATGACCCCACTCATTATATTCCCTTCAGTCTAATTCTATGTTCTCTCTGTGTAAGAAGACAAATTTTCATGAGTCTGCTGTGTTTCTGTGTAGTCTTATGAAGTATAGAAGTGACTTCCTTGTTCCAGACTATTGTTTCAGGAATGCTTCCATAGCAAACATCTTCAGAAGGCAGAGTGTCTCCCTCTAAAGTAAAGGACAGGCAGGCTTACTGCCCATTATGAAAGATTTGGTTTCCCAACCTCAGGGTTCCATTACACATGCAAGTGACATCTGGACTTCTTGTGTCATCCCGGGGGAATCAGGGCTCAGGGAACTTGCACAAAAATGACGGTGTTCTGACTGCTGCTCTTGTTGTGAGTACTAACCTGTCCTTCACCGCTGATCCCAGAGGCTCACGGCTTCCACCAGAACCTGGGAAATTATGGAAAGCTAATTTGTTAGTTTGCAAGTAGGGTAAAACCTCAGACCCTTAACAGTTCTTCACACAATACAAACTCCAAAATCATTCAGGTTTGAAAGCTGAGACATAAAAGCTTCATAACAATTAATTGATAAGTACTGATTATATTAAAGCCAAATATTGATAACATTTATTGAGGTATTACTAGTTATAAGTGTATTACATATATATACATGCATGTATGCATACACACATATATAGCCTTCATTATTATGTATGTATTATTGTCTCTATATACAGAACATTTGAGGAGCAGAGAAAGCAAGTAATTTTCTCCACTTTACCCAACTAGTACCAGTGGACCCAAGATTCCAGCCCCCTATGCTTGTCCTCTCCACCTGAGCTTTTACCCACCGTGCTATATATATCTTTAGTTGACTTCCTTCTTTGTCCCCTTCTTTCTGTGTGCACTATCATTTCTAGGCATCTAGAGAACCAAGTATCTCATGGTCTAACTTCATAGTCCCATAGTGAACTAACTTCATAGTGTCTATTGCAATAAAGGCACACAATTTTCTGATGTAATATACTAAATTACTAATGTAAGCAATCCAAGCTAATCGCTCTAAAGATTCCTCTCTTCCCTATAAAAGGCAAAATAGAAGCCAAGATAAGAGATTCATTTTACCTTGAAGGATTTAGAAAAGTTTTTTCTAGAGAATATAGCACAAATTTGAGTAAATTAGTGCCACTAAATACTCACACTGGTATTTGTTTTTCTGTTCCCGTGTTAGTTTGCTAGGGTTAATGGCTCCCAGCTTCATCCATGTCTCTGCAAAGAACGTGATCTCATTCTTTTTTATAGCTGCATAGTGTATGCATTGTATGTATGTACCACATTTCCTTTATCCAGTCTATCATTAATGGGCGTTTAGACTGCACATCTACAGCCATCTAATCTGTAACCAACCTGACAAAACAAGTAAGAGGAAACGATTCCCTGTGTGATAAATGGTGCTGGGGGAACTGGTTAGCAATACGTAAAAAATTCAAACTGGACCCCTTTCTTACATCATATATCAATACAAAAATCAACTCAATGTGGATTAAAGACTTAAACATAAAACCAAAACTATAAAAACCCTAGAAGAAAACCTAGGCAATGCCATTCAGGACATAGGCCCAGGTAAGTATTTCATAATGAAGATGCCAAAAGCAATTTTAACAAAATCAAAATTTGACAAATGGGATCTAATTAAACTAAAAACCTTCTCACAACATAATAAACTCTCTACAGAGTAAACATACAATCTACAGAATAGCTAACATAATTTTATTTCTTGCACAACGTATCTCATTGAGAATACTGTTATACAAGATTATTGACTATTCATTACATGTTGCTTTAATTCAAAGGTCAGCAACTTCTCCATTAGAAATCCTATTTTCTTACTTCAACATTGGATTTGGAAATATAAAACCACATTCCAATTTCATAAACATATTATATTTATAAATTTATAAGCTGCATTTTGAAAATTAAAAAAAAAATAATTCTAATATAAGGGTGCCACATTTAGCAAATAAAAATATAGAATATATAGTTAAATTTGAATTTCAAATAAAAATTATTTTGTTAGGATAAATAATATGTACCATGTGATATCTGCAGCATACTCACACTGAAAAGTTATCCACTATCTATCTGAAATTTATTCAACTCGTGATTCTGTATATTACCTGGAAACACCATGTTACTAACAAGTTACAGAAAGTGGTGAGTTTAGAAGTCACAAAAGTTCAGATTGATGTCAGCTTGTCTTTTAGTATAGAAATAGATGTAGATATAGACACTCTTACAGATATATAGATATGAATATAAATTCTGTGTGAATTCTTTATTATCCCATAAAATTACATTTCCACATATCCTTTCTTTTTGATTAATAAAGAATAGTGATACTGAAATTTTATGCAGTTTAAACCATGACCACACTTTCTTGACCTATAGTTATTATGTATTCTGGGAAGCTGTGCCATAAGTACTCCATTTATCAAAAAGTTTATTTCTTTATGTGAATATTCACATTGAATAGTGACCCTGAATAATTTCAGAACAATTTCTTCAAAATAAATTCTCTTTTTATACAGCCTGAACTTCTCTCTTTTGGACCAAGTAGTTAACCAAGTGTTTAATAAAGTAACCCATGTATTTTTAACAATTAAATTTTAATTTAATAATGAAAAGATTATGCTTTACTTAAGCCCCTAATCACAAACAAAGTGAAACAGACAGCTTATTGGCCTTAAGCCCTGCAGACATCTCTGAACTCAGGAGGCATTTAATGGCCCCTGGAGTAGATTGAGTTTCTTCTCTTTCCTAGTTTTAAGCACATTTTTGAAGTCAAAGATTAGATCACTGAAGACATGCAGTAAGAGATTCCACAACCATCGATCCAGTAAAGTACCAGACATGGATAAAATTTATACGACTTCCAACGAGTAAACAGAAAAAGAAAGGACTAACATAGATTTTAAAACAAAAAAGGGAAGGAGAACACAATAAAATCTTTTTAAAATAAATAAATTCAAATTTAAGATTTATTTAAAATTTAAAAACTCTTTTTAAAATAAAGATTTTAAAACAAAAGAAAAAAGGAAAGGAGAACACAATACAAAAGAAGGGAGAACACGATTCACTGCAGAAAGACATTTTATAATCCCAATAGAAAACAAATCTTTTTAAAAACTCTATATGAAATATTGGATTATAAGGCTATAGGCAGATACCAAAAATATATGGCCAACAGGCAAACAAAAATCTAAGGAGAGTCAGATTAAACAAGGAATACTTTGTATCTAATAGAAGCCAAAGTTTAATTACAGAAAAATAATGTACACTAGAATCAGTTGAACAGAATCGATACTGTAGAAAACAAAATCAATAAAACAGATAAAAAGCTGAAGAAACTATCTCATGTTCATGAATAAGAAAGACAAAGAGTTAAACATGAGAGAAGATATAAAATAGGTATAATCAACTTGAAATTGCATGTAATTTGTGTTCCTTGAAAAGACACAGAGTGACAGAAAAAGAAGCAACACTAAATGCATCATAGGAAACAAGAAATTCTCGGGTAGAAGGTCTCAATCTGCTAGCTGACGAGCATTCTGGATAGCAGCAAAATTTCCTTTAAAAAATGAATATGTAGACCCCATCTGATGAAAATTTTTTACTTGAAGGAAAAGGAAATAAGTATTAAAATGGAAAAATTAGATCAATGACACAAAGAAAAATTATATTGAATGCAGATTTCTTCTATAATTTTTCAGAGTTAAAAATAGAAAAGCATATGATTTAATATTCTATATTCAGTAATTTCTTCAACAATTATTATTAAAGACCATTTTATACCAAACACCGGACTAGGTGTGCTATACCTTTAGGTCTTCATTTATGTTTGGAGACAATAAAAGCATGTATTAGTCTGTTCTCATACTGCAATAAATACATACCTGAGACTGGGTAATTCATAAAGAATAAAAGGTTTCATAGACTCACAGTTCCACGTGTCTGGGGATTCCTCACAATCATGGTAGAAGACAAAGGAGAAGCAAAGTCACATCTTACATGGCACTAGGGAAGAGAGAGCTTGTGCAGGGAAACTCCTTTTTATAAACCCTCAGATCTCATGAGACTTATTACCATGAGAAGAGTACAGGAAATACCCACCCCCCATGAATCAACTACCTCCCACCAGGTCCTTCCCATGACAAGTGGGTATTAAGGGAGATACAATTCAAGATAAGATTTGGGTGGGGACACAGCCAAACCATATCAAAAGGCGTAGAAAGTAAATCTCCTGCAGCCCTTTATGGAGGAGTATCCACAGAATGCTCCCAGATAAATCACACTGAGGAACTACAAAGAAGAGAATTTGCAAAAGTGACAAAACTAGAAAATAATCAACCAGACATGTATCTGTTACACTCTGTCCTCTGGGTAGAGACTGTAGCCTTAGAGAGCTGACCTTCTTTTCCATGGCTAATAGGAAAAGCTAGATGCATTCGCCCAGGATACTTTCCTAAGACTGGAAATGGGAAGGTGCTGAAAAGAAATGATTCTGTTTTCCTTAAATGGCAGGAGGCATTTTGCCAAGAAATGGAAGGCAGACGTCTTGGTGCTGTATTACAATTGCTTACTATTGGATCCTGCCACAGAGTTCCAGAAAACAAAATTGGGTTCTCTGCTCCCAGAGGGTAGCACTCTTCTCCTAGATTTTCCAATGTCCAGGGTCCCAAGGAAGAGCACTGGCCTCCGGGAGCACAAGTTTCCTTTTGTATTTTCCTGTCATGTCTTCCCTTCTCCCCTTCCCCAGGCCCATCTTCCAAAAACTTTCCATGGACTAGGGTGCCTCACAGTAAGAACGTGCTGCTGTAGGTTTCTCTCTGAGGGAACTTCACAGGCTCACTATACAGACAGCCCCACTGCAGATCCTAGACACAGCCACACTTGCCTATCAGAGCTTCAAACCAGAGACTGCCCTCAATGGCACTGGCTAAGTTTTGCCATTTAGCCAAAGTGCAGAAAGACTGACAAGTAGCATACGATCCCATTTAAACTATTTTTATCTGATTAATTCTTATAGCACAGCTATAAACCAGAATGTAAACATAATTTTATATGTTGACATATAAGATATATAATCTAAAATAAAAATACTCATCTAACTTTTCAGATCAATAATGGTCAGTACTGGTTTAAAATAAGTAAGTGTAAAATTGCCCTAAATTTCATGTGGTTGTCAATATAGTTTATTGCTGATACTGATTATTAGAAAAAAGTTGCCTTGAATTCTTTTTAAATAGGTAAACTTTAGATACTATAAAATAGTGTATTACAATTTGCAGTTGCAAAAATATTGAGCCAACCTAAATGCCCATCAACTAATTAGTAAACAAAATGTAGAAATACACTATGAAATACCACCCAGGCATAAAGTGATATGAAATAATGGCCTTTGCAGAAACTTGGTTAGAGGTAGAAGCCATTATTCTAATTGGAGTAACTTGGGAATGAAAAACCAAATACTTTATGTTCTTCCTTATACAAGAAAGCTAAGCTATAAGGATGCAAAGGCATAAGAAGCATATAATGGACTTTGGAGACTCAGGGGTAAGGGTAGGAAGTGGGTGAAGGATAAAATACTCCATATTGCGTACAGTGTACACAGCTCAGGTGACAGGTTCACCAAAATCTCAGAAATCACTGCTGAAGAACTCATCCATGTAATCCAAAACCACCTGCTTGGTTATGTACCCCCCAAAATGATTGAAAATAAAGATAAACAGTGTATTCATCTGCTTGGGCTGCCATAACAAAATACCACAGACTGGGTGGCTTAAACCACAGAAATGTATTTTCCTCGCAGCTATGAAGGCTGGAAGTGTAAGACCAGAGTGCTGACTAGTTTGGTTTCTGATGAGGGCTCTCATTTGGTTTCCAGATGACTGCTTTCTTGCCTTCTTGGTATGTCATCATGACCTCTTTGGAGCATCTGAGGGAGCTAGAAAGGGAGGGAGGTAAAGCGGGAAAGGAGCAGGAAAGGGGATGGAAAGGGATATGGTGGGGGAGAGCGAGCACAAAAGAGAGCTCTGGCTTCTCTTCTCACAGCACTAATCCCATCAGACCAGAGTTCCACATTTATGGCTTCATTGAAGCTTAATGACTTACTTATTCCATATACAGTCACACTGGGGTTAGGGCTTCAGTATATTAATTTTGGAGTGACACAAACTGTCAGTCCATAAGAAATACCATATATAATTTATTTATTACAGATAGAGGAAAGGAGTGGTGAGAAAGCCCATTCACGATAAAAGGAATAAAAACTAAGAAGGCATTAAAAAATGACAAAAGAGAGATTCTGTCAGTTAAGACTGTGGGCAAAACGGGAAGAGCTTCTCTTTCAAAGACAAGACTCTCAGACTGGATTATTTAATTTCCAAAATAAGCCAGCAACACCGCCAAAACAAAGCCATTGACAAACATTAAAATTAAACATTCATAAGCTATGTCAAGAAATGATAACAAGGATTACAGCATAAAAAATAAAAGTCAAAGTTAAAAAGAGTGATTTATAATAGTTCATTATGAATATATAACAGAAAAAATCCCTTCAAAAATGCATATCATAGAAATATACAGTGCAAAAACAGATTTTAAAGAAAAGAGAGAAATTGATAGGCATGAAAGGGAACCTTGTGCACTCTCACTCATTTGCATTTTAAACAAGCAAAATATAGAAAATCTATGCTGAATGCATTTTAATAGACTGTCTACTAGAGGAACAGAATAATTGTTACTTGCAACATTCAAGAGAAACAAATGAAAATGTGTATGAATTAATAAGAGAGCTCAGCAGGATATATGGATTACAAAATAATTTACAAAAATCAACTGCTTCCCTAAATAATTAGGAAATCATGATGATAAATATTCTATTCCAAAACACTACTAAAAATGTCGCCAAGAAAATAACTTTAAAATAGATGTGCATAACTACATGAAGAAATCTACAGATCCATGTAGAATGTCCTAGGAAATGCCTTAAACAAACGGAAAATTCTTAGCAATAAATTAGTATGACAAAACTGTCAATTTACCAGATTTATAAATTAAATGTCATTCTTTTATGGAATTTTCTTAGTTTCCTAGAGCTGCCATAAAGAAGTGCCATAGGCTGGGAGGCTTAAACAGCAGACTATTTTCTTACAGTTCTAGGGGCTGGAAGTCCAACACCAAGGCATCAGTAGGGATGGTTCCTCTGGACGCCTCTTTCCTTTGCTTGCAGGCAGCCACCTTCTCCCTGCATCTTCACGTGGTATTTCCTCTGTGCTCTTGCACCTCTGGTGTCTCTTTTTTGTGTGTCCTCATTTTTTAAATTTTTTACAAGGATACCAGTCCAGTTAGGTTAAGGCCCACCTTCAAAGCCTCATGTTAACTTCATCTCCTCTTTAAAGGCCCCATCTCCAAATTGTCACACTCTGAGATTGGGATTTCAACACATGAATTTTGCAGGGGAGAAGGGAGGACAAACATCAGCCATTAACAAGAATGCAGCAGGGACTTCCTAAATGATTACCAATGGTGTTTCATCACCTGCCTTCTTCACAGGTGATTTGGACTCTGCTTCAGTCAGTTAGGGGCAGAAGTGATGTGCTCCATTTTAGGCCTGGCCATGAAACACTTTTTTTTTTTTTTTTTTTTTAAAGACAGAGTCTCACTTTGTCACCCAGGCTGGAGTGCAGAAGTGGCACAATCTCAGCTCACTGCAACCTCTGCCTCCTGGGTTCAAGCGATTTTCCTGACTCAGCTTAGCTGGGATTACAGGCATGGACCACCACACCCAGCTGACTTTTGTATTTTTAACAGAGATGAGGTTTCACGATGTTGGCCAGGCTGGTCTCGAACTCCTGACCTGAAGTCATCTGCCCACCTCAGGCTCCTAAAGTGCTGGGATTACAGGCGTGAGCCATGGCACCTGGCCCATAAAACACTCTCGACCATCCCAGTTCTTCCTGCTTTCACAGAGACTTTGAAGAACTTGTATTTACATGGCAGCACATATAAAGAAAAGGGTGCCTGGATTTCTGACTTACCCTGAAAGGAACGCATACACACATACTCTTTCATTAGGTTGAAATAGAAGCAAAAACTATTTTTGTTCATTTTTTTTTCTTTTGCACTGCAGCAAAGATATGTTAGACTAACAGAACATACAGATACACACAATACCATGTTATGAAACATTCCCCATTCAAGAATTTAAAAACTTCCTAACTCGTAGTTATACTTTCCATTAAGCATTTAAATATTTCGTTAAAGAGGGATGGTCATCTAATAGTAATGAAAATAGTATACTCAATCAACATCATTTTCTTGTGGAAAAAACTCCTTTACTTTATAATCAAAATTATCACAGAAGAAATAGCCCCTTTGAAGAACTTTCAGTATGGTGTACTCTACAGAATCTCCAAAGATGAAAGTAAAAGGACTCAGCCTACATGGGGAACAAAGCCCTTGAATAAGGCCCAAGGAATGAAGTAATATCAAAATAAATTAGTACCTAAGATGCAGCAGCTACATGTCCACAAACATAAGTATCTATTGACAAGAAAATCATGACCAGGTACTAAATCATTACCTTTGTAAAACTCGAGGCCACTCAAGTTAGGGAAAATGTTTAATATCCTTACAACGGACAGATGGAAGAGTCCATTATTCTGCCAGCTTCTGCTGGAATCCAACCTAAAATGATCCTCCAGCTGAAAAGCTAGGGGCTTTAAACCTTTCTCGCTACTATCAAAAGTAGACATCAAAGGGCAGAATCATCAGAGCAGATACACAGTCACGTACCAAAGCCACTGCACCTCTCTCAACAGGAAGCTCTCTCCCAGAGACAACTGCAAGAGAATTTACAGTGCCCATTGATGAGAAGCACCTCTTTTCATTAGTTTTGATGACAATTATAATTAAAATTTAGCCCTTGAGTGCATGCATACAGAAAGACTGGGATATCTTTGAAAGAAGTAATGAAACCCTTACAAAAAGCCCAAAACCCTTAAAAAAAAAAAAAACACCCAAAACCCTTACAAAACAGATTGGAACCAGGAAAGAACAGTGCAGTAGGTGAAGAGCGAGCCAAAAACATGAATTAAAAAATGAAAATGAAACTTTGCATGTGAGGCGCTCTATAGAATCTATAGAATCTTACTAAAAATAGGAAGTATTTAGCACATCTAAAAAAATTTTATGATTGCATTAAGGCGACTGTAATAGGCTGGGCTCAGTGGCTCAAGCCTGTAATCCCAGCACTTTGGGAGGCTGAGACAGGTGGATTACCTGAGATCAGGAGTTCAAAACCAGCCTGGCCAGCATAGTGAAAATCTCTACTAAAAATACAAAAAATCAGCCAGGCCTGGTGGCAGGCACCTGTAATCCTAGCTATTTGGGAGGGTGAGGTTGGAGAATCACTTGAATCCAGGAGGTGGAGCTTGCAGTGAGCTAAGATTGCGCCACTGTACTCCAGCCTGGAAGGCACAGCGACACTCTGTCTCAAAAGAAAAAAATAAAGAAGCCTGTCACAGAAGTGATGTTCTACATAAATGCATACACACACACACACACACACACACACACACACACACACCAACCACACAGATAACTGTATTCTAAAGAGATGGGGCTTCTTCCCATTAGTATAGGTTCAATTACTCCCAGTGTTTTTCCAAACATGTCACACCTGAGGAATGTTTTAGCTCATGGCAGCACTGGCTGCTTTCACAGCTCCACACATATTTGAAATCTTGGCAGCTAGAAAGCATTAAAAAGATACCATTCTAGCCCTGCCTATCCAAAAGATGAATATTATGCTGTCTGAAATCACCATATAGATATAAGTTGCAAGTTGTTTTCACAATGTTTTAGCATTTGTGGGGAAAAGGTTTATGCCCTTGTTGTCCTTTAAAAATTCATCATGTAATATGGGACCAAGATGCCTGAAATAAATAATACCGGAAACAGCCAGTAGACTCCAGATCATTCATGCTAGCAAAAAAAATTTTTTTTAATTTCAATAGTATTCAAATGTGCTTTTAATAATGAGGCATGACATTCTTACCTTGTTTTATGTCATCTCCATCATTCCGGACAAAAATTTAATTTCCATTTAATTTCAACTTATCAAAGTCAGGATTTGAAAAACACTCTGTGCCAGTTGCGGTGGCTCACGCCTGTAATCTCAGCACTTTGGGAGGCAGAGGCAGGTGGATCATGAGGTCAGGAGTTCCAGATCAGCCTGGCCAACAGAGTGAAACCTCATCACTACTAAAATACAAAAAGACAGCCAGGTGTGGTAGCAGGTGCCTATAATCCCAGCTACTTGGGAGGCCAAGTCAAGGGAATCATTTGAACCTGGGAGGCAGAGGTTGCAGTGAGCAGAGATCACGTCACTGTATTTCAGCCTGGGTGACAGTGGGAGACTCTGTCTTCAAAAAAAAAAAAAAAAAAGCTAACAAACAAAAAACTAAAACAGCCTGTGCATGCCAGGAGGCAGATAGGTCTGGCATGGCTAAAGAATCAGCAGGCAGAGCCCTCAGGCCATGGGTAGAGAAGAGGCTTGACAGCTGGGCAGGGCTCTGATGTTTGCTGTGACAAGGGCTGTTATTCTGAATGTCCCCAGGTCAAACCCATGGCCTCATGCTGAAAACCTATGCAGAGAAAACTGAAATGAAGAATAATTATGAAAAAAAAAATCAGAACAATCATGTCTCTACACTCTCAGAAAAAAGCTGAATGTACAACACAACATTGGCCCTATGTAAACAAGTAAAAATTAAAAGTTGCTGGAATCCCTATAACACTTTAAGTCTCCCGAGAAATGTGACTGTGGTCTGAGTCATGTAGCATGTTGTGCTAACTTCTGCTTCTTAGACGACAGCTGAACTCTTCCTCATGGTTCTTGTTCTGTCCCGAGTAGCTGGTACCACAGGTGTACACCACCATGTCCAGCTATGTTTTGTATTTTTTTAGATACGGGTCTCACTATGTTGTCCAGACTAGACTCAAACTTGGCCTCAAGTGATCCTTTCACCTCAGCCTCCCAAAGTGCTGGTATTACAGGCATGCCCCACCACATCCAACCTCAACACATGTTTTTAAAACATAATCCTTATAAACAGTTGTGCTAGTCCATTCTCATGCTGCTATTAATTACTACCAGAGACTGGGTAATTTATAAAGGAAAGATGCCTAATTGACTCACAGTTTCCCATGGCCAGGGAGGCCTCAGGAAACTTACAATCATGGTAGAAGGGGAAGTAAACACATTCTTTTTCACATGATGGCAGAAGGAGAACTGCCAAGCAAGGCGGAAAAGCCCCTTATAAAACCACCAGATCTTGTGAGGACTCACTCACTCTCACAAGAATAGCATGAGGGAAACAGCCCCATGATTAAATGACCTCCCACGAGGTCCCTCCCACAACATGTGGAGATTACAAGAACTACAATTCATGACGAAATTTGGGTGTGAACATAGCCAAACTGTATCAAAAGGTGAGAAGGCACTGCCAAATTATCTAAAAGAAACATTGTAAGGATGAACTACATTTAATTTGTAAGCTTTGCCTCAAAGATTATCTTCCCCATCCCTATTCCCTGCTAAGGTATGCCCTTCCTGTGACACCAGAAACCAGGCAATGGCAGGACAGATGCCTCTGTCAAGTGGGACTGCTCAGGACACCCCAGGACCACTCAAGTTCATCGGCCAAAGCAAGTCACATTGCTAATTGCAGTCAATGAGAGCAGAAAATTATATGTCCTATAAAGGAAAAGAGGGTTTGAAAACAATAATGAAATGTACCCCAATTATCACACAATCTATAAAATGTACACAATGCAGATAAAACCTGTTCCTTACAAGATAGTAAAGCAATGCCTAAAATAAACAATGTGACCGTGCCAATCAATAAACAGATCAATGAAACATGCTAGAAAAATGCAAAAATAGATGCATGTACATAGAGACTCTCAGTAAATAATAAAGATGACATTTTTAAAACATTGGGAAAAATTGTAATGTTAGGGTAATGAGATAGACATGTTAGAAAAAGTGAATATTGACTGCGCTACTGATATCTAAGAAATATCTGTTGGGACAGATCTTTAAACTTGGGAAATTAGATTAAAATATTAAAGGAAACATTTATTTAAGTAATCAAGAAGCAAGCAGGAAGTCATAAGCAACACAACCTTTCTGAGTAGGCATAAAATCCAAATATCATAAAAGTAAAGACTAACAAATCTGACTACAAAAATAAATACATAATTTCTACATAGCTAATAAAAATAACTCAAGGTGAAAAGAAACAAATTGGGAAAAGTGTTTTTCAAATTGTCATATAATAAAGGTTAGTCAAATATATAAAGATCTAAGAATCAATAAGAAATAATTCAAACGAGATTAAAAAAATAAACTTGAACAGGTATTTTACAGAGAAGGAAATATGAATTGCTCTCAAATAGATAATTCTCAACAATAACAGAAATGCACAGTAATAATTTGAATGAGGTATGTTTCGTCTTTCAGACTGCAGAATCTCAAATTTATGGCAACATTTTGTACTGATAGAAGTGTGAGTTAATCAGACTCTCATGTATTGCTGGAGGGAGTTTGAGTTACATGTCTGTAGAGTTTTGGGACTTATCTACCAACATTTAAAATTCAAAATATTCTTTAACCAAAAATTCTACTTTCAGGTACAGTTTACACATATACTTACGCATATATAAAATAATGCATGCACAAAGAAACTGTATTCCTTCCATCACCATTGAAATTCAAGGAACAGCATTAAACTCTACTTCTTGTTCATGGCATGCTTCTATCATTCGTCCATGAATAGCCCTTTTATTTAATTAGCTCTGCCTCACGATGTAGTAAGCACTTTCAAATACACCACCTACATTAAATGCTACAACAATGAAGACAACATATTCCAAATACTTTCCCTCTTCTCTCCTTCCCTCAGCCAGTTTAATCACCATCTTCAAGCTACATCCATAATATTCTTCTTCCTGTTATATGAAGCTTAATTGCATCCATATATATTTCCAAAAAGTTCATGTATATGCATCTTTTTTTAACTTGGTTAGGACTTCTCTAAAAATCTGTTTAATCTTATAGAATTTACTTTTTCATGTAATATTTTTAGCTAAAACCATCGACATTGCTCTGTGCCACTTGTAGTTCAATTATTTGAGGTTCCACTGTGAAATCTGCCAGTTTATTTATGCATTCTTCCTTGAAATGGGCAGGTGGGTTATTTCCTGGTCTCTACTTTTGTGAATAGCATTCACATGTGTGAACATTTTCATTCATGTCTCCTGCTGAACATGTACCTGACTTTTTTTAGATATAACCAGGAGAATAATTGCTAGATTATAAGATAAATATTAAGGTTTAAGAAATAGCCAATCTGCTTGCCAAAGATGTACCATTTGAGATCACCAGAAACGTGTAAGATTCTGTGGGTCTAGTATCTACTGTAAAACTCGACAGTATCTGATATGGTTCGGCTGTGTCCCCACCCAAATCTCATCTTGAACTGTAGTTCCCATAATCCCCACCTGTCATGGGAGGGACCCAGTAGGAGGTAATTCAATCCTGGGGACAGCTACCTCCATGCTGTTCTCGTGATAGTGAGTTCTCATGAGATATGGTAGTTTTACAAGGGGCCTTTCCCCTTTCACTTGGCACTTGTTCCTGCCACCGTGTGAAGAAGGACGTGTGTGCTTCCCCTTCTGCCATGATTCTAAGTTTCCTCAGGCCTCCTCAGCCATGCTGAAGTCTAAGTCAATTAAACCTTTCCTTTATAAATTACCCTATCTCAGGTATGTCTGTATTAGCTGTGTGAGAACAGACTAATACAATGTCAAATTTTTAACTATTGCAAATCAAAATCATGTAAAACTGTCTCACTAAGGTGTCAAAGTGGATTTTTCTCATCACTAATGATGTCAATAATCTCTTTCTATGTTCTATTGGCAAAATATGTTTCCTATTCTATCAAACGCCTGCTTACTTTTGGCAACTATTTTCCAATGAGTTGCCTTCCTCATTGTTTTGTATATGTTCCACGAGCACATTTTGTAACTGTTCTACTATACACTTGATACTAAGTTGTGTGTTTGTGGAAGTCTAATGAATCATCTCACTTCCTTTAATACATCTGTTGGTATACAAGAGATATAAATTTTAAGTCATTTAGCTATTTTTTTAATTCATAAACAAAGCTTTTTGCATGCTATGTAAGACAACTTTCTTTACTCCAAGGTACAAGATATTTAGTTATACTTTCTCTCTTAAAAAGTAGTTATATTTTGTTCATATAATTATTTAATACTGCTGCAGGTAAGTGGAGTATATTGTATTAGATAATGGCCCAATTCATTTTCTTCACGACAGTTGTTTTTCCAGTCCTGTATATCCTGCCATCTCTCCTGACTGTTCTGACTGTTCCTGACTGTTCTAGGAGCAACTATGTTCCACTGATCAATTGAATAACCCTGAGCCAACATGACATTTTCATAATTATACTAATTTTATAATAATTTCTATTAGGGCAAGTTTCTTTTCTGCTTTTTCCCTTCAGAAGTGTCCTACCCCTTCTTGGCCATTTCTTTTTCCTATAAATTTAGAATTACATCACTCAGTTCTGTGAAAAAAAAAATCCCATCAATAATTTGACTGGATTTGTACTAGCTTCATACAACAACTTGGGGAGAATTGGAATCTTTACAACACTTGGACTTATTACAGGGTCACATGACAAACAATTAATATCAACTATCTGTAAGTAATTACTACAAATCTGTGTGTATATATGTAACTTTAGGTATCTTCGTAACATTTCACTGCTTTCCTTATAGAGGTCTTCCACATCAACTGTTTAGTTTTATTTCCATATACATAATATCCTTTGGTGTTATTATAAACAGTTTCTCATTGATTTGATAATCTAAATGTTTGCTGCACTTATATTTATAACAAATTTTCCAGACTTCATAGGATTTTTCTATACAAATAACCAGAAGGGGGGAACCTGTGAGAAGCGGCTGTAACTCTGGGAGAGGCAATTTCTTCAGAGAAAGAGAATCCTAGGGAGGGACTGAGCTGTTGGCTGTTACCAGATGACACTCCCTGAAGCTGGGGGTGTAAGCACCTTGGTCCCAAAAGTGGGTAGGAACTTGGGGTATCTGGGTGGTCCGTCTTAACATATCAACTACCACCTGGCCAAGACAGTAGTCTGAGGTTACCAAATAAGCAATACTGCATTCCAGGAGTAATTTCATATATCCCCTTCTCTCCAACAGTTTTCTGTCATTAGCTCCTTGCATTAGTGTTGTACATTTATTATAACTCATTAATCAATATTGATATATTAAAACTAAGCTCAAAATTAACATTAAGGTTCACTTTGTATTGCAGATTCTATGGGTTTTGAGGGAGGAAGAATAACAGCCATTTACCATAACAGTATCACAGAGTTTAGGTAGTTTCACTACCCTAAAAACCCTCTGTTCCCAGTTTACTTCTTTCTCCTCTGGAGCCCCAGGCAAAGACTGATCTTCTCACTGTCTCTACAGTTTTGCTTTTTTTCAGAATGTCACATAGTTGAAGTCATGCAATTTTTTGCCTTTTCAGAATGACTCTTTCATCCAAGTAGTATTCATTTAAGGTTCTTTCATGTCTTTTAATGACTCAATAGCTCATTTACATTTCTTGCTGAGTAATATTTTGTTATATGGATGTATATTCACAACTGTCCTAGACATTCTTGACCATTCTTTCATCCATCCAAATTTTAAAATCATCTTGTTAAGTTCCATGAAAAAATCCTCAGAGATGTTTATGGATTTGCATTGTAGCTACGAATCAACTTGGAAAAAACTGAAGGCCATCTTGGTTGTTTCCCATTTTGAGAGGATTATGAATAAAGCTGCTAAGATGCTTTTGTGCTGGTTTTTTTTGTAGATGTAAGTTGACAGTTCATTGGGGTAAATACTTGGGAACATGGTTGTCTCTTTGGGTCCTGCAGGTGGCATACATGATACTTGGAAGTGCCACTATGAGCCATTTACTGGGTAACTGGTAACCAAGAGAGATTTTCAGCAGGTCCAGACTTCTGGGCAAGCCACGTGGCCACATAGCCCTGTGAATCAGTGATCAGAATGATCTCTGAAGTCTCTGGAAAATCCCTGGAGGAAAATGGTCACACAGACCCCAGATCATCAGACTATGAGACACCAGGTGACCATGTATTTGGGGCTGTCCATTAGAAGGTTGGCACTGCCAGTGCCACTGTGTTGTTGGTTCTTGCAGGCCCACTAGCAATCCACTGTCAAATAAAGATGACACATTTTAGACAGAGTCTGCGCAGGTCCAGAAGATATGAATAAATTAAACACATATGGCCACATCCCTCATCATCCACCTTTACTGCACTGATACCTTCCTCAACTCATATAATCCAGGGGCTTTTTGTGACCAGTTGATGAAAAAGGAAAGAATGTGTGCCTAATTCAGAGATGGGTCAGCACCGTGGTTACCAGAAAATGAGAAGCTGTTGCAGGAGGAACAGATTGGGAAGAAGTCTGAAAGGCAGCACTGGAAGAAAATCCTCAGTGGGAGAGCAGTGCAGTTCAATCTCCCTTCCCGTGGAAAGAGAACTCTCCATTGGCACACAATCCATGGCAGAGATTATTGCCTTGACTTGCTGGTCAGGAGCAGGGCAGGAAATGAATAGAAGACTGAAGACAAGGACATCTGGGAAGAGGTTACTGAACCTGGGATGGGCACACAGTGGGCGGATCTGCATCTCCTGTCCAAGGTCACCTCCAGGCTTTCCGAACAAAGACCAAACAGCTACGTGGGAGGATGAATTCTCTTGCAGGTGTTGGTCTCTCTTCTTCACCATCTCTGTGCTGGGGCAAAAAGCCCACGAACTTAGTCACTATCAGTGACAGATACAGAGGCTATATACGAGCCCAAGAAATGCGGCCCTTTTCACAAAGGCTGGTATAGTAACTAATACTGCCACATTTCTAATCCAACAGCAGCAAAGATAGACACTGAATGTTAAAAGTGCCACCATCCCGAGGCTCCCACGTAAAACAGGATGCTGGCAGGAAGGTATTTCTATGCTGTCTTTGCCCCAGAGGATGTAGTGAAATTACTCTAACTGGAATCAATCTGTGTAGTGTGATGGGTCCCCCACCAAGTTACTACAGGCTGTATATCCACCACTGGAAACTTAAAGGCCAGATCATGGACAAAGACGACTGGACCCAGCCAAGGAGCAGGTGTTCCTGAGAACTCAAGTATCCCAGAGAGCATCTAAAATCTACAAGACAACACAGTCCTCTCTCTCTCTCTCTCTCTCTCTCTCTCTCTCTCACACACACACACACACACACACACACACACACACACACGGCAAAGAGCCAGAAAATTAGCTTAAAAGCAGCTTAGGGATAGGATTCAATGCAGATCTCTAGAGCTGTCCTGGAAAACCTCATACGTAAGTCCTAATAAACTCATCTACTCACCAAGCTGGACTTGCCAAGTCATGGTTTAATCTCTCACCTCCCTCCTAGTGTGGCAGAAGGTTTTCCTCATTGCAATCTGTACCCTAGATATGTTTTGAACTTGATGCTCACGTTCTGCAACTGCACTATCATCAAAGAACTACAAAAGAAATAGCAACAAAAGCCAAAATAGAGAAATGAGATCTAATTAAACTTACGAGCTTCTGCACAGCAAAAGAAACAATCATTAGAGTGAACCGGTAACCAACAGAATGGGAACAAATTTTTGCAATCTACCCATCTGACAAAGGGCTAATATTCAGAATCTACAAGGAACTAAAGCAGATTTACAAGAAAAAAACAAACGCCCCCATTCAAAAGTGGGTGAAAGATATGAACAGACACTTTTGAAAAGAAAACATTTATGAGGCCAACAAATGAAAAAATGCTCATCATCGCTGGTCATTAGAGAAGTGCAAATCAAAACCACATTGAGGTACCATCTCACACCAGTTAGAATGGTGATCATTAAAAAATCTGGAGACAACTGATTCTGCAGAGGAAGTGGAGAAACAGGAACACTTTTATACTGTTGGTGGGAGTGTAAATTAGTTCAACCATTGTGGAAGACAGTGTAGTGAGTCCTCAAGGATCTAGAAATAAATACCATTTAATCCAGCAATCCTATTACTAGATATATACCCAAAGGATTATACATAGTTCTATTATAAAGACACATGCACACATATGTTCATTCCAGCAAAGACCTGGAACCAACCCAAACGTTCATCAATAATAGACTGGACAAAGAAAATGTGGCACATATATACCATGGAACACTGTGAAGCCATAAAAAAGGATAAGTTCATGTCCTGTGAAAGGACATGGATGAATCTGGAAACCATCATTCTCAGCAAAGTCACACCAGAAGAGAAAAACAAACACTGCCTGTTCTCATAGGCGGGTGTTGAACAATGAGAACACATGGGGACAGGGAGTGGAATGTCACACACTGGGGTCTGTTGTGGGGTGAGGGGTGGGAAGTTGGGGAGGGATAACAATGGGAGAAATGCCTGATGTAGGTGACAGGGGGATGGAGACAGCAAACCACCATGGCATATGTGTACCTATGCAACAATCCTGCAAGATCTGCATATGTACCCCCAAACTTAAAGTGCAATAATAAAAAAGAACTACATAATTGCTTATACCACAGCACTGCATCCCAAACAATACTGTCTCAGACTAAAACCCTTTTTATACTAAAAAAAAATAGAGGCATAACCATAACCTACTCTATGTTGGAGCCTAATGATTCAATAAAGGCTAGAATAAGTTAACACCTTAGGGGACAACATCCTGTGCTTCCAGGAGACAGAACAGATGAGCTCAAAAAGCAGTGGCAGCAAAATCATCCCTTTTTGCCATCATTCCCGTGGAGCCACCTGCAGAATCCATGCTTCCCACTCCTCAAACATAGGCTCTTCCTGATCTGAGATCCTGGGAGGCAGGTGGATACACAGGGAAATGTTCCAGGGACTCTGAAACTCTGACTGCTACCTGGTCACTTTGGGTTTGTCATGTAGGTGGGCCCACAGGCAAAAAAGGGATGTGCTCTCCAGGCAGAGGGAAACTGGCCTACAAATGAAGGTAGCCAGGGTGGCTGCTAAGTAACAGGCCAGGGCAAGGACCTGCAGAACCAGCCGAGGTTGCTTACCTGGTGTTTCTCTGACCAGAGAGAGCAGTAAAGGAGGATTTGCAGCACACCTGGCTTAACAAGGACACCGCCACCTCAGAGATAAATGTCTGGGTCATGCCACCAGCCAAACAATTTCTATGAGTCAAACGCAGAGAGAAGGGAAACCTATCACAGGTGTTTACTTTTCATCACACTCTGTTTTACTACTCATTCTGCCTTCATTGTCTTCTAATATTGTCTTTGACAAAAGAGACTTTAAGATTCCATTTTTACACTCCCTTTGGGTTGAACCAAGGGCTTTCTGTTCTCATAAATTTTAGGCTCAATTTGTAGCATGAGAACTGGGCCAAGAAGTTCTGAGACATACAGGATGTACACCACAGGACACTAACTCTGTTCCAGGTCCTCTCTACTTCACCTGTCTTTTGTTCCAGACCAAATCTCCCTGGGTTCAGATCACTTTCTTCACGGGTACAACCTACACTCTCCCACCAATGCCTCTGACTTCTTGCCAGGGGTAAGAGGGCCTCCCTGGGGCCTCCTGTTGATGTTGAGGTGAGGAGTGTAGCATCTGTCCAGGAGGCCCAGGGAGTTCTTAACTCTGAATGGAAGACTGGAGCCTGGAGATCTGTTCTTTCCCATCTCCACCCACAGTTGGCGATAGGGTCCTGAGACACAGGTAAGAGATGGGGCTTTTCAAGAGATGGCCTGAAGATAAAGCAGGAAATTTCACTTACAGGTGGTCAACTGAGCAATGCTCTGGGCTGCTGCCTCTCCCTCCCACCCTGCATCACTCCTCCTGCATCCCTCACATCCGCCCTGGTGAGGGATTGTCCTTCCTCGTGAAGGAGCAGACAGGCAAGCCCTTAGCCTGTGGCTCTGCTTTCTAGAAAGCCCAAGTAGAACAAAAAACAGAAACAAATGCACACATACACACACATACAGTTCATAATTTGGATGATTATATAAAATTAATCAACCCTCTATTCCAGGAACATAAACACTTATCCTAGGTGATGAATGAGGAACATTAGCTTTGGTTCCCCCGAAGGATGGAAGATTTAATGACTGCCCCCGTAGCACACTTTCTCTCTATGGCTTCCACAAAACAGTTCTAATTCTTGTAACAAAATGAGTCAGAATAAATATGCATGATCCAGATTTCAGTAGTTCACTCTGCCCTACAGGCTAGGATTAAGTTTTAGCAACAGACAGTCAGTCCTTACCGGAGGATAAAACTCTGCCAGAGGCATCAGCTGGGGTAGAAACGGGAAGTGGCCTCAACTGGCCAAACTATAATTGGGGCATTAACTTTTGCAGAATCTTATTTGTGGATGAAAGGAAAAGTAAAGTAATTAATATATTTCTCCAAGATGACACTCTCTTGAAATGAGATTATGAGTTTTGTCAATAAATCATTTTCTGAACATGGAAAGACAATACAGCCCAAACTTTCAAGAGCATAAGATTGGCCCTCTAGCTTCATTTGGACTTCACCTCTGCAGGTGCGTGGCCTTCAGATGATGTATCAGCAAAATCAGCAGGGAATTCTCTTTCCATAGCACTAAATCCAAGGCTTACAGGCAGAAATGGAGCTTCAAAGCCTGCAACCCTAAAGCCCCATGACATAAAAAAATTACGAGAGTCAATAAGCATCCAGCTGCACACGTGCACGTGTACACACTCCACAATTCGTGAGATGCTTAAAAAGGTTGGACTTTCCGGGTGCGGTGGCTCATGCCTGTAATCCCAGCACTTTAGGAGGCCAAGGTGGGTGGATCACCCAAGGTGGGTGGATCACCCAAGGTCAGGAGTTCGAGACCAGCCTGACCAACACGGAGAAACCCCATCTCTACTAAAAATAAAATTAGCCAGGCATGGTGGCGCATGCCTGTAATCCCAGCTACTCAGGAGGCTGAAGCAGGAGAATTGATTGAAACCAAGAGGCAGAGGTTGCAGTGAGCAGAAATCACGCCACTGCACTCCAAACTGGGCAACAAAAGCAAAACTCAGTCACACACACACACACACACACACACACACACACACACACACACACACACACAAAAGATGGACCATCTCCTTTCATGGGAAAAATAACAGTAGAATATCAGACTTTAAAACACGATTATTTAATAACATGCAATATGCAAGTTTCTGTCTAAATTCATATTTGGCTCAGAGCCCATAACATAACCCCAACCAACTTTCCATTCATGAATCTAACAAATAGCTCTCCAGTCCCCACCAGCCCAACAGGTGCCAGGCACAATTTAGGGCATAAAGGATGCATTTGTTAAATAACTCAGGCAAAAATCCCTGTCCTCCTAGACCTTATATTCTAATAAGGAAGATACACAGCCAACCAAAGAAGTAAGTATAGTGCGTTAGAAGTTAAAAACGCCTACGAGAAAAACCAGGAAAGGGAGTTCAAGAATTCCAGGAAATTGCAATTTTAAATGCAGTAGTTAGAGGCCTTGCTGAGAAAGTGACGTTCAGCAAAGTTTTAAGGACAGTGAGGAAACAGTATCTGGGAGAAGAGTGTTCCTGGCAGAAGAGCCAGTGCTGATGCAGGACGCAAGAATGTGCTTGAAAACCATTGCAGCAATGCCAGATATAGTATGCATCTAAAGTAAAATAAATAAATTATAAAAAAATAAAATAAAATAAAAAGAAAACCATTGCAGCATGGAAGGAGGGAACCTGGGCCAACTAGCAGGGAAGAGAGCCAGAGGCAATTGAGGCGAGTCCATGCAAGGCCTTGGGAGGCAGGTTAGGACTTCAGTTATCTCTAAATGAAATGAAATGAAAAAATACTGGGAGATTCTGAGCAGAGCTATAGCAATAATTGACTTAGGTTTGGATAGTATCATCTAGGGTACTGTGTTGAAAATAAACTGCAGGTAAAAAGTAGAACCAAGAAACCAATGATTGTAGCAATCCAGACAGAAGTGATGTTAGCTTAGACCAGGGCACAGCTAGGGTGGGAAATCAATAGGTGGGATTTTGGAAACATTAATGGAAAAAACCAGACATTGCTGAAGGATTAGCAGTGGGTGAGTGAAGAAGAGTCAGGCATGACTCCATCATTCTAGCCTGAGTAACTGAAGTATGGAGCTACCTCTAAGGCACAGACCCCAGACCCAAACACAAACACAAACCAGCTCCGAACATTCTAGGAAATTTTACTTACCCAGAAAATGACCTGAGTATGCACATCAAAAAATATCCCCAAGTTCCAGGAAAAAATGATTAAAAAGTGTATCCCAAACAAATATATCCTGAAAAACAATGGGAACTTCAAGAACACAGAAAAAGAAGTTCTACAGATGTCCAGGTAGTAACCAAAAAAAAGTTACCTATAAGGCAAGGAAAACCACACTTATCTTTAGCTCTAAATGTAAGGAGACATCCAAGGCACATCTGAAGAGATATGATCACATCTAACAGATATGATCCAAGAATGTTTTACATGACCAAGTGATCTTTTAGACATGAAAACAAGAAAAAAAATTCCCAAACATACAAAGGGCCTCAGAAAATATTCGTCTTACATAAATCTGCAGAAAATACTTGACAACAAAAATGTAATAGAAAATTCATAATATTAAACAACTGATATTTATTTCATCTTCTTGGAATCTCTAACAAAAATATTCTTAAACATACATATCTGCCAATGTACGTATTACATTGTTATTGTCGGTAGTAAAAATTGAACAAAATCACAGTTTTGCAATTTCGGGTAACGTCTCTATGCTGATCTACTACTTAACCATTAAAAACACCAATCTGATAAAATTTTAATACTGTGGGGAAATGATTATGTCATATTTACGGTGAAAAGTATAAAAATCTATGTATGGCATAATACTATGTAAAGAAAATTTGTAAGATTAAAAAAGATTAGTTTTCTCATGCATTCTTTTTATAATCAGAAAAAAAAAATGAAAAATGTTAACACAATCATGTGGAACCTAAGGAAGAGAGAATACCAAATATGTAAGTGATAGCAGCTCGTGAATGTGAAGACAACAAGCACAACAGAAATGCTGTAATCCAGGGTATGAATGAAGATATTCAGCCCATTTCCCATTTGTCCCAAGAACACTCAACAGTAGCACTTGTGGCTGCAGGGTTTACCCCGAGATAACTCTGCCACAACTTATCTTGCTTTTGTTATTATTTTTGCATCACTCTAGTATATTGACTTTGGAAACAAAAGACATCACTCTATTTACAGCATTCTGTTTTTACTAGTGGTATTTCCATTTACGAAACAGTGATTTTTGATTGCTGAAAACGTCAAATCCTAGAAAACGTAACGTTCCTACATGTGACGGTCACATTGTTCTTCAATAGTTATTGGCTGAAGATTCGTTTGATGAATCCCATTTTTCCAAAATACATTATTCTAATAATTCAGACAATTCTGACATTAATTCCGTTTAGAAATAACTCCGAGAACACCTTTTATGTTTTGTTTTCACACTGAAAGTCAGTCAGATTTGCTTCAGCCTCAAAGAGCATGTTTATGTAAAATCGAATGAGTGCTGGCAACAAATGGCACCTTTCCCCAGATGGGTTAAGAACCTGAAACATGCAGAATTTAAATGGGATAACCACCCCTCAAATAACAATTAACAAATATACACTATTATCAGGACAAATACTGATACAATTCTTCATTCTAAGAATGATGAGTTTCCACCCTTTGAAAAAACACACCAGAAAGAGATGAGAGAAAAGTGAGAGACTGTTTTTAGGCAGGATTGCTTTGGACTTCTTTATTACCAAGCTTTAGCACGAAAGGAGGCCTGGGGAGCGTTATTTACAGTGATGAATAAATCCAATTATACAACTCAGAGAAATGCAGTGCCATACATGTGGGTGGTCTATCCCTGATAGAGACCAAAAGTAAATAAAAGCAAGCAGAGGAATGGTGCTAATTAATATAATTAACTGTATTCATTGATGAAACAAATATAGGACCCTTTTGAAGGATGAAGGAAAGTCTCATGGGAAAGGAATACAGGGAGAAAAGGAGAAATTTGGTAGTAAAAGGTCTCAAACCGCAATTTTCACACACAGAAATGCAATACAAACTGCAGGAATGAAGATCAGAAAGACAGAGAGGCAAACGGGCAGAGAGACAGGAAGACAGACAGGAAAGCAGAGATAGACAATACTCTTCAATAAATGGAGAGAAGGGCCTTGAAGTCCAACACTGTGTCTCAGAATGGAGTATTTTTATCACCCACACCTCAGAGCAACCTTGCGTACAGCACCTGAGATGACACAGCAGTCGCTTGAAGCCCTAGGCCAAGATGCCCAGATCTGTGGATACAAGTCAGTCTGTTAAAAGCTTAAGTGTAAAAAATAGGGCCTGAAATAGATTTGAACAAAAGCTCAATTTAGAAAGGATCCGGATACTACTCAATACATCGTAGATTTTACAAAGGGCTTTAACATACAGGCTTGACTTCAACAGCCTTGTATTAGTCTGTTTCATACTGCTATAAAAAAACTACCTGAGACTGGGTAATTTATTTTAAAAATGGGTTTAATTGACTCACAGTTCCACATGGCTGGAAAGCCCTCAGGAAACTTACAATCATGGTGGAAGGTGAAGGAGAAGCAAGGCACATCTTACATGGTGGCAGGAGAAACAGCACAAGGGGGGCGGTGCCCACGAGAACTCACTGTCAAGAAACAGTATCAGGCAAACTGCCCCCATGATCTAATCACCCCCTAACAGGCCCCTCCCCCTGAAATGGGGGGGATTATAATTTGAGATGAGATTTGGGTGGGGACACAGAGCCAACCCCTATCAAGCCTCCTGAAGCAATCACAACTCCTGCATTCCTCAAAAAAGCTGTAGGCAAGGTGCAGCGGCTCACGCCTGTACTCCCAGCACTTTGGGAGACCAAGGCAGGAAGATTCTTTGAGTCCAGGGGTTCAAGACAAGCCTGGCCAACATAGTGAGACCTCACCTCTACTAAAAATAAAGAATAAAAATAGCTGCGTGTGGTGGTACACATCTGTAGTCCCAGCTCCTCAGGAGGTTGAGGCAGGAGAAACATTTGAGCTCAGGAATTTGAGGCTGCAGTGAGCCATGATCACACCACTGGACTCCAACGTGGGCAACAGAGCAAGATCCTATACCTAAATAAACTGATACAACAAGCATGTAGCAGAGACTTGTGTCAATTTCTGGAGTTTGATACAAATCCCTGATGCTCCCCAATATTCTCTTGTCTCTACCTGGAAAAAAACAACATTTACTTATATTCATTCCGAAGCCTGAAAAACAATGTCCTAGATTTTCTACTAGGGTGGAAGATCTGTCATCTAGCACTCTCCGCTAACAAACCAAATATATTCTAGTTTCACAAAACAGGAAGAGGTACACATGGGGACTGGGTACCACAGACCGCCCTATGCCATGAGCTTCTGAGGCTCTGTCTGCCTCATTTGGCTGCTGGAGAGAAAACTGTGGACCTGGGCCCCAACCACTTGGATAAGCAGATCTTCATTCAGTCCAGTCCAGGTGATTCAAAGCAAAATATGTAGCTGGGGCCCAGGTTTCCCCTCAAAGGTTATAACGTCCCCTAAATCATAGTCTGTGTTACCCAACACAATGGCCACTAGCCATGAGTGGTTCTTGAGAACCTGAAATGTGGCTGCTTTATAATGAAACGAGGTGTGAGTGTAAAATGCCCTGGAATTCAAAGACGTAGTACCAAAAAGAAAAGAACGTAAAATATACGTTCATATTTTATACTGGTTTCATCATGAAATAGTATTTTGAGTATAATGTATTTTAAAATATTACTAAAATTAATTTCAGCCACCTTTTACTTAATGGAGCTAGGGGAAAATCTTCACCTACATATGTGGCTCACAGTCTATTTCTATGGGACGGTACAGGTCTAAATGGTGCTTAAACAGGTTACAGATGACAACAGTCAACTGTTTGACATGTTTTTCACAGCCTGATAGGCAGCACGGTGGCTTTCAGACTTGAGCACACAAGAGCATCCCTGGAGAGCTGCTGAGATGACAGATTGCTGGCCCTACCTGCAAAGTGTCCAACGCAGTGGGCCTGGAGTAAATGCACTTTTAACAAGTTACCAGGGGACTAAAATGGCTTGAGACAGGGACCTATGCTGTGTTACAGCCCACGGCCAGATCTACACCACCACCTTCAGAGGCTTGAGAATTGCTTTCAGAAAAAGCTTTTCTTTAGATTGTAGAGTTCATCTCTTCAGCCAACATAAAATTTATTTAAAAAAAAAAAACTTCCCATGTTCCCATGCAGACCATTCACAAAATTATTTTGGTATCTCACAGCAAAAGGGATTAAGGTCGTAAGACATTATCTAGCATTCTGAGAGCTATTATTAGGTACACTGCTGCTCCCCCGTACCAAAAAAAAAAAAATCCCCATTAATCCAGAATAACAGACGCTTACAGTAAAAGCAGGCCAGATTTACTGCTCAGATTGCAGAAGTCTGTGTACACTCACACTGAAATATATCGGTAAAAGGAGGCAGTGTCTCCTCTTTATTCTGGAGGTCTTATTAAAACTGGATCTTCAACACACACACTACACTTCTCTCCACTCAGACCGAGTCTGGTGGCCAGGCACAGTGCTGAGTACACAGCTTTTGTTTTTTTCAGCACTGACCAGGTCAGAATCTCACTCTCCACCTCTTCGTGCTACATTCATGGCCTATGAAATGACTGCGAAACAAGAGTGATGGATCCAAGCACTGGCTCATCCTTTTTCCTAATGGGAAGTCAGGGCAATACTGAGGTTAAGTTTAACATAAATGGTTCCGTTATTATTACAGCAACTCATCCCAAATGGTGATTTAGGGTCAACCGCCAAGGAAGTAGGCTGGTGGGCCCATTGCAGGTGTCACAAAAGATCACCTCAACCAATTATTTCACTGGACTTTACATTATCTTCATTTCGTATAATTAAAGTATTTTAATGCCATTCCTGTGACATTATGAACCTAAGCTCTGCATCTTCGGAGAAAACAGTCTTGTCGTCCGCATGTCTCACCAAGCTGCAGTTACATTTATTTAAGAGATCAGGTATAACGTCATGTTTAATTTAGTACATCTAATTCATTCTCAATGAAATTCCATTCCCAAAAACTCCATGCTCAGCTCCCCAGAATTCAGTCCTCTAACCCTGCCAACTTCCTCCTTTACCTGCAGCGGACTTCTCTAAACATCCTCTGTGTGGCCACAGACAGGTCCATTCCATAAGCTCAGCAGAGCTTTCCAACACTCCCATTAAAATCACACTGGCTGCACTGATTAACACCTAGAATTTTAATTTTGTCAGTTTAATAGATGGCCATAATTCCTGGGGTTTTAAACAAATATTTTCCAAGAGTATACTGATCCTACCTCAAATGATTTATACAGAAACAAATGAAAACATAATCATCACTTACCACCTCCCAGTCTAATTACATTAACCTTGGAAGAGGCAAGTATTACCATTTTAATATAAATTTTTCCAGAATACCTGCTTTGCATTTACATGCATATTCGTACATTCAGAAATATTTTGTGTTGCTTGTATGTTCATGGGATTATACTCTATAGGTTTTTTAAATCTTTGCTTCTTAAGAATAATGTTTTAATTTTTGGGCTGTTTTTTCGTATCTGAGTAGAAGAGAGAATACACGTGTCTGTGTGGGTGTGTACACTCGTGCACACAGGCCTATGGGTACAAATCAGTCTTCTCACCCCTGAAAAGTACTTTCATGTATGAATGTACCATACTATGTTTTTATAAAGCCTTAGCCATTATTAATTACTTAACTATTCTTTCATTAATCAGTGTTAACTTTTTGATATTTTATTTCAAACGAGGCTGCAATGAACATTCTCGGGCACTATGTAAACACTTTTCCAAAACAGAAAGCTTAAAATGGAATTGCACATGTTTTGGGTTTTATTTTGCTATGTTTTCCAGGCTAAATTCTGCCTGTGAATACCATCTTAGCTGCACCCTCGCCTACCCCCACACACAAGTTTTTATATCAAATTAGGTCATTTTTACTGATGTCTGAAAAGTTCATTTTTTTCCTTTTTAATGCTAGATATATTTAAAGGTTTTCATTTTATCTTGTTATTAATTCCAAAGGGATCTGGTAGGGAGATGGTATGTTTGTTTTTACCTAACTTTGGTGTAATTACTAAGTTTATTACATTGTTTTAAGTGAATATCAAATACAAAATTTTCCCTTTTGAAATAGGAACTTAACCTTTCTTGTCTAACATGATATTAGTCACAGCAAATTGTGTTTAAAATGACTACATACTATGTTGAATACAAACCAGTATCACCCTTGGCTGACTCTTTCATTGAAGCGTTCATACTACTTAGTGTGTTGTTTGTATGCGAATTTTGAGTCAGGCATATTTTTCTTTCACTTTGATCATGACTATGCTATATTATATTCTGATAGTATCTGCTACAGGGGCATATTTCATTCTATCATGCCTCACTCTGTTGGACTCGGAGGATGTTTCTTGTTTCTGAGGTTTGTGGCAACCCTGCATTACCAAGTCTATTGGCTCCACTTCTACAGCAGCAGCACACTTCCAGTCACTGTGTCACACTTTGGTTACTTTCGCGATATTTCACACTTTTCCATTATTATTCTATCTGCTATGGTGATCTGTGATCAGTGACCTTAGTATTATCGGAATTGTTTCGTACACCCAAGTATGCACTCACGTAAGACAGCAAATGTAGTTGTGTTACGTGAGTCCTTAAATAGATTGTTCTCCCACCTCTCTTCCTCTCCTTAGGCTTCATTATTCCCTGAGGCAAAATAATGTTGAAATTAGGCCAGTGAATAAACCCTTCAATGGTCACTAAGTGTTTCAATGAAAGGAAGTGTCACATGTTTCTCACTTTAAATCAAAAGCTAGAAATGATTAACTTCCATGAGAAAGGCATGTTGAAAGCCAAGACAGGCTGAAAACTACACCTCTTAAGCCAAACAGCCAAGTTGTAAATGCAAAGAAAAAGTTCTTGAAAGAAATGTAAAATGGTAATCCAGTTAAAACAATAATCAGAAAGTGAAACAGCCTTATTTCTGATATGGGGAAAGTTTTAGTCATCTGGATAGAAGATCACATCAGCCACAATGATCCTTTAAGTCAAAGCCTAATCCAGAGCAACTCCCCTAACTCTCTTCAATTCTATAAAGGCTGAGAGAGATGAGGAAGCTGCAGAAGTCTGAAGCTAGCAGAAATTGGTTCATAAGGTTTAAGAAAAGAAGCCGTCTCTGTAACATAAAAGTGGAAGGTGAAGTAGAACGTGATCATGCAGATTCTCCAGCAAGTTATCTACGAAATCTAGTTAAGATAATTTATGATGGTGGCTATATTCAAGAACAGGTGTTCAACGGAGACAAAACAGCCCTTTACTGAAATAAGATGTCATCTAGGAACTTTGGGTGTTTTGTTTTTGTTTTTGTTTTGAGACAGACTCTTGCTCTGTTGCCAGGCGCCAGGCTGGAGTGCAGTGGCGCCATCTCGTCTCACTGCAACCTCCGCCTCCTGGGTTCAAGCAATTCTCCTGCCTCAGCCTCCCGAGTAGCTGGTACTACAGGCGTGCACCACCACATCCAGCTAATTTTTGTAGCTTTTTAGTAGAGACGGGGTTTCACCGTGTTGGCCAGGATGGTCTCGATCTCTTGACCTCGTGATCCGCCCGCCTCGGCCTCCCGAAGTGCTGGGATTACAGGCGTGAGCCACCACGCCAGGCCCATCTAGGAATTTTGTAACTGGAGAGAAGTCAACGCCTAGCTTTCAAGCTAAAAATTTCAAGCTAACTCTCTTGGTAGGGGCTAATGCAGCCAATGGTCCTTTTTTTTTTTTTTTTTTTTTTTTTTTGAGATGGAGTCTCACTCTGTTGCCCAGGCTAGGCTGGAGTGCAATGGCACCATCTTGGCTCACTGTAACCTCTGCCTCCGGGTTCAAGCAATTCTCCTGCCTCAGCCTCCCTAGTAGCTGGGATTACAGGCATGTGCCAGAATACCAGCTGATTTTTCTATTTTTAGTAGAGATGAGATTTTGCCGTGTTGGCCAGCCTGGTTTCAAACTCTAGTCCTCAAATGATCTGCCCGCCTCCACCTCCCTAAGTGCTTAGACTACAGACCTGAGTCACTGTACCCAGCCAATGGTTTTTTTATTATTCTGAAAATCTTAGGGCCCTTAAGAATTATGTTAAATCTATTCTGCATGTGCTCTGGAAATGAAATAATAAAGCCTGGATGACAGCATATCTGTTTATAGCATGGTATACTGAATATTTTAAGCCATCTGTTGAGATCTACTGCTCAGAAATTTTCTGTAAAAATATTACTGCTCATTGACAATGCACCCAGTCACTCAAGAGCTCTGACAGAGATGTACAAGAATTGTTTTCATACCTGCTGACACAACATCCATGCTATAGCCCATGAATCAAGGAGTAATTTCAACTTTCAATTCTTTAAGAAGTAAATTTTATAAGCCTACAGCTGCCATAGATAGTGTGCCATTGATGGGCCTGGGCAAAGTAAATTCAAAATCTCCTGAAAATGATTTACCATTTTAGATGCTATTAAGATTTATCTTGATTCATGGGAGGTCTAAGTATCAACATGAAGAGGACTTCATAAGAAGTTTATTTCAACCCTCTTTGATGACTTTGAGGGGTTTAAGACCTCAATGAAGAAAATTGCAGATATGGTAGAAACAGCAAGAAAACTACAACTAGAAGTGAAGTCTGAGGATGTGGCTGCATTGTTGCAATTTCATTATTACACTTGACTGAATGAAGAGTCGCTTGTTATAGATAAGCAAAAAGGGTGGTTTCTGTGATAGAATCTACTCCTAGTGAAGATGTGAACACTGTTGAATGAATAAAGATTCAAAATGGTACATAAACTTAGTTGATAAAACAGCAATAGAGTTTGAGAGGGTTGGCTCTAATCTTGAAGAAGCTCTACTGTGGGTAAAATGCTATCAAACAGCATTGCATGCTACAAATAAATCTTTCATCAAAGGAAGAATCAATGTGGCAAACTTCATTGTTGTTGTACTTAAGAAACTGCCACAGCCACCACCTTCAGCTACCACCAGCCTAATCAATCGGCAGCCATCAAGATCAAGACAAGACCCTCCATCAGCGAAAAGATTATGACTCCCTGAAGGCTCCAATGTTCATTAGCATTTTTAGCAGTAAAGTATTTTTAATAAAGGTATTCACCTTGTTCTTTAGACATAACGCTATTTTACATTTAACGGACTACAATGTAGCGTAAACATAACTTACGTATGTACTGGGAACCTGAAAATTTGAGTGACTCATTTAATTGCAGTATTTGCTTTACTGCCATCATCTGGAACTGAACCTGGACTATCTAATATATATCTATGTATTTGAAATCTGTATGGATAGTAATAAAGATTTAGAACTCTTAGTTTTGAAGTACATTTAAGATGTTTATCATTATGAAATATCTTTAACCATGTTAAAGTTTTGGGTTTTGCTTTTTTCCCGACTACATTTCACAATTGTTTTCTAATTTGTTTGCATTTGTCTTAAGGGGAAAAAAATCTGTTTTCATTTCTGTATTTCCAAAAGTTCTCCAACATTTATTCTAAGTATATTTCTTACACACTGTAACTAAATTTTTTTACTGATCCTTTTGTTTTACTATAGAATTTAATTCGCTTATATTATTTTGGTTACAAATATAAACTCATTTTTCACTTTCCTTAACTTCCATTTTCCCCATGTGACATCCCCCAACAGATAACACGTAATAGGACTTCTAGATTCATCTTCTTACCTTTAATCTTACGTTTATAACTTATATTTTCTTTTGCGCTACAGTCTGAAGCAATTCCTCAGTACCTTCTAGAGTACTTTTTATATCCATTTTGCATACCACATACTGATTTTTTAAACAAATAACATGCTTAATTTCCAAGACTAATTTGTTCTCTATTTATTCCTTTTTAATGGCATCCTTTTCATTGTAGGGAAGTATCATTCTCTCAAATGTTTTCAAAAGTATTAACTTCTCTTCTGATCCCTGAATTCTCTCTTTTCTATCTGGAATCAGGCTATTTGTTTCATTTTTGGCTTACATTTAATGAACTTGGTTCTCTCCAACAACTTGGTCATCTCATTTTTTCCACTTTAAATCCCTAGCATTTCTCATCTAGGAAGATGAATAAGCTGCCTCTGAGGTTGTGTAAGTTCATTTTCTCAACTGATACCTTCCTAGAGTTGGACTGCTTCCTCTTAGTGCACGTGGGAGGGAAGTCAGCGAAATATTTATCCTAGACTTCAAGGATTAGAGTGAATTTTTTTATTCCTTGGTAAAATTAACAGTCAGGGCCTCCTTCCATCTCTTCTTTTCCATTATGAATATCTTCAATTATTTCAGTTTCTGGCCTGAACTCCCCCAAGCTCATATACTCAACATTAAGCAGATGGTTCACTTTTTCTCTGCAGATGTTCTTCTGTGGGCTTGTGTGTCATACATGTGTGTTGCCAGGGAGGGGATAACAGACTGACTTCTGGCCCCACTGCTACAAATTCCGTCACTTAATCAGTTACTCCCTAGATCACCTTTTGGGTAACTCCCTACTTTTGTTTTCCCCTCCCATCATGGAATTTCTCTGAATTTGCTCCTAGGTTACAGCCGTGTTTCAGCTTGTGTTCTGAACTGAGGTATCACCACACCTATTCCACTTGGTTTGTTTCTTATGTTCCAAACATTTCTTTTTGTTTTGTTCCACACTGGTAGACCTTCTTGTAAAGAGTCAGAAATTATTCTTTAAAATATTAAGAAAATACAAGGATAAATAACCTGTGGACGTTTGGTAATATGAAACTATGTGAGGCTCAGATAACAGATGCTGAGGCGTGAATCACAGCAGAGACAAAGTGATGAGAATAATTCAGAGGGAGAGTAGAAAAAAATAAAAATAGGAACAAGGATAGAGGATTGGAGAAGCGCAAAAACAGAGAGGAAAGGAGGACTTATAGAAGAGATGGGAAAAAAAATGTCCAAGGTGTGGAAAAGCCAAAACAGAAGAACATAAAAATTATAAGAGAATATTAATGTATTCGTTTATAGCAATAAAGAAACGTAAGTTTTAGAATATAAGCAAGGCAGGAGAGATTTTTGGGGAGGAATTCCTGTTCAATGATTGTAAATGCCTTAGAGCTTTGGTTCTCAAACCTTCTCAAACCAGCAGCCAAGTCACCTGAGAGGCTTGTTAAATTACAGATTCATAAGAGCCAGGTGTTGCTCATGCTGCTGGCTCAAGGCCCAGAGCCATTGCAATGTAGAGGGGATAAAGCTGTGGATTTCACCAAGCACATTGGGTCCAACAAGTGGAAAGGCCTAGGTCACTGAAAGAGCAATATCCATGGAGCAGGTGCATGGGAGTCAGAATGAATGCAAGGACAGAGGGTCAGGACATCAGGGAGCCTAGAAAAAAGGGAAAAATGAGACTGTGTCATTGTAGAGGCTTAATTCAGCACCAAGCTTAAATTCCTTTGGTACATTAGAATCCTTTGGTATTCAGATTCAGAGGCCGAGAATCCATGATTCTCTACCTCTTTGCAAAAGGATAAAAAGTAAAATTGAGTTGAGGAAATGTGGTTATATCCCAAAAACAGTGATCTGTAGGGAATGCTGGATGGGGAGAAGGAAGGAAGTTTCTGCAGGTGGTGGTAGGGAAGTAAGGGTGATGGGATGAGGCCCAGTCTTCTGGTTCTGATTCCTGAGATGAACACAAGTCAATTAAGCCCATGTTTGTTGGAAAACTTAATACAGTAAAATTATTTTGAGTAGTAAGGTGAAGTCATAACATAGTCCAGTAAGATTAAGATAACCCAATAACAATACCAAATATAAATGCAGTAAATCAAAATATTGTGATTTATGAAACCATAAAGAACAATGCAATTATTTTAATATGAGTGTACATCAATATTTTTTGACTATCACCCAGGAGACAATATATCTAGATTTGCAAATTCAGACCCTGTGTGACCTATAGCAAGTTTTTTAAGCGTTTTAACTTTTCACTACCTTATTTGTAAAATAAGAGTTATTGTAACTTATTTTCAGGTTCCTTGTAATGATTACAGATCCTACCAATAAAAGACAGACTATGCCTGGTATAATTTAGATGCTATGTGAGGAGAAGTTATTGCATTATTGTTATAATTTTCATTACTGTTACTTTTATTCTTACTAGTAGCAGTTCGTAGCCCACTTTCACTCCTCACCTCGCCAACACTCATTTAAGATAATGCCTCTGGTTATAAGGACAGACATGCCAGAGGGTGAGGAGACAGAAGAGGAGAGATACCAGTGACCAGCTTGAGCAAGTCCCCCGCCCACGACCAGGTCCACAGAGCCCACTTTTGGCCTTTCCACTCTTCAAGCCCCAACTGGCTCTTCATGCAACATCTACCCTGCTCTAAATAAAATGCCAAAGTCAGTCTGGAATTCAGTGTTCCCTGGATATCATGACACCTGCTTTCCGTGCCCTGTGCTCTTGGAGACACATTCCTCATGCATGTGAAGTATGCCTTTCCCCAGAGAGGGCACAATCTGTTCATTTCCCAATTATGAACGGCCATTAACCTTTGACACCTACACACATTAACCCGCTGTTTGGAGCCAACTGCTTCATACTAATACTCATGAATTTTCAAATAGCCAAGTGGCATTTTTAAGGCAGTCAGGAATTACCTAGGCCATGGTAGTCAGGGGCACCTCTGCACTCTCCCCTCCCTCTGTTGTCTGCTTCTGATTTATATAGGAGCTGAAAGTTCTCCTAGGAAGATGCTTCAAACTCTCCGTTTATGTCTACGAAGCTAACGTTCTACAATAGCCATAAGAGGCAGCAGATGGCAAATGTCAGAGAGTGGCAGTGAAAGCAAATTCCTCCTAAGTGAAGAAAGCGGGCTCGACAGTGGCCAAGGGAGAAAGAGTAGACCATGGGGTGGCGTGGCCACTCTTACCCCATCCAGGGCATCCCAGTACAGTGCTTATGCCTTGAGTGGGGGGGGGGGGGGGCATATAAAGATTCCCCATTTCACATCATACACCAGCAGCCTTCATACAAAACCCTCCAGAAATTAAGAGCCAGGAGAGAGACAAGCTTGTGTGCTTCAAAGAAGCTAAGCATTCACACTCTGGAGAAGAGAATGAATTCAAACGGCAGAGCTCAAAGGCAGGATCCAAGCATTTATTACTCAAATGCTGAGTTCGGAAAAAGGTAGTATCATCAGTGCAAAATTTAAGTAACCTGGAAAGTTGGGTATTCATTTCAGAACAGCATGAGAGGAAGTGTCTGTCAGTATCAACTTGGTTATGATACAGCAACAAATACTTTCAAATCTCAGTAACTTAAAGTTTCTCACTCAGATTGCATGCCTGTCTTGGGTTGGCTGGGGGCCCGTCCCAGTTCTCCCTCACAATAGAAGCCGGGCCAACAGAGAGACCATTATAATAATCTAGAACAGCAGTTCCCCAATGATTTTGGCACCAGGGACCAGATTTGTGGAAGACAATTTTTACACAGGCCAGGAAATGAGATGATTTTAAGATAATTCAAGTGTATTACATTTATTGTGGACTTATTTCTATTGTTATTACAACATATAAGAAAATAATTATATAGCTCGCCATCGTGTAGAATCAGTGGGGAGCTCCGAGCTTGTTTTCCTACAACTAGACAGTGCTGTCTGGGGGCGACGAGAAACAGTGAAGGATCATCAGGCATTTGATTCTCGTAAGAGCACACAACTTAGATTCTCACATGTGCAGTTCACAATAGGGTTCCTGCTCCTGAGAATCTAATGCCACCACTGATCTGACAGGAGGTGGAGACCAGGCAGTAACGTGAGTGATGGGAAGCAACTGTAAATACAGATGAAGCTTCGCTTGCTTGCCCTCCACTCCCCCTCCTGCTGTGCGGCCTGGTTCCTGACTGGCTACAAACTGTTAATGGTCTGTAGCCCATTGGGAACCCCTGATCTAGAATGTTTCCTGTTAAAATGCATGAGAGAAACAATAACGTGAAGAAGCTAAAACCACATGTGCAGTTTATGAAACCTCCTGGAAACTTTTGGGGACCACCACACACAGGGGCAGATGACCCAGAGGAACATAAGGAGGAGTGAGATGTGGCTCATCATGGTTGTATGATTCCATTTGCTCCAACAGGCCAGTTCTTACAGTTACCAGATCAAACACTTATATAATAGTAGTTATAAGACAGGTCCTCATAAACATTTAGGGGCTCAGAAAAATAGGCCCTTAAAACAGGGCCTGCATTATAGCTGTGATGCCAAAATGCTGCTACAGAACAACTACCTGAGGGTCTGACCTACTGGTACAGCCAGGGAGACAGGGAATAATGACCACACCCAAACCTTTCCTGAGTGACCAAAAATAAAATGAGTTCTCTCTCACCAGGCTGCAGGGCACCTCACAAAGTCGACCCCATCAAGTTGCTTCTGGCTGTCACTTTGACCTGAGTGGGATCTCTACCACCACACTCAGCTCCTGCAGGGCTACACCCCTTGGGCCTCCTGAACTGCAGCTTCAGCCACCTAAGCTCCCTGTAGGCAGGCAGACTGCTCGGGTCACGTCCGCTCATGCACTTTCCCAAGGCTGCTGCTCCCAAGTCACACAGCAGGTGTAATTTCAACCCTACCAAACACCTTACATGACACCTGTAATTCCAGCACTTTGGGAGGCCAAGGCAGGTCAATCACCTGAGGTCAGGAGTTTGAGATCAGCCTGGCTAACAAGGTGAAACCCTGCCTCTACTAAAAATGCAAAAATTAGCCAGGTGTGATACCACACACCTGTAGTCCCAGGTACGTGGGAGACTGAGTCAGGGGAATCACTTGAACTGGGGAGGTAGAGGTTGCAGTGAACCAACATCACACCACTACACTCCAGCCTGGGCAACAGAGTGAGACTCGATTTCAAAAACAAAAAAAAACACCTTACATGGTGACATAGTGCTTCCGAACAGGATTTAACTTTTATTAAACTAGAGCCTCAAATTGCAAAATGGAAATAACTTTCTTTTTTGAGACGGAGTCTCACTCTATCACCCAGGCTGGAGTGCAATGGCGTGGTCTCGAGTCACTGCAACCTCCGCCTCCCGGGTTCAAGCGATTCATCCACCTCAGCCTCCTGAGTAGCAGGGATTACAGGCACATGCCACCACACCTGGCTAATTTTTGTATCTTTAGTAGAGAAGGGGTGTCACTATGTTGGCTAGGCTGGTCTCCAACTCCTGACCTCATGACCTGCCCGCCTCGGTGTCCCAAAGGGCTGGGATTATAGGTGTGAGCCACCGTGCCTGGTCAAATCGAAATGACTTTATGTGCTTCATAGAGTTGCTGAAAGGCTTGCAGTTTCCAGGTATAGAGTGTGACAATATGCAGTTGATACCAATAAATATTCCTTCCCACACTTCATCTCTGGACTTCAGGTGCTCTGTTGTTGCCCTCTTTCTCTGAATTTTATGGAACATCTTAAAATCAAATGGCTTTGCCCAGCACACCAGCTCTTGGAATTGAGAGCACCACCTCATTAGTGAGTAAACTCATCTGAAGCTTGGCGAGCAACACGACTCTACTCCTTCCTTCCAACCAGGCAGACACAATACGCCAAGTGTGGCTTGGTTCCCAAATAATCCTTAGCCAGCACTTCTAGCGATTCTAGAGATGGAGTTTTGCTTTCTGATGACACTGAAAAATCATGTGAAAAGAAAATAAAAAGGAACTCAGCTCTGCCTGAGCATTTCAGCATCTGTGTGCTGCCTTTTTAGATAAGGAAATGGGCACAGCTTTGTGAATGCTGTTGGCCAGAGGCCAGAGGCCAGGGAACTTCAGAGAAACTTGGAATAGAGCCCAGAAGCTACATCGGAAGGAGAACCCCTTTGCAAAGGACCAGCTTAGCACCCTGCAGAAGGGCCAGGAGCCACCATTTTGGGAAACCTCAAAGGCCCACAGAACTGTAGTCAGAAGTTTGTGTCTATGTGCATTTTCCCAAAGAGGATTTTAATCTCTTTCATCAGATTCTCAGAATGACCCAGGATTCAAAGCCAAGGAGGAAAACAAAGAAGTGGAGAACTGGAATTGCAACCTCTGGAAAAGTAGAACAAGTCTAGAACCCATTTCTGCACATACAAAGTTGATTATGTTTATATTTTAGACTCATTAACTTTGTGGTTTGAAATGACTATGGTGTTCAGCCATACTCACCATTCTCCATCAAAATATTTCCCCAAAATTCACTTAGTGTTTTTAATTTTTAATGTTTATTGATACATAGTATTTGTGCATTTGTATGGGGTACATGTGGTATTTTGTTACATGCACAGAATGTGAAATGATCAAGACAGGGCATTTGGAGTGTCCACCACCTCAATGATTTACCACTTTTATGTATTGGGAACATTTCAAGTCCTTTCTTCTAACTGTTTGGAAATATATACTGCTGCTAACTAATTAGCCTACTCTGCTATCAAACATTAGAACCTATTCCTTCTAACTGTATGTTTGTATCCATTAACCAACTTCTCTTCATACCCTACACACACACACTTCTCAGCTTGCTTACAACTAACCCTTCTGCCAGATCAAGCTATCTTTTCCTCTTCTTTTCCCTTCTTTTGATATCTATGTGTGTTGTCACACCAATCCTGATGCAGTAAGACCTTTAGGTTTCAGTACTTGAATCACTTTTTGCCTTTTGTTAAGGTCCTTCTAAGCTCTCTACGGTGCCCAATACTGAAGTGCCGCATGGGTCTGGTAACTGAGTTCAAAGACTTCATCTCCCTGTTCCACTACCCAGTTGCCCCTCCCGGCTTTTCAAAAGAAAACCACGCTGGTCACAGCCAATTTTTCAAATCATCAGCTACCTAATGTTACCTGATTATGCAGAAATTGTTTATTCTTCTACCTTATTTTTTTATCTCCATATGTACATTACCTAGGATTTTTAAATTCATCACTAACGGTTCCTTTCTTCCCGTATTTCCAATCTTGAATTTGTCCTTGATGTCACACTCAACATACATGTTAGCTTACGATGAGATCTATTTATGGAGTGACTCTTGTATACCAGAGGGACATTCTACAACAAGGCATTGTGTCATTCACATCCTGGAAAAACAAAATCCCTGCCCATTAGGGGATTTTCATCTAAAGAAACCTTGATGGCAGTTTCCCAGATAATTAATACAAAGAAGGGTATGAATGTGTTATTAGCAATATGCAGATGAATGCTCTAAGGATTCTAAGAAGATAATGCCCAGTGTGATATGGTGAAATACACAGTCATGCACAGCATAGCAACTTCTGTCAGCTACTGATCACATACACAAGGGTGGTCCTATAAAACTAATACACCCCGAAAACTTCCTATCTCTACCGATCACATACACCACGGTGGTCCTATAAAACTAATACACCCAAAAACTTCCTATCTCTACCGATCACATACACAAGGGTGGTCCTATAAAACTAATACACCCAAAAACTTCCTATCTCTACCGATCACATACACAAGGGTGGTCCTATAAAACTAATACACCCAAAAACTTCCTGTCTCTACCGATCACATACACAAGGGTGGTCCTATAAAACTAATACACCCAAAACTTCCTATCTCCTAGTGACTTCATAGCCATGATATTATAGTGCAATGTATTACCCTTTTCTATGTTTAGATACACAAATACCATCATGTTACAATCGTCTGCAGTATTCAGTACACTAACATGCTATATGGGTTTGTAACCTGGGAGCAACAGGCTATGCCATAGAGCCTAGGTATGCAGTAGGCTGTACCGTCTAGATGTGTGTAAGTGCACTCTACGATGTTTACATAAGGATGAAATTCCCTAATGATAAGCCTGTCTTTTGTAGCCCATAAGATGACTGGTGGCTGGGCTTTCCAAGGCAGTCTCAGGATGGAGGGTTGTCCCTGGAAAGATCGAGGCAGGAGTAGAGGGTTGGAATTTTCAGCCCTACCTTCCAACCTCAGGGGAGGGGAGAGAAACTGATAGGTGGGTTGATCACCAATGGCCAGTGATTCTATCAATTATGCCAACTTAATGAAGCTTCCATAAAACCCCCCAAAAAACAAGGGAGCTTCCAGATAGCTGAACATAGGGAGTCACGGAGAATGCATGGAAGCTCCGTGCCTCTTCTCACATACCTGGTCTTAGGCATATCTCCCATCTGTTCATCTGTTTCCTTCGTAGTATCATTTATAATGAATGGGCAAGAGGCCCTGAGTTCTGTGGCCTGCTCTAGCAAGCTAATAGAACCCAAGGAAGGGGTTGTGAGAATCCCCAATTTACAGCCGACTCATCAGAAGTACAGGTGACCATCTCCTCCTTGCAACTGGCATCTGATACGGAGGGCAGTCTTGTGGGGCTGAGCCCTCAACTTGAGAGGGCACTATCTCAGGTAGACAGTGTCAGAATTAGAGGACATCCCACTGGTGTCCCCTCGGTTGGCTTGTGTTAAAATACCTTCACACATCTGGTGTCAGAAGTGTTGTATTGAGGGGTGTGGGAGGGGGCAGGTAAAGGAAAAACATACCTTTTGTTTTTCCCAAGTCCTTACTCCTGGTTAAACACAATTAGAAAAGGCTTCCTGAAAGAGATATTATGAGCCAGCCTTGAAAAGTAGCAGGAAATGTCAGATAATAGGTCAGCAGTTGTGTTATGCGGCAGCTTATGCTTTATTTAGGCAAATTGTGAAAATCATATTATGAAGGTAGAAAAAATCCATCACATAAACTTCCTGGCATGAAAGTCTAATACATTCACTCTGCTTGTTAGCATGTGATTAATTTGATCTTTTAATAATAAATATGCTTTTCAACATTCTCCTTGCTTAGTCCTTAACGAACTCATAGCTAACCAAGGGACCTCCAAATGAAGTCTTCCACGAATGGGGTTTCTCGCCTAACTAACATGAGACTTTTCAAGTGCTTTCCTTTTGGAAGGGCTTGTAAATCTTTCTAAACTGCATCAAACACATGCACTGTGGTCATGATTCTCTGCATCCAAGACCTCACAATTTCTTTCCCACGTAGCTCTGTTGCCGTTTGGCTCTGGATTTTGCCCTTGGGTTTACTTCGGGTGCTACCCTTTCCTTCCCATCCCTTAAAGCCAACGGAGGCCCATGCCAGGCTTCCCCGTGTGGGCAGCCTGAGCCACCTCCTTCCTCCCGGGCCGTCAAATACCATCTATGTGCTGATCCCACCCCCACTGGTCTGTCCCACACTCTTCACTCCTGCAGCCCTGCCTGCTGGCTTTTCCACTTATATTTGCAGATGCAACTCATGTCCAGGATGGTTAAGACTCAACAGATTGTCTTTTCTGCCAAAATGTACTTTCTTTTCCTACTCACACTGGAAACCTCAATTTCCTAAAACACTGCTATACCCCTCAAGGGTTTCTCATGGAAAACCCTTCCAGTCCTGTCCACAGCACCATAAGAGCATTTATGAATCCATTTCCAGCCTCGCTGCTGCCAGCACCTGAGATAAAGCCCACATCATCTCACCAAGACTAATGTCACCAGGAGTCTCACGATGGATCCCCTGCCCCCCAGTTATATTCCTGTCCAATCCATCTCCACCTGATCGCCAGAAGCATCTTTACACACGAGTCACAAATGCATATTTCAGCCTAAAATCTGCCAGTGAGTCCTCATTTCCACTAGTAATGAAATCAAGCTCCCCTAAAATGATTCACAAGGGCATCACACCACATAGTTTTTACCCCTTCACCTCTAACCTCTTCCCTACCCACAGCCCAGGCCTAGCACCACGAGCACCATGGGACGCACTGCCATCTGGCTACCTGGTCTAGCCAAGCACTCTTGTGCTCCCTCTTTACCCCTGCTGGCTTGCGTGTCGCATGCTAGGTGGAAGATCTTTCCCTGCCCGCTCCAGCCCCGTCAGGTGCCCCCCACACATTCTACTATCGGGCTGACATTGTATGAAATGATCATGTTGTATTTGTTTTCCCCTGGGTCTCCCTCCCATTCCTCCTTCAACTGCAAGCTCCGTAACCATAGAGACCCACTCTTCCCATGATGGTCCCTAGTGCCTTGCAGGTGCCTCTCGCAACAGATGCTCAGTCAGGTCAGCTGTGTGGCAGACGCCTCGGAGCAGAGTGACTGCTGGTTCCTCAACTCCCCATGAAAAAAGCATGCAGACTGTGCAGCTACAACTTCCCATGATCTCAGAGACTTTTTCATATGCGTCCAGGTAGATGATTACATTCTATAAATGCAGAAGATGGAAATTTGATTTCGGAGTAATTGAAACGCCATCGTATGCCCACCAGGGATTCTTAAGGCTTGTTCCCAATAAAGTAGGAATGAACTCACTGGCTTAACATTACATCTTAGAATCTAGGGTTTTTTTAAATTTAGAAAATATTCAGTATCCATTCCTGCCCAATCTATTCCTCATTTTGGCATTTTTCAAATGGCATGTATTAAACATTTGCGTAATGTTTAATGTATGCCAGGTACTGGGTTAAGTGCTTTAATCCAATAACTTATTTAATTTTCACAACAACCCTATGAGAAAGGTAATGTAATTATAACCTCCATTTACAAATAAGAAAGCCCAGGCACAGAGATGGCAAATAAATCCTCCACAATTGCACAGCAATTAGAGGCAAAGCTGTTATTCAGGGGTCAGGCCCCAGCCCAGAAGACACTTCACTGCCTCACCACCCGCTTTGTTCAGTTTAGTAGCTGACACTTCTGTATTACCACCATATAGTATTTCAGCCAACTTCCTTTTCTTGTGCCTGGGAACCATCAAGCCGTTTTGAATTTACCTTCCAAATAAAACAGAATAATTAATGTTTTAAACGCTCCTTTATGTACTAACATTTGCTGGCTGTTTGTGATATTTCAGACACTATCCTAAGTAATTTAATAAAAGTGTCTCATCTCCTCTCACAGCAATGTTTAGTTCTCTCCTTTCCTTTGTATTTCAAATGTCTTAAATCCTATTCTGTTATATATACTATGACCTAAAGTGACTGGATCCCTCTTTGCAAATGATGAAATGTTCCCTAAAAATATCAAAGTTAGCTTGCATAATTACTTTCAATAAGCCCTAGATTTTTTTTCAATTATAGATCAAACATTATAGTTACCTTTTCAAAATGGAGAAAATCTATCTTAAAATATAGCAGAAAAAAACCCTCTTCACAGAGAATTTTTAAAAAGTGCATTTTAATAAAACTAAACCAGTAAAGACATGACAATGATTAAGACATCTAAGGCATTTAAAGGTTGAGTAAGCATCTGATGGGCTCCTAAGGGAGATTTGGGCAAAAGGGCCAATTTTGAAAAAGTTCTTGATGGTTGCTAATCAAATGATCAAGGAATGGTGAAAATGCTGGCTTCTAGATGGACTATGGTTCTTATACGTATCTAGCACCTATGACATGGTGGGTCATTAAAAGCATCTTCTGATCGGGTATGTTCTGTACCTGCCATACATTCTAACCCCACACACAAGTACCTTCAATGCTGGTGACACATGGTTGTCCCATTCTGCACTAAGATCCCTCCTCCAAATCAACTTTTACAGTACACCGAATCGCCATGTGGGTGGGGAAAAACTCCAAGGAGGTAAGGCTTTGAGAAGAAGATTTTAATGAAAATCTCATCTAAAACCATCCGATTAGAGCGCTTAGGGGCCTGTTGGGGGACATGAGCTACTAAAGCCCATATGACAACCCGAGGGATGGTCCCAGAACACAAACCCTTACCTCCTAAGTTGGGATTCACCTAGGAAATATCCAACCACTCCACAAAAGCAGGACGCAGCAGATCTTACAGTTTAGAAAACACCCAGAACAGAACCCTGTCCACCCGACCACTCGCTCCTGGCTGCTAACACTTTGAGTCAATTTGATTTCAGAAAATGAGCCCCACACCCAGATTCAGAAGTCACCAAGGAAGCAACTGAAAACACTTGGGGGCTTTGCATCTGCCTTCCACTGCCAGGCACCTGCAGAAGTGCCTCACCTGATTTCAGAGAAGCCCCAGCTCACCTGCCACTGACCCTCATCACTGCCTCCTAATAATTAGCTCCTGTGAGACCCACATGCTATTAGACAAACCCCTACCTTAAACCACCTCTTTAAAAGACTCTCCCCGGTTTCCATGGCAGTTTTGTTCAACTTTTATTTAAAGTCTTCTCCCTCCAGCAGCTCATTTTTCCCTGGTCACCTGAGTGGCCCCTGTAGGAAGGTTTCATCATCAATGAGGAGTGCACCAATCAACAATTCTGTTTCAATGACAAAACCTCAACGCACCTGAAGTGTGGCAGACATGGAAGAGGCATACCAGCTTGAGAAAAGGCAGAATTTCCAGCAGCTGTTACAGAAATAGCACAGCCAATTAAGATTCCAGCTGCAGAGAGACAAAGATACAATCTGGAGCAATCACAACTCTGTGCTGTGGGTTTTTAGGAAAACACATTTGCCTTTTACTCCCAGCTTTGGTAATAAAGATTGAGAGCAGGCCAGCCAGCTGGCAGCCCTAGTAAGTGTCTCCCCCAGTTCTTCCTAACCGAATTCCTACCCCCTATACTCCCACATGGGGCTCAGAGGTTCAAAGTGCCTTTGGGTTTCCCTGCTGCTTCCTCTGGTCTTCTCCAGTGAGGTCAGGGAGCTCTCTCAAAACAGTGCTCACAAGAGAAATTAGCCTTCATAAGGAGAGAAGACGGCAGGAAACATCACATCCATGCAACTGTCTTAGCAGCGTGTGAATACGGAAAGTATTTCAAAGAAGAATAAATGGATCCTCCCCCTTCCCTCCCCTTGCTGAAGAAAACCAGCATCAATATTTCACTTTCTGCACGATTGTGGATAAAAAGCAAGGCCACATGGATTTCCAGTGATCTGCCATACCTTGGCAGTGACCACATGAATATGAGCATAAGACTCTATTTTGTTTTATGATGTTGGTTTATCAAAATAACTAAAACATCTAATATCAAAATGACATTTCTTGAGAGAAAGTTATTAGGAGAGAGTTTTCAGTTCCTTTGCCCTGTATTGAAAAACAACCACAAAGTACATTTTATAGCTTTCCTGTATTTCTCTAATATTTATATTTGTTTCTGATTTGGGGGAAAAAATAAGGATGCAACAGGCCTATTCCTTTGAGTTCAGGGTGTATTCGTCTGTTCTCACACTGCTATAACGAATACTACCTGAGACTGGGTAATTATAAAAGTAAAAGGCTTAATTGACTCACAGTTCTGCAGGCTTAACAGAAAGCATGGCTAGGAGGCCTCAAGAAACTTCTCCTCACAGTGAAAGGGGAGGGAAAAGCAGACATCTTCCTCACAAGACGGCAAGCGAGTGTGTCAATAAGCGAAGCGGGAAGAGCCCCTTATAAACCCATCAGATCTCGTGAGAACTCACTCACTCTCATGAGAACAGCTTGGGAGAGCCCGCCCCCATGATCCAGTCACCTCCCCATCAGGTCTCTACCTCAATACCTGGGGATTACAATTCAAGATGAGATTTAGGTGGAGACACAAAGCCTAACCATGTCACAGGAGTAAAATTAAGAAAACAACAAAGCCACGGGTTCTTACCTAGTTGAAAGTATAGTTTGTCGTTGCTACTGTTGAGTTTTGCTTAGGTTTCTTCTATTTTAAATAACTTCAGGCCAGGCACCGTGGCTCACGCCTGTAATCCCTACGCTTTGGAAGGCTGAGTTGGGTGGATCACTTAAGGTCAAGAGTTCAAGAACAGCCTGGCCAACGTGGTGAAACCCCATCTCTACTAAAAATACAAATTAAATAAATAAATAAATAAATAAAAGCCAAGTGTGGTGGCATATACCTGTAATCCCAGCTACTTGGGAGACTGAGGCAGGAGAATCGTTTGAACCCATGAGGTGGAGGTTGCAGTGAACCGAGATTGCACCACTGCACTCCAGAGTGGGTGATAGAGTGACTTCATCTCAAAATAAAATAGAAAAGAAATAACTTCAAAATCTTTAGTTTAAAACAATCTTACCACCTGTTTTTTATTCTTAATCTTCCAGTCCGCAGATTGGAAGTACTTTATGCCTACCTGCTGACTGAGATTACAGAATTCCTCACTTATGGCTCCTGGGCAATTGCTAAACTTGTAGGTATGGAAACTCCTTTCAGATTTGAGGGCATCCCTGAACATGGACTTCTTCAGCTTCCTTCTCCCAATCTGTGCTATATTTTATGTCAACATTTCGAGGCTGGCCTACCCAGATGCCTCTGTAAGTCCCCCAAAGAACTTGAGGCTGAAAACACTCCATCTCCGGCTGCTGTGTCTCCCAGCCCTTGACCAATGTAGACCCGATGCCCTCAAGTTCTTTCCCTTCGAAGAGCTGAGTAATATCACTACAGACCAATGCCCTGTTTTATGTTAGAACCAAAAGGGTTTATAGTTCCATTCAACCCTCATGTGTAGATGAAGTTTTTGATTGTCCCCAAAAACTGCTGTCCTCCTGCTTTTGTTTATCTCAGTAAATGGCAGCAGCATCTACCACATTGCTTAAGATGCAACCCTAAATATTTCCCTCGATTCTTCCTTTATAAAAATTCCTCCAATAGCCCTGACAATTTTATTCCCCAAATATGTTTTTTTTTTTTTTTTGGTGGAGTCTCGCTCTGTCACCACCAAGACTGGAGAGCAGCAGTGCCATCTCAGCTCACTCCAACCTTCACCTGCCAGGTTTGAGCAATTCTCCTGCCTCAACCTCCCAAGTAGCTGCAGCTGTGCACCACCATGTCCAGCTCATTTGTTGGTTTTTTGGTAGTGACAGGGTCTCACCATGTTGGCCAGGTTGTTCCCAAACTCCTGACCCCAAGTGACCCCCCTGACTTGGCCTCCCAAAGTGCTGGGATTATAGGTGTGAGCCACCACACCTGGCCCATATTTTAATTGCCTAATTCCATTTATTCCCATCGGATTAGCTCAGGCTGTCACCATGTCCACCCTAGACCACCACAAATCTCCATCTCTAGCCGTTGGGTACCACTCACTCATCCGCCACCCTCGTGCTGCCATCTCCTCACCATCCACCTGCCACACACAACTCACATGTGAGTCAAGTCATGTCCTCATTTTAAAACCTCTCAGCTGCTTCCTGTTACCTTTAGAATAAAATCCACACTCCTAATAGTGAGCTTCAAAGCCCTCGGTGCCAGATGCCTGCCTCCAGCTTCAATGTTATCTCATGTCCCTCACCTCTCACCCACTGGAGTATGGACACACCCATCTCCTCCTTTTCCTTAAAACACCAAGGTCACTTTGTCTTCAGGACCCCTGCACTTGCTCTCCATTCAAAAGCCTCCTTCTCTCTACAGGACTCCTCTCACGTGTCATTATCTTCAGATAGCCCTCATCTAACACCCTATTTAAAGTGTCTCCTGGCCACAGAGCTCCTCCAACTTCCCTGGCAAGAGCACCTCTAAGTCAAGAGAAAGCCCTTGCAGTTTCATTTATTAAGCATCGAGACTCAGCCTATTTATAGACTAACAACATACTCACCATTTGAAAAGGCAATAGATATAAATTTAAAGAGAAAGATCATATTTTTATTTCATCCTTCAGCAACACACAAACAATCACTAATAGGAAATGTGTGTCCCTGTGGGGCTGCGTAACTTCTCGCTCCCGGGAACCACCATGCTCATTTCTTCTTCACGTTCATTTTCACAAGGGACTCACCTTTTGTCACAGAAAGAAAAAGCAACCTTATCAAAATATGTCATCAAAAGGGATGCAGCTCCGTCTGAAGCTGAAACAGCGAGCTCTCTCAGCAGCTGTTGGCTCCTGACCTGTTTCCGTAAAAAAATTAAAATGCCACAGGCAGGCCTGTGATTTTGCACCCAGAGTAGCACAGTGCAAAGTCTGAGGACTGCAGTCTATTATCACTTTATTACTCTATCTAGGTTCACCTATCACAACCATAATGATTTTGTATCTCTTCGGGTTTGGGGGAGTTTTCTCTTGGCTGTCTACACTCAGGTATGAGTTCTACACTATGTCTCACATATGTGTACATGTTTTGGCTGGTGACACTTTATGTGTCATTTCCATAAATTGTTTCTAACAGCTGTTAACACTTAGCCCCAAATTCCGGCATGGTGCCTGACTCACCCTAGGTCCCTAATAGGGGCTCAGGGAGAGGATGTAAAGGATCAGGACTTTGAGTAATTTAGCAACAGGGTCAGCTCTACTGTCCTTCTTTCTAGACTCATAACTAAGCCTCTAACTATGCCAGCACTCAGATGTTTGTTTCTATTCTCTGCTAAGAACACAGACAATGTTGTTGAGGTAACTGTGGTCCCTAGAAAATGCCCCAAAAAATGGACTCTGTGACCTGAAAATATCTTACAACATAAATAGTCCCAGTCCTAATGTTCCAGATCAATATTTATTTTGTAAGTTGAGAAACTTAAACCCAAAAAGGTTAAAGTAATTTGCCCAATATCATATAAATAGTGTCAGGGGAAGAGTATGAACTCAAGGTTTCTAAAGTTAATAAGGGAATATAAGGGAAAAGGAATTACTAGAAAAATCAGGGAACTGCCACACAATGGAATATTGTATATCCTCTAAAAGCATTCTGAAATGATCCTAAAGTTAAATTGATAAATGAAAAAGGAGAAAAAAATACATAGATGCTTTCCTTTGCATAGAATATGTCCTGAAGTAGACACATAGATAACAAGAGAACAGGAAATATACAAATTGGGTTTCCAATTGGATGGGAAAGGAAAATGGAAAACTGCTTTGCATTCATTTTGTGACATTTTTGTAACTTTTCCATTTTTTACCTGGTACACATATTAATTGCATAAAAATAAAAAATGAAAATAAAACTTCTCAGGGGTTACAGAGAAAAGAAGGTAAGTCCAATCCATGATGATGAAGGAGAAAATCTTGATACTGTTGTGTTGCTTTTGATGCTTTTGCTGTTGTGATTATATTGTATCATTAGGAAGTGGCACCATGGAGAAATTATTTGTCAATGGTATACAGACATAAACACTTTTTTTTTTTTTACTTTGAGCTCTTACCTTTATTTTTGGTTATGTCATTTCCTACTGGAAATGTTTTTCCTTTTAAAAGTTTTTCCTAGTTAACTCCTCTAAAATCAACTTGATCAATCAAGTTGATACATATATTGCACTATTTACATTCTTATAAGCTGTCTCCTAAATATCCATGGATAGATAAATGGTGTATTAGTTTGTTCTCAGGCTGCTGATAAAGACACATCCAAGACTGGGTAATTTATAAAGAAAAAGAGATTTAACGGACTCACATTTCCACATGGCTGGGGAAGCCTCACAGTCATGGCAGAAGGCAAAAGGCACATCTTACATAGTGGCAGAAAAGAAAGAATGACAGCCAAATTAAAGGGGAAACCCTTTATAAAGTCATCAGATCTCATGAGACTTATTCACTACCATGAGAACACTAAAGGGGAAACCACCCCCATGATTCAATTATCTCCCACTGGGTCCCTCCCACATACATGGGAATTATGGGAGCTACAATTTAAGATAAGATTTGGGTGGGGGCACAGCCAAACCATATCAAATGGATAAAGAAAATGTCCTACATATATGCAATAAAATATTATTCAGCCATAAACAGAAAACATTCATCATATCTTCTAACATTCATGGATTTATTATAGTTTTATATACACAGCCTCATTCCAAAAAATATTTTGAGACAGTTTACAAGAATACATATGGTATAACATACACCAGAGAAGACTGGCAAACAAAATACATGAGTATCAGAAGACATCATAAATGTTTCCATCTTTTAATGGCTGAATAATAGTTCACTGTATGGATATACCACATTTTCTTTACCCCATCACCTACTAATGAATATGAAGGTTGCTATCAAATTGTGGCTATTTTGAATTACGTTGTAATGAACACGAGAGTGCAGATGCCTCATTCATTCTTTTAGATTTAATATGGATGAACCTGGAGGACACCATGCTAAGTACTTAAGCCAGTCATCAAAGGACAAATACTGCATTGTGCCACTTATATGAAGTACATGAAGTAGTCAAACTAATAGAAACAGAGAGTACAATGATGTTTGCCAGGGGCTTAGAGAGGGAAGAAAGGAGAGACGCTATTCGACAGTTAGAAAGTTTCAGTTACATAAAATGCATAAGTTCTTGAGATCCACTGCATATCACTGTGCCTTTAATTAGCAGTACTGTCATGTACATTAAAAAATGTGGTAAGAGTGTGTAGATCTCACATTCAGTGTTCTTACCACAATAAAAATGAAATGCAAAATAGAATAAAGAGGATGTTCAGTGAATTAGTCTGATAAAGCCTAACACAGATTGACCCATGCCCATCTTTTAATGTCTAATAGACTGACATTTGAAAGATTGTCATAATATGTCACACCTAGAATGTGTAGACTAAACTAAAATCTGTGGAACACATGCATTACACACCTACAAGTTTTCTCCAGCAACAGTGCACACACTAATAGGATCAATCACTTTGCCAAGTAATCAATTCAAATTGACAGTTACATGGATTGCCCAAATAATTAAAAGATATGTAAATTATTTTTGAAACTAAGAGGCACCATGTCCATGTAAGATGTTTATGTGAAGAATTTTACATCAGCATCATCTATGAAAAAATTGCTAAAGAGTAATATATTTCAGAATATTAAAAGGTTGAGTTACAATGTGTATGGATTTTATGATGAAAAGCTATATCCGTGGACAGCAAGTTCATATTTGCTGATTAAGTGCACACTGTTAACTTACGGACAATACACTATCTGGTGCAGATTGTAATATTTGCGATCACTTTATAGGTAACTGTTCTTTTAAGATGCAGTAAAACACACATTTTTTGACATACTGAATGCTTGGCCTTAGCTCTCTTGAAAACAAATAGCAATATTTTATTTAAAAATAGACGATTCCTCATAATGTGACTATGAGAGCTAAAAAGTCATTATCATCACAAGTCTTTAAATCTATAAAGACTATAATTTGCTCGTCTGTTACAAGAACTAATATTAAATGACTGCGTGGTAGAAACTTTGAATGCTGATAACCTTTTTCTGAATTACTTTGTGTTATTACTAAATAATTAAGATTTACTGAGTTATTATTAAATAAATCGAAAATTAGTCTCTATAACATATAGCATAGAACTGCAGGAGATTAAATACAGGGAAACTCAATTGCTCAGACTTAGCAATTTGTATTTTTGAAGAGGCAGATATAGAAAGCTATACAATTGAATAAAATCGAAAATAATAGGTGTAATTTGGATATTTCAAATTCTATTGGAATTGAAAAGAGAAAAAAGTTAACTTTCTCATATCAAGCACATATTTTTAAACAACCCTTTTCTCATTCCTTCTTTAAAATAACTCATGAGAGATATCATTGCTTTGGTTTCAGAGATTCAAAAGGCTCAAGGAAGTTAACCAAACTCACACAGCTCTGAGGGATATGAACTGGAAACAAAGAATCTTGGCTATGGAAATATGAAATGATGAGCACCCAAGAAGACGCCCAGTGTCTTCAGGACAGAAATAGAAAGTGTAAAGCGTTTATGTCTGCTGGGGGATGAGACTAAAAGAATGTGCAACAGGAATGAAAAGGAGGATGAAATTTTATGTACAATAATCATAAATCTTTTATAACTTTTTGGAATCAAGCAGGTGCTAAGATTTGAAAAAAAAAATGGATGAGTTTTTTTCTGTTATAACTGTACAAAAAAATTTAAAAGTCATTCTAAAAAGAAGTGAAATATGAAATTAAACCATAGAGAATACCATCAATATTACCCAGTCACTGAGCAGATTTCAAAAGGACTCCTTTGTATTTTCCCAGCCCATATCTAGGAAATGATCCATTGCTTTCAACCCTGTCAAGTGGCACAACCAGATTTGCTAAAACATAGAGAACATGAGGCTCTTCCAGTCATGTGGAATTGTCTGTTGATGCTAGCAGAGAACAAAAGTGAAGGGATTCATAAAATCAATACTTAACAGAAAGTAACTTTGTGAGAAAAAGACATACTTTATAAATAAGAGAACAGCATCTTGGCTGGCAAAAATGTACAATGAATTAAGAAAGAGCTAGTGAATAATTTGTAACACAATTATACTCAGTCTGAAATATTACTCCCCAAAGTGAATTGTATATCTGGAAAAAATACAAAGAAAATCTGTCTAAAACATGGATAGTTGTTGGAGTCCATTAAGCTGTTGCCATTGAAGTGAGCCTAAGGATACTGCCCTGCTTGACAGCCCATCAATACAGAGAAATCATTCTGCTCTAATGGGCGATAACTCTGTTAGCCAAAATGTTAAAAACAAACAGCAGAAGATTGGTGTCTAAATTTTGCTGAATGAAGAGTTTTGAGATGGCAATCAAGCAACAATTTTAACTTTTACAATTCAGGAAAAAAAACTTATTTTAAAAAAATCATTGTGAATGCTGACAAAATGTTTGCTGAAAAATAAACTAAAGTTATAAGTGCTAATTTACCCATTTATAAAACTTGCATTTGCACTGGGAGACACAACAGAATTAAAAATGTAATCCCTGCCCTCAAGGAATACATTATCTAGTGCAATGATATACATAGATCAGCAATATAGAAGGAAATTTATAGAAGTCCAACATAGATGAACCTTAATGACATTATGCTTAGTGAAATAAGCTGGACACTGTATGATTCTCTTTATAGGAGGTACTAGAGTGGTCAAATTCACAGAGACAGAATGATGTTTTCTAGGGGCTCAGGGGAAGGAGATAATGAGAAATTAATACATACAGAAGTTCAGTTTGGGAAAATTAAAACAGTTCTTGAGATGGATGGAGGTAATGGTTGCATAACATTGTGAATGTACTTAATGCCACTGAACTGTACATATAAAAATGGTTAAAATGATAAAGTTTATGTTACGTAAATTTTACCATGATAAAAATTACTAAAATATATGCATACGTATACCTTGATATCTATCAACGTATTTCTAGAAAATCTTCTCCATATTAGAAGTAACTTTTAAAAAGTAAAATGCTGATATTAAAAATCAAAACACTGATATGACTGAAATATCATTTTTCACTTATACATTATCTTCTTTTCTCCTTTTAAAAAATGACTTCAATTGGTTAAGAAAAGAAACAAGAAATATTTTTAAATTTCTATCTTAAATTTAAAAGATTTAAATTTAAACAATTATATGTAAAATGAGTATATACACTATATAAGAAATATATATTGTGGAAAATATATTTATAAGATGTATTATACATTACATTTATATAATAGTCTTCATATATAAATATATGAAGTAAACAATCTGTGAATTTCTGTTTTAATTTTGCTCTAAGTTCCAGGATACATACATGTGCAGAACATGCAGGTTTGTTACATAGGTAAACATGTGCCACGGTGGTTTGCTCTATCTCTTAACCTGTCACCAAGCTATGAAGCCCCACATGTATCAACCATTTGTCCTGATGCTCTCCCTCCCCTTTCCCCTGCCAATAGGCCCCAGTGTGTGTTATTTCCCTCCCTGTGTCCATGTGGTCTCATTGTTGAACTCCCACTTGTGAGTGAGAACATGTGGTGTTTGGTTTTCTATTCCTGTGTTAGTTTGCTGAGGATGATGGCTTTCAGCTTCATCCATGTCCCTGCAAGGAACATTATCTCATTCCTTTTTATGGCTGCATAGTATTCCATAGTGTATATGTACCACATTTTCTTTATCCAGTCTATCATTGATGGGCATTTGAAATCTTCAAATATTTTTAAGTAAAAATTGAGAAGAAAAATAAAGCAGAAAATATAATTTAAAATCTTTTCTACATTTACTTTTTTTCTTTTTTGTGACAGATTCTGGCTCTGTCACCCAGGCTGGTGTGCAGTGGCACAATCTCAGCTTACTGCAGTTTCTGCCTCCTGGATTCAAGCAATTCTCCTGCCTCAGCCTCCTGAGTAGCTGGAATTGCAGGCATGCACCACTATTCCCAGCCAATTTTTTATATTTTTAGTAGATGTAGGGTTTCACTGTATTGCCCAGGCTGCTCTCAAACTCCTGGCCTCAAGGGATCTGCCTGCCTCAGACTTCCAAAGTGCTGGGGTTAAAAGGTGTGAGCCACCATGCCTGGCCTCTACATTCACTTATTCTCAGAAGTGAGGTGGATGCTGAGTAAGCTGCATTTTATGCTAACCCTTCTAGTATATGTTGGTCAAATGGCATGTAACTTGCTACACAGCAAAGGCTGGTAAATGACTGTTACTGTTCTCTTGTGTCAGGTAATTTAGACAACCCCCAATAAAAAAGGAAGAAAGGAAAGAAGGAGGGAGAGAAGGGGAAAGAGAGGGAGAAGTAAAAAAAAAAAAAAAAAAGATAAACAGGCATCATTCGAAAAAATAAAGTATTGAAAACCTCCAAAAAAACCTCTCTTCCATAAAAGCAGTGAGAACACTAGCAAAATTTCCAAAATCAACTTTTTCAGGACTCTTGACATTAACCAAAGGCTTAAAACAGTCTTTGGGGGCATTTATTCAAGCAAAATAGCTGAATCTCAGAAAGCATAGGACATTTCTGTGGCATTTTAATTTACCTTAACCCCATTACTTTCTCCCCCAGCTCCATGGTAGCCTAGAAAACTAACAGCTCATAATCAAGGTGAAAAACAGCAGCCTCACAGCCAATGGAGCAGTTTGATCAAGGTTGGGCTTTCCAAATCCCTATTCTCAGAGATTTGGCATTATTTGACATGCCTGCAAGTTCCCTGAAAACTTCATTTTTATCTCCAAAGCATTTTTTCATGGCTCAGAGCTCTCCACATGTAAACAGACCTTACCTCCGTGCTGTTTGTTCAAGAAAAAAAGAAGTAATTGTTTAACCTAGGTGCCCAAAGTAGTGATAATAGTTGGGGCAAATAACAAGCTAACAAAGAAAAAAAAAAAACATAAAAGAAAAGCTAGGGAGTGAGTTGTCAATAGGTTGGCTTTTAAAAGCTTCAACATATTTCTGGGACTCAAAGAAGCCATGTGAGTGCATAGAGCTTTTTGCATGCCCAAGCATACGTGCATGCTTAGAAAAGAGCTGACAAAGCCCTAAGTCCTCACCACTGACTGATTTTGAAGTTCTTAAAAAACAGGAAGTGAAGGCTAAGGCAGAGCTGTAAAGTGCTTAGGGGAGTTTTGAAGTCATGCACCAATACATACACAGAACCCTTCAGCAAAGACTGAGAAGCTTCGTGACTCCAGCATTTAAGAAATATTTGTCCCAACACTAGCTAGTCATTAAACTAACTGTGCAGAGACATCAGTGGCTACACATGAAAAAGAATACAGACTTCAAAGAATTAGCTTAGGAAAGTCACTAAACAAACAGCAAAACTGATGACAGCAACCAATGCCAGGAATGGGGAAGAATCTGGTTTCCAGAGTTGAAACATTATTTAAATGTCGATTTTTTTTCCCCACAAAAAGAAATGAGACAAACCAAGAAACTAGAAAATATTGCACATATACAGGAGAAAAAAGACACTCGATAGAAACTGTCCCTGAAAATGTCTAGATTAGAAACTCTCTATGAAGAAGTTCAGATGTACACTTACCTGACAAAATTTAAAATCAACTGTTATAAATGCGTTCAAAAAACTTACATAAATTATGTTTAAAGAACTAAAGGAATTTATTTATAAGGAAGGGTCACTGAATAAAAGACATCAATATGCATATTATTAAAAAGAACCAAATACAAATTATGAAGTCAAAAAGTACAATAGCTGGAATTAAAAATTAAAGAAGCTTAAAAACAGAGCTGAGTGGGAAAAAAATAAAATAAATCAATCTTAAGATATGTTAAATGAGACTAGCCAGTCTGAGGATCAAAAAAAAAAAAAAGAATGAAGAATCTTACATACCTGTGGGACATAATCCAGAATATCAACATAAGCACAATGGGATTTGCAGAAGGAGAAAATAAAGAAAAGTAGAAAGAATAATTAAATAAATAATACCTAAAAGCTTCCAAACTTTATGAAAAATATTAATCTGTACATCCACCAAGTCTAACAAACTCCAAATCAGAGAAAATTGAAGATATACACACCTGAGCACATAATTGTTGAGTTGAGCTATTGAAAGACAAACACAAAAAGACAATTTCAAAAAGTGCAATGGAAGTGACTTCATGTACCAGAGACCCTTTAATAGATTAACAGCTGATTTCTCATCAGAAATCCTACAAAAGACAGTCATATATTATTCAAAGTGCACAAAGAAAAAGACTGTCAATGAAGAATTCTATATCCAGTAAAATTAATATTTAAATTTAAACTAGAAGATATTTTAGATAAACAACATGTGAGAGAATGTATTAAATAAACTTCCCTAATAGAAATACTAAAGGAATTCACATAAAGAAATAAAAAGCACCTGTAAATGTAAGTACATAGGTAGATATAAAAGGCAGCATAAGTGTGCTTTTTTTCTATCTTATGTAAAAGACAACTGCACAAAGTAATAATTGCACGTCCATGTAGATCGGCATAAAATGTATGAAGATGTAACATGTATGACAATAATAACACAAAGAAGGGGGAAGAAACTGGACCTAAATAAAGCAAAGCTTTTATATATTATTGAAATTAAGTTTGTCCTAATTCAATAGAGATTGTTATAAATGGAAATGCTAATTACAATCCTAAGTAAAATCTTTAAGAAAATTACTCAAAAAAAGTATACAGTAAAAGAAAGTAGAAGGGGATTAAAATGCCATATTAAAAAGTTTTAACTTAAAAGAAAGCAATAATGAAAAAACAGCAGATCAAAAGTGACATGTTATACAGAAAACAAATAGTAAAAAATTAGATAAACCTTGTTATGGCATTATTTACATTAAATATAAATGGACCAAATACTCCAACAAAAGACAGAGATTTAAAATTGTGCTGGTCACAATGGCTCACACCTGTAACTCAAGCAATTTGGGAGGCTGAGGTGGGCAGATTACTTGAGGTCAGGATTTAAAGACCAGCCTGGCCAATATGTTTAAACCTCCTCTCTAGTAAAAATAAAAAACTAGCCTGCCATGGTAGCACACACCTGTAGTCCCAGCTACGCAGGATGCTGAGATGCAAGAATTGCTTGAACCCAGGAGGTGGAGGTTGCAGTGAGCCACCTCCTGGGTTCAATCTAGAAACACAATTTATATCCAATGGCAGAAAAAGTAAAAAATAATTAATTAATTAAATCATACATTAAAACAATAATTTAAAAAGAGATTCAGTGGCTGTGTTAATAACAGACAAAATTGACCTTAAGACACAATTTGTCAATAAATACAAAGAAGGAAATAAAGTTATCATTTTATTATGACAAAAGGGTTAAAGTGTTTGTTTCTTCATCAAAAATAAATACAAATTATCAATAATACATGAACCAAGCAACCGAACAGCACAATTCTAAAATATGTGAAGCAAAAACTGAAAGAACTGAAAGGATAAATAACGTAAAAGTAATAATTGGGGACTTTACTATCTCACTTTTAATTATAAATAGGACAACTAAGCAGATTAAAAAGAAAATAGATGATTTTGAATAAAACTACAAATTAACTAGACATAATAGGCAACTATAAAACACTTCACCCAACAATAGCAAATATACATTATTTTGAAATGCACATGGACCATTCACCAGGATAGATCATGTATTATGTCATAATATAAATCAATAAATAGGAATGAAATCATACAAAGTATATTTTTATGTTAGAATGAAATTGAAATTAGAAATCAATAATAAACAGAACCTTGAAAAATTCAAAATACACTGAAATTAAACAAGCTGCTCTGAAATAATCATAGATCAAGAAGAAATCACAAATATAATGTCAAAAATATTTTAAGATGAGTGAAAATGGGGGATCAAAGATGGCCGATTAGGAGCAGCTCAGGATTGCAGCTCCCAGCAAAAGCGAGGAGGGTGAGTGGATGCCGCATTTATAGATGGATTTTTATTGCGCACAGACCAGGAGATTCCTAGGCGGAGGAGACCCACTGGTCACCAACGCGGCTATTTTGGCCGGCACGGCTGTTTTGTCGGCGCCCCGGCGCGGCAGTTCTCTATACAAAATACACGGGTCCGGGTGCCATTTTAGCTGGCGATTGGAGCTCCCAGGAGACAGAGCTGCCCATTCATCTGATTAAAAAGGGGACTGAAACAGGGAGCCAGGCCAGAGATTCCTGGGCAGAAAGCGCAATGAATCTCAGCATGGTTGTTTCAGCTGCTGCAGTGCGTTGCTGCACGGGAAATGACACAGATTCTGGCGCCTTTTCAACAGGTGACTGGAACACCTGGGAGACAGTCGACCATTCAATTAAAAAAAAAAAGGGCTCTGAGGCAGGGAGCCAGGTGATCAGGCTCAGCTGGTCCCCACCCCCCACAAAAAAACAGCAATCGGAAACGCCCTGGATTGAGAGTTTCACAGCAAGCACAGCTGAATCCCGGATGGTCCAGCTCTGTGGGGGAGGTGCGTCCGCCATTACCGAGGCAATCCACCACTAAGGAGGTAGTTTGCCATTGCTGAGGCAGCCCGCCATTGCCAAGGCACCCCGCCATTACAGAGAGAGCCTGCCATTATGGAGGTGGGCCACCATTGCCAAGGCAGTTCTGACTACACCTGTATAAACAGGACTGCAGGGAAGTTCACACAGCAGCTGGGTGGAGCCCACAGCAGCTCAGCAAAGCCTCTGCAGGCAGACAGTGACTAGGCTGCCTCCTCGCTGGGCAGGGCAGCCCTGAAAAAAGGCAGCAGCACAATGGAAATTCATAAATAAAGCCCTAACTCACCACGACAAAGCACCTGGGAAAAAAAAAAAGAGGGGGTTTATGACTTCTGCTGCAGCAGACTTAAACATATCTACCCAGCAGCTCTGAATGAACAACGGAGCTCACAGCTCAGCAGTTGAGCTCCTATAAAGGACAGACTATCTCCTCAAGCAGTTCCCTGACCCCCATATATCCAAAGAGTCACCTAATAAAGGAGAGACTCAGACTGACATCAGGCAGGTATCCTTCTGGGGCAAAGATAGCAGAAGAAGAAACTGGCAGCAACCTTACTGTTCTGCAGCCACTGCAGGTGATCCCCAGGCAAGCAGGGCCTGGAGGGGGACATCAGTAGTCCTACAGCAGAGGGGCCTGACTGTTAGAAGGAAAACTAAGAAACAGAAAGAAGTAACTTTACCATCAACAAACTGGACATCCACTCAGAGACCCAATCTGAAAGTCAACAACTACAAAGATGACAGGTGGATAAATCCACAAAGATGGCAAGAAACCAGCGCAAAAAGGAGGAAAACACCCGAAACCAGAACGCCTCTCTTCCTACAAGGGATCACAACTCCTCACCAGCAAGGGAACAAGGCTAGATGGACAATGAGTCTGATGAAATGACAGAATCAGGCTTCAGAAGGTGGGTAATAAGAAACTTCTGTGAGCTAAAAGAACATGTTCTAACCCAATGCAAAGAAACTAAGAACATTAGAAAAAGATTTGATGAAATGCTAATGAGAATAAACAACTTAGAGAGGAATATAAGTGAATTGATGGAGCTGAAAAACACAACATGAGAATTTCATGAAGCATACACAAGTTTCAACAGCTGAATTGACCAAACAGAAGAAAGGATATCAGAGGTCAAAGATCAATTCAATGAAATAAAACAAGAAGGCAAGATTAGAGAAAAAAAGGGTAAAAAGGAATGAACAAAGTCTCCAAGAAATATGGGACTATGTGAAAAGACCTAATCTACGTTTGACAGGTGTACCTGAATGTGATGGAGAGAATGAATTCAAGTTGGAAAATACTCTTCAGGGTATTACCCAGGAAAACTTCACCAACCTAGCAAGGCAGGCCAATATTCAAGTCCAGGAAATACAGAGACCACCACAAAGATATTCCTCAAGAAGAGCAACCCCAAGGCACATAATCGTCAGATTCACCAGGGTTAAAATGAAGGAGAAAATGCTAAGGGCAGCCAGAGAGAAAGGTCGGGTTACCCACAAAGGGAAGCCCATCAGACTCACAGAAGATCTCTCAGCAGAAACCCTACAAGCCAGAAGAGAGTGGGGGCCAATATTCAACATTCTTAAAGAAAAGAACTTCCAACCCAGAATTTCACAACCAGCCAAACTAAGCTTCATAAGTGAAGGAAAAATAAAATCCTTTGTGAACAAGCAAGTACTCAGAGATTTCATCACCACTAGGCCTGCTTTACAAGAGCTCCTGAAAGAGGCACTAAACATAGAAAGGAACAACGAGTACCAACCACTCCAAAAACATACCAAATGGTAAAGAGCGTTGACACAGTGAAGAAACTGCATCGACTAACGGGCAAAACAGCCAGCTAGCATCAAAATGGCAGGATCAAATTCACACATAACAATATTAACCCTAAATGTAAATGGGCTAAATGCCCCAATCAAAAGACACAGACTGGCAAATTGGATAAAAAGCCAAAACCCATTGGTGTGCTGTATCCAGGAAACCCATCTCACATGCAAGGATATACAAAGGCTCAAAATAAAGGGATGGAGGAAGATTTACCAAGCAAATGGAGAGCAAAAAAAAAAAAACAGGAATTGCAATTCCCATCTCTGATAAAATAGACTTTAAACCAACAAAGATCAAAAGAGACAAAGAAGGACATTATATAGTGGTAAAAGGATCAATGCAACAAGAAGAGCTAACAATCCTAAATATATATGCAACCAATACAGGAGCACCCAGATACATAAGGCAAGTTCTTAATGACTTACAAAGAGACTTAGACTCCCACGCAATAATAGTGAGAGACTTTAACACCCCATTGTCAATATTAGACAGATCAATGAGACAGAAAACTACACAAGAATATCCAGGACTTGAACTCAGACCTGGACCAAGCAAACCTAATAGACATTTAAAGAACTCTCCACCCCAAATCCACAGAACACACATTCTTCTCAGCACCACATCACACCTACTCTAAAATTGACCACATAATTGGAAGTAAATCACTCCTCAGCAAATGCAAAAGAATGGAAATCATAACAAACAGTCTCTCACACCACAGTGCAATAAAGATAGAACTCAGAATTCAGAAACTTACTCAGAAACACACAGCTTCATGGAAACTGAACAACTGGCTCTTGAATATCGACTGGATAAACAATGAAATGAAGGCAGAAATAAAGATGTTCTTCAAAACCAATGAGAATGAAGACACAACATACCAGAATCTCTGGGACACATTGAAAGCAGTCTCTAGAGGAAAATATGTAGCAATAAATGCCCACATGAGAAACAAGGAGAAATCTAAAATTGACACCCTATCATCAAAATTGAAAGAGCTAGAGGAGCAAGATCAAAAAAACTCAAAACCTAGCAGAAGACAAGAAACTAAGATCAGAGCAGAACTGAAGGAGACAGAGACACAAAAAATCAATAAACCCAGGAGTTGGTTTTTCGAAAAGATCAACAAAATAGACCACTAGCCAGATTAATAATAAACAAAAGAGAGAATAATCAAATGGATGCAATAAAAAACTATAAAGGGGATATCACCACAGATTCCACAGAAATACAAACCATCATCAGAGATTATTACAAACAACTCTATGCACATAACTAGTTCCTGGAAGAAACGGATAAATTCCTGGACATTTGCATCCTCCCAAGCCTAAATCAGGAAGAAGTCGAAACCCTGAATAGACCAATAACAAGGTCTGAAGTTGAGGCAGCAATTAAGAGCCTACCACCCAAAAAAAGCCCAGGTCCAGATGGGTTCACAGCCAAATTCTACCAGGCATACAAAGAGGAGCTGGTACCATTCTTCTGAAACTATTCCAAACAATCCAGAAGAGGGAATACTCCCCAAATCATTTTATGAGACCAATATCATCCTGATACCAAAACCTGGCAGAGACTCAGCAAGAAAAAGAAAACTTCAGGCAAATATCCATGATGAACATAGATGCAAAAATCTTCAACAAAATACTGGCAAACCGATTGCAACAGCACATCAAAAAGCTTATCCACCATGATCAAGTAGGCTTCATCCCGGGGATGCAAGGCTGGTTCAACATATGCAAGTCTATAAACGTAATTCACCACATAAACAGAACCAAAGACAAAAACCACATGATTATCTCAATTGATGCAGAGAAGGACTTTGACAAAATTCAACAGCCCTTTATGCTAAAAACCCTCAAAAAACTAGGTATTGATGGAACGTATCTCAAAATAATGAAAGCTATTTATGACAAATCAACAGCCAATATCATACTGAATGGGCAAAAACTGGAAGCATTCCCTTTGAAATCTGGCACTAGACAAGGATGCCCTCTCTCATCACTCCTGTTCAATATAGTATTGGAAGTTCCAGCCAGAGCAATCAGGCAAGAAAAAGAAATAAACGGTTTTCGAATAGGAAAGGAGGAAGTCAAATTGTCTCTATTTGCAGATGACATGATTGTATATCTAGAAGACTCCATCATCTCAGCCCAAAATCTCCTGAAGCTGATAAGAAACTTCAGCAAAGTCTCAGGATACAAAATCAATGTGCAAAAATCACAAGCATTCCTATACACCAATAACAGACTTAAAGAGAGCCACATCAAGAACGAACTGCCATTCACAATTGCTACAAAGAGAATAAAATGCCTAGGAATACAATTAACAAGGAACGTAAAGGACCTCTTCAAGGAGAACTGCAAACCAGTGCTCAACGAAATAAGACAGAACACAAACAGATGAAGAAACATTCCACGTCCATGGTTAGGAAGAATCAATATCATGAAAATGGCCATACTGCCCAAAGTAATTTACAGATTCAATGCTATCCCCATCAAGCTACCAATAACCTTCTTCACAGAACTGGGAAAAACCACCTTAAACTTCATATGGAAACAAAAGAGAGCCCGCATAGCCAAGTCAATTCTAAGCAAAGAGAACAAAGTGGGAGGCATCACACTACCGGACTTCAAACTATACTACAAGACTACAGTAATTAAAACAGCATGGTACTGGTACCAAAACAGAGATATAGACAAATGGAACAGAACAGAGGCCTCGGAGGCAGCGCTACACATCTCCAACCATCTGATCTTTGACAAACCTGACAAAAACAAGCAATTCAGAAAGGAGTCCCTATTTAATAAATGTTGCTGGGAAAACTGGCTAGCCATGTGCAGAAAGTAGAAACTGGACCCCTTCCTGACACCTTACACTAAAATTAACTCCAGATGGATTAAAGACTTAAACATAAGACTTAACACCATAAAAATCCTAAAAAGAAAACCTAGGCAAAACCATTCAGGACATAGGCATAGGCAAGGAATTCATGACCAAAACACCAAAGCATTGGCAACAAAAGCCAACTTAGACACCTGGGACCTAATCAAACTCCACAGCTTCTGCACAGCAAAAGAAACAGTCATTAGAGTGAATCAGCAATCAACACAATGCGAAAAATTTTTGCAGTCTACCCATCTGACAAAGGGCTAATATCCAGAATCTACAGAACTAAAACAGATTTACAAGAAAAAACAAACAAGCCCATTCAAAAGTGGGCAAAAGATATGAACAGACATTTTAAAAAAGAAGACACACATGAGGCCAACAAACATGAAAAAATGCTCATCATCACTGGTCATTAGAGAAATGCAAATCAAAACCACATTGAGATACCATCTCACGCCAGTTAGAATGGCAATCATTAAAAAATCTGTAGACAACAGATGCTGGAGAGGATGTGGAGAAATAGGAACACTTTTACACTGTTGGTGGGAGTGTAAATTAGTTCAACCATTGTGGAAGACGGTGTGGCGATTCCTCAAGGACCTAGAAATACAAATTCCATTTGACCCAGCAATCCAATTACTGGATATATATCCAAAGGATTATAAATTGTTCTACTATAAGGACACATGCCCACGAATGTTCATTGCAGCACTGTTTACAATAGCAAAGACCTGGAACCAACCCAAATGCTCATCGATGATAGACTGGACAGGGAAAATGTGGCACATATACACCATGGAATACTATGCAGCCATCAAAAATGATGAGTTTGTGTCCTTTGTAGGGACATGGATGAACCTGGAAACCATCATTCTCAGCAAACTGACACAAGAACAGAAAATCAAACACCACATGTTCTCACTCATAGGTGGGTGTTGAACAATGTGAACCCATGGACACAGGGAGGGGAGCATCACACTCTGGGGTCTGTTGGGGGGAAAGAGTGGAGGGACAGCGGGGGAGGGGAGTTGGGGAGAGATAGCATGGGGAGAAATGCCAGATATAGGTGATGGGGGAAGAAGGCAGCAAATCGCACTGCCATGTGTGTACCTATGCAACAATCTTGCATGTTCTTCACATGTACCCCAAACCTAGAATGCAATTAAAAAAAAAAGATGAGTGAAAATGAAAACACACCAAAACTTATAGGACATCACATTAAAAAATAAAGATCTCAAAGCAAAAACCATCTTAAAACTTAAAGAAAAAACAAAGAGCAAACTAAACCCAAAACAAGCACAGGGAAAAAATCAATTAGAGTAGAAATAAACAATATAGAAAATATAAAGATGATAGAAAAAACAAAGAATCAGTTCTTTCAGAAGATCAACAGAATTTACAAGCTTTTGGCTACACTGACAAAAACAAAAGAAGACTCAAAACGCTAAATTCAAGAATGAAAATGGAATATTACTATCGATTACAGAAATAAAATGGCCTATAAGGCAATATTATTATATAAACAATTTTATGACAACAAATTAAATTACCTGATTAAAATGAAAGAATTTCCAAAAAAACATGGACTACCTAAAATAAGTCAAGAAGAAGCAGACAATCTGAACAGGGCTACGCCATGCGAAAACATTGAATTATTAGGAGAAACACCAAAATGCAAGCAATAAAAGAAAGAAATGAACGAATTTAACTTCAAACTCTAAAACTTTTATGTCTGAAAGTATATAATCAAGAAAATAAAAATAAAACCAATAAAATGGGAAAAATATTTGTAAATCATTTCTCCTTTCGAGGACTATTTTCCAGAATGTATAAAAATATGTACTATTAACTCTTACAACTCAACAACAAAAGAAAAATAATTCTATTAAAACGCAGAAAGAATACAAGTAGAGAATTCTTAAAAGAAGATATACCAATAACCTTTCAGCGCATGAAAATATGTTCAGCATTTTTGTCTTTCAGAAAATCTAAATTAAAACTACAATGGCATATCACTACATATCAAATGAGATGGCTATATAAAAAGAGGAACACTAACAAGAATAATGAGAATGTAGAGAAACTGGATCCCTCCTTCATTGCTACTGGGAATGTAAAACGGTACAGTCCCTTTGGAAGGTAGTTTGGTAATGACTCAAAAAGATAAAAATACATTGAACATATCCAACACAAAGAAATGATAAATGTTTCAGATGATGGATATGCTAATTACCCTGATCTGGTCACTATGTATTATATGTATTGAAACATCGCTATGTACCCGTGAAAATGTACAATTATTGTCCATTTTTAAAAATCAAAATTTAAAAAGAAGCCATACATAGAGTTCATACATAGCAACTCCACTCCTAAATACAGAACCAAAAGAAATAAAAACACGTCCACACATAAACTTGTACATGAATGTTCATGGAACCATTATTTATAATAGCCAAAAAGTAGAAACAACCCAAATATCCACCGATTGATAAATAAATAAACAAAAAAGTAATTTCAAAAATCAGGTAAGTAATTATTAGGGTTTGGGTCAGAAGGTGGGGGTAGGGTGTGAAATATGGAGTTTATACTGAAGAAATAGTTCTGGAACTGGATTGTGGTGATTACTTAAAAACTTTGTAACTATATCAAAACCCACTGAATTGTAAACATGTATCAGAATGTCACATTGTGCACCAAAGATATATACAATTGTTATTAATTAAAAATAAATTTTAAAAAGATAAAAATGTTAAATCATTGCATTACATACTTTCAGTGGGTGAATTTTATGGTATGCGAATTTTATCTTAATTAAAATGAAAGCTTCAGCTGCTATTAAACATACCAGCTATAACTTTGCAATTGTTTTAAAATTTGAAAAAGGAAACACAACTGAGAAGAGATGATAAAAGGATGCTGAGTAACAGAGATTTTTAAAAAGAGCAGCGAGTGGTTGCAAATAAAGAAAGAGGGCTAAAATGTAAAGATCAATAAATATGTTGTAAAAAATGAGAAACCTTTTCTGAAAATGGACATTATTCTAATTCAATCAGGTGTGATTGCATGAGTGTATACACATATGTATAAGTTGTAGAACTATGACCCTAATATTTATGCATTTTACTATATATAAATTATGCCTCAAAACAAGCTACATTTTCCAAGATTTAGTGCACACGTGAGCATATGCACACACGCACACAGGAGCACATGTACACAGGCACACACTCATGCATTGAATAAAAGCTTCATCAAACAGAATTATTCTTCCATCCTGGGACATAGTTTAATCTATGCTAATCTTGCCTGTTAATATAAAGCAAGCAACAGGAAAAAACAGTAGTACCGAACTCTAATTAATGTAAAACACTGCTCTGGAGTCTTTCCCTTCTGTCTCAAAGAGTCATAGTTTTATGAAAAGAAATACATGTATATATTCCCCATATTTATTGTATGTGTATCCCAATGAATTGTAATATGTTACTGTCTCACCTTAATAAAAGGTTAAATTTCTACTTTTAATATGATATTTTCTTAATATTCTTGCCTCCCCCACATCCTTTCATTAATCATTTTGATTAACAAAAGGAAGTCAAGAGAATTCTTCTCCTAACAAATCATCCTGCACTTTTTTTAAAAGTGTAATCGTATTTTGAAATAATCACCATGGCTTCCAAAAGTTTCTCCTTGGGAGTTGTAACCATCAATCATTTTTATTGCTTAAGGCCAATTGCTGCTTTTTAGTGCTTCATGCACAAAGCAGAGACTTCTCTATCCTCACCAAGGTAGACTCAGAGTTAAAATGAAGGTACATTTAGCAATGGTTCACTGCTGACACTGGCCAGCTTAGGGTGCAGTTCTTAAGTGCAGTGCACCTGATATGTGGATTGAAATCAGTGGGGAGAGAACACAAGGAGGGACGTGGATGCCTTACTATAGGCTGAGCTCAAAAGATCAAGCAGTTCTCACATTCTCTGATTAAATGACCCTCCTTCAACTTCTACCCTAGTTTAACCTGCCAGACCTCCCAGAAAAAGACTCACCTCCACATTCTACAGTAGCTCTTTCTGTAATTGGCCAAGGCTATGCCATCCTTAGGACTTCAGGCTTCTGCCAACACCTAGGACCACCCCCCATCCTGTGTTGAGCAACTTTCATTCTGAATTGGGAATTAAACTGCATGTATTGCTGCAAAGTGTCCTCTTGTTAAATCTGACTCACTGTTGTTGCCTGCACATATGTGTGGGAATATGAATCTGTGAATATTTTCTTCCTCATGGTATCACATCCTCAAGGGTCTAATAAGTACAGCATCTACCAAGGTGAGGGATCCTTGAGAACAGAAATGAGGTCTTACATGCCTTTGATCACTAACGCCCAAAATGCAAGACCTGGAACTCCACTCTTTCGGTCAGCTGTCATTGCAGTACTACTTTTTCAGATACAAGTTGTACACACAACTTTTCTTCATTCCTGTTTTTCTTCCAGGGACAAGTATATATCTCCAGTGGTAAAATCAGGCCACATTTACATTTTAAAATAATTTATAATTACAAAATAGTTAAAATACACAGAAAATACAGCCAATAATTTATTAAACCTCATATACTTCTTACTTACTTCACAAAATATTGTCATACTTGCTTAGAAAGGTTTTTAAAGATTAAAACATAGCAAATGCCATTAATGCCTCCTTTCTTGGGTTTCTCTGGTTTCATTCTCTTTCTTTATTTCTCAGAAGTAGAGAAAGGAAATTATCCTACAATTAGCATTTATTATATATATACATTTCCTTATAGTTTATATCATGTGTCTATGCAATATATACATACTTTATCTATATCCCCAACAATCTGTAGAATCCTATACGACAACTTTTGCAACTAACTTTCTTCATGTAACACCATATTTTCTTAGCAGTTGCTTCTATTTTATACGTGTAGCTCCGGCTCACGTGCAATCATTGCTGCATTATGTTTAATTCCATAAATAGGTCACAATTCTATCTACTTAATCCTATGTCCATGGACATTTTTGTTTTTCTATTTTTTTTTATTTCTGTATTTGTTTTATTATCTTGGTGGGGTTTTTTTTTGCATACACAATTGTTTTTGCTTTTTATAAACACATTGCTATATACAATCTTTGACTTGTTTATCAACATGAGATTCCTCAAAAATATTATCTAAGAATGGAACTTTTGAACTCTGTAGCAGGTACCCACAAGCCGCATTCAAATGTTACAATTGTATTTTATCTACTCTAGTTCCACTCCTCAGTCCACTGTTCCTTGCACTGACGATAATTGCCTGCATCTCTGAACTGCCTTTCTTCACCCAGCCTCTTTCCTCCCCTGTTTAACTTTATCTAAAAGACAGAAGAATGTCTTCTCTTAATTTTACACTGAATAAGAAAAATCAGGATCACTTTCTACCAAGGCTTTCCTATTAGCTTGGGAATAATTCAGACACAGTAACTTAAAATTGCTAGTATCAATTCATGGGTCCTGACCCAGACCACTGTCAGGGAACCCCAGAAAGCATGTTCAATGTTTGGTCACCATTCTTCATCATAAGCTGAGACCAACCTGCCCCCTTCCAAAGGAAGTTTCCTTAAACGGATCCACCATGCTCAGAGTTCAGCTCCCATAGCCATGAAACTCAAAAAGAAGAAAGAACATTTCGCTGTTTCCCCAGTCTAACGGCTGCTACCATGTACCAATTCCCTGTTCTGGGATTAACCACTTTCTAGGATAATTTCACGTGGAAGAGTAACATCTTGTCCTCTGACTGCAGGAAGATAATAAATATAACAAATCTGTAGTTAAGCATGAGTTTATTTATCAAAGTCTGGGCTATTTTGACTGAAATAGTTCTTGGATATTATTAGCTCATATCAAACCAAACCTAGTCAATCCCAGTAGAATCCAAGCCTTTCAATTGGAGGGAGATGAAGATCACCATGATTAGAAAACACTGGAAGCCTTCACTCTTGTTCTTCAGTGGATAAAAGTTGTGATGAAAGTACAAATACTAGCATAAGGAAAAACAATAGGATACAAGCACAATCAAGTCTTCCTAACTAGAAATGAAGTAATGCTAGTATCCAATACAGTTTAGCTGGTATCAGACATCCTCCCACCATCAACAAGAGTAAAACCTAAAGAAAACAGAGAAAACAACTACTTCCACAAGACAAGCTCTGTTAAGACAGGGCTGCAACACCTGAAAGACAGGAGACATGAGGCTTGCCACATTCACTGTTCCTCTGCGGGTGTGATTTCTAGGCTATGGCTCAGAGAGGTCTCACAGGTTGGAGAAGACAGAGATTAGTCTGGGGCTACCAAAGCGCAAAGATTCGGGGGCAGATTCCAAAAAAGGGAGAACCCGAGAAAAAAACAACAAAAACAAAAACAAAAACTCCGAAGGCTGCTGGAATTTACTGAAAATAAAAAGTCTTTTTTAGTTTCAAAAACATAAAATACTAGTGATTACTTAAAGAGACATTAATACTCACATGCCTTTTAGAGTTTATAGATGTAGAAGTGAAATGTATGAAACTATAGCAATAAAAAATTTAAAAAGTAAAATGGAGCTCAGTATTTTAAGAATTGGCATTGGTTGGCATGTGCCGAAATTATACTTATGATACCTATAAGTTAAACTTCCATGTTATACTTTCTTGATTAACCACTAACAGAATGATAGCCCCCCAAAAAGCATTCTTCATAGTCAATAGATGAGATAAATCTCTATCAGTAAAACACAGATTAAAACAAAAGAAGAGAAGAGGTAGTACAAAAAAACAATAAGCAAACAGAACAAATAAAAAACAAGTAACAGCGTGGTAGACTTAAATCCAACCATATTATTTATTACACTACATGTAAATAGACTAAGTGCAAATTTAAGACAGACATGGTTGGACTAAGAAAACTAAGATGCCACCATGTATTTATAGGAGGCACTTTTAAAATATAAGGACACAGAGTAAATAACAGTTTAAAACGGAGAAAAATGGATACAGAATATGAAAATGAATCAAGACAGTATACTACAATAATAGTAACTCAGAAAAAAATAGACCACATGGCAGGAAACATAAAATGAGGTGAAGAGAAACACTGCTTAACAACAGAAAGGTCAACACATAGGAAGCAACCACAATCCTAAACAAATGCATGGTTTTCAGGACCTCATTTCAAAATAGATGAAGGAGAAATTGACCAAAAGAATTGAGATATCCAAAATCATAGCTGGATATTGTAACACATTTTTTCAGTAATGATAGAACAAACATATTAAAAATCAATAATGAAATGGAAAAGGTGAACATTATTGATCAAGTTGGCCTAGCTGACATTTATAGAATTCCAAACCTATATATTGCTCATGTCGCTTTTACCAGAATAGACCATACATAAATTCCAATGGATTATAATCATACAGATTATGTTTCCTTGCCACAGTTGAATCAAATTAGAAACAACAACAAAAAGATAACTAAAAATACCCAAATGTATGGAAGTTAAGAAGCACACTTTTTATTTTTTATTTTTGAGACAGGGTCTCACTCTGTCACCTAGGCTGCAGTACAGTGGCACAATCATAGCTCACTGCAGCCTCAACCTCCCAGATTCAAGCAAACCTCCCACCCCAGCCCTCCCAAGTAGCTGGGACTCTAGGTGCGTGCCACCATGCCCCGAAAATTTTCTCCTTTTTTGGAGAGATGGGATCTGACTATCTTGCCCAGACTGGTCTTGTACCCTTGGACTCAAACAATTCCCCTGTCTAAGCCTACCAAAGTCCTAGGACTATGGTATGAGCCACCGTGCTCAGTACACTTTCAAACAACTCTGAAGTCGTGGAAAAACTCACAATTGAAATTGGAATGATTACAAACATGAAACATGAAGTGTGTGAAGTGAAGATAAATCATAAATGAGAAGGAAACTTATAGCACTGAAGGCATAGTTTAGAAACTAAGAAATATAAAACACATGATCTCAAATTCCAGCTCAGAAGATAGAAGAGTTGGAAACAATGAAATAGTAAACAAATATGAGAAAATCAACAATACCAGAAGTTAGTTCTTCAAAATAACTAGTAAACCTCTAAGATGCTAATCAAGACAAAAAAATACAAATTACTAACATGAAGAATGTAAAAGAGAAAATCACTAATATCCTATTTACATGAAATAGAGCCTGAGGGAATATAATTTTAAATAGTCTGCCTACCAATATAAGTAAATTCTTTAAATTTTTTGAAGAACATAACTTAGAAGACAAAATAGAAAATTTTGATAGTTCTGTATCTGTTAAATAAATTGAATTTATATGTCTTAGTTTGTTCAACTGCTATAACGATAATAACCTAGACTGAGTGGCTTAGAAACAACAAAAATGTATTTGTCAGTTCTAGAGGCTGGTTTAAGATGAAATAACCAGCAGATTCTGTGCTTGGGGCGGGCCTCTGACCTGGTTCATACACCATTTTGCTGCAGCCTCACATGGTGGAAGGAGTGAGGGGTCACTCTGACTCCTCTTAGAAGGACACCAATCCCATTCACGAGGGCTCCATCCTCATGAGCTAAATGCCTTCCAAAGGCCCCTACCTTCTAATACCATCACCTTGGGGTTTCGGATCTCAACATATGAATTTTGTGGTTAAGGGACATAGAAACATGTAGTCTATTGCATCATACATAATTTTTTTTTCTACTTTTTGTCTGTATGTTTTGTTTTTTAGGTTTCTGTTTGTTTGTTTGGAGAGATACAATCTCACTCTGTCGCCCAGGCTGCAGTGAGATGGCAAGAGATCACGGCACACTACAGCCTCAAATTCCTGGGCTCAAGAGTTCTTTCCCACCTCAGTCTCCCAAGTAGCTGGGCCTACATGTGTGCACCATGCTCCGCTATTTTATTTTATTTTATTATTTTTTTAGATGGAGTCTCGCTCTGTCGCGAGGCTGGAGTGCAGTGGTGCGATCTCGGCTCTATGCGATCTCCGCCTCTCAGGTTCAAGCACTTCTCCTGCCTCAGCCTCTCGAGTAGCTGGGACTACAGGCACACACCACCATGCCCAGCTAACTTTTGTATTTTTAGTAGAGACGGGCTTCACCATGTTGGCCAGGATAGTCTCAATCTCTTCACTTCATGATCCGCCTGTCTTGGCCTCCCAAAGTGCTGGAATTACAAGCATGAACCACCGCACCACAGGCTATTTTTCTTAATTTTTGTAGAGAAGAGGTCTCATTAAGTTGACTAGGCTTGTCTTGAACCCTTAGCCTCAAGTGATTCTCCCTTCTCAGCCTCCCAACGCACTGGGATTACAGGCATGAGCCACCATGCCCAGCTTGTAAAATTATTTTCACAAATGAAATTTCAGAACCAAAATGCTTAACTGGGCAATTCCAAAAAAAAATAATAAAAATAATAACAAACATGCAGAAATTCCTTTAGAAGACAGAAAATGTGAGACTATTTCTCAAGTCATTTCAAAGATGACCATAATATCAAAACTTCACAAAAGTATTACAAAATGGAAAATTATATATCATAGCATCATGAACATAAAATATAGTATCCCCAAAATATAGAAAAGACAACCAGGCGAGACAACACACACACACACACACACACACACACACCCCATAACTAAATGAAATTTAGTTTAAGAAGGTGGCAAGTTGAGTTTTACATTTGAAAACTAATATAATTCACCACATTAACAATGTATAGGAGAAAAAAACATAAATTACCTCAATAAATGTAGAAAATAAGCATTTGGAAAATTCTACACCCATTTATAATAAACACATCATCAAAAAGAAATGTAAGAAAACTCCCCCAATCTAATACAATATACTTTCAAAAAGAAAATAAAATGCTAATACCGTAATATTGAAACAGTGGACTGGAAAGGATGCTATTGTCCCCAGCCCTACTCAACACAGTCATACTGACTGTAACCAGTGCAATCAGACAAGAAGAAAATGAACAGAAGGAAAACTGGAAAGGAAGAAGTAAAACAGTCTGTTTATAGATAATATGATTATACATAGATTATATGTCAATATCTTCATAAATATAATCTCAATAATACCTCAAAAACTATCAAAGATAATCTAGCAACGTATTTTTTAAATGACACACCTCAATGAAGCACAATTTACTTAACATGGCAAAATTTAAAACAAGATTTACAAACACTATTTGAGTTAATGGTGATTTTAAGGAAATTACTCCATACAAAGTCAATAGACAAATATAAATTGTATTTTTCTACAATAAAAACAGACATTACCAAATGAAGCTTAAAAAGCAACAACTTCTATAAAAGCATTACATATACTTAATACCTAGTGAAAAAGTCCAAGGCAAGACATGAAACGTCTCTATGCCAAAACTATAATACAGGGCTAGAAAAATTTAAAAAATACAAATAAGTGCAGAGATAGTATCTGTTCATGGATTAAAAACTCAACATTTTAAGATGTAAATTCTCCCAAGTTGACTGAGACCTACAATGTAATTCCAAACAGATTTCCAGCAGATTTTTTTCCAAAGGGGTTAATAAGATTTGATGCTAAAATTCACATAGAAATGCAAAGGATGTGGGATAAGCAAGACAATCTTGAAATAGAAATACAGTATCAGAAAACATGCACCACTAGAGCTAACGATTTACTAAAAACTATTCTAATAAAGACAATGTGACACTGGTACAAAAGGTAGATAAGTAGGCCAATGGAAAAAAGTAGAATAAAGAAACAGACACACGTGTATTGTCATTTGATTTATGACAAAAGCATCATGCAATCTGGTGGAGAAAAATTGGCCTTTTCTGTAAATGGGGCTCTATAAACTGAATGATCTTTTAAAAATAAAAAATGAACTTTGATTTCTACCTAATACATATTTTTAATTAATTAAAGGTGAAGCATTATCTAAAAATGAAGTTAACATGTTCAGATTTCTAGAGGAAAGCTTCGGAGAATATCTTCACAAACTTGGGGTAAGTAGACTGTTCTTGAAGAACATAAAACCACATTATCCATCAAAGGAAAAACAATGACAAGTAAGACTTCATGAAAATTAAGCAGTCTGTCCGTCAAAAGATGCCATTAGGATAAATAATAGGCAAGACAATTGATAAAATGTCGTAACTCTTATATTTGAGAAGGAACACATACCCAGAACACATAACTATCACCTACCAATGAATAAAAAAGATAATTTACTTTTTAAATTGCCAAAACATTGGACAGTTGCTTCATAAAATAAAAGATATCCATATAACCAACTCATGAAAAGGAGCTTGGCAAGTAAATACAAGTTGAAAGTAGAGGGGGCTATTAGAGCAAATGCACCAGAATGCCTAAAAAGACCAAAAACATCAAGTGTTGGCAAGGTTATTGGCAACTGGGACTCTCAGACATTGCTGGCAGGAGTGTAAATTGATTGAAGAACTTTGAGAAACTGCTTGGCTGTATCCACAAAGGCAAACCATATGTCCACCTAGTGACACAGCAATTCCACATTAGGGATAGAGGCTAGAAAAATGAGTGTTTATGAACACTGAAAGACATGCACAAGAATGCTTTTAGTGGCCTTATTCAGACAAAAGAATGCCTTCTTAAAATCCCATTTACATGATATACAGAACAGGCAAAATTATGCCAGGGTGATAGAAATAAGCAATTAACATTGACAATGATGGAAATGCTTCTCAACATAATCTCTGTGTGTGTGTGTGTTCATAGAACTATACACTTAACATTTGTACATATTTTGTGTTTAAATTATATCTCAATGTTAAAATAAGAAACAAAGTGCCGCCTCCTCCATTAATGTATTCGTAAAATCTTCAGTTCTTTTTGCCTATTCGACACACAATACTTGTCCTAATTAATGGTTCCTATGAATTACTGGTGCATTCTTTCCATTGTTATTGTTTATCTTATTTTCGTGGTGGTTGTTTGTTTCAGCATCCTAACAATGCTTTCCATACCATTTGCTTTTACTTTTTTGGTTATTTTTCTTCACCTTCCCTTTTCAATTACAAAACCTTTGAATTAGACATGCATGTCCCCTCATATACACATTCCTCATAGTTCTCCTAAGCTTAAAACCAGCATTCCAAGGTCCTAAACTCTGACTCACAAAATGAAATGTGAATTCCCATCATTTCCTAGATTTTGAATGCACAGGAGTTGAAATACTAGAATCTGTACTTTTAGGCACCAGATACAGATCTCCAAACTCAGAAACATGAAAAAAGTAGGGGTGTTACTCAAATGATCTGGAGTAGGAAAAGACTGAAGTAATCACAAATTAATTAACCTCTTCTATGTAAATACGCTCTTAAATAGATACTGGTTCTGATGCAGCAGAGAGCAGGAATGTGCCCTGGGCAAGCATAGAATATTTCACTGACATCCCTGTCACTAATATCCCAGGCATGCTGTTGTAAGGTGCCCCCCAAAATACAAAACTTCTATGATGGTTACCTGAAAATCTTGTCTTTCAAGAATTCAGAAGTACACATGTAAACTAAAATAACCTACAGAGAGATTTCTCAGTTTGACTGAGGGGAAAAAATAGCATTCTTCCCAAGTCCTTTGAAATTGTGGCTCAAAGCCAACACCTCAAACTGAGCCTAATGTTACAAAAATCTATAAGCCATCAACTCTGGCCGCATTAAATACATAAAAATCAATTCTAATGCCCTGTTCTTCTTCCAAAGTCCCAAACCTCAATTGGAAATATACAAGAAAGTACTGCCTGATCCCCAGTTGCCCTTCAGCTTTTTGTCTGATTTATTCTGGAAGCGTCCCAGTTGTGCCCACCTGTATCAGGAAAACAGAAAAATTAGAAAGCAGTCAGGAAGTCTAATGGTCTTTGGTACTCCCACTGTCCGGCTCTTCATCCAGAAGCCAAGCCCAGCTCTGAGTGGTCACACCAGGTCTCCATAGCCCTGGATCCCACAGTCCTAGGGGAAATCACCTGCTGTCCTGGGTATTGATTTCCACCGGTTCAATAATAGACTCTGATACATTATCTAGTTCTTATATTCCTCTTTATCATCTATGAAACAGAGGATGTTTACCTTCCTCTGCAAGCTCCTGATTAACCAACATTAAGAACAGCATGGGCCAGAAGGACTCCTACGTGGGCGACGAGGCCCAGAGCAAGCACGGCATCCTGACCCTGAAGTACCCCATCGAGCACGGCATCGTCTCCAACTGGGGTGACATGGAGAAAATCTGGCACCACACTTTCTACAACGAGCTGCGTGTGGCCCCGCAGGAGCACCCCGTGCTGCTGACCGAGGCCCCCTTGAACCCCAAGGCCAACAGAGAGAAGATGACTCAGATCATGTTTAAGACCTTCAACACCCCAGCCATGTACGTGGCTATCCAGGCCGTGCTGTCCCTGTACACCTCTGGGCGCACCACTGGCATTGCCATGGACTCTGGAGATGGGGTCACCCACACGGTGCCCATTTACAAGGGCTATGCCCTCGCCACACTATCCTGCATCTGGACCTGGCTGGCCGGGACCTGACCGACTACCTCATGAAGATCCTCACCGAGCGTGGCTACAGCTTCACCACCACGGCTGACCAGGAGATCGTACGTGACATCAAGGAGAAGCTGTGCTACATCACCCTGGACTTCGAGCAGGAGATGGCCACAGCCGCATCCTCCTCCTCTCTGGAGAAGAGCTACGAGCTGCCCGACGGCCAGTTCATCACCATTGGTAACGAGCTGTTCCGGTGTCCGGAGGCGCTGTTCCAGCCTTCCTTTCTCGACATGGAATCTTGTGGCAACCATGAGACCACCTTCAACTCCATCATGAAGTGTGACGTGGACATCAGTAAAGACCTGTACACCAACACTGTGCTGTCTGGCGGCACCACCATGTACCCAGTCATCGCTGACAGGATGCAGAAGGAGATCACTGCCCTGGCACCCAGCACCATGAAGATCAAGATCATTGCACCCCCAGAGCATAAGTACTCTGTGTGGATCGGCGGCTCCATCCTGGCCTCACTGTCCACCTTCCAGCAGATGTGGATTAGCAAACAGGAGTATGATGAGTCTGTCCCCTCCATCATCCACTGCAAATGCTTCTAAATGGACTGTGAGCAGATGCGTAGCATTTGCTGTATGGGTTAATTCGGAAGTATAAATTTGCCCCTGGCAAATGCATACACCTCATACTAGCCTCACGAAACTGGAATAAACCTTGGAAAAGAAATTGTCCTTGAAGCTTGTATCTGATATCAGCACTGGATTGTAGAACTTGTTGCTGATTTTGACCTTGTATTCAAGTTAACTGTTCCCCTTTTTATTTCTTTAATACCCTGTACATATCTTTTTTTTTTTTTTTTGCATATCTTTGATTTCAATCTTTAGTACATGTGGCTCGGTCACTTCATGGCTAAGGTAAGAACATGTTTGTGGGCAGACAAGTCTGGCTTTGTGAGTCTACATGGCCAGCAGTCTCCTATCTGTGCAGGGTATTCATGTGTCAGGGCTGAGTGTTCTGGGATTGCTCTAGAGGCTGGCAAGGGCTGCCAGTCTGTCAGGGTTGGAAAGTCCAAGCCATAGGACCCAGTTTCCTTTCTTAGCTGATGTTTTCCTGCCAGAGCACCGTTGGCTGTTACTTGCCTTGAGTTGGAAGCAGTTTGCATTTACACCTGTAAATGTATTCATCCTTTTAATTTATGTAAGGTTTATTTTTGGACACAACTCTTGATTCTTTAAAGAGATGACAACAAATTTTGGTTTTCTACTGCTATGTGAGAACATTAGGCCTCAGCAACACATCATCGTGTAAGGAAAAATAAAAGTGCTGCCATTAAAAAAAAAAACAAAACAGCATAGTTGAAGGAAACTTTCTTACCTCCTCTTTTAATAGGTTTCTTCTTATGCCTGGCAGATTTTTTTATTCCAGTTTTAATGTCATACCTTATCCTCCAATGTACACTTTTGTTGCTGGTTCTTTGTTTCTAGTTCTCATCCTACTTATAAAAACTGGAATACAGAATCCTCCTGTTTTAAAGATTTAAATTTCTAAACAAATACCAATTTAGCCACATGTTGTAATGTTTAATGTGCACAGCTTTTATCATCATTCGGTTACAGGTATTTTCTAATTACATTAACGGCATTTTTTTTTCACCATAAATGAATGAGAAGTATGGTCGTTTCATTTATGTGTGTCTCACAAACTATGAGAGCTTTTGAATCTGTTTGTAAATTGCTTCTATAATCCATTTTGTTCCAGAACATGCTCTTTTAGCATTGATTCTTGGAGTTGACTGGGTCTTCATTTTGACTTAGTAGATAATCAATCTTTGTAAATGTCCCTTGTGTTGTGAAATTGTTTGTATAGTAATTGTTTGTGCAAGGATGGTGGTTTTTGAGAAGCAATACAGCAAAATGATTAGGACACAGACTCTAAATTATAACTCCCACATTTACCAGCTCTGTGATCTTCGACAAATTACTTTAACCTCTCTGAGCTTCAGTTAGCATATCTGTTAGATGCCTAGTATATATTAGATGTTATATTAAGTATTAGCTATTATAATACAAATCCATGAAATCTAGTTTATTGAATCATTCAAATATTCTTTATTCTTATTAAGATGTTTTGTTTTACTCACCAATTACTGAGAAAGGAGATTTAAATCACTCTTTGTGATATTACATTAGTCTTGCTTCTCCTAAAAGCAAACTCCAAGACAAAGATTTAGGTAGGAGTGGTTTCTTTGGGAGATGATCCCAGGAAATATTATGAGGAAGTAAAGAAGTGGGCTAGATGAGGAAAGACAACCCACTTATCTTCAGTAACTAATAAATTTACATTAATTAATATTACCATATGGCTCAATTCCACTGAGAACTGAATAAAGACTCCTGAGATATCCATGTCCTAGTCTTTGGGACTGGTGAATGTTACCTTAGATAGAAAGAAAAGAAGACTTTGCAGATGTGAAATTAAGGATTTTGAAAGGAGACTCTCCTGCATGATTCAGGTGGGGCCAATGTATTCTTTATAGGAGGAAGGCAAAGCATGGTTTGATACAGACAGAAGGGGCAAGGCAGCATCACAGTGAAGGCAGTGAGCCATGATTGTGCCACTGCACTCCAGCCTGGATGACAGAGAGAAACCCTATCTCAAAAAAAAAAAAAAGACTTAAAAATTTTTGAAGCAAAAATCCCCCAGCAGAGAAGTCAACTATTCCTTTGTGAGGCCTCTAGTCCCAGGAAATAAAGGGTGAGAAAAATCACAACATGATTGAGAAAATTGTAGCAAAGATAGATGCTTAAATTTATACACAAAGTCAAATCCATTGTGTCTGTACTAAGCCAAATATCAGTTGGTAGAGGGAACAATTCAAAAACAGAAAATAAAATATAATTCTGTATCTTAAGAATAAGTTAACAAAACAATTTAAGATGGTTTAAAGCACATAGTAAAGCTGTTTTAGTTGATCTACTCTCAAGGTATATAATGCTATTTTATAATTATCTAAAATTCAATATTTTGCCTTTTTTAAACTTTACCAAATTTTTCCTAAGGGCAAATCTTTTATTAAATTATAATGTACAGTCGAGCATGGTGACTCATGCCTGTAATTTGCCAGTAATCCCAGCACTTTGGGAGGCCGAGGAGGGCGAAACACCTCAGGTCAGGAGTTCAAGACCAGCCTGGCCAACCCAGTGAAACCCTGTCTCTAAGAAAAATACAAAAATTTGCGAAGTGTGGTGGTGCATGCCTGTAGTCTCAGCTACTCAAGAGGCTGAGGCAGGAGAATTGCTTGAACTGGGAGGAGGAGGCTGCAGTGAGCCAAGATCATGTCATTACACTCCAGCCTGGGTGACAGAGCAAGACTCCATCTCAAAAAAACCAAAAAACTTATTTTCATTAGTGACTACTTAACAATAGCTGTGTTTTTTCAGAAGATAAAATAATTATTGGCTGAGGACATTATGTATGCCAAAGCTGCAGGGTATTTGTGTTCCCTCAGAATTCATATGTTGTCACCGTATCTTCAATGTGAGGGGTGTTTGGCAGTGGGCCTTCGGGACGTGATTAGGTCACAATGGTGGAGCCCTCCCAAAGGGTATTAGTGTCCTTATTTAATAATACCCTAGAGAGCTCCCTCACCCCTTCTGCAAAGTGAAGACATAGAGAAAAGATAAACAACTATATACAAACCAGAAAGTAGGTCCTCACCAGACATAAAATCTGTTAGCACCTTAAAGTTGGACTTCCAGCCTCTAGAACTGTGAGAAATGGGTTTCATTTGTTTATAAGCCACCCAGTTTTGTTATTAAAGCCCAAACCAATAAAGACAGACTGTGAAGACAGATTGCCTGGGTTTGAATTTACCATTTAACCATTTTGCGACATTGAATCAATGATTTAAATTCAATCACCCTCAGTTTCTTCATTTATACAATGCAATAATAATGGGACCGCATGCATAGGACTGTTGTAAGGATTGAACAAGAGAATTTGTGTATAAAATTTAACACCGCTCCTGGCACAGAGTTAACTCTAGTAAGTGCATTCTATTTTTATTCAGTTTATTTTCCATATTTAAGAAGCAAATAGTCTAAGAGCAAAGCAAGGGTTTAAATAACTCATATAAAGTAGGAAGCGGTAAGAGCTGTAAAGGTATTGTAGACAATTTGCAATGAGAATTTGATTGAAACGTTCTCCTTTGTGTGAGAGAAGAAATCCTAGGAAGATGAATGAAGAAGTGGCATTGAAGATGGACTCTGAAGGACAGGTAGCATCAGAAGTGCCAGGAAAATCACCAGCAAGGGTCTAGTATCCATGGCTTGGCAGGAAGATGGAATTGACTCACACATGTTACTAACACATGAAGTTGGATACGCCCAACACAGAGACAGTGTGAAGCCCAAGCTATCGATGGTGCTATTTAAATTGATATTACCAACACTACACATCTACATAAACCTGAATGCTTTTCATTTCCTTATCACCATGGATAAATTACGCATCTGTTATTGACTGAAATTATAATAATTACTTATCTTTAGCATATTCACATATTGAGGGCATCTCAGTTTACTTTATTAATGTCCAAAACAACCCTGTCAGGCAGACTGGACAAAGTGGACAAGCACCATCCCCCTCTAAAACAAAGTAAACTGAGGCCCAAGATGGATGCCCAAGGTCAGCTCCCCAGAGGACCACAAGTAGACTACTTCTGGAACCTCGTCTACTGTGCCATGCAATGCCACAGTCCTGTTTCTACGAGCTGAGCCTCAGTCTCCCTAACAGACTAAGTATGAACTCAAGCCAAAATTCCCCTAAGAGTCAAATGAGTGGCTTGTACTCTGAGAAAAGTAATACAAATGTGACAGAATTCACTCCAATGTGCTGCGAAATGTGACATCTGAAAGCATGCGTTCTCTCAAGGTCTTTGTTGGCAATAAGAGATTTGGAATTAAGAAGTAGCTGTTTAGCAGGTTTTGTGTGGCGATAACAGGAGCAAAGCAAAAATTAAAAATTAAGTAAAGGTTCCATTTTTCCTTTCTGTACAGAACCCTGGAATTAGTCTGCACTTACTTTGTTCTAGTAACACAAAATCTGGTTTGTTCTAATACAGATACACAGAAAGTTAAATGAAAAATTCTAATAAGCTTTCAAGTTGTTCATCTGGGTTATGAGGTAAAAGAATCTGGCTATATCCAGGGTCTTCAAGCTAAAAAGGATGTGCAAATTACAGTAGCTGGTGGAGCATTAAACCCAAAACAGTGATAAAGATCAATAGCATGAAAGCTAAAGTACACACTGCAGGCAAACTCAAAGGATCATCTTGAAGCCAGAGTGTGTAAAGTCTATACCTCAGCCAGCTTTAACCCCTTACCCCTACGTTACATCCAACCCCTATGGGGCTTAAAAATATATACAAGTAAAAATATCTGAGGCTATAGGTAATGCTACGGTTCATATTGTTTGGGGTATAGATAGTCCTTGAAGATATTAATGAAGGAGTACTCAGTGACTTATCTGAGAAGGTACTATCATCACTCACCTTCATTAAGCCACAGATTTCTCCTTCATTCCTGGTGTTGACATCAGTTTTACCTTGAGCTGAACACAACCCCAAGCCACATTACCCAGGAAGTGGAAGTCAGCTTTTGAACTATGTTACAGAAATGTGTTAGAGAAAAACATAGTATGTTATTTGTCTGTGTCTTTTTTCCCCCCCAGCTAGAAGCTAAATAACTCATTCAGGCATCTCTGCTTCGTTAGCACTGTGATTTAGCCAAGGGAGCAGAACGTCTCTGACCATATGCTCACAGGCTGCAAACAAAAAGCAGAGAAATTTCTGGAACTCCTCTGCTCTCATTATTGCTTTCAGTCTGGGCTTTAAAACACTCAAGAGTTGGGTTCTCGTCAATATTTTAATTACACAGGCAAAGGCATTGGCCCAATCTCTCTTTCTGACAAGTTATGAAAGTGCTGTCTGTGTTGTCCATGTCCTCCTCTCCTCCCTTTTTAGCTTGAGTCTGGGAGAGATAACAAGGGCTGCCTTACACATGGAGAGTTTGTAATGGATGGAACTGGCTGGCGCCCTTGCAGTATCTCTATCATTCATGCATCTTCTCTTCTGTCCTCCCTTTTGTCCATATGGGACATGGACTGTGGAATTATGGGCATTTATTAAGTGTTGACTGACTGTATTCCTGGCTCTGTGCTGGGGGCAGGTAAATTGATTTGTTTCATCTATTTCTACTCTGCCAATAAGAAAGCAGTCTCAGAGTATTGCCAAAAGCTACACTTAGTAGGATTCAAGGGTGGCATTTGAAAGTAGATATTTCCAACTCCATGAATGACGGAAGTGAAAGACAAAAAATTAGAAGAGAGGCTTTTAGGGTCTTCTCAGGGAGGCATATTGGCTGCAACCTCTGAGTTTTATTTCACTAGAGCCCTGGGAAGCTAACAGAGCCAGGGTGGGTCCAAGAGGAAGCTGGGAGCTAGAAATTCTATCCGGTACTAAATTCTAAAATGTAGAAATGTAAACTAAAGTCCTATAGAATTCTACCCAGATTCTTCCGTTTAGTTTATCAGATGATAACATTAGGCAAGATTATCACAGATGGTATGTCATAGGACAATAAGCATGTGTTTGGTGGGAGAGTCCCTATACAGCGACTTTGGGAAAATTGAGCATATCTGAGAGAGATAGAGAGACAGATAATGATATTGAGAGCGAGAGAGAGCGAGAATGTAAACACTCAAGATCGTCTTACTTGGACCTAAAAACCTTCCCAATACATAGAAATTCAATTTCCAATTATATAAAACAATGCACAGCAAGTGAAAGCTGCAGCTTAGAACAAGTAGAAGAGTCGAGAGAATTACAGCAGAAAGTCTGGTGTTAAAGGTATCAGAGAGCTTTGCAATAAACAAGGACTAAAGAGGCACAAAGTCCAGAGAGGGAAGAAATGTTCAAAGTTGAGCTGAGAATTTGCAGAACATTTCCCTGCAGCTATTTGCCAAACCACTAAGAACTTGGCTTTAGTTTAGGCAGAAGCCACAGCTGGAGGCAGAAAACAAACAGTGGAGATTCTCATGCTCACCTTGAGCTGGGGTGTCAAAACTTACCGGGGGTGGAGAGGGGGCTGTCAACAGAGCCAGGCTTCCCTCAAGATGTTTGCCGACTTCTGAAGCAGTGCAAAGCAGGACGCTAGGGAATAAGTTTGAAAACAAGGCTGTGGAGTAGTACATAGAGGAAAAATTTTCATAGTCTCTTTGTCTTGAGGAGACAAAGCCTCTCCAGACTCACAAGAGAAATGTCACCAAGGTCCTTTTCCTAGAAACGCACAGGAAGCTCAGGAAGAATGAACATTAGCAAAGCACAATCTGTCATGTCCTTGATTGGGTTGTGGAGATCAGCCCCCACTCTCTCTGCCTAGCAGAAGAAAGGAGATAAAATCATATATACTCTCCACTACTCTTTCATACATGATGTCTAACATTAAAAAACAAAAAATCCTATACGTGTAAATGGAGAGAACCCTAGGGACAATAATCAAGAGAAAACTATAGCAAAGGAAAGCAGAGCCATGAGATAATAGTCCTGGAATTGATAAACAAGAATTTAAAAATTTCTATGAGTTATATGTGCAAAAACTAGAGAAAAAATACAAAAGAGACTAAAAGATGAAGATTTTGATGAAATTGTAACCTATAATACAAAGAATCAGTACACATGCTATACCTGAAAAATATATTTAATACTATTTAAAATTACAAACTCAATTGATGGGCAAATTGGGCACAAAAGAAAATAGAAGTAGTACCAGAAGACATGAGAGAAAAAACAACAACCACAAAACAAAGTGAAATGACAGGTGGAAATAAAGGAGAACAGAAAATTTTGAGGATTAGAAATAGCTCCATAAATAGGGAACGGAGAAATGGAGGTTGTAAAATTATCAAAAAATGATACACAAAAAAGTTTTCTAAACTGAATAATATGACTTTCCAAGTTTAAATTCCTGAGTGCCTAACACAAGTTAAAATTTAAAAAGACTCACAATAAAGCATGTCATTGTGAAGTCTTAAAATGCAGAGCTAAAAGATCATGAATAGTAAAAGCTTCCAAAGAGAGAATACAGAACCACAAAAAAGAAGGGAAATCAAAATTCTTAGCAGGAAAAGAAAGAGAAAAACGGTAAAGAAACACCTTAAATCAGGGGGTCCACAACCCCCGGAAGTGGTAGACCCCTAGCTAGGAAACAGGCCCCACAGCAGGAGGTGAGAACCCCATTGTGAACTGTGCATGAGAGGGATCTAGGTTGCACGTTCAATGTAAGAATCTAATGCCCTCCAACCCCATCTGTGGGAAAACTGTCTTCCATGGAATCAGTCCCTGGTGCCCAAAAGGCTGGGAACCACTGCCTTCCAATTATTTAAATTGTATATTCAGCTGGACCTTCCATCAAGAGTAAGGGTAAAACTTTTTGAAATGTTGACGTGCAATATTTTACCTTCCTTGCACCTTTCCTAAAGAAGTTACTCAAGCATTTGCTTCAGAAAATGAAGTAGTAAACCTATAAAAAAAAAAAAAGACCTAGGAAATAAGAGCCAGAATGCATTCTACAAAGAAGGCAGTCCCACAGAACATCTGCCCTAAAGTGCAACAGAAACCTCTAGGAAAGAGATCTTTTGCATACATGCGGCCAGCAAGCATGTGAAAACAAGCTCAAAATCACTGATCATTAAGCAAAGGCAAATCAAAACCACAATGAGATACCATCTGACACCAGTCAGAACGGCCGTTACGAAAAAGCAAAAAAATAACAGATGCTGATGGGAACACTTAAACATTTGTTGAACAAATAAGTAATGTTGGCATTTTGTTTATGTTTAGAGTTACAATAACCAGGAAATTGGGAAGACTTATGTTTCACCTAAATTATGGGTGGCTGACCTTGATGTATCTAAACTTTTTTTTTTTTTTTTTTTTAGCAATGGGAACACAGGAAACTGTAGCAAACTGAGGTGACAATTTATTACAGGAAAAACTTTGTTCGGCCATGAGCATATATAAAATATGGCTATTGCTTCAAAGAATGCAATACAGGTATATTAAAAGCACAGGAAGAGAAAAATCGTGAGAAAGATACATAAGGGAGTTAAACCTTCATCATAAAAGGAAACTAATAAATAATGCCTAAATGAATATTTTTAAAGCAGTATAATACTTAGAAGGAAAGACCTAATTTACTGCAGAGCAAAAGTAATTGAAGTCTATTATCCAGGTGGTGATGAGGGAGGTACAGTGTAAACGATTGCCAGTTTTTATTATATGATTTTAATACTGTTAACTCTTTAACTATGTCAACATCTAAACTTAATTTAAAAAAATTAAGAATTGGCAGTTTAAGTCATGAAATAATTTTATAATGAATCTCATTTAGAATTATCAAAATAAATTTTCATTCCCGAAGAAGTAAACTTCATCATGTAAAAACTGTATTTATGTAGAAGAGCTAAAATGAATTTTAATATGGACTGTGTGTAATGTGTGCATTCACACCACATCTGAGAATTGATCTATCTCTTGGTCCTCAGTGGTAAAAATGTATACCTGGCAAGTTCTGAGAAATCATTGCCTGCAAACCCAACAAACAATTCAAGACATAAATTATATCTAACAAAAGCTAGCTTTGTAAATGGCACAAAATAACAAACATATATTGCAGGCTTTAATATAACGATACAATGATGTTTCCATAAACTTTTTGTATATTTGCTCTGTAAATATCTATTAAGCACATACTAATTACCAGGTACTTGCTAAATACTTAGAGTACAAAGATTAAATTAAAAACTAGGTCTTGCCTTCAGTAAGACTATAAAAGCTCAAATTGTCTCTCAGAGTTTCCATTATCTCAGAACACAAATACTTTGAATCTCCTTTTGCTGGAATTACCTTACAACTTAACCCAAAGCCAAGTGTATTAGTTTCTTCTCACACTGTTATAAAGAAACACCCAAGACTGTGTAATTTATAAAGAAATAAGGTTTAATTACCTCATGGTTCCTTAGGCTCTATAGGAAGCATGACTGGGAAATCCTCAGGAAACTTACAGTCATGGTGGAGGCAAAGGGGAAAGAGGTACATCTTCCATGGCCAGAGCAGGAGGAAGGGAGAGGAGGGTGCTACACACTTTTAAGCAACCAGGTCTCACAATAAGTCACTCACTTTCAGGAGAACAGCAAGGAGGAAATCTGCCCCATGATCCAATCACTTCCCACCAGGCTCCTCTTCTAACATTGGGGATTACAACTGGACATCGGATTTGGGCGGGGACACAAATCCAAACCATATCACCAAGTCAACATAGATACCTATATTCTTAACAGAAAATCTCTTGGGGGTGTGTAGCGTGATGGTTGCAGTAGTACCAGTAAAATTCTCAATTCCAATTACCATCTGGAATTCCTAAAGGGACAATAACATGAAGTCACTAATGAAATAGCAAAGTCGCTTTGTTAAATGGAAAACAAATGGATTGCTCCCACTGAAATAGAAAATATTAGTCCTTTTAACAACCATAAAATCACCAATGTTTCTCTACTGTCACAACATTTGTAATTTTAAGTGCAGACTAAAATCAATTCCTTTCTTCTAGAGTCAGGTGATAAAAGGCCACCTAAATAACTTCTTAGTTACTGTACATGTAACTTTGAAGAAATAAGTCTATTTTCCATAAGGCACATGTGGAAATCAGTTGAGTATCTCATGGCTATACACATACTTATGGTTGTCTTTCTTAAAAAAAACAAAAGGAAGAAAGAAAGAAAACAACAACCTTAGGAAGTGAAAAATTCACTCAAGTCGGTCTGTATATAACACACTACTATCAATGGTGTCCTTTCATTTTGATACAGGAAGACAAAGAGGGGGAAAACCAACAATCTTATTTCATGTCATTGAAGATAATTTTAACTGTTAATGCCTTTCTGCAAAAGAATAAGTGATAGGATTGTAGTACTGCATTGGTCACAAGTCACTTAGCCATATTACTAAGAAAAGGAAAAGCTGGGTTAATAAAATCTCATTTGGGCCAGTCTTTTTTTCTCCTTTTGGAATATAAAGCTGACTCTTATATTCAATAATAGCTTGACCTTTAACCTTACAAAGAGAAACAACCAATTAAATCTTCCCTCGTATACTAAGGAGAGTTTGGAGGAAAAAACACAGAGCAATGCCTCAAGGAAATCAGCAATGAACAAGAATCAATCTGCATCAGGACCTATTGACTTGATTCTGGAGCACTTAAGACCCCAGGATGATGAGTCTCTAAAGTAAAAAGCCTTGATTTGACCGGGGAAAAAAACCCTTATTTTTTACATCAGTTTACAGTTTATTCACTTTAGGAGAGGAAATATTGCAAAGTGGTTAAGGACTTTGGGAATTAGATGGCCTGGATCTGAGTCCAGATTTTGCTTTTCTGTCACCTTAGATGCATTACTTAACCTCTCTAAAGTTTAGTTTATAAGGGATAATAGAGATCTGTCACATAGACTTGTATGAGAATTACATGATAATATATATAGCTTCAATAAATATCAGATAATAATATGCATAATTATCACCATCATCGTATTAGAAGTTATTCATATGTTCTTATGACATTTTATATCTGTAAGTTTATAATTACATTTTTTTGTGTTAGTAAAGTCATGTGCTTTCTGTTTTTAAAATGGACTTGAAAAATATCATTTATTTATTCAACAGTATTCATCTATTTTGTTGGCCCCTTCAAAGTGTGAATAATTTTTCTGGGTGTCTTTGGTTTTATGGAGTAAGTTTAGTACTTTGTTTTCTAGTTTACTAAGTTTTGTACTATATTCATTGATCTCTTCTGATCCTTTGTTTATTGTGCTGTTTTTTGTAAATACATTGTTAGCTGAATGCCGAATGTTTAATTCATTTATAGAAATTGCTGTATTAACACATACAATGAATCTTTCTTACATTTTTTAGAATAAAATGTTAGAAGAAATTATACATATTTTTTTCTAACTATTGTACTATTTTTCACAATAACACAGGAAAAAAAATCTCAACTGGTACCAGCTTCGGTCAGATGTCATAAATGGCCCTGGTCATAAGGGGCCCTGGTGAGATATCCTGGGTCTCTGTCAGATGTAAATAATAATGATGTATTATTATGTTTTTATTAAACATTAAAAGGCAGCCTTTCTCAACTCAGGATGCACAATAGAATCACTGAAGATGCTTTGAGATCATAGGACACCTCAGCACCCCTCTCATTCCAATTTGATTGGACTTGGGTGGGGCCTTGTTATCAGAATTCTTAACATTCCCTTGCTGTTTATCTCTAATTTCATAAGGCAGGCTCTACAGGGAGGCTGAGGCTGCATCTGAGCCACTTCTCCCTTAATTTCGTGACTGGCTTGTAGGTGTATATTTGCCACTTTTGCTACTGGAGCTATCCTGACTTTGAAAAAGTCCACTTACAGGGATGACCTCTCTTTTCCCAATACATGCTGCAGATGCCTCAGTTGCCTGGGTTTTTTCCTGTTTCTTCCCCTCAGTCCAAATTCTGATTCTAATTCTAATTCCAGGGTTAAGCATTACAGTGAATTGATTTTTAATTTCCAAAATATTAAGAATGTGGGGTAGTAGAAGACATAAATCCTTCTTACAGCCATCTGGAATCACAATTCCAATATTTCTAAGTTTTTTTAAGTATTAAAATTACATACTCATAAAGATATTTGCACCTAAATTTATAACCCAGAATCCTACCAAGATTCTTTCCATAACTTCCAGCAAGTTATTCCCTGCAAAATTATAATGTCTATTTATTCCACTTGGAATTGTATGGATAATAGGAATGCTGGAGCTAAGTGACACTGGTGACATTCTACTTTACATAGAGAAACTTGAAACATCTCATCTGTCATCTTTTCCTCACCTCCTGACAAATAACTAAAACAACAAAAGCAAGCCTACTGCATGATGACCTTTGAAACTTCCCATCCAATTACTAGGTTCCCTGCCAGGTAACTTCTGAAGCTTCTTTTACCTCCTCTTTTCCATGGGCATAGGGGAACTAGTGGATAATTAGTGAGTAACATTTCGTTAATTTGTTGAATAACAATATTAAGAAGAACTACAAAATTAATAACATGCATTATTTATACAATCTTGGTGAAAGCAAACATTGCTTAAATAGAATAAAACATGCTGACCACACAGGAAAAATTGGACCATATTAAAACTAAGAAGTTCTGTCTATCAAAAGACACCTTTAAATGAATGAAAATGTAAGCCATACATTGGGTGAAGATATTTGCAAAACATATATTTGTCAAAAGATATACATTCATGGTATGTAAAGAGCTCCTAAAAACCAATTAAAAAAAGCAAACAACCCAATAGAAAATAAGCAAAATATTTGAATGGGCAATTCACAAAATAAGATATAAATTCCCCCACAAACATAAAATAAATCACTTAATTTTATTCTTTACCAGGAAAATGAAAATTAAAACCACGATGTGATTATCACGACATACTCAACTAACTCACTAAAAAGATGAACAAAACCAACTACTGTTAAGATTGTAGATCAAATAAAAATGTCATACATTGATTGGTAGGAACATAAGGTGCTAGAATCTCTTTGGTAAGTTGTCTAGCAGTATCATGAAAGCTGACTACATACATGTTCTGTGACCCAGAAATCATGTTCGTTAGTATATAGAAATGTATACATGTATGCTCTAAAACAAGTATACGAGAATATCCGTATCAGTACTATATGTTATAATTCAGAACTGGAAATAACCCAGCATGCATCAACGATAAAATAGACAAATACATTTTGGTATATTTTCAACTTTGTGCTTTACAGAGAAAGTTTGCCAATCCCTGTTACATAGCAATAAATGATGGGCAAATAACAACTATGAAAACATATGAATGATTCTCTCAAAATATTGATGAGCAAGAAAAGTCAGACACTTACTGAGTTATTAGGTGTTTTTATAAAGTTCTAATACAAGCAAGGTGAACCCATGATGTTGGAAGTCAGGGAAGCAGAAACCCTTGAGTGTCAGCAGGATGACGAGAGGAGCTGGCTTCCTTAGTGACTGGTAATGTTTCAACTCTTGACTTCAACACAGTTTACGTGGCTGTGTCCACTTTGTGAAATCTGACAAAAGTGCATGTTAAGAGTTTGTGGCCAGGTGCAGTGGCTCATGCCTGTATCCCAGCACTTTGAGAGGCCAAGGCAAGCAGATTGCGGGATCAGGAGATTGAAACCATCCTGGTCAATATGGTGAAACCCAGTCTCTACTAAAACACAAAAAAATTAGCTGGGCATGGTGGCACAAGCCTGTAATCCCAGCTACTCAGGAGGCTGAGGCAGGAGAATCGCCTGAACCCAGGAGGCAGAGGTTACAGTGAACCAAAATCGCACCACTGCACTCCAGCCTGGACAACAGAGCAAGACTCCATCTCAAAAAAAAAACGTTTGTGTACCTTTTTCATATATGTGTCACACACCATGAAAATTATTTTTTTAACCTCACTAAAAGAAAACGTCCTAAGTCATCGTGGCAATGGTTGTAGGGTTAGGAAAAGATAAAGTAGTATCATCGTGAGCAAAATTAGTAAAATCATCCCACAAAGTACAAGCCAGATCATAACCTAAAGAATATTCACTGCCAATCTTTTGTTTTTCTTATAACTAAGGAAAATAAGGCCAATAAAATTATTTGATTTTACCAAATGAATGGTCCTATTTTGCATAAGAGGATAAATTAAAACTAGTATTCTGGCTTAAAAGTCTAGCCCTTTTCTTACCACATACTTCTAGTCTCATTAAGGTACAGAAAAATAAAATAACCTACAAATATAAGTTCTATGACTTTATTTAACATCTCCATAGAATAATTGTATCATAATTTACCATTTACTTTAAAGCAGCAAATATTTCAAAAAAATTATTTATTTAGCCTTGGCATCATTTTTTTTCAAATAGAAGTATAGAAACAGGCCAGGCGCAGTGGCTCATGCCTGTAATCCCAGCATTTTGGGAAGCCGAGGCGGGTGGATCGCCTGAGGTCAGGAGTTCCAGACCAGTCTGACCAACATGGTGAAACCCCGTCTCTACTATACAAAAATCAGCTGGGCCTGATGGCATGTGCCTATAATCTCAGCTACTTGGGAAGCTGAGGCAGGAGAATCACTTGAACCTGGGAGGAGGAGGTTGCAGTAAGCCGAGAAAACGCCATTGCACTCCAGCCTGCACAACAAGAGCAAAACTCCATCTTAAAAAAAAAATATATATATATACATATATATATATATAAACAAACATAAAAACAGGATTAAAGACCATGAAAATAATATATTAGAAATCACAGTTTAAGACAATGTATTGTCTTACATCTTTCAAGCCATGAAATTGTTTCCATCACCATATTATAATAAACAGAAAAATTCCACCTTTCATTTTTAAACTCCATAATATAGCATAAATGTGAAGAAAATATTGAAAATAATACAACAGGCTCTATCCTAGATTTTTAGAATCTTGGATTCCTTAGTTGTTAGCATTTTGATCCATTAGTTGTTGACACTTTGATCCATATGTTTCTGATATTTTTACTGTTTATAGTTTAAAAATTATAGATGAAGCTAATCAGTTCAATGTACCTACACATTTCATTCCTTAGCTCCGAAGAGGTACCCAAAACCTCAGCTTGGAATCTATGAATAAATTCATATTTTACAAATTCTCTATGTACATGTATCATCAGGAAATATTGTTTTACATATTTTAAAATATGTGAATGAATGCTCTGAATTGTATCTTTATGTCAGGATTATTTAAAATGGAAAGTTCCAAATGACTTGCTTCAGGAGAGTTTTCAAATTCTCCTAGGAAAGAAATCACCTTTCATCCTCAAAGTGCTTTGAGAGGTAGATTATAATTGCAAAGTCCTACTCTGCCTGTCATATTTTATTTCTTAAGCTGCCTACATGTAAGTTCAGTCTAGCACCTATGTTTATAATTAATTAGGTTCCAAAATAGAAATGGTAGCAGAGAATAGAACTTCGTTGTTTTTGAAAGTATCGGAATTGGTTGGAGGTTGCCTGCTATTTCCTGTCTATGCAACCACTTCTTGCTAACGCAAAGTCTTAATTAAAAAGTGAATTCTTCTTTATTTTCTGACTTAAACAAGAAGGTTACTATGCTTTTAATGGGTATCTTTGCAGTAAGCAGCTTCCATTTTTAAAGCTTTGACTGATTTAGTTTTATTTTAACTCCGCTCCATTGCTGGATAGTACCTTTCTTCTCTGAGTCATTGCTGATATTTCCCCATTTCACCTCCCATGTCCAATTCAGTCTCATCTTGTTACATTCAACCAGCTCATGCACTCACACCTGTCCGCTCGTCCCTGTCCTCAGCTTCAGTTCCTCAAGCTGAGCCCATGTCGGATCCTATCAGGCTGTACTGACTTACCCAAATCTGCTACTGTGACCTCTAATCTGTTCTCATTACAGCTGCACTAGAAAAGGAGAAATACCAAACTTCTAACATTCTTTTTTTTACCCAGAATTTTATTTTTTTTTTATCATACTTTAAGTTCTGGGGTACATGGGCAGAATGTGCAGGTTTGTTACATAGGCATACATGTGCCATGGTGGTTTGCTGCACCCATCACCCCATCATCTACATTAGGTATTTCTCCTAATGCTATCCCTCCCCCTATCCCCCGACTCCCTGTTATCCCCTCCCTAGCCCTCCACCCACCAACAGGCCCTGGTATGTGATGTTCCCCTCCCCTGTGTCCATGTGTTCTCATTGTTCAACACCCATTTATGATACAAGAACAGAAAACCAAACTTCTAACATTCTTTAAAACCCTGCATCACATAGCTCTGGTCACATCTCTTACCTCACTGGGGCCTGGTCTCTCTCAGTCTCTTCCCTGGAACAAAGATGCGCCCTTCTGGTGGCTTCAAAGTCCCACGTTCCTCCACCCCTCCCCCACAGCCTTGCATGATGCACACCCTCAGCCCAAGATTGTCCTCTCCTCCACACACAATCCTTTCCTAAGAAAGTCTCCTTCGACCTCCCCAGGACCTCATTTACGGTACCTTGTTCTTTTCCTCCAAAATCTGATCCATGAGAGAGAATGTGCATATGTGTCCATTACACTCGTGTGTGTATCAGTGTTTCTCTCCTTCACTAAATCATAAGCTCCATTAGAGCAAGAACCATGTCTGTTTTATCCAAACCTGAACATTTATCACTGAACCCCCAGCATTTAGCAAATTCCTGTCTTAGAGCAGCTGCTTGATGAATACTTGAAGCATTAAAAATGGTCATTTGTATCATCTAGCATGTGAGCAACTAGAGGGTTATATCCCTAATATCTGTCAGTGTTTATTTTTAAAATGAGCTGAAATAGTCATATAGACAGGCAGCACCAACCTTAGCAACTGGTTCATAGCTGCCGTTGTAGCTGGACATGGCTGTCCTCCAATTGCCTCAGTATGTAATGTCTCCACCGCAGCAACTCTGGGCTCATCAAGTGCATTGGTGCTGCCTCAGACATAGCTAGTTACCATCCCCAGGGCATTTGTGGCTTAGTTTATCAAATGAGCTAACAGAGGTCCTAAATGCAGGGTCTGTGGGCAGGTGAAAGAGCACAAGGGTGTTGTAATCAGGGCAGGAAACCAGTCTGAATGCTCAGGAGTGTGAGACTCTTAGGAAGGTAATGATGGAGAGAGAGGAACACAAATGCAATGAGGGAGCCTCTAACCTGTTGTATTCCTGCTTTAGTTACTTACATTTGTGGTAGAAAAGGAAGGAGAGAGAAAATGAAAACTAAAAGATGTGACTGGTGGAGCCTTTCTTAACTCTTTGCATCGGCCCATATCTGCATTGTTCCCTTCGAAAATACTGACTTCCATTCTCGCTCTCTGCTTAGAATATTTGGGTTTTCCATGTTGAATATACCTTAGACCATTTGTAACCAAAAAGCTATTCTTAGGGAAAATGTTTTTTCTTATATATTTTTACATTGAAGAAAAGAAAACCACAAATTAAGAAGCCTTTTTGTATTTAAATGATTACAAGCAACTGCTCATGCCTGTAATCCCAGCACTTTGGAAGGCCAAGGTAGGTGCATCAGCTTCCTTAGGTCAGGAGTTCAAGATCAGCCTGGTCACCATGGTAAAACCCCTATCTCTACTAAAAACACAAAAATTAGTGGGGCATGGTGGCGTGTGCCTGTAGTCCCAGCTACTCAGAAGACTGAGGCAGGAGTATCCCTTGAACCTGCGAGGAGAAGGTTGCAGTGAACCGAGATCACACCATTGCACTCCAGCCTGGGCGATAAAAGCGAAACTCTGTCTCAATAGATAGACAGATAGACAGATAAAATGATTCAAACACATGGATACCTATGATTGCATCCATAATCATATCTATTTAAAGACATGACATAGTAATTTGCTTTTCCCTTGGTATGTATTCCACTTATTAAGAAGTGGTCTAAGAAGCAGAAATCCAACTTCTTGAAAATCTTGTTTTCCCAGGGTCGTGAGAAGTTCTGTCTACACTGACAGATGATAACGAAACACTACCAGAGGCAACTTTGACACCTTTTGAAACTGAACAAATAGTGGTGTGGTTCTTAGCCATGAAATGGAGTTCATTTTGGAGGTGAAACACTTCTTGCCTGGGGCACAGATGTGTAAAAGCAGATTGTGCAAAGAATGTGCACAGATCACACAAAAGCCCCCTACCCAAAAAAAGCAAGTAAATCATCACTGCTTTGGAATTTATATTTTTCTAATTCTCTAGTTATACAAAGTATATACTTTGAATAAAAGTGAGTGGATAATTATCTTTCCAGATACCAAAACTTATTGTAAGGTTATATTAACAAAAACAGTGAGGTTTAGAGACAGACAAATAGAAAAATGGAACCAGAGTCAAAAATTAAACTAGCTTATGTATGGGAACTTGGTATAAAATCAATAATGTTTTAAGTTGTAGAACATGTGCTATCTTTATGGATAAAAATAAAAATAAACTGGGCATGGTGGTTCAAACCTATAATCCCAGAACTTTGGGAGGCCAAGGTGGGCTGATTGTTTGAGCTCAGTAGTTCAAGACCAGCCTGGGCAACATGGTGAAACCCCATCTCTACCAAAAATATGAAAACTAGCCAGGCATGGTGGCACATGCCTGTATCCCAGCTACTCGGGAGACTGAGGTGGAAGGATCGCTTGAGCCCAGGAGGTTGAGGCTACTGTGAGCTAAGACTGTGCCACCGCACATCAGACTGGGAGTCAAAGCAAGACCCTGTCTTAATAATAATAATAATAATAATAATAAATTATACCTGGGGCAGGGATGGATTACCTCTTCACTAACCCTCTATTCTTGTCTTCATGGGCACACAGCTTAAATAATAATAATAATAATAATAATAATAAATTAGACCTGGGGCAGGGACAAATTACCTGTTCACTAACCCTCTTTTCTTGTCTTCATGGGCACACAGTTTAAACCACCTTCCCCAGCCTCCAGAGCTTGTGGATGTGGCCACGTGCCCGAGATCTGGCTGATGGAAAGTAAGCAGCATTAATGCACCCACTCCCAGGCCTGACCCACCAAGGACTCACGGCACAATCGCCAAGCCTTCTACACTCTTGGTAACCTTGAAGCCATGTGCAGAGGTGGTGGAGCTACAATGTGGAAGGAGCTGGGGGCCCTGAGTCAAGACTTAGATTAAAACAAGTGCCAATCAAAAATGCCCATTCTGGACCTACCTGATAGACATACATTTTAATCAGATTAGACCACCTATACTTGTGAGTTTATTTGTTGAAGGAGCCGGCATCAGCTTTTCTGGTATGGATTTATTTAATACCATATGTAACATAACTCCTATGTTATTAAACATCTTAGAGGTGAAAACCTTTGAACCCCTCTGGAATGCAATACAGGAAACTATATTTATGACTTCAAGGTAAGAATGGAATGCTTGAACAAGATACAAAAGCAAAATGTCAGCAACCTTACAATTAAAAAGAAATCTGTATCATAATCAGATTACACCTATGGGAACAAACAGGGAGAAGTCACTCACAATGCCTATAGCTCACAAAAGCTTAGTATAGAGAAAATAAAAATTCTTGTAAATATTTTAAACAAAGAATGCAATAGAAGAAATGAGCAAAAGATGCAAATGAGCAATTTACAAAAGATAAAATCTGAATAGCCGACATAAATATGAAAGCATGGTCAAATTTACTAGCAATTCCAGAAATGCAAATTAAATGACATTGAAAATTGGATAAATGTTTCAAAGCTTAACAATATCCAGTGTTGGCAAGGATAAGGGATTACAGTAACACATATACACTGCCAGCAGGGCTTCGAATGGGTGCAGGCACTTTGAAAGCAGTAGGGAATATTCAGTGTGGTTTTGCATGTAAACCCATTACAACCCAGCATTCTACTCCCAGGTGTTTACCGTGAAAAAGGAGTCACACCCACATATATGCAAGAAAATTTTCTACAGATACATTTATAGTTGCAGAAACCTGGAAATAACTTTTAAGAGTCCATCAATAAAGAAAAGATAAGTCGATTCTGACATGGTCATAAAATTGTATGCTATAGAATAGTAAAAGCTAATAGACTAGATGCATATGTTTTAACAACAGAATAGTAAACGCAATCACAATAAGTATTTATACATTTTCAAAACAGAAAATGTTCCGTTCGGCACTTTACCACTGTTGTAGAGAGGGCAAACAGGAAAAGGGAAGGTGAGAATTCGATGTGGGTCTGCAACTATGGCTGTCTCTGTAATACTTTTCATCTTTCAAAAAGGCAGTTAAAGCAAATATACCAAAAATATATATTTGTTAAATGTAAATTACATTCTGTGTTATTTTCTACATATTTAAAAGTCTTTAAATGAAAGAAAATAGTTAAAATGAAACAAGTTAATATGATAACCAAGTTGTAAAAATGATTTATCCTATACTCTTTGAATTAATATCTTCTCATGAGGACACAAATTTCGTTTGTTTTTTGAGACGGAGTCTCGCTGTCACCAGGCTGGAGTACAGTGGTGCCATCTCGGCTCACTGCAATCTCCGCCTCCCAGATTCAAGTGATTCTCCTGCCTCAACCTCCCAAGTAGCTGGGATTACAGGCACATGCCACCACACCCAGCTAATTTTTTGGTTGTATTTTTAGTAGAGATGGGGTTTCACCATGTTGGCCAGCATGGTCTCCATCTCCTGACCTCTTGATCCACCCACCTTGGCCTCCCAAAATGTTGGGATTACCGGTGTGAGCCACTGCACCCAGCCGATGACACAAAATTTTTTACACACAATCCCCATGAAGAGAGAGAGAGAGAGAAGAAAGATGAAAGAAAGAAAGAAGAAAGAAAGAAAGAAAGAAAGAAAGAAAGAAAGAAAGAAAGAAAGAAAGAAAGAAAAGAAAAGAAAAGAAAGAGAAAGAGAAAGAAAGGGAAAGAAAGAAGAAAGAAAGAAAGGAAGGAAGAAAGAAAGGAAGGAAGGAAGGAAGGGAAGAAGGAAGGAAAGAAGTAAAGAAGGAAGGAAGGAGGAAAGGAAGGGAGGGACAGAGAGAAAGAAAAGAAAAGGAGAAAGGATATGGGACTTGAAGAGGGAAAAAGAGAAAAGAAGGGAAAAAGAAAGTGAAGAAGGAAGGGAATATTTTGTTTGAGAAAGATGTATTGTTTACACAAATGAAAAGATGACAATCTAGTGAGAAGAGACACTTGCTCAGAAACTACATTAAAAAAACAAACTTTACCATTAAAGATTATAAAATTCAGGTGTCTGGGGCTGTGTCAATTGTTGATAAGTTCAACAAACACCTAAGTAGACATTAATCTCATTTTATCATTGTATTTTATCCTCATAACAAGCCTCTGAGGTAGTAAAATTGAAATTCAAAGGAATGAGTTGTTCCTAATCCAATATATAATAGGGTAAGAGTCTGAGTATGAACCCAGGTCTTCTGAGTTCTAATGCACTCCTTATCCCACTCTACTACAGCAATGTAGAGAAGAAAAAAAAATGTACCATACTAAGACTTGTTTCCATACTTCTAAGTACTGACATCATTAAAACCATTTTTTGAGGGTCAAGGCTCATGTTTTTATCCTCAGATTTTCCCAGAAAAAATAAAAAACACTAGCCCCCACCCCCTCCAGCAACCTTTATAGTTTTCACTAAAGAGACTGTTCAGCGTTCTGTAATATTTTCCACTCAATAGTTCCTGGTTTAGAGCAGGGAAGTCGTATAGGGTAAGTTGTCGCACACTGGCCGAGACTGAGATGGAATTCAGTGAACCCCCTAAAATGACTATAACAACCAGAAAAATGAAAGGTGCCACTTTGGGGCAGGTGCTTTCTTTCAATTAGCTTAAAACTTGGCTAATTTTGGTTGAAAAGTGAACGATGGTTGTGATTAAAATCATCAGCTGGGCATTTGATGGAATGCCATAAACACGATCCAAAGCTAACGAGAAGAGGTTTAATGGTTGGACCACAGCGAGCATCATCATTCAGGGCTACTGCAGAGCCTCAGGCAGCCTCTCAGCCTGACTAGCAAGTGGCCTAATGCTCTCCATCAATTGCAAGCATTCCAGGAATAGAATAAAGCTCGTGCTTCACAGAGCTTTAGAACTCAGTTTGCACAACTGTCAAATGGATGATCTCCAAGGTCCCTTTCTTGTTAGAAAGTCTATAGTGTCTTTGCCAACAAGTAATCCCCATCCCATACAAGAGGGACATAGGCAAGATACCAGTTGCCCAGTCTGTGTTCAAGGGAACTCACAGAATGGTGGCCTCAAAGCCACCGACCCTGTTCAGTGAAATTACTTTCATTTTTGTGAATGATTTGTTTCTAGAACGATGATTCCAAATGAAATTTACACTGATACTCATTATTCATATCCACTGCATGCAAGGCACTAATTCTCTTCTTACTATTGGACTCAACTTGGAATGCATAGCTCTCACAATTCCCTGCAATCTTTTCTTTCAATCATTTGATGGGGGAAAATTCAGTACTTTAGAGGTTTCCAAATATACCCCTATAATCAACAGTGGTCCTTTTTAATTTTTAATTTTTGTGGGTACATGGTAGGTGTACATACTTTTGGGGTAGACGGAGATGTTTTGAGACAGGCATGCAACACGAAATAAGCAAATCATGAGGAATGGGGTATCCATTCCCCTCAAGCATTTATTCGCTGAGTTGCAAACAATCCAATTACACTCTTTAATCAACAGTGGTCCTTGACCAGCACCTTGCTGCAACCCAAAAAATGCATGAGAAATGGCCTCTCCGAGAGCTAGTTATCCTCTTTTCCCATCCAGTTCTATTTTTATCAGTTTATTACACTCCGTCTGACATTGGCCGGGATCCAGACCCTTAGAAACTGCCTGACAAAAAGCACTCCAGAGCAGGCGTGCCGCTACATAAAGTGCATCTGTCACCCCAATTTATACAAATCACTGACAAGGACCATTGTCAAAGTTAAAAAAAACAAAACTAGCAAGAACTTTCCAATATAGAAGAAAGAAAATTCAAATTCAGATGAAGAAAGTGGCAGGAAGATGTGGGGAGTGAGATCATCCATTCAAAACTTAGAAAGACACCAGTCCCAATCCCAGAAAAAGACTGGTCCAGGTGTGAGACGTAAATCTCATGGAAGGTAAATCATAGCTGTGAATCTCTCACTAACCTAGCAGCCTCCTAGTGGAAAGGAGCAATTATGGCATTGCCTAAATGCCTTGCCTTTGTGTATATTTCTGTTTATGTCAGGAGAAAGAAATTTTAGGAAAAGCTGAGGATAGTATAGTTGAATAACTACAATATGATTCATCACATAGGAAACCTAATGTTGACCCCAGAGGAAACTCTACCTCATTTTTTTACTTTAATAGAAAAAGTGCTTTTTGCAGTATATAGCAGGAATAGTCCATCACCCCCAGGTTCTGGACACTTAGAAATGGATGCTCAGGAGAAGACAGGACCTCAAACATAGTTGAGAGCAAATGAAGCTACAGGAGACTTCAGGACAAGGACAAGGGAATGCTTGCTTCATATTAAAAGAAGAGTTGATCTGTTAAGAAAGAAGAGAGAGAAAGAAAGAAAGAAAAGAGAGAAAGAAAGAAGAGAGAGGGAGAGAGAAAAAACAGAGAGAGAGAAAGAAAGAAAGAAGAAAGAAACAAAGAAACAAAAGAAAGAAAGAAAGAAGAAAAAAAGATCAGGTGTGGTGGCCCACACCTGCAATCCCAGCACTTTGGGAGGCTGAGATGGGTAGATTACTTGAGGTCAGGAGTTCGAGACCAGCCTCAGCCTAGCAAACATGGTGAAACTCAGCCTCTATTAAAATACAAAAGAAAAACAGTCAGCGGTGGTGGTTGGCACCTGTAATTCCAGCTACTCAAGAGACTGAGGTAAGACAATTGCTGGAAGCAGGGGGCAGAGGCTGCAGTGAGCCGGGACTGCACCACTGCACTGCAGCCTGGGTGGCAGAGCAAGATTCCCTCTCAAAATATATTAAAAAAAAAAAAAAAAAAAAAAAAAGAGATGAAGCAGTATTAGGCTTGATCAACTTTCAGTTTTGAGATTCCCTTGAATAACTATATCACATATGTATTTGTTTGGCAGAAAGCATTAATCCCACTATTGTGTGTTGGCCAAGATGAGAATAATATGCATATTCTCTAGAATTGTCTAGGGAAAATTCCATCTTCAACCACTATTTCTTCATACGTTTATAATACTGATGTGTTATCTATAACATTCTAATAAAATGCAATACTTTTCTATCTTAGAAAACTTGAATTTTTCCAAGCCACAGGCTCACTGCATTTTTTGAATTTGCATTCCATGAGAGCCAATTTTCTCTGTCTTTCTGAACAAGAGTGCTAGGTTTGTCTAGGAACCCTGTAACGATTTTAATAAATGTATAATTATACTTAACAGGCTATATTTATAGAGAACCTGACACTTAATTCCACATATAATCATTCCATTCTATCTTGATTTGCACAGAGTCCATGGTAACAAGGAGAATGTGGGTTTTACAAAGGGGTCAGTGCCCAGCATGGCTGAGACAGGCCCATTCGTGTGCCATGCTCTGGTGCGGAGTCCAAAGTTCTTTCCTTTCAAAGTAGCCCTTTGTGAACTGACACACTTATGTTTCTATTTCTCAAACCACTTTCAGACCTATTTGGAACCTGCCTTCAACAGCTTATTTTTAAGATTCTAGAACAAAAATAGAAAGTTATCATCTTTGACATAAAAAAATCCCAAAGAGGACTCCTGGCTTCTACTAGGAGGAGACACCAGTATGCACTTTTTATTCTGTTATTTGATGAGGTTTGGATGGTTGTCCCCTCCAGATCTCGTGCTGAAATGTGGCCTCCAGCACTGCAGGTGGGCCCAGCAGGAGGTGTTTGAGCCATGGGGGCAGATGCTCTGAATGGCTTGGTACTGTCCTTGCTGCAGTAATGAGTGAGTTCCCACCCTATAGAGTTCACACGTGAAACCTGGTTGCTTAAAGAGCCTGTCCCCCTGCTCCCTTATGCTCTTGTTCCCTCTCTCTCTTGCCCCTGCTCGTGCCATGTGACACTCTGGCTCCCCTTCACCTTCCTCCATGAGGGGAAGCTTCCTGGGGCTCTCACCAGAAGCAGACGTCAACACCATGATTCCTGTATTGCATGCAGAACTGTGAGCCAAATAAACCTCTTTTCATTATAAATTATTCAGCCTCAGGTATTCCTTTAGAGCAACACAAATGAACTAAGGCACTGCTGAAGAAACAAGATGTGTTTACAGTTCTGGAAGCACCTGTGACACAGAGCCTCATCCAGGAAGGGCATGTAACATCCCCAGAAGAAAGGCATTCACCCGGCCACACCTCCCAGAGGGGTCTGCAAAGACCCTGAAGGCCTGGTCCATGTGGGATGTCATAATAAATCTGAGACTGAAAAGGTGTCAGTCACTTCCTAAGCACAGATGTGTTTCTGTTTCTGATGGGTTAGCCTATGGTCTTTATTGCTTTAATATTGCATCATTCTCAGCAAATGGACACGAGAACAGAAAGCCAAACACTGCATGTTCTCACTCATAAGTGGGTGTCGAACAACGAGAACACACGGACACAGGGAAACAAACATCACATACCAGGGCCTGTTGGGGGGTGGAAGGCTAGGAGAGAGACAGCAGGGGTTTGAGGGATAGGGGGAGGGATAGCATTAGGAGAAATAGCTAATGTAGATGACAGGATGATGGATGCAGCAAACCACCATGGCACGTGTATACCTATGTAACAAACTTGCACGTTCTGCACATGTATCCCAGAACTTAAATTTAAAAGAAACAATTGCATCCATTGTCTCAAACACACAGCCCTCAGGGATATCTGTAGGGTTTACAATAATTCTTAATAGCATTTAACCGGGGCACCAACATGGTCAGGAGTTTCTAGGATACCTTCTGCCTCCACTTCCCTCTCTCCTCTCTTTCTTTCTTTCCCTCTGCCTGTCTCCCTGTCTCTCTCCTCTTCCTCTGTCTCTCATTCTGCACCCCCCAGTTTGTCCCAGAGGCTGGTGCTCCTTGGTACCTGCTGGTTTGGGTTTTTTTGGTGGTGCTGCTGCTGCATCCCCTGAGCACAGTCTCTTATTCTTTCCAGGTCTTTTCCCCACTCCACATCCTTGACCCTACTGTTCTTCGTAAGACGCAGACAAGCTTCCTTTCCAGGTAATGGGAACTCCTCCTGTAGTCCCCAGAGGAGTCTGTTTTTTTCACTCAAGCCAAGTCCTCTTTGAAGAACTTGAAAAGTCTGCAGAAGTGGCCTAGAAGGGGCCTTCAAATCAAATGGTCAACTTGTTCCCTGATTATCTTTCCCTATCTCTTACCAGCAATTGTGGGAGTGGGGACAGGGCTTATATACCAACTCATTTTTAACCCATGAATTTCAGGACCTACATTAGTCTGTTCTCACACTGCTAGAAAGACACACCCAAGACTGGGTATAATTCATAAAGAAAAGAGGTTTAACTGACTCACAGTTCTGCTGGCTGGGAGACCTCAGGAAACTTACAATAATGGAGAAAGGTGAGAGAGAGGCAAAGGTATGACATGCATGGCAGTAGGTGAGAGGGAGAGTGAGAAAGGGAGAAAAGCCCCTCATAAAACTATCAACTCTTATGAGAACTTACTGTCACAAGAACAGCAAGGGGGAAACCAGTCCCCTGAGCCACTCACCTCCCCACCAGGTCTCACCCTCGACACATGGGGTGAAGGGAATTACAATTCGAGATGAGATTTGCATGGAGACATAAAGCCAAACCATATCAGGGCCCAACTATCATTCCAAATCCCTCATCATTCTAAGCCCCGGTGCTCTCTTGCAGGTAAGATACCAGGGAGCCCATCCTGATGTCCCAGGTGTCCTGTGGGAAACAAGAATATTAAGACTCAGCTACAACCTCACAACCTGGGAAAGCTTCCAGGGACTGTGGATTCGCTGTGCTCACCATGGCAGCAGGCCATGCTGTGCAAAAGGGCATATTGCAGCTGATTTGGGTTTGTAAATGATGACCAAGTTTGCAGCAAGAAGGCTCTGAGATGGAATCGATCTATACAGGTGGATCTCGCAGGAGGCAGAAAGGAGATGAAGCTGACAAAGCAATCAAAGCATAAAGGGGAGAAGTAATGTGGCACAGAGAAGCAGAAGTGCTTGCAATAGGGGCTCCAAGTGAATGACAATAATGCTGACGAGTGGGAAAAAAATAAGTTAGAGAGACAGAGCGGGACTGGAATGCCGAGCCTGAAAATGTGAAGAAACAGCTACTTATTGGATGAGGTAAGAAAAAAATAGGCAGTAATAATGAATTTTAGAGCAGGAAACTGACATGACAAAAGTAGTGTTGTAAAAATATTAACCCCATAGAATCATCTAGAATGCATTCCAAGTGGGAAGACTTTTCAAGACACCACTAAAGAAATCCAAACTTGAAAGGGAGCTCAGCTTTAATGGCAAAAGCAAGCATGGAAAGAAGAAAATGAATCCAAGACAAATTTTTTAAAGAACTTTTCCAACTAGTTTATAACAAAATAAGCATGGGGTAAGAGATATTATCACCTCCTAACTTTAAGAAACATCCCACAGAATAGTTCTGGATTCATTATGCCATTAATGGGAAAAAAGTACTATATTCTTGTTTCCCTTGGTTGGCCAGGCATAAGAACAAAACCATTTTTATAGTTCTTAATGTTGCCTACAGACTTAACATTTCTGGCATTCTCAATATTGCATCAGAAATTCTCTATGTTATATGTTACCTAGAAAAACAAGTTTGTTATTTCTCCAGCTTAACTACAGACAATGAGCCTATTGTATTTATATCTTCACTTTTGCTTTACTCTCAGAAGGTTGCACCTGAACATTCATGGCTATTCAATCAACACAGGCTGGTGGGTGGTAAATGTAATGTCATTTCATGATACGTTTCAGAATAGTATTTTCTCCCTCAAAAATTGAATAAACGGCATACAAGGGCATCCAGCTCTGATTTTAAATTCAAATTATAAACCTGCTGCAATGTGTATATTAGAAAAGAATACATTGTATTCTTCAACTATAGCTTATATGAGTTCTTTTTCTTCATTTCACACCATTCTTCCAATTCACATCATCACAAAATCCTTCATATGACAACTCAATAGAATCTTTCAATTCCAAAGTAAGTAGAGATGGTCACAAAAAATGTCCCTGACTGTCAAAATTGCTCTAAAATTGTCTGTGGTTACATTTGCCCCTGGCCAAGCAATCGGTTGAGAACTTGAGCATCAGGATATGTCGTTGCTAAAATGTTTTTGGTAATATATGGATTTGTGCAATTAATCACTATAGAACCTCCATTTTGTAACTCTGAGATTCAAAGGAATATGCTACTACCTGAGTCTGATTCCATATCCAGTGCTGTACTGGAAAACACAAATGGTAATGAGAGTAGCGCTGAGTCAAAGCTTCTGTAGTGGAAGGCACTGAGCTCAGCCCTTTGTATGAATTGTCTCATTTAATACTCTAGCAACACCATGGTGGCTACTATTTCAGTCTCTCTTTTGCAAAAAATAAACTGAATCATAGAGTTTCAGTAAATTCCCCAGGAACACTCACTAGCAAGCTACACATGATTCACTAACATTAGGTTTTGTGAGTTATACGTAGTGCACTACCGGTGCTCCGAGAACGATGAGGACAGTGTTACACAGGAAGACATTCCAGGGTGATGACACATGAGCTGGGTGCCAGCAGACTTCGGATTTCTAGAGAAACATAACAGTTGTCCAAAATCTTTTATATAAGATCCTTATAAAGAAGAAATACACAAAAGTTTAGTTGCTAAGCCCAGAACACTTAGACAACACTCTCGTAACTCAAGTACTCAAGTACTGAAGTCTCAATCCCTTGAACACTCCTCTCTCTCTCTCTCTCTCCCATCTCCATTCCTTTTCTCTCCTCTCATTCTCTCTACATCAACAGAGGCTACCACAGACTTACTATATCTTTAAGATCCCAAACTCTTACTGACTTTTTTCAGCAGTTTTCATTGCCTCCTAATTCACTATGCACAGAAAAATCACCCATTTGTACACCCTCCTTGTTCTTCAGCCCTGGGGAAAGAGAAGGGGAGAGAAAAGGAGAGATCTCTCCAGATAAAAGAAGAGAATTTCAAGAGCCTCACAATTCAAGAAAATAGGCTCCATATATTTACCATCCCTTCAATAAAGAGCCTTTCCAATTTTTCTAGTGTGTGTTCTACATGCTTCAGTGATGACCACATGATTCTAGAACACAGAAACTCAATGATTTTGCAGAACCTGAAGATATATAATTCAAATACTATCATCCATTGCATTTTCAAATCTTAAAACCCTGAAATTTTAAACATGTCTTCATATGAACAACTCCTTCTCCCCATAATACTTGCCCTTCCTATAAATATGCCAAGCTCAGTTAATCTTTTCTGAATAAACGAGGGGGATTTTCAAAAAGATGGACATTTTCTGCTTTGTTCCAGTATCTATAGTGTCTCTTGAATTAACATTTTTGGTGCCTTCATCATAGTAAATTGGCTATCACTTATGACTCCCATTTTTTCTTAAACTCTCCCAAGACCACTTCCCAAACTCAAACCTCATTGCCACTGACCTAACCCAGTACAATAGCTTTGTGGTCCACTATGTCGTATCGCTGCCTTCAGTGGTTTTGCTGCAATGCATCCTCCACATTACCACGCAGGTATCTTCCTATCACATTACGTTCATCTGGTTATTTTTCTGCTCAAAAAATTGTGATGGATCCTCTTTGCATATAGAACAAAAACCCCTAGCCTAGCATTAAACGTCTTTCATAATCTGGGCCTAATACGCTTTTCTATGTCATGCTCCACTTCATTCTTAATGGATCAGGGTAATACAGATACCGATTGGAACATGTCATATCTTTCTTGTCTGTGTTATTTCATCCCCAAATTCCTTTCAGTGAGTGTACAGTCACTAGATTTGCTCATATAAACCCCATCAGGGCCCCATTTGGATTCATCCTCCTCTAGAAACCCACCCTTCAGGTTGGGCTTAACTTTCCACGTGGATTTTGTCCTTATCTTTCCAGTGGATCCTCTGTTCTGAGTTGTATTACAGTTACTTGCACGTATGCCTGTAAATCGTAAAGAGCTGCGACAGGTGCCCCACGGGGGAGCCTGACCCTTAGCATGTGCTCAAACAACATGCGTTGCATGTAATTCTTCCCAGTGCTGAACCTCAAACTTCTCCATCGGACACTTTCAGGCATTTGTTGGCCAGTTGCACTTCTCTAGTCAATGAGAATAGAGTCTTTGAGATAAAATCCATCTATTGTCTTGTTGGCAGGCCACATATCCAGCCCATCTGTGCGGACGCCACAGACAGCTTGGATAACATCTGTTAGGCACATACATTAATGAGACACTATGCCCACCTATCCATCAGAATCAAGATGGCAATGAAAGTAATTTAATACACCACATTCTCTATTCAAAGTCCCGGGAACAATGAAACCCTAAGATATATCATGCCCTCAGTTAATTCCTTTCAGTTAACTTTGAAACTTTGAAACAACCCATTCTAATTGTCTCATAAAAGCTAAGCAATCCAAGCTGTATTTGGAGATGGCTGATGATATATTTATTTCACAATGGCCCACAACACTCATTTAGTTTTCTCTTTAAACTATCTCCCAACTCTATATATTTTGAATACCTCTCTGTTTATTCTCTTCGAATAACTTATCATTTCTCTGTCTCTGAGGAGAGTAATTCATTCTAAGGATGCAAGATTATTTTACTCTGCAATTGCCAGAAGGAAGATTTCATCTTGATTATATTTTAAATAATTCACTCTAATTTTTAACTTTTATATGTAGTGTGGACTACCATAACAGTTCATTTCCAGTGAAATGTTTAATTTGGCATTTGTATATACTAGTCTTAAGACAGAAGTTTAGTTGGAGAAAACTTTATCCTATGATATTGTCTAATTAACAAATAATTCTCCATCGCCAGCAGCATTCTCGTTGCTAGGTGAAATAATATTTCACCAAGCAGCATATTGTACCTACTGATACCTAATGGAATCAATGGGTGCAATACGGAAACCTGAATGCTGGGCTGAGGTCTGATACTAGAGACCATTTGATGAGGAGCTCCTACATATGTGTACAACTTCAGGATAAGAAATTTGTAGTAGGTGGAGTCCTCTTGTGTTAGATAATCTTCAGAAAGTGATTCAAGCAGAAACTTGAGTACTGATTTCGTGGACTTTAATCACTTTTTAATGCCTTTTATTGTTATATGTTTTGATGTCTGCTTTGCAGATATATGAAATGTAATAAAGATATAGCATAATAAACAAAATTTAGCTAGAGAATAATATACAGTAACCCCAAATTCAAGATAGATATTTAGCCTCATTTGAATGAATGAGCCACATGCAAAATCTACTTAAAATGAGTTAATAGTTAAGCATTAATTAAATAACTGGAAATTATAAATATCTAGAAAGGTATAGTAGCTTATCCATGATGAAGTATTAGAAAGAGAAAAATAATACAGGCTACTGTCTTAAGCCCTAGCAGCTGGACCATTTCCATTCATTTGAAATGATCAAACTCACAGAGTATCAAAACTAAAACTAAATATCAGCACATTCTACCAGAAATGAGATACGAATTAATTTTGTTAAATATAATTATATTTAGTCATTAAACTGGGGTATGAGAGAGTTATATCTTTTCCTTGGATAATGAATCACTTTTCAGCGTAAAAAACAAACAGTAGATATGTCTACCAATAGACATCTCACCACAGAGACACACTACACTTGTCAATAAAAGCATATTGTGTTGGTTTGTTTTGCACTGCTGTAACAGAACACCACAGATTGGATAATTTATAATTAACAGAAATTTATTGGCTTATAGCTCTGAAGCTGGAAAGTCCAGTATCAAAACCCAACATGTTCAGTGTTGGTGAAGGCTGAGTCTCTACTCCCAGATGTTCTCTTGAACACTGCTTCCTCCAGAGGGAAGGAGCACGCTTCCTCACCTGGCAGAAGAGCAAAAGAGCCAAGAGTGAGATCACTCCTTAAAGCCCTTTTATTAAGACATTAAACTCAACCATGAGGGTGGAGCTCTTGTGGCCCAAATTTCTTCTTAAAGGCCCACCCCCTAATACCATTACATCAGCAATTAAATTTCAGTATGAGTTTGGAGGAAACAAACACTCAAATCATAGTATCTATGTCATCACTCTTTGACAATTATTCCAAATGTTCTCTACAGAAGGTTTAAAATTATTCATAAAAGCATTATTAAAAATAACATGTACATTTTCATAAGACTTAAAAATGCATCTAAAAAAACACAGCAATCAGATTGGATATATTGAATCCATGTAACCTATAAGAATGTGAATCCAAACATCTGGAACATTCCAGATGAAAGGAAACTGCTGTACCACCAACTGTATGTTGTATTTTGTGTAGCACATGAGTTCCATGAGGACTATTTCCATATTGCTAATTGCCAATATGCATGAACTGTACCTGTCCACCTAGAGTTCTGCAAATCTACCTACATTTTTGAGAACTGTTATCACTGCTTCCTTTATTGTCAGCTATATGGTCATAAAAATATAAAGATTCACGTTAGCAGAATGGAAGTTGGTTTTATAGCCTCTCCAGAATTGTGATGTCGACAGCACTGAGGAATCATGGCATTAATTTATAAAGAATTTGCTGTGACAGTTTGTTCTTTCCTTGTATCCTCTACATCATTTTAAGCAAAGATACATGTTTCTTGAAGATATTTACCCCTTGTGTGCCTTCCTTTTTATTTATCATTTTCCATACTTTTCTTTCTTACCTTTGTAGGAAATCAAAATTACCCTTTGGAAGACAAAACTCATATTGCTACTTTAAGAGGTATAAAAAAGCTGGTGTTGTCATGGGAGTTGTGAGACAGTTCGGCTACAAATGCCGTGTTAAAACAACTGCAAAAGCACATAGGTTCTGCATCTTTGTGAAGATCATCAGGGCACTCTTACGTGGTAATTTAATTCTAATTGTTATATTTCCAGGTCTCTGTGAACCATGCAGTCCTTTCAGTTAAACAGAATGAAAATTGGAGCTGAATACTGAGTCAGGAGGTATGAAACCAGTGAGCCACAGTGGTGTTAGAAAAAGCCAATAATATAACATTTGAAAGCACAAACGCACATAGAGGACACCTAGTGAGTAATGCAACAAATGCCCTTTGGCGCCAAAGGAAAAATAAACCTGACCATTAAAAAACTTATTGCAAGGTCTTTAACTTGCCTAAATCATTTCTTCCTTAACTGAAAAATAGATGATTAGAGGCAGGAAGTAAGCAAGCTGCTAGTAGCAGAGCAGAAAATGAAAACTAAATTCTCCCATCTTGTTGATGTATAACACCTTTTTAAGATTTCAGCGCTAAAATGCTAACACAGTCAATATATTGGCTATTTTCTTATATTTGTTTATTGTAAACAAATTACGGGCAAATGTAGAAGACTTAAAACAGTAGAAATATATTCTCTCATAGTTCTGGAGGCCAGAAGTGTTCAATCAGCGTTACTGAGCCAAACTAAAAGTCTCAGCAGAGCCACATACCTGTTGGAGGTTCTAGGGGAAAACCTATGCTTTATCTCTCCCCAGCTTCTAGTGATGGCCACATTCTTCAGCCTGTGGTCACGTCATTCCCACCTTCAAGTTCAGCAGCACCTTTAAATGTGTTTCATATTCAGATCACCTTCTCTGCTGTATGTCTATAAAATCTCCTTCTGCCTCTTTCTCTCATAAGGACACTTCTGACGGCATTTAGGGCCCACCCGGATAATCTCCCATCTCAAGAGCCTTAACTTAACCACATCTACAAGATGCTTTTTTCCAAATAACATAACATTTGCAAGTTGCAGGCATTAGGACATCACAGATTTCACTGGGGGAACAAGGACATTATTCCTCTAACCACTAATCACATAAATTATATTTAGCCATCTGTAAAAAAAAAATCTACTGGACATTGATTTGTCAACTTTTTATCATGCATAATAGGACAAATCTAAAATTACACAAAATGTATAAAGGCAACCATAGAAAACAGTTACTGTTTTGCCTGTCCAACATCCACCCTTTTATAAGCAACAGCAAAAGGCAATTATATAAAGCAGGCTTCCAGCTCTGCATCGTCCTGCACAACAAAGTATGTGCTGTGCCAATCTCCAGCCTTCATGGGGCTACAGCATTTGCAGCAAAGACTTGGCATCTATTGATGAACCTTGTCCATGCATATAAATAGTGTGAGATGGTCATAGTCCCCTGCTCTGAGAATTGCACTCTTGTGTTTAAACCAGGGCTTAGAAAGAAAAACAAAGTCCACACCTGTTGATTTCTCCTGCAATTGCATTTTTTTGAACTCTAAATATGAGTGATACTTCTACTCTGGTCAGCATGCAAGCATGGTAATAGTTAGGTTGCCTTAACGGGGTCTCAGACAGAATATCTATAAGGGGACTTTAAGTGACATCAATTTTATGCTACTTCCCAATCCTAAAAAATCCATTCCCAAAGTGCCTTTACATAAATTACAAAGATAAAGGCATATTCTTTTTCCAGTAGCTACATGAAATGTTGAAGCACCATATTAATTTTAAAAGAACATAAGTTTGCTTCTTTGAACATGTATTATGTCTGTGTATCTTCTACTATAAGCTGTTGTTTGCATGAGCTTTTATACCTACCAGAAAACTTATCTCAACTTAAATAACCAAAAAATAGATAATATTGTGGCCCCTCTTTCCCCATCATCATTCACCAGGTAATATTATAGGTAGTAAGTCATAATGGCATAGGGCTATGCCTGACATTTGTGCTCCTCAAAAATTCATAGGTAGACATCCTCAGCCCCTAAGTGATGCTATTGAGAGGCAGGGCATTTAGGAGGTGATTGAGTCAGGAAGGCACGCCCTCATGAATGGGATTAATGCCTTTGTAGGAAAGATCCCAGAGAGTACCCTGGCCCCTCATACTATAACCGGGGGGGACAGAAGCAAGTTGCAGGAGATGCTCACTGTTCCCGATTGGATGTGTTTTCTTCCAGGTCCTTGGGCTCTCACTCACTCAAGAATGGGAAGGAGACCCAGGAGGCACAGTGATATTGTTCAAATAAATATTAGACCCAAAGAGCTTTGCAGAAAAGTGATTTATTAGGCAGAGAGAGACAGACAGACAGAGAAAGAGAGAAGAGAGAGAGAGAGAGAGATCCCATGCTGTCATGGGGGGGGATCCGGAGATGGAGTCTGCACAGGTAAGGGGCAGGGGGACTTTTAATCTGGGAGTTACTCCTGCCCCATTCAAGTTCTTGTCCCATGAGAAGACTTCCCTTAAACTTCCGCTGGAGTGATTGATTTTTGATTTTGATATCAGATTGGCTGCCTGGCCCACACTCCTCCAGAGCTTTTCCCAGGCTTTCTCAACAAAGGAAGCTTTCATGGGCTGCCTACCTAGCCCACACATGCACAAAAGTTAGACAAAGGACTCTAGTTCCTGGATGGGGACATGAATGAAGGCAGGTCGGTCTTATGGCTGGAAAATTTCTGCCTGTGAAGCCACGCCCCTTGTGGACTTGGGAAGAGATGTTAACACAGTCCCTCACTATCATGTAGTGGTAGAAGATGCCATCTATGAACCTGGAAGTGATTCTCCCACCAGACACCCAATCAGCTAGCATCTTGATACCAGATTTCCAGCCCCTGAAACTATGAGGCATCAACTTTTATTGTGTCTAAACTGCACTGTCTCAGGCCTCTAGTTGTAGCAGCTTGAATGAACTAAGCATGTATTCCATCAACAATCATTTAGTAATTATTAATAAGTTAGTACAGGATCAAAGTCAAAGTCAAGGTAATTTCACCCTCTGAAAGTCTACTGAAATCAATTCACATTAGATTAGATTAGCCATCTGCAGAAATCATTTTACAAGTAACTGTGCCTCTGAGGTCAAAAGCAGAAAGAGCAGATCTAGCTATTCGATAAAGCCTTGACAATGTAAATGAGTGCTTAGTACCTACTGAATCTCGGTATCCTCTTATTTTTTCAGAGGAAACATAACACAAATTTTAGGCAATAGCCTAGAGTCTATAAAAGGATCAATAATTTGTCAGGTTCTTTCCAATACCATTGAAGGGAGGGCCATCCCCATTGACCTGCTCAATTAACTCAAGCTGTTCAAGTCCCATATCTGCTGTGGTCCCCAAAGGGCTCCAGATCACACTCTGCTTCCATATTCTCTTCTAATTCTTCCACTATCTATTTTGATTCCATGTTTATCAGTGTATAATGAGGAAATACATTGGTGGGCTGACCTAAGCATTCAGATATAAGAGAAGTTTTAGTTTTATAATGAATTTATTTACTTATTTTTATTTATTTATTCTGAGATAGAGTCTCACTCTGTCGCACAGGCTGGAGTACAGTGGTGCGATCTTGGCTTACTGCAATCTCTGACTCCCGGGTTGAAGTCATTATCCTGCATCAGCCTCCCCAGTAGCTGGGATCACAGGTGTGTGCTGCCAGGCCTGGCCAATTTTTGTATTTTTAGCAGAGACTCAGTTTCACCATGTTGGCCAGGCTGATCTCAAACTCCTGACCTCAGGTGATCTGCCCACCTCAGCCTCCCAAAGTGCTGGGATTACAGGTGTGAGCCACCATGCCCAGTCTTACAATGAATTTCAAAATCAGCATTCTAGTTTAAATCACAGTCTCCCACAAGTTTGGGGGGCGTCAAATCAATCACTGAGTCCTGACAGACATACAACTCAGCTTCACAAACCTACAAAGCTGAGAATAAAACCTTGAGATATGGTGAGCACATCAAGACTGTCCCATCCACGAAGCCTCACCCAAGAGGTCAGCTTTTCCCCCAATGCCTATTCATCTCTAATCACTGATACCCCGTGGACTCATTTGAGAAATGTGTATTAAGCGCCTACTGGGCGTCAGGCACTGCGCCAGGAAGCACAGCAGCAAAAATGGTTTGCGTGATCCTTGCTCTCAAGAACTCTGGTGTCTATTAACAGTGAACAGTAATACTTGCAATGAAAAATACAAACTAGAACCTGAAGAACTGAGTAGGAGTTAGCGATGAAAGTGAATATAAAGATTTGCCAGGTGGAGAAAAGAGGATAAATAAGACTGTGCTGTTGAAAAGAGCCAGATGCATGCAGAGAGAAGAAAGAAGTCTGGAGCTGAGTGAGAGAAGAGTAGCTAGAGGCCCAGAGACAGTGAGAGAGACAGGTAGTGGCCAGGCCACACTGGGCACAACTAGCAGGCCATGTCAAAAATTTTCTACCTTTGTTCTAGATTCAATTTAACACTTTGAAAGAACTTAATCCTTGTAAATCACATCAAGATATTGTTTGACTGGGACCCGCAATGACCAGCTTCTATCCCACCTACCTACTGTTGTTCTGCATTTCTAACAGATAAGCAGAAAATAAAGACAAGGAGCACGCTATCTCTCTCTCCTATTCTCAGCAAGCAGAGGTTGTCATAAATGGCAATGCAGCCTCTATGACCCATATTCAGCCAGCAGTTGAGTTGAATGTAAACTTTTTGACTGAACTAGGATGACTTTGCATAAGCCACCACTCTCCAAGTTGCCCACAAACCCAACACTGCCTACTGTCTTGTAAATCAATTGCTGTGGTCATTCGTTTTACCCGCTGTGATTCCAAAGCCTTTTGAGTTTGCAATCTGTCTTAGTCTGTTTTGTGCTGCTGTAACAGAACATCACAGACTGGGTAATTTATAATGAATAGAAATTTATTGGCCTATAGTTCTGAAGGCTGGGAAATCCAGGATCTGGCATCTGGCTAGGGTCTGCTTGCCACATCATAACATGATGAAAGGCAGAGGACAAGAGTGTGTGTGTGAGAGAGCAGTGGAAGCAGGCCAGACTCATCCTGTTATCAGGAGCCTACTCTCACAGTAACTCACTCGCTCCCATCATGATGACATCCACCTCATCAGGCCCCACCTCAAAACACCGTTGCATTAAGGATTAGGCTTTCAACACTTGCTTCTTGGAAGAAACACTTAAATTATAGCACAATCTATATTCACATTGTCAGGCTGTATGATATATTCACCTAATTTTACTGAAAGAACCCAAGCTGAACAAGGACACAGGAAGAAGTAATTATTATCCTTCTGTGGTTCCAGCATCTTTTGAAAACATGATGAATATGTTTGAGTCTCTCCCTCAGGGGGATTATCTGGAAGTGTGCAGACACATACACATACACACATATTTCGGTGACACAATTTTACATAACTTCTGAAAACCATTTAAGAAACCCAACAAAGAAACACCAGAAACTGGCAACTGAAGCCAGCTGAAAATGAGCACTGAGGCAAGGAACGGTAGGTGTTGTAACATGATGGCGAATGATATAGTCTGGATTTGTGTCCTCACCTGAATCTCACATTGAACTGTCATCCCCAATGTTGGTGGAGGGACCTGGTGGTAAGTGGTTGGCTCAATGGGGTGGATTTCCTCCTGGCTACTCTCGTGACAGTGAGTTCTCACAAGGCATGGTTGTTTAAAAGCGTGTGGTATTTTACCCTTCACTCTCTCCTCCTTCTCCAGTCATGTAAGATGTGTTTGTTTCCACTTCCCCTTCTGCCATGACTGAAAATTTCTTTGCAGCACTATTCACAAGAGCAAAGAGTTGGAACTAACCCAGATGTCCATCAGTGATAGACTGGATAAAGAAAATGTGGCACATATACACCATGGAATACTATGCAGCCATAAAAAAAGGATGAGTTCATGTCCTTTGCAGGGACATGGATGAAGCTGGAAACCATCATTCTCAGCAAACTGACACAAGAACAGAAAACCAAATACTGCATGTTCTCACTCGTAAGTGGTTGTTGAACAATGAGAATATATGGACACAGGGAGGGAAGCATCATACACTAGGGCCTGTCGGGGGATAGGGGGCTAGGGGAGGGATAGCAGGGGGTAGAGGGGGGATATGGGAAATACCTAATGTAGATGACAGGTAGATGGATGCAGCAAACCACCATGGCACATGTATACTTATGTAACAAACCTGCACATTCTGCACATGTACCCCAGAACTTAAAGTATAATAAAAACAAGAAAATTTCTTGAGGCCTCCCCAGCCAGGCTTCCTATACAGCCTGCAGAACTGTGAGTCAATTACACCTCTTTTCTATATAAATTACCCTGGCTCAGGTAGTTCTTTATAGCAATGTGAGAACGAGTTAATGTAGGGAAACTTATCCACGGATGACATGAAGGGGAGGCTGTGTCCAGGACCTCCAGCCATGGGTACCATGGCCTTTCTGAAGTCCACTTTTTCTTTTATACATGGCCTAATATTTCCCAGAACTCATTTTGAAAACTCGATAAAGAAAGATAACAGGTATACAATTTCTTATTAGTTCTCATAAAGACCATCAAGAAAGACTATGTACCCTGGAAGTATTTACATTGGCTCTCTCATCTGAAGCAATCAGATTTTATATGCTACTAAATAATGATGGAAAGCTTTTCCAGGTAGAAGAAAAAGCAGCAGCAAATCTGAGGATAAACTCTTTGTTGCTGTTTTTGCAACCTGCCTTTGCCCACTTTCAGCCTTGATGGCATTATTGAGGGTGTAATCTTCTCATGCAAATTTATTTTCTTTTTCTCATATGTCATCTTACTACCTCTAGCTCTGACTTCTTTCAGAAACAAAATTTAAAGAATTCTATAGTTTTCCAACAAATCATGTAAATGAATTTGTAGTTTTCACACTGCTGCTGAAAATGTGGAAGCCTGTCAAGTGTTAACTCTTCTCAAATGTCACAACCACAAGTACCAGGATTCCCTATTGAAAATCACCCCTCTGAGAATCTCAACACAACTTGGGCAAAAGACTTTAAAGAAGATGTATAGAATTCTATCTAAATTACAAAATCCATCCAAAGTAAAATTGTCATCCAACTCAGAACGCTGAAAGAGACACGCACATGCTTGCATGCATGTTTGAATTGGACAGCTACGCAGGCATGCTTGACGCCACACAGTCTGAGCAATCTGGATCTTAAATGTCTCTATCTCATTATCTCATTTTAAGTCACGATGCTGACAGTTGATGAGACTTCACGCAAAACACGGCTCTATAGGACACAGCCTCCGTCTAACATGCTGCTAGCAGAAAATGACAAGCAAAGGAACAAACTCTACAAAGCCCACCCAAAATGCTTCTTACAAAGGTATACATTTCTTTTCTATGACTATTGGGATTTTTTTTTTTGTGAGCAGAAAAATATTGAAACAGACCATCTGTCACTGGAGACTCCACTAGAGAAATACGTTTTCAGCAAAATGGTAAGTTTTCAGAAATGATTTCAAAGCAGCTTGGCATGAGGCACTGGAGCCAGATGCCTCTTACAGAGCAGACGCTGGAGTGGAGGACAAAAAGGGTAAGTCAGCAAGGACTTCGCCAAGGAAAGACTTGATGTGCTGCCACCAAGACACAGGACTTAGCGTAAATTCAATACGGAAAGCTTGAGAAGCCAGGAACCGCACTTGAAAAGCAGCATTTCACGGCAAAATAATTAGGGAAGAAGGGGACACATAGCTAAGATGGCAGAGAGCACGAAGCAGCAAAGGAAATGGAGAAGAGAGAGTTGACACAGTGAAGCACCAGACGGCCAATACTTATCTAGGGTTTTCACACCCTTGATGGTTGCCAAGCAAAATAGTTTAGGAATTATCCACATGGCTTGCTAAATACTTTACATAGACTTAGGCAGATATTACCTTCACCACTGAAGGAAATGGCTTTGTTTATTGAGAGAATAGAACAATCCTGGAGAATGCAGAAGGCTCAACAAGAGAACGCAACTACAACTGATATGCAGAAGAGAGAGTGGGATTAAAAATTACTCGACTCTGATTTTAGGAGATGGATAATAGTCATGAAGTTTATATATATATATATATACACACACACAGCTGGGGATGGCGGCTCATGCCTGTAATCCCAACACTTTGGGAGGCTGAAGGGGAAGGGTCTCTTACAACCAGGTAGTCAAGAGCACCCTGGGTAGCACAGTGAGACTCCATCCCTTAAAAAAAGTTAGTGAGCATGGTGGTACACACTTGTAGTCCCAACTACTTGGGAGGCTAACATCGGAGGATCACTTGAGCCCACAAGTTTAAGGAAGCAGTGAGCTATGATCCCACCACTACACTCCAGCCTGGACAACAGAGCGAGACTGTGTCTTAAAAAAAAAAAAATACACAGTGAGAGAGACAGAAACATTAAGGATAAAATATTAAGCTGTACATAGGCAGCATCAGACCTTTATTTTTGACAGTTAAATTTTATTTTGCCAAATTGTTAAGGAAATCTCATCCTGTGAGTGTGCTGGGTGACAGGATAGACAGCAACCATGCCTTTGAATCTGTCTTCTCCTGTGAGAAATCCACCTGCCCAATGCTTGCCTGCAGCAGTGGCCGAGAGCAAGGTGTCAGAAGCCTGAGAAGCAAAGAGACTCAGCCTGCACAGCCCCCATTCGAGTGCCCGTCTCTGCCCACTGGGTGGGCAGAGTCAGCCTGCGGATCCCGCTCTGCCACATCCCAAGGTCTGTGTTGGCTCCACTCACTCCACTCACCCCAACCACAGAATGCAGACCAGCAGGACTTGGGGCTGCTCCAGAGGCGCTTCCAATTCCCAGGTGGAATTCCGTGACCCAGATCAGCTGGAAGGGAAGGAGGGACAAACACAACCCTGTGTCAGGAGCACAGAGTAGGGTTCTCTCCTAGTCAATCATCCACACAAACATTCCAGCATTTTTTCTATTACCGAGTCATGAAATACCACTTCAATCATGCGTTGAAAAGTGACATTGACCATGGACAGCTCTTGCATGTTGAGTGACAAAATGCAGGCATCACAGAGCCTCCAGCAGCAGTACCTGGGTGAGAATCCTACTCTCCTCCTCTCACAACCCCCAGTGAGACAGACATTCCACCCAGAGAGAATCCAGGCCACTGCAAATGGTAGAACTGCATTAGGACAAATGTGTCATTTATATTACTGTCTCATAGAGAGCAAAGATGTTTTAAAGCAGCAGGCATTACATCCAAAGATTATCTTGACTCCTCAAGGATGGCTTCCTTTACTCTCCAGGTTTAGGAAAACAACAAAAACAATTCTATTTCACATAAAAAGTGAAGAGACCTCCTTCCCAAGGTGAAAAGCTAAAAGAAAAGAACATGATACAGTTTTGCCCCTTAAAACACGTTCTAACAGTCAGTGATGTATTTCTCAAATATTACCAGAAAATTTAGCATGAAACCCGAAATTACCATTACCTCACAGCAGAGGATTACGTAATTGACACTACCTGGGCAGTGCATAACCATAAAAGAACAGTGGGATAAGAAAAGAGAAATTGTCATCTCATTGCCTCCCATTGGATGGTTTGCTCAAACTTTCTTCTCCTTCCACAGGGATCCTATTCCCCCTTCTCCAAAGAGGTTTTTGCGCTATCTCCAAAGGTTCAAAAAATCAAGAGGATACTCAAAATAAGAGTTCTTTATGCTACTTTAAGAATTGTTTTTGGAGCAGGCACAGTGTCTCATGTCTGTAATCCCAGCATTTTGGGAGGCCAAAGCATGTGGATCATTTGAGGTCATGAGTTTGAGACAAGCCTGGCCAACGTGGTGAAACCCTGTCTCCACTAAAAATACAATTAGCCAGGCATGATGGCTTGTGCCTGTAATCCCAGCTTCTTTGGAAGCTAAAGCACAAGAATTGCTTGAACCTGGGACATAGAGGTTGCAGGGAGCCAAGATCACGCCACTGCACTCCAGCCTGGATGACAGAGAGAAACTGCATTAAAAAAAAAAAAAAGACTTGTTTTTAAACAAAAAAAATTAATATGATACTCAAATTAAGAGCTCTTTATTCTAAGATTTGTTTTTAAAAACACAAGAAGAGTTCATTTTAAGTTTTCTGATATATTTTATAACACGTCTTTAATTTCTCACGGCAGTGTTTTAATTCCATCTTCTTCATTCTCTCTCTCTTCCCCATTGTTAACACTTGGAAACCAGTGAGAGACGTTCTACACAGGAACAAAATTTGATCCTTTGAAATAGCAACCACAGCACTGGGGCTTCAGGACTGAAGTCAGCAGTTAGAGGAATGTGTTTTGTTCTCATTAGGGCCCAAAAGGCATTCAATTAAAAAGGTAGACCCTGGCCAGAGAAAGGAGGCTACAGTACAAGCTCACCTCCTTCAGAGTCCCATCCTGGCTTCCTTATTGCTACTCCTTGCAGCAGCCCAGCAGGAAATGATGACAAATTCCATTTCCTATAAAATGAGGAAAGTGTGGAAGAAATTCTGTTTTCAAGGGTCAGGCAGGTGGAGAGTTTTTCTTTCCCACACCTGGGCCTTAAGGGAAGTGAGAGAAGGACAGAGATGGGTGCAGCTCACTGATGCTGTAGTAAGGCATTCTCACATTGCCATAAAGAAACTCCTGAGACTTTATTTTAAAAGAGGTTTAATTTGCCCACAGTTCTACAGGCTGTACAGAAAGCATTGTGCTGACATCTGCTTGGCTTCTGGAGAGGCCTCACGAAACTTACAATCGCAACAGAAGGCAAGTCACATGGCAAAGGCAGAACAAGAGAGAGAGAAGGGAGGTGCCACGCCATTCCAAATGACCACATCTTGCAAGAACTCACCATATCAGGGGCAGCCCCATTTGTGAGAAATATGCCCCGGTGATCCAGTCAGCTCCCACCTCCAACACTGAAGGTTATAATTCCACATGAGATTTGGGCAGGGACACAGAACCAAACCATATCACACACCACCCCAGGAAGCATGGGAGGAGGGAGAACAAGCTCTCTCATCTCATTCTTGCTCCTCCTCTAATTAGCTCCGTATTGCTCCTGCAAGAATTTACCATAATAGTTAATGGCTTAAAATGCAAATGTCTGTGTTAGTGGCAGGAGGACAAATGTTTCTATTATATTACTATCTTACAGAAAGAGAAGCTACTTTAAATCAACAGGAATTGCATCCGAAGTTTGACTTGACTCCTGAGAATAGTTTCCTTCATTTTTCAGATTTAGGAAAACAACAGAAACAATTCCATTTCAAACAAAAAGTGAAGAGACCTCCTTCCCTAGGTGAAAAGCTAAAAAAAAAAAAAAAAAAAGAAAGAAAGAAAAAGAAAAAGAAAATGATATAGTTTGGCTACTTAAAAGGTTTCAATCGTCTGTGATGTATTTTTCTAATGTTCTGAAGGTTAGAAGTTCAAAATGAGTGTTATGGGGCTAAAATTCAGATGTCACTAGAGCTGGTTCCTCCTGAAGACCCCAGAGAAGAATCTGCACCTTGCTGCTTCCAGCTTCTAGAGGTGTCAAGGCCCTCTGGACTCATGGCTGCATCAACCCCATCTCTGCCTGACTCACCACGTCTCCTTCTCTGACTTTGATCCTCTTGCCTCTCTCTGCTAAGACCACTGGTGATGACACTGGGTCAATCCTGACCATCCAAGATAATCCCCCGATCTTGAGATCCTTAGCCTGATCACTTCTGCAAAGTCTTGTGTGCCTATAAGGCCGTTATTTGTGGGTACCAGGGATTAGGGCATGGGCGCCATTGAGGGTATGGGCACTGTTGAGCCTACCCTTCTTTGATCTCCTGCAGGTACTTCCTATCACCTAAACCCAATCAAGGCCAGAGGGCAAAGGCGACTCTTGATGCAGTCAACAGAGGTCAGCCTCTCAGGGCACAGCCCACAATGAATAAGTAGGGGACGGCTCCATGAGGCACACAGAGGTCACCAGCATGTCTTCTATACCCCAGTGTCTTCAGACGTGCAGCTCAAAACTTGTCCATTGCCTGTAAATGCAGCTTAGTAGACTCAGTACCAGTTAAAGGCAAGCTCTCTCATCATCTGATATGGTCTGACTGTGTCCCCATCCAAATCTCATCTTGCACTACAATTCCCATAATTCCTATATGTTGTGGGAGGGACCTGGTGGGAGGTAATTGAATCATGGGAGCAGTTATATCCATGCTGGTCTTATGATAGTGAATGAGTTCTCACGAGTTCTGATGGTTTTAAGGGGCTTTTCTCCCTTTTGCTCAACACTTCTTGCTGTCACCACATAAAGAAGAATGTGCCTTGTTCCCCTTCTGCAATGACTGTAAGTTTCCTGAGGCCTCTCCAGCCATGCTGAACTGTGAGTCAATGAAATTTCTTTCCTTTATAAATTACCCAGTCTTGGTATATCTTTATTAGCAGCGTGAGAATGAACTAATACACCATGCTTTCAGACTCTTGACCCATCAGGAGTCAATGTCCTCAAATCATAAAGTTTGAAAGTACAGGAGGCTCTGTATTTTGTAATGCAGACCCCCATCAAGTGGTGTTCAGTTCACTTCTGCTTCAGAGGAAAGAGCAACAGAATTATTTTTCACACTCATTTCAAACATTTGAAATGCTACATTAATTATAGTTTTTACATAAATCTCACATCATCTTCAGATTCATTACTTTTCTAAAGGTAACATGTGCACTCAGTTGGAATCAGCTAAATTTTTGCTGACAACGTGCAACTCTTCTTGTAAATGTGTGTTGTGGCTTACACTGAAGTTGACATTTGATGTTTAGTACTATATTGTGCATTACTCCTAAATTAAAAAATAAATGAATGAATGGCTCCAAGTTCATTCATTGAAATATAACACAGAACTTGTGTTGAGGATAATAAGCAAAATTGAAAAATTCAAAGTTCTACGTACATTGATGTATTGGCCTGTTCAGGCTGCCGTAGCAGCCTAGGAAACCAAATCTTACTTCTCATAGTCCCGGAGGTAGCAAGTCCAAGATCAAAGTACCATTAGGGTTTCCAGTGAGGCCCTGTATTAGTCTGTTCTCACACTGCCAATAAAGGCATATCCAAGACGGCTGCTATATAAAGGAAAGAGGTTTAATTGATTCACAGTTCCACATGGCTGGGGAGGCCTCACAATCATGGTGGAAGGCAGAGGAGGAGAAGTAAAGTCACATGTTACATGGTGGCAGGCAAGAGAGTGTATGCGGGGGAATTGCCCTCCATAAAACCATCAGATTTCATGAGACCCATTCACTATCATGAGAACAGCAGTATGGGGGGTAACCACCCCCATGATTCAACTACCTCCTACCAGGTCCCACCCACCATACATGGGGACCATAGGAACCACACTCAAAAGAGATTTGGGTGGGCACACAGCCAAACCACATCAGGCCCTCTCTTTTGCTTGCAGACAGCTGCCTTCTCTGTGTCCTCACAAGACCTTTCCTATATGCTTACGTTAAGAGAGAGAGAGAGAGAAGAGGGAGCACTCTCTTTATTTTCATGTAAGGACACCAGTCCTATCTGATTAGGGCCCCATTCCCATGATCCTATTAGCCCGAATTACCTCCTTAAAGGTCCTCTCTCCAAATAAAATCACATTGGGGGTTAGAGCTGCAACATATAAATTTGGGGGGGGACACAATTCAGTCTATAACCATTGTGAGCAAGACTTAAATGGGAGCACAGAATTTGAAATTACATGTGTTGGAACAATTCATCCAAAAGTGTGATTTCTTCCACACAATTGAAAAAGAAAGGAAAAGATTTTTTTAAAAAAATCCAATAGCAATTATTTGAAAAACGGACTTTAATGGACCGATGATCCATTTGCTCCTGCCTCTCAGTGAACTGAAAGTTGTGAGATTTTTCTAAAGAGAAACACAAGCCATCAAAGCCCTCACATCATTTTCAAAGAAAGTATAGTCATCTTCTTGATAAACCAGGTTTATTTTTCAGGAAGAAAAAGTGCAAAATAATGTTCTCCCTCCAAAATTAGCTTTTTATCTTAAAAAGGCAGAGAAGAAACCAAAATCTAAATACGTTTACAGGATTAAAAAGATAGACAGTCACTAGCAGGAAAAAACAGCCGTTTAGAAATCCAAAGCCTGTCTATCAAACACCTGCTGTGTTCCAGGCACTGGAATCATACCTGCTCACACAGTGCAGCCACAAGTTTGGGGATCTCGTTTGCCAGTGGGAAAACGCAGTAAACAAGTCAACAAAGTCACTACTGATTGCAGTAAATGCTGGGGGAGAAATTAAACAGCGTGATGGGACTGAGAATGACCGGGGGGCACCACTTTAGAAAAATCCTCTCTGGAGAGGTGATGTTTGAGGACGTATGTGAAGATGCAAAAGAGCCAGGCATGCAAAGAAAACTGGGGGGAGATGAGTGCAAACACACAGGGGTGAGCGGGTTCCCGGATGGCGGATCCAGAAAGACCAGTGTGGCTGGAGACCCCAAGCAAGGGCCAATCCTGAAAGAGCTTTTCTTTTCCCACTGGAGCAAATGTGATGACATATTACGGAGCATCTTTAGAAATCGCATTCCAATACTATAACCGAACATGGAAAAAGAATCCTTTTTAGGCCCAGATGCAGCTCAGACAGGAATTAGGGATTCACTCCCTGCAACCTTGAAAGCTCAAACATTCAGCACACCTCTGAGTGCAATAGATGCTCATCGATTTAGTGTCTCGGTGTCTGAACATTTTCTTGAGTAAGAAAATGCTCTATAATTTCTGGGGCCATATTTGATAAAATATCCAAAACTGTATTACAGAGCCACCAAACAATTGCTGTCATTCCTGACAACCTATAATTGAGAGTAAAGATTTTTCATTCGATAGAAAGAAAGAGACTGGACACTTCTGGAATCTGACCTCACACTCAGATTTTGCACCAGTGAGTCAGATAACAGACACTGCAGGGAGAGACGGCAATCGTGATCACTCTTTCAGTAATAACCTCTTTAAAATAATAATAAGAAGAAATAAAAATAACTTGTTTAAAATCGTATTTTATATTTTATTTTTTGTTACTTTCCTTTTTTTTTTTTTTTTTTTTTTTAGATGCATTCTCGCTGTGTTGCAATGCTGGGGTGCAGTGCCGCAATCCCAGCTCACTGCAACTTCTACCTCTCTTGTTCAGGCAATTCTCCTGCCTTAGCCTCCCAAGGAGCTGGGATTACAGGCACCCACCACCACACCCAGCTGATTTTTGTATTTTGTAGTAGAGATGGAGTTTCACCATGTCAGCCAGAAGGGTCTTGATTTCCTGACCTCATGATCCGCCCACCTCAGCCTCCCAAAGTACTGGGATTACAAGCATGAGCGACCATGCCAGGCCTATTTTTGTTACTTTAAAATAGTGGTGATTTCTTTCTTGTGAAATTACAGACCTGATAGTTTGAGAAACGCCATTCTAAACACAAGCATGATTTTCAATTAATTAGCAAATACCCTCTTTATTTTTTCCTGTCTCATATATGCTAATTGGAATCTCTTCACGGTATGTGAAATCATATGCTTCATGTCATATCTTTACCACTTGTCAAAGATCAAACAGCGTTAATAAGGTGAATGGTACCACATTCTCGTAAGGAAACTGATACACTCTATGGTGTCTTAGATGTGTTTTGTCCAAAAATAAAAGGTCAGAGAAAGAAAAGGCTCTAGAAGAAGAGATTTGATGAGTGTTGAATACAGGTAACACCTTTCAAACCAAACACTTTTACACTTACAAAAAGTTCCAAAAGATAGTTGCTATTTGTGCTCAGATATACAGAGAAGCACCTTTTAAAATTTCTGATGAAACATAAACAGAGTTGGAGGGATAAGAAGAGGATAACACCTAGGTTTTCCTCTAGGGTTAGTGATGAGTTCGTGTCCTTTGTAGAAATATGAATGAATCGGGAAACCATCATTCTCAGCAAACTGACACAAGAATAGAAAATCAAACACCACATGTTCTCACTCATAGGTGGGTGTTGAACAATGAGAACACATGGACACAGGGAGGGGGAGCATCACACACTGAGGTCTGTTGGGGGGGCGCTAGGGGAGCTACAGCAGGGGGTAGGGAGGTTGGGGGAGGGATAACATGGGGAGAAAATGCCAAATATAGGTGACGGGGGAGATGGAGGCAGCAAACCACCTTGCCAAGCATGTACCTATGCAACAATTCTACATGATCTGCACATGTATCCCAGAACCTAAAGTACAATAAAAAAAGAAGAAGAAGAAAAAGAGGATAACACCTGTTTGCTTACAAATAAAACTAAAGTCAAGATAGACAAAGTGTACAGGGCACATTTGTTTTAAGGACTCAGGGGTGTCCAAGAGAACCCAGTGGAAGAGATTCAGCCGTGACACAGGAAGGCATGGGAACCAGCAGGACTGCTATGTACAGTTGTGAAGATTGTGCACCGCACAAGTGCACCCAGCCAAGGGAGCAACTGGAACACAGAAAGTCATCGGGGAATGATGAAAAACCCACCTACAATCCTTCTCCAAACCACACACTCCTGCACACAGCTACATTCTCGTAAGTGAGCAGATCTCACGGGAAGCAATTTTGCCTTCCAGGAGACACTGGCAATATCTGAACACATTTTTGATTGTTACAACTTGACATACATGCTACTGGCACCTAGTGAGTAGTGGTCAGGAATGCTCCTATAAACATTCTACACAGGACGGCCCCCACAAAGCAAAATTATCTGGCCCAAATGTCCACAGTGCTGAGGCTGAGACTCTCCAATCTAAAGACGACATTTTTGAATTCATACCAAGATGCAGCCCAGTGGGAAAGCCACTGGACCCACAGGATTGCAGCTCTCCAGTGGAAAAAAACTTGTTCTGATTTCGCAAAGAACCTTATCAGAACCAGGGACCCTAAATCCACTGTCTGGTCTCTCAGCCCCCGTCTCCTCCCCTTCTCTCTCCTTCCTCTCTCTTTTTCTCTCTCTCCTTCCCTCTTTCTCTCTCCCTCTCTCCCTCACCCACTCCTTCTCTCTTTTTCATTCCTTCTCCCACTTCCTGTCTCTCTGTCTCACTCTCTCTTTCCCTTTCTTTCTCTATCTCTCTGCATCTGCCCTCACTGACATATCCAGAAATAGGCGGGAGCTCATCCCTGATTTGAGATGATGGAGCCACGTTTTACACATGACTCTCGTGCCCCATTCCTCTCTTCCCACTGCGGGAGGTAGACCAGGCTTGAGAGGTCCCTTGAGTTGAGCAAAGGGGCCAACATGTGGCCACAGAAACACCCTTCACTCCTCATCCTTCCCACTTACGGAAACGTTGCTGATCCCCAGTTACATGCTGGCTGAGCACCCTGCTGGGGAAGGAGAATCAGAACATGATCCCCACACTCTAGACACGGGAGCCTTTGCAGGGACGCGGACATGTAGCCAAATACAGGCACGTCATATGGTCCCTGTGATGCTCTTTGTCATAGTCTGAGTAGGGAATAAGAAGCAGGGAGAAGAGAAAATGAACAAGCTGGAACTGTTTGTTGATAAACAGAATCAGCTCCGTAAGGAGACATATCTGATCATTTCCACTGAAAAGACACATATAGTAATACTGAGTGCTTGCAATATCATTTTTCACCTTGTTATGTTTGGAACATAAAACTGGATTAAACTCAGAAGCAAGTGTCACAGGACAAAAAGCAATGTTCACATCAAGTTCTTATCAGTATATTGCAACACCTTTGAAATTCTAAAGAAATATACTGAGAAAAGTGTAAGCAGGAAACATCACACTCTAAGTAAGACAGGCAAACAAATATGCATAATTCTGATTAATTTCAGTTACACTAAAGAGAAGGCATTCAGAAGTACCTAGGCATTTGGCAGTTCTTTGTAATCTGTTTCAAATAAATATTTGGCTTTATTTTTATATATAAATGCAAATTAGCCACATTTAATAATAGATCTTTATCCTAGAAGAACATATTATTATAGAATGGCAAGAGTGTTCTAGATGATGCCTATTCATTACATTTCCTTCTGCACAATCACCTAACAGCAGCATTGAGAACGACAAGTATAAAGCCTGGGGGTAGAATAAAAGGAAAAAAACATCCGCCGCTACTTGGCCACCTGGTGCTGCAGACCGTCGGTTTCCAGGAAGCCCACGCTGAGCCTGTTGCTGCGCAGGGTGTTTATTAAGGAGAGGAAGGGAAGAAAGCAGGTAGAAGTGGGCAGAGCAGAAGTTACGCTGGAATGCACTTCAACAGCCTTGTTAACCACTGGGAGCTCAGCCCTTGGACAGGCCCTGCAGAGCCACCCAGAGTGGGGCCGGGAGCTGGGGGATCACCCTCCTGTATCCATCAGCCTCGGCCCGGGGCCATCTGGGAGGGCAGAACTGGGGGCCGGGTGGCTCTCTGCAGCTGCAGTAACCTGTGAAGGGGCTGACAGCAGGAGACTGTGCACAGCTGTCCCCCAACACTGAAGCAAGGAGGCCTTTACTGAAGGGATCATCACAGTATCCACCACACCTGCCACACCCAACAATGTACCAGCATGCAAACCTGACACCTTTACAGGACTGAAATCACTGACTGATGTAATGGTGCCATGTCTTTGTTCACTCAACCAGCATTTATTAACTATGTGCTTGGTACCGTGTTAGGCACAGTTGTTCGTGAGGGAGACTGCTTCAGTGGCCATCTTGTCTGTACCATCCTACTGTTTTAGTTCTGCCCATTATTCCAGAAAACTTTAGTGGCTTAAACAACAAATAGTTATTTCTCAAGATTCAGAAGACTAGGAAGTCCTAGATGAGGGTGCTGGCAGAGCTGGTATCTGGCTTCTAGGCAGACACCTTCCCACTGAATCCTTGTGCAGCAGAGAGAGAAGCACGATCTCCCAGCTCCTCTTATAAAGGGCACTAATTCCACTCATGAGAGCAGCACCCTCCGGATCTATTCACCTCCCAAAGACCCCACCTCTTACTACCTCTCCACTGAGGGTCAGAATTTCAACAGATGAAGTTTCCGGGGGATGTAAACATTCAGTCCGTAACACCCACCCACCTGACCCATACCCTAAGGAATTCAAGTGCTTTGTGCTTAAAATACTCCAATCGCATGGTTAATATTAGAGCTTAATCAAGATCAAAATATCCAGCTATAAATTTAAAACCTGAATAAGAGTCAGAAGAGGAAGTAACAGGGCAAAAGGAAGGAAAGAAGTTATTCCTTTACAGAAAAGATGGTAGAGTGAGGTGAACTGAATGAACAAGGCCTTTGCCCCCATATATCTGGATCCAAATTTCAGCTTGTCCACATATAAGCAATGTAACCTAAACTTCTCTTGAGTTCTTCATCATGAAATGAATGCCTGCATTATGTGACTTTTGGCAGGGTTACATAAGATCTGTGCAGAGGAGGGACACTGGCCCTGAGTGGTCATGGGTCACAGTGACCACAGCCTCTTCCTCAGATTCATCACCAGCCTCTCCAGCACCATTGCCAAAACACCGGTGCTACAGGCCAGGCAGCAGATACCCTCCTGCAGCTGACATGCCAATAGTAAGTCCCTGCAAGTAACAGCACGGGTTTAGTGACATTGCTTACCAAGGTTCCACAACTGTGTTTCTGCTCCATAGAAGACCCTTCTCACTTCCAACGTAACCTGAAATTTACTATTATCGAAAACAACTAGCTGGGCGAGGTGGCTCATGCCTGTAATCCCAGGCCAAGGTGGGTGGATCACCTGAGGTCAGGAGTTCAAGACCAGCCTGACCAACATGGTAAAACCCTGTCTTTACTAAAAATACAAAAATTAGCCTGGCATGGTAGCAGGTGATTGTAATGCCAGCTACTCAGGAGGCTGAGGCAGGAGAACCCCTTGAACTCTGGAGGTGGAGGTTGCAGTGAGCCAAGATGGCACCATTGCTCTCCAGCCTGGGTGACAAGAATGAAACTCCATCGCAAAAAAAAAAAAAAAAAAACACTTGAGGCAGAAGCCATGTCCACCACTGACTCATGAGCAGAAAACCAAGGCAGCAGGGTGAAACACAGCAGCCACTGCAGAGCGACCCACAGCAGAAACGCAGGTCAGACACGGACGGAACTGAGGTGTCCTCGATAAGAAGCATCTAGCACTGCGGCCTTTACACAGTGTAGAAGTGAACGCTCCTTGACATCGACTGAGAAAGACACTTGCTTAAAATCCCAACTTGGAGAAAGAGCAGCTGGTTGGAAGTTTCTGCCAACTCTATTAAGTGCCTTGAAAACAAGAAGCAGAGGCAGCACAGAGCAGCACAGAAACCAGAAATAAGCCCAGCAGTTTTCAAGGAGGAAGGCAGTGCCATTCCCTGTAGATGCCCTTAGCCAAAGGCATTGATTTGGGGATGCTGAATCTGGAGGGAGATACCAGATTCCCGGCGCATGGTCATAAGGCTGGTGTGTGGGTGTGAGAGAACGTGTATGTGATTGTTACTCTAAATTCACTTCCCACAGCACAGTTTCAGTCATTTGCATATACTCCTTATCTCTGTGAATATCTAAATGCTTTAAATCCCTCCAGAGTATTCCAGGGTAAAGTCTAAGCCAAGGACTACAGTCGTGTGTGTCGTGGTGAGAAACCAGATAAGAAGCTCACTTGGACCCGCTACAGGGATGCTGCCTTTTTTTTTGACACCATTAAAATATGATGTCCCATTTGTCTTCCCAGTCACCACATGGGAAGGCCTCATCCTCCCTTCCTACAAGAAGATAAGGTTGTGGGGAGGTGGAGCAGCAGCTATGGGTCCCCCAACTGTGCCGAGCCAGGGTGGCTGCCACTGCTGCCTGGCTCAAAGCCTGTGCCCTCCTGATTTTCCTCACCTCATTGGCTGTGATTTTTTGCTGAGAAAACTTATTCCGTTAAAACTTCTGGTTCATTCAGTGAACCTCTTCACATGGCTCCTGAGAAGCACAGACCAGTCATCTTACCTACCTCTCCTACACCAACCGATTTCCTATTCCCTGCCTCCCTCTCAAGGCTGATAAGATGATCTAAGAATGAGACTCCCTGAACTTTTTTAGTTTTTTTTTTTTTGAGAGGGAGTCTGACTCTGTCTCCCAGGCTGGAGTACAGTGGCATGATCTCAACTCAGCTCACTGCAACCTCTGCCCCCTAGGTTCAAACAGTTCTCCTGCCTCAGCTTCCTGAGTAGCTGGGATTATAGGTACCCACCACCATGCCTAGCCAATGTTTGTATTTTTAGTAGAGATAGGGTTTCACTATGTTGTCCAGGCTGGTCTTGAACTCCTAATCTCAAGTGATCTGCCCGTCTCGGCCTCCCAAAGTGCTGGGATTACAGGTATGAGCCAGGGTGCCCAGCCCCCATGAAATCTTAAGACAAAACCCTGGGCCTCAGACAGACTCAGGGGCTTTGCAGCACACAGCCTAGTTATCCATATGATAAACGATGTTCCAGCCACAAACAACACATAATTCGCTCTTCTGTGCGCAAACCAAAGTCTTCTCTTAAACACTGTGTATAAGTTCGTTCTCATGTCGCTATCAAGAAATACCAAGACTGGGTAATTTATAAAGAAAAGAGGGCTGGGCATGTTGTCTGACACCTCTAATGCCAGCACTTTGGGAGGCCGAGGTGGGTGGATCTCTTGAGGTCAGGAGTTGGAGAACAGCCTTGCCAACATGGTGAAACCCCATCTCTACTAAAAATACAAAAAGTTAGCCAGGCAATGGTGGCAGGGGCCTGTAATCCCAGCTACTCTGGAGGCTAAGGCAGGAGAATCGCTTGAACCCAGGACATGGAGGTTGCAGTGAGCCTAGATCACGCCACTGCACTCCAGCCTGGGCAACAAGAGCGAAGCTCCATCTCAAAAAAAAAGAGGTTTAATTGACTCAGAGCTCTGCATGACTGGGGATGCCTGGGGAAATTTCCAATCATGGCGGAATGCACCTCTTCACAGGGCAGCAAGAGAGTTAATGGGTGCCCAGCAAAGGTGGAGGCCCCTTATAAAACCATCAGATCTTGTGAGAAGTCACTCACTACCACAAGAACAGCATGGGGAAGACCACCCTGTTGATTCAAGGACCTCCACCTGGTCCTGCTTTTGGCACGTGGGTGTTATGACAATTCAAGCTGAGGTTTGGGTGGACACAGAGGCAAAGCACATCATTGCTCCTTCCAAGTTCCCATCTCAGAAAGGAAATAGTTAATTCTACAAAAGACTTAGAGAAACACCTGGGAGGATTCGACTGTTACTAGAATAAACTGGGACTCAAAAGAATTTCACAGTTTTATACCCTACTGTAGCCGTAGAGGTAATGTAGCTCTATGCCAATAACATGAAGAAGTCTGGTGTGAGTGTGACATTTTGGTGCCATGGTGTGCAGCTTGAACCAACCCTTAAAAGAGACATAACTCCAGATCCAGACTTTTTTCAAATATTGCTCTGCCATGGAGGAACTGAGTATTAATGTAAAATTTCCATTACGAAAGTCCAGGTTTCACTGTGGTTCAAATCCTAGACTTTGGAGACACACAGCTCATTAGGCATTTCAATCATGCCCGGCAGCTCCTTGCATTGTCCTCTTCTCAGTACATCCATTTTTTCCCCCTAATTATACTGCATTTAGCAAATTGCAGTGTCCGTGTGAGCTGGTTTTCAAATATGACAGCAAAAGCTTTCCATGAAAGAAAAAAAACAAATGCACAGTGCAGCACTGAGCTACTTATCCACTCAAACTTCACAGAAGAAACACAGGCATTTGAAGGAAAGTAAAAACTGCCTGATGAAATGATGGCATTCTGAAAAATAAACAGCCACTTCAATTCCAGGCAATCACGGTTACACCTCTTAAGTGATCGTTATTTTTCTTGCCTGAAAACTAGGTGCAAATCAAAGGTTGAATCCATATTTACAATTTCAACTTTTTTTTTTTTTTTGAGATGGAGCCTTGCTCTGTCATCCAGGCTGGAACACAATGGCGCGATCTCAGCTCACTGCAACCTCTGAGTTTGGGTTCAAGCAATTCTCCTGCCTCAGCCTCCCAAGTAGCTGAGATTACAGGTGTGTATCACCACACCTCACTAATTTTTGTATTTTTAGTAGAGAAGTGTTTCACCAGGTTGGCCAGGCTGGTCTCGAACTCCTGATCTCAAAGGATCCACCTGGCTCGGCCTCCCAAAGTGCTGGGATTACAGACGTGACGCACTGCACCCGGCCTACAATTTCAACTTTATGCCTCAGAGGGTGATCAGGTGACAAATCAAACACTAAGTGACATTTTAAAATCAAACTGCTGAAGTCTTTCACTGGCCATAGAGATGAACAGCCTATGCTCTCCTGAGAATCCCGCTTCCCTTTCTAAAAGCAGAGCGCATTTCCATCTGCGCTGGGCTGCCACTCCTGAAGACCACATCTGTTCCCAGCACTTCGCTCTGGATGAACTGGAACTCTCTCTCCAGCCAAGACCGCAGTCTTGAGTGGCAGATCTGTCTTTCCTGCAATCAGCATCCCACAGCCACCCCGATGTCATTCGTTCATGCATTCATTTATTCATTTATTTAAAAATATTTAACAAATATTGACTATTAAATATTTGCCTGCCACTGTGCTCGGAGCCTGATTACAGAGTGAACAGAATAAACATCAACCCCCAACCTGGGTCACTCACGTTTCCTCGTTGACCCATTTCCATCCATGATACCCACACTCTCTGGATCACACAGAGGAGACATCAGGCCTGCAGGATGACCTCTTCCTTTCCCCAGTGGCTGCCTCCACCGTAGGACCCCGGTGGACTTTCACGAGGTAAACGCAGCGTCTTCCTTGTGGCTTTCCGATGTTTCATCGTCTTCCACTGAACTAATGTCAGACTGAGTGTCATCAAATGAGGAAATTGTCACAGGTAAGCTGGGGCTGTACATGCCCTGGCTCTCTCACTGACTGCCACTTGCACACAATTCTAGGAAACTCTTTGACTCCCCTCGTCCATCTTGGCAGAACGTGGGCCATTTTATCCTGGTGGGAGGGGACACAAAAACCCCAACGGTCTCCTGAATATGCCTTGTTTGTCCAGCTCAGGACCGCTGAGGCAGGCCCTCCGCTGTCATGGATGGTCACACCTGCAGCTAGGCGGTCACCTTGCTCCTGCATCTGCATCTGCCCACAGTGAAGGCAGCGTGATATGGGAGCCAGACACAGTGCCTCACAGTCCCTGAAATCCTATCTCTACATCCATGGTGGATCTGTTTGCCCAGCCCCCATGTATCATCGCAGCCATGCTGGCTTCTGAGAGTATTTGCAGAGTCTTCCGTGACCCCATGAGTGACAGGCCTCTGAGACATACACGAGGGTGCGGTCTGCTCTCACCCGTTCCACAAAATGAAATCTGGCTTTCTTCGGGACTACAGAAGTGCAGCAACTTTCCAATCCCATCTGAGGAGTCAAAATTAAACCTCGAAAGAAAGTTTCTGGCCAGGCGTGGTAGCTCACACCTGTCATCCGAGCACTTTGGGAGGCTGAGGCAGGTGGATTGCTTGAGATCAGGAGTTCAAGACCAGCTTGACCAACATGGAGAAATGCCATCTCTACTAAAAATACAAAAATTAGCCAGGTGTGGTGGCATATTCCTGTAATCCCTGCTACTCGGGAGGGTGAGGCAGGAGAATCACTTGAAGCTGGGAGGCGGAGGTTGCCGTGAGCCAAGATCAAGCCATTGCACTCCAGGCTAGATGATGGAGTCTCAGACAAAAAAGAAAAATACAAGAAAAGAAAAGTTTCCAAGTAAATTTACAAGACCATTCCCCCGTCCCATCAAGAGTGCATCCCATATCATGCACAATTCTGATTCTTCATCTCTTAAGGCTTCTGAGGGTATCACTAGGTGCTTCAAGTGCTTGAGTCTCTAACGGTCACACCAGGCTCAGCACCCATTAATCCTGGTTCCATGCTCACATAAAAAGCCTAGGATGTTATACCTGAGAACTAACCACGCACTTCAGGAACAGATACGAAAACTCCATTTATCTTCTCACACCCCAGTTCTGCCTGGACTGGGTATGGAGATGCTTCCTCTCAGAGGACATTGCACTGTGTATCAGTCAGAATAGGCTAAGAAAGTAACAATCCCAAACTCTCAGGGTGCTCAGACAACAAGTTTTCTGTTTTGCTCCAACTACATCTTCATCTTGGGCAGGAATAGGGGCCAAAAGGGCTTTTCTTTGCTGATCCTTGTTTCTAGACCCAGGCTGATGGAGTCCATGCTTTCTGGAAAAACATGTTTCTGAGTCAGAGGAAAGAGAATAGTAAGAGGTTTACTAACAAGCTTCTTCTAAAAGCAACATTATATTTGATTGGTTGAACCCAGTCTCATGCCCACCACCCTACTTCAAAGGTAGGTGAGAAGAGAATTCTGCAAAGAGCCAGGGAGGATCGTAATACACAATAGTCATTACCATAACCACAACAAACTTACACTGAGTGCCAGTCTCCACTAAGTACTGACCCTGGACCCCCAGTTGCCTGGGCCACCTGTCTAATCAAATACGAGCCTCTTTATGTTTCTTCCACTCACCTGTGCAGGACCTGGCTACTAAAAAATGTCACCTAACACCTGCAGTTTCCCACCATCAACTGTGACTACCTACTGTGTCCATGAGAATGTTAAGTCTATAGACTGCCACTCAGAGAAGATAGGTTAGTAACTAAGATCCCAAATCCTGGAAGGAGAGCCCCTCAGTTTGAACCCTACTTTACCATTTGCCAGCTTGCAAACTTAATCTACAGGTCTCAGCCTTCTCCACTATAAAGTAATGTTCATGGCCAGTGTGGTGGCTCATGCCTGTAATCCCAGCACTTTTGGAGGCCGAGGTAGGCAGATCACCTGAGGCTGGGAAATGGAGGCTAGCCTGACCAACATGGAAAAACCCCATCTCTACTAAAAATACAAAAAGATTAGTGACACACGGTGGCACATGCCTGTAATCCCAGCTACTTGTGAGACTGAGGGAGGAGAATCACTTGAACCCAGGAGGCGGAGGTTGTGGTGAGCCAAGATCATGCCATTGCACTCCAGCCTGGGCAACAAGAGTGAAACTCTGTCTCTACATAAAAAAATAAATAAATAAAGTAATGTTCGTAATAATACCTATATGACTGTGCTGCTATTGTACTGTTTTAAGGGATAAATAAACAAATAGGCTTATACCTAGACTAGCCTGGCTCACAGTAAGCACGAAATGAGTAAATGCTATACCATTATTACTATTATTATTACCAGGTTAGTCCACAATGTTGTTTATTGGCTTTTGTTGAATTAAGCCCCAGAATCTTGTTCTTTGTAACCCATACTTCAGCAGTGGACAGAAAGGTAATCACCTTCTGTTTAGTTTTCCTGAAAACTAGATGCAAACCTAGGATGAAACACACGTTTTAGCATCTATTATGTGCCAACCATGTGGCTCCATTAGAAAGCTCTCTGGAGAAGCTTTATTCTATAGAAATGTCTATCCATTTCCCTGTGCATTTAAAAGCTTCTAGTCTTCAATTATGCAAAGTAGGATAAATCCAGACAACATAACAAAGTCCTATTTGATTTCATTCAAACCTAATATGTAGAGGCAGATCCAAAGTACAGCAGAATTTCAGGATAAACTGAGAATCACGTAACAAAATATTCCTTCATCCTCAAGAGTATGTAGGACAACCAAATGTGTCCTTTCATGCAAGAATTTGTTTAGATTGTGGCGAGTAATTCTACAGTGATGAATTTCTAAATGAATTTAAGATACCAGTCATATCTTGTATCTTCCTAATAGTTACAAAGTCCATCAAAATCTTCTGCTCTGCAGAGCTTCACTCCAAACTCCAACAGAAACATCAGTCAAAGACACTGGCACACCTGACCTTCTTAAATGGGGGAAGACAGTGTGAGAGTGAGAGGCATTTCTTCCTCAGAGTAAGACGCCATCAAGAGTGATGGTTCCACCCAGCAAGGCCTTTTAATCATCCACGCTTGGAAGACACTGATACATAGGGTGGGCAGGATGGCCACAGAAACCCCGCAGAGCAGGGACTTGGGAGCCATTGTTCGAGCTGAAGAAGGGGCTAGAAGCCCTGTATTAGCATTGCTTGCACAATGATCTTCACCCAAGATTGAGAAAGCACTAATTGTTCATATTTAAAATGGGGAAGGGGGTCGATAGAGACAGCACCTACCACCACACGCACGCTCCACCTGCCACTGGAGGGGTGGGAGCTTCGTAGAGCTCTAGAGGCCCAGGCAGACCTTGGGAAACAGACCACCAGGCTTGCCCCCACTCAGCAACTTTGATCATGTTTCAAACTTAGAGAAAATTAGCAAAACTGTAACCATAATATTGCATTATATCCCGTTCACTTTAAATGTCTCTATTTTTCCCACGCCATTTATGAGTAAGTTGAAGACTTCAAGACACTCTATCCCTGAATATTTCCATATATCTTCTGACCAGGGACACTGTCTCACGTAACCATGACACAACCATCGAAGGCAGGGAAGTGTATGTTAATATAAAACTCTGACAGGGGATCCCCACAGGTTCCTGGTAGAGCTCGAGTCTGTTCAGGGACCATGTTCTGTGTAAATGGTCTGGGCATATGTGTCTCTGAGGCTGTGCTCCACGCACCTGGATCACTGGGAACCAGAGGAGCACTCTGAGGTGGATTATAGATCAAAAACCTGTCTCATTTCCCCTTATTCTTATTAATTTGACACAGAATTCCCATAGCCCACTATCCCTCCACCATTTTCTAAGGTGGTCAGATATGTCCACCACAGAAATTGAGGGCTGTTTTAGGTTTAGTCTATAGATAACCCCTTGTGTGGACTCTCACATGGGGTTTTTTAGCCTCTTACATTTTCTAGACTATGGGGCCTGTCCCTGCATCCCACACTCATGCACACACCACACATCCACACTCACTCACATTTCTTGTTTCCTTGTGTTCTTTCACTGACAAGTTTTCTCTCCCTATCCTAACGCAATTCACAAATTTCAGGCAGAGACGTGTCTCCTGATGGCCCCACTTCAGGAGCCCACCATCCCAGTGAACTGACACCAGCTGATGGAGGAGGAAAAAGCTGAGGAACCAGTTCAAGACGGTCTGATGTCTCCTCCCTCTCACAGGAGCCAAGGACGCTCACCACCAGGTTCCCCTTCCCTTCTCAGGGACCTGCACTTATGCACTCACTCTATCCCATTCTTCTCGTGGCCCTGAAGAAAACTGCCTAGCAACTCTCCCATCCCCTCTTGACATAATTTTTTCACTCTCCCAGATGATTCCCATCGGTCCATAATAGTGTTGGCTTTTCTCCCATCTTGAAAAGCAGGCAAAACAAAACTCATAACCTTTATTCACTCCAGCGACACCCTCCTCTTTTCTTCCTTCACAACAGAACTCCTAAAAGAATCATCTGTTCCCTCTGTTTCGATCTTTCCTGGTCATTCTTAAACCCCTTTCCATCAACACTTCTCTCCCACCTGCTCCCTGAGTCTCTCAGTGGCTGTGGTGCTGAATGACCCACCGCTGTCTAATCTCAGCAGTGCATTGCCTGTTTTCTCCTTGGTGGTCCCGCAGTAGCTTGGACACAGCTGTTCCTCCTTGAAACAACTCTCCTTATGACCGCAGCTTATGCACCTGACCATGTCCTGCTTCTTCTCCAGAGAGCCGCCTCCATGTCCAGGATGGATTCTCCTCACCACCCCAACCTTGCTTTGCTAGCACGCTTTCTGACACAGACCACTGACCTCTGCCCTGTTCTATCCAGACCCCATCCCTTCTCACAGATGATTCCAGTGCGTCCCCTGAACTCACATCCATTTTTTTGTTTATTTGTTTCTGGTTTTTGTGGGGTTTTTTTGAAATAGAGTCTCGCTCTGTCACCTAGGCTGGAGTGCAGTGGTGTGATCTCGGCTCACTGCAACCTCTGCCTCCCAGGCTCAAGCAATTCTCCTGTCTCAGCCTCTGAAGTAGCTGAGATTACAGGTACCTGCCACCACACCTGGCTAATTTTTGTATTTTTAGTAGAGATGAGGTTTTGCCATGTCAGCCAGGCTGGTCTTGAACTCCTGACCTCAGGTGATCTGCCCGCCTCAGCCTCCCAAAGTGCTGGGTTTGCACGCATGAGCCACCACGCCCAGCTGAACTCACACACTTATATCCAACCAACTACATGGCTTCTCTCATGGGATATCTGACTGGCATCTCAAACTTAACCTGCCCAAAGCTGACATATATTGTCCCTTCCAAGCATGCTTCTCTCATAGTCTTTCCTATGCTGTTAATGACAATTCCATTTGCTAGAATTGCTCAAACAAAAACAAAATAAAATCCAAATTCATCTTCAACTTCATTCTCTCCCACCCACTGCCCATCCATTAAGAAATCCTGTTGGGTCTAGCCTTAAAGTGTCTCCAGAATCTGCAGCCCACCCCATCACCATCCCCGCATCATCATCTGCTTGCACCACCATATACCACCTACACAGACACCTGCGCCAGCCCTGCCCTACTCTGCCTAGGCCCCAACACTCTGACCCTGATGCCGCAGACACCATGATGGCATCCAAATCTCAGCTTGTCACTCCTCTGCTCAGAATCCTCCCAGGACTTCCATTCTCACCCAGAATTAAAGCCAAACCCCAAAGAAAAATGTACAAGGTCCTTCCTAATCTCCAGCCACCACCTGACCTCCTCCTGGCCGGTGTCATCTCCTCTCCATCAGGCTGGTGCCGGGAGGGCACGAGGCTCTCCCCAGCCTTGGTGCTCCCACTATGTGCTCCCTGTGCAATGCGAGCCCACCTGGCCCCCCCTCAGACTAAAAGCACTGAGACAAGTCTCCACCATTTGTCACTCAAAGTAAAGTATCACTCAATATCTGTCCGACTTTTCTTCTGCCTTCTAATCTTCCAGAAGATAAAAAGTAACTATAGGGAATGTGAACATATTAACCCCTTTTGTTGGTCAAGTTCAGAAAAACTGTCACGGAAAACATAGTAAAGATAATTACACATGATTGCATATTCAAGGTTTTATGAGATAAAATGAATCAGAGGTCAGGTGCCATGCTTCATGTCTGTAATCCCAGCACATTGAGAGGCTGAGGCAAGAGCATCACTTGAGCCCAGGAGTTGAAGATCAGCCTGAACAACATGATGAAACTCCATCTCTACAAAAAAAAAAAAAAAAAAAAAAAAAAAAAAAAAAAAAAAAAACAAAGAATAGCCAGGAATGGTGGCATACGCCTATGATCCCAGCTACTCAGGAGGCTGAGGCGGGAGGATCACTTGAGTCCTGGAGATCAAGGCTGCAGTGAGATGTGATCGTGCCACTGCACTCTACCCTGAGTGACAGAGTGAGACCCTTCCTCGAAAAATAAAAATAATAAAAATAAAATGAGTCAGAGAGAACACAAGGCTAGGAAGGTAATATTCCTCGATTTCATTGTGGAGATAGCGTCCCCATCTCTCAGAACCACTCTTCCAGGACACTAACACAGTTGGCCACCATCACATTTATTCGATTGCCTTCTAAAGGGCTAACACGTGTGATTACCAGGATGTAGGGCCATACTCAGTAATATGTTCCCAGTCAAAATAATATGCACACATTGCCAGCACCAGCAAAATTAAGAGAATCCACCCCATTGGGTGGATGTTTTTGCACTTGGATTGGCTTCAGAGAGCTCTCTCTAATGTTACCTGAGTTAAACATATGTTTATGAATAAGACATGAACTTGACTTGGGAATCCAGAAGCATCCTCACCACCCCCTCAAGGTGAACAAAGGGAAATCAAATTGTTTGTCCTCCGATCCGTGGCAGCTTCACAGATACAGTCTGAGCTTTTAATCTTCAGCAGACTCCCTTGACCCCAATTTCCTCTACCAATTACGAAATTACATCACTCATATCCTTGAAAAGGATACCCCCCTTTCAAAGAGGCCAATTTGTGCCAGGAAGGGAAGTTGACCAGAGACTAGGGAGAAGGTCATAATTACTTCTTGTAAAAAGCTGCAGGAATCCTCTCATCATGCCTGAAGAGGAGGTAATGACTGTCAAAGCCCACACATGCGGGAGCATCGACCGTGAGTTAGCAAGGCCTCTCATATGATTTGAAAATGAGCATTGATGTCGGAGCACTACATATGATTAGATTATGTTTCCTATGATTAAAAGACACTGAGGTAAAAGTATTAATCACACAAGAACCTATACAGTCAAATGGGGGTAAAGGTTGGGCGCCATGGCTCACCCCCTGTAATGCTAGCACTTTGGGAGGCCAAAGCTGGTGGATTAGTTGAGGTCAGGAGTTTGAGACCAGCCTGGCCAGCATGGCAAAACGCCATCTCTACTAAAAATACAGAAATTAGCCAGGCATGATGATGGGCTCCTGTAATTCTAGCTACTCGAGAAGCTGAGGAGAATCACTTGAACCCGGGAGGCAGAGGTTGCAGTGAGCCAAGATCACGCTACTGCACTTTAGCCTGGGTGACAAAGTAAGACCTTGTCTCAAAGACAAAAGAATAAAATAAAATAGGGAATAAAGCCAAATAGAAAATGCTGAAGGGAAATAAGCTTCACTCAGTCACTGATATTAATATACTTGATTAATTCCATTATTTAAAGAAATAAGAAAATAATAAAAATGAGAAGAGATGCCAGGAAACCCTCAAAGTGATTCTTGTAGCAATTGACGTAATAGATTAAAATGGTCCTTTTCTTACCTGTTATTCTGCTGGTGAAAGACATCTACGATTGGGCGACCAATTTACTCAATATCACAGCATGCTTCTTATACCTGCAGGAGAGATATCTGATCAAATCGTTCTTAATATATTTCATGTTGATTTTGAGAAACCTCCCAAAAAAGTCATTGATATGATTTACTCCAAAAGTAGACATTGCTGTTACTCATATATAAACCCTAAAAAAGTTTTAGCTGTATTTCAAATATATATATATATATATATATATATATATATATATATCCATAACCCATATTGATCATTATAACTGTAGCAGGAGTCAAAATCCCCAAAGCATGTAAGGGTCAGGAAGTTGAAGCAATTGTAAGAATCAGGCTGACTGAAAGCAAAGGAATTTACAGGGACGGTGGCAGACAGAAGAGGGCATTCCTCATCTAAATGAATTCAATATAAATTTAAAAAAAAACTACTGTGTATGGAATAAGATTATACCTCTCTAGATGGATTCAGCCTACCAGCAAACAAATTGTAAGGTCTCACCCATACTCACTTGAAAGGTAAATTTTTACCCAAAAAGCATAGTGTTTGTGTGTGAACAAATATTTCAGCATATTTGGAAAGACAATATGTCCATTTTTGGATGATAAATAATATGGCAATTGTAAGCATATGTAATCTAATAGTTACTGTTTAGTTAAAAAAATTCTGCACATGTATCCCAGAACTTACAATTTTTAAAAAGTTTAATGTTAGTATTTCAAAAAACAGGAAAAAATCTTCACTAATTTTACACAATGTCTGAATTATGTGTCTACTAACATTTTATTTGCAAAATGCAGCTGTTAAGGGTTTTTTAAATCAAAAACAGTAGAATTACTAAGAATACATAATATTAATAGAAACAAACTAATACATTAAAAAAATCTAACTCAAATGAAATAATTTGGCATGTTGAGCAAGCAAAACCCATGATGTTACAAAGTACTATTTTATTCTTTACTCCCACTATCGCTCTAATCTTTATTCACATGCAGTAATTTTCCCCCTGCCCCTGATGAAAACTTCTACAGGTCCAGTAGTTTTCTGCTCAGTCAGTCTAGGTCACTGGAGAGGTCCTTGCTCGTGCTGAGGCTAAACACAACTCATTGATTAGAATGAACTTATTCCTAAACTCATTCTCATTCCTTAGGATGTTGGGTCCAAGATTTTAATGTTACCCCAAGGGAAAGGGGCTCTAATCCTCCTTCTCATCCTCTCTCTGTCCATTCCACCCACTGGCCAGCAGCACTGCTTCCATCAAGGCTGAAACTAGGGAGGAAGGAGAGCATCTAACCAAAGGTTTCACATCCTCTAAGCCTGAGGAGAGCGAGCTCGTATATTGGGCAGGTCTGGCAGATAATAGCTGCCTGTATTAGTCCATTTTCACACTGCTATAAAGAACTGCCCAAGACTGGGTAATTTCTAAAGGAAAGAGGTTTAATTGACTCACAGTTCCCCCATGGCAGGGGGAGGCCTCAGGAAACTTACAATCATGGTGGAAGGGGGAAGGGGAAGCAAGATACATTGTTCATAAGGAGGCGAGATGCAGAATGAACACAGACAGAATGACCACACACTTATAAAATCATCAAATCTCGTGACAGAAGTCACTCGCTATCATAACAGCACAGGGAAAACTGCCCCCATGATTCAGTTGCCTCCACCTGATCTCTTCCTTGACATGTGGAAATTACGGGGATTACAATTCAAGATGAGATTTTGGGTGGGGACACAGCCAAAAATATCACTCTGTTTCTCATGGCGGTTTTCATAAGCTCTTTGGAGTCTTCTCAGATCATCACTCTACTGGGCGCTCAGGGCATCCCATGGTTACCTTCACCAACTTCCTAATGGGAGCTCTGTCCCCTCAGGTGGTCCCAGAAAGAGCACTCAGGATAATCCAGTGTGGCCCACATTTGATCTACAGGAAACACTCATATGCAGGGGCAGTGAGGGCTGATCCCCAAGCAACAGGAGGGCCTCAACTCTGTTTTGCCCAGAGCTGAGAAGGGCATGAGCCAGTCTCTTCCACCAGAGTTCCTCTTGCAGAGAGCACATTTCAGAGCTCTCTAAGTGGCCTCTGGCAGCCCTCACACCAGGCTCAGGAGGGAGAACAGTTCACCTAACCCTTCCCAAGTAAAGAACCAGGTCTCACCGTTCAATACATTCCTTCCAATAAGCCTCTCCCTAGATTCCTGTCCCCAGATTCTCTTGACAGGCAGACTCATGTATTGTCTGACAGCCCAGAATTTACCACCCTCATCCTAAAACTTTCTGCACAAACCGTTCCATAATTTGCATGTAATTAAAAGTGAGTATAAATATGACTGCAGAGCTTCTCTGAGCTACTACTCTGGGCACACTGCCTATGGGGTAACCCTGCTCTGCTAGGAGCAGGACCTCTGCAGCTGCTGTGCATGGCTGCTTCAATACAAGTTACTAACACCACTGGCCCACCCTTGAACGCTTTCCTGGGTGAAGCCAAAAACCCTCCTGGGCTAAGCCCCAGTTTTGGACACTAGAGATTTAGAAGAAGGAGAGGGTAAGAAGAGGGTAAAGGATGAAAAACTACCTATTAGGTACAATTAACACCACTTGGGTGATAGGTACATTTAAATCATAGACCTCACCTCTGTACAGTGCATCTATGTAACCAAAACCACTTGTATCCCCAAGGTCATTGAAATAAAAGACATTTTTTTAAATCTTAAAAATAGAAAACATTGTATCACTGTGACAGGCACTGTGACAGGGAGACACAAATAGCATCCTGTGTCTCCGTAAGCCAAGCAGAACTTTGCTTTTACAAAGAGTAGCCTTTCTTGAAATTAAATGTTATAGAAAATCTCAGTTTTTTAAAGATACTTCTCATATTTCACAAGGAATAATAATAATAAGATAATTGCTTCTTGATCTTCACTTTTCTTTAAGTGATGGAGGTCTTTCTCTGTTGCCCAGGTTAGACTCAAATTCCTCGGCTCAAGTGATCCTTCCACTTCAGCCTACAAAGTTGCTGGGACTACAGGTAGTGTCACCATCCCTGGCTTAATCATCACTTATTGAACATCTACAACAATCTTCATGACAATGATACAAGTCATTTATGGTGTCCATTTGTAAAAGACAGTCTGAGGTTGGCCAAATTAACAGAAAGTCATATGACCAGCATTTGAATGCAAATTCCTGACCTACTACAATGTCTCAATGTCTCTTGACCTCAAACAAAAAATTAGAGAAAGAAGTTTAAAAAAATAGAGAAAATTACCAAATTACACAGTTTTCTGTTGAAAAAAAGTAAAATATATACTATGACAATGTTAATTTTAGTTGCACTTTCAAGCATAGCACCACTGGTACTTGTTTCCCATGATACTGCTGTGTTCTGTTTATTTTTATTTTAATGTCTCTCATTTTGGCTTGCAGTCAAAATCACTTTCCTTAGTCAACAATTAGTTCATCTTTGTATTTTGTGCCAGTGCTAATGATAAATCCACATAAATCTTGCAAGAAATTGTGTATTTCTATATATCAGAATTTCATATGAATTGTTAAGCTTGACCAGGGTCAATGTACCCCTCTGCAGGACTAAAGTTTAGACAGGCTTCTTCCCAATTCCACACCCCTGACTTCCCTTTCCTTAGAGTTTTTACCATAGGCAACTCATCATTATAAGTTCTTTCTCTGCCCCTTTGAGACGTAAATCGTCTCCTAGATTCTTGTCAGTTGTTCAACCCAAGACTGTCTTTCTCAAGGATCTAAGAGACGTATCTTTAAAATTTAGTCATTCAGAAGGACAAGGTCCCTGTTTTCCCATCTATGTGGCAGAATAGGAGCCTAAGTCTAATAAATGCCAATTAGCAAACACAGACAATTAAGCATATTGGCCATCCTCTCTTCCAAAGTCCTCCAGTACTTCCTGCTAGCTCACCCCCATGCTGACAAACTCTCCCCCTTGTTTTAAGACTTTATTGCTAGTCTTCCCCCGTTTTAATAGTCTCTTTCCCCATTTCAATAACCTTGAATATTGTCTTCTTTGCTCTTCAGTGCAATATATTTTTTTTTTTTGGCAAGCTGAGGGAATCAAGATATCATGAGAGTTCTATAAATAATTGAAGGTGGATATGTCATACTGCTGGAGAAACAATCAAAAAATCACTGCTCACTGGCTTTGCACACATGTAAGATGCCAATAACTAAGCTCATTCAGTTAAATGTGTTGTCCTTTATTAAGTCATTTTTTATAATAACCAACTTCTAAAGTCACCATTATAAACATCAATGCAATTGGGAAACAGACAAGTTCATTTTAAATCTCCATCTAGTTTATCTTCAAGCCATGCTGTATGCCAAATAACTTAAGTCATTTTGTTAGTAAATCTACCCATCACCAGAGGGAAAAACAATGGGCACAGACACATCAGTCGCAGAGATGAAGAAAGAGAAAGGAAGTACATGAAGTGTAACTAGGGAATAGCATCAACAGAAGACAAGAAAATGATATCAGAAAGCCAGTGAAAAATAATCAAATGAAGGGGAAGGCGTAAAGATACATAAAGGGATACGGTAAAGTGTAAATGAAAAAATAGATCTCCCTCCCCACCCCATTCCCCCAAAAAATACTGTTTTACAGACAAAAAGAAAATCCCAAGAGAAAGAATAGGTTGCTCGGTCTTTTATGGAGATCAATAACAGAATTCCTTCCCTCAAGGATCTTGCAGTTCCAGAATCCATTGCTCTATTACATGCAGAAAAATGGTAAAAAGAAAAATAAGGGAGAGAGGAAAAATGACAGTGGTTCCTCCCTGGTGATGAGGGTATTAGGGATGGGACCAGAACAATAAATCAGGGATCCTGATTTACTGTTCAGCATTTCACTCTGCTTCACGCCAACAGAGCTAATTACCAAGCATCATAATAATATTCTTCCTTACTAAGTTTCCTCAGCAATTTCAATTACATAAGGTGTTGTTCCTTTAAATCAAGTTCTTGTTGATCATAAATAAAGCTCTTGCCGATGATAAATAAAGCTCTTAATAATCTACACTCAAAGCGAGATGCAGTCTCTACCCCCTGCGAATTCACGAGCCCTGGAGAGTCCCCGTGAGTCTCACTGCTCTCCCACCAGAGGATTTATCTGTGCAGTTGGGTATTGTGGCTTTCCCATGGCTAAACATGTTCCTGGTGCCTTCTGAATGAGTGTACAACTCTGTGGGTTTAGGCTCCATTGTCACCATTTTTAAATGCATTCATTGCTCCCACATCACTAAGTCAATGCATAATGAAAACCTCAAACCAATTTAAGGGCAAAACAATAAAATTCCCCAAAAAGATGGGTGGAATGATAAGCAGTACAGAAATGAAGAGAGATTGAAAAGAGTCCTAAGAGGTAAAGAAGATTAAAAGTGGGAAAGTTTTCCCTAAAGAGATCTACAAAACCCAGGCAGTGCTTTGGGAGAGAATTTCCATAGAATAGCTGATTTCTTCCATTTCAATGGTACCCACTGGGAACCAAGGCCCATTCTGACCTTCACTGTCATCACAGGGAAAAGGTGAGTTCTCCTGTTACTATAGCAACCTTCCTTCTCAGCCTTTTCCTCAATTCATCTTCTGTGAGTTGCTTATCTCCCCTCATTATCAAGTGACTAACTCCTCTTCAATTATTTCTTAAACCTGAGTTAAAGTCCCAGTTGTATCACGGAGGGTTCTGTCCACATTAGTAAAACGAAATCACTTGCTGCCATAAACCAGTGGCTGGTGGAGATGGACTTTGCTAAATAGCTCATGTTACTTGTGAGCTGACAGCCCCTAGTGGGTCATGCATGTGTGACCATGTGGGAAGAGAAGAGTTTCAGGCAAAGGGTCCATTTATTTAAACAGATCTGCCCTCCACAGTTCTACTAAATAAGCCCCAATTGCAGAGATTCTACAGAGCCTTCCACTTTGCGTTTATCTTCTCATGGGTTTCAAGGGGAAAAAAAAAAAATGAAAGAGTTGTTATTGCTGAAGAGTAGTGGTTCCATTCTCCCACTGATCAGTTACCTGATCTTGAGAGGATCAGTTCATCTAGCTGCACCTCAGTTTTCCCTTCCATTCAGCAGGCAGAGTAACGGCTCCCTACCTGTGTCTCAGGGATGCTGTGAATGTTTGAAGAGACACCGCGTATCAAAATGGTCCACCGATGTAAGCTATTGTTATGTAATTTACATGTTTTCTACACCCCATCAAGATTCATTTCAGAGCACTGCTGGCTGCTTTCAGTGACAGCCGTGTATTGCTTTCGTGAGTATAACTGGGCAGCGAGCCATGCAGCTTCCTGGATTAGTGAGTTTTTGTTTATGAAGTTTCCAGTGTTTATAATTTTTTCTCCATCTTTGCTAATTGGCTTTAAATGCTAGTAAGGAAGAAACTGCTACTGACAGTAAATTAAAATTGCCTGCATTTTGTTCCTTTCCAAGCTTTGTTTGCCCAAGCCAGAATTATTATTTTGTTCAACATTTTAAAAACTTATTTCTTAGCATGTTAGGTGGCAAAGCACAGAGAGAGGCAAGCTGAATGCCTGAGCTCCTTTGTTTTTTACATTGCATGATGGATTGTGTGTGTGTGTGTGTGCACGCACATATATGGGAGGACTAGGCACCATTCTGGATGGCTATCAGGCGTCTTGACACAACCATAAAGGGAAAGCTTGGGGCTTGTAAAGAACTTTACCTACATCTTCTTAAAATTTTGAATCCTATCTCAGCTTTTATATGTATGGTATATTTTCTCTAAGGTTTTATACCAATTTTAGGCATAACTGACCTTTGCCATTTATGAGCTCTGGGTTCTGAAAAAAGTTACAACCTCTCTAAACCTTGGTTTCCACTTCTTTACAGATTGAGAAAATATCGCCTCTGTGCGGGTTTTCTTGTGAGATCAAGGACATAATGTACAAAGCCTGGCACCAGGGGAAGTTCTCAGCAAACACGTCTGTGTGTGTAGATCCAATGTCTTGGGGCCATGCTGGGTAGGCCTGTCCCTCCACAGTGCCCCAGAGAGAAGCAGACCTGGGACTCAGAGCCTAGGATTTGCCACGTCCTCCCAAGAGTCTGACCCACAGTAGGGAGGGTGCGAATTTACGCTTTCCAGCCTGGGTCTCAGAGACCATCCTGAATCTTAATCCTAGCACCTGTCTTACTCTTTCAGTCAGATAACCCATCTCAATTTAAAGATCTCTAGAGGAAAAGAAAATGACAGATTCCCTCCCCTCTGTTTCTCACACCCTGCCTAATGCTACACCAGAGCTTTCAAAACTCGAATCTGTGGGTATGAAAACCCTCTTGATCACTTTTACTAAAAACAAGAGAATTCAGGACAAAAGGTTTGATATTATAAGAACATTAACTGAAAAGCTATTATTCAAATCAGTGGCTATGGGAAAAGACATAAAGAATTAATTAGCACCTCCATTTCAAGTTACAGAGAGAGTATGCTATGGTAGAGCCTTTGGGAGCATGGGCTCTGAAGTCAAGGTCCCTGGTCTCAAATTCCAGGCCCACCATTGACCAGTGGCAAGGCGTGGGTCCAGTTGCATTAACCCTTTCCCTAGTTTCCTCAAAATGCTATGGAAATAAAATAACATACATAATGCACTTAGAACATCACCTGGTGAGTGACAAACAATGAACATCAGCTACTGCACCTACCATTATGATTACTATCGCATAAGCGCACGCGAGACGCAGCTGCGGTGGTGGTGCCTGGTGAACGCACAGGTGCGAGCACTACACTGTGCTATGGCACACCCGGAAGGTGAGGAAGAGGATGACATGGCTCCATCTCCATGGCACCTACCAAGTTTTAAGCAACCACTGCACATACTCTGAGCTCACATCATAGCCATCCTAAAAGATAGTTTCATCCCATTTTGCTTGTCAAATGAGTTATTAGCCCAAGACTATAAAGCGAGTAAATGATAACTCAGGGATCAATCCCAGGCCTTGCACTAGAGCTTAGTGAAACAGTTTAATGACTAAACCATAGCGAAGAGCAGATGCTTGCTCAAGAGAGTTTAGACCTTTGCCTCTTACCACCCTCCATGGCCTCATCTTGTCTGAGCCTCTTCAGAAGAGACTGTGGTAGACCAGGTGGCTCCATTTCAGAAGAGTCCACTATTACTTTATGATTTCCAACACAAGGCACATGCAGTTCAATGTAACCACACTCATATCAAAGGTACATTCCCTTCATGCCAGGACCCCAGCACCTGCCTTTGTGCCTGACTCCCTCCCTTACTCTATCCTTTCCTTCCTTCCTTCCTTCCTTCCTTCACTCCCTCTGTCATTTATCCCCTCCCTTTCTTCTTTTCTTCCCCTCCCTCTCATCCTTCCTTCCTTCTTTTCCTCCCTCCCATTCTTCTTTCTTCCTCCCTTCTTTCTCATCCTCCCTTCCTTTCTTCTTTCCTTCCTTGCTTCTCCCCCTTCCTTCCTTCTTTTTAATTACTCCTTGTTTCTTCTTCTGTGAAATGGGTATAATGATACTTTCCTGCCTCTGTACACCAAGGTTTTTATGTGAATTGAACCAATTCCTTCACAAGATATCTTTGCTTTCATGATGAAGGTGGTGAGCTTCTGTTCATTCTCTTTATTTTGTGCTTCTTCTTAAACTTCTTAACAGCCTCAGACTCCAATCCTGCAAGATGGCAGAAAAGGCTTCAACAGGAATTACCCTGGAGAAGCTAGGAACCTTAGCAACTGCACATCATTCACCATCAGCTGACCAGAAGGCTCTGCACAGAACAGAAAAGCTAAATACATCCCTGACTTGCAGCTCTACCTCACAAAAAAAGATGAAAGGCACAATCATTGCTGCGTTTCCCTAACAGATAAAACTAGCATCCTATCTGGGGAAAAAGAAAGCATCTCCTGGGCTGGTACCATCCACACTCCTTATCCCCTCACCAGGCTATTCCATTCCAAAGGAGAAAACCAAACATTTCAAAAAACGAACACGGTCTCTTGAGCACAGAGGCCTCAAACAGTGTTCTCATTGAAGACGTGTCATCCTAGAAAAGTTTATTTCCAGGGTTGTGCCAATCCCTGCCAATAAGCAGCTTTGCAGGCAAGAACACGGTGCTGATGAGAAAGTCCACGTTGCCTGATGCTTGGCGCCTTTACCTCAGTTTACAGCAGATCAGCTGCTTGGCTTTTCACATTTGAATTTCCCCCTAGAAACTGCTTTGGCACAGAGGGAGAGCTGTGATTGTTTTTACTTCGTTTCATGTCCAACGGTTCCATAATCCAGCCATGAAAGAATTGTCAGCTTAGTGGAATCCTTTTCCAAGCTTTCATTGTCACTGTAAAAGACATCCATTCTGTAGGTTTTTCTGTTTCTACTGATCAGTTTTCTTCTATATGTTACTGCATTTGTTTACCTGGGCTGCCATAAAACAAAATACCATAGACTGGGTGGCTTAAACAACAGGAACTTATTGTCTGACAGTTGTGGAGGCTGGAAGTCCAAGAACAATGTGTGGTCAGGGTTGGTTTCTCCTGAGGCCTCTCTCCTTGGGTTGCAGATGGTGGTCTTCCAGCCATGTCCTCATATGGCCTTTTCTCTGTGTACCTGCATCACTGGGGTCTCTTCTTGTTCTTACAGCGCCACAGCCATATGGCTTAGGGCCCCTCCCTTTTAACTTCATTTCGCCTTAATGATATGGCTTGGCTGTGTCCTTACCCCAGTCTTATCTTGAACTGTAGCTCCCATAATTCCCACGTGTCCTGGGAGGGAGCTGGTGGGAGATAACTGAATCCTGGGGGCACTTACTCCCATACTGTTCTCATGGTAGTGAATAAGTCTCATGAGATCTGATGATTTGATACATGGGAGTCCCCCCTCCACAAGTTCTTTTTGCCAGCTGCTATGGGAGACATCCCTTTGCTTTTCCTTCATCTTCTGCCATGATTGTGAGGCCTCCCCAGTTATGTGGAACTGTGAGTCAATTAAACCGCTTTCCTTTATAAATTACCCAATCTCAGGTATGTCTTTATTAGCAGGGGTGAGATCGGACTAATACACTTAATGACTTATTTAAAGGCCCTAAGGCATTGGGGCTTGACATATGAATTTCCAGAGAACACAGTTCAGTCCTTAACAGTTATGCAGTGTATTTCAATTTCATATACCCACAATGAAACTCTGTGCCTTCTCTGTTCTTCTGCTCTTATTTCCTGGGAAGGGGGCTTACAGGCAAGGTGAGGGCTGACTGGGTATCTGTAGGTGTGCAGAAGTCATTTCTGGGCTGAGAGATGTGGTCCTGGGTATGTAGGAGCTCTGTTGACCAGAACAGATCCATTTTAGAGCCATTGCTCTGACTTTGAGGAGTTCTCATGCCTCCATGAAAACCACATAAAGATGAAAGAACATTATCAATTTGGACGTTTCAAATGAGCAACCTAAATGCTTAATGAGGGAAATGAAATGATCATTAAAAATACAGACAGATTCAGGAGCACATTAACTCAGTTCTTGTAACTAGGGGCAGAGAGCCTTGGATAATTACTATATGAACTTGGATGAATGGCTGTATGCCTTTAGAAGAGCGTACTATCTACATGCAAGTGAATGTGATGCATATATTACCTATCACAAGTAGGTTAATAAGCAGAAGTGGTAACCCTTGATCCACACATTTTTAGAATCTCTCTATAACTCGAGAAACATTGAGGCTTTTCCTGAGGATTCCGAAATCATAGGTTAAAAACATTTTTAGGATATTCTGAAGAACAGAGGAGAGAGAAAAAAGTGAGAAAAGCTCTGCATTAGAAGAACAAAGCTCTGCTCCATTTTAGTGAATGGCCACCAGCTCACACAAGGCCTGTGCTCCTGCTGTCCTCTACATCTGAAGTCCAGAATCTTTCTCTCCAAGGACTCGGTTCTGGGTTCCTTTAGAATCCAGGTGAGGCCCAAGCTCCCGCACGAAATATCTAGTCCGCAATGACTACCTTGTCCACTGAAGTCCTATCTGCCATCTGGACCTGTGATTTTGGTTTTCCAGCTTACTGCTTGGTCTTTCTGTTTAACTATTAGATTTGTCCCTGGAAAGGGGCAAAAGGATAGGATTTCAGAGTGGGAAGAGCACAAGGAGACGTCGTAACCACTTTGACAGACAGAAAAATGAGATCACGGCCAGCTGAAGATATTCTATTACAGCAGGCCAAACAAACGAACACTAGCCTATGGAAACTCAGGTCAGACAGCTTCGCTGGTGAATTCTATCAAACATTTAAAGAAGTCAAGAAGTGAGGCATGGTGGCTCACACCTGTAATACCAACACTTTGGGAGGTCGAGGTGGGAAGATGGCTTGAGCCCAAGAGTTTGTAGACCAGTCTGGGCAATATAGGGTGAATCTTCCTCTACAAAAAAAAATGTAAAAATTAGCCAGGTGTGGTGGCATGCACCTGTAGTCTCATCTACTTGGGAAGCCAAGGCAGGAGGATCACTTGAGCCTGGGACGCAGAGGTTGCAGGAAACAGAGGTCATGCTGCTGCACTCCAGCCTGGGCAACAGAGAGAGACCCTGTCTCAAAAATACAACAACAAACAATTGAGATCCTGAGAAGCTAGAGGACTTGCTGAAAGCGAGGCTACTAGGTGGAAACAGAGCCCAGAGAAGAATCCTGCTCCCTTCAACTGAAGGCCAAAATTCTCCCCATCCCACAAGCCTATGAAATCCAAGTGGCTCCCACATCCTGCTGCATCCTTTATGGCCTAACACACGGCATCCACACTTGGCCAGGCTGGGTGAATGCCTGCCTTCCAAACACCAAGACGGGTCCACCAGCAACAAGGACAGGAAGATGGGGCATTCTCTCCCTCTCCTGGGAACTCTGGGCCTCCCCTGTTCCAACCCGAAGTCCTGTTTTCATGTACTTTCTAGCCCACCTCTTTATTTGGTCAGAGGTAGCATTTTCCCCTGTATCATCTCTATCTTACTTTGGTAAAATTGCTTCACATCTAATGAAAATATCATCTGCCAGCTTACAACATTTCATTGCATTTGAGATATCGATGGCCAGAGGGAAGTTATTAAGAAGTGAGAGTTATTATCTGGACCTGAGCACAGAAATGAGTCATTATCCACTGTGTTTCTTCCAGCAGTTTCATGAGAGATGAGATAAGCTGGTGGCAAGTTTCAGTTAGTCCACATCACACACCTTCTGCTCTGGAAATGTGAGGATCGAGTGAGCTGGAAAACGTGTTTGCTTCCAGACAGCTCCCCCACCAGCTGCCTGGAGACGCAGCCTCTCGGAGGTCTGGTCATGAATCCAATTTGTCCTCTCCACGGGGAGAGTCTGCTGATAAAGGTGACAATGAAAGTTACAAGCACGTCAGTGAGAGAGTGCCTGTCCAAACCTCCTACAGAGAGAACAAGGAATAACAACAAACAGCAGGTAGTTTCTTAAAAATCTCTCACCTGCACCGCAACAGCCTTGTCTGCCAATCAGGGGTTGGGTTTTGCAAGTTCTTCTGCTAGGATTCACCCAGTCTTGCCCATCTGCCCAGACTTTTATTCTCACTCAGTCTACCCATCACCTTCCTTTGTGGTTTTGCTCCTACACTTGTGTTCAACACCACGTCAGAATTTCCATTCCCTCTGACTTCCACTCAGAGTAACTGATTTCAAATCACACAGACACACACACACACACACACACACACACACACAATGTACACACATGCTCACACACATAAACCCAAAAACGCACACACACACACATATACACAAACACATGCACAAACATGCACAAACACAAACATACACCAACACACATACACACAAACATGCACACATGGAGAAACACACGCACGCAAACATATGCATGACCACACATGCAAACACACACACACACACACGCATGCACAAACACAAACACGCACAAACATGCACACACCCCCAGAAACATGCACACACACATACACATATAGACTAACATAAACACACACGTGCACACACACATTCACACACACATACACATATAGACTAACATAAACACACACGTGCACACACACATGCACACACACATACAGGCAACATGAAAAAGCGGCATGACCTGGAGGTGAAGCTCAGCTCAGCTCTCTAGTGTGAAATCATGATTACCCACCACTGCTGTGACTCATATCCTCGCCTATAAAATGGGACTGGTGACACCGAGCTCCTGGGGTTTCCGTGAGGACTGTGTCGATAATGCACATAAATGCTCAGCGTCATGGCAGGCACATGAAAGGACTCATAAAAGCATCGCTGTGATGTTTTATAGACAGCAAGGAGACATGCCTTGACTTCCCTCCCTGTACTTGGCTGTATCGTCACCTATTCGTTGGCACCTGTGCTATTACTAAGAATCATATAAGTTGTGTCCAGTGTCATGTTCCTGTAAGCAGTGAATGAGAAGTATTCTATTATGGAGAAGTAAGTCTCCCATTGTAAGGCAGACCATTGCCATAATGGTTTAAAAAATTAACTCAGGGCATTGCTCTAAGCAAGAGGGGTAACTCTATATTAGGCACTGAGAAGTTCACATCAAGGTACCCACCACACTCCCAGACATCAAGATGCCTGCAGTCAAATTGCTAACACATGAATTAATATTAATACAGAGGATAATATTAACACACACCTCTGAAAGGCAGGGCTAAACTGTGTATCTCTGGACACAGACATACACATTCAACTAAAGCCCAACATATACAGAGTGGAGGGTGACTCCGTGGATATAAGTGAAGGGGCAAGACTGAGCAGTAACATAAAGATAAGTCTGACAACAGTTCTGAGAAGGAGCCAATCAGACAGGAATAGCAGGGAGGGACTCATCCTGGAAGCTGTGCTGGAACTGAGAACCTAAGGACAGGAAAGGCTCCCAGACAGGAAGACAGAGGAGGGCTGGCACGTCGGACAGGGAAACAGCATTCCCAGGCTCACAGGTGGAGGGGGAGCGTCCTGTTCTGAATGCAGAGGAGGTGCTGAGAGGCCGCAGGCCACTTTACATCACCAGAGCAACCACCAAGGTGCTGCCACCATCGTTCTTAGCTCAGTAAACACTTAATGGACTTTCTTAACCATGAAGTCTGCTTCCTCAGATTCACCTGGGGAGCCTTGTAAAATGTCTGGGGCCCAAGCCCATCCTGGAGATTCTGATCTAATTGCACTGAGGAGCACCCTGGGTGACTGTAATGAAACACCTGTTAGCAGGCCGCATCTTGGAACTGGCCATGGTGGCAGTTGGGGCACCAGATGCCCCTGGAACCCTACAAGGGACGCTGCATGTGAGGTGGCATTGACCAATATAAGCCCAGGGGAAGTGGAAGACAGAGTCCAGGCATGGCATGGACGGAACACACAGCCATGCAGGAGAGACAGCTTACTGGACAGGCCAGATCCCAGATGCAGCAGGAATGCTGAGAGACGGTGGCAGGGGTGTTTGCATCTGGGTGCCTGGCTGCAGCACAAGGATGTGCCCATATTTAGTATGGGCACTTGTGAAAAATGTCTCACTGCTAGTCCACTGGCACATTACATATGCCTCGAGTTCAAATCCACCCAGCACTTTTTTCATTTTACATTAAGTTCTGGGATACCTGTGCAGAATGTGCAGGTTTATTACATAGGTATACATGTGCCATGGTGGTTTGCTGCACCCATCAACCCATCATCTAGGTTTGAAGCCCCGCAGCCTTAGATATTTGTCTTAATGCTCTCCCTCCCCCTTTACCCCAACCCCTCAACAGGCCCTGGTGTGCAATGTTCCCCTCTCTGTTTCCGTATGTTCTCACTGTTCAACTCCCATGTATGAGTGAGAACATACGATGTTTGGTTTTCTGTTCCTGTGTGCATTTGATGAGGATAATGGTTTCCATCTTCAGCCCTATTCCTGCAAAGGACATAAACTCATCCTTTTGTATGACTGCATACTATTCCATGGTGTATATGTGCCACAATTTCTTTATCCAGTCTATCATTGATGGGCATTTGGGTTGTTTTCAAGTCTTTGCTATTGTAAATAGTGCTTCAGTAAACATGTGTATACATGTGTCTTCACAGCAGAATGATTTATAATCCTTTGGGTATATACCCAGTAATCAGCCACCACCTTTCTAAGCCCACCCACAAACTGTTCTCAATTTCAAGTCAAGTCCACTTGGTTGTCTGTGACTTTGTAGCTGACCCTCATCCAAACTACTACCGGAGCTCTGGGCAACTGTCCTTCCATGGTCTGGCCAGCCTCTTATCACAGAAACTAAGAATCTAGAGTTGGGTCTTCTAGCTGGAGGGCAGAGGACACCAGTGGGCTTTGGTTCTGGAGTGGCTGACAGGACAGCACAGGGCTGACAGTGGGCTCTCCAAGGTTATGCCCAGGCAGCAGTCGGAAGGGCTTCAAGGCCCTCTTGACACCCCACGAGCAGCAGTTGCACGGCTCTCTCAAGAATGTCCCTAAGGAGCGAGGGGACCTGTGCCCCCCGGGGCCTGCTCTTTATTGTCAGCCCATCTTCAGAGCCTTTTGATGGCCAACTTTCCCAATATCATCCCAATAATTCTTTCTTCTGCTCAAACACACCAAAGCCCGTTTCAGTAGATTACATCTATGAAGCCTTGTCAAGCCTTCATCAAACTAGAAGCCTGACAGTCTACATGATTCCAAAAAACCAAAAGATACTTTGATGCCCTTCCTTTGACCACATGAGACCCCAGTATGAGTTGGATCATAAAAACTAAATAACGGTGAAGCCACTTCTACAAAAAAAAATGTGCCTCCTGGAGAGGCTCAGCCTTTACAAAATGCCTACAGCCCAGGTCTGGCGGCTCCCACAGGCATGCACCACGTTACACCATAGGTCCTTTAGCCAAACTGCTTGATTTTTGAAATATGCAGACTGCCTTTGTTGCAGGACCTGTTGGCACGAGAATGCATATTTGAGGCTTATTAAGGATGCTCGTTACACAGGAGCGAGTGATGGCACTGCTCTAGCTGTGCAGGGAAGCACAGAGGCAAATGTGAGTATCAGTTCCCGGAGCCTCCAGCTCATTTCCTGCGTATGTGCCCGGCCTGAGGACTCAGGGTCCCCTCCACCTGCTCCTGAAAGAAAAGTCCTCATTTCCTTGTAATTGAATGACCTCCCCTCGCGGACACTCCCCTGCATAGTGAGGTTCAAAGCCATTTCCAATGACCCTTTCCCACGAAGTCATAGGGGCTCAGCCAAGTGGGCAATTTTTTATTCTTTTCTTTAGCTGCTTTTACTGTGACCATCTCCGATAAGAGAAATGAATTGGAGCAATTCTACAATGAGTCTTAGGATGGATTTTCTGTTACGAATAAAACTTGCTGTCAAGCTACCCTGGCAGCTCTGTTTTCATTAAAGGTCATCCAGAAAGCGGCTCCATGACAGCTACTGCCGGCCCCCTCCCGGTACCCGAGCGACTTCCAGCGCGGTTCACGCAGTGACACCTGGTGGCCAGAAGGTGTCCCTGCAACAAAGAGGCAAGAAGGTGTCTCTATGATAATCTGCGTGTCCGTGTGTCAATCTGTGTCCGTGTGCATATCTGTATGACTCTGTGTGTATATCTGTGTGTGCATGTGTGTAACTCTGTGTGCACATGTGTATGTGTGTCTAAGTGTGTGCATATATGTGTCTATACATATATGCCAGTGTGTTCATGTATCTGTGTGTATCTGTGGGCATGTATGAGTGTATGTATGCATCTGTGTGTGCATGTGTGTATATTTCGGCGTGTATGTATACATCTCTGTGTTTGTGTGTGTACCTATGTATCTCTGCCTGTGCACGTGTGTCTGCGTATCTGTGTGTGCACGTGTGTATCTGTGTATGTCTGTACATATATGTCACTGTGTTCATGTACCTGTATCTGTGTGCATGTGTCTGTATGAGTGTATGTGTGTGCACATATGTATGTGTACATATCTCTGTGTGAGTATGTATCTCTGTGTGCCTGTGTGTCCGTGTGTCTGGCTGTATCTCTGTGTGCACGTCTGCATCTGTGTGCATCCTGGAGTATGTGTGTGCACATCCACTCATGGAAAGAGACTCAGGGACGCCTGGAGGCTCAGCAGGTGAACGCCCTGAAATGACACCCTCCACAGTTAACCTGCTTGGCTCTCCATGTCCAATAGATTTTATTTTCCATAGTCCCCAGTCTGGGACCTTGCTTTGTACAGAGTAAATACGGTTGGTTAACTGACTAGCTTCCTCCTCCCTTCTAAGAGATTGTGTGAAATACTTAGGATAAAGTTTTGTCAAAAGATTTCCCACACAAATGTACCACTAGCAGCTTTCTACTTCTTTCCCAAACTCTCTTCTCCGTGAGTGAAATGACAAAATGACCTTCTGTGTCCTGGCCTACAGTATAAAACAGAGAAAATAAAACTTTCCCCTTTAATTTCAGGGATGGCACATTCTCTGGTTTTTACCCAATTCCCTAACAAACTGCCTTTTAGTCCCCCCCCCCCCCACCCCAACTAGGAATCAGCCCATCAGATTCCATTTCTTAAGCAACACACTTCTTAGCTCTGGCCTGTGGCTACAGAAACAAAGAATAAGAGGGAACCACCCTCACTGCTGAGTCAGGTGTATGAAGTATTTTATCTCCCTTTCATCAATGACAGAGGCATTAGCTGTATTTTGCAGGTAATGAAATCAAGATTAATCAGGTGGGCAGGTAAGCCCCCATACCGGAGATCTCACCTGAATGCTGAAGAACAGAACACAATTGAGAGCTGGGTCAAGAGACACAGCAAGCATTCTGAGAGAGAGAGCTCACTGAGACTGCAGCAGCCAGGTAGTGGGCAAGATGGAAGCTGAGCTGAGAAAGAATATGGCAAAAGTTACGGATGGCGAGGAATGAGAAAAAAGTCCCCTATGAAAGGTGGTGGGACCTATGTGAAAGACAGCCAGGTGTGAATTTGACGTGTGAGGGCTCAATAGGACCTGTCTAAACTGTAAACTGTGTATTAGGAAGTCGTGGAAAATAAGTTCAACTAGACGAGGTCAGATCTTAGAGAGCCTCAAAAACTGACAGGGGGGAATTTACATCAGGCGGGTGGACAATGAAGAGGCATTGAAGGCTACTTACCAGGCTGTCAAATGAAGAAAAGCTTTGTAAATACTTTCCTATTCAAGAAAAAAAATTAAAACTATAAGTATCTTTTAAAAGATGTTGTAGAATACTGATAGAATATCGTTGTAGAATAGATGTTGTAGAAATATGTTAAGAATTGCTTAAGTGAAAACAAGGTATAAACTGATGTGAATGGCATTCATCCACAAAGGAAGAGAAGGGAGGGAAGGAGGGAGGAGGGAGCGAAGAAGGGAGGGAGGAAGGGAGGGAGGGAGGGAGGAGAGGCAAGGAAGAAAAAACACCAATATTAATATCAGTTTACTCTAGGCAGTAGAAATTTGGGTGTTTTTTCTTCTCCAGATTGGCATCTGGCACTATAAACATATGATGAATTGAGTTGGATCCTAAGTGCCTGCATGAGATATTCATTGCACCACATCAGTTTCACCTATCATAAATGCTTAAGCACTGATGCCTCTGTTACAATTAAAAAAAAAAAAATCTGTGAAAAATCAACTTTATGGACCAGACGTGGTGTTTCATGCCTATAATCCCAGCACTTTGGGAGGCTGAGGTGGGAGGATCAACTGAGGTCAGGGGTTCTAGACCAGCCTGGCCAACATGGTTAAACCCTATCTCTACTAAAAATACAAAAATTAGCTGGGAGTGGTGGTGGGCCCCTGTAATCCCAGCTACTCGGGAGGCTGAGGCTTGAACCCGGGAGGCAGAGGTTGCAGTGAGAGATCACACCACTGCACTCCAGCCTGGGTGACAGAGCAAGACTCTGTCTCAAAAAAAAAAAAAAAAAAAAAAGAAAAGAAAAATCAAATTTACTTCTCTTTTTAAAAATAAAATTTTTGATAGCCATATTAGGTGTATATATTTATGAGGTACATGAGATGTTTTGATACAGACATGCAATGTGAAATCATCACGTCATGGAGAATGGGGTAGCCATCCCTTTAAGCATTTATCATTTGTGTTATGAACAATCCAATTAGACTTTTTCATTGTTTTTAAAAATACAATTAAGCTATTTTGACTATAATTACCCTATTACGCTCTCAAATACTATGTATTATTTATTTCTGCTTTTATGTTATTAAAATCCCATTAACTGCCCCCACCTCTCCCCCCACTGCCCAGCACCGTTCTCAGCCTCTGGTACCCATCCTTCTCATCTCTGTCTCCATGTGTTCAATTGTTTTGATTTTGATGTTCCACAAATAAGTGAGAACACACAATGTTTGACTTTTTGTGCCTGCCCTATTTCACTTAATATAATGATATCCAGTTCCATCCATGTTGTGGCCAATAACAGGATCTCATTCTTTTTTATAACGGAATAGTACTCCATTGTGTATAAGTACCACATTCTCTTTCTTCTTTTTAATCTTACCAAATTCCTTGATTGAGGGTTCTGTAAAAGGGTAATCATACAGATGGTCCCGGAGTTACAACGGTTCCACTTTCGATTAGAAATCAACATGCATTCAGTAGAAACTGTACTTTGAGTGCCATACAGCCACTCTGTTTTTCACTTTTAGTATAGTTTTCAATAAATTACATGAGATACTCAGCTTTATTATTAAACAGACTGCATGTTAGACAGTTTTGCCCAACTGTGGGCTAATGTAAGTGTTCTGAGCATGTTGAAGGTAAGCTACGCTACACTATGATGTTTGGTAGGTTGAGTGTACTAAATGTACTTTTCCTTTTTGAGGCGGGGTTTCACTCTTATTGCCCAGGCTGGAATGCAATGGTGTGATCTCAGCTACTGCAACCTCCACGTCCTAGGTTCAAGCGATTCTCCTGCCTCAGCCTCCCGAGTAGCTGAGATCACAGGCACGTGCCGCCACCCCCAGCTAATTTTGTATTTTTAGTAGAGACAAGGTTTCTCCACGTTGGTCAGGCTGGTCTTGAACTCTCGACCTCAGGTGATTCACCCATTTTTCAGCCTACCAAAGTGCTGGGATTACAGGTATGAGACACTGCGCCAGGCCCTAAATGTATTTTTGACTTAAAATATTTCCAGCATATGATGAGTTTATCAGGACATCACCCCATAATAAATCGAGGAGCATCTGCAGTGTGCAGGTCTGTGTGGAGAGTATTTGCAGAAACTGCAGGGGTAGGCTAGGAAAGGTAGGGGAGTCTAAGCTAGAAATAGTCATTTGGAGTATTGCAAAATCAAATAATTTTACTAAAAAAAGAAACGCTCAAGGGTTTGGAGCAAAATCTATGAGTGCTTATTTGTTTGCCTTTTAATGGTCTAAAAAAGAAGATACAATCAGGGGTAGGATATCTCCTAAGTGTGCAAAGACACCCTCTGGGCGGGGAGAATCACATGTGATGGGAATGTCAGGGTGGAGCTTTTCTCTTCCTCACCTGCTCTCCAAGAATGACATACCCAAGGTGTTCATGAGGCGTATTCAGCTGATTTAACTATGAATAAACAAATCCAATATTTTCAAAGATGAGAAAAACAGCCATTCCTACAACTGCTGTTCGTGAGGAGAGGTAGAGAGGCCAGCCACTACTGAGGGGAAACTTCCTTACTTTGAGTTCTATTACCGGAGGAGAACTTAAAAGTCATCCTCACAATTAGGTCTTGATTGAAACTTAAAATTGATAGGCATCCATAATAAAGTTTCCAAATGGAACCACCATGAGGATTTCCTTTAAAGCTTGCACTGAAGGCAGTCTCCTCTGCTACTTAATGTTTATGCTTGGCTGGTTTCACCAAGAGACTCGTTCTTGAAAAGAAAAATCCTGATTACTAAAGCACATTAACCAAATGTCCCTCAGGTTTGTGTGATGGTTAGTATTTTGGGTCGACTTGACTGAATCGAGGGTTGCCTAGACAGCTGCTGAAGCACTGTTTCTGGGTGTCAATGCAGCAGTTTCCACAGGAGATTGACGTATGAGTCAGTGGCCTAGAGGAAGACCTGGCCTCAGTGTAGGTGGTCACCAGCCCATCCACTGGGACCCAAGTGGAGCAACAGACAGGCAGAAAAAGCGGGGGATTCTCTCAGCATTCCCTCTTCTAGAGCAAGAAGCTTTTCTCCAGCCCTTGGACATCAGAATCAAGGTTCTTCAGCTTTTGAACTCTGGAACTTGCGCCAAATGCCTGCTGGGGGCTCTTGCGCCTCGCTGGGAGCTTTCCTCTTGACTTCCCTAGTACACGGACTTTGGACATGAGCTCAGACAGGCTATTGGCTTCTCTGATTCCACAGTTTGCAAGTGGCCTACTGTGGACTTCGCCTCTGTGAAAATGTATTATGCCAGGTCTCCTAATATATCTCCTTCAGTTCATCATAGTGGCTCTGTATCGCTAGAGAATCCTAGCACAGTTTGATGACAGCTGAAGCCTGTTTTCCTAACACAAAGCAGGTTCTAATATTTCCCAGGCACTCAGTAGGAATGTGTAGTCTGGATGGATGGATGGATGGATGGATGGATAGATGGATAGATGAATGAATGAATGAATGAACGAATGAACAAATGCTGAGACCCTAGTGGCACCAAAGCTTTAATGAAAATTGCTTAAGAACACAATAGTTGTTTCTTGACAGCAGCACTTGAAAAACTCTGCAGGTAAAAAATGAACTAACTTATCTTCATAACTAAGCACTTCCTCCATGGCCCAACCCCCACAGGGCACACCTGCCCCAGTTCCAGCTTCTGCCCTCAGCCCAGAGCTCCAGGCTGCAGACTGACAGCTCCTGACCCCGCCCCTCCAGCCCAAGCTCCCCATTGTTGCTATATCTCCAGGCAGCCCACCGCTCCATGTGCTTTCTTACCTTTTCATCATCTTTGTAACAAATTCCCTGCATGAAATTTCTTTTGTTTCCAGAAATAGCACAACCAAGCATAGCCAACTATCAATTTTCCTAAGGGACTCATCTGCCCCACAGTTTATCTGCAGAAAATCTTGCTTTCAACTTCTTAGGAACCTAATTAAGCAAAATAGAAAAGAAAGACCTTTGCTGAGACCACTCACAATCTTGTGTTTGCATTTTCTGCTTTATGTATTCTGTAGTCCGACAAGTGCTCTTTCAAACCAAAACACTTAATTACCTAATTATCTCCTAAAAACCTGGAGATATACATACCAGAAATCCAGTGGAAAGAGAGAAGAGGAGAGGGGGACTTCTATAGAGCCCATGGTTCTGCCTCCATCTGAGAGGTGATACTATTTCCTGGATTTTAGACACCAGGAAAAGTTTAAGCTGATGGAAATGTTGAATAAATTAGACAACCCTCATCTTCTTTTGAGTCAGATATTCATAATGTAGCTTTATTATTTTTTAAGATTATGTGCCAACCCAGAGTAGAAATGTTAATAAAAGCAGAAAGAACCATGTTCAAAAAGTCCTCCTCGGTCTTGGTTATTTTGATTAGCTAGATAGCGCCTTCATAATTTTAACACCTATAATTCACTTAATTGATAACCATTTATTTTTAGTAAAACTATTACGTAAAAGACCTAAGTTAATAAAATAAACCCTAATGAATTATTTATCTGCAAATTGAAAATATTTAGATGTTCTAACATGAGGAACAGAGGGCTAGTTATATAACCCTGAATGGGGAGCAGACTTTCTCTGGGAGGTCAGCCCCCCTCAGAGCTACAACTTCTTAAATATGCCCATGAAATGCTAAGGGGAAGAGGAGCTCTCACCCCATCTGCACTCACAGCTGGATAAAGGCTGACAATGATTAAACGGCAGATGTCTTGTGAGATTATACTCAGGTTCCTACTCAGACAAAGCTAGAGACAGGACCAATTCTCCTGTGCCATCTTCCTTCACAGAGTGGTGCACAAGTCGAGGCCCAGGTGGGTCACTGAAGGTGAGTCACTGAAGACAGGGGTTGTCTGTCTGTTGAGGGAGCTTCAAACACAGGCTCCGTCAGTTTTATGGACCTAAGGTTGGGGCAGTATTCAGAGTGGAAAGTACTGAGAACTGAGTAGCAACAGGGAAAGATGTCCTCAGGATTTCCTCCTCCAGCCTCCAGTGAGTGGGAGGAGACTAAAGATGATCTAAGAAGGAAGGCTGGGCTAGGATTGCAAATATGCAAAGATCAGGGGGCCAGGGGCCCTGAGTCCTTGACCACAGCTCCTTCCAGAGGCTGTAATCCACCAGCCGCACACCAAGTCTGATGTGGGGAGGGCAGATTCTCCAGGAGGCCTGCAAGGTAGACCTCTGCCATTGCCTGCAGTTGAGTCTGAAAAGTCACAAAGAGATTTTTCACCAGGATTCTGACTCCTCAAGTCTCAGTTAATTCATATATAAAACTCCTTTTAACAAGTTTTAAAGAGTTATTTCTCTCTACCACACTGAAACTGTCACCATCTCACTGAAATGAGAAGCAATCACTTCCAAACCAGGGTAACACATTCATGTGTCTCATGGTCCTGCACACATTTGCTCTGTACTCATTCCTAGTGTTTTCCCTGCTCTGGTCTATGTCATGGGGCAACTGGTCCCCACAGCTGCATCTCCACTGTTGGCCTCTCTCAGCTCACCTCTGGCCAGGCTGACCAGCAGAAAATACTCGCCGTATGTGGCATTCAACAGCAGTGCTTTCTCCACGGCCAAGCCTCCAGACTTTGGGCCAACACCTCCTTACTCCACCTCTCCAGCCCAGGCTTTCTACTGTTACTAATCTCTAGGGAACCCACTGGCATCTTTGGTTTCTTAGCTTTCCACCGCCTACAAAACAGCTTCCTTGTAGGAAATTCTCTTTGTTTCAAATATAGTCGTTTCTGTCTTCTTGGTTAGAGTCTGACTTTTACTACGTGAGTTACTGTTGGCCATAAAACCCATCTCTCATTCCCCTACCTGGTCACTCATCATACAACATTTTTTAATGTAATGTTTACAGTGGACCAGAGAAAGAAGTTAACATTTTCTGCAAGAAGAAATAAACAAAAAAATAATAAAGGCAACACAAAATCATCCCATTAAATTTGAGCAGAGATACTTTCAACAAGATCCCACTATTGTACCCTAAATAAGGAGGTTGGCTGGTTGCTTGGGTGCTTGGACCCCAAGAGTCACTGGGGTCTGAAGGCTATTTTAGAAATGGAAAAGGTCCTTTATCCCAGGGCAAATATTGATAAAAGGAATTCTGGGGTCAAGTGGACTGAGGCGATTGTGGATGGTCTGTTTATAATAAGAGTCTTAAAAGAGCAAAATTTGATTATGAAACTTGCAGAAAAATAATTTCAACATAGTTATGGCTTGAAATGATGGATAGAGGAATTGCAAAGCACCTTAAAAGAGTGTCCAGGAGGAGAGAGATCCAAGATGGCCGATTAGCAGCAGCTCAGGATTGTAGCTCCCACTGAAAGCGCAGAGAGTGAGTGGACGCCACATTTTCAGACGAATTTTCATAGCCCAAGGACCAAGAGATTCTTGGCGGAGGAGCCCCACGGGTCGCCACGCGACCCTTTTGGAGGGCACAGCCGTTTTGCAGGCACCCCGACGCGGCGGTTCTCAGTCCGGAGTATACGGGACTGAGTGCCCTTTGGTTGGCATTTGGAGCTCCGGGAAAGCAGAGTCTCCCATTCAGCTGACTAAAACGTGGACTGAAGTGAGGAACCAGACCGGGAGATTCCCGGGCAGAAAGCGCCACGAATCTTAACGCCGCTGTTTCGGCCGGCATAGTGGGTCGCCGCAGGGGAAGGCTGGTACCCCCTCCACAAAAAAATAAAAATAAAAACAGCAGTTGGAACTGCTGAAGATTGAGAGTTTCACAGCGAGTACAGCTGAACCCGGGAAGGTCCAGCTCTGTGGGGGGAGGGGCATCCGCCGAAGGAAAATTAAGAAATAGAAAAAACTTTATCACCAACAGGCTGGACGTCCACTCAGAGACCTAATCTGAAAGTCAGCAATTATACAGACGACAGGTGGATAAATCCACAAAGATGGGAAGAAACCAGCGCAAAAAGGCTGAAAACACCTGAAATCAGAATGCCTCTCCTCCTGCAGAGGATAGCAGTGCCTCATCATCAATTGAACAAGGCCTGATAGAAAATGAATGTGAGGAATCAACAGAATCAGGCTTTAGAAGGTGGATAATGAGAAACTTCTGTGAGCTAAAAGAACATGTTCTAGCCCAATGCAAGGAAACTAAGAACCTTGAAAAAAGGTTTCACGAAATGTTCATGAGAATGGACAATTTAAAGAGGAATATAAGTGAATTAATGGAGCTGAAAAACACAATACGAGAACTTCGAGAAGTATGCACAAGCTTTAACAGTCGAATTGATCAAGCAGAAGAAAGGATTTCAGAGGTCGAAGACCAACTTAACGAAATAAAACGAGAAGACAAGATTAGAGAAAAAAGGGTAAAAGGAATGAGCAAAGTCTCCAAGAAATATGGGACTATGTGAAAAGACCTAATCTACGTTTGATAGGTGTACCTGAATGTGACGAAGAGAATGAATCCAAGCTGGAAAATATTTTTCAGGATATTATCCAGGAAAACTTTCCTAATCTAGCAAGGCAGACCAATATTCAAGTCCAGGAAATACAGAGAACACCACAAAGATATTCCTCAAAAAGAGCAAGCCCAAGGCACATAATCATTAGATTCATCAGGGTTGAAACGAAGGAGAAAATACTACGGGCGGCCAGAGAGAAGGTCAGGTTACCCACAAGGGGAAGCCTATCAGACTCACAGCTGATCTCTCAGCAGAAACCCTACAAGCCAGAAGAGAGTGGGGGCCAATATTCAACATCCTTAAAGAAAAGAACTTTCAACCCAGAATTTCATATCCAGCCAAACTAAGTTTCATAAGTGAAGGAAAAATAAAATTTTTTGCAAACAAGCAAGTACTCAAGATTTCATTACCACCAGGCCTGCTTTACAAGAGCTTCTGAAGGAGGCACTATGCATAGAGGGGAACAACCAGTATCAGCCACTTCAAAGGACCCATCAGTAAGCTGCATCCAGATCCATCTTACATGCAAGGATATACAGAGACTCAAAACAAAGGGATGGAGGAAGATTTGCCAACCAAATGGAGAGCAAAAACAAAACAAAACAAACAAAAAAAAACAGTAGTTGCAATTCTCATCTCTGATAAAATAGACTTTAAAGTAATAGAAACCAAAAGAGATAAGAAGGACATTGTATAATGGTAGAGGGATCAATGTAACGGGAAGAGCTAACGACCCTAAGTCTATGCGCACCCAATATAGGAGCACCCAGATACATAGGGCAACTTCTTGGTGACTTACAAAGAGACTTGGACTCCCACACAATAATAGTGGGAGACTTTAACATTACATTGTCAATATTGGACAAATTAATGAGACAGAAGGTTAAGAAGGATACCCGGGACTTGAACTTAAACCTCAAACAAGTAAACTTAATAAACATTTACAGAACTCTCTACTCCAAATCCATAAAATGTACATTTTTTTTTCGGTAACACATCACATTTATTCTAAAAGTGACCACATGGTTGGGAGTAAATCACCCCTAGCAATTGCATAGCATTTCATAGGTTTAAATGAAATATTGGTTGGCTGTTTGTTTGTTTGTTATTTTCCTCCCTTATTCCTTCCTGTCTCCATTGTATAACACAATTATTAGTATAAAAAAAGCTTTTAATATCCATTTGTAGACTGCATTCTAGCCTGGGCAATAGAGCAAGATTCCTGTTCTCTCTCCCTTTTTTTTTTCCTTCTTCTTTTTCTCTTTATTTCATTCTTTTTTCTTCATTCTTTCTCTCTTTCTCTTTAAAAAAAAAAAAATAGAGACAGGAGAATTCCTTGTCATTGTCCTTAAAAAAAAAAAAAAGAGTGTCCAGTTCAACCTCCTGCAGTTTATCAATGAAGTGGCTGCAGCTCAGAGAGACTGTGACTGCAGAGACTCTGGTAGCTGCTGCTGGGGACGCTCTCTGTGCTTGGATACGCCGGAGGGAGTGCAACAGGACAACATCAGGAATACCTAGAGCAGCCAAGAGGAAAGTGCAAATCAAGCTCCAAGAAAGAACAAAAAGAATGTAAAGAGGGAAGAATACTGAGTGTTAGTCCATTCTCTAATTAATATAAAGAATTACCTGAGGCCAGGCACAGTGGCTCATGCCTGTAATCCCAGCACTTTGAGAGGTTAAGGCGGGCAGATCACCTGAGGTCAGGAGTTTAAGACTAGCCTGATCAACATAATGAAACCCCCTCTCTGCTAAAAATACAAAAGTAATTAGCCAGGTGTGTGGCAGATGCCTATAATGCCAGCTACTCAAGAGGCTGAGGCAGGAGAATTGCTTGAACCCAGGAGGCAGAGGTTGCAGTGAGCTGAGATCTCACCACTACACTCCAGCCTGGGTGACAGAACAAGACTGTCTCAAAAACAAACAAACAAAAAAAACCAGAACTACCTGAGACCTGAGACCGGGTAATTCATGAAGAAAAGAGGTTTAATTGATTCACAGCTCAGCAGGCCGTACAGGAGGCAGGACTGGAGAAGCCTCAGGAAACGTACACTCATGGTGGAAGGCAAAGGAGAAGCAGGCACGTCTTCCATGGCCGGAATAGGAAGAAGTGAACCAGGCAGGAAGTGCAACACACTTTGAAACAACCAAGTCTCATGAGAACTCACCATCACACACTACCATGAGAACAGCAAGGGGGAAATCTACCTCCATGATCCGATCACCTCCCCTCCAGGGCCCACCTCAATCCCACCTAGGGATTACAATTCTACAGGAAATTTGGGTAACAAATCCAAACCATAACAAAGGTAAATGGTGCACTGGCATTCCTGCTTGGCTAAATATCTCATCTGCAAGCCAAACGTTTACGTTAATGTGGTGGTTAGTTTTAAATTAGGTTTTTAGGTTGGGTCAGTGTGGTGTCTTTAGTTTAATTTAGGTTTTTAGGTTTGGTGAGTGTGGGGGACCTTAGTTTAATTTAGGTTTTTAGGTTGGGTCAGGGTGGTGGCCTTAGTTTAATTTAGGATTTTTTCTCTCCCATGGTATGAGTTTCATGTGGCTGTTGTAACAAATGGCCACAAATTTGTGGCTTAAAACAATACAGATTTGGCCAGGTGCAGTGGCTCACACATGTAATCCTAGCACTTTGGGAGGCCAAGGTGGGCAGATCACAAGGTCAGGAGATCAAGACCATCCTGGCTAACACAGTGAAATTCGATCTCTACTAAAAATACAAAAACCTAGCCAGGTGTGGTGGCACATGCCTGTAGTCCCAGCTACTCGGAAGTCTAAAGTGGGGCTCAGTGGGCCAAAATCCAGGTGCCAGCAGGACTATGCTCCCTCGGGGGCTGTGGAAGAGAATCCATTCCTTGCCTTTTTCAGTGTCTAGGGCTGCGGTCCTTGTACTCCTCAGCTCGTGGCCCTTTCTCTCCAATCTCTGCTTCCTTTGCCTTCTCTTCTGCCTTAAAATCTCCCTCAGCCTCCCTCTCATCAATGACACTTGAGATTACATTTAGGGTCTGCCTAGTATTAACTAGGATAATCTCCCACCTCAAGATCTTTAATTTCATCACATTGGCAAAGACCCTTTTCGCATATAAGGTAACATTCACAGGTCCCAAAAATTAGAGCCTGAATATCTTTGGGGCTATGATTCAGCCTGTCACACGCACCGCCATGAGTGAATTACTGATCCCTGGATGTTAAATGGTTTCTCTGAAAAGTCGGCCGGAGTGTTTGGTACATGGTTGCTAAGTGATGGTTCTCCATAACTAAAGGGGTGTTCACACCAGGACTTTCTGACTGGTGTTCCATTGTCTAGCCTGAACAAATTGGCATTTTCAAATGCTTTAAATTGCATTCCCTAGTGGGTGACAGACAAAATGTTCCACATATGTTCAAGATGACAAAATTATATCAGGATGCTCTGCCTTTTGGGAGAAGAAACCACCCATCAATTGTCACTTTACAGTTATGAAAGAGAGTCATTCTTCTACCAAGCATTTGCTTGTTATATTCCAAAAGTCTGAATTTTTGTTCATTTGAATGTGCAATTACTCTTCATTCAGGGCCACATCAAAGGGTGTCTTTTTTAAGTCTTTTAAAGCAACAACCTGGAGTCTTAATTTAAGTTGAAATCCAACTGCAGGAGATGCTACCAATGAGAAGAAATTAACTGAGGTGACAGATGAACAGATTTATTTTTATACTTGGTTGAATTCCCATATGCAGACTCCATGACAATTACATCAAAATTTACTCCTCTGCCTGGAGGGTGGTACATTTCTTTTGATTTTGATTGTAAAGTGCCTTCCAATTGCAGAAACTTTAAAATGTGAAACAGTGATCTTCTTCATATGCAAAAACATGATAACTGGTTTGGGTGAGTTTTCTCCCTGCTTTTACATTTGTATGACCATATAAAATTACAACTAACTTTACTAATCCATATTCCAAACTAAATTTGCATGACCTTTGCTGCCGGTTCCTGTTGTATGGCCCCTAAGGTAAGGGTAATATAACTTGATGGTAAATAAAGTCAGTCTGCCAGAAAGTTATTTCCTGACAATCTTACTAATTCTAAATTTCTATTCAAATCCATCTCTGATCTGGTGTATTTTTTCTAGCATTACATATTATAAAGTCAAAAAGTCCCTTCAATCTGCATAGAACATTACCTTTGAGCAATAAAAATGTCACAATTTCCTGTGTACCATAAATACCACAAGGTATTCAACTTTAAAATTCCACTCTGTGATATAGTACTTATACTAATATATTTCACATGCTATATAGGAAAACTGTTTCTGTAGACATTATTAGGATTAATCTGTGATCCCAAGGAGTTTCATGATGATGTGCCATATATTCACTCATTCATTCCTTCATTTATTCATGCATTTATTCTTTATTTAATGAGCGTATGTTTAATAAGCATCTATTCCACATAGGTCCTAGAGAAGTACAAGATTAAGAATTTAATATAGCCTGTAATCCCAGCACTTTGGGAGGCCAAGGTGGGTGTCTCTCAAGCCTAGGAGTTGCAGACCAGCCTGGGCAACACATCTTTACAAAAAATACCAAAATTAGCCACATGTGGTGGCATGTGCCTCTGGTCCTAGATACTTTGGAGGCTGCAGTGGGAGGATCAATTGAGCCCAGGAGGTCGAGGCTGCAATGAACCCAGATTGCACTACTGCAGTCTAGCCTGGGCAACAGAGCAGGATCTTGTCTGAAAGAAAGAAAGAAAGAAGAAGAAAGAGAGAGAGGGAGGGAAGGAGGGAGAGAGGAAGGAAGGAAGGAGGGAAGGAAGGAACGAACAAGAATTCAAGATAAATTTAAAAAACTATACTAGTTTGGAAGGAAAGCATGCAAACAAGTGTTACCATCAATATATATTCAACATCATTTGGGGGAACATAGGACCAGTGATTTCTGCCATCTGAAAAGTCATAGAACAGTTCTCAAAGAACAAGATATTTTAACTGGGTCTCATAAAATAATGGAGATATCAAATGGAGAGAAAACATTTATGTGTGTGTTTGTGTTGTCTCTACTATTGAGAGGTCCTATGGAGATAAGAAGGAGCTTGGACTACAAAGCAGGTGGCATGTACTCCAGTTCCCACCCTGCCTGTCTACTCTGGGTCCCCAGGCACTTCACGTCCCTCTCTGGATCTCCATCAGGTGCATTTTATGTCTAAATTGTATGACTCACATGCTCCAATCTGACTTTCTTTTCCCCATCCCATCATCATCATGGAGTACTTGCCACCTGCTTCTGTTTAATGCATTTACAGACAGATACTTAGCAGCTGTGCTCCTAAAAACTGGAGCATAAGCATGGCTGGTCACATCGTCCTTTCTTTCTTTTTTTTTTTTTTGAGATGGAGTCTCACTCTGTTACCCAGGCTGGAGTGAAATGGCATGATCTTGGCTCACTGCAACCTCAGCCTCCCAGGTTCAGTTGTCCTTTGATATAAGTACCTGGAAAAGGACCTTCCACTCAAATAGATGTTTTAAGACTGGCCATTTCCTTCCAGTCTAAGAACCCAGTGCTTATATGTGTTTACAGATGGATTACAATTACAGTGAATACTATCTACCATTCATTTCTAAGCGGTTGGGGAAAGGAGGAAAAACATAAAATCATTCTCAACCAGTGCATTTTTGCATTTCGACACTTTGGTGCTGCAACTCCTTGGCTGAGAATGTTTTAGCTGAGAAGAATATTTTTTCTGGTTTGGAAGCATCTCCTATTGAACAACATCAGAAGGATAAAAAAACTGTCTTTGTTGGAACTGGCTGTTCTGTAGCGGCAGGTGTCGGGTTCAATTAATAGAGATTTAGCTTGAGAGCACATGCACAATCTATATCATTGTAATTGACCTGAAGCCTAAAGAAAACAGTGTCTACCTATTCCTAGAGGAGAAGGCTCTTCTTAGCTGACTTACCCTATAAGTCATACACCATATTACACCATATTAAGTGGAGCTTATTAAGTACACTGCAAATACCCCATCTGTAAGCCATCTGGTTTTCAAGTCCAAATGAACTGTTTATAAGAAAACGGTGCCAAGTAGCTTCCTAACTTTTACTTCTAGGTTTCCTGAGAAGCATCCAAAAGTATGACTTTTCCTCCACTTGCTAACTCTTGTATCAAAATTGTTTTTAGAGACTTCTTATAAGGAATTTTAAATATGCTTTAGTGTTTACATCAGACACACTCCAGAAATTTCCCACTTCCAACCACTATCTCCTTAATAGGCATTAGGCTTTAAATGGATTAAATGTGGAGGCTTGATTTAATCAAATTGTTTCCTACTGATATTTGGAAAATAACCAAGCAGTTTCAATGGTAAATCAATGCATTACCACCTCAGAGCCGTTTACAAAGTCAAAACATATTTGTGCATTGGAATTCTTCACTGGCAGAGAACAGCTTGTACCTTCTCTATTGATTAGGTCCCTATTACTATGGATTAAAATAAAAAACCACAGAGTAGCACAACTTTCAGAAGGTTAGGGAGAATGGTATGGTTGACTCAGCATTCTAAATCAGCTCAAACAAAGTATCCAACCTACTGAGGAGATGCACAATGTGGACTAGTCACTGATGTCAAAGTCGGTTTAGAGACCATTTTGTCAGAGTTCCCTATGAGCCACCCTTAATAGCAAACACAAAGACAAATTCACCCAGAATATGGTTCTGGAGGACAATGAACCCAGCAGGAATGGGGATGTGCTGACTGCAGTTTAATGCTGTTAGCGGCTTCGTGGTCACATTGAATACTACTCGGACAAACTGCAGACTCACAACATACGCCCCCAAAGCTGACTGCTGGAATGTAAGGAACTCTAGCTAGTCCGCCAGGAAAGTCAGGACACAAGTGACAGCTCAAGTTGAAACATTTCACGTGGTCAGACCACCTGTGGGATGAACTGACGTATTTATTATTGTCCAGAGAATCGTTGGATTTTACAGCTGCCAAGAACTTCAGCAATCACGACCTACTCCTCAGCAGTTTTTACTATTTTCTTTCCCGACACTTAACCCTTAAAATACGTCTTCCCCTAGTTTCTGTCCTGGGTTCTTAATTCACTGAGCACTCTTCCTTGATAACTTTATCAGTCTTATTTGCATGACTCTCAAATGTTTATGTCCAGCCCTGACCTTGCTCCTGAGCTGCAGTCTCAAACATTAAACATCCTGCATGGTATCTCCCTATGGATGCCTCAGTAGCAGATTTAATTCAATGGGGTGAATGAAAACCAGCTTACTCTCTTCCCCAGTAAGCCCTCACTCTGCTCTCTCATTACATGAGTTAGTACCAGCCACATGCCGCAGCCTCCTGTTACCACCATCAAAGTGTCCAGCCATCCGTCTCCCTTGCTCACACTGCCTCTACAATACTGCCCCATGGTGCCCTCCTGGCTGTGTCCTCACAATGCCCCAGTGGAGCCCTCAGACCCTCACCTGGGTCACCTGCAACAATCACGCTCTGACACCTTCTACTACCCAGCCCTCTGCACCTTCTGGACAGAGTTACTTTCCTAGAGCATAGCTCAATTCTGACTGTGTCACTTCTCTGACTGCAACACTCAATGTTTCCTCCTTGCTTTGTAGATTCAAATCCAGATTTCTTGAAATGACAATTACTGGTCTCTATCATCTAACCTGTCTCCTTTCTTGCCTTATGTCCCACTCCATCCCTAACATCCCCGGTTTCTCTCCTCCCCTTAGCGCTCATACGGAGCTACTTAGAGAGGCCAAAATATGGGAATGTGGACCAACAATGCCCAGGAAAGGCAAGACAAATCAATTTCAAATATGCAAAAAAATTTTCCATCATCAACACAAAAATAATTAATAAAAATTAAAATCTAACCAAGATTATATTTTCATCTCTCAAATTGTCAAAAATCCAAAAATGGGGTAACATGCTCTGTTAGAGAAGCTGCAAGGAAAGAGGTATCCTCAAGCACTGCTGGTGGCAGCACACATCGGTAACTTTCTGGAAGGCAATTTTGACAAGTCAACATTTTAAATGCATTTGCACACAGTGATCGCTTGAGAAGAACGGCCGCAATGCTTCAGCCTTCCCTGTCCCCACTAGTCTCACTGCTATAAAGAACTACCCCAGACTGGGTAATTTATAAAGAAAAGAGGTTTAATTGACTCATAGTTCCACATGGCTGGAGAAGTCAGAATCACGGTGAAAGGTGAAGGGGAAGCAGGGCACGCCTTACATGGCAGCAGAAGAGAGAAGAGAGACAGAGTGAGGAGGGCAACTGCCATACACTTTTAAACCATCAGATCTCATGAGAACTCACTATCACTATCATGGGGGAGAACACCCCCATGATCCAATTACCCCCACCAGGTCCTTCTGTCAACACATGGGGATTAAATTCAACAGGAGATTTGGGTTTGGACACAGAGCCAAACCATATCATAATGAAACGGTGCCATTTATCTGGGGTAATACCTAGGTTCCTTGCCTCATGCCAAGGAAATGAAGGACATAGACACACAAGGGGTGAGGTTGAGTGGAGGTTTAATAAGCAAAAGAAGAGAAAACCTCTCTCTCCTGTAGAGAGACAGGGGCTCTGAGTAGGTCTTCTGGTCCACAGTGAAGTGCAGGAGTTTTTATAGATAAGCTTGAGGAAGCAGTGTCTGATTTACATAGGACACAAGAGATTGGTTGGGCCAGGTGTGCTATTTGCATAGCATGTGAAGAAGCTTGCCGCCCCGCCCCAATCTTTTATTATGCAAATAGGTTGTCTATCTGGCCAGCACCATGTTGCCCACTCCTTCGCTGTACACGTGGTGACAAAGAAAAGGGAAGATGGAGCCTCCATGTTGAACTACCTGGCTTCCAGGTAACACTTTACTATTGGCACAGCTGTTGGCATTCACCCCTGCAAGCTTCCAGTTTCCTTATCTATGTTTGCAACTCAATTTTTCACGCTGCTCTTTGTTAGAAAAGAAATGATCTGGGGGCTGCCTTTTGTTGAAAGGTAAATTCTGCCAAGGACTGTCTTACCCTCACTATCTGCCTAAATAATTTCTTTTTAGCTCCTGTCTTGATAAGGGGACTGCATGGATACAATGTGAGTCCTATCATGTGACTGCCTTTAAGAGATGGGATCTATTTCCCCTTCTCTTGAATCTGGGCTGGTCTTGTATCTATCTCTGGCCAATGGAAAGCAGTGGTGTGCCAGTTTTGAGGCTGGATCTTAGGATGTCTTGGGTGCTGCTGCTCTCTCTAGACCCTGCCTTCTCCGTATGAGCAAGCCCAAACTAGCAAGCTAGGGTGATCAGTATGTAGTCCAGTTATCTCTGTCTTTCCAGCAATAGCCACCCAGCCATCCAACTACCAGAAATATGGGTGGGACCCTCCTAGATTTGTCAGCCCCAAGCCAACTTATCAGCTGCCTGCTGGGACTGACCAAGCCCAGCCAATCTCAGTGAAGCTTTGCCCATATCTGTAGAAGCATCCAGCTGACCTGTAGACTTATTAATAATAAACGCTAAGTGCCTATTGTTTTAAGTCATCAAGTTTTCAGGTGGCTAGTTATGCACAAATAGCAAACTGACATACTCATTGAGGGAGAAATTCTGCTTCTAGAAATTTATTGCATAGAAAAATTTGCACAACTACCAAATTATGATGCCTAAGGTTATTCACCGATGCTTGTTTGTAACTTCAAAACAAAAATAGTTAGGAAGCATCATCAATAGAGAATTGTCCATTAAATTATGGTATACCCAGGCCTGGCGCGGTGGCTCATGCCTGTAATCCCAGCACTTTAGAAGGCCAAGGCAGGTAGATCACAAGGTCAGGAATTCAAGACCAGCCTGGCCAAGATAATGAAACCCCATCTCTACTAAAAATACAAAAATTAGTCAGGCACGGTGGCTGGTGCCTGTAATCCCAGCTACTCAGGAGGCTGAGGCAGGAGAACAGCTTGAACCTGGGCAGCAGAGGTTGCAGTGAGCCCAGATCGTGCCACTGCACTCTAGCCTGGGCGATAGAGTGAAACTCCATCTCGAAAAAAAAAAATTATGGTATACTCATACAGTGAACTACAATAATACCGGAATCAGTTTCCACAAGGAAGGTTCTGGGTGCACTCATAAAGAATATCTGCCAAGATATGCTAGCATTTGCAAGCTAGTTTACACAGCAATGTTTACGACAAGCTACCATTTGTGTGAAAAAATAACAAAGCAATAAGTGTGTGTTTCATTATATATAAAAATAAAGTATTTGAAAAGATACACAGGAACTGAAATTTTTAGTTGCCTCTTGGAAAATAAATGGAGTGACTAGGAACAAGAGTTATGAAGATAATTTTTAACATTTTATCTATCTTTTGAACATTGACCCAGGCTAACATATTACCTGTTGAAAAAATAAGTAATTATTATAAGTAGCCCAAAAGGCTTTGTAATTGACTATATCTGGTCACTTACCAACATAGTTGTCTCTGCCTGGATAGGACTTAAAATTTTGTGAAGAGATTATTTAATCAGCAGTAAAAAAATATGGTCTGTGCTGAAACCACAGAAATTGGCAGGAACTTTTAACATCCTCTCGTACCACGCTTGTCTCAATGTACATCCAAGCTATCTGGTCACAGAGCCTCTGCTGGGCCCTCTACTGTAAGTGGGAGCTCTCTATAGCACCCTGGTAAAGAACTGAAAGAAAAATGCATGATTCTAAAAAAAAAAAAAAAAAAACAAGTAATTTCATTAAAGTTATTTTCTTACAGAAAGAGCATTGTAGATGAAGACATTGTCACTGCACTACTTTTTAATTGTGAAGAAATCACCAATGATCATCGGAGAGTTAAATAAATATTGTTACATCTCAAGAATGAAACAGCGTACAGAGAATTTTTAATGCCATGGAAAACTCTAGGATTATACCATTATATAAAATTATTTTATGAAGTACAAAATTATATATCCAGTAAGCTATCAACTACATGAAAAGAAAATAAATCCTTGAAGAAACAAAAAGACCTGAAAAGAAATACAGCATATAGTAGCAGTAATTGTTCATATTTGTTTCTTCTCTTCCTGCTTTGTATTAGCTCCTAAATTTTCTTTAACATTTATACAATTTTTTTAAATTTATGTATAGTAAAAATGTTAAACATGAAGTAAGTTTGCCAACAATCTATTATGTCTGATTACAGGATATAAAGAAGTAGATAAGAAATGACATTAATCATAATAATCAAGATATGCTAAGTGCTTTAACAAATAAGCCCAACATTTATAAAAGACTTTTTCTTACCCAGTTAAAATTCAGCACAGGTAGGCAGGAGGCTCTTGGCTCCAGCCAGTGACTGAGGAACCAGGCTCTTTGCAGCTCCCAGTTCTGCCTTCCTCAAAGTCCTGAGAGTGCTCTTTATCCACCTCCTGGAAGAGGAGACAGCAGGAGGAGCACATTTGGAAGTGTGTTACGACCCAGGCCCATACTCCATGGCTAGAGTTCAGCACATGCCCCACCTAACTGCAAGGGACACTGGCCAACTCCTGTAGCTGTGTTCCCAGAGGAAGAAACAACAGCCATGGCAGACTTTGAGCCAGTCTCTGACATAATCTTTGAAAGGTTCATAAAAAAGAGAACTTTGAGCCATTTCTTAAAAGTTGGGAATGACATAAATTGGAGAAAAATAAGAAGGAAGACTGGCTGGATAGCATGGCCTGACAAGGGCAGAGAAAGATAATGAGGTAAATCATTTTCAAGAGAACAAAGAAAAGAAAGAAGAACCATTAGAAGGGCAACCTTGATGTTTTGTACTTTTCAACAAAGTTGGAAAAACTGGCATTGGCATCTAGTAGGGCTATCTTCCACTTCTAACTCTACCTTCTGTCTCTGCGGGATCTTGGACGATTATGCATCAAAACCTAGAATTCTTGAGTATAAAATGAAGGTAGTAATGCCCAGCTTACACTATCATGGTATAATGTTAATAGAATAAATAGGATTAATTCAGCAAATGAGAGCTCTTGCCATTCAGTATTTTCACAATGTGGAGTCAATTCTGATCCACGTTTTCTAAATTTTTAGGACATTTTAAATATATTAAATGTATTCCTCATTGATGACTCTCTAAACGATAAACAAAGACCCCAAAAAAATTATTTTTCCACTTTAGTAAACAAAAAGGTGAATTATTGCACACATAAAATGAACAGGCTTGACTTATTAAAGAATGGCTCAATCAGATAATAATTATGGATGTATTTGTTTCACTTACATTACATAGTTTCATGCAATTGAATCACCACTTCTTTAATTAAGGGATTTCAATATCTCTTAGTTTTGATCATTTATTAGCACAACAAAAGACCAACGGGATAACAAAAGAAATTCTCACTGGCCCTTAAGAGCTTTCACAATGTCAAACGACACGGGAAACATCCAAAAAAGGAGGGAAATTATTCCAAAATATTTTCTGACTATAACTTTTGCCATTTAAACTCACATCATCAGTTTTACTTCATGCCTTCTTGTGATCAAATGTTTTCTACTTTTTCTGATGATTCATTTTGACCCTTCTAGGAGACTTTGGGAACCAAAATTTTCCAGGCCCCAGTCAGATGGTAATAAATGCTTCTGCCCTGTCCCTGACTGATGCCTTCTTCTAGGGACTGTATTAGTTCATTTTGACACTGCTGAGAAAGACATACCCCAGACTGGGTAATTTATAAATAAAAACGAGGTTTAATGGAGTCACAGTTCCAAGTAGCTGGGGGAGGCCTTATAATCCTGGCAGAAAGTAAAGGTACATCTTACATGGTGGCAGGCAAGAGAGAGCGTCAGAAGGGGAACTCCCCTTTATAAAACCATCAGATGTCATGAGACTTATTCACTATCACGAGAACAGCATGGGAAAGACCTGCCCCTGGTGATTCAATTACCTCCCACCAGGTCCCTCCCATAAGACATGGGAATTGTGGAAGCTACAATTCAAGATGAGATTTGGGTGGAGACACTGCCAAACCATATCAGGGACTTCACCACCTGCTCCACACCTAGTGCTGTGGTGGACCCTGGGGGAGAAAAGATGAAAACTCTCATTCTCTGCCTCAGTGATCTCATCCAGAGAAGTGGACTCAGGCGGCTACAAATCAGGTGGGTGATAGCTTGTATGCAATCAAGGATCTGACCCAACCTCAGCGAATTAGGAAACTTTCTCTTTGATTTCTTGCAAGTACAGTAGTTATGCCTTACTCGGTTTGTGCAACAGTAACAAAAACCTGAAACTGGGTAATCTGTAAAGAACAAAAACACATCTCTCACAGTTCTGGAAGCTAGGAGTCCCAGATCAAGGTCTTGGGAGGTTTGGTGTCTGGTGAGGGCTCATTCCTCCCTCCAAGATGCTGTCTTGTTGCTGTGTCCCCCAGAGGGAAGGAATGCGGCATGCTCACCTGGAGGAAGGAACAGAAGGGAAAAGGCCCAATGCCACATGGGCCTCTTTTATAAGAACCTTAATGCCATTGTGAGGCCCTTGTGAACTAATTGTCTTTTAAAGCCTTCACCTCTTAATACTATTGCATTGGCCATTATGTTTCAACACATGAATTTTGGAGGGGACACATTCAAATCATAGCAATTTATAAACATAAACTACTCTCTTGTTTATGCCATGAGAAGATAGAGGAACCTAAAATAAGGGGAAACACAAGCAAAGGAGAATTGCACTGTGCATTGCCTTGTTTGAGAGCTCTGTTTGCTGGCAAGGCCCTTGGAACTACCAGTGTCAGGAGCCCAAAGAGGCTACTTGAAGCCCCTTTCCAGCCCCCCACAGTGTAAGTAAATACATAGTTACATAGGTACAAGAAAACAACCATTGTACCAAAGGTGCACTAAAAACAATCGACCAGGTGCAGTGGCTCATGCCTGTAACCCCAACAGTTCAGGAGGCCAAGGCAGGCAGATCATAAGATCAGGAGATCGAGACCATCTTGGCCAACATGGTGAAACCCTGTCTCTACCAAAATACAAAAACATTAGCCAGGTGTGGTGACACGTGCCTGTAGTCCCAGCTACTCGGGAGGCTGAGGCAGTGGAATCCCCTGAACCCAGGAGGCGGAGATTGCAGTGAGCCAAGATCCGGCCACTTTACTCCAGCCTGGTGACAGAGCGAGACTTCATTTCAAAAAAAAAAAAAAAATCCTTCCCTTACAGAATTCTGCTGAGTGCATACCTCCTAACGATGGAAGCCTCCTACTATGACAGCCACATCAAGGTGCAGCCCCCAGCAGCCCTGCGCAAGCTTGCCTATGGGAAAATTAAATGAAATGGAACCTGTGGCTGTGGCTGAGGATATTTTGGAAGCAAGATGGGTGTCTGGGAACAAGAAGCTTTAGATTCACAATGATCTTTTTTTTTTTTTTAATGTTTCACACTGTGATGTTCAAATTTCTGCACCTGTGGTGATGTGAAAACCCATGTTAAGCCTTCATTACATGCCAAGACTTGAACATTGATTTTTAAGCCTGAGCAAGAGAAATCGGGTTCTTAAGGGTCTCAATTCTATTTCCATAGCTAGAAACACCCAGAAAAGAGGAGACCTTTGTGCAAATAACTCAGAAAGATGTTTGAAATTGAGGTGATAAAGACAACCAGGAAGAAAGGGGAAAGAGGGCTTACCTGGATGGAAAGACTTAAGGAAGATGTGGAAATTACACCTTGAGGTAAGGGGCGAAATGAAGGGTGAACAAGGAATCCCATTCATGCGCTGAAATCACCACGGACATTTACTGGGCTCTGACTGTGTCAGGCATTGTTCTAGGTGGGTTGTATGTATTCATTCCATTTAGCCTCACCTGGCTAATGAAATGGATTCTGTTGGCCAGGCACAGTGGTTCACACCTGTAATCCCAGCATTTTGGGAAGCCGAGGCTGGTGGATCACCTGCGGTCAGGAGTTCCAGACCAGCCTGACCAACATGGTGAAACCTCATCTCTACTAAAAATACAAAATTAGCCAGTAGGAGGTGGAAGAAATTAAGACAAGGTAATTGGTTTCCAGAATCTGCATTTACAGCCATTATATTACCCATCCTCCTATCCAAAGAGGAGCAAGACACAGACACAATGTATTTGGTAATACCTATAGCCACATGTAATTTGGTTTATTCAGAATTGACTCAGGAAAGGTATAAATCTTAGTGAGATTTATACACACACAAATGGGATACATTGAGGCCCTGTTTCGCAATTGGTCTAATCAACTCTATGTAATCTGTTTGGACTGAGAGCTCCAAATATCTAATAGGAGAGTCACAATAGAGCTCCTATATCTAGAGCTCTCTCTAATAATCACAAATATTCCATAGGGGTTTGAATACCAGTTACTAAGCTCTCCTCTCAACACTGTGCATACATCCACCTATTGCATCCTCAGAATAGCCATAGGAGGTCGTGGATTGGTTAAAATAATGCTGTAGGGAGGCAGAGGCAGGCGGATCACTTGAGGTCAGGAGTTCGAGACCAGTCTGCCCAACATGGTGAAACCCCATCTCTACTAAAAATACAAAAATTAGCCAGATGTGGTGGCAGGCACCTATAATCCCAGCTACTCGGGAAACTAAGGCAGGATAATCGCTTGAACCAGGCAGACAGAGTTTGCAGTGAGCCTAGATAATGCCATTGTATTCCAGCTTGGGTGACAGAGCAAGACTCCATCTCAAAAATAAATAAATAAACAAATACATAAATAAAGCTGTAACAAGCAAACCCCAAAAGATATGATGGCTCAAGCACAGCAGAAGTTCATTTCTTGCTCACACATACTTTTTTTTTTTTTTTTTTGAGATGGAGTCTCGCTCTGTCACCCAGGCTGGAGTGCAGTGATGCAATCTCAGCTCATTGCAATCTCCGCCTCCCTGGTTCAAGTGATTCGCTTGCCTCAGCCTTCAGAGTAGCTGGGGCTACAGGTGCCCACCATGACACCTGGGTAATTTTTTTAATTTTTGGTAGAGACGAGGTTTTGCCATGTTGACCAGGCTGATGTCAAACTCCTGACCTCAAGTGATCCACCCACCTCAGCCTTTCAATGTGCTGGAATTACAGGTGTGAGCCCCCGCATCCAGCCTTGCTCACATATAACTTTCATCAGTGTTCCTATAGGAAGGTGACTCTCTGCCAAGCAGTGACTCAGGGACCCACACTGCTCCCATCTTGTGGTTCTTTCACCTTTAAAATGTGGCTTCCAAGTCACAGTGCTTGTCTGCATTATGCGGGTAAAAAAGGAATTCATATGTGAAAATAAGAAAGTGGTACACATTCCTTCTATTCATCCACTTATTTACTCATCTATTTATTCATGTATTGATTGACCTATTTATTTACTGGCTGTTACTCAAGCACCTGGCCACACCTATCTAAAGAAGAAGTAAAATGTGGTCTATCAGTATGCCCAGAAAAAAGGGTGATGGGCAACAGTACACGAGTCTTTGCCACAGCTAAGTATATTAGCATACCATTTTATAGATTAGGAAACTGAGGCACGGGAGATTCAATAACTTACCCAAGTCATACAGGTGTTAAGTGGCAGAGCCTGGATTCAAACCCAGGCAGTCTGGTTCAAGAGTCCTGCTCTTAACAGAGATGGTTGATTATTGCTCCTTAAAGATGTGATGAATCAAATGAAGCACCCATGGGTATGTTGCATTACATTTCTCAGCAGTACAGGCATAGAAGTAGTACATTTCCTTCTTTTGAAGCCTTATCCCCTCCTTCCTTCTTTCTTCCATCCCTTCCTTGCCATTTAACTTATAGTCTAGTGGATTCTTGTGCAAGATTTCTCCATCAAGAGCTCCTACCAATACTGTGAAAGTTTTTAGTACTGAGTTCCAAATTTTTAAACTCTTACCACAGACTTGAATAGAGGCAGCAGTTACTATGGTACTTGAAGGACAGCAAGTCCTCCAGCCCAGTAAACTCCTACATTCAAATAAAATGGATGAGTGAGAATATATTTTTTTACTGGAACTTGAAAGTATAAGGATATTTTATCAGTTATAAAACTTTTTTCTATGAAAAAAATACTTTTAGATTCTGTAAAGTTTTTTTCCCTAAATGTTTTAGTCTCATTTCTCTTACATCCCTTTGCCTTTATTTCTAAGGCCTGGATCCGCATTGAGTTAATATTTCAAAATAAGAAGCCTCAGCTGGGCCTGGTGGCTCACGCCTGTAATCCCAGCACTTTGGGAGGCTGAGGCAGGTGGATCATGAGGTCAGGAGTTCAAGACCAGCCTGGCTGATATGGTGACACCCTGTCTCTACTAAAAATACAAAAATTAGCCAGGCATGGTGGCACACACCTGTAGTCCCAGTTTCTTGGGAGGCTGAGGCAGGAGAGTTGCTTGAACGGGGAGGTGGAGGTTTCAGTGAGAGGAGATAGATGAGATCGCACCACTGCACTCAGCCCGTGTGACAGAGCAAGACTCCACCTCAAAAAAAAAAAAAAAAAAAAAAAAAAAAAAAAAAAAAAAAAGCACGCTGGGCGCAGTGGCTCACACCTGTAATCCCAATACTTTGGGAGGCTGAGCAAATCGCAAGGTGAAGAGATTGAGACCATCCTGGCCAACAAGGTGAAACCCCATCTCTACTAAAAATACAAATATTAGCCGGGCCTAGTGGCGTGCGCCTGTAGTCCTAGCTACTTGGGAGGCTGAGGCAGGAGAATCACTTGAACCTGGAAGGCAGAGCTTGCAGTGAGCCAAGATCGTGCCACTATACTCCAGCCTAGGTAACAGAATGAGACTCTGTCTAAAAACAAAAACAAAAAAACAGAACAAACCAAAAAAAATTATCATAAAGGAACTATGTTGTACTTAAGAAAGAGCTGATTGTTTTCAGTGGTGTACTCATAATAACTCCTCCCTCTCAGTAAGCCCTGTCCTTCAGGGCCCATTTGTCTCTACCTTTCCACATCCCACATGGTTTATGTCACCGTTTGAACTCTGGTTCCCCACAGAGGCTGCCAGCAGGCACGACATGGAATGGGCCTGTGACTGTAGGCCTCCTACCAACCAGAGTTTTGATCTAGGTTTTCAGAGTCTTCCCAGTTGTTAGAGAAACCTCCCCAAATTCTGTCGTTCTGTCTGACTATAAACATCCCTGCTGCAATTTCTGTTTCTAACCATTGACGGCCCCCCCAATCCTGACTTGGTCACATGAGACTGCACTACTGTCCTCCTATCCCACCCTCCTGCTTTGGAGGAAAGTTAAGTAGCTCTACAGCCAGATCATTTTTTTCTTGCATAAATATAGCCAGTCTTTTTCTCCCAACTGGCCACTGGTGAGTTCCCATAGTGCCTCAGGGCGTAAAGCACTTACTATTGAGATCTTCGATAGCACTGGGGGAAATACTAGCCACGTTCAGATACCTGGGTAAGTCACACTTAGATTATATTTACCAAACAGCTCCTTTCTTTCCTGGGCATACAGTCGAACATTTTCCAACCTCCCTTTTAGTGAGGTGTTGCCATATGCTTGAGTGATAGCCAAAACAATGAATAAAAGATGTGTGCCATTCCCTCAATCCTCATGCTAATTCCTTTTCCACATAATGCAGACAAGCACAGTGACTTGGAAGCCACATTTCTGAAGACGGCAGGATCACAAGACAGAAGAAGCCTGGGTCCCTGAGTCACTGTGTGGAGGAGAGCCACCTTCCAATAGGAACACCTGATAAAGTTTTATGTGAACAAGAAATAAACTTCTGTTGTGCTTGAGTCATGCTACCTTTAGGAGTTTTTGTTGTTATTGTCATTACAGCATTATTTTAACCAATTTACAACCTCCTAGGGCTATTCTGAAGATGAAATAAGTGAATGTATGTATCCTGTTTAGAGGGGGAGCTTAAATAGTATGCAAACTGCTAGGAAACGTTTGCTATTATTATTACCAAGAGTTAAAGAGATGTGGAGATTCTCAGTCTAAGTACATAAATATAATTGATGAGGGCAAGTGTTAAATATGACCTCAATGCATCTCATCTGTATGTGTGGTTTTTTTAGATAATCAAGTTTCCCACTATGAAAGTCACAGATGAAGGGCATCAAGTATCATTCATTCAACAATCAGCAAAATTGGACTGAGTACAAACTGTACATCAAACCTTGGGTTCATTCATAAAATAGTTTTGCTACTTGAAGTGTGCTTCTTAGACAAGCAGAACCCCAGCATCACCTGGAAGTTGTTAAAAACTGCAGAATCTCAGACCCCCTCCCAGACCCACTGAATCAGAAGATGCATTTTGACATTTTGAACTAGGTGGTTCATATGCACATTGAAGCTTCAGAAGCTTTCAAAAAACGGATACTTTCCCGGACATCAGGGCACTGTCCATCCATGAAAAGGAAGAAGAGAAAGTAATTAACCCTGGCAGGGAAAATCAGAAAAGACGGTACAGCTCAGATGTTTTTGATTTTTAATTTGGATCTTGAAGGATAAGTAGAAGTTTATCAGTTGGAAAAATAAATGCAGGCCACTTTGATAAAGAAGCTAGAGTGTAAAATGACAGAGCCATGAAGGGTTGTGATCTTTTTCTGTGGGGCTGCAAACACAGTCTGTGGGCTGACCAAGAGGGCAGAACTAGAAAACATCTTCAAATTTCAGTACACAAGGAGCTTGGGTCCAGACCCCACATCAGAGCACTTCGCTACCTGCTCTCCAGCACACCAGACCCTAAGCTTGGAACAGGAACTGGCATTATGTCTGCTCATCTTCCCACCAATCCTACAAAGTATATGCTGCTGTCAGTCGCATTTTCAAGGGGGAAGAAACCAAATTGGAGAATCCAATCATATTTAATGGAAACTGGATTCTAAACCTGGACTCATCGCTTCTAACCTGATACCACACTCCCTCTAGAAAACATACCCCTTGCGTTCCTGAGTCTCCTGAGTGGTCAACCCCAAACATATCAAGTTTCCAATTGATGGCACACACCCTATGGCTTTGCACACTGTATTAAATAGCATTGCCTAGGCTCTCCAATGTACACTGTGGAAGCTGATTCTCCTATTTACTCCAGCCTGGGTAATGTCATGGTTTACCATATACTTCCAATAGTACCAACTTGCCAACATTGCCAAGTGTAAACACTACCAAGTGTACCAAGCCATACGGCATTTCCAACAAGGCAAAGTGTATGTTATAACTGGTAAGTTATACCAAGCGTATGGTACACCAGCTATCCCATACACTTTGCCTTACTGGAAATGTAGTGATGGCTTGTGGCTAAATTTAGCTGGTTAAGTAAATAAGCTTTTTATCCTGCTGCCACTGAAGGTGACAAGCCTTAACCATCCCCTCCCTGTGTCTATGAATAAGCTAATCTCCTAATGAAAGCATCTGTGATTTAAAATTTCGTTTTGCCTTCACCTACAATATACAATTTCCACCAGAGCTCTGGGAATACAAAACGGAAAGGCAAGAGCCATCTTGATAATTCCCCTCTCCAGCGAGCGAAGCCGTCTGGGAAGATCGTACCCTCCAGCACTCATCAAAAGTAATTACCCTGGAGAGGGAACACGGTTTGGAAAAGTAAGACCATTTCTATTATTACTTTCTTGTATTAAATAATAAATATTTAACACGATAAAGTTAAAGCACTCAGGATGACAAATGACAAAGGAAAAGAACACGAGGTACAAAAATACTACTTGCTCTCCCGAGAGGTGTTCCCAAGTAAAATAAACAACGAAATACTTTCATTGTTCTTTTAGCGTTTTCTTCTAGCTTTACTTGAGAATTAAATTCTCCCATTGGGTTTAACCTGAGACCTAGACTAACACTGCATCTTAGGTGTTTGTCTTCAAACAGACCACAAACTCACGCAGGAATATGTGTAACCTAAACGTGTTCACAAGCTTCAATGAGCAAGTCCAGATTCTAATTCTTTTTAACACACTAATTTTCTCTGCCACAAAAGGAATTTTATTGTGGGAGCAGGCATTCTACATGCAGAAGTTATAAAGAGAACAATAATAGTTCCTAGCAGGCACCATCAGGAAAAAATGACGTTAATACAATGAGAAATGCTGAGCTGATTTTTTAAATGATTTTCTTAACACCTGTAAAACATGTCAGTGATTACTGCAATGAAGTTGGGGCCAATTCTTCTTTATGTCTAGAAACACAAGATAAATTTGGACCTTAAATTTGCACAGGAAGCTTGCTACTAAAGCCTGCTTTCTGAATAGGTGAATGGGAAGCTGTCTACAACATACGATTCAAAGAGCCTAGATTTTGTTTCCCAAAATAAATCTTACAACTTAGTTGCCTGAAATCTCACCATGAAAGCACTTTTGATCTGGTACAAAAGTAGCCTAAATATTTTTGAGCCACATATAGGGAAAGGGATGGAGTTCTATTTTTTAATCATTTACTTAATCCCAAGAATTGGTTAGATAGCTGGGTGCAGTAGCTCATGCCTGTCATCCCAGCACTTTGGCAGGCCACAGCAGGAGAATCGTTTGAGCCCAGGAGTTCAAGATCAGCCTGGGCAACATAGTAAGATCCTGTCTCTATGAGAAATTTTAAAAATTAGCCAGGTGTGGTGGCACATGCCTATAATCCCAGCTACTCAGGGGGCTGACAGAGCAAGATGCTTTCTCAAAAAAAAAAAAAAAAAAGTGTGTGTGTGTGTATATATGGTAACTTATTAAGTACTTTGATCTTCCCAACAGTCCAATAGGAATATTGAATATACCTCATTTCCACATGAGAAACCAGTCTCACAGAAAGGTAAAACACATAATCTGCAGTCCATGCCTACAGAGGGGAAGAGTGAATGTTGGTAACAGTGCAATCGTTGCCAGAGGTAAACCTTGCCTTTGCAGCCCACCACCCTATACAACCCAGAAGGAATATGGCGTTAGAATTGATTTGCCAAACCCCAGGAGTGGTTGGTTTACACTTCTGTCAAACAGCTGAGAATCAGTCATTTCATCTTGATCCTCTTGGATTAGTCCCAGAACATAATAGGACCTGTGTTGAAACAGTCCCACTCATCTCTACCAGACTCATTTAAGTATCAGAGAGACAGTAGCCAGGGCTGTGCTGTTTGTACCCATAGCTTCTCCAATTGCGGTAAAAGTCATTTGTAATGCCCTAGGGCATCCTAAAAACAAACAAACAAAAAGTATGCCCACGGAAGCAGTACAGAAAAGTGAGGAAATATTTGAATGCTCTCATTTGCAATAACTTCTGGATAGATGGACTGGAGGACCCAGGGTTGGCAGTTAACAATGGTCACCTGGGTTCTCCTGATGCTCAACAAATTCCAGGCACAGTCTACTGACCCTTTGCTACCTAAACTTCTACCCAGGGCCCTAGACTCATGGAGCTGTTTCCAGGTTTTAAATGGATGCTGACATAATTTATGTAAGTACAGATTCTGCTGGAGTCTTAAGGGTCTTCATAAAACATCTGCAAAACTAATGAAAAGTTGTTGTTTAGTACAGTTAAAAAAAAAAACAACCCAAGACTTCTATTTGAGTGGATAAATGTCTCCAAATGTGTAAGGGTTAAGGAAGAAAAGAAACCAACTGCCTCAGGAGGCATTCAAATTATTCCAGTGTTTCTGGAAAAAGTGATTGTGGAGGAGTTGTAAATCATTTCATTGTGCCACTAATTGCTACCAAGGAGAGCATTCCAACGCAGGCTGCCAAGGCTGGGGAGGACGAGGTTGCCTCCTGAGTTCTTTAAAAGCTGGGCCACTGGTGAGTTCTGAAGGAGTCGGCGCTCCCACACTTGAAGGTCTCTTTTAACCGCCTGGTTCTGTACGTCCATAATTAAAAATCTAAAATTTTAAGACCCTTCCAATTACAAAACAGTTTCTATCAAAGCAGTGTTTTGAAACTTTAAAGTTTTAGATGATAGGTTTGCAAGAGAGGGAAATTATATTTATTATCTACTTTGTATCTAGGTACGTGGTTCTCTCATTTTAGGCTTCAGTTTCCATGGAAACAGCCTGTGGGATGGTGTATGGTTATTAGGAAGATTTCCTTTAACAACTCCCACTCTTTTAAAAGTACTTGCAACCAACCTACCTGTATAAAATCTTAAATCTTTATGGTTAAATTTATATTTATTAAAAGCACTAAGACCCCAACAGGTAAGTAGGAAGAATGCATGAACAGACAATAAACACTTGACGTTCATTCATGCAGTATGACTGAGTGTTCCACAGCTGCCAAGCATCAAGCCTAGCTCTGAGAAAGAGAGAGAAGACCCAACTTCTAACCATCAGACATGTGTACTCCACACACTGTGGAACTGGTTAACACTGAGAAATGCCAGCCTGACCAGTAATAACAGATCAGCAAACGTACGGAATTGAAGAGCCCCATCCTTTGAGCTACCAACTTGGGGAAACTAGTAACACCCAGTGTTTGTAAGGCACTGGAACGGGATATCTGTGCTGCTGGTTGATTTTCGGAACATCAAATCCTTGGATGCTGTTATTCTACTTCTGAAAAATAACTCTAACAGGAAAATAAGTGCTAGACTTTTACACAGCTGGCAGTGCAGTAGGTTTGTTTACACCAGCGCTCTCACAAACAGTGGGTAATGCACTGCGCTACAACATTAAGTTGACCACAAAATCTCTAGGTAATAGAAGTTTTTCAGCTCCCCTTATAATCTTAAGGAACCGCCATTATATGTGCAGTCTGTCATTGACCAAAGTGTGATTACAGGAAGATGTAGGTAGGTTATATGCAAATAATATGCCATTTTACATACAAGGCTTGAGCATCCATAGATTTTGGTATCAGCGTGAGTCCCGAAACAAATACCTGCAGATACGGAGGGACAACTGTATACCGTAGTCCCCCCTTGTCCATGGTTTTGCTTTCCAAAATTTTAGTTAATTATGATCAAGCATAGTTCAAAAATATTAAATGGGAAATTCCAGAAATAAACATTCACATACATTTTTTGCAGCATATTTTCCTAATTCTTCAATCTTATTATTAGTTGTTGTTGTTCATCTGTTATTGTGCCAAATTGATAAATTAAACTTTGTGATAGGTATGTATGTGTAGGAAAGAGCACTATCTATAGGGTTCAGTACTGTCTGACGTTTCAGGCTGGGGTTCTTGCAGTTAATCCTTCCAGGATAATCGGGGCTATCTTTGAAGGATTGGGAAGTTGCTTTTAATTGCATCATAAAACAAGATTGGGGAATTTCTGCCAACACATCTCTTTTCCATGATTATCCTTCACCACAAAATGGCCAAAGAAAACATTTCTAAAACAGATATTATCTGAAGAACATATGTAAAATTTAAACAGGACACCCATAGCCCTTTCCAAAACGCTAATGTAGGATTTGCTTTTAAGATGAGACCACCAAGAATGGGCCAAGATGACTGGCTAGGATCTCTCAGCCCCAAAACAAGTGAGCATGAGTCCAATACTGGGACTGCATCAGAGTCCACTGGACTTCAGGAGCACAGGAGGGTGTCATGAGTACACCCCACCAGTTAAGGTCAGTTTAGAAAATCTGTGGCCTCTGTGGAACAGTCATGTACCCCAGGTTGGAGGCTTGCTTTTCCTAAACCCGTCACTGACGAGCAAGATGTGGGATTGGCTCTTTCAGTGATTCTGTTTCCTCAATTTTCAGGTGAACTCCCTTTAAATAAACTCCCTTAAGGGGAACTCCCTGCCTTAATAGGTCACTTAGTCACAATTGTGAAAACACCTTGCAAAGTTATGTTGTGCACTCTTTTTTTGGCCACCTACACTGTGAGCCCTACTCCTGGATTTGGGGGATTCCCCTCCCTAAAAAACTTTGATGGGAGGTGGAAAACGCTCTCCTCCCTACATGGAAAGGGGCACAGGCTGCACCAGCCCCACTGCATCCCTGAAAGCTGCCTCCTAGATGCACCTGGTCCACCTGAACTGAACCAAGAGATGCTCTGGCCACAGTGTGGCTGCAGCAAGGTCCAGCTCCTGAGCCCATGGGAACTCCAGTGGTACTGTGGACAATTCCAGTGGTACTGTGGACAACTCCAGCGGCACTGTGGACAACTCCAGCGGCACTGTGGACAACTCCAGTATCAGGACTAGAGTTTCACACTAAGCGGGGTGAACAGTGATGTGTTGTTCATAACAATTTTATGGCAAGGTTTGGGGTATGTGCCTGGTTCTTTCAACTTCCTGGCAATCATGTAACCTATCCAATATTCTTTTTTAAAATACCATCTTTTAATAGTTCTTAAACCTGCCAGAGTTGACTGGGTTGCTTGAAACAAAAAATGATTATTGATGGAAAGAATAGGGAATAGTATTTTTCCCCCAAAAAATATGATATTAATATCTTAACCTTTTTTAAAATCTCTGGCTTTCAACATCTCTTACTATCAAGTGCACACGTAGACAGAGATGAGCTCTCAAATATAAATTCGAGAGTTATTACCTCCCTTGTTTCAATCTAAATTTATATTCTAAATTTCTTTATTAAACTTTCAAAACTATTTTGCTAATATTAAAGAATTTTTAATAAATGATAAATACACCTAAGATTAGTAGTTAATATGAGTTTTATTTTCATGTCACTTGAGAAAATTTAGAATACCATAAAATGATTTCAACAGCATTAACTTGTTAAATCATAAAAGACAATTGTAGTGACTACATACTAAAAGTCTAGAATACTGATATACATAGTTAAGGAAAGTTCATGAGCTAATGTCCAAATTATCTCTCACATCCAGCAAAGTTCTAATAACAATGTTTTGGCAGAAAAGAAAGGCTTTTCAGTCTCTGAAGAGCAAATGACTATTCATATCATCTCTCTCATTGCCTGAGTCAGTAAATTGCCTAAATCATGTAAATTAAATAATGTTAAATTTTTTGCTCAAATATGTCTTATAGACTCATACTTTGAGGTTTTTAATAATGAGTCAGAGGCTACCACTAAGAAAAATAAAGAACTCTGCTAGGGAATGTAAAAACACATTATTACCCTTGAAGTAGAGACCAAAATGTGAAAAAAATAGGTTTAGAAAACAAGGCAACACACAGTAAGCACAGAAAGATACAAAACAATGTAGTTTGAGGCAGAACATAGAACTTTCTTCACAATGCAATTTCAGAGGCTGGTAAAAGTACTTTTTTCCCTTCCAATGTTGATCAACTCATGGGTACCAGGTCAGTGACAGGTTTAGGTATATTTACAGAACATGTAAATATACACAAATATACAAATCCGCTCACACACACAGCACACCCCACATACATACAGACAAAAATGTGATTGGATCTGCAAGCTCTCGTAGAAATGGAAGGCATATAAATATATCAAGAAGAATCAGACACCACTGTCATTCACACTGAGTGCCTGCATAAGTCAGGGATCTCCAGAGGGACAGAACTAATAGAATATATGTATATATGAAGGAGTTTATTACAGAGAATCGACTCACACAATCACAAGGTAAAGTCTCATGATAGGCAGTCTGCAAGATGAGGAGCAAGGAATTCAGTAATGTATTAGTTCGAGTTTCAAAACCTGAAAAGGATGACAGTGTAGCCTTCAATCTGTGGCTGAAGGCCCGAGAGCCCTGAGAGACTCTGGCAAACCACTGGTGTGAGTCCAAGATTAAAAAGCTGAAGTCCCTGGAGTCTGATGTTCGAGGACAGGAAGTATCCAGCATGGGAGAAAGATGAAGACTGGAGACTCAGCAAGCCTACTTCTTCCACCTTCTTCTGTCTGCTTTTCTAGCCATGCTGGCAGCGAGGAGATGGTGCCCACCCCAGACTAAGGGGGGTCTGCCTCTCCCAGTCCACTGACTCAAATGTTATTCTCCTCCAGCAACACCCTCACAGACACACCCAGAAACAACACTTTGCATCCTTCAATCCAATCAAGTTGACAATATTAACCATCACAGTACTCAATAAAACCAACATTAAAGGTATGTGCATTTAAAAACTGTAAAGGAATCTTCTAGAGGCGATCTTGTCCATTTGCTCGCTTTCACATGGAAAATATGAATGCTTGCACCAGAAAAAAATGTATATATTCTTCTTCATTATATACTTTCACCTTTGTATTTTCACTAAAAGAAAAGCTGAGAATCATGGAAGCTTTCGACATATGATATAATGCCTTTCCTAAGATGAAAATGTTACATTCTTTTGTTTGAATGTGGATACGATAGAGCGAAAGAAAATGCAGTTTCAGAAACAATGTGATGGTGGTGTTTCGGGTTTGCTTTCCTTGACACTGTTAGATTTAGACTTCTGGGTAAAGGCAGGCCAGAAACTCCTGGAGCTGATTTCGGCTTTTCTCTGGGAAACAGTTCACTCCCACTCATCATCTGATTAGAAGGAACTAGGAAACAGGTTGTACCTGGTTGGAGTGGATGAACAAGTGCTGAATCTTTCTTCCACTCTACACTCAGACAGGAGAAAGCTCGGCACTGACTGCATCAAAGTTTTTGTCTATCAAGCCCAGGACAGGGTGCAATGCTTTATCATAAAAATGTGGCCTAAAGAAGGCCCTGCACCTCCTGCTGGGGAGCTGATGGCTGAGTTCTTGGGAAGCAAAGAGGAGGATTCACAGCAGGAAAAAATGCTCTGTACCTGCACTACTCATGGGTGCAGGCTCACAGGCATTTGAGAGAAAGGCCAAGTGCATTTCCAGATTTTCTCTGCCAACATGTGGGAGGGAATGAGGACATACAGTGCCTGTGTAAGTAGATAAAAGGGAAGACATTACTCCAGCCTACATCAGTATCTCATGACCCACAAAGGCAGGAACTTCTCTGCAGCCAGCAAAATGAGTCTTCAGGGCGTTGTAACTCTGGCTGCAACTGTGATAATCGATGTTGAAGCCATCACCCACGTCACCCCGACTCATACCCACTCTTTTCTACAGAACCATAGAACTACCGAATATTCTACAAAAGGGCTTTGTCATCTCTTAAATTTTTCTTGGCTTCTCATTGCTCCACCTAAGTCTTAGAAAGAGCAACACAGGCTACTCCACAAGTAACTGACAGGTACAAAGAAAGACTCACGTAATCCCCGACTATGACAGCAACAGCATCAAAGCCTTTTTCTTGTACTCACCTTCCTCCTCTCTACCCCAATGCCCTGAAGTGGCCGGACAGCCAATGATGCACCCCTCACTTTTCTCCTGAAACCCTGACCAGTACCCAGACCCCCCCACATTTCACCCTTAAACTCAGCCCTTAGACTAAACCAACAGTCCTCTAGTGTGGTTTGCGAACCCATGAGGAATCCCAAAATTTCAAGCAGTCTGCAAAGAGAAACCTATTTTTACAATATTACTAAGACACATTTTCCTTTCCTTTGTTAATCTCTCACACATACGCAGTGGAGTCTCCCAGAGCCTACCGGACACAGAATGCTCACAGAAGTTTGAATGCAGAAGTGGATATAAAAATCCAGCTGGTTTCCATTAAGCCAGATGTTACAAAGAGTTGCAAAAAATTTAAAACAAGTTACTGTTCTTACCATGTTTTTGTTCTAAAAAATAGTTATATCCGTAAAAATGTACTTTTCTTTTTAACATGTAATGGACTTATTGTTATTTTGAAATGAATAATCTTTTTAATTCTTTCATTAAATAAACCTTAATTTTTGCAATCAATGCCAACAGATACAACCCATTTAAACAAAATCTCACTGAGATCCTCAATAGATTTTATGAGTACCACAGCCTCACTCTGCTACTTCCTTTGCTCTGCCAACAAATAAGAAGGGCCTGAGCTCAAGATGCAGCCACAGGAAATCCAGTGTTGTCTGAACCACTGAATAGAGGTCAGAGGCTGGGCTGACTCATGCTCCATCATTCAGGGTTTGATAGAAGAACCACCAGGGGTGACTGTGACTGAGGATTGGTTGCAGAGAATGGAGCTCAGGCAACTGGAGGAGCTCATTAAACAGGCTATGTGAGGAGGCTCCCTTTTGGTCTGGGGCCGGAGCCTAAAGTCATCAGTGCAGGCTGGCAGCAGGGAGAAGTCAACGTAAACTTGAGGAGCAAAGACACACTGAGAACTTCAGGACAAGCTGGAGCCCCCGAGAACGACGGGAACCTGCTGGAACCTCCAACGGAGGATGTCCGTAGCCCACCACAGAGGCTACTCCTTCCTCGTAGAACTAAACAAGTACCTGGTGCAGGAGGCAAAGGCCCTGAAGGAGGAGAAGCTCAGGACCAGAGTGGCTGTTGGCCCATCCCAGGGTAAGCCACCAGCTGAGCACCACGAGCTTGGGTTGCAGCAGAGCTTTATGCCCTTCCAGATCCTTCCATGCAAAAATGTAAGAACCAAGCTTCACTTTTACCTCCAGATCTCATGAGAAACCTTTCTTGTGACCACTCTTAGCCCATAATTGTGCAGAGAAGAAAACTGTGGCATGCGCAGTACCACCTAGCTCAGTGGACACAGTACAGATTGACTCACTACCCCTGGTTGACCTGGGAATCTTTCAGCTCAGCATCCAGATGTGAAAGCCCTCAGGAGTACTCAGTCTTCAACAATCAAGTGAAATTCATCTCAGACTCTTTATCATTTTCTGTTCCTTTTAAAGCATCCGATATCTCCTCTTCCAACATTTCTCATCATAGCCAACCTAACGCACTTAAAAAAAGCCATCCAACATGAGCATCCCAATATCATCTATATTATCTCCCAGTTCCACCATTTATCCTACCCCCTTATCTTACTCTCTGGCATATTTTTTGTTTCTTTTTTTTTTTGAGATGGAGTTTCGCTCTTGTTACCCAGGCTGGAGTGCAGTGGTGCGATCTTGGCTCACCGCAACCTCCGTCTCCTGGGTTCAAGCAATTCTCCTGCCTCAGCCTCCTGAGTAGCTGGGACTATAGGCACGCGCCACCATGCCCAGCTAATTTTTGTATTTTTAGTAGAGACGGGGTTTCACCATGTTGACCAGGATGGTCTCAATCTCTTGACCTCATGATCCACCCACCTCGGCCTCCCCAAGTGCTGGGATTACAGGCGTGAGCGACCCGCGCCCGGCCTCTGGCATATTTTAGAATCTTAATAAATATTATTAGCCATGGCGGAAGGCACCTGTAGTCCCAACTACTTAGGATGCTGAGGCAGGAGGATCAATTGAACACAGGAGTTGGAGGCCACGTGCTCTATGAAGGCACCTGTAAAGAGCCACTGCAGTCAATCCTGGGCAGCCAAGAAAGACCCCATCTCTAAATAAATAAATAAATGTATTGAATTAGTTACATAACCAATCAATAACAGAGGGGTTACCTGGATTCTCAGTGGCACCAATCCATCTATCCAAGTCAGTTTTTCCTCTCACCTTCATTAAATCTTTCAACCCCTTCTTTTATTTCTTTAAAAATATTAAACATAATCATTTATATTGTCTTTAATAATTACATTATCTGAAGTCTAATGGGTCTGATTCTGCTGTTTTTTCTTTTGTCACTTACAGTGGCCTACTTTTTTAAAGAAAAATGTTACTGTGACCTCATATTTCTTGCACATTTATCTTTGGGAATTCACTGAGGCCAGAGTCAGAGACAGGCTCTTCTACAGAGATTTCTGACTTTGTTTCTGCCATGCACCTGGCGGCATACCAGCCTAAAAGAAATCCAAGAACAAACTGAGGTCTAACGGACTACTGATGTGGCATGACTTCGAGCTGTCTAAACACACAAGAGCCAGTTTACAGTTATGAGTTCATCAAGGCAGAATTCTTAATTCTTAACTTCTACTGAACATCAAGATCTGAGACATATCAAGTTCTTGCTCACTGTTACATGGAGGTGAAGGGCCATGTGAAGTTAGAGTTGATCAGTGGCCCAATTTTAGACTCTCCCTTGAGTGGACTCTAGGCTTTGGTTGCTGTCCCAGGCCCTATGTCATAATTCACTCTCATCTATGAAAGGAAAAATTCAGTCATTCTGGGTTTAGCAGTTGCAAAAGTTGACTTCATTGTGCTGATGATCTCTCTGGGTTCTCAATTTTCTCTTTGTTTTTGACTTCTGGGGCTCATGATTTCCCTGCTAGAACATACCTATTCTCCTATATTTTAGCCATCAATTTTAGTTGTTTGGGTAGGAGGATCAGTCAGGTTATCTAATTAGCAGTACTGCTAGAAATGTAAGTTTTCATTTACTTTATTTTAATAAACATTTTTAAACCTCCATTATATGCAATGCAATTTTAAGCACTGATTTAAAAACATAAATATGATTTATTATCTACCCCCAAGGAATTTAAAAAAGAGTGAGAGGCATAAAACATAGATCCATAATACAATAATGAAAAGACAATATCATATCATATCATTGGCACCCACAGAGAGACATGAGCATGGGAGACTAATGGAATACAAAGGAGAGGGAACCTTACCCGTATGTTTGGAGAAGAGCACACGAAAGACGCAGCAGTCCCCAAACGCCAGTTATCACCAAGACATAAAACCACAAGCATCTGCTTCTCACTCATCCAACTATGCGTAGGCTGGGTTCAGCTCAAATTGGCTGGCTTTGACCACGCTTGGTTCTGAACTACAAGTTTTGTTTAGATTTGCCTGAGATGTCTCTCATTATTCTCAGACCAGCAGCTGCATGTTTTCATGCCAGCACAAATCTCTCAAAGGAATGAGTGGAAACACACCACATCCCTTATTCTGAGGCTCCAAATCCAGAGTCACTTTTTCCCACATTCAATTGACCACAGCAAGTCACATGGCCACGCTCAATTTTTAAGGGGTAGGAAATGCACCCCTCACATGGATGTGAGGGCAGAGAGGAAGGAAGTGGGAAGGCATGAATATTTGTCAGGGAATAGTCTAATCTAACCCAGAAGAGTTCAATAATTTAGATTTCACTTTAAAAGAGATAGGAATTCAGAAGATGGAATGGTATGGTTTCGCTCCGTGTTCCCAACCAAATCTCATCTGGAATTGCAATCCTCATGCATTGAGGGAGGCATCTGGTGGGAGGGGATTGGATCATGGGGTTGGTTTCCCCCATGCTGTTCTCATGATAGTGAGTTCTCCTGAGATCTGATGGTTTAAAATTATGCGACAGCTTTCCCCCACTCACTCACTCTCTCTCCTGCCACCTTGTAAGAGAAAAAGGTGCTCGCTTCTCCTTTGCCTTCTGCCATGATTGTAAGTTTCCTGAGGCATCCCCAGCCATGTGGAACTGTGAGCCAATTAAACCTCTTTCCTTTACACATTACCCAGTCTCAGGTAGTTCTTTATAGCCATGTGAAAATGGACTAATAAATGGATCATTCCAGGAATTAAGAAGGAACGTATGTAAAACGGTCCTCAGCAGGGTTTATAAGGCCATAGTGGTGGCACGAGGCCCTCACAGCATGTACAGGAGTGGGGCAGAAGATGCACTGGAGTAGATAGGCCCGAGGGAAGAGCAGCCTGTGTCTTCATAAGCCTTACTCCGCATGCAGCAAGGAGCCACAAAAAGGTTCTCAGTCTTTTCGACATAGAAAAAAATTATGTGAAATAAGGCATGTGATAATTAGCTCAATTTAGCCATTTCACAATATACGAATATTTCAAAACACCATGTTGTATACAACAAATATATATAACTTTTATTTGTCAAGAAAAAATCAATATAAAAAAGTATAAAAAATTAAATTCAAATTGTTTTAAAAGGCGTTAAGCCAGAATAATATAATCAGTCTGCATTTTATTGAGCTCATGCTGACATCTCATTAGATAAGAAAGGGGAACTGGTCAGTTGTATGGTGAAATGACCCAGAAAAAAATAATGATGAGAGGTTGAATGGGTTATGGCAGTAAAATTAATAAACTAATGCTGGATTCAGGAGCTATGAAGGGATAGATTAATAAGCTAATAAAAGTAAAGTGCTTATCAGTGTCTGATACAATGTAAGTTCTCACTAAATATTAGAAGCTACTATTAACAGTAACAACAGAACCTGATAATTTAATGAGGGGGTGGAAGTTGGAAGGTAAGTATAAGGGAGAAATATAAAATATCAGTCAAATGTCTAATAGAAATAGCCAGATGAAATATGTTTCTTTCAGAGGAAGAAGAATAAGCCTGTAAATAGAAAAATGACAAATTCAGTGGTAGACACATTAGCAACACAAAAGAAAAACTTCAAAAGTGACTAGAGAAATTTCACAGGAGCAAGAATCAGACTGACAGCTGACTTTTCAACAAGAGCAATGCAAGTCAGAAAAACACAGTGCAATGCTCCCTTCAAGCTTCTAAGGCATCCCAATACCTGTTACTCTAGAATTCTCTACCCAGCAAAGTTATACGGCAAGAATGGAGGTGAAATAAGGAGGAGGCAGAGCCAATTATGTTCATATACCTGCATTTTTAATAACAGCCCCAAACCAAAGGAATGAATCATTAAATGGTGGTAAACCAAAGGAATGAATCATTAAATGGTGGTCTATGCATATAATAGAACACTATACAGCTGTGGTTCTTAAAGTGGGGTGCCCCTAACAGCAGCATCAATATCACCTGAAAACTTGTTAGAAATACAAATCTGGGGGGCCCTATCTCAAACCTACTAATTCAGAATCTCTGGCTGGGGGCCAGCAATCTGAATTAACAAGTCCTCTAGGGGACTCTGACATACCTTGAAGTTTGAAGACCCCTGTTCCACAGTAATGAACATGAACAAACTACAAGTTTGTGCAACAATACAGCTAAACACTCAAAGCATAATACTGCAAGAAAGAAGCCAGAGTCACAAGGATTCAAATAGTATATTCCACCTATACAAACATTGTTTTAAGAAAAGAACTAAATTGTTTAGGGACACAGAATCTAGAAGAAAACTATTAAGCATAAAAGGAAGTGTTTAACACTATTTCTGATAATCTCTTAGAGATATTTGGTGATTTTCTCTACGGAAGAGAATAAGGTGTCATTATCAGGAAAAAACATTTAGGACCTCCCTGGGTATTGAAAATGTTGTATTTTTTGACCTAGATAATCATATAGCTTTTCACTTTATGATCATTTATAATACACATAAATAACATATTTTCTATACACTTATTTGTACATGTATGGTATTTCACTATATATTATATATACCACATATTATATAACTTATAATTATATAACACATTATATCTTAATAGGAATATTGGTAACAAGTAGAGTCAAATCCAGTAAAATCTGTCTAAAAAGAGATAATCTGGAATGGACCACAGGCCTGGGAAACAGGGTTTAAAAAAGGCATTAAACTGTGAGTTACATTTGAGAGATATGTATCTGTTCTATGCATGCTGTGCCCTGGTGTTTAGAAGACTATTTGGGCACACAGTAGGTAGGCACTCAATGAATGTTTGTTGAGTGAATAACTGAAAGTATGGAAGTGGATGTCAGCCAGCCAGCAGGAAGTGAAGCAGAGTTTCCTCTGGAAAACAGAGATGGAAGATGTTCAAGGGAAAGGAGAAAACCCAAATGCCACAGGCACTTTGAGAAGAAAGACTCTAGGAAGCAAACTGATTGGCCCCTTGGGGGAAAGACATCAATCTATGACACTAATGTACAACTGAGGACATTCATCTTCTAGCTCAACAGTCCCCAACCTTCTCAGCACCATGGACCAGTTTGGTGGAAGACAATTTTTCCACAGACAGGGATGCGGGTATGGTTTATGGATGATTCAAGCACGTTACATTTGTAGTGCATTTTATTTCTATTATTATTATGTTACAATATACATTGAAATCATTAAACAACTCACCATAATGTAGAATCAATAGGAGCCTTGAGCTTGTTTTCCTGCAACTAGATGGTCCCATCTAGTTGATGCCAAGAGACAGTGACAGATCATCAGGCATTAGATTCTCATAAGGAGCACCCAGCCTAGATCCCTCACAGGCACAGTTCGCAACAGCGTTCGGGCTTTGATGAAAATCTAATGCCAACGCTGATCTGACAGGAGGCAGAGCTCAGGGAGGAACGTGAATGATGGGCAGTGGCTGTAAATACCAACGATGCTTTGCTGGCTCACCTGCACTCACCTCCTCCTGTGTAACCCAGTTCCTAACAGGTCACAAATGGGTATTGGTCCGTGGCTCAGGCACCAGGGACCCCAGCTTCCACCCACAGGCTTAGAGAAGCATAAAAGCATTTCATATCCCCCACTTCAAGGCAGTGAGAGTTCTGAGAACCTCCATATCTCCTGAGAGGGGCAGTGCATCTTGCAAGCAGGATTTTGCACTCCTGGAGAACAGCTAAAAAGAGAAGAAACAAGGACAACTAGGAAGAACACATAAAATGAGCCCCTGAAATGACATGAGATGAAACTGGGGAAACTCCATTACTTAAAGAATGAATGGAGAAAGCTGAGCATGAAAAGTCCCTCTGTCTCATATTGTATCAGTGTGTCTTTAACCCTTCCCTTCTCCTGGTCCAGTGCTTGTAGCAACAGTCTATACCCAGACGGCGATCCTGCCCAGCATAGATTCATTCATCATCTTTAGCCCGAGCCCAGCCTCTTTCCTTTCACATCACGGAACTCTGAGAATGCCCTGAGAACATGTAGGTTCCCTTTTCCTTCAATTCCTCATACTCTTTTGGGAACACATTTAATAATATCCCACAAAGACTCTCGCTCTATGAAATCCCAAGAACACTTCTCTCTGGCACAATGACTTTGACATGGGAACCACATTTATTTCCTTGGACTTGGCCAACTTTTCAGAATATGGAGGCTGCCTCATCATTGTCCGATTGCCTTTTCATTGTCAAAGTCATTTTGCTCAAGCAGCACAGAGCCTAGAATTTTCTCTTTGTATATGACTTTGATTCTAACTCATCTAGTTATGCCCAAGGAACCCGAGCTCTCTCCTTTAGGTAGACAACAAGCAGCTCTGTGTGTTGAGCTCAAGTTTACTTCTCTGCAGCATTCTAACCACAAGTCATTTGGAATCTAATTCACCTCAAAATGAACAAAGCAACAAAAGTGCAGATCAGTTTCTTTCCCAATACTCTTTCACAGCCAGATTTTTTTCCATAGAGTTGAGCTAATCTCACACTTCTTCACCATACCTGTCCCATGGCCCCCCAGGATTGGCAAAGACTTTCCGGATACATGGATTTTTGCCTAACGTGGCTGTGTGATCTCAGTCAAGGGAGAAAGATCAGATCGCTTTACACTGTCTCATTATGAGAACGTAAGAGGGTGACTTCCTAGGACTCTCTTCCCACTTTGAAAGGTTCTTCTGGCATTTTGATTTACAGTTCACCTTCTTTGGGGATTTTTGTTAGTGCAATATGCTTCCCCAGACAGGCTGCAGTGTTCCTGTCTGAGCCAGTAAGTGGAACTTTGGGGCTCGTTAGAGATGCTTAAAACAAAAGAGAAAATAAATATTCATCCCAAATATTACCACTCCACAGCCCATGGCAGGCAGGCACATGGTGCTTCAAGTCTCACTGGACAGTCAGTGTGGGGCTCATGCTGTGCTGCTCTCCAGGTGGGAAGTAACGTGTTTATATCCAGTGTATGTGTCCTAAACCGTGAACTCATCGTGCACAGTCCAGGTACTGCTGTGATTCTCTTCGTTACATGGCCAATCATGGAGCCACATAAAAGTAAGTGCTTCTCAGGCTGGGCATGGTGGCGTGCACCCAGTTCTAGCTGCTTGGGAGGCCGAGGTGGGAGGGTAGCCTGAGCCCAGGAGTTCAAGGCTGCACTGAGCTCTGATGGTACCACTGCACTCCAGCCTGTGCAACAGAGCAAGACCTGGTCTCTAAATGAAAAATAAATTTTAAAAAGTAAATGCTTCTGACGGGGTGTTGAAGGGAGGTGGAGGAGGCGTGGAGGGAGAGTAGTGTGTCCCATGTCCCAAAATCGGGCATTGGACCAACACTGAGCCCTCGGCTGCTCTCATCCACATCCCCCCTCCTTCTTACCCAGACCTTCCCACCCTTCTGCCCCAACTTTAAAATTCTGCAAGCCTCTCAAGGGGCTTCACTTTTAAGACTACCTTCCATGATGTAAGATCCTAGAATTCTCAGCATTCATTGGCCGAGAAGAGCCCACACCACAAAGAAAAAGCAAAAAAAAAAAAAAAAAAAAAAAAGGCAGAAATGCTAACAAAAAACACTTAGAATGATTTCTGGTTCCAATCCAGAAGTCCATCACCAGATGTAAATCAGACACCAACAGCAGGCTAATGTCTGGGTTTTTTAAGGACCTCAAGTGATCACTTTGGAAAAGGCATAAAGCTAGCCACGCAAAGCAACACGGTCACACACTGCCTGTTGCATCACGACTATGTCACTCGCATATTTCCATGTCCAGGGGAAATGTCACAAGGCTAGCAGAGGCCTCTGAAGTTCTAAAGAAAACCAAAATTGCCTCAACTCCTTATACTTGACTGGCCCCAGCAAAGAAAAGCTTTCACTTTTCTGTTATGATAACCTCCAGTGAAGTTGTATCTGAAAACACTTCCCAGGGGTTCTGGGAGTCCTGCTAGGCACCTGATGATAACATCCTGAGTGGAACAAACTCCAACAGGGAAGAGCGTTAGAGTGATTCCCGGAGGCTGATACCAGGCACTTCACGCCAATTAAAATCTCTTGGCGAATTAATCTAATTGCAAGGCATTCTCCTTCCCTGCCCCGTTCAGTAGCATCTCAGCCTGCAAACACGGCCTTACTGAAATAACTACAATGTTTTAACGTGCTTTATGGAGCTACGGAATTTCCCAGTGGGTCAGTAACTGGTGTATACTGCTTTGTATTTTAACAGTCTTTCTACAAATTCAGAATCAGGAACCAAATGTATTCATCCTGTGGTGATTTGCTGATTGCCTATGAATGGCACTTAACCAAGAGCAACAATGCACTTTTCACTGAAACGGGTTGGATTTCAGCGTTTTGGCAAGCGCTTGGAAAAACCCTCCTGCTTCATTCCCAATACATAAATCTCAGTCCTGCATGCTCCGTTTCCATGAACTGAGAAGGGAAGAGGGCAGGAGCTGAGCTTCATTCACAAGTGGCTGGGTTTGGAAGGAGCAATAGGTTGCTCCCTTTTTCTTCCCTTTTCTCTGTTGAAGATGGTAATCAGGGGGAAAATTGCTCTAAAATGCAAATGAAGTGCCTGATAGAAGGGACTGCTGTGAGGAAGATCTCCATGAGAAACGCTGCTTCTGATAAACAGTCAGCAGAGCCCCTGTATTACATCACTGTTCTTTGAAAGAGTCAGGACACACAGAACCAGTATATCTTCGTTCGACTAGAAGCTCATTCAATGAAATTGTTTGGTTTTCAGTCAAAAGTGGCTTTAAAGCAGGACTGGATGGCCCAGATGGAGCTGCTTAACACAACAAGGTGTGTGATACATAAGACAGGAAGGAGTGATCCCAGCAGTGCTCCTACCAGCCAGATGCCGGGTGTTTTGGAAGAGCATTTCTTTGGCATTAGCACCCCGTAAAGCACATAAAGTTGCCCAACAGTTTTGCCACTCTCTTTTTTAAATTCTGTCGGTTTTCTTGGAGGCAGGCTGAAGTTCAGGAAACACGCATTTGGACCGAGCGTCTCCTCCGCGATGTGATGGCACGCACCTCAGTGGCATGTCATCTTCATTTCTTTCTTCTCTTCTCTCTCTCCCTCCTTCGGTTAAGTTTGTCCACCATTTAACACTCAACTTAAGAAAGAGGTACTGGGTCACTGTGCCTTTCTTCCCTCTAGGAAACCCCTGCTCAGGCATCAGGATCCAGCCCAAAGGCAGCTTTCGTGGCTATCCCCCTCCACGGTTGACTCCCCTAAACCAAGACATCGAAGCCAGTAGCCACGGTGCAAGTCAAACTTGCGTGTCAGTTATCGGGATGTTCGCAGGGAGCTTCCAGTTTATATGCATCATGTCTAAAATTCAAATTTGAGTTACTGGGTCTCACAGGTCTCATGCAAGTGGCCATTCCCTCGACAACGAAGATAGCCTAAGTACAAAGTTTAGTGGAAAACAACCAGGACACAAACCAGATGGTGGCAGATGGAAGAGAGAAGAGGGAACAGACTACCAACTCCTAAGGGTAAGTGAGTGAATGTGGTGCCTGGAGCATGGAGGGAGGGGGGCCCAGTCTTGAACTTGGCAAATGGGTGTGTGGCTCAGTGATTCTCTGAGAAAAGGAACAAAGTGGAGTGGATTTGTAGGGGAAAACAATGAGTTTTTCTTGTATTCAAATGCATTGGCTTTCATACAATTCTACTTTCTAGTCTCAAAAGAATGAGACTATAAATCATTTCTAAAATTAAAAATCACCATGTGGAGACGGTACCATCATTTTGAAAGCAACCGTTGTCTCTGCCAGGCTGGGGGAGACATTCTTTCAGAGAAGGTGTCTTCTCTGACTTCAGGGTAACTTCATTCTCTCTCTCCAGCAGGTCAGAATCAGGAGAGGGCAGTACTGAAAGCCGGCAGAATGCTGTTTTTGGAAATCTGTGTTAGAGACACATTCCTTTCTTTGCCAGCTTCCTTTGCTCTGGCTGTCACAAGTGCCAGGTGCAGCCTGCTTTCTAAAACTGCAGAGATTTAAAAGAAAGACCTGGTGGCATCTTCCAGGACTGAACACTAGCTGCTCTGAAGGCAGCTGTCCCTCACTCCCTCTCAGTCTTGCCCTTCAGGCACTTCAGAGAGCTCCTGCTGGTTGCTCTCAGCCAAACTCACTTTTTGGCTTGTTTGTGAGTGTGTGTTTTTCTCTATGTAGCTGAGTCATGGCCAGCCTGGACCTGCGGCCCCTGGGACAACTGGTAGGGTGATTGCATCTAACACAATTCTCACCTAAGTGTAGCCGCCGGTCAGGATGCCCATGAATCTGAATGTGGCTTTTCCATCACTTAGGGTACCCAGAAAGATTCCTCTTAAAATGCTCCTCACAGGACTTACAACATGATGCCATGAAGTCTGTATTCTGTGATGTCATTAGATGTGGAAGGGACAATGGGTAGGCTTGCTTTGTCAGAGCGGGCTTAAAAACTTGAGCTATGGCCAGACACCGTGGTTCATGCCTGTAATCCCAGCACTTTGGGAGGCTGAGGCAGATGGATCACAAGGTCAGGAGTTCAAGACCAGCCTGGCCAAGATGTTGAAAGCCCATCACTACTCAAAATACAAAAATTAGCCTGGCATGGTGGCACACGCCTGTAATCCCAGCTACTCAGGAGGCTGAGGCAGGAGAATCACTTGAACCTGCAGAGTGGAGGTTGTAGTGAGCCGGTATCACACCACTGCACTCCAGCCTGGGCAACAGAGTGAGACTCTGTCTCAAAACAAAAAAAATCAACCTCTAAAAACTGACTCGTTGGGACTTAAACCTCCAACTCTTCTGCTTGTCAGTTGTGTCAACTTGGGCGGGGAACTTACTGTCTCGTCATTTATTTTCTCATCTGTGCAGGAAGATTAAAATAGTACGAGCCTCAGCCTCATTTTTGTTGTAAACTAAAATAAATGATGAGTGTAAAGCGGTTACACAGTGGCTAGCACCTAACATGCGCCCCATTAACAATCATTGTTACCAACATTTATGTTCCACAAGCTACAGCAAAATGAGCATCTAAGAAGTTGATGAATAGGTTCACATATATGGTTTGACAGAAGACATAAGACCTAGTGTCCCATGGATCACAGTGTAATCAGAGTTCTCAATAATCTATTATACATTTCAAAATGGCTAGAAGAGAATAATACAAGTGTTTCTAGCATTAAAAAAGAGACAAATAGTGAAAACGATAGATCTCCCAAGCAAACCAGTAAGATTGTTACAAATTACATGAACATATTATCACATGCACCCCAGAAACTGTGGCTATATAGCATGCATCAATTAAAAATAATAATTAATAAGGGTCACAATGGAAAGCCATTTTTACATAGAAAAGTATATCCATTGATTACCAGAGTGTTAAATGTACATTTAACTTCTTTTCAGTGATTGAATCATATGCTGTTGGAAAAATTTGAACCTGAGTTTGGAATGCTGGCAAGGAATGACTTAAATTAGTTGAATATTCAGAGCTAGTAAAACAGTTCTGTGGATATATATGTGTACACACACACACCTCAATAGAAAGTTTGCAGTTCATTCATGCCTCCTCTTCCACCTCTCTGGATTCTGTAGTTCTGAGACCAGAACAGACTCTGTAGGACAGGAAGGTAAACCTGAAGGTGTGCAACGGGTCTCACAAACAAGGACCATCCTGGGGCTCTGATCACTTAACCTCCCTGGACCTTGGGTTGTCAGGCTATAAAATTATTCTTTATGGCCTCTCCCATCTTAATATTCTACCATTTCAATGAGACAGGTTTTAATTGTAAGTAGAAGGTAGCAATTCTCAAACTTTCTTTGCAAAGATTATGTGAGGTGTTTATTTTTTATTTTTGTTATTTTTTTTTTAGATGTAGTCTCGCTCTGTTGCCCAGGCTGGAGTGCAGTGGTTTGATCTCAGCTAACTGCAATCTCTGCCCCCCTCCACCACCCCGAGTTCCTCGATTCTCCCGCCTTAGCCTCCCGAGTAGCTGGAATTACAGGCGCTTGCCATCAGGCTAATTTTTATATTTTTAGTAGAGGCGGGGGTTTCACCATCTTGGCCATGCTGGTCTTGAACTCCTGACCTCGTAATTCACCTATCTCGGCCTCCCAAAGTGCTGGGATTACAAGCACGAGCCACTGTACCTGGCCACGAGGTGTTTACTTAAGCACAAATTCCTGGAACCCATCCTGAGAAACGGATCATCGTGGAAGTTGGTGCTCTCTGAAAACCAACTTGAAGGAAGGAATCAACACACCACATTGGCCCGTTGTCCTCAGCACACTGTTCTCTGCACCCCGAAACGCTTTCTTCCAGGTGCCCCAGCTGACCCCTCGCCTCTTGAGCCCTGCATTGCTGCCTCCCACGCACTTCTGCAATGGTCCTGTTCTAGACATGGGCTTTTCTGCTTTCCTTTTGTATTTTTCTCCAGTTAGCTAAAATAATAAGCCACAGGATTAGAAATACATGTGTTACTTCAACAAGTAATTATTTTCCTGAAAAAAATGAAAGCTGGTGGATCTATTTTAAGAGTTAATTAGCTGACAGGGGAACCAAATTTACCCTACAGTGCATTTCAACCTGCGTTTCAGAAAAGTAATGGGGAATCACCTGCCAAGTTGCAGAGAATCCATGAAAACAGAGAAGCGAAGTGGGCAGCCAGTGCACCCAGGCAATCAGAATTCACCAGAGAGCTGAGCTAATTTTTCTCAGGGAGAGTAATCATAATAGTAATAAAGATTTCTTTTCATTTCATGACTATAAGTCATCTTTCTCCCATTGCCATACTACAAGTGGAATGGCAGCCAGAGAGAACAGCAGGCTCACGACTGCCAGAAGCTGCAGACTTCACGCAAGTCAGTGAGGGAGCTCAGAGCACTCCTTTCTGGTGAGGACTTAGGGAGCCACCTCTGCACTGCCATCTGCCAGGCATCCAGAATGCTGACGTGTCATCTTGTTAGAAGGGGTCTCTTGGGTTTGTGCCCTGCCAGGTGACATTCTGGCATTGCCCTGCTCCCTGACTGAAGTCTCTATAATTCCTCTCCGTTGTGGGGAGACAATCAGCTCACCCCAACTTTTCTGGGTAAGGAGTTTCTTTGATTTGTGTGGAGGTGTCACAGAACTGGGTGGAGGGTATTGCATCCCTATCAGGTGACTCCAGCCAAAGGGGCAGCCTTAGTGACCACTTCCACCTCACAGCCAGCACTGCCGTGTGCCCCCTACGACCCTGTCATAGGAACAGGCCTCTGCAATGATCTTATTCACAATAGCACGACTGTCACTTGCCCCACCACAATGGTCTACTTTGCAGGGGGGAAGTACCTTAAGTCATTATCAGCTACTTTCCGATAGACTCCTTCTTAACTGGTGTCGGGCCCTGGCCTTCCAGCTGTGGTCTACAGTGAGCCCTGAGTCTCAGCCCTTGCTCTATTTCACCATATACTTCTCACTACACATCAGCATAATTCTGAAAGCAAATCTCGTGTGTGCCTAATGGAAAGGATGGCGCCGATGGTCAGGTGCTTGGTCCGACTGCAGAGACAATCATTTAGGCTTCCAAGAGGGCAGAATGGGGCTGAGGCTGAGCCAAAGCTCAAGGGCCTATGTCCACAGCCTGGACCTGCTCTGGCCAAGGTCAAATGCATTCCACAGTCTAGACACAGCAACCAAGTATGAAAGACCTGGAGAACAGGACACTCCCTCTCTGGCCTCAGTTTCCCCTTCTGTAAAGTCAGAGGATTGCTACTCAAAAAAGCATGACCTGTGGACCTGCAGTATCAGCGTTCACAGACCATAAACAAATTCCTGCCCCACCCAGTGACAGGATGATTGTCCTCTCTGAGCCTCAGTTTCCTCATCTGTAAAATGGGGCTAAGACCACTTTTTAGCTTTGGGGGAGAAAAATGAATGAGATAACATACGTTAACTGCCCAGTACAGTGAGTTGTAAATGCTCAATAAATGGGACCAAATGAGCTCATCTTTAAAAATCACTTCTGACTTGAGATTGATGGCATGGTGACAGCATTCACAATGGGATGTGGGCTTACAGATGTCTGCAACCCTCTCCTCTGGTCTTCATACTTCCTTTCAAGAGGCCAGTTAGAGTTAGAATCTCTGTAATTGATTTAAGACTCCATCTCAGCTTTGAGAAACTCAAATATAAAGAAGGAAGTACCTCTTTTTTTTTTCAGAGATTTGTACTTAGGAAGGCCAACCAGCTTCACCTTTCCCCCAAAATGTATTGCTCACACAGTGGGACTTGACCTAGTGGGCTGTCATGGAGGAACGCCAACACCCGCCTCCCGCCCGCCCGGGACCCTACGCCGTCTAAGTAAACAGAGCAGCTCCAAACAGTGACCCTCCTGGGCCCCCTAGCGGCAGCAGGGATAGACACAACGTTCAAAGATCCCGCAAAGCCCTCGGAGTGGCCCTGGCAAAGACAGCCCAGGGATGCCAGGAGGTTTTGTGCCCCTCAGTGCCCCCAGTCTCTGGAAAAGTTGACCCCCGAGGCCAGGGCACTTTCCCTGAGTTGGGACAGGTTCAGTGACTCTCAGCTTGTCACCTCCTGCCCCTGTCCGCCACACCCTGACGACACAGCCAAAGCCCCAAACTCTCTATGCTTTGAGTATCAGCAGCATCCCCCAGGTGGTAACATAGAAACCTAGAATGCAACGGCTTTGGAGTCAGAAATACTTAGATTCCAGTCCTGGCTAACCTACTTACTAGTTGAATATTCTTAGGCTACTTAATCTCTCCAGGCCTCAATCTTCTCACCATAAAATAGGGGTGACAGTGCTTACCTCACAGGGGAGTTTTAATTATTAAATGAGAACATGCACATCTATGTATGTATATAAAATTTCATATAGCTATAAACTAGAATGTAGGTATATCTACAAATGAATATACACAAAGAGAGAAGGCACCTGGCCCTTGGGAAATGCACAGTGGCAGGTACTGATTATCGTAACTACCCAGGCGAACGCACCTAAAACAATGAAAAATTATTTTTGCAGTTTTCACATTTAGATCTGAAACAACATGTTAGTTACACTAGGACCTGACTGGTGGGGGGTAAGCCTGGTATACAGGAGGTCTGGGCCGAACAACTTTTCTAGTTCTCTGACTCTACAAGTGAAATCTGCTCAAAGAAAATTTAAAAGCAGCCCTGTGAATGCAAAGTCATAAGAAAGATATAATGGACTTCAGGGACATGGGGGAAAGGGGTGCAGGGAGGTGAGGGATAAAAGACTACAAATTGGGTGCAGTGTATACTGCTCAGGTGATGGGTGCACCAAAATCTCACAAATCACCACCAAAAAACTTACTCATGTAACCAAATACCACCTGTTCCCCAAAAACCTATGGAAATAAAAAACAATAATAAATTTCAAAAATGTTTGAAAAGCAGCCCTAAATGGAAAGAAAATCACCAAAGAATACCTGTGAGTATTTGGAAAGTGTTAAGAGGGGAACTGAGTGACCCAATTTGGCTTCGGAAAAGGGATATCGGGCTTGAGTCTATGCAGGTGCACAGAACTGGGGAATTTTATTAGAAGCCAGACTCTCTCCTTCTTGCTCCTTCCCAGCTTCCTGGGCCATTGCCCAACAGGGCTCAATCTAAAGTCCATGAGTCAACAACGCATAGTAAGGGTGTCTCTTTGCCAGTCAGTAGAAAACCCAAAACGTGGATAAGATGCAGCTGTTGATACAATCCTCCTAAAGTCTGCCTTTTGGTTTTGCTACAGATCCATGATCAATAATCTGTTCTTCTTACTCATCCAACAAGAATCAACAACACTTTTTATCAGAAGGAATCACAAAATCTTTAGAAAAACAAAGCTATTGATTTAACTCAGTGAAAAAAGTATTGAGCATGTACTAGAGTAGGAAGCCGTAGATATAATCCAGTCCTCAAGAGATCACGACTCAGTGGAGGAGAGAAACATATTTACTCCCTAAATCGGTAGTATAAAATAAGTGCACATTTAGAAGGACAAAACTGAGCTAAGGAAACATGAAGAAAGGAAAGCTTCCTTCAAATTGCATTTTGGCGAAGCTACTATATGACAAGTTTTGTGCTCCATGAAGGAAAAGAAAAATGAATCAGATTTCGTCCTCAGCTATGAGGAATTTTGTATCTCCCTGGGAAGATGGATGTTTAGGAAACAAGTTATGATTCGACATGAGACGGTAAAGCAGTGTTCAGAGGCTACAAGAAATAGAGGAAGGGAGAGGCAGCGTATCCATGCATATCAGGGAGGGCATCCTGGAGGAAGCAGCCTCAGGGTGGTAGACAAATTGACCAGCTCCCAACCTTTGGGCACCATCTTAAACCCACATGGTGATGTTTAACCTCATGATTTTGGCAATGGAGTCCAGAAAGGGTTCCCCTACTTCAGGGCTTACCTCTATTGGAGTGTGTATTCAATATCCCTGATACTAAGCTTTGGTTCTCTGAAGTGGCTTTATCCTCTGCTGGCTAACAGGTGCCAAGTCTAAAAGAATTTCCTCTATGCTCACTCTGTTTGCAGAAGAAATGGTTGCTATCTACTTTCTACAAGTCATTTTTTATTTTTTTATGTTTTTTTAAATATATATTTTATTGTGTTTTAGGTTTTGGGGTACATGTGAAGAACATGCAAGATTGTTGCATAGGTACACACATGGCAGTGTGATTTGCTGCCTTCCTCCCCATCACCTATATCTGGCATTTCTCCCCCATGTTATCCCCTCCCCAATTCCCCACCCCCTGCTGTCCCTCCCTAGTTCCCCCCTACAGACCCCAGTATCTGATGCTCCCCTCCCTGTGTTCATGTGTTCTCATTGTTCAACACCCACCTATGAGTGAGAACATGTGGTGTTTGATTTTCTGTTCTTGGGTCAGTTTGCTCAGAATGATGGTTTCCAGGTTCATCCATGTCCCTACAAAGGACATGAACTCATCGTTTTTTATGGCTGCATAGTATTCCATGATCTATATGTGCCACATTTTTTGAAGTGTTCCAAGACCACCATTCTTTGACCACATTCTCTTAATAAAGACGGAAAGCATAAATGGACAAAACCAAGCACTTCTATTCTGGCCTTGCCAAAATTAGTTGAATGGAGTTGCATAAATGGGACTTAAATATCACTTGTCACGTGGGTCACTGGCAGAGGCTGCCAGGGCATGACAGCTGTCATGAGGAGGGCACCCAAACAGCAGGTCAAGAGAGGCAGAAGGTGTTCCTGTTGCTGGAGCTTTCTTTATGGATGTTGATATTGAATCTAGAGGTAGTTCTTTAAAAGTTTGTTTAAAAGTGGCTCAGGAGTTCAAGATCAGGCTGGGCAACATGGAGAAAACCCATCTCTACAAAAAATACAAAAATTAGCTGGGCATGGTGGCACATCTGTAGTCCCAGCTACTTGGGAGGCTGAGGAGGGAGGATCATCAAGTCCAGAAGTCAAGGCTGCAGTGAGCTGAGATTGCACCACTGCACTCCAGCCTAGGCAACAGAGTGAAACCCTGTCATACACACACATACACACACACACACACACACACACACACACACACAAGTGGGAGGCATCATCCTGTGTTGCAGTTACCAAGTGTTGTGCCAGTGTACAAAACAAAGTTCTAGTCCTTTATTATCTTAATGATTTTTTCTTTAGTTCAACAAATGCCTTTCATTGTTGATCAATATCCATGCAAAACACTTTACTTTAAAAAGCTCCATATGGATACTAATGCTCTTACTTTGACATGCAAAGTAAGGAAATGTGCAACACTGGCATGCAAATATTAGCAGAACTGATTCATTTGGTTACGAGCTAGAGTCTGCTGTAATTTTGTTTTCAACCTGCTGAGTATTTCACTTCACTGTTATCTGCCCAGTTTGAAAACCAATCCTTTTCACTTTTTAGGTAACATACATATTTTAGTTACAAAAGCATGACATGTTTACTGTCAAATTTTATTCTGTACATTCAAAAACTAAACAGTAAACAAAGACTTGATGGGGAAATGAGATTTTAGACTGGAGCAGGGAAACTGCAAGATGAGCCTGGGACTTCTCGTCATTCCAGATTTGAGGAAGTGCTCAGCAAAACAGTGAGAAGACCGTGCAGAAACCAGCACGAAGGGCTCCCACTGGCCTGTCATGGAGGGGATCCCAGCAGCCACATCGCACAATTTGAGTGAGGAAATAATGATACTATGGCATGAAATAGGAATCTGAGAGTCTATGCTGAGATAAGCCAATGAGTAAATAAATGGAAGGTGGAGAAGCTTTTTCCTCCATCAGTGGAATGCAACTGATGGATCATTCTAAGAATTAAATCAATGATGCTGAATTGGTGGGTGAAAGTTCAAGAGAAATGTAATAGTCAACACTCTCGGTACGCCTCCCCACAGTAAGGTAACTGTAGGGGAAATCTGGCAAGCACCTCTTTAACCAAGTGACCGAGGTTAACTTCACCAGCAGCTCAACAAACTGCAACCACCTAAAGTGTGGTAGGATGCATGAAAGGAACACATCAATTCTATGAGACTGCCACCAAAATTAAATAATCTGAGTGTGATCATCAGACAAACCCAAATCAAGGGCCATTCTTCAAGACAACAGGCCTCTAACATACAAAAATGTCAAGTCCTTGAAAGTCAAGAAAAGACACACAAGACGTCCAGCCAGAAGGAAACTAAAAACTAGGACAGCTAAATTCAACGTGTGGACCAGACTGAATCCTCCTACTAGAAGAAACATTATTGCAATGAGGGGAACCTTGGATGCAGTCTGTAGGTTAGATTATAACACTATATTAATTTAATTTTCTGATTTTGATGGTTGCATTGGGATTATGTAGAGGAGTCTCCTAGGTTGTAGGAAATATATGCTAAAATATTTGGGCTCATGGGCATGGTGCTGCAACTTACAAATGGTTCAGAAATAAAGCTCTTTGGACTAGTCCTGCAACATTTTTGCAAGCAGGAGATTATTTCAAAATGAAAAAAAGAGAGATGATAGGATTCAGAACAATATAAAAAATAAACTGTCAGAGGTGATGAGGGAAATAAAAAAGACACACTACATGACACAAAATTTGGAAACCATATTTGACACAGAATATATCATTGATGCTGTTTAAAATTAAGTCAACGATGTTAAGACCTAGCGTCGACCATTTATTTGTGGATAAAGCAGTGAAAAACCTAACAGATAACATAAATGTGAAAAACAATTACATGAAGGACAAATGAAAGAAATCCAGTATGTTCAAAATTGTTTCTGAAGAAGAAAATAAAATAGAAGTAACAAAAAATATCCAGTTTTGAGAAAACTTTCCAGAAAAGAAAAAAAAATTAATCTGCAGATTTGGAAAAGAAAAAAGAAAACGCCCCATCTTCCCAGTAAAATTAATAGAGAATTCATTGCTTAATTCAATATAAAGAAGAATCTTTCAGCAGCTTGACATCATAACAAATCACTGTCAGTTCAAAGAAAAATCTCACCCTCAGGGATCTCAGCAAGACTGGATGCCACAAAAAAAATGAAGATATACTTGCTGTGGTAACAAAAAAAAAAAACTGGTTTGCAAGTATTCCACGTCAATTTTATAAGTCACCATTTATTGGCAAAGGAGAAGAAAACATTCTGACCTTGCAAGGACTGAGGATATAGACTTCATGTGGGATAGATACACGAAGACTATGGCAGAGTCGGCTAGCTGTGTCCCCTGCTTCCTCAGGGACCGGACTCTGAATTGAAGGAGGCACAATGTCATCCAGACTTAAAATGACACTATCTGGGTGCAATGGCTCATGCCTGCAATCCCAGCACTTTGGGAGGCAGAGGCAGGCAGATCTCGAGGTCAGGATTTGAGACAGCCTGGCCAATGCAGTGAAACCACATCTCTACTAAAAATACAGAAATTAGCTGGACATGGTGGCAGGCACCTGTAATCCCAGCTACTCAGGAGACTGAGGCAGGATCATTGCTTGAACCTAGGAGGCAGAGGTTGCAGTGAGTAGAGACTGTAACACTGCACTCCAGCCTGGGCAACACAGCCAGACTCTGTCTCAAAAAAAAAAAGACAAGGCGCTTTCCAAATTCCCTTCCATCCATCCAGCTGTTGCCATGTTGACGAAGGAGTCCAAGAAGTGCTGTGAGGGGATTCCAGGGAGTGTCTCACAGGGAGGGGCCATGTCCTTTGTCTCTCTCCTTCTTCCCAGGAGGCCAGAGGGCCAGCAGTCTGGATCTTTAGGACTTCCTGAAGACCCAGTCACAGCCCGGGCCTGCCTGCTTCCAGACTTCTTTTGGGAGAAAGAAATAAACTCCTATCTTGATTAAGCCTTTCTTATTTCCTGATTTCAAACACCTGCAATAAATCTACACCAAAATGACACAAAATAAAAGATTAAATCACAAATGCAGAAATCATTTGTATGAAAGAAATCGTAGTGAACATTAAACTCAATTAAACATAGGATAAGTTGGCAAGGCGCATGCCTGTAATCCCAGTACTTTGGGAGGCCAAGGCGGGCAGATCACCTAAGGTCAGGAGTTCTAGACCAGCCTGGCCAACATGGTGAAACCCCTTCTCTACTAAAAATACAAAAATTAGCCGACCACAGTGGCAGGCACCTATAATCCCAGCTACTTGGGAGGCTGAGAAGAATCGCTTGAACCCAGGAAAGGGACGTTGCAGTGAGCTGAAATGGCACCATTTGCACTCCAGCATGGGCAACAAGAGCTCAACTCCATCTCAAAAAATAAATACAATTTTAAAAATTAAAAAAAAAAAAGGCTAAGTTAAAACAGTTGGGGTAAACAGAGTTAAAATGCCATGACATGCTATTACAACATTCTTGAAATAAAAGATAAATAATGTATAAATAATTTGATGATTGTGAATTGGGGCAAAATCCAGATTGTGTCAGCAAGTAGATGCAGCCAAATGATGAATGCAGATTAGAAAGAGAAGGAGGAGAAGAAAAATGTGATTTGTTCATCTTTCATGGGAGAAGGCAATATATTCCGTTTCATTTTTTAAATTGATGAATTAAGAAATAGGGGTTTAAGAGTATTGCATGATGTGTCTATGTCAGTTAGAATTAGATTTAGCTAAAACTAAAAGAAAACCAAAATTGTAATGGTTAAACACATTAAGAGATTTACTTTTTTTTCCAAATAAACTGAAGCTAGAGATAGGGAATCCAAGGCTAGTGCAGTTCAAATTGTCATACGAAATACAGGCTTATTCTTTCTGTTTTTCCTTTCGGTCTGTAGGATTTATCTCAAAATCCTCCCATGTTCATAAGATGGGCATTGGAGCTTTAACCCTCACATCTGCTTCCAAGCAGAGAAAAGAGAAAGAAAAGGGAGAATGTTCATCTACGTTGTCTTATATCCCATTGCCCACACAAAAACGCAAAGGAAGGGGAAAAAATACAGTCTTGTAGCCAACCATATTTATGTTGCTCAATCAGAAGAGGGTTCTGTTAGGAAGGAACATGAGCATGAATATTGAGAAATGGAATGATCTGTGCGGTGGCTGCATAGTCACCAAACTAAAAGAGAGATGAAAACAGAACTCAGAAGACGATTTAGCAAACTGCAAATATACTTTATTTCTAGCTGTTCCACAATGTTGAGGAAAAAAATGGATTGCTGAATGCTATGGGTTGAATTGTGTCTCACAGAAATCCACACACTGAAGTCCTAACCCCAGTGCTTCAGAACATGACTGCATTTGGAAATAAGGTCACTGAAGATGTCATTAGTCAAGATGCAATTAGCTAAGATTTCCTTTCTGCTAAGACACATTTCCTTGTTTTTTTTAATTTAATTTAATTTTTTTTGAGACAGAGTCTTGCTCTTGTTACCCAGGCTGAAGTGCAGTGGTGCCATCTCAGCTCACTGCAACCTCCACCTCCCAGATTCAAGTGTTTCTCCTGCCTCAGCTTCTTGAGTAGCTGACATTACAGGTGCATGCTACCACGCCTAGGAGGGTGAGTTTCTAATCTAACATGAATAGTGTCTTATCAAAAAGGAAAATGTGGACACACACACACACACACACACACACACAAAAGAACACCATGTGAAGATGAAGGCAAGGGATGCTTCTGTAAGCCAGGAGATGCCAGGAATTGCCAGAAAGCTACCAAAAGCTGGGGAAGAGGCATGAGACACTTCATCCTCATAGCCTTTAGAGGGACCAACTCTATCAACACCTTGATATTGAACTTCTAGTCTCCAGGACTGTGAGAAAGTGAATTTCTGTTGTTTAAGCCACCCCCCTATGGTACCGCGTTATGACAGCTCTAACAAACACACCGGGATCAATGCTTTTTCTTTTTATAAATTTCTGCAGGTTTGAGTTTACAACTTTTTATTTTTATAAATGTATAAAGTTTATTTTATATACTCACATCATTTATAAATAGAATAAAAATAAAGATGTTCTATAAATGAGTTTGATAATTTTTAATTTTTGTGTTATTCTATAAGTTTATATTTCATAGGAATCATTGGCCTAAAACTTTTGAACAAATTTAACAGTAAAGCTATCTGGACATGAAACATGTCCTTTTTGTTGGCACCTTTTTTAGGTTTGACCTAGACCTAGGAGTCTGGGTCAATTCTTGTTTTTAATTTTTAAAAATTATGATCCTCCCTAGAAAACATCTGTTTAGAACTAAAAGGTGGTGGTTGGTGATGTTAGCCTGGTTGTTTTATTTTTCCAAATCCACACATAAAACCAGACAAAGCAATTAATTATCCAAACCAAAAAAATCTATGGTTAATTTTTACAGTAAATCTAGGTGCTAAGGTATCTCCACAGACTCTAAAATAAAAGTAGATGGGGACTAATTACCTCCAGCACAAAACGATACTATCAGTATTTGCATGGCAGAGAAAGGTAAAAAGGAAGATCCAAAAACAGAAAATCCAACAATTGTCCGTAGGTGTTCATGGGAAAGCAGGGGGGTTGAAAGAGCAGTGGACGAACCCAGGAGGGCTTGCCCGCTCAATGACAGCGAGTGCAAGGCCCCAGGGGTCCCAGCAAGGCTGCACCAGAGTGAGCTGGGAACTCCTAAAACCGACCCAGCTCCCCGCTACCTCCCAGGGAGAAAATACTGGAAATGCAATCAGAATGGAGAAGGACAGAGAAATCATACATGAAGGAAGGAGAGGGTCTCCACAAAATAAGGGAGAGGAAGAGAGGCAGGAAAGTGCAGACACCACCACCACTCCTTTTCACACTGGGGGAATCTGAAGAGGAAGCTCTTTGACATTACAAAGGATTGTCTGAACAAAGTTCTGAACGTTAAGGAAACTTATTTCACACAAACAAAACTGGGTCGAAGGTATCTCAAGTAACAAAATTGCTTTAAGAAAACTACAAATATGGAGCAGAATAACAACCCTACCATGAAAAGACACCAAAAAATACCAAAACTGTAAGTTACTGGTTTAAGAAAAAGATAAAAGGCATTTTTTAAACCCATGAGTCATAGGTGGAAACACTCAATAATAAGATGGTGGAATTCAAAAGAATAAAAGAAAAACATTTTAGAAATAAAGACTAAACTAGAAGGAACATAAAAAAACACAACACACAACACCTTAAGAGAAGAAGAGTGAAAAAAAACAATCAAAATCCAAAATGATAAATAAAAGTATTTCAGAAAAAAGTGAAAAACCTTGAAGATATGCAATAAAAATTCAACGTGTTTAAAAGGAGTCCCTGAGGAAGAAAACTAAAGAAAGGACATATAACAAATGATAAATACTAAGTACACTGAGTCCTACAAATATCATCCCAGAATAACCAACACCAAGACATTTACTTTATTTATTTATTTATTTTTTTTGGAGATGGAGTCTTGCTCTGTCACCCAGGCTGGAGTGCAATGGCATAATCTTGGTCTCGGCTCACTGCAACCTCTGCATCCCAGGTTCAAGCGATTCTTCTGCCTCAGCCTCCTGAGTAGCTGGGAATACAGATGCCTGCCACCACGCCAGGCTAATTTGTGTACTTTTAGTAAAGACGGAGTTTCACCATGTTGGCCAAGCTGGTCTCAAGCTCCTGGCCTCAAGCAATCTGCCCACCTCAGCCTCCCAACGTGCTGGGATTACAGGCATGAGCCACTGCGCCCGGCCAACATTTACTATTAAAAGTACTTAACTTATTAATAAAAAAAAATCCATTAGATATGTAGGTGGAAGGGTCACTTAACATACTAAGAAAACAAAACTAGCTTATCAGCAGATTGTCTACACCAGTGCTTTATGCCTGAAGAGAGGAATAACATAGTTAAGCCTGTCAAGAAAAAAAAAGGAGCCTAGAATTTTGTACTCAGCAAATCAGATCTTCCAATATAATGTACACTTAATTCAGTGACTCCTGCTTCCATGAAAACTTCCTAAGGAATCTACCAGAAAACAAGCTTAGGACAAACAAAATAACTAGAGAGATACTGTCTTAAGCAGTAGATTAGATATTTAGTTTCTTGGTAGAACAAGGTTAAATGAGGCTCAAAAGGGAGAGATCATAGTATATAACGGCCACATGATCTACAGTAACAGATATAGGAAAAGCATGTACAAGATGGGGGAGAACGGGAATAGCAGATATAAATATTTGTATGTTCAAGAAATCAAAATTTATAATTGTATTAGTCCATTCTCCCATTGCTATAAAGAAATACCTGAGACCAGGTAATTCATAAAGAAAAGAGGTTTAACTGGGTCTGAGTTCTGCAGGCTGTACAGGAAGGATAGCTGTGGAGATCTCAGGAAATTCACAGTCATGGCAGAAGGCAAAGAGGGAGCAGGTGCATGACATGTCCGGAGCAGGAGCAAGAGATGGGAGGGGGGTGCCACACACTTTTAAACAGCCAGATCTCGTGAGAACTCACTCGCTATTGCAGGACAGCACCAAGGGGATGGTGCTAAACCCTTCATGAGAAACCCGCCCCCGTAATCCAATTACCTCCCTCCAACTCCCACCTCCAACACTGGGGACTACATTTCAACCTGAGATATCAGTAACAAGTGTATTAGTATTACTATTTTGAGATCTGTAAAGTGGAATAAAGCAAGTGATTTTGGAATATTGTAATCATTTTTCTCCTAGACCAGGAGTCCGCAAATTTTGCCTGTTTTGTAAATAAAGATTTATTGGAACACAGCCATGCTCATTCATTTACATAGGGTCAGTGGCTGCTTTCACAGTGCACTGACAGAGTTGAGTGGTTACAACAGAGAACATGTGGCCTGTAAGCCTGAAAAACTTGCTATCTTGTCCTTTAAAGAAAAGTTTTCTGATATTTCTGCTGTATCCTTGAAAACCAGGATTGTTAGTGAGAAGAAATGAAACACAGACGTAATATAAGTGGTCAAATAGAAACAGTGTGGTGCCTTACTGAGGCACAGTGGTTCACAACTGTAATCCCAGCTCTTTGGGAGGCCAAGGAGAAAGGATCACTTGAAGTCCGAGTTCAAGACCAGCCTGACCAATATGGTGAAATCCCATCTCTACAAAGAAATGCAAAAGTTAACTGGGTATGGTGGCATGAACCTGTGATCCCAGCTACTTGGGAGGCTGAAGTGGGAGGATCGCTTGAACCCAGGAGGTTGAGGCTACAGTGAGCTGAGATCACACCACTGCACTGCAGCCTGGATGACAGAGGAAGACCCTGTCTCAAAAAAAGAAAAAGAAGAAAAAGAAAGGCAGGGAAGAGACAGGAGGTCCCAAATTTGAATAGAATTATCAGCATGAATGATTGAGATGCTCTTTTACTTTAAATCTAGTTCTGTCCCCTGAAAAGGCCCAAAGCCAATGATCATAAAACTAGTAAGGTATACCTAACACACAGATCATGGCCCTAACATATAATTTCTCATTTTAAAAAAGAAAATACAATGAAACAAAACATGAGCTTCTTAGAAAAATAGCTGATTCCAGGTCTGAAGCAGGAAATGTACAAGACAAACCAGGTGTATCTGGAAATACCAGATGGCAAAGCAGCTGTGAGAAGCCACCAGGGTCAGGTGCAAAGGACTCAGGAGCCCCCAGGAAGGGCTCCCACTCGCCATAGAAGAAATGATTTGTTACACTATCCATAAAAATGTCTATAAACTGAAACCCACCAAATATATTTTAAAACCTGAGTTTCTGGTAACTTTTTAAAAAACGATTGCCTTCTGAAGATGACAAGGAGAAAAGTCATTATCATGAAAACTAGTCAAAAGGAAAGAATCAAACATTTTTCGTGCCTTTTCTATATTCAATTATAATTCATAAAAAGTACCCTGGGATAACCAAATAGATAAAGGAATACTTTTCCTTACAGGGATATTTCAGAGAATAAATAAGAACTGAACCACAGGACAAGGATACCACCACTAGGAACCTTCAGTAAATTTACGAAGCAAGGCTTCAGCTGACATCAATAAGACTGCGAAATGGACATGGTGTGCCCCTGGGGCAAGCAGATTGTGTTACCACTTAGGTTCTAACCAAGAGCTGGATCACACTCCAGGATCATGCCACCAATTAGCAGGAAATAGAGAAAACAGGTACATGTCGATATGGTTTGACTGTGTCTCCACCCAAATCTTATCTTGAATTGTAACTTCCACAATTCCTACATGTCATGGGAGAAACCTTGTGGGAGGTCACTGAATCATGGGAGCCAGTCTTTTCTGTGCTGTCCTCATGATAGTGAGTAAGTCTCATAAGATCTGATGGTTTTAAAAGGGAAAGTTGGCCAGGCACGGTGGCTCATGCTTGTGATCCCAGCACTTTGGGAGGCTGAGGTAGGTGGATCACCTGAGGTCAGGAATTTGAGACCAGACTGGCCAACATAGTGAAACACCATCTCTACTAAAATTTTAAAAAAATTAGCTGGATGTGGTGGTGGGTACCTGTAGTTGCAGCTACTCTGGAGGCTGAGGCAGGAGAATCACTAGAACCTGAGAGGCGGAGGTTGCGGTGAGCCAAGATTGTGCTATTGCATTTCAGTAAGGGCAACAAGAGCAAAACTTTGTCTCAAAAAAAAAATAGGAGAGTATCCCTGAACAAGCTCTCTTCTCTTGTCTGCCTCCATGTGAGATGTGCCTTTCACCTTCCACCATGATTGTGAGACCTCCCCAGCCACAAGGAACTATAAGTCCAACAACCTCTTTCTTTTGTAAATTGTCCAGTCTTAGGGAATGTCTTTATCAGCAGCATAAAAATAGACTAAAACAGTTTACTTGTGCCATGAGTCTCAAATCTGCATAATCCAAACTGTGGGAAAATCTGCCCATGTAAGGACTTGGGTTCCTCAGCAGATAAATTATAAGATATAGAGGGGAAATGATAGATCACAAGGAACCTGAAATACAAAACACTTTTTTTTCAATGATCAATATTACAGTAGACTCATGACATGCAAGTAAGAAATCCAAGGAAAGGAAAGGAGAATAGTAAAATGAGGAAAGTGGTTAGCATCCAGGGAGGGAGAGGACCCAGATGGCTTAGGGCACATGCACAGCCTTCTATTTTCTGCCCTAATGGGAGGTTACAAAAAGAATCTAACTTCTAATAACTCACTAAGCCATAGAAAAAGTTAGCATGGTGATCACCCTAAAAAGGGAACGATAGTACCTAGGTGGTAGCACGATGGGGATTTCTGGGGTGCTGGTATTCTTTTCCTGCTGAGAGTGCTGGTTGTACAAGCCTTTTCAGTTCAGGAAAATGCACTGAGTTTTACCTGGGTGCACTTTTCTTTATGTAAGCTAGGCCTCCCTTTTTTAATGTTTTTCAAATTTACATACAAGGTTTAATGTGAAGAGTTATAGACAGAGAACTAAAATCTTGGACAGTATTCAATTTCATGTTTCTATCTGCCTATTTAACAAATCATCTGATTTTCAAATGCTGCAACCATTCTGCTCCTAGCAACTTCTTACTTCTAATGGTTTCTGCTTTGTAAATGTGGGCACTATTTTATTTAGTGCATAAAAGAGCATAATATAACCTCACCAGGGATAGTACCTTTTATCAATATGAAATGATAACATTTTACGTAATTTCCATTATCAACCAAGTTTTTACCTGATACGGTCTGGTCCGAAATTTACATTTCTTCTTTAATCCCTTCTTGTTCCACAACACCCCACTCCTGCCCATGTGATTTCCAGGTTTCCTTTTTTTTTTTTTTTTTTAGTTTCCTGATACATATTTTTCTTAACCAGAGCTTTGCAACACCAAGTAAGCATTCCACACCACCAGAATCACCAAGTTCCGGATGCAACAGAGGACTCTGCCTTCCCTAGGGAGACATTTTTGTGATTAACTCGTTTTAAACTCTGTCATACAATCTCATGCAGCTTCAGATCTTGCCCCTTTCATTTTGTACACATTTTTATTCCATATGCATTTTATTCCGTGTCAACTGTATTCCTGGTATTGTATTATGGAAACCAATAAGGCAGAGTGCAGGCCCTCAATGAACTTACAGCCTAGTGGAGAAGACAGAAAAATAAATGCAGTGCTGATAGAGAGGGGTCCCTGCTCCCAGAGGAAATGTGGTAGAGAAAGCCGAGGGTCAGGGGCAAGTATTCCAAGGAGCTCCTAATCGAGACTGGAGGAGGGAGGGTGGCATGGTCAGGAAAATCATCTTTCTTTACACACTTTCAGGAAAAGAAGTCAGTTTCATTTAAGAAGATCCTTGATGAAACAGTAAGATGCAGATATAGGCAAATATAGATTTCAATTTTGATGGACTAAATTATCAAGTACACATCTTTTTAGCATTCAGTGTGACAACATGGACACACGTGTAAAGCACTTCTATTGCGTATGGAGGCCTCATGATGATTTTGAGGGAATACCTGTTTTCCTGGTGTGACAGATTAAGCTCAACTAGCTGCTAGTTCATGGAACATCAGTTTCACTTGAAAGAATGACTGACAAACTGTGGTAATTCAGACTTGGGTCTTTAGAATATATTTTCTCAAAAATGAGGAATACAGTAAGATTTTAATTTTACGTGAATCTTAGAATGTTGAGAAACTTACACGCATTACCATGAATTTGACAGCTTTACAATATTTAAAAACTTATTGATAAGGTGGGTGGTGACATTAAGAAATGTGCTTTTTGAAACTGTATTCTAAAATGTGTCAATGTTTTGAAGACCTGCATAATTCAGCAAAGCAATATTTTCAAAGTGGGAATGCATGAAGTTGTAAAATCACTAATGGGTAAAACACTCCAAATGCAATATAGACTAATGGGTTTTAAAATAATGAAAGTATGAAAAGTGTATTTAGCTGAGCATGGTGGCTCATGCCTGTAATCCCAGTACTTTGGGTGGCCAAGGCTGGCAGATCACCTGAGGTCAGGAGTTTGAGACCAGCCTGGCCAACAAATCAAAACCCCGTCTCTACTAAAAATAGAAAATTTAGCTGGGTGTGGTGGCACGCCTGTAATCCCAGCTACTAGGGAGGCTGAGGCAGGAGAATCTCTTGAACCGGGGGAGGTGGAGGTTGCAGTGACCCAAGATTGTGCCACTGCACTCCAGCCCGGGTGACAGAGCAAGACTCTGCCTCACTCAAAAAAAAAAAAAAAAAAAAAAGGATACTGATGTAGTTTTAGGTTGCATGCTGCAACTGACCTTTAAGCAACTATACTTGCTATGTATTAGTTATCCACGGTTATTTGAAAAGACCATTAAAATACCACTTCCTTTTCCAAATACATGTTTAATGTATTTTCTTCAACTAAAACATATTTTAAGAGATTGAATTCAGGAGGAATATATGTGAATCTAGCTGTCTTCTCTGATGCCAACCTTGAAGATATTTGCAAAATGTGAAATGATACCACTCTCTTTATTAAAGTTTTGTTTTGGAAAATATACTTATCTTGCCTAAGAATGTGTTACTTATGTTAACAAGTAACAGGTCTATCATTTGTTATTTCTAAAATGAATTCAACATATTTTTTTAAGTTTCTCAGTTTTCATTTTGAATGCAGGAAAATTATTGTACCTAAGACAGGGGCCCTGAGATTAAAAAGCTTAAGAAACTCTTTACACACAAGAGTGACAAAAGTAAAATAAAATGAAAAAGAAAAGCACCTCAGAGACCTCTGCAATTTTTAAAAGTGTCCAGATAAAGGATGGTTACTGGAAACAAAGGGTTACTGTTTTCTGAATATGTTGCCTCATTTATTATAGATACACTGCTGAGTTGAAGCCAAGAGGTAAAACATCATCAGCCAGCTTCACACAATAGACCCTTAACATCCAAAGGAGGCATAAACTCGACTACAGATGTTGCATAACATTCTAGGTGTTTTTTCTTCTTTAGGAATACTTTATTTTCAGTGTCATTTTCCACAGAGAAACACTTTTCTTTTCTTTTTTTGAGATGGAGTCTCCCTGTGTTGCCCAGGCTGGGGTGCAGTGGCGCAATCTCTGCTTACTGCAACCTCCACCTCCCAGATTCAAGCGATTCTCCTACCTCAGCCTCCTGAGTAGCTGGAACTACTGGCGTGTGCCACCACTCCCAGCTAATTTTTGTATTTTTAGTAGAGACTGGTTTTCACCATGTTGGCCAGGATGGTCTTCAACCCGACCTCGTGATTCATCCACCTCGGCCCCCCAAAGTGCTAGAATTACAGGCATGAGCCACCGTGCGTGGCCCAAAGAAGCATTTTTTATTGCTTTATCAAAATGGATAGTAGGAAACAGAACCATGTTGAATGCTAGTTGGTTGTCTCCCTACCTCATGAGGCTGAGATTTCATCATGAATGTCAGCCTTACTATGCCTTTGACTTAAATTTGAATTTCTTGTAATCCTCTTGAAAATACATGCAATGATATTTATGAACATTTCTTAGATTTCTCCTTTTTTAGTAAGAATAAAATATCTGCTGAGAGTTATTTTTGATAGCTTTTAAGTGTGGAGAATAATAGGTTGAAACAATTAAAATGTCATTGCAATCCTTTTTTTCCCCTTCTTCCCAAAAGAAAGTCTAAGTGCATGAGTTAAAATATTAGGAAAAAGGCATAATTTTAAGTTTCATTGCCTTATAATGAGGCTATGATTTTTTAAACATTTTATTTTGTTCATATTTTACAGTAGCCTGTCTTTCTTCAGCTGCCTCAAATACAATACTGCTTCATCCATGGACCGTAGTTACGTGTTCAGCAATGCCTTATCTAAAGGAAACAGCCTTCAATACAATAGAGCATCTAGTGTAATTCCTGACACCCAAATGAGCCAGTCTGCCCAGGGCTGCCCACGACGCCTGTGGCACAGATGGAAATATGGATCCCTGTCCTGGAGCCCTTATATAAACTATTTTTTGTTTGTTTGTTTGAGACAGAGTCTCACTCTGTCACCCAGGCTGGAGTGCAGTGGTGCAATCTCCGCTCACTGTAACCTCTGCCTTCTAGGTTCCAGCAATTCTCCTGCCTCACCCTCCCAAGTAGCTGGGACTACAGGCACTTGCCGCCATGCCTGGTTAATTTTTTGTATTTTTAGTAGACATGGGTTTTACCGTGTTAGCCCAGGATGGTCTTGATCTCCTGACCTCGTGATCTGCCTACCTTGGCCCCCGAAAGTGCTGGATACAGGTGTTAGTCACTGTGCCCAGCCAAACTATTCTTATAACTATCTAAAACTAAGAGATCATGTAAATAGAGACTTCATTGCTTTCTATTGTCCTGAATTACCTTTAACTTTTGCAAATAAATGTTTATATTTTTCCAGTGCAACCTAGCCTCTCTTGGTGAAGAGGGGCAAAAATACTAGTTCTCTTCAACAGAAGGGTGCTATTGGCAATTAGGTTTTTCTCACAGGGAACTATTGCCAACTAGGTGTTCATTATTTATGTTCTATCTGCTGTGGCTCCATTTTCCTGGATACCAATAATGTAGACATTGGATCACCTTCCTGATTGTCCTGTTTTCTTTTCTTTTGTTTTTTGCTGTCATTTTAGTCCCAGTTTTGTTAATGTGCTTTACTCAGGGGGAAGAGGAGCTCAAAGCTTCTAAGTCTTTGGGATGATACTCATTTCCTGAGCTATTTTTTCTTCAGAGTTTGGTGTCCAGAATTCCATTACTCAAAATCCTTAGCTGATCACACTCTCATTATTAGTCCACGAATGGCCCACTTTTATGTATACATGTGTGCATAAAAGTATGCACACACTATCAAAATAACTTTCCTACTCACATTTTAAATAACATACCAGTCATTTATAAACCCACTACTCAAAATAAAAGCTAAGTCACTGGTAAAGCCATCCCCCTGCCAGCTGCTTCACACCACCCTCCCATCCCTGTGCCTCCTCCCAGCCAAAGCTGCCATCATCCTGAGCCCATTCTCATCATCTTCATTTTTCCCTTCTATTCATCTCCATTGCATCTACAGGCACTCTATGGTTGTATGTTCAAGTTTTCCACCCTATATTTTCATCTTCAAGCAAGAAAGGCAACAGAGGTTGACAGTCCCTGATTCTAAAGTGTCATAAAACACAGACATCTGTAAAGTGCTCACTGAGAAAGGCAGGATGATTACATCATAGTTGCTGAGCTCATTTGGACTTACTTTCAACTCGGGCAAGGTCCACAGGCACACACACGCCTGTACCAGGTTCACTACTGAGCACATCAGAGATGGCGAATCGTAGAAATTACAGAGAAATTTTACACAGTTCCCTGAGCCGAGAAGCCTCCAACTACCCTGAATTCTATTTAACTCTAGTATTATGTAAGCATGTAAGAAGATGAAAGTATTTTTTTCTGTAATCCAGTAAATTCTTAATACCTGATCATTAATATGCAAATATTAAAAAGGAGCCATTCATTGATAAAGCCCTATAACCTTTATTTGTATAATTTCAGTATTTTTTATAAAGATAAGCTTGAAACTAGATATGGTCTTTGTGATTGGTCATACTACATAAAATGTTATAAATCAGGGGGAAAAAATGTGTTATTTATTCAATGGCTCCAGCTGTGGTTCACAGACTACTTCCATACTACTTATGCCTGTAGGTTTTCTCTGCACCTTCTGCTTGGCAGGCCCTGAATGAAGATTTAGAGCTTGATTGATTGATTGTGCTTTCTAAAAAGCACTAATTTTCAGGTGGCTTCAAAGCATTTCACTTCTTTCCACAGGCTTGGTTCAAGCTCTTTGAATTATTATTGTTTATGTTTATGCAATCTCCTGTAAAGGAAACTTTAATCATGCATTTTATTCCTCTGAAATTTCCAGGGAGGCCTCTATGAAATCATCTGCCCTAAGCCAGGATACATATGTGGCTGTTCCCCGAGTCACAAGGGCCATCTATAAATATGGTGTTAAGGAATTCTCCTAAGGATTGCTTGGAGTGCCCTCTTATTTCATGATATAGTAAATGGTCTGAACAGTCACAACCTTACCAAAGAAAGAACTGGTTTCTAGAGCATGGCCATTTCACTCTCAGTGAAACAGCCTGACTCTAACAAATCCGAGGTCTGCTGTGAACGCACATTACTACAGAACTATGGACTGGGAAGCGAAACCTGCAGTTAGTCTTCACCAGAGAATGAAAACTCATCGCTCTAATGGTAGCTATCGGCCTCACATCTGAAGCCATCTGAAGTAGATTAAGTGGCCACATTTAAAATAATGGCTTCAAATGTTAAAACGCTGCTTCCTCACAGAAGAGCTGCAATAGTATTACCAGCTGGGCACAATGGCTCAGGCCTGTAATCTCAGTGCTTTGCAGGGGCCGAGGCGGGCGGATCATGAGGTCAAGAGATGAAGACCATCCTGGTCAATATGTGAAACCCCATCTCTACTAAAAATAGAAAGATTAGCTGGTCATGGTAGCACGCACCTGTAGTCCCAGCTACTCAGGAGGCTGAGGCAGGAATATTGTTTGAACCCAGGAGGCGGAGGTTACAATGAGCCAAGATCACACCACTGCGCTCCAGCCTGGCCTCTGCCTCAAAAAAAAAAAAAAAATAGTATTCCTTTTTGGTTTTTCTTCCATTTGGCTTACCCATATCTTCCCTTATACATTGCACCCCATGATGGTAACATAAACAGGAATGCATGTCTGCAGCATTATTCCAGAACAGATGGGTCTGTTATCCACTGCAGTAGAGTACATAGTTGCTCAGGTGGTATAACTGAAGACACTTGAACAAAACCCCTCACCCACGCTCTCTTGCATATCTGGAGGTCAGACATTTCCATCATTACTGTAGGATTCTTTTGACATTTGGGAATTGTTCTGAACACCAGATTCTGCTTTTAAAACTATCCATATCCTCAAGAAGCGTTGCATCATCCAGTCACACTGGAGTACTCTGCATTTTCTACCCAACCCCCATCTCAAGCATGTTCTTGCTCATTCTGTCTGCTTTCCTAGACTGCCCTGCTCCAAGCTGGGACAGAAGAAAAAACCCTTGCACCTGTCCAGAGCTAGCTCAAAGGGAACCTCCTCTGCAAAGCTTCTTCCAACTTGCCCTAGAACCAATCACTTCTTTTTTTTTTTTTTTGAGACAGAGTCTCACTTTGTCACCTGGCTAGAGTGCAGTGTTACAATTTTGGCTCACTGCAACCTCTGACTCCCTGGTTCAAGAAATTCTCCTGCCTCAGCCTCCCGAGTAGCTGGGATTACAGGCACACGCTACCACACTCAGCTAATTTTTGTATTTTTAGTAGAGATGAAGTTTCACCATGTTGGCCAGAAGGGTCTCGATCTCCCGACCTTGTAATCCACCCACCTCTGCCTCCCAAATTGCTGGGACTACAGGCATGAGCCACCACACCCGACCCGAATCACTATTTTTTTCACCCAAACACTTAGGACTGTTACACCCATGACAGTATCACACTAGAGTATCTAAGACAGGACAGGATAACATAACAAGATGTGGGTACGACATCCATACTCCCTCGTGGCTTCTTAAAGGTTCCAGTCTTGGGCACCCCCCTCACTCCTGGGCCTGCGTCTTGATATGGTGAATGCATCCATGTATGAGACTCCCACCACTTTAAATGCCAGCCTTCGACTTCCTCATCTGAAAAAACACTGCCTGCCCTTTACACCTGAGATAAAGTGTACCGTCCTCCTGAATTCTTTCCCTCTCACCTCCTGCTTCCCTCTCCCAAACCTGATTTAAAGTTCTCTCCGTCAGAGACCTCCTCCCTATAACTCCCTATAACTTGTAGCAATTTTTCTTCCCCTTTTTCCCATGGACTGTGAGTCCACCTAGTACCACCTCAATGCATATTTATCCAATGATAAAAATAAATAAGTCCATCAATTGGTGATTTTGGCACCAGAGGGAAGAAATTTCAAATTCTTCATAACTTATGTAAATTATACGAGATTCCCTCTGCTCACCTGCAGAACAAACGAAATCCAGCCTTCTAGGTTTTTGTGAAAAACAAGCATAACTTGTGCATGCACCGTTTAGGGCCCAGATTCATTTCCTATTTGTTAGTCTCCTTCCTACTTTGCACAATTATTTGATCCGCGAAGCTGCTGTTCAAACATGGCAGAGATCAAACAGCAGCGGCCTAAGAAAAATGCGGGGGAGCACCAGGGGACGTTCCTGGGCAGGAAATGGATGCAAAGAAGCAAGAAGACAGTGATCAAATCCTTCTTCCCAAGGAACAGTGGCTTTAATTGCACCTGCTCTTCTCCGGGAAGAACATCCGTCCTCACTCCTTATGCAAACATGAACCACCATCATTACGACTTGCTTTGCTTTTATTGTACTTAGTAAGTGATGAATAAATGATGTCATCAATGTTTCTTGTATTTTGGCAAAAAAAAAAAAAAAAACTGATGTCATTCATCTTATTGAAAATGTTTGGCTATGTACACAGTTGCTGGCACAGTGCGTCTCAATGTGGTAACAACAGTCTTATGCCTAGAAAGCTTCAAATGAGCCAGGCTCGGTGGCTCACACCTGTAGTCCCAGCTACTCAGGAGGCTGAGGCAGGAGAATCACTTGAACCGGGGAGGTGGAAGTTGCAGTGAACCGAGATTGTGCCATTGCACTCCGGCCTGAGCAACAAGAGTGAAACTCCATTAAAAAAAAAAAAAAAAAAAAAAACTGTGAACTCTTCCACTATGACTATTTTTGTTTATAACATGGTAAATTATTTTATGGAAAGTAACATGGCAGGATAAATGAATGGAGGTATCTAGCAGACTAAAGAGCTATTGTAGAGAGAGTATGAGCTAGAAGGATGCTAGAGGGTCAGAAACTGCTCTAAACAACGTCTCCACCTATAAGATACAGATAATACCTTGCAGTATTGTCATGATTATTAAATAATGTAAAATATGAAAGTTCTTAGGACAGCATCTGGTGCAGAGTAACCCTTCCTTTGTTTTAACTATGCTATCAGCAAGAGTCAGAAGTTAGCATGGTTACTGGTAACGCCTGCGATTAGGACATGACTATGAAGGCAGAGGGCTGACTTGAGGTGGGGGAAAGATGACTGAAGCTAAGGAGACCGAGACCCAGGAAGGCCAGCACAAGGGAGACCTGAAGCACACAGGTGTAAAAGTCTCTGCAGGGCGACATACATGGGGATGGAGGAAAAACCCTAAAGCAGGAGCCGAAGTCTCTCAAAAATGAAGGAAAATGACTAGAACGCTGATACAGAAATGCCAATGGCCATATACCAAGAACTTCAGAGGACCCAGAAGGTTCAATAGTGGGAGGAGGTAAAGTGGCCTCGAAGTTGGAATGGGTGAAAGCAGACACAGGACCTGTACAGACTGAGTGTGGCAATCAGGTCTCCAGTTGCCCAGGCTCTAGGGAAGGCAGGGTCCCTGAGAGGCAGCTTAGTGTCAGGAAAGGGTGGGCTAGGATCTCAGAACAAGGTTGAAGATATAGGGAGCTAGCAAATCAACGCAGGGGTTGATCAGGGAAGTAGGGAATGCTGTGTGTGACTGAAACAGATTTGATACGTTGCCCGTTGTAAGTAATAAGGCGTGACTTTCCAGTAGTGAATGAGGTCAGCTGGGCGGAGTAGAATGAGGGGATTAACTCCAGAGTTGCCTAGAAAAAAAATGGGCAACAGTTCAAGTTGTGGTTCTCTTTACAAATACAGCATTATCAAAGGGAAAAGAAGCTGCTTCAATTCTTTGCAGAATGACAGCTTCGAAGGTAGAGATGAATGTAAAGAACAAATGTGTTAGGGAAGGCACGGTGGCTCACACCTGTAATCCCAGCACTTTGGGAGGCCGAGGTGGGCACATCACCTGAGGTCAGGAGTTCGAGACCAGCTTGGGCAACATGGTGAAACTCCATCTCTACTAAAAACTACAAAAATGAGTGGGGTGTGGTGGCAGGAGCCTGTAGTCCCAGCTACTCCAGAGGGTGAGACAGGAGAATCACTTGAACCCAGGAGGCAGACGTTGCAGTGAGCCAGGATTACACCACTGCACTCCAACCTGGGTGACAGAAAGAGACTCCTTCTCAAAAGAAAAAAAAAAGTGTGCCTTCAAAAAGAAAATTTCTCCCTCGATTTCTTTTTTATTTAAAAAATTTCCAGAGCCAGGTAACATATGGAACCTTTTTATGATTCAAGATCATTTATTTATTACTTCTCTACTCCATGTGTCTAAGTCTTGAGGACTAATTGACTGATTGATTGTAACAGGGTCTTGCTGTCACTCAGGCTGGAGTACAGTGGTACAATCACAGCTCACTGCAGTTTCAAATTCCTGGCCTCAATCAATCCTTCCGCTTTAGTCTCCGAAAGCTCTAGGATTTCAGATGTGAACCACTACTCCCAGCCTAGAGTATTTATCATTTGTCTTTTTAATCAACAAATATGTATTGAGTGCCTGCTGCGTACCAAATACTATGCTGGGGATACCAGACGCATTCGCTATCTCCTGGCACTGGGGCATCCACGCTCTGAAGAATGAGATAGGAATAGTAATCAATAATTATAAAGCAATGTAGAAAGGCCTGGCTTCTTTTAAGCAGCTTAGTATTTTCAAAGTTTAAGTATGTTGCATGCATCAATACTCCTTTCCTTTTTATGGCAAATAATATTCCATTGTACAGATATACTGCCTTTTATCTGCCCATTCATCAGTTGATGGACAGTGGGTTGTTTCCAGTTTGGGGCTTTGGGTGATAAAATTGTTCGACAATTGGTTGTGGTGATGGTTGCATAATTCTGTGACGATGATAAAAGCTACTGCATGGCAAACTTTAAATGAGAAAATTGTATGGTATGTGAATTATATCTCAATAAAACTGTTAGCAAAAAAGGACAGCAATAGAGTTACGCACAGGATGTCAAGAGAGCACAAACACCTGCTAGGAGCAGGTGGCTTGAAGGAGTGAACCCATTTGTGCCTTGCATTCCATTATTGGAACACCAAGCATGTGGGAGTTATTTATATCTTACTGCAAAAGGTCATTGCCAATGTCTGATTTTTCACACATCTGCAATCAAAAAATTGCAACCTCTGGCATACATGGGTTAAGCGAAGTCTTCTTAGAAGAGGTAACTTCAGCCAGACATGGTGGCTTATGCCTGTAATCCCAGCATTTTCGGAGGCCAAGGCGGGTGGATCACTTGAGGTCAGGAGTTCGAGACCAACCTGGCCAACATAGTGAAACCCTGTCTCTACTAAAAATACAAAAATTAGCTGGGCGTGGTGGTACATGCCTGTAATCTCAGCACTTGGGAGGCTGAGGCAAAAGAATCACTTGAACCCGGGAGGTGGAGGTCACAGTGAGCCAAGATTGCACTACTGCACTCTAGTCTGAAGGAGACTGATACTACGTCTGGAAAAAAAAAAAAAACAGGTCGGGCGCAGTGGCTCACGCCTGTAATCCCAACACTTTGGGAAGCCAAGGCGGGTGGATTACCTCAGGTCAAGAGTTCGAGACCAGCGTGACCCACATGGAGAAACCCCGTCACTACTAAAGATACAAAAATTAGCCAGTCATGGTCCCAAACACCTGTAATCCGAGCTAATCAGGAGGCTGAGGCAAGAGAATCACTTGAACCCAGGAGGCAGAGGTTGCAGTGAGACGAGATTGCGCCACCACACCAGCCTGGATGACAGAATGAGTCTCTGTCTCAAAAAAAAAAAAAAGAGGTAACCTGAAACTATGTATTTCAAGTAAGCAGAAGATAGCAAGGTAGAGGAAGCACTGGCTAGGAGGGAATATTCAACACTGACATCAGAGACCTTGCGCTGCTTCCCGGGAGCAACGTTGATTTGCATGTTGCTAGAGGAATCTGTCGCTGCAGAAAGTGGTGTGGGAAGGTAGCAACAGGAGTCACTGGAATGAATCACTCAAGTAGCTATGTGGAAGATAAATCTGGACAGGATGTGACTGGAGGTGGGGAGAAGTTAGGAAGCTCTGAAATCATGGCAAAAGCCAAGAAACACAGAGAGGTAGAGAAAATAAGGGCCGAAAAGAGCATAAAATAATTCCACAATGAAATGGAATCCAGAAACAGAAAAGCATAAATCATAATAATTAGGAAATACAGCCTCCATGAAAGGGCGGTAAGTTATCCTTTTCCAAAGAACACAGTTCAGCAAATCTGAAGTTACCGCAAGTAGACAAGCAAAAGTCAGCAGGTAGTGGTGGCATTGTTAGTAATGGCACTAATATACTGTGTGTCTTACACTTTAAAGAATGCCAAACGTCCCATTATGGTGTCGCTTATCCTCCTCCATAATACGGCAATAGGAGAAAATGGCCATCATATCTGAATGGATTCTAATTACAGTAAGAGATCTGGCTCTACCCCAGGATCTGATGATGGGAACATGGGATGAAGTGTCCTCGTCTGATTACTAACATATATTCTAGTGACAGTCAGGATGGGTTATGAAACAGTCTTTCTCTGTATCATTACTATTTCTTAGGGGAAGAAAATACTCAAAAACAATTAAACAACATCACAGTGTATTTCACACATCACTCTGGAAGTGTAGGGAAAAAGATAAGATCCTGCCCTGCACTAAGCTCAGAATTTTTATCTGAATACAATCCAAAACAAAAACAAGCTATTAAAGTCACAAACTGCTTTAAAAAGAGAACTTTATGGATAAATAACAACTAATTCATACCTGCTTTCCACTTAGTGGTGAACAATTGAAAGCCATTTCAGGTTTCCCCTTTTAGACCACATCCCTCAAATGAACTCAGATGAGCCAGAATCCAAAGATGCCCTTAAGAACACAGCCCTGGCTCCCCTTCCCCTGCAATACCAGTTACCACCTTAAGAGGACCACAAGGTTTATTTGGCACAAGTTATTTTGGGTCTGCCTATGTAGGCTGCCACTTAGACCCACTGAATGTCAGAATGAGTCAATACCAAACTAATTCCTCCATATTCTCTATTCTGCTCAAAAACTCATTTTTACATAAGTTGGACATACATATGGACATACATATGATACATATTCAAGATCATCATTCAGATAATTAACAGTCACCCAGTGCCCAGGGGGAGTCTGTTTCCCTGTTGAATAAAGGATACAACACTGATCATTGCAAACACATGGCCTGGCTCCAACATTTGGAGACTATAGCCCTACCACCAAGCTAGGTGGCTGAGCAGACCTCAGTAACTGCCTATAAAAGACATAACTGAGGCCAGGCATGGTGGCTCATGCCTGTAATACCAGCACTTTAGGATGCCAAGGCAGGTGGATCACCAGGTCAGGAGTTCGAGATTAGCCTGACCAATATGGTGACACCCTGTCTCTACTAAAAATACAAAAATTAGCTGGGCATGGTGGCACGTGCCAGTATTCCCAGCTACTCACAAGGCTGAGGCAGGATAATCGCCTGAACCTGGGAGTTGGAGGTTGCAGTGAGCCCAGATCTCGCCACTGCACTCCATCTCAGCCTGAGCGACAGAGTGAGACACCATCTCAAAAAAAGAAAAAAAAAAACCCTCAACAAACTAGGCATTGACAGAACATATCTCAAAACAATAAAAGCTATTTATGACAAACCAACAGCCAATATCATACTGACTGGGCAAAAATTGGAAGCATTCCCTTTGAAATCTGGCACTAGACAAGAGTGCCCTCTCTCACCACTCCTATTCAATATAGTACTGGAAGTTCTAGCCAGAGCAATCAGGCAAGAAAAAGAAATAAAGGGTATTCAAATAGGAAAGGAGGAAGTCAAATTGTCTCTATTTGCAGACGACATGATTGTATATATAGAAGACCCCATCGTCTCAGCCCAAAATCTCCTGAAGCTGATAAGCAACTTCAGCAAAGTCTCAGGATACAAAATCAATGTGCAGAAATCACAAGCATTCCTATACACCAATAACAGACTTAAAGAGAGCCAAATCAAGAACGAACTGCCATTCACAATTGCTACAAAGAGAATAAAATACCTAGGAATACAACTAACAAGGAACGTAAAGGACCTCTTCAAGGAGAACTACAAACCACTGCTCAAGGAAATAAGAGAGGACACAAATAGATGGAGAAACATTCCATGTTCATGGTTAGGAAGAATCAATATTATGAAAATGGCCATACTGCCCAAAGTAATTTACAGATTCAATGCTATCCCCATCAAGCTACCAATGACCTTCTTCACAGAACTGGAAAAAAACCACCTTAAACTTCATATGGAACCAAAAGAGAGCCCACATAGCCAAGTCAATTCTAAGCAAAAAGAACAAAGCGGGAGGCATCACACTACTGGACTTCAAACTATACTACAAGGCTACAATAATCAAAACAGCTTGGTACTGGTACCAAAACAGAGATATAGACCAATGAAACAGAACAGAGGCCTCGGAGGCAACACCACACATCTACAACCATCCGATCTTTGACAAACCTGACGAAAACAAACAATGGGGAAAGGAGTCCTTGTCTAATAAATGGTGTTGGGAAAACTGGCTAGCCATGTGCAGAAAACAGAAACTGGATCCCTTCCTGACACCTTACACTAAAATTAACTCCAGGTGGATTAAAGACTTAAACATAAGACCTAACACCATAAAAACCCTACAAGAAACTCTAGGCAAAACCATTCAGGACATAGGCATAGGCAAGGACTTCATGACCAAAATAGTAAAAGCATTGGCAACAAAAGCCAAAATAGACAAATGGGACCTAATCAAACTCTACAGCTTCTGCACAGCAAAAGAAACAGTCATTAGAGTGAATCAGCAACCAATAGAATGGGAAAAAATTTTTGCAGTCTACCATGTGACACAGGGCTGATATCCAGAATCTACAAAGAACTAAAACAGATTTACAAGAAAAAAACAAGCCTATTCAAAAGTGGGCGAAGGATACGAACAGACACTTTACAAAAGAAGACATACATGAAGCCAACAAATATATGAAAAAATGCTCATCATCACTGGTCATTAGAGAAATGCAAACCAAAACCACATTGAGATACCATCTCACGCCAGTTAGAATGGTGATCATTAAAAAATCTGGAGACAACAGATGCTGGAGAGGATGTGGAGAAATAGGAACGCTTTTACACTGTTGGTGGGAGTGTAAATTAGTTCAACCACTGTGGAAGACAGTGTGGTGATTCCTCAAGGACCTAGAAATAGAAATTCCATTTGACTCAGCAATCCCGTTACTGGGTATGTATCCAAAGGATTATAAATCGTTCTACTGTAAGGACACATGCACACTAATGTTCATTGCACCACTGTTTACAACAGCAAAGACCTGGAACCAACCCAAATGCCCATCGATGATAGAGTGGACAGGGAAAATGTGGCACATATACGCCATGGAATATTATGCAGCCATCAAAAATGATGAGTTCGTGTCCTTTGTAGGGACTTGGATGAACCTGGAAACCATCATTCTCAGCAAGCTGACGCAAGAACAGAAAATCAAACACCGCATGTTCTCACTCATAGGTGGGTGTTGAACAATGAGAACACATGGATACAGGGAGGGGAGCATCACACACTGGGGTCTGTCGGGGGAAGAGGGGAGGGACAGTGGGGGGGTGGGGATTTGGAGAGAGATAGCATGGGGAGAAATGCCAGATATAGGTGATGGGAAAGAAGGCAGCAAATCACACTGCCATGTGTGTACCTATGCAGCAATCTTGCATGTTCTTCACATGTACCCCAAAACCTAAAATGAAACTTAAAAATTTTTTAAAAAAAGAAAGAAAAAAAAAGATATAACTGAGTTGCCCAGCCAGGCACTAAATACTGCTCCACTGTTTGTACCTGTGTTATGACTTCTGCTCTTATCAAAAGTCATTATGCCACTAGACCAGGGGAAGTTCCTTATTTTGTGGAGCCTAGAGCTGATGCCATTTGGAGGGTGGCTCACCCTTAAGCAAAGAGGATTAGGAAATCACTGATACAGAATTAAGTACAGGGCCTCTGAAGGCGCCCATACAAGTGAAAAACCTCAGAGTTAAGCCTCATGAGCTTCTCCATCTACTCGGCACACATTCTAATGATGAGCTCCTCATTTGCTGCCTCCCAGTAACTACTTTGTTTATTTATATTGCTCTTTGCTGTCAGCATAATTAAAGGTGACTCGCTGAGCTACATACAAGGCAGCAAGATAAACTTAAGCTCAAAGCGAATAAGCAAGAAAGTCTGAAATAAGAAAAAAACAGTATGAAGCCACGAAGAATTGACATTCAGAATGCTTTCTGTTTGCTGGAGATATGCAAAAGTTTAGTGATGAATTTTCTAGTAGTCAGTATAAAGTGAGAAACATGGTTAATTATGTGAGTTAGGCTAATAGTTTAATAAATACAAGCACAGCTACTGAGAAACGTCTCCTCTGGGAATTCTATAAGGAAATGAGCCACATTCTCAACAGTATCCTTGCGCTATCTTCTGCGATGTGTCTCTGAAGGCACCAGCATCACAGCACCTACCAGCCACTAAAGGTACAGAAAGGCCAGCTGCTGTGGTTCAGGTACCCTGTTCTATAGGGTCTTGCTTAATTCAAAGTCTGACCTTAGTGCTATGTGTGAACCCCATGTACTCTGCAAAATCCCCTACAAATGTCACTTACCACAAATGATCTTGTTTATAAAGCAGTGGAATGCTGGGAGTTTGCGGCTTTGCTCCAAGACAGCTAGCTGAATGCTGCTCCAATATATGCCTGTTTAATTACTGTGTGTCACCAGAGAAAGAACTCATGCCCACTTCTTAAAATTATTAAGTAACCCAAAAAGGTTAAGTACCTGAATCAAAGACCAAGGGAGAAATTCAGGCACAGCCAATACACAACCCAATAAATAATTTGGGGCCTTTTCTAATGTATAAAAGAACCCAATAATGCTAATTAATATTACCCCTCTATTTTTACACATTTGAGAGTTCACTGTGGCATTATATTTTACATTATAATAGGAATTTTCAGTAACTGACTCACAGAGAATGAACCTGGGATAAAATAAAAAGTCTTGCTTATTTACTTTCCAAAATAATTGTGGAAAACTCAGTATCTGCCCCCATACATTTTCTAATGGATTTGTACAATGTGTTGACCTAAATTTAAAGAATTGCAAAAAAACAATAAGCAAGGCATGGCGGCTCATGCCTGTAGTCCCAACACTTTGGGAGACCGAGGTGGGTGGATTGTTTGAGTCCAGGAGTTAGAGACAAGCCTGGACACCATAGCGACACCCTGTCTCTACAGAAAATACAAAATTAGCCATGTGTGATGGCACATACCTGTAGTCCCAGCTACTTGGGAGGCTGAGGTGGGAGGATCATCTGAACGCAGGGCGGGGGACAGAGGTTGCAGTGAGCTGTGATTGCACCACTGCACTCCAGCCTGGGGAACAAAGCGAGACCCTGTCTCAAAAAACATATATATTAATATTAAAAATACTGTTGTATTATAAATACTAACATTAAAAAATAGCCTGGGTGTGGTGCCTCATGCTTGTAATACCAGCACTTTGGGAGGCCAAGGCAGGCAGATCATCTGAGCTCAGGAGTCCAAGACCAGCCTGGCCAACCTGGTGAAACTTGTCTCTACTAAAAATACAATAATTAGCCAGGTGTAGTGGCATGCACCTGTAGTCCCAACTACTTGGGAGGTTGAGGCAGGAGAATTGCTTGAACCCAGGAGGTAGAGGTTGCAGTGAGCCAAGATCGTGCCACTGCACTCTAGCCTGGGTGACAGAGTGAAACTCTATCTCAAAAATAATAATAATAATAATTAATAAAGTATTGCATCTCTCTTCTATAAATTTCCAATGGAACTTAAGTAAAAAAATCAATTTGAAATATAATTCATTATTTAATGATTGGAAATTTTACATTATTTGTTCTCATGTTGAGCATATAAGCTCATATTTTTATTTTTATTTTTACTCAATATTTCCCAGTTGCAATTATAGTAGAATTTTTTTAGTACTTCAGTACATTTTTATGCTTCAGAGTGCTTATTGCTCACCCTTTTATGCTTCATGTGTTGGGGTCGTGTGTGGGGGTGTGTGTGTGTGTCTGCGTGTGTGTGTGTGTGTCTGTGTGTGTGTCAAAAGAGAGAGTGGAAAAGAGAGGGAAGAATATTAACTTTTTAAACTTTTTATACCATAAGATCCTATACATTAGCTATTTCTTCTGGATTTAGTGATTATTTCAGTTATTTATAATAATTATTACAGATTATTTTAATAATTTGCAATAACTTACATAAGTAAGCAAAAAAGTAACATACAAATGTATTATTAAACATAAAAAGCAAACTCTAATTACAAATATCTTTTTTGTTTCAATTAGATCATGTATCCAAGAATGAATGTAACTTACTGCTAGAACCAAACAGGGATCAGACCCATTCTATTCCTATTTTGTGTGTACCTATTTTGTTCTGCTTTGGGTAAGCTCTGGGAATGTGGTAAGATCCACAGAGGCTCCAAGGCACATCTTCCTGTTACACGATGAAATTGGGAGCCATGAAGGAGAAGCAGCAAGGCACTCCCTCCACACGGCTTCATAGGAAAGCAAGCATATTAACACTGAAGAAGTGAAATCTGGGTTCCTGAAAAGTCTCTGTCCCTGTTAACTACTGCTGCACAACAAACTCAACACATGTGTGTGCTCCTGGCTCTGCATGGGGGCTCTGCTTAGCAGTGCAGTTCCTGTTTGTCTTATCTGTGGTCATTCCCACCAAGCAGTCATCTATGGCTCAGCTAAGACTGGGGGGGGGCTCTCAACAGCCTCACGGGGATGCCTGGTGTTAGTGGGATGTCAGACGAGGCACCTCTGAGGTAGGAGGTGGGACTTCAGGGGGCAGGGTTCAGACACCTGGCCAAATAGAGGAGTAGTTAAAACAAGAACAGGGAAGGAGAAACTTTCTGTGAGGTTCACCCACCAGTGTGCCACATCAGTTTATCATTGCCACGGCAATACTCAGGTGTTACCATCCCTTTCCATGGCAATGACCCAACCACCCCAAAGTTACTACTCCTTCCTTAGAAATTTCTATGGAAACCGCCCCTTAATCTGCATGCAATTAAAAGTGGGCATAAATATGACTGCAGAACTGCCCTGAACTACTGCTCTCTGCCTATGGGGTGGCCCTGCTCTGCGGAAGCTGTAACAATGCTGCTTCAATAAAGTTATTTCTTTCTACCTCTGGTTTGCCCTTGAATTCTTTTCTGGGCAAAGACAAGAACCCTCATGGGCTAAGCCCCACATTAGGGCTCACCTGACGTACATCACCTCTACTCTCCTCCTTTCCAGCAAGACAGCCCAGACTTCTTTATATGGTAGGTGGGTTTCAACAGGGCAAGTCTCAGTTTGCAAGTATTCATCAATCCTGTTTGTGGTGCATTTACTGATGTCTCTCTCAGTGGACAAGGTCCAAGACATGGCTGAATTCAAATTCAGTGTTGGCGAGGACTCCCAAGAGTGAAGGCCCTAGAAGTAGGATTACAACAGTCTCCCACAGCCCATCTTTAGGCCCCAGTGGAATGTCTCCCCCTGCATGTAAAACCATCCCTCCAGCATCTAGGACCCCCAGTTCCCATCTAAACGAGGCACCAGGCTTGAAGTCCATGATTTATAATCTGCATCAGGGACAACTCTTCTTGATCTGAAAACCTGTGACGGAAAAAGTCAGTTGCTCCTGCCACACACCCAAATGACACAACCCCACCTTGTAGCAATCTGCCTCTGTGCTCTGAATCCAACAGGCAGCATGGGGCTGTGTCTTTTGTTTCCACATTGGAGGATATGCCCTTTCTCCCAGGCAGTCAAACAGTTTTGTTTTGGTTTGTTTTTGCTCACCTATTGAGGAAGGACTGCCCTCAACACAACTTCTCTTTCAACTTCCTCTCCTTTTTGTGTTTTGCTTTTTTTGTTTTGTTTTGCTTTTGTTTTCTGTCTCACTCTGTCACCCAGTCTGGAGTACAATGGTACAATCATAGCGCACTGCAGTCTGAAACTCCTGGGCTCAAGCAATCCTCCCATCTCAGCCCCCAGAGTAGCTGGGACCACAGGCATGTACCACCACACCCAGCTAATTTTTAAAATGTTTTCGTAAAGACCAGGTCTTGCTATATTGCCCAGGCTGGTCTCAAACTCCTGGGATTATGTAATCCTCCCACCTTGGCCTCCCAAAATGCTGGGATTGTAGTCGAGCCACTGCACCCAGCTTCCACTTCTAACAGTGAGAACATTTGCTAAACTTGGATCAATCCCACCTGCATATGCAAGATGCTCCTTGTCCAGGACAAGGTCTAAGGAGGCCTGAGCTCCATGCAGAGCAATGTGGATTCTTCATGGTTTATAAATGTTTGTTTCAACAATCTGTAACATCTCTATTAAAAAGAAGGCTGTATTCTAAATAAAACTTTGCTTTTGTTAGCAACTTCACACTCAGCAGGAGGTGAAAATACAGGAGGAAGTAGGATTCACTGCAAGAATCTGGGACTATAGTACAAAAATTAAATCATTAAATACCAGTGGAATTGTAGTCAATTCTTAATTAATCAGGGTAATGTGTGTGGGGAGTATAAGAAGGAAAGAGAAGCCAAAATTACAATTGAAATGAAATAAAACTACCATCAATTATTGGATGTAAGAACAGCTTAACTCTAGTTAAGGCAACAGGGACCTAAGAATCTCAACTCCACAACAGACTCCAAAAATCTCAGAGCTGACTAGCAATGATTGCAGTCTCCAAAGTAGAAGAAACAGATCCAAGCCTAGGAGGTCTACACAACCTGCAGACCAGGAGATTCCCTCAGGTGCCTACAACGCCAGTGCCCAGGGTTTCTAGCACAAAACTGGGTGCCTGTTTTAGGTGAGTGGCACGTGGAATACCAGCGAGACAGAACTGCCCATTCCCCTGAAAAAGGGGGCTGAAGCCAGGGAACCAAGCAAGCTGGCTTGGTGGGTCCCACCCCCATGAAGACCAGCAAGCTAAAACGCACTGGCTTGAAATTCTCGCAGCCAGCACAGCAGTCTGAGCTTGACCTGGGACACTGGAGCTTGGTAGGGGGAGGGGCGCCCACCATTGCTGAGGCTCCGGTAGGCAGCTTCAACATTGCCTGTGTAAACAAAGTGACCGCCTCTGGGAAGCAGCTGGGGGGAACGCAGCACTGCAGCTCAGCAAGGTCTCTGCATGCAGACTGTCAAGTAGATTCCCTTCTCACTGGACAGGGCATCTCTAAAACTAAGCCAGCAGCCCGTGAGGGACTTACAAAGCCCCCACCTTCCTGGGACAGAGCACCTGGGAAAAGAGGCGGTTGCGGGTTCTGCTACAGCAGACTTAAATGTCCCTGCCAGGCAGCCCTGAAGAAAGCAATGGAGCCTCCAGAACAGTGCTTGAGCTCCATTAATGAACATGCTGCCTCCTCAAGTAGCTCCCTGACCCCCCATGTATCCTATCTGGGAGACACGTCATACAGGAGAGCTCTGGCTGACATCTGGCAGGTACCCTTTTGGGATGAAGCTACCAGAGGAAGGAACAGGCAGCAATATTTGCTGTCCGGCAGCCCCCGTGGGTGATTCCCAGGCAAGCAGGGTCTGGAGTAGATCTCCAGCAAACTTGAGCAGACTTGCAGCAGAGGGGCCTGTTAAAAGGAAAACTAATAAACAGAAAGAAATAACAACATCAACAGATAGGATGCCCACTCAGAAACTCCATTCAAAAGTCACCAACTTCAAAGACCAAAGGTAGATAAATCCATGAAAATGGGAAGGAACCAGTGCAAAAAGGCTGAAATCGCCAAAAGCCAGAATGCCTCTTCTCCTCCAAGGGACCACAACCCCTCATGAGCAAGAGAACAAAACTGGATGGACAATGAGTGTGAGGAATTGACAGAAGCAGGCTTCAGAAGGTGGGTAATAACAAACTCCTTTGAGCTAAAGGAGCATATTCTAACCCAATGCAAGGAAACTAAGAACCTTGAAAAAGGCTAGACGAAATGCTAACAAGAATAACCAGTGTGGAGAAGAACATAAATGACATGATGGAGCTGAAAAACACAGCACAAGAACTCTGTGAAGCATACACAAGTTTCAATAGCCAAATTGATCAAGAGGAAGAAAGGATATCAGAGATTGAAGATCAACTCAATGAAATAAAGCAAGAAGCCAAGATTAGAGAAAAATGAGTGAAGAGAAATGAACAAGACTTGAAGAAATATGGCACTATGTGAAAAGATCAAATCTACCTTTGATTGGTGTACCTGAAAGTGACGGGGAGAATGAAACCAAGTGAGAAAACACTCTTCAGGACATTATCCAGGAGAACTTCCCCAACCTAGCATGGCCAGCCAACATTCAAATTCAGGAAATACAGAGACCACTACAAGGGCAGCCAGAGAGAAAGGTCAGGTTACCACAAAGGGAAGCCCATCAGACTCACAGTGGATCTCTCAGCAGAAATCCTACAAGCCAGAAGAGAGTGGGGGACAATATTCAACATCCTCAAAGAAAAGAATTTTCAACCCAGAATTTCATGTCCAGCCAAACTAAGCTTCATAAGAGAAGGATAAATAAAATCCTTTACAGACAAGCAACTGCTGAGAGATTGTGTCACCATCAGGCCTGCCTTACAAGAGTTCCTGAAGGAAGCAGTAAACATGGAAAGGAACAACCAGTACCAACCACTGCCAAAACATACCAAACTGTAAAGACAAGTGACACTATGAAGAAACTGCATCAACTAACGGGCAAAACAGCCAGCTAGCATCCAAATGGAAGGATCAAAAACACACATAACAATATTAACCTTAAATGTAAATGGGCTAAATGCCCCAATCAAAACACAATGACTGGCAAATTGGATAAAAAGTCAAGACACATTGGTGTGCTGTATTCAGGAAACACATCTCATGTGCAAAGACATGCATGGGCCCAAAATAAAGGGATAGAGAAAGATTTACCAAGCAAATGGAGAGCAAAAAAAAGCAAGAGTTACAATGTTAGTCTCTGATAAAAAAGACTTTAAGCCAACAAAGATCAAAAGACACAAAGGGCATTATATAACGGTAAAGGGATTAATGCAACAAGAAGAGCTAATGATCCTAAATATATATGCACCCAATACAGGAGCACCCAGATATAAAAAGCAAGTTCTTAATGACCTGCAAAGAGACTTAGACTCCCACACAATAATAGTGGGAGACTTTAACACCCCACTGTCAATACTAGACACATCAACAAGACAGAAAATTAACAAGGACTTGAACTCAGATCTGGACCAAGCAAACCTAATAGACATCTACAGAACTCTCCACCCCAAAACCACAGAATATACATTCTTCTCAGCACCACATCTCACTTATTCTAAAATTGACCACGTAATTGGAAGTAAAACACTTCTCAGCAAATGCAACAAAACAGAAATCATAACAGTTTCTCAAACCACAGTGCAATCAAATTAGAACTCAGGATTAAGAAACTAACTCAGAACTGCACAACTTCATGGAAACTGAACAACTGGCTCCTGAATGTTGACTGGATAAACAACGAAATGAAGGCAGAAATAAAGATGTTCTTCGAAACCAATGAGAATGAAGACACAACATACCAGAATCTCTGGAACACATTTAAAGAAGTGTCTAGAAGGACATTCATAGCACTAAATGCCCACAAGAGAATCGAGGAAAGATCCAAAATCGACAACCTAACATCAAAAAAAAAAAAAAAAAAAATTAAAAGAACTAGAGGAGCAAGATCAAACAAATTCAAAAGCTAGCAGAAGACAAGAAATAACTAAGATCAGAGCAGAACTGAAGGAGATAGAAACACAAAAATACCTTCAAAAAAATCAATAAATCCAGGAGCTGGTTTTCTGAAAATACCAACAAAATAGACCATTAGCCAGACTAATAAAAAAGAGAAGATTCAAATAGATGCAATAAAAAATGATAAAGGGGATATCACCACCAATCCCACAGAAATACAAACTACCATCAGAGATTACTACAAATATGTCTATGCAGATAAACCAGCAAATCTAGAAAAAATGGATAAATTCCTGAACACTTACACCCTCCCAAGACTAAACCAGGAAGAAGGTGAATTCCTGAATAGACCAATAACAAGGTCTGAAGTTGAGGCAGCAATTAATGGCCTACCAACCAAAAAAAGTCCAGGACCAAATGGGTTCACAGCCGAATTCTACCAGAGGTACAAAGAGGAGCTGGTACCATTCCTTCTGCAACTATTCCAAACAATACAAAAGAGAGAATCCTCCCTAACTCTCTTTCTGAGACCAACATCATCCTGATACCAAAACCTGGAAGAGATGCAATTAAAAAGGAAAATTTCAGGCCAATATCCATGATGAATATTGATACAAAAATCTTCAATAAAATACTGGCAAACTGAATTAAACAGCACATCAAAAAGCTTAGTAATCACAATCAAGTTGGCTTCATCCCTGGGATGCAAGCCTGGTTCAACATCTGCAAAACTATAAACATAATCCATCACATAAACAGAACCAAAGACAAAAACCACAATTATCTGAATAGATGCAGAGAAGGCGTTCAACAAAATTCAACAGTCCTTTATGCTACAAACTCTCAATCAACTAGGCATCGATAGATCTATCTCAAAATAATAAGTTATTTATGACAAACTCACAGCCAATATCATACTGAATGGGCAAAAACTGGAAGCATTCCATTTGAAAACTAGCACAAGACAAGGATGCCCTCTCTCACCACTCCTATTCAACATAGTATTAGAAGTTCCGGCTAGGGCCATCAGGCAAGAGAAAGAAATAAAGCATATTTGAATAGGAAGAGAGGACATCAAATTGTCCCTGTTTGCAGATGACATGATTGTATATTTAGAAAACCCCATCATCTCAGCCCAAAATCTCCTTAAGATGTTAAGCAACTTCAGCAAAGTCTCAGGATACAAAGTCAATGTGCAAAAATCACAAGTATTCCTGTACACTAATAATAGACAAACAGAGAGCCAAATCATGAGTGAACTCCCATTCACAATTGCCACAAAGAAAATAAAATAACTAGGAATACAATTAACAAGGGATGTGAAGGACCTCTTCAAGGAGAACTACAAACAACTGCTCAAGGAAATAAGAGAGGACACAAACAGATGGAAAAACATCCCACCCTCATGGCCAGAAAGAATCAATGTTGTGAAAATGGCCATACTACCCAAAGTGATTTACACATTCAGTGCTATTCCCATCAAGCTACCAATGACATTCTTCACAGAATTGTAAAAAACCACCCTAAACTTCATATGGAACCAAAAAAGAGCCTGCATAGCCAAGTCAATCCTAAGCAAAAGGAACAAAGCTGGAGGCACCACGCTACCTGACTTTAAACTATACTACAAGGCTACAGTATTCAAAACAGCATGGTACTGGTACCAAAACAAAGATATAGACCAATGGAACACAACAGAGGCCTCAGAAAGAATACCACACAACTACAACCATCTGATATTTGACAAACCTGACAAAAACAAGCAATGGGAAAAGAATTCCCTATTTAATAAACGGTGTTGGGAAAACTGGCTAGCCATATACAGAAAGCTGAAACTGGATCCTTTCCTTACCCCTTATGCAAAAATTAACTCTAGATGGATTAAAGATTTAAACATGAGGACTAACACCATAAAAACTCTAGAAGAAAACCTAAGCAATACCATTCAGGACGTAGGCATGGGCAAAGACGTCATGACTAAAACACCAAAAGCAATGGAAAAAAAGCCAAAATAGACAAATGGGATCTAATTAAACTTAAGAGCTTCGGCACAGCAAAAGAAACTATCAATAGAGTGAACTGGCAACCAAGAGAATGGGAAAAATTTTTTGCAATCTACTCATCTGACAAAGGGCTAATATCCAGAATCTATGAAGAAATTAAACAAATTTACAAGAAAAAAAAACAACCCCATCAAAAAGTGGGCAAAGGATGTGAACAGACACTTCTCAAAAGAAGACATATGAAAAAATGCTCATCATCACTAGTCATCAGAGAAATGCAAATCAAAACAACATTGACATATCACCTCACACCAGTTAGAATGGCAATCATTAAAAAATCAGAAGACAACAGACGCTGGAGAGGATGTGAAGAAATCGGATCAATTTTACACTGTTGGTGGGAGTGTAGATTAATTCAACCATTGTGGAAGACGGTGTGGCGATTTCTTAAGGATCTAGAAATAGAAATACCATTTGACCCAGCAATCCCATTACTGGATATATACCCAAAGGGTTGTAAATCATTCTATTATAAAGACATATACACATGTAAGTTTATTGCGGCACTGTTCACGATAGCAAAGACTTGGAACCAACCCAAATGATAGACTGGATGAAGAAAATGTGGCACATATACACCATGGAATACTATGTAGCCATAAAAAAGGATGAGTTCATGTCCTTTGCAGGGATATGAATGAAACCGGAAACCATCTTTCTCAGCAAACTGACACAAGAACAGCAAACCAAACACCACATGTTCTCACTGATAAGTGGGTGTTGAACAACGACAACACATGGACACAAGGAGGAGAATATCACACACTGGGGCCTGGGGTGTCGAGAGTTAGAGGAATGAATAGCAGGGGGTGGCAGGATTGGGGAGGGATAGTATTAGGAGAAATAACTAACGTAGATGACAGGGTGATGGATGCAGCAAACCACCACCATGGCATGTGTATCCCTATGTAAGAAACCTGCATGATCTGCACATGTACCTTAGAGCTTAAAGTATAATAAAGAAAAAATATCCATAAAAATAAATAAAATTATGAAATGAGTGCGAAGGCAGTTATTGACACTTTAAACTTTGACGAAAACATAAATAAAAGTCAACCTCTACCTCAGTTTGGAAGTTAGAAATGGTGTCATTTATGGTGTCATCTATGAAGATTACTGTGGGTTCCTTCAATCCCTCCTGTCTGTTGAAGTGGCTGAAATTCATTCTGGCTCATGACTCTGAGCTTCTCTTTCCAAGGTCCCACCAGGTTACCAGAGAAGCAGCTCTAAGTGGCACATTCAAGAGTTTTGTTTTCCTAAGAAAATTGCTGATGCACAGGTAAGGTTGGGTGCATTCATCCTCTAGAATATATGAGGAATAGGTTAAGGGTACCAGTGACCTCAGAGACACAGAAAGGAGTGTCAGGCCTTGGTTGGCACTAGGCTGCTTCCCCAGCCCCACACATTTCTGAGTCTTACAATCCCACGGATCTGTGAGCAAGAATAAGCGATGGACAAATCTTCCTCTCTTCGTGCAGTATGACGGGAGACACGGTTTTGGGTCTCCAGCTCACCATGAACCCTCAAGGATCTGCTTCTGAGCAAGCTGCCTTCTGGACCCTCCACATTCTTGCTTGTGGCTTGGTCTGCAATTGCTGCAGAAAAACCGGGGTGGAGCTCAATGGAGAAGACAGGTCTTGTACTCTTATAGAGCAGTAACCACTGAGGATATGTGATGGTTCTCCGGGAGTGTGGCTCTTTCTGTGCCATTGGCTTGCTGTCTTATCCTCATGTTTTTCTGCATCATTTGAGAGCCTTAGGCTTTCAAACAAGGTATAGTAGAGAGAATACTAGTCTACCAACTACAGAATCCAAGTTGCAACCCTTGGTCAATTCTGAGTTATATTTTCAGAGAACCTCATTATATACCAGACCCATCACGCACAGCATCTCATTGCCTTCTCAACAATCCTCTGACGAATTTTGATCATCTTGTTTACCAATGAGTAAAAGAGGTTTAGAGAAATTGAATAACTTAGACTAGAAGAGGTGAACCAGGGACAGGCCCAAGCATCACCCAGAAACTGCCCTCTCAGTCACACATGGCCCAAGTCTAACTTGCCTTGTCTTGTTTTCAAATCAGCCACAATACAACTCCACCGCCTTACCCTGCCCGACATCAATTCTCAAGGTCACTTTGCATGTGGCAAAGAGAACCTTCAAGGAGAAAATCTCTTAGTGCATGGATTCTCAGCGCAGAGGGTGGAGAAGACAGCAGGGGGGAATGCATGATGCCATCCAAGGACAAAGCGAGAGGAAATGAAGCACCCAGGTAGCATCTACATTTTGCAATTCTGGGGAGCTCTGGGTGACAGCATCTCAGGAAGAGTAATGTCCTCCCACGAGAGCTGCAATTAGAGGCACTAGAGTAGAAATCCTGTGTCAGTAAGGAATTTCTCCACTGCGAATAACAGGAAACCCTATCCAAATTGGGTTGCGCATAAAAGAAATTGTGTCGACTCAAGTGACGAAGCATCCAGAAGCAGCCCTGGAGCCTCACTGAGGATGGGTCCAGCCCTTTCAGGAGGTCAGCAATGGCAGCAGGAGCCTCCTTCCCACCTGCCTCTCAGCTCTGCCATCCACAGCATCACATGGGTTTTGATGGCCTCAGGATGTCTCCAGCAGGTCCCAGGCTGTTCCATCCAGGAGAACCAGAGATGGGATTCACGCCAAAAGTGGCAGCAGGGTGAGTACCCACAAGAAAGTGTCCCAAACCATCCTGAGAGCAAGAATAAGAAATGGATAATTTTGCCTCTTCTTGTGGTTGGGATTCCAAAGAAAGGAACACTAACTGCAGGGTGATCAGCCCTGAGCATTGATTAGGGGAACTTAAAGAGGCTGCAGCCATCCTCCTTGCAGACAGTGAGGGAAAAGGGTATTCTTCCCACGTATCTCGGCAGTGATGGGCTTAGGGCACGAAGTTTATAGGAGAGTTTAAAAAGTTTAGCTCAGAGCCAAGGCTAGTTGCTTTCATTGCTTTGGGCAACAACCTAGATCCTTTTATCAGTATCTGGGAATGTTCAAGGACGCAGTTTGGGGTTCAAGTCTGCTGGGGGAACCCTGCTGCTGGCTGGGTTATAGAGTGGTCGGGACACAGAATGAAACCAGGGGGGACCTGGGGAACCCACAAAGGATTGCTTGCTTCCCCATTTATTCTCATCCAACCAAGGAAAGCATTTTTCCAACATTCCCAGGAAATGTCCTGAGATTTTTCTTATTATCCAGGTTTGAGTCATATTTCACCTCAACTCACACATGGTCAGGGGAGCTGGAATGTGCCAATTAGTTTGTCTGCGATCGTGTTCTATCCCTTAAAATGAGGTTGCAATCCATTTTTCTTCAATTTTATTGGTCCCTTTCAGAAATTATCAGCTGCAACACTGAGGAGACAATCAACAAATGTCTACCATGAATACTAATGTTACCTGGCTCATGCACAAACAAGCAATAACATTTGGTTTGTAAACCATTCAAGGGTAGATAATTCTTATTCTTATTCTCCTTTTCTGAGATGAAGTCTCTCTCTGTCACCCAGGCTGGAGTGCAATGGCATGATCTTGGTTCACCGCAACCTCCAACTCCCAGGTTCAAGCCATTCTCCTGCCTCAGCCTTTCAAGTAGCTGGGACTCCAGGCACCCACCACCACACCAGCTAATCTTTTATTTTTAGTAGAGACAGAGTTTCACCATATTGACCAGGCTATCTCGAACTTGTGACCTTGTGATCTGCCCACCTCGGCCTCCCAAAGTGCTGGGATTACAGGTGTGAAGGGGTAGATTATTAACTCACTGTTCTTAACTTGAAGTCTGAAAAAAAAGTTAACAAATTTAATTAAAGAACTGAAAAGTCTCTTCAACAATATTAATAAAGGCTCTAAGTACCTTCTTTCATGAAGATAGCTGAATGCATTTATTATTCTTTAAAACTCCTTTGCCTATGATCAAATCATCGTTGTTAATTAATATTTACTGTGCACACAGAGGTACCATATAGTAAGTGCTTTGCAAAATTTAAAGGTGCTGTAGGAACCACAGGCAATCAAGAATTTTTAGCTCAATCTTTGTGCTTTTAAGGTCTTGATGTGGCTTATCCAAATGAAGGTGGTAAGTTTTTTCATTTCTTCAAAGAAACTGCAATTATCTTATTTGCATATACTTAATAAACAGATTCCCCTTTTGACCGTGTGACTCAGGCAGTAACACAGTTTAGCTGAGGCAATAAGACTCAGCTGTCTGCCAAATACTTCTGCATCATCTGTAGTTAGTTGGGGAACTCTGAGGCTACTCCTGTTGCCAAGAATTTTGGAGGTGTCCATACTTCTCAGCATCTTTAAGTCCACATAAAGTAAGAAAAGCAGCATGCCTTATTTCTAACGAAGTTATTGGACTTTGCGTTTCACATTTTGGATCTAGAGTCACTCATCTGAAAAGTGAATTAAGGAGATTTCTTCTTTATACCAGAGAAGGGGTCAAAAAGGCAATGGAAAACTGTCAAGCAAGAGATCGGCTACTAAAAGAGCAGAACTTAGTATGTATTCTGTGATGCCATGGTCCAGGCCAGTCTCGCTAGCCAGGCTGACATACAGCCTAATCACTATGGAAGCAAACCAGTCTCTCCTACACACCCTCATCCCCCTGCACCCTGTCCCTCAGAATAGTCTAGGGGCAATATTGATCACCACCTATGGGGAAGACTAGGAGAAATACTGCCCCTCCCCCATCCCCCAAACACACAGTCCTTACAGCCCTTCATGGGTGCGTGTGATTCACACACGTCCTAAGTGACAGAGATGCATGAGCCGGATGTTGCACACACTTGGCTTTCGGGTGAGATGGGTCACAGGCACACCCATCGCATTGTTGGAGAAAAGGTCAAACCTCCAGGCCAGCTCCGTGACCTTAAATTGGACAATGACTCCTGAAGCCAGCACCAAGTAAGAGGGGTCCCTGGCCCCCCGCCTGGTTGCCACAGTGCCCTCGGGCACTTCCCCTCCAGCTTGCTCGGGCCCTGTTCCGGGGTCTGTTTCTTTCCTCCTCACCCTCTTGATGCCTCCATCCACTGTGTCACTCACTTATGCCTTGTAGTCATTCAACTATCAATGCCCAGTTAAACCCAGGCCAGTCCCCCAAGGATCACAGCCTCAGAACAAACCCTAAGTTAACCTTAACCCTAAATAGTGTGCCAATGTTTATAGCCTCAATTCTAAAGTTAAAAAAAAGTAAGTATATATATATATATATATATATGTGTGTGTGTGTGTGTATATATATATACACATATATATATGTGTGTGTATATATATATACACATATATATATGTGTGTGTATATGTATATACATATGTTTATCAGAGGAATATTATGATGCATGAGAAGATATAGATTATAAACCCATATAAAGAAAGAGCATTTATTTCAATGTCATCTCCTTTTTTATCTCTTACTTTCATAATATTAAAAATATAAGTTAACTATTCTTTCCTGGAATCCCAATAAATTAAAATTATTGAATGGTGTAATTTGACAATGGGCAAATTTTTCATTTTGAGAATATTCAATTCCTGGAAACACTTAGATTAAAATGCCTAATTATCCAACGGCCAAGGTAGTTTAACAACCAGCTTTCTCTGACCTAAGTCATTTGTTTTGAATTTCCCATATATAAAATAATGGTATCTCATCTACAGATACTAAGAAACTGAGATTTTTTTTTTTTTTTTTTTTTTTGAGATAGACTTTCACTCTTTTACCCAGACTGGAGTGTAATGGCACAATCTTGGCTCATTACAACCACCACCTCCTGGGTTCAAATGATTCTCCTGCCTCAGTCTGCCGAGTAGCTGGGATTCCAGGCATGCACCACCACACCTGGCTAATTTTTTTAGTATTTTTAGTAGAGACAGGGTATCTTCATGTTGGTCAGCCTGGTCTTGAACTACTGGCCTCAAGTGATCCACCTGCCTCAGCCTCCCAAAGTGCTGGGATTATAAGAGTGAGCCACTTCACCTGGCCAAAATATTTTTAAATTGTTTTGAAATCTGAAAGGATGATATAACACTTGATGAGCTCCTACCATCGCTCAATGGGCTCCTACCACACTCATAGAGAAGCACAGATTCCTTCACTTCTTGAAGTAGGTGCAAATTTAAGAAGATGGATCCTAAACCAAGCTGAGCTAACAGATGCCTTCTAATTGTTTCCTCGCTATTATAATTCAGGTAATCCAAGGAAAATGAACCGAATTGCCACTCTATGCAGGGTGCCAGGCCTGTGGTTCCATTTATTAGGAGGTTGAAACTTCGGAGCAGATAGTAGCCCTGAGGATGCACACCTTTAATTTAGGTCAGTGTTCAACAGGGAAGAATCCCAACCTTGAAAGGGCATGCCCCACCCTGCACAGAGGGGACAAAATGTGTCTGGCCCAGCCTTTTGTCGTCCCATATTGATAAGTGACCAAATGGAAGACAGATGGGACACACAGCCCTGTGATTGCTGCCTGTAGGGCTCAGCCCCTTCCAGGGCTTCTCATGCTCTGCACGGACTGAGGATAGAAACTACATCCTCTGCTTCTTTCAAAACTAGCATGGCACCTCTTGTAAAGACACTCGAAAGGGTCAGTGAGCTCCCATCCCTCCTGAAGGAATTCCAGCCTCTCTGCCTTCCCATCTAACCGACCATGACTCTCTCCAGGAAAGGAAGCCAGGGATGGGTGAAGACAGAAAAATAAGAGAGGCTTCCTGACTCTAACAGGACTCTAGGATCAGACAATGGGTCCCCTCACTGATGCGCAAAGTTGACTCAGCTGATACAAGTGTCTGGATCCTTCCCAGAAAGTGAAGTCTTCTGTGAGCCACAGAACAGCTGCCTTCTCTCTTCCAATGACCCAAAAAACTTCTCTCAAAGACCTCTTTTCACACCTACTCACCCCCCTTACTCCCTTTATATTTGGATACATGACCATTCAGTTCTTCACCCCTCCCCATACTATCCATGTCCGTCACTGATGTCCTTTCTAAAGAATTTTTTCTTTTGCAATACATTTTTACAACCCAAATCTTATTGCACAAACTATATTTCTGGCCTCACAATGGCTCAAATTAAAGCTGGTAAGGAGAGCAGCGTCCTCTAAGGCAGCAAGTCTTTTTTCCCAATAGAGCAAACAAAGAGACTCAAGTAGAAATGCATGAAATAACATACCAGAAACCAGGAAGGAAATCAAAGTAATTGGCTGGTTTTAAGATAAGGAGGGCTTGAAGCAGGGACTTGATGATTATGACAGAAAACAGAAAACAGGCCAGGTGTGGTGGCTTACACCTGTAATCCCAGGACTTTGGGAGGCCAAGGCAGGCAGATCACAAGGTCGGGAGTTTGAGACCAGCCTGGCCAACATAGTGAAACCTTATCTCTACTAAAAATACAAAACTTACCCAGGTGTGGTAGCACATGCCTGTAGTCCCAGCTACTCCGGAGGCTGAGACAGGAAAATTGCTTGAACCTGGGAGGTGGAGGTTGCAGTGAGCTGAGACCATGCCATTGCACTCCAGCCTGGGTGACAAAAAAAAAAAAAAAAAAGAAGAAAAGAGAAACCAAATTATTACAAGGACCAAAGAAAGAAAAGATACCTGTAATGCATTTAGAGAATGGTTTCTGGGGTGCTCCTCTGAAGAGGCCTTTTTCTGCCACCTCTGCATAGTCTCTCCTGATAGACACCCTTTGTGCAAAATTAGCAACAATGTCTTCTCTTCTCTCAAGTATCTTCACAGTCCTCTCTCATATCCTGTTCCAACACGGTCATGTATGTGCACTTGGGTCCTCTTCTCTTGAATGTGAGCTTGTTATATAAGAAGATTTTAGATAAGTGATGCATTACCCTATCTGACTCGCTATCATTTAATCTACTGCTTCAGGGTCTTTTCTCTGCAAAAGGAAGAGTGAACGGGGCATCCTATTCCCAGTGACCAGGCAGGTCCTTGTCACCAATCAGCCATTCTACCTCTAGTCTTAGTGGGCCAACCTCTCTCAAAAGAAAAACTACTTCTAAGTGAAATGTAAATGATACTGGCTCTATGCAAAGGTGCACTGCAGATTAATAGCATAAAAATGAGGTTTTTAAAATATCAAATACTTATATAGTTTTCATTGTGCCAGAAATGGCTATAAGTATTTTACAAATATTGTTTATTTAACTTCATAACCACTCTATGAACTGGGTACTATTATTACCCCCATTCACAGAAACCACAGCACAGAGAGTGAAAAAAGCTGTACAAGGTCACTCAACAGCCAGTAAATGGCAGACAGGCTGAGTCCAGTCCATGTCTTCAGCTACAACAGTGCTGCATGAGTATGGAGTGTGGGTTTAAAAAAAAAAAAAAAAAAAGCAAAAATTTGTTATATAAACTGCAGATTTATTAATATTAAATTAATTCCTTGTCACTAAAGGGAAAATGTGCTAACTACTACGAAGGCAATTTAGAGGCTATGACTTTGAATTGGAAGTTTGAAGTTACCTAGTTTCTTAGGCAACACAGAAAAGCAGCTTGAATAGTTCAATGACATGTAAACCTTTCAGAATATTTTGCTTTATGGTTTTATCGTAGTTGCTTTTTTTCTCCCCATGAATACAGCAAGGCCTTCAAAATAAATGGCTCTCAAATAAACAATGCAATATTTTATGTTCTGGTCTTTTAAGAAATCTTTATTTAGTTCTGTAATGTATCAAAAGATATAGAATATTGTAAAATAAGAGATGAGTTGTGTTACACTTCAATGAAATTTAAAACTCCAGAACTATTTGCATAAAAACATCACAGCAGAGTGGAAACATAGTGTGGCATTATCTTAAAGCATCAGGAGTCATCAAAATAGTACAGTCAGACTCAAACGAGGACCAGTAATTCTTTCCCGATAACCTTGTATATTCTGCCAGTGCAAAAGAGCAGTGATAGCAACTTCCTGAGAAGGCAATGGCAGGGAAGACTTTTTTTTTTTTTTTTTAGCTGAAAACCCTAAAAGTTGTGCAGAATGTTGTAGGTTTAAAGGACATACTGTAAAACTTCAATTAACTCAATTAGATTTATTTGACTTCAATTATTTATTCTTACTATTTTTGGGAACTATGGTTTTGCTGCAAGTAATTGAACCTCTCCAAATTTCAGTTTCTTCATCAATATAGCTGTAAAAACCCCAATCTCGTATGTCTGTAGTGAAGATTAAAGTAAATGAGGTAAAGCATTGTTGTCATTTTAGGGGAGATAGACAAGGGTGATGTTAAGAGAATGGACTTTAGAATCTGGCTGCGAAAGCTCTGTGTGCCACTTACTCTCTGAAAGACCTTGACTTCATCTCCAAGCCTCGGCCTCTTCATCCATAAATGGAATAACAATAATTTTTATAAAGTTATTATAAGGATTCTAAAAAAACAATGCAGGTAAAGTACATTAGCATAGTGCCTTCAAGAAAGAAAGCATTCAATATATATAAGCTCATACTATCATTGTCATTATCACCATAATTATTGATTTTATAGTCACAAATTAACAAAAGCTATTTTTTAATTTATTATGACTACTAAATCTCATGTATTTCTTTCCCTTTTTCACTTTCTCACTTTTTCAACAGCCCCAATTCTAAACTTCTCTCCTTTCTAGATGCCTAGACTTTAACATGATTTGGCTGACATTAGCCTAGCCATTCATGAAGAATTTGTAGGCCTCCCTTATAGTTAGATTGAGGTCATATCCCTGGGTTAAGACTAATAGGAAGAAGAAAGTAATGTACAGTATCTGCAGACCAACCCTAGCTCCTCCTCACCAGGGAATCCTCTGCATGTTTGAGGCATATGTGGAGTAGGGCAACATCACAAGATAGAGAACCTTGGATCCCTGAGTCACAGCCTGGAGGAAAGCCTCCCTGGAGACCTATCTAATCTGTACTAGATTTTGACATGAGCTAGAAATAAACATTTATTACACTGAAGCATCTAAATTTCAAGGTTTATTTTTATCACCTCATAGCCTAAACCACCCTAACTGATGAAACTGGTAATCAAGAAGTAGAATTACAAGTATGCATAAGTATCAAGATAAAATGAAAAAAAAAAATCAGAGGGGGGACAAAAGCAAGGAAGAATAAAAATTCTGAGGAAGAATAGAGCAATGACATGAGAGAGGACCAAAAAGAGCCTAGGACATCACTCTGCACATGGAGAGATCCATGGCAAAGGTTTGTATAACAAAACTTGACTGGCTGGGCATGGTGGCTCATGCCTGTAATCCCAGCACTTTAGGAGGCTGATGTCAGGTGTCAAGACCAGCCTGGCCAACATGGCAAAACCCCATCTGTACTAAAAAATACAAAAATTAGCTGGGTGTGGTGGTGGGTGCCTGCAATCCCAGCTACTAGGGAGGCTGAGACAGGAGAATCACTTGAACCTGGGAGGCAGAGATTGCAGTGAGCCGAGATCACACCATTGCACTCCCGACTGGGTGACACAGTGAGACTCTATCTCAAAAAAAAAAAAAAAAAAAAAAATTTAATGTAAAAAAAGAAGACTTGATTAAAATAATTTTAATTAATTGAACTAAGCCTTATATCATGAGAGCTCAGATCTAGCATTGACTTTTATAAATAAAACAGAAATGGAAGAGTACTTTGCAGAGAGAAGACATAGTAGGGGTGTTTGACTTCATACAAAGGAAGGAGTATAGTTCAGTCGTATGAAACATGAATGAAAATTAGCAACTTTCAGAGTTTAAGGAACCTTGGAGACTGTCTAGTTCAACCCACTACAGCTATGAAATCACAAGTGTGTGGCTAAGCAGGGACTAGAACCGGGAGGTCCTACCACATGATTCGTTTTTCCCCAGCAGCCCAGGGCTACAAGACCTGAAGAGAAGAATAAAATCCTGTCTTACTTGACTTTGATTAATTAGACTTTGTAACAAAGTAATTATCAACACAATTTCAGTATAGAATTTCTTAAGAGACTGTTCACAGATGCAATATTTGTGAAGAGACATTTTATTTAATTACACTTGACAAGGAGATGGTCTCCACTTGGAAATACTCGGGAGATAAACTTTTCAATGTGATTTCCCACTGGAAAGGATACACATAATAAAGTCATTGACTTCGGCTAGCACTAATCAGTATTAATGCCTTCAATCATTGCCGTCAATAGCTATCATGGAGAATCACAAAATTTATCTGCCTTCTCACAGCAGAGGCATAAAAGGATATGGGTTCCCTTGTAGGAAGAGGACCGGCTCCACCCATGGCTATGTTTCCTCCTCAATGACCTTCCCATTAATGAATGTGTCCCCTTTGGACACTGCCATCCACTCTTCAGCCATCCAATAGTTCTTCAGAAGTACTGATCTCTATACAATGCTTAAGGTTTCAAACAAGACTTAAATGTGGTTTTTGAAGGTATCTCAAGGTGAGCCTTGGTAAATGGTAACTTCTGAAAGGCTGCCTGAAACCGTAACAACAGGGGGGAGCACAGTGTGCTGCCTTTCCTGTCAAAGGACATATGCCTTATTATATCAACAATAATATCCCAAAGCACCTCACACGTCTGGGAGAAGAATTTCAAAACAGCAAGCAATTTTCATACCCAAACTGCACAAATTAAAGCATTTCTCTCTGCTCTGAACTTATTCACTCTCAGTACAGATATGTTAGATGAACTGACATAAGAAGCAAAAAGAAAATTAAATTAAATTTGCCTTTTCCCTTTAGGGAACACTACCCATAAATAAAATGCTGTGAACCCAACTGTTTCCCTTTAGAGCATGTAAGAAAACAATGTAATCAACTGCCTGCTAAGCAAAATGATCCTGGCTGTTCTCACTAAGTGCTGCATTTCATCAGAATCACTGTGCAGGCCTTACCAATATGTTTGTTGTAGTATTACTCTGTAGCTGCATTAACCTTGTGTGCCTTGGTACCAAGAAGATAAGTGTAAAACATAGCCTGGCTCCATATGTGAACATCTCTCATTATTTTATCATTACTTCTCATACTGCTATTAATACCAGGCACTTGATATTGCCCTTGGTTTACAAATAAGCAAAGAGAAGTGTAAAGGAGAAAAGGAATGTTCAAAGTGTTCATGGATACTCAGGCCACTGACATAGTCTGGGGCAAAGCTAAGGACCCAGATGAAGCAATCCCTTGTCTTTGGGCTAAGATCCCACCTCAAAGGCCATCACACAAGGTGATTACATCCTGTGGCTTTCCCACAGCCATTACAATTCTCAAGAAGGTCAGCAGGAGGCTGTAGCCATACTTTGAGTTCCCAGGAACAAACCACAACCCAATTTAGGAGTATAAAGAACAGGTGAGTTTCAGCCAATCACAAACAGACACATTTCAGTCAATCATAAGCAACCAGCTCTTGCCCAAATGAGGCAAATGCAGAGCTGTAGCAATCAGGTGACCTCTCTGTATTGCTTCCATGTTCAGCCTATAAAAGCTAGCTGCTCATACTGCGGGGTGGAGCTCTCTGAACCTCCTGGGGTTCTGAGTACCACCCAATTCATAAATAGTTTATTGCTCAAATAAACTCTGCTAAATTTAATTTGTTTAAACCTTTTCTTTTAACATGATTAATTCCAGAAATATTCAATAACCCCCAAGGCCCCACGTGTTCCGAGCCCTGCCTGCCCCTCCTGCCCCTCCTGCCTCAGCCCCTCACTTCACCCCACGTACATGAGGTACACAGCCACACACCAGGGCCGCCATCTTGCCTGCATGAGCTCCTGCTCATCATCACTTGGTTCTGCTTCACACACAGATTTTTCTCACTCAGAGATGCCTTCCTTTACATTTCACTTCTTTGGCTTTCCATATTACTATACACTTTTCCTTCACAGTAAATATGGTCACACAAACACATATATACACACTGTGTTTGTGTGACTGTGTCTATATCTTTCACACACATGCTTTAAATCTGTCTGTGCTCTGGACCACTTCACACTCAGTGAATCACCCAGTGCCTAGTATGCAGTAGGTGCTCAATAAATACTTCTTGTTTCTGAATGAAAATGTTAACATATTCCAACACTGATAGGAAGGAAAAGAAAATTTTAGCAAACTAAGACAGAAACAGGAAACCAAACACTACACGTCCTCACTCATAAGTGGGAGTTGAACAATGAGAACACATGGACACAGGGAGAGGAACATCACACACCAGGGCCTGTCAGGACTTGGGGGGCGAAGGGTCAGAGAGCATTAGGACAAATACCTAATGCAAGTGGGGCTTAAAATTAGATGATGGGTTGGTAGGTATAGCAAACCGCCATAGCACATGTATACCTGTGAACAAACCTGCACATTCAGCACATGTGTAATAACCAAGCAAGTTAGAAGGAATGCATCACACACTAAGCTCCAAATTAAGAGTCCTTTATTCATTAGCTAGCGACCAAGAGACGGCTAATGCTCAAAGTTCTCTCAGCCCCAAGGAAGGGGCTTGATTTCCCTTTACACCTTGATTTAGGTAGGGGAGGGGTAGCTAACTGAAGCAGAATTTTACAGAAGCAGAACAGGCAAGTTAGCTAATAACCAGGGGGCAGGAGGTTCCCAGGATTGTTGGTTGCTAAGGGTATTTCCAAACAATCACCAAGGGGGGTTCAAAGAGAGTTATACACAATAGCAGGTGTGCTTGCCAAGCAGGATGCAGTTACATTGGTTATATGGTAGGATAAGCACAGAGTCAGTGAAACATAGCACAGAGTCAGTGTGGCCCAGTTATACACTCAAAGGGGCTGTGGTAGGGAGGGGGAAGCTAGGTCGGAATTTACAGCTAAGATGGAGTCAGTGATGCTAGTCCAGGGTAGGTTATTACATGTGTATCCCAGAACTTAGAGTAAAATAAATATTAAAAAGATCTTCATTTTAAAGAGCTCTTTTTAATCGTTTAGAGTGTTTGCCTGATTTTTTAAATTTAGATTTTAATTCTTCATGGCCAGATTCCACCCAAAGGTGTTTCTTTTGGAGCAAGGGGGAGAAGAAGAAGAAGAAAATAAGAATCCTTTTGGAAACATTTGTATTTGTGAAACTTGAAATGATACAGGGTCCAAAACAACTTCTGATTTCATTTTGAGTTCAATCACTTCAAAGAGAAATCCATCTATAAAACATCATATCTCTCTGGTCATTCACTGAATATTTATGATTATCAATCACTTTACTATAAGGAAATTAATGTAAGAAAATAACTGTGACAGGATACAATATATTAAAATAAGTCTTCACAGCATCTTCCTTCCTGTTTCCTCCAAGTTGCCGCGTTTCTTCCCACTTCAATTTCCAAAATTCTACACACAGTGAAAAGCCTTCCGTCTCAGCCAGCTCCATTCTTGAGTCTTAAAATCTGTCTTGCTTGAACTATCCAACAAAAGCAGAACATCTCTCAAGCGAGATCAATAGAACACCCAAGAAATTCAAGGCCACTCTGGTCTGAGTCTGAGAAGGTCGAGGGAGTTTTACACAGGGGAGACAGAAACTGAAGGCATTTGTCAGGCTGTACTGAGCAGGGCTGGGAGAACAGACGGGAAAAGATTTGAAAGTTTTGTTCCTATTTATGAATTGGACATTTAGCCTCTTTTAAGAGACCAAGTAAAGATTTAAAGTTACTGAGAATTCTATCTGGATTTTGAACATGTGTGTCTAAGGGTCCAGCAGAGGCAACAGAGTTATACATGCAAATTCCACAAACTTATAAGATACAGAGAACAAAACAAAGAAAGTCACCTAAAAATAACACAAGTGAAAATAATTAGCAATTAGATAATCAGATCTCCAAAACGCTGGAACTTCTCTAAAATAGTAACGGTCATTGATTTGACCAATGTTTCATAAATACCCTCTGTGTTCTGAGAGCTGGAACAGGAGAGCAGAGGAAGAAGGCAAGATCAAAAAAAGGCTGCCCTGTAAGATCTCACCATACTGTCAGGGTCAACACGCTAAATGACCAAACAATGCTCAAAATCTATCATGTAGGTTATTTGTCATTATCCAAGTTCACCAAGAGAGCTGATTAATATAAATTAGACTTGTGGGGGAAGTTTTCTAAAAGAGATCAAAACTTGAAAAACAGGTAAGATTTCACCAAAAGAGCTGATTAAATGAGACTGGTTGGGAATGTTTTCTCAAAGAGATTATAACTTGAAAAACAGATAAGAGGTAAGCAGGGATAAGGAAGCAGTGACAAGCCAGGGGGGGGAAACTATGTGAAGAGAGGCTAGTATGGATGTGCTTCGTCTGCTGGGCGTCCACAAAAACTCCTGCAGAAAAGGAAGAGGGGGATGCGGCATGACTCCAAACGTAGGGGTCTCTCACCTCGAGAGCTCTTGAGTCTGGCTTTCACTATTGGTAGTTTTCAGCAGGAGAGCCCCAAAATGGAAAATGAGTTTGGTACGTTATGGAGACTGGATGGAATCTCAAATTCCCAGAGTCCAGTTTGTGGCCCAGCAGAGCACTGTGAGGTTCTCCTGGGGTCACAAAGCTGAGCCCAAAATTAATCTGCACTGTTTTGTGTTCTGTGCACGCGGTGACTCACTGCACAGACGTTTGCATTTCTCTTGGGACGCGACAACCCTGTGTCTGTCCCTGTTGGACCAGGACGGCCCATGCCACACTTGTCCTAGTATAACTGTCAACAAGGCCCCTTTCACTCATGAAATTCTCCAGTTTGGGTGACATGTTATATGGTCACCTAAGATACGGGATTTTGAATAGTCATCTACAAAGCTATTTTTCAATGTTATTAAACTATGACATTTATAAACTATAAGGTAGTACATTTGAGAAGGACTGAGGATCCCAACTCAGTATTTTAGTGAACCTCTGGCTGCCCCCAAAACGTCAGACAACAAAGCAAAACCTCCATTGCACAGGCATCTACAGAGAGCCAGCATTTTGGAAAATACTTGATCATCTTATTAGTTCTTTATCAACAACCCTTTTGAGCTGGCCATGGTGTTCAATGGCTGCCAACTCTTGCATTTCAAATATAAATCATTGCTCATTTAGCTTCTGATGAAAAACTATGCCTGTTGGATGGTCTGTAGGATTGCTTGTTTACCCCTCAGGGTTATGATGCCTGCTAGCTCATTAACACTCTGGGCTTAGACTCTAAGAATTTCGTGAACTCCAGTTGAAACAGGAGCTGCTCCTGCTCCCATAGTTGAGGCAAATCTACACTTAACCCTCCCTCACTGAATGCTCTCGTACCAGGAAACTTCATTGCTATCACTGAACTCTTTTCCACTGGAAATTGTGGAACGGAAGAGTCTGTTTATTATGGTGCTTTGCCCTGACTAAGCAGTTAGAAAAAATATAAGTGACCAGGCGCAGTGGTTCACACCTGTAATCCCAGCGCTTTGGGAGGCTGAGGCAGATGGATCACGAGGTCAAGAGATTGAGACTATCCTGGCCAACATGGTGAAACCCAATCTCTACTAAAAACACAAAAATTAGCTGGGCCTGGTGGCAGGTGCCTGTAATCCCAGCTACTAGGGAAGCTAAGGCAGGAGACTTGCTTGAACCCAGGAGGCGGAGGTTCCAGTGAGCCGATATGTCCCCACTACACTCCAGCCTAGTTGCAGAGCAAGACTCTGTCTCAGAAAAAAAAAAAAAAAAGAAAAAATATAAGGGTCCTTCGACCAGACAGAGCACACAGTGGTAGTGAGACCACCATCTGGAGTGCTTCTGCAAAAGTTAAGAGGCGAGGCTCCCAGCACGGGGCAGTGGCAAGAGACGGAAGGCACATCTGCGGGTGCAGTTCAAGGGCCCCTGAAAGACACTTTCCACATCCGGCCACTTGTAAGGTCAGAAATTTTGACGGAGTCCAAGTCCAAATCTACAATTCCTTGGGACATATCTATCATCTTTACAAAGTCATTTATTCTAAACCATTGAGACTCATATCCAAAATGATTCACATTTAGTTCCCCAGTTTTCTTGATTTGTCTCTACAGAACTGATGAGAACGTTATCGAAACAAAGAAATGACGTTGCTCTTTCATCAACAAACTTCCCTGAATACTTAAATCCAAGGAAGAGGATGTAAACTTTTTTTTGAGATGGAATATTGCTCTGTCACCCAGGCTGGAGTGCAGTGGCACAATCTCGGGTCACTGCACCCTCCGCCTCCGGGGTTCAAGTGAATCTCCTGCCTCAGTCTCCCCAGTAGCTGGGATTACAGGTGCCCACCACGCCCAGATAATTTTTGTATTTTTAGTAGAGACTGTGTTTCACCATGTTGGTCAGGATGGACTCTCTTGAACTCATGATCCGCCCTCCTTCTGCCTCCTGGGTTCAAGTGATTCTCCTGCCTCAGCCTCCCCGTAGCTAGAATTACAGGTGCCCACCATCACACCCAGCTAATTTTTGTATTTTTAGTAGAGACCAGGTTTCACCATGTTGGTTGGGATGGACTTTATCTCTTAATCTCATGATCTGCCCTCCTTGACCTCCCAAAGTGCTGGGATTACAGGCGTGAGCCACTGCCCCAGTCAGAAGATGTAAACCTTTAAATCCAAGGTAACAGAAATGATGTGATGGGTCCCTATTTTACAGCAACATGTAATCAAATGCTAAGATTGGTTCCCTGCCTAAAAGTCTGTTTGAGTATATCAAAGTATGTTTAATCATTTGTGCCCAGCAACGTCTTCCAAAATACATCCCTTGTTCTTTCCTGAGGAAGAAGAACATCTTTGCTGCTTAGAAAAGGGCATAAGGCTGGGTGTGGTGGCGCATGCCTGTAATCCCAGCACTCTGGGAGGCTGAGGCGACAGATCACCTGAGGTCAAGAGTTCGAGACCAGCCTGGCCAACATGGCGAAACCCTGTCTCTACTAAAAATACCTGGTGGCAAGTACCTGTAATCCCAGCTACTTGGGAGGCTGAGGCAGGAGAATCGCTTGAACCTGGTAGGCAGAGGTTGCAGTGAGCTGAGATCACACCATTGCACTTCAGCCTGGGTGACATCGCGAGACAAGGAAAGGTAGGGAAGGGGAGGGGAAGAGAAGAAAAAGGGAGGGGAGTGTCGAGGGGAGGGGCATAAAATATTGACAACTCTTGAAGTTGCTTACAAGTAATCAGTTTGTATATTTCCCAACTTCACGTAAACTATTGGTTTAACAAGTATCTAAAACATTCTTGTGACCAAAATTTTCAAACGAATTTTGCAAATTGCAAACAAACCCATAAAAATAATTCAGTTGGGGTTCATGCCTGTAATCCCAGCACTTTAGGAGGCTGAGGCAGGTGGATCACAAAGTCAGGAATTCAAGACCAGCCTGGCTAAGATGGTGAAAACCCATCACTACTAAAAATACAAAAATTAGCTGGGCGCATGGAGGGCATCTGTAATCCCAGCTACTTGGGAGGCTAAAGCAGAAGAATTAATACTTAATAATAGGGAAAAAGAATAGCTTCCTCCATGCTGTCTTCTTGTAACGGGGTTGCTGGACGCAGGGGAGAGCAGAGGAGTGTGGAGGACGCTCCCAATTCCCTGATCCAGAGGGGGACACACTCAGCTCCCTCCCCGTCGGATTCTTTTCGAGATGTGTCCAAGGTTCTTGGGCTCCCTTGGCCCAGGAATGGGGAAAAGGCCCTGGCGCTGCCGGGAGCTTACCGGTCAAGTAAATATCAGACCCAAAGAGTTTTGCAGAGAGTGATTTGTTAGGCAGGGAGGGAAAAGAGAAGTAGAGACAGCTCCCACGCTGTTGTGGGAGGGGATCCCCAGAAGGAAATCCACGAGGGTAAGATGCAGTGGAGTTTAACTCTGAAGTTATCCCCGCCCCATTCACGTTTTTTGTCCAATGAGAGGAGTTCTTTTAAACTTCCTCTGGAGTGATCGATCTTCGACTGTGATGCTGGATTGGCTTTCTGGCCCAGAACAGAGGCCCTTCCTCCTGGAGCTTTTCAAGGGCTTTTTTAAACAAAGCAGCACACCTGAAACTTTACCCAGCCCAAGCGAGGAACGTTAGACAAAGAACTCTAGGTTCCCGGATGGGCAGGTGGATGGAGGCGTGGCGCTGGGAAGTTCTTGCCTTTGAAACCACTCCCCTTGCGGACCGGGAAAGAGAAGTTAACATAGTCCCTCGTTCTGGTGATTAAATCAGCATCATTTTGTACATGTGTGCAGACACACAGACACGCTGTCTGCTTCATCTCCCTAGCTTACTAGAAGTGATAAAACAGGCTCCAGCCAGAAATATCACTAATGGGAACTATGTGACTTTTAACTCATGCATCTATTAAAACTAGGCAGGCTTCAGTCATTTAAGTCAGAAGTGGCATTGAAATCACACCCATGGACACATAATTGGCTGTAGAACAGAATACAAGTGAATTGAATCTTACAGCAGCAGAGAAGTTCTCCATGTCGTCACCACGATTTTATCAGCTTCTCTTCAGACTTTCCTGCACATTTCATTCAGTCTGAGCAAGTCATGCTGAACCTCATGGTCTTCCAACCAAGACGTGGGGATGCAAACGCCTCCACAGCAGAGCTGGAGAAGCCGGAGCCCCGTGCCATCAGTCCGCCACTGGGACTCTGTGCTGCAATCGTGGCAAACGGCGTGCAGAGGCCGGAGGAAGCTGAAGACTCCTGGCAGAGCCCTGAGGGTGCCATCACAGCCTCCCAGGGCACAGTGACAGGAGTCAAGAGCGGCGGCACAGCTGAAGTCTCACAGAAAACCCAGAGTTGGATTAAAATTAGAACATAGCTCTCGGCAAGGCCCTAGTCATCCACAGCCCCAGAGCCACTGAAATATTCAGGAAGGCTAACAAGCAGGTGCCCTAGGGAGTGAATAACAGAGATGGAAAGCCTCTCACCAACTCCATAGCCAGCACGGAGCCGGCTGGGATTGTCAGTAATTAAAAGCCTGACTCAGTAGAGGCCTTTATAAAATGAATTGTCAAATTCCATCAGCATTAAAGAATAGGCATTCAACTTTCAAAACTACATAAGTTTTTAAAGCCAGAATTTAACACACTTGAGTAAATTTTGCTTTTTATTTTTCATTCACACACATCTCTCTGATGCCTACCGTGTGCCTAAGCCTGGCATACGCAGGAAACTAATAGGCCAGGAGAAGGTTTCCCTGGTTGCTACAGCCAGACCTCGATCATGCTCCATAACTAGCCCACAATAACTGCTGGGACTTTGGGGAAAAACTCATTTTGAATAGTGCCATCTTCCCAAAAGCCTGCTGGAAGCACGAGTGGTGAGAAGATGCTCTGAACTTGCTCCTGGGAGGCTGGTTGGTCCTGGGTCTCTGTTCCTGGGTCTCAGGACCCAGCACTATCACCTAAGAATGCAGGTGATCCAAGATTTGGCATCAACCATCATGAGCACCTCCACGGCAAGAGCAGGATATGTGCTTCCTTCACTCAACCGGATGCAGTGAAGGCAGACACTGGCCAGGATGCAGCCCTCAATGCATCTTCTGTCCCAAGGATGTGAATCCAGCCCAGCAAAGCTCAACCCAGCTGTCAACTGAGAAAATGGGGAAGACCTTGGATCCCTGAGACTCTGTGAGGGCAGAGCTCATGGGTTAACCTCTCTTTCTCCCTACCAGGTGAGGCAAAAAGCAAGCACATGAAATCTTCATTGATACATGCAGTAAAGTAGGTATTTCACTGGGTAACATTTATTTGAATAAGCAATAAGAACTTCAGCATTATTTTAATTTTACTGAGACGGACTCTCATTCTGTCACCAGGCTGGAGTGCAGTGATGTGTTCTCGGCTCACTGCAACCTCCGCCTCCCAGGTTCAAACGACTCTCCTGCCTCAGCCTCCCAAGTAGCTGGGATTACAGGGGCCCACCACCACGCCCAGATAATTTTTGTATTTTTAGTAGAGACTGGGTTTCACCATGTTAGCCAGGATGGTCTTGATCTCTTGACCTCGTGATCCACCCGCCTCAGCCTCCCAAAGAGCTGGGATTACATGCATTAGCCACTGCACCTGGCCTCAGCAGTCTTTAGTAGAGCACAGCAAGCTGTGAAGCAAACATCAGCATGTCCTGTTCTGTTTGAACAATGACTGGAGAAAGTAAGAAAGCGGTGTTCTGTTTTTCCCTTTCAAGTCCTCATGAAGACTGAATTTTTCACTCCACCAAAAGTAAGGAAGCAAAGTGACTTCCCGGAGTTCAAGGGTACAGCTCAATCCCATCTTAGTGTCGTGAAAATGCATGAGCTGATTACACTCTCAGCCTCTAAAACAGGGAGGGGAGATAATAACCTGCAACACAGCTAATTTAGAGGTCACCCTGATCTGATGGTTAAGAACGCATTTCTTCTTATTCACTTAAAATTTGGTCCAGTTGTTTAGCCCTTGTACACGACTCAGACAGCACTCCCGATGAATACATCCATTCTGCGCTCCTTTTACACGGGGCCGCATGTGCCTAATAGTGCTTTTTTCTCTCCTAGGCTCTGGAGGTGCCACAAAGGCTGGAGGTAGAGAGCAAATGAAGGAATAATATATTTTTTAAAAAATCTACAACTTCCAATGCTTTTATTTCTGCATGAGTGTGGAAAGGCCTTCCCCTAGGAGAAATAATGCCGTGTGGATTCTGTAATACTAGCCAATACATAGGCCTCCCATTTGCAGACAGCTGTGGCTAAGCCACCATGAGTCAGAAAAGTAAACAACCTTCTTAAAACAAAAAGCAGAAAGGGTCGTAAACAGAGGGCTTCATGGCAAAACTCTAATCATTAAGCTAAGTTGGTCTTTCTGGACACAAGAGCTGTGTCTTAGCTCAAGCATATGTTTATTGAGCACCAAAATATTTTCAGGCACAGTGTGAGAGGCTGTAGATTCAAAGCGATGTGCTGTAGAAGCTGGATCTTCCAGTGGTAGGCACATGCTAAACCAGTAACTTCAGTGAATGTGAATTCAGTGAAGAAGATTTTGCAGGATCCTAGATGGCACAGAAGACCGATACCCAACGCATGGCCTGACGTTAGGGACTGTCCCAAAAAGCCATGCCCTAAAGGTGTCTGTAAGTGTTAAAACAGTAATAGTGAGGCTGGTCATTAGATATTAGATAGTGTGTGTCTTCCCTCTGAGTTCCCTCACGGAGCCATTCATGTGCACATGCAGTCCTACTGCCTGGCACACAGACACTGTTCGCTGTATATTAATATCTGTTGACTGAATTCATGGAAGCAGAAATCATGCGATCTATTCTTGACCAGTTAACTTTTTAGTCAATTTTCCTTTTTGAATTAAATATTGTATCCATTAATGTAATGTGTCTTCAAAGGAGTCTGTTTATCTCTTTTACAAAATGCTGTCAGCTTCTTGAGGGCAGGAGTGTGTCTTATTTATCTGCGTATCTCCAGCAGGTAGATCAGAACCTTGACATTACCGATGCCCAGTAGCACCTATTCTGTAAACTGTATTAAAATGAATTAAGAGTGGGTAGTCTTTCTAAAGATGCTTTGTTTTAACTACTTAAATAGGACACTTGTTGAAATAACAAAAACTAAGAATAATATATATGTATGTTATGTATAATATATAATACATCATATATACAACAGTATTACATATATGATATATGAAAGGTATAACCCAATATAAGCTAACATGTATAACCCAATATAAGTTCATCATGAAATCCCATTACAGAAGGAGCCTTCCTCGGCATAACAGGAGTGACAGATACTCGACTTGTAAAAAGGCAAAGGAACAGGGTGTGGCAAAGGCAGAGGAAGAGCTCCTTGAATATCCCGAAACACCAGACAGGAAGAGAGCAGGCTGTCTTCCACTCTTTCTTGCTCACCGTGTGGAACGTGACGAAGGTTTCCTTCTCAGAAGGCAGTGTGCGAGGTCAGAGAAATTTGCTTATGAACCTGCTGTAACCTTTCCAGGTTTCCCACAGGAAGAAACCCTGGATCTGAACAGGAGAAAAATGCTCTCCTTTGACATTTTAAGAATTCACCAATAAAACTAATGCTCTCTTCTACTCTGATTGTACTGAGAAAGGACAGTGAATGCAGCTGCAGCCATAATCGACACATATATTTTCTGAAATAATTCAAGTTATTTCCCAAGTTACTTAAGTTATACAAGGGACTTCACATCTGAGCCAGCAACCCCTCAGATGAGGTACTTTTTTCTCAGGATAGGATCAAACTCATCATGTGTAAAATGAATTGAGATCTTTGCAGAAAGGTATTGTGTAAGTAACTGGTATTACCATGCTCCCACCTTGATATAGAGCTCATTTCAATCATGGTATTAGGAACAAAAGTAATAGGTTCGGTTATTGTGAGGTTCAATTGCCTTTCTCAGGAGCTTCAAATTCAATTACATTTTGAAATGAACATGAAATCCACTGGACAGCTGGATGAATGGTGATCTTATTTACCCAATTCTCTTTAAATTCCAGACTTTCGTAAGACAATCAAATGCCTCTTGTGTGGTTTCACATTCTAGTGAACTTTGCAAGAAGAAAACAGAATTATTTTAAGCATGCTCCCTGAAAGGATTTTAAGACTGTGGAATCCATATACAGCATTCCCGATGAATACACACATTCTGTGATCCTTTTCATCATGTACCTATATATGTGTACACACATAAATATATGTACTTATATATGTTTACATTATAAATATGTGTGTGAAATATATTTTCAGCATGTACCTATATATGTGTACATATATAAATATGTGTGTGAATGTATCATATTAGCAAAACCTAAATTATTTGTTTATTCAACAATGTAACAGTTATGTATACACTAACTCACTTGTAGCAAGTACATCTTAGGGGTTCCATGTCTCAGGTTATACAGCTATTACCTACCAGAGAGTAGACTTACCTTAAATTGGCGAGCACTTTCTTACCTTCTTTTTTATTTAAACTTTACTAAAATAGCTGAGTGCAGTGGCTCATGCCTATAATCCCAGCATTTTGGGAGACTGAGGTGGGAGGATTGCTTGAGTGCGAGACCAACCTGGGCAACATGACAAGACCCTGTTTCTACAAAAAACTAAAACATCATCTGGGCATGGGACATGCATCTGTGGTCCCAGCTACTCAGGAGGCTGAAGCAGGATGATCCCTAAGCCCAGGAGTTCAAGGCTGCAGTGAGCTACGGTTAGGCTACTGCACTCTAGCCTGGGCAGCACAGCTGGATCCCATCTCAAAACAAATAAAGAAAAAAGCTTTAATACCAAAACAAACATTTTCTCATCATTACAAGACTTTATTCCACAAGTTACATTGCTAATATTCTATCCTAGTCTTTAATCTATAACCATACATACATGCTCATAAAATTATGGTTATGTTAGACTGAACAGTAATAGATTATTTTCCATGGCAAAACCCAAATATGAGGTTCCCATGGGCTGTGGAAGTGTGAAGGCAGAGAGCTTACAACATCCTGGAGAGATTCTGCGGCTTGTGGGTTGAAGGTATAAAACAAAGGCTTAACAGAATAAAGCCTTGGAACTGAAATTGAAAACATTAATAAAACAGCAAGGAATGAAGCAAAGAAACAAGTGACATAATGTTGTATAAGAAAATAAGATGATGAACAAGGATCTGTTACTCCATTTCTTTACTGGTTAATAGTATGGAGGGTGAAGAGTTTCATACTCTTCATAGGATAAGAGCTAATTTAAAGTTTTTTTCTTTAAAATATATAGCAGTTGAGTTCAATTTTGTTTTTTTAATGAAATGAAAAAAGAAAGATGCAATAAGATTTAAAATTAGTGCTTGGAAAAGATCTTGACATGTGTGTGTGATGGATTATATATTGTTTGCTGAGGAATGATGGCAAGGAACACCAAGCCATTCCCAGGTAGAAAACTGTTCAAGGTATTATAGAATAGTAAGTAATATGTACTGGTCATGCATTAGTTAAACCAGTTCCCAAAACGCAGGATACGTGACCTTGTCCCCATTGCTGACTTGCAAAGAGTGCTTTCTAGCTTGTTTCTGTTTTAGTAGAGAAAAGGCACTATCTGCCTGTTTAGTCTATCTTTATTCTATGAAGAAACACTGAGCACCTGCTTATTAAAAATAATCACGTGTTCACAAATAAATATGTGGGTCAGAGTCTGCTCTGGGCTGTGAGCTGGGAAATGCTGGCAGATCTCTGATGTCCCACTCTGATCCCACTTTTTTCACTCTATCTTTGTTTCTGTTTCTTAATTCTTTTGGCATCACCTGGGTTGGGTCTCCATGACCAAGCTGGTCTCGGCAATTAGCAATATTTGAATTATCAAAAATAGGAAAAGATGTTCTGGCAATTAAATCAAATGAAATACGAATCAACCTTAGAAAAACTGTAGTGTACATTGTCAAATGGACAATTATTAAACAGATGATTATTAAGTGGATGACTGGTTTTAACCTAACACACTAGGTTGTAATGATCATGAGGAAGTAAAGTGGTTTCAGGAAAAAAGCAAGTGAAACCAGAATCATGAGTCTTCTTCTTCTAACAGAAAAGATGGAGCATTTCATCAGCACAGCAGAGCTGGGTTGTGCAGCCCAGTCTCTCTTGACGTCACCATGTATAAGATAAAGTACTGAACCAAATGGATGAGAAACTGGGGGAGTCCCAGCGGGTTGAGTAGTCATGACTCCCCCAAAATATGTCAGCAAGGGGAGTGAAACCCCAAAGGGCCGTTTCAAATGGCATGCCTGACCAAGCTCTTCTTCCCATACTGTTCACACTTTAATCATTAATTTTCATAAAGACAGAAGAGACTTGCATCTCACTGGGCAGACACAAGTCAGGAGAAACAGCACACACATTGGTTGGCTCGTTCAGTCCTTACAAAGCCCCTGGCAACTGGCAGAGATGAGGCAAAATGAAGAAAAAAGAATCATTGGACCAGCACTTTGGGAGACTGAGGCGGGCAGATCACGAAGTCTAGAGATAGAGATCATCCTGGCCAACATGGTGAAACCCCGTCTCTACTAACAATACAAATGTTAGCTGGGCATAGTGGTGCACACCTATAGTGCCATTTACTCAGGAGGTTGAGGCAGAAGAAGCACTTGAACCTGAGAGGTGGAGGTTGCAGTGAGCCAAGATCATGCCACTACACTCCAGCCTGGCAACAGAGCAAGACTCCGTCTCAAAAAATTTTTAAAAAAAGAGTGAATTGAGATAAATGAAGGTCTAACAACCAAGATGTTGCTCTGTCTCCTCAGACTTAGCAACTCAGGATCTTGGAATAGACAATTTAAGGATAGCTTATTATTTATACTAATAGCTACTGCACTGCTGTCTGAATGAAAATGGCATCAGAATGCATAATGACAATAGCTCTCTACTTAAAAATTTAAAACCCACATACTTTCAGGTTACATGAACAGAAATACGGGAGCCAGAACTGGGCATGATGGTGGTGGCCAGGTGTTTCTGGCCAGTCGAGATCCTGAGTGCACTGTGTCCAGTCTTGGCATCATAATTTAAGGTGGTCTTTCACCCAGTTGAGGCAGTCAAGAAGCATGAGGGCCACAGTCAGGAAAGCACAGAACCATGTCTGTGGTGAGCAGCGGACACACTGCAGAGATGCCCATGACAGACACACACTGCAGAAATGCCCATCACAGACACACATCAGAGACGCCCGTCACAGACACACACTGTGGAGATGTCCATCACAGACACACACTGCAGGGACGCCCGTCACAGACACACACTGCAGGGACGCCCGTCACAGACGCACACTGCGGAGACGCCCGTCACAGACGCACACTGCAGAGACTCCCGTCACAGACGCACACTGCGGAGATGCGCATCACAGACACACACTGCGGAGATGCCCATCACAGACACACACTGCGGAGATGCCCATCACAGACGCACACGGCAGAGATGCCATCACAGACATACTGCGGAGACGCCCATCACAGACACGCACTGCGGAGACGCCGGTCAGAGACGCACACTGCGGAGACGTCCGTCACAGACACACACTGCGGAGACACCGGTCAGAGACACACACTGCGGAGACGCCCGTCACAGACACACACTGCGGAGACACCGGTCAGAGACACGCACTGCGGAGACGGCGGTCAGAGACACACACTGCGGAGACGCCCGTCACAGACACACACTGCGGAGACACCGGTCAGAGACGCGCACTGCGGAGACGCCCGTCACAGACACACACTGCGGAGACACCTGTCAGAGACACGCACTGCGGAGACGGCGGTCAGAGACACACACTGCGGAGACGCCCGTCACAGACACACACTGCGGAGACACTGGTCAGAGACGCGCACTGCGGAGACGCCGGTCAGAGACACACACTGCGGAGACGCCCGTCACAGACTCACACTGCAGGGACGCCCATCACAGACACACACTGCGGAGACGCCGGTCAGAGACGCGCACCGCGGAGACGGTGGTCAGAGACACACACTGCGGAGACGCCCGTCACAGACACACACTGCGGAGACACCGGTCAGAGACGCGCACTGCGGAGACGCCGGTCAGAGACACACACTGCGGAGACGCCCGTCACAGACACACACTGCGGAGACACCGGTCAGAGACGCGCACTGCGGAGACGCCGGTCAGAGACACACACTGCGGAGATGCCGGTCAGAGACACACACTGCGGAGACACCGGTCAGAGACGTGCACTGCGGAGACACCGGTCAGAGACACACACTGCGGAGACGCCCGTCACAGACTCACACTGCAGGGACGCCCATCACAGACACACACTGCGGAGATGTCATCACAGACACACACTGCGGAGATGCCCATCACAGACACACACTGTGGAGATGCCCATCACAGACACACACTGTGGAGATGCCCATCACAGACACACACTGCGGAGATGCCCATCACAGACGCACACGGCAGAGATGCCATCACAGACACACTGCGGAGACGCCCGTCACAGACACACACTGTGGAGACGCCGGTCAGAGACGCACACTGCGGAGACGCCGGTCAGAGACACGCACCGCGGAGACGCCCGTCACAGACTCACACCGCAGGGATGCCCATCACAGACACACACCGCGGAGACGCCCGTCACAGACGCACCGCGGAGATGCCCATCACAGACACGCACTGCGGAGACGCCCATCACAGACGCGCACTGCGGAGATGCCCGTCACAGACAAGCACCGCGGAGATGCCCGTCACAGACACACACTGCGGAGATGCCCATCACAGACACACACTGCGGAGATGCCCGTCACAAACACACACCGATGACGTTACAACATGGAGGATCATGTCTACCTCACTGATATAGGTTGCAAACAAGTGGATTTGGGTTTGGGAGTCCAAGGTGGGAAGATCACTTGAACCCAGGAGTTCATGACCAGGCTGGGCAACATGGCAAAACCTCTATCTATCTAATCGATCTATCCATCTGTCTATCTATCTATCTATTTTTTTTTGAGACAGAGTCTCACTCTGTCACCCAGCCTGGAGGGCAGTGGCATGATCTCTGCTCACTGCAACTTCCACCTCCTGGATTGAAGCAATTCTCCTGCCTTAGCCACCGGAGTAGCTAGGATTGCAGGTGTGTTCCACTGCACCCGGCTAATTTTTTTGTAATTTTTTTGTAATTTTTAGTAGAGACAGGGTTTCACCATCTTGGCCAGGCTGGTCTTGAACCGCTGACCTCGTGATCTACCCGCCTCAGTCTCCCAAAGTGCTGGGATTACAGGCTTGAGCCACCACGCCCAGCCACCCCGTCTCTATTTTAAAAAAAAAAAAAATGGCCGGCACGGTGGCTCACACCTGTAATCCCAGCACTTTGGGAGGCCGAGGTGGATGGATCACCTTAGGTCAGGAGTTCAAGACCAGCCTGGCCATCATGGTTAAACACCATCTTTAAAAAAAAAAAAAAATGCGGCCAGGCGCGGTGCCTCACACCTGTAATCCCGGCACTTTGGGAGGCAGAGGCAGGCTGGTTGCCTGATCTCAGGAGTTCGCAATCAGCCTGGGCAACATGGTAAAACCCTGTCTCTACTAAAAATACAAAAAATTAGCCACATGTGGCAGCGTGTGACTGTAGTCACAGCTACTCAAGAGGCTAAGGCAGGAGAATTGCTTGAATCTGGGAGGCAGAGGTTGCAGTTAGCCGAGATCAGGCCACTGCACTCCAGCCTGAGTGACAGAGTGAGACTCTGTCTCAAAAAAAAAAAAAAAATACAAAATTAGCCGGGTGTGGTGGCATGCACCTGTAGTCTCATATACGAGGGAGACTGAGATGGGAGAATCACCAGAGCCCGGGAGGCAGAGGTTGCAGTGAGCCAAGATCGCACCACTGCACTCCAGCCTGGGCAACAGAGTGAGACCTTGTCTCAAAAAAAAAAAAAAAAGTGGATTTGGGGCTTATAATAAGGAAGAAATTTCTATTGATTAGAACATTTCAAAAGTGAAATAATCCATCTTACGAAGAAAACTGCTTGGACCTGGAAAAGGAAACCACTTCCCCTTTTCTCCATCTGGCTGGACCTTCCTCATGACAGTCTCCCCAGAACCATCCCTTCTAGAGAGAATTACTAATCTACCCTCACCACTGTCATTTACATTCCCTCTTCTTCCCTGTGCCCTATTAATGCTCATTGTATGTTTTTGTTAGGTCACTTCACACTACATTTTCATCACGGTTTTCCAACTGCCTCCTCAAACAAATTGTAGAGAGCAGGGAAAAAAAAGGTGTCATTATTCTCATGTCCAGAGCACCTAACGTGTTATTTGCACATCATGAAACTGAGTCAGTGAGGTGAATAAGTACAGCAGGCCCACGTTTCGGCTTAGGGGACTACAGATCACTGCAGATAATTAACAATTGGCTGAAAGTGAGAAGAAAAGGCAAGAAAAAGAGATGAAACATTAATGTGAAGTGAGAAAATGGAAATCATGGAGGTGGCTGCCATGAGAGACAGTGGAGACAGTGCCGTGACCTGGCCTGATGCTGAGATCTTGGGTGGGAGGACCTCAGAATGGTATATTGAGCACATGCTACGTGCCAAGCACCCTGCGACAATCCTAGGCAGTGGGGTTTGTCATGATTCCCATCTCACAGTTGAGGAGTCTTAGAGAGGTGAAGGCACTTGCTGGCATTACATGGCTGGTAAGTTATTCTACGATTGCAATTTCATTCTGTCTCATCCCCCAAGTACTTTGTTCCAAAGAACTAAAAACAGCCTCCCAAAATGCAGACACTATGAAAATAAAGTGAAAAAGTCACGATAAAAAAAAATCAAACTATGAAAAATAAAGCCAGGAGTGATATTGTACACACCATGAAATAGTTCCTATTAAGGTAGCATGTTCTGGAGTCAAAGACAGCCCTGCTTTTGTTTCTGACTCGTTGCATTTTACCCAGAACTCTGCTACTTAACCTCAGTTCATTTCCTAGCTCACAAGTTTCCAACTTTTGTGCTTGCTGACCACAATGAGAAAGACATTTAGCATTACAACAAGCACACTCATATTTTATTCCCTTTTTTTTTTTTTTTTTTTTTCTAGAGAGTGTCTCACTCTAGTCTCCCAGGCTGGAGTACAGTGCAGAATCACTGCAACCTCCACCTCCCAGGGTTCAAGTGATTCTCCTGCCTCAGCCTCCCAAGTAGCTGGGACTATCAGCACCCACTACCATGCCTACCTAAGTTTTGTACTTTTTTAAGTAGAGATGGGGTTTCACCATGTTAGTCCACAGGATGATCTCGAACCCCTGACCTCAGGTAATCCACCTGCCTCAGCCTCCCAAAGTGCTGGGATTACAGGCGTAAGCCACTGTGCCCAGCCATTTTATCCATTATTAACACTTAAGCTGTGATTTGCCAATTTAAAACATCTCACCATTTATCAATTATATTATCATTGATATATTTCAACTACCCATAAATGATGCAATTGATTTGACTCCCAAGGAAAGGATAGCACTTGTATTGATATAACAATATATAGTTCATAAGATACAGTCAGTTCTGCTATAACATGAAATATGTGTTCTGAAAAATCACCTCATTATACAAAATTGCACAACAAAACCATGAAGCTTATGGAGGTTTATGGAAAAAGGTTAGCAGAATAACACTCAAAAGCTTTACCAGTGACACATAAATTTTTTAAAAGAAAGAAACTTAGTAAAAATGGTAGCACAATTGTGCACATTTTAAATGGTTAAAAATACATAAATACTCCAATGAATGTGACAGTTTATTTGAAAAATAACTGAAGTTCACTTCTGGAAGTTTGCCTGTGGAAAGATTACAGTGGGTGAGTTTTTGTGAAGGGCTAGAGGACAGTCATCTAAAATTAGACAGAACTTGTAACACCAGGTGCAGCTGTGTGGGCTTCTAACATGCAGGTTGAAGTGAGGTAGCTGGTAGAAGTTTGAGCTATACACATTTTATGTATTCCTGTATATATTCTGTGATTAAGCCGGATATAGGGTTCTGTGCTCACATAGCATTTTTTGAGATGAAATCATACATAAGAAAACTTAAAATCAGAAATTAGCATTATGTGTAAACTTCTTCCTACTATATCAATTGCATTAGAATAGGTTTGCAATTCAGTATAAGTGTTATAGCAGAATTGACTGTTCATAAAATTAGTAATGTATAAATTATACATGTTATCTCATTCTATGCAATGAACATTTAAAATGGGTATTTTAGTTCCCCATCCCACCTCTCAGATGAGGAAACTGAGTCCAGAGTGACTTCAGGACTTTAAAAAATGTTTTTTATTAATACATAATATTTGTATACGTTTATGGGGTACATGAGGTATTGTGTCACAAGTATAGAAAGTTTAATCATCATCTGGGCACAGTGGCTCATGCCTGTAATCCCAGCACTTTGGGAGGCCAAGGCGGGCACATCACCTGAGGTCAGGAGTTTGAGACCAGCCTGGCCAACATGGTGAAATCCCATCTCTTCTAAAAATACAAAAATTAGTCGGCCATGGTGGCAGATGCCTGCAATCCCAGCTACTCGGGAAGCTGAGGCATGAGAATCACTTGAATCAGGAGGTGAAAGTTGCAGTGAGCCCAGATGGTGCCACCGCACTTCAGCCTAGGGAATAAAGCGAGACTCTGTCTCCGAAAAAGAAAAAAAAAAAAGTATAATGATCAAGTCAGGGTATTGGAGTATTCATCACCACAAGCATTTATCACTTCTGTGTGTTGAGAACATTTCAAGTCCTCTCTTCTAGTTATTTCAAAATGTACAGTACATTGTTGTTAACTATAGTCATCCTACTCTGCTACCAAGCATTATAACTTATTCCTTCATGTTGGGGACCCATTACCCAACTTCTGTCCCCCCCTCCCCCCCCCCACACACACACACCTACATCCTTCCTAGTCTCTGCTATCATCCTCCTCTCTACTTCCATGAGATCAACTGCTTCAGATTGCACAAGAGTAAGAACATGTAACATCTGTCTTTCTTTTCCTGGTTTATTTCACTTACTACAAGGACTTCCAGTTCCAACCATGTTGCTGCAAATGACCTTACTTCATTCTTTTTTATGGCTAAATAGTATTCCATTATGTATATATACACACACACACACACACACACACACACACACACACACTACATATATACATCACATTTTCTTCATTCATCTGCTGATAGACAAGTTGATTTCATGTTTGTTATTGTAAATAATGGTACAATAAATATGGGATTCATGTTTCCCTCTGATATGTGAATTTCCTTTCCTATGAACACCCAAGTAGTGCAATCTGTGGATCATACGGTAATTCTGTTTTTAGTTTTTCGAGAAGCCCATACTGATTTCTGTAATGGCTGTACTAAGTTACATTTTCACCAACAGTATATGAGAGCTCCCTTTTCTCCACATTCTCACCAGCATGTTATTTTAGGTCTTCTTAGTAATAACCTTTCTAACTGGAGTGAGATGCTATCTAGTTGTGGTTTTGATTTGCATTTCCCTGATGATAGTGATGTTGAGCATGTTTCCATGTACTTGTAGGCCATTTGTGTATCTTCTTTTAAGAAATGACTATTTAAGTCTTTTGCCCACTTTTTATGGGATTGTTGGGTTTTTGCTATGGAGTAGTTTGAGTTCTTTGCGTATTCTAGATATTCATCCAATTTAAGAAGTTTCTGCTGTCAGTCTGCTAACAGTTTATCAGATCTTAAATAAAAGTCTTCTCCTTCCAATTTATCCATGCTTTTCCATAAATTATTTCCACAAATACCATTTAAGATTATGTTGTATTTTAACTTTTTAATTTAATCTGACACATACACAAAGATTTAACTCAAAAAATACTTATTGCAATAAAACAGTCTGGCTGGGTACAGTGGCTCATGCCTGTAATCTCAGCACTTTGGGAGGCCAAGGCGGGCGGATTTCAAGGTCCGGAGATCGAGACCAAACCCCATCTCTACTAAAAATACAAAAACTACCCAGGCATGGTGGTACGTGCTTGTATTCCCAGCTACTTGGGAGGCTGAGGTAGGAGAATCGCTTGAGCCCAGGAGGCAGAGGTTGCAGTGAGCTGAGATCATGCCACTGCACTCCAGCCTGGCAACAGAGCAAGACTCTGTCTCAAAAAATAAAAAAAAAGAAAAAACTCTGCAACATTCATTATAACTTTATAAATATGACATGCCTACTCACTCATAAAATATACTTTTTATGTATTTCAATAAAGAACTATATTATAACTATATTTTTCTCCCTATCATAGTAAATCTACCTATCAATAGTTGTATTTGTATATTTGAAGTTATATTTATATATATTCTATAAGTGAGTATATTTAAATATGGTACCTTTGTCATTATTTCATATGTTATTGAAAAAAATTGAATTTACAGCATAAAAACTAATTCATAAAGGAAATAGAGGCATAAATGTACATATCTACAAGCCTAGGCAGAAGAATCATGATACATTCATTCAATCATTTATTCATTCCATAAACATCTGTGAGTGGCAACTCTAACGAGATCTGCACTAGGGACTGAGGCTATAGGGTTTCATACCATTTAGCAAACATACCAAATGCTTACTTTGTGCCAGAAGAGATGCTGATGTCTCTGGATGCAAAGACAAAAAGGATGCAGCATCTGATACAGAAACAGTTCCTGTGCAGTGTGGAAAGGCTGTAGGAAAAGTATTCAAGAGCACCGGAGAGGACCTGAGCTCCCCTGAGTCGGGCAAAACCTTCAAGCAGAGGAGACACTGAGCTGAAGGATTAGCACACACCTGGGATGGAGGGAAAGCCTCAGCATTCCACAGGGGCGCACCGCAGACACACATGTGAAACACACAGGCAGCCCTGAGGCAAGCGGAGTGCAGCTGAAGTGGGACAGGGCAAAACTCAAGGAAACAACTCCCTGCTGTGCTCCGAAGGACACCACTGCTCAGGCGGGACCGTTCACACACCCTGTGAGGCCGGAAGCTACGTGGTTATCTGAGTAAAGCCTGCTGCTGCCCCTCTGGGACTTACTCAGCTATGTATGTCCTATGTCCAGGATCTCGGGGTCATCGCTGAGATTGTTGCCAGTTGGCCTCACCCTACCAACCAGGATTCTATTGACAGTGTCTCAATCTAATGTTGTATGAGACAGATGAGACACATTTTGTGCTAGCCCCTATCAGCGTGTCTAATCTGTGCTCCTAACAGGATGACAGACTTGTGTGAAAACTTCAGTCCAATCCAGAAGGTGGAGGGACAAAAGGGTGAATTGTGCTGATGTGCCAGTTGACAAGGCCTAAGCGTCCTCAGATCCTGAGCTAGCTCTGCAGCAAGCTGCACAATATCAGGCAGGCCGAGGCAGCTACAGCCCGTGCTATGTACTCCTGCTGGGACAGGGGCAGGGGCAGGGGCAGTCACTGGCTTGTCCATGCTTTAGAAAGGCTGCCAAGTGGCAGGGCGTGGTGGCTCACGCCTGCAATCCCAGCACTTTGGGAGGCTGAGGCAGGCAGATCACGAGATCAAGAGATCGAGATCATCCTGATCAACATAGTGAAACCATGTCTCAACTAAAAATATAAAAATTAGCCGGGCATGGTGATGGGCACCGGTAGTCCCAGCTACTCAGGAGGCGGAGGCAGGAAAATCACTTGAACCCAGGAGGCGGAGGTTGTAGCGAGTCGAGATCGTGCCACTGCTCTCTAGCCTGGCAAGAGAGCGAGATTCCATCTCAAAAGAAGAAAAAGAAAAGAAAAAAGAGAAAGTTTGCCAAGCTTGTGACCATGAGTGCCTCAACTGCCACACAGCCCACTGCATGCATAATCCCCGTCTGGGTGTACCACATTTCACGGAACTTCCAGACAGGAGTATCGGGGCGACAACAATGATGCTCCCGGACTTGCTGTGCACAGGAGTCTTGTTGCCTACTTGCAGCTCTGACGAAGCCGTCTCGTGCCAAGCTGCTTGCTTGCCTAGTCGTTCTTGTTGGAGTCATGCCATCCCCTCTGAGGTAGGGGTTGTGCCCTGGCACTGGGCAGGAGACGAAAGCAGGAGCTTCCCATGGAGCCAGTTTGGCTGACATTTGGCTACGAACGCATTGTGTCTTAAAGAGGATTCATGATGACATTTCAAGACAGAAGTGGTGGTGGTGCCCCACATGGCCTTCATTCCTATGACATTAAGGACTTCAAGGTACAGAGGCTATGAGACATGAAGAAAGACAGCAAGACTGAGATGGAAATGAAAGAAGGAGCCAGGCTCGGATAAGTATTTCTGTCTCTGTCTGATCTGTGGCTATTTTGCAATCCTCAACCAAGATGAAAACCCCTCGGATTTGGCTTTGGATTAGAATCACTGTATCCCTGCGATGAGAGGCCAGCAGAAACTTCCTGTGTGAACTGCGGCTCTGCCAACACTTCTTCACTTCAAAAGGCACGCACTGTCTAATTTGCATAGTTCTGCATTCGTGATTTGAGCATAACTTTGTGGAGATGGAAAATAGGCTCTTTCTATACTAACAGCTTAAACAGATGGCCATGGATCCAGTTTGTTTAGAATAAATTACTGCTACCGTAAGTGGAATAATTTACACATATGATTTTTGTAAATCCTTTCGTTAAATCAGCTAGTCTCAGTGATGCTACTTGGATAATGACTCTCCTTACAGAATATAATTTATTGGATACCAGGTAAACAAAAATTAGCAAATGCAACTGAGCAGTGATTCTGAGTGTATGGGTGATGATGTAAGGAATTGACATACTATAAAACTGTACTGATTTACAAACAAAAAATGTTAGCTTACATTATCTAAGAGCTCACACATGAGGTACTGTATTATGTTATCACCACTAAAAAAGACCTAGTTATGGTTTAGAACTCTTCCATTATAACACAGACCTCATCCCCGTCAAAAACACTCTCTTTATAGGACAGTCACAACTTTTGTCTCCAGGAATTCTTTCAAGCTGTTGACACGCTTTCTGCAGGTTTTGATGCTCACACTTTTAAAATTTTACTAGAATCTGTCAAGGGAAGATCCTAACCAACAATCAGCCATTTAAAATGTTAATTGTGATCGTTAATTTGGGGTGTCAACTTGACTGTATACTAGACAGCCGGTAAGGCATTCTCTCTGGGTGTGTCTGAGAGGGTGTTTCCGGAAAAAATAAATGTCATTTGAATCAGTGGACTAAGTAAGAAAGATCCACCCTCACACTGTGTAGACAAGCACCAATCAATCAGCTGAAGTCCCTAGTAGAACAAAAAGGCAGAGGAATGTTGAATTCTCTCTCTCTCTCGCCTGTAGCTGGGACACCTGTCTTCTCCTTCCTTTGGACATGAAAGCTTCAGGTTCTGCAGCCTTTGGACTCCAGGACACACAGCAGTGGTGCCCCTGGGTTCTCAGGCCTTCAGCCTTGACCTGAGTGACACCATCAGCTTCCTTGATTCTGGTCCTACAGACTTGGAGCCACACTACTGGCTTCCCTGGTTCTCCAGCTTGCCAATCTCTGATGGGACTTCTTATCCTCCATAACCACATGAGCCAGTTTTTCTGTAAATCCCGTCTCATATATCTCTATTATAGATATGTGTATGTATCCACTTTTTTATTGTTTCTATCTCTCTGGAGAACTAATACAGATGTTGGTACCAGGAGAGGTTCTAGAGGAGGAGAATTTTCAGGGTGAGTTCCCAGAATCGGTTTTAGGTTCTCTGGCACTGTCTCTCTCATCAGATTAGCCTTAAAAATGCTAAGGACTTTGTTACTAGTAGTACAGAGAGCACTGATAGTCCATATGTAACTCTTCATACAGGTACACAAACTATCTGCCTTGGATTCTCCTAATCAACCACTTACAGGAAGCAGAAATCTTTTTTTTTTCCTTCCAACCTCTTTTAGGTTCAGGGGGCACACGTGCCGGCCTGTGGCACAGACCACATCTTCACCCAGATCATAAGCACAGCATCCCACAGGCAGCCTTCTGATCCCACCCTCCTTCCATCTCCATCCCCAGGCAGGTCCCAGGGTCTACCATTCCCCTTCTTGTGTTCATGTGTATTCAATGTTTAGCTCCCACCTAGACGTGAGAACATGCAGTATTTGATTCCCTGCTTCTGTGTTAATTGGCCTAGGGCAATGGCCTCCAGGTAGTCCTTGCTACCATAAAGGCCCTCACCTTGCATCTCCCTGTGGCTATGTAGTATTTCACGGTGTAGATGCACCACACTTTCCCTGTGCAGTCCACCGCTGACAGGCATCCAGGTCGACCCCATATCTCTGCTACTGTGAACAACGCTGTGGTGAACATGTGTGAGTGCATGCGTCTTTATGGAGGGATGACTTATACTCCCCCTGGACACACATCCAGCAATGGGACCTCTGGGTCAAATGGCAGTTCTGTTTCAAATCCCCTGAGAGATCACCCAACTGCTTTCCACAGTAGCCCAACCAATCCACATTCTCACTAGCAGCATACAAGCATTCCACTTTCCCTGCAATCTTGAGCACCTGCTGCTTTTTAACTTTTCAGTAATCGCCATTCTGACCCATGTGAAACGGCGTCCCACCGTGTTTTGGTTCACACTTCTCCACTCAATAGTGACGTGGAGCATTTTTCCGTATGCGTCTTGGCCACATGCATGCCTCCCCCTCGAGAAGTGTCCAACCCGTCAGGCGTGGTGGCTCACACCTGTAATCCCAGCACTTTGGGAGGTCGAGGCAGGTGGATCACGAGGTCAGGAGATAGAGACTACCGTGGCTAACACAGTGAAACCTCATCTCTACTAAAAATACAAAAAATTAGCCAGGCAAGGTGGCATGTGCCTGTAGTCCCAGCTACTCAGGAGGCTGAGACAGGAGAATCGCTTGAACCCACAAGGCGGAGGTTGCAGTGAGCCAAGATCACGCCACTGCAATCCAGCCTGGATGACAGAGCAAGACTCCATCTCAAAAAAAAAAAGAAAGAAAGAAATGTCTATCCATGCCCCTTGCCCATATTTCAATCAAGTTGCCTGTTCCTTGCCTGCTGTTTTAAATTCCTTATAGATTCTGGATATTTGATCTCTGTCAAACACATAGTTTGTGAATGTTTTCTCCCGTTCTATAGGCTGCTCACTCTGCTGACAGTTTCTCTTGCTGTGCAGAAGCTGCTCAGATCAACCAAGTCCCACTTGGCAATGTTTGCCTTTGTTGCAATTGTCTCTGGAATCTTCACCATGAAATCCCAACTGGGACCAATGTCCAGAATGGTACTTTCTATATTTTCCTCCAAGATGTCCACAACCTTATGTGTTACATTTAAGTCTTTCATTTATCTTGAGTTGATCTCTGTACAGGGTAAAAAGGAAAGGGTCCAATTCCCCACACATGGCTCGCCAGTTATCCCAGCACCATTCACCAAACAGGGGGTCCTCTACCCAATGCCTGTCATTATTGACCCAGAGGCAAGAAACGTAGTGACTCAATACGATACTTTCAAACATGTGGAAAACTAAAGAGGATGATGCTTAGCTGCTCCTAACATCGCTAGATAGAATGGTGAGAGAAAAGGGTGAGATCAGTGATGTAGCTTAGATATTTGCCCTGTCCAAACCTCATGTTGAAATGTAATCCCCAATCTCAGAGTTCATGCCTGGTGAGAGGTGTTTGGATCATAGGGCAGACCCTTCATGAATGGTTTGAACCATCCCCCTGTGATAAGTGAGCTCTCACTCTGAGTTCACACAAGTTCTGGTTGTTTAAAAGAGTGTGGCTGGCCAGGTACGGTGGCTCACACCTGTAATCCCAGCACTTTGGGAGGCTGAGGTGGGAGGATCACTAGGTCAAGAGATTGAGACCATCCTGGCCAACATGGTGAAACCTCGTCTCTACTAAAAAAATACAAAAATTAGCTGGGCGTGGTGGCACGTGCCTGTAGTCCTAGCTACTCAAGAAGCTGAAGCAGGAGAATTGCTTGAACTCAGGAGGCAGAGGTTGCAGTGAGCTGAGATTACATCACTACATTCCAGCCTGGTGCCTGGCGACAGAGCGAGACTCTGTCTCAAAAAAAAAAGAGTGTGGCGCTTCCCCACACTCTCCTTCCTTCTCCCTCTGTTTCTTGCTCCGGCTTTTACCATGTAACGTGCCTACTCCCCTTCTCCCTTTAGCCATAATTATTGCTTCCTGAAGCCTCATCAGAAGCCGAACAGATGGCAGCACCATGCTTCCTGTACATCCTACAGAACCGTGAGCCAATTAACCCTCTTTTCTTTATAAATTACCCTGACTCAGATCTTTCTTTATAGCAATGCAGGAATGGCCTCACACAACCAGGGATTTGAATTTCTGTATCAAGCTCCACATAAACAACCTAAGAATTTCTAAGTGCACCTTGAAGAAGAATCTTCTCTGTGTAGCTATGGGACTGAAACGGCCAAAAATCAAACACAACTCCTCAACATGCAACTTCGCCTGAATTACAACAAAAGTTGAACTCAGCCTTGCAGGGTATCTACTATTAAAGTGAAGACCTTGGTTGAGGAAAAATGGGATCTTGCAAGTTGTGATGGGGACATGTGGAAGCCCCTGACGAGGCTGGGGACACTGCATCTCTAAATTCTGATGAGTTATTTTTGCCCAAGAAACTGGCCTCCCCCACTTCAGTGGCACTGGCCTCTCCCCTTATGCCTACGGAGATTAACCCTGCAGTGCCCGAGGAAACAGTACTCCTCCCCTGAGGCAGCTGTCAAGCAAGACAAAGCTAATGCTCATCAGGACCCACCCCCGTGCCCCTCTCTGATTCTAGACCTATAACCAGACCCTAAAGATGAGGTACAATGTGAAGGGGGCCCATGAGAAGGTGGCTACTCTGCAAAGGAACTCCTTGAGTTTCCTGATTTGTACAAGCAGAAATCTGAAGAACACATGTAGAAATAGATATTAAGGGTGTGGGATAGTGGTAGAAGGAACACGAAGTTGGATCAGACTGAATCCATCAACATGAGTCCACTAAGCAGAGATTCTGCATGTAATGCTGTAGCTTGGGGAGTCAACATGGGTCCTAATGATTTGTTGGTTGGTTGGTCAGCTGCTTATCCAGAACACGGAGTAAGAGATGCCCCACTGTGAATTAGCTGGAAATGCCTCATCTCCCCCTGGCTTAATTTAGAAGAGATTTAAAGGCTTAGGGTGACTGGAATGCAAGAGTGGGACTGTCACTTAGGACTCACTCACTCACCCTGGAAGGGTCCAAAAGACATACCTTTCAACAGTTCCTTGGGAAACAGATTTGTGAGGGGGAGCCCCAGCATCTTGGAAGAGCTCCCTAATGGTGCCTTGCTTAAAATGGGAACACAACCACTCAACTGGAAAACTTAATGCAATAAAATAATTGGGTCCCAGGGTGACAGGAGCCAAATGGTGATACTCAGTGGCCAAAGTGCCAAGAGACAACATAGGCAAAGCAACCATCAGAATAGTCTGATTCACATAGATCTGTGGTGCTGGCTAGTTATTCATGGTGTTTCAAGATGTGAAATAGATGGGAAGCCTACTAAACTCTTAATTGATCTGCATAAGGAGAAAACTTCAGATCAAGTAAAGAAAAGTCTAACTCAAATCATAAAAACAGAGAACCCTTAATTACCAGCAGGGCCCCTTAATTAATTCCCAGGCTTGAGCCAGTTTATAGACCCAGAATCCCTTGAGGTTAGATTCCCTCCAGGAAGGACCCTAATACACTATTGAAAGTGTATACTGTTCATCTTTTCCCCCAGTCCTCCCCAAAGGGACCCACAGGCAGCCTTTTACCAGGTTAACTGTGCGTTAAGAGAAAGGAAGTAATCAGACGTTTCAAGGACTACTGGACATTGGCTACGAACTGAGGCTGATTCCAGGAGACCCGAAACGTTACCTGCAGCCCTCCCTTTAGAGTAAGGCTTATGGAGTTCAAGTGGTCAATGGAGTTTTAACTCAGGTTTGATTTACAGAGAGTCCAGTGTGTCCCTTAACCCATCCCACAACCAGTTCCCCAGCTCCAAATGTCTAATTGGAATAGACATGTTCAGGAGCTGGCAGAATCCCTACACTGTTTCCCTAACCTGTGGGGTGACAGCTAGTATGGCGGGCAAGACCAAATAGACGCCATTAAAGCTGCCTCTACCCAGGAAATAGTAAATCAAAGGTGACACTACATTTTGAGAGATATGCAGAGATAAGTGTCACCCCCCAAGGACTTAGGGTGGTGATTCCCAACCACAACCCTGTTCAATTCTCGTATTTGGCCTATGCAGAGAACAGATGCTCTTAGAGAATGACAGTGGACTATCGAAAGTTTAACCAGGTAGTGAATCCAATTGCAACTACTGTACCAGATGTGGTTTCATTGCTTGAGCAAATTAGCAATACCCTGCTACCTGGTATGCAGCTACTGATCCGGGAAAATTTTTCTCTATACTTGCCCTCAAGGCCCACTAGAAGCAGTTTGCTTTCAGCTGGCCAGGCCAGCAATATATCTTCACTGTCCTGCCTCAGGAGCATAGCAGCTTTCCAACCCTATGTCATAGTTTCATTCACAGAGATCTGGATTCCCTTTCCCTTCCACAGCTATTACACTGGCCCATTACAGTGATGCTTTATGCTGACTGAACCTGGACAACGAGAAGCAGCAACCACTCTAGACTAACCGTTAAGACAGTTGTGTGTCACCCTCAGCCCCCGCAATCCTCTTTACACTGCTCCACTTTTTCCCCCATACCACATATCCCCTTCTAACATTCTAAGTAATTCACTATTTTATTGTGTTCATTGTTTATTATCTGTCTTCCCCGTGGAATGTAAGCTCCAAAAGAGTAGGAATCTTTGTCTGTTTATTCACTGATACAAAAAGTATCCAGTAGCATAAGCAGGTGTTCAACAAATGTTTGTTGAATGAATAAAGAAAGTTGGAGAATTATGAATTAAAGCAAGGATTCTAAGCAATACTGAACTGGGAAGTATTGGCTACAAGGTGGTGAAGCTGCAGGTTACAGAAGCAGATGTTATGGGGATAAAACTGCTGTTGGGACTAAAATCAATGCAAAGGACAATGCATGGAAGAGACACACCAAACAGCAGTGATGGTGGAACTGACCCAGGAACTGCTCAAAGACTCAACAGCCGCACCCCTCTCTGTATGGCTTGATATGGGTCCGAAAGTCTAGAGGAGGAATCCCTTAAAGTGGTTTCCTTTAATGTCTCGGTCTACTTCGACTTTGTCTACTGGACCCTACTGCCTTCTCATAATAAAATTTAATAATTGAAAATTTATTGGCTGGGTGTGGTAGCTCATGCCTGTAATCCCAGCACTTTAGGAGGCCAAGGCAGGCAGATCACAAGATCAGGAGACCAAGACCACTCTGGCCAATATGGTGAAACCCTGTCTCTACTAAAAATACAAAAATTTTCTGGGCATGGTCCCAGCTACTCGGGAAGCTGAGGCAGGAGAATCACCTGAACCTGGGAGGCAGAGGTCGCAGTGAGCTGAGATGGCGCCACTGTACTCCCGTCTGGCAACAAAGCAAGAATCTGTCTCAAAAAAAAAAAAAAAAAAAAAAAAAGTCGTTTCCTTTAATGTCTCAGTCTACTCTGACTTTGTCTACTGGACCCTATTGCCTTCTCATAATAAATTTAATAATTGAAAATGTATCTCAAGTAGGACAAAAGCTAAGAAATAGCAAATGACCTCCAAGTTTGATATTTTAAGTCCACAGAGACGAAATCCAGGCCTCGTAAAGCCACCAAGGTCATGCTACATTTTTTTAAAAAAAAGAGTTACTCAGAATCAGTGTATCTATAATAACAGCAGCTACTTGGGAAGTTCACATGAAATACTCACATTCACTTAGGAGTCTTTTTACAAAGGAAAGAATGAGACCATATTCTCTACTCTCAGATGAATAGTTTTAGAAGAAGAAAATCTCAGCATGAGCATATTGGGAAAAATAATCAAAAGGAGCCTTTTGGGCTGCAATCGTGATCACTGCATGTGCGCAACGTTTTCATCAACAAGAGGTGAGTACATCTTGCTGCAGAAAGAATAATTCAGAATCTCTAGATCATAACTTCCTTGAAGGTGCTTAAAATCACCACACTCCCACGGATATCTCATGGCCCAGGTGGGGGGGTGCAAAGAAAAATATCAAAGAAGAATTCCACTGAAAGGTTCTTTGATGCTCAATGAAAAAGCATCACACTAAACAGTTAAGTCCTGGGTCTGTCAGGTAGCAGAGAAGCAGCTGGAGCAGGTATCAGGAAAGCTGGTACCCAGGTGTGACTCCCTCACTCTTCCTCCCTTTCAGACTTGGCGACTGTCTCAAAAAGGACTCAGATTCACATCTGTCTATCTTTATGTTGTATATGTACTGGGGTTTGTGATTGTATTTAAAAGATTTTTCAAGGGGGGGGGGGACATAAAATATAATCTACATTGATCAAAACTATTATAGTCTACTAAAATTTATCTTGAGTAAAATAGAAGAAAAGGGCAACACTGCTTCAGTGAATGTCTTTATTTTCCATTTTATAGGCATTGTTGAATGGATTCTGCATTTGATCATACTATAATGGCCTCTCCTGAGAACGCAGTATCTTGAAAGTGAAATTTAAGGACCTTCTCTAACATAACTCATTCTTGTCCTGCACTGAGTATTCCACCTGGAGAGTTATTCCTGTAAGGCAGTATTTCTAAAAATACCTTCCAAGAACTCCAAGATTCTTCCCTGCCCCACCCCCTAAACAGATTTTCCAGTAAAGTAAGTTTGAGACATGCTACATACAAATATTCCCCTCTTGAAGATGCATCCTCTATAATAGGATATTAAGGCCTCTGTTTATTGATCTAATAAGTTAGGAAAGTTTGTAAATGTGTCTAATAAATTTTGGAAGTTTCTTCATATGTGTGAAATGGGTAAAAACAGTCCTATTGGACAAACTTGGGGAAAGCATTCTGAATAGAGTGTCCACCATCTATCTGCAAATGTGTTAAATGGGAAGAGCAATACATCTATAGGATTGTGAAAGCAAATGATAACAAGGTTGGAAAACTTCAGCAGAGGGGAAAAAAACATAGTGAGCATGAGAACTGTCAAGGGAGGACACACCCAGTGGGGTACACACCAGGGCACTATATCTAAAACTCTCACATGCATGACCACTGGGGGAGCTAATGACACACAAATCAGTGGTCCTCCCTCTCAGAGACTCTGATCCAGCAGGTCCTGGGCCCCAGAATTCACATTTATAACAAGCTCCCAGGTGAGGCTGGTGATGCTGGTCTGTATTAAGAGCCTGTCAAATAACAAGTCAGCTCTGAGACCCTACCAAGGGACCAACACTGCTTTTGCCTTGCAGGAGGGAATAAGAAGCATGCAACATGGTCCTTGCTTGCTATCCTGTGCTAAAAGCCAAAATTAACACACAAAAACACAACCATACAATATTTTGATAAACACAGCTAACTCTTAAATACCACCTACAATGTGCCAAGCACTCCTCTAAGTGCTTTACACATACGACCTCTCTGTATTCCAACCAAGGTCCACTGAGGGAACCACTGTTTGGATCCTCTTTTCCACATAAGAAAATGAAGCCCAGAGAGACTGACTGACTCATCCAAGGTCTCCCAGGAATTAAGCTCAGATAGCAGGGCTCACGGGGCTACACGACACTTCCACTATGCGGCCTCTCTCACTGACACATACAGCTGATGGTGTGAAATTTGTTAAGGTCTAGATCTGTTAGAGAATGAGGGTGTCTAAGTCAACTTGACAAGCGGTGGCACACAGCAGGCCCAGAGTGACACCACCAGTGGATGCTGCCAGCACCACTGCCATTGGTGACAGGTCCAAGGCCTGGGCAGACAGGGATTGTATAACTCTCCCAGCATGGCCACTGACTGAGAACCAGCGCCAGGGCCAATCTAGTCTGGAAATTGGCCACATACAGGAGAATTGAGTAAATAAATAAATATATCCATGACACTGAAAGCCAAGTTCCTCAGTGCTGGTGAAGGGTGTTTAAATGTGGAAAGCTGGCTGGGCACCGAGGCTCATGCCTATAATCCCAACACTTTGGGAAGGCGGTGGGATCACCTGAGGTCAGGAGTTTGAGACCAGCCTGGCCAACAAGGTGAAACCCCATCTCTACTAAAAATACAACAATTAGCCATACACATATGCCTGTGTACACCTTGGCATGTGCCTGTAATCTCAGCTACTTGGAAGACTGAGGCAGGAGAATCGCTTGAACCCGGGACACAGAAGTTGCAGTATGCCAAGATTGCAACACCACATCCCAGCCTGGGAAATAGAGGGAGACTCTGTCTCAAAAAAAAAAAAAAAAATTTGGAAAGCTTATTACACAAGTATGTGAATATCCTTAACACTAAAGAACTGTTACACATTTAAGAATGGTTAAGATGGGCCTGGTGTGGCAGCTCACACCTGTAATCCCAGCACTTTGGAAGGCCAAGGAGGGCAGATCACCTGAGGTCATGAGTTCAAGACCAGCCTGGCCAACATGGTGAAATCTTGTCTCTACTAAAAATACAAAAATTAGCCAGGCATGATGGCAGGTGTCTGCAATTCCAGCTACTTGGGAGGTTGAGGTGGGAGAATCACTTGAACCCAGGAGTCAGAAGTTGCAGTGAGAGGAGATTGCACCACTGCACTCCAGCCTGGGCAACAGAGTGAGACTCTAAAAAAAAAAAAAAAAAAAAAATGGTTAAAGTGGTTTTAAGAAATTATCAAATTGAATACTTTAAGTATGTACCGTTTACTGCATGCCAATGATACATAAATAAAACTGTTTTTAAAAATATGGAAAGCTAAAATTAAACCAGTGGATTTGGACTGAAATTGGAGGCACTGATGTAAACTTGTGGTTTTAATATATATAAATAGGCAGATATAAAAACAGGTTTATGTGTAGGGGTTGTATACATACACATATTTTCTAAGTCCTCAGAGAGGCCTGGAAGCCTCTCCCCACTAATTCTCACTCACTAATTGATGAACAACTTAGCATGAGATCTTGGTCTTTAAATGTCATTATGCAGTAAAAGAATCCAGGGCTCTTTGGAAATGCAGCTGATTCTAAGACAAGGGCAAGTAAAGTATAGCATAAGCCTTAAACAATTTCTACCCCCACAAAAAAAGAAAAAGTACTGAAAGAATTATGAGGCTATCTCAACACCTATGCACACTCATGCAAACACACACACATGCACACTTACGCAAGCACATATTCCTACAAGCACACACACATCAGCCAAAATGGCTCCCTTCGCCATACGATAGTAATGGATTATAACGCATTGAGTAAAACAGAAATCAATGAATATATATTGTTATGTATCTATATATGTATGTATTTATACAAAGGCAGGCAAAGGAAAAAATTTTACCACAAAATACTAACTGATGAATGTGCAAAGAGTGATAGCATTGGAAAATTATCCTTTGACAATCATAATAGGAATCTTAAGAATAATTGATTTAGGCAAGAATCACTCACCAGTGGATTTGAAAAAATCAGATGAAAGTTTCCTGAAGAATGACATCTTTACATAGCCTCAAATACACATTTAGATGACTTATTAATTAATACATAAAATGCTTATTAACTAGAGTGCAGAAATATCACTGACATCATCTTAGCTAAGTGGTAAAAGGGAACATCACCAATAAAAGGATAAATTAACACAGTGTGTCTTCAGGTATGATGCATTGGGAAAGACCATTGCCAGGGCATTCCTGCCAAAAATGCATAACTTAGATCTAGTATCAGACATCAGACAAACCTTACCAAAGAATGTTTTACAAAGTAACTGGCCTGTAGCCATTAAAAATATCAAGGTCAAGGCCAGGCACAGTGGCTCACGCCTGTAATCCCAACACTTTGGGAGGCTGAGGCAGGTGAATCACCTGAGGTCAGGAGTTCAAGACCAGCCTGGCCAACGTGGTGAAAGTCTACCTCTACTAAAAATACAAAAACTAGTCCAGCTACTCTGGAGGCTGGGGCAGGAGAATCACTTGAACGCAGGAGGTGGAGGTTGTAGTGAGGCAAGATGGCACCACTGCACTCCAGCCTGGATGACACAGAGCAAGACTCCATCTCTCTCTCTATATATATATATATATGTATATTTCAAGGTCAAGAGAGTCAAAGAAAGACTGAGGAGCAGCTCCAGAACGAAGAACAGAGAAAAAGGACAAGTAAATATACCACATGACTCTGGATTAGATTTTGGAAAGAAAAAAAAGAAGGGCGGGGTAAAAGAAAAAGAAAGTATTTTTTGGTTTGGTATGTGGGAGGCATAAGGGACATTTTGGGGCAACAGATACGGTTTGAATGGGATCTTTGGATTCGATGCCAGCACCTCATTGGTACTAATTTCTGGATTTTGATAGCTGTGCTCTGTGGATACAGAAGAACGCTGTTGTTATTGGGAAGTCAAATCTATGGCATTTAGGCCATCATGTCTTCCGCCTTCTCTGGGTGAAGGTTATGGGGAATTCTTCACTATTCTTGCAACTGTTCAGTAAATGTGAAATTATCTCAAAATTAAAAGTATATCAATTTTTTAAATTTCAAGACTGTGTTTGTAATTTTGCCTGGGGCCAAATCGCACTATCATGTGACTGAATCCACCTTGTTTAGAGGTTGCCCCACCCAACCTGAACAGCTGTATTTGTGGAAGAGTTCCTCTGAGAGAACCCCTCCATTTTGCTGCTTAATCTTAGGGAGTCCTATCAATGTCTTAATCCTCTCTGCCTACTGATCCATGCAGGGAGGGCAAGTAATTATAGAAGGGGCTGTCCCCTTCCCAGTCCTGCCCCTCCCATCTTTTGTCTTCTTTCACTGAACACACACTGAACGTAATGAGTTCTTCAGGGTCTGAAGCCCCATGGCACGCAGCCTCTGCCAGCCCACATCCCCTCCTCTGTACCACACATGGCACCCTATGGCCCATGACCCCTCCTGTGCACTGCACATAACACCTGCTGACCTGTGCCCCCTCCTCTGCACTGCACAGGGCACCTGCCAGCCCACACCCCCTCCTCTGCACTGTGCCTGACACTCACCGGCCCACATCCCCCTCCTCTACACTGCACATGGATTTACCAAGAAAATGGAAAGCAAAAAAAAGCAGGGGTTGCAGTCCTAGTCTCTGATAAAACAGACTTTAAATCAACAAAGATCAAAAGAGACAAAGAAGGGCATTACATATGGTAAAAGGATCAATGCATCAAGAAGAATGACCCTAAATATATACGCACTCAATACAGGAGCACCCCAATACATAAAGCTACTTCTTAATGACCTATAAAGAGACTGAGACTCCCACACAATAAAAATGGGAGACTTTAACACCCCACTGTAAATATTAGACAGATTAACGAGACAGAAAACTAACAAGAATATCCAGGATTTGAACTCAGCTCTGGACCAAGAAGACCCAATAGACATCTACAGAACTCTCCACCCCAAATCCACAGAATATACACTCTTCTAATTACCACATCACACTTATTCTAAAACTGACCACATAATTGGAAGTAAATGCAAAAGAAGGGAAATCATAACAGTCTCTCAGACCACAGTGCAATCAAATTAGAACTCAGGATTAAGAAACTCACTGAAAACCACACAACTACATGGAAACTGAAAAACCTGCTCCTGAGGGACTACTGGATAAATAATGAAGTGAAGGCAGAAATAAAGATGTTCATTGAAACCAATGAGAATGAAAACACAGTGTACCAGAATCTCTGGGACACATCTAAAGCAGTATCTAGAGGGAAATCTATAGCACTAAATGCCCACAAGAGAAAGCAGGAAAGATCTAAAATCAACACCCTATCATCACAATTAAAAGAATGAGAGAAGCAAGAGCAAACAAATTCAAAAGCTAGCAGAAGACAAGAAATAACTAAGATCAGAGCAGAACTGAAAGAGATAAAGACATGGAAAACCCTTCAATAAATCAATGAATCCAGGAGCTTGTTTTGAGAAAAGATCAACAAAACAGATAAACCACTAGCCAGATTAATAAAGAAGAAAAGGGGGAAGAATCAAATAGATGCAATTAATAATGATAAAGGGGATATCACCACTGATCCCACAGAAATACAAATTACCATCAGAGAATGTTATAAACACCCTATGCAAATAAATTAGAAAATTCAGAAGAAATGAATAAATCCCTGGACACATACACTCTCCCAAGATTAAACCACAAAGTAGAATCCCTGGAATAGACCAACAGCAAGTTCTAAAACTGAGGCAGCAATTAATAGCCTACCAGCCACAAAGAGTCCAGGACCAGGTGGTTTCACAGTCAGATTCTACCACAGGTACAAGAGGCGCTGGTACCATTTCTTCTGAAACTATTCCCAACAACAGAAAAAGAAGGAATCCTCCCTAACTCATTTTATGAAGCCAGCATTATCCTGATACCAAAACTTGGCAGAGACACACACACAAAAAAAATTTTAGGCCAAAATCCCTGATGAATATCAATGCGAAAATCATCAATAAAATACTGGCAAACCAAATCCAGCAGTTCATCAAAAATCTTGTCCACCATGATCAAGTCAGCTTCATCCCCTGGGATGCAAGGTTGGTTTGACATATGCAAATCAATAAACGTAATCCATCACATAAACAGAACCAATGACAAAAACCACATGATTATCTCAACAGATGCAGAAAAGGCCTTCGACAAAATTAAACAGCCATTCATGCTAAAACCTCTCAATAATCTATGTATTGATGGACTGTATCTCAAAATAATAAGAGTTATTTATGATAAACCCATAGCCAATATCATATTGAATGGGCAAAAACTAGAAACATTCCCTTTAAAAACCAGCACAAGACAAGGATGCCCCCCTCCCTCTCACCACTCCTATTCAACATAGTATTGGAAGTTCTGGTCAGGGCCATCAGGCAAGAGAAAGAAATAAAGGGTATTCAAACAGGAAACAAGAAAGTCAAATTGTCTCTGTTTGTAGATGACATGACTGTATACTTAGAAAACCCCATTGTTTCAGCCCAAAATCTCCTTAAGCCGATAAGCAACTTCAGCAAAGTCTCAGGATATAAAATCAATGTGCAAAAATCACAAGCATTCCTATACACCAATAACAGACAAACAGAGCCAAATCATGAGTGAACTACCATTCACAATTGCTACAAAGAGAATAAAATACCTAGGAATACAACTTACAAGGGATGTGAAGGACCTCTTCAAGAACTACAAACCACTGCTGAAGGAAATAAGAAAGAACACAAACAGATGGAGAAACATTCCATGCTCATGGATGGGAAAAATTAATATCATGAAAATGGCCATACAATCCAAAGTAGTTTATAGATTCTATGCTATCCCCATTAAACTACCATTAACTTTCTTCCAAGAACTAGAAAAAAACTACGTTAAATTTCATATGGAACCAAAAAAGAGCCTGCATAGCCAATCATAAGCAAAAGAGACAAAGCTGGACGCATCACACTACCTGACTTCAAACTACACTACAAGGCTACAGTAACAAAAACAGCATGGTACTGGTACCAAAACAGATATATAGATGAATGGAACAGAACAGGGGCCTCAGAAATAACACCACACATCTACAACCATCTGATCTCTGACAAATCTGACAAAAACAAGCAATGGGGAAAGGATTCCCTATTTAATAAATGGTGTTGGGAAACTCGCTAGCCATGTGCAGAATGCAAAAACTGGATCCCTTCCTTACACCTTATACAAAAATTAACTCATGATGGATTAAAGACTTAAATGAAAGACCTAAAACATAAAATCCCCAGAAGAAAACCTAGGCAATACCATTCAGGACATAGGCATGGGAAAAGCCTTCATGACTAAAACACCAAAAGCAGTAACAAAAACCAAAATTACAAACGGGATTTAATTAAAATAAAGTGCTTCTGCACAGCAAAAGAAAATATCATTGGAGTGAACAGGCAACCTACAGAATGAGAGAAAATTTCTGCAACCTACCCATCTGACAAAGGGCTAATATCCAGAATCTACAAAGAACTTAAACAAATTTACAAGAAAAAACAACCCCATCAAAAAGTGGGCAAAGGATTTGAACAGAGACTTCTCAAAAGAAGACATTCATGCAGCTGACAGACATATAAAAAAATGCTCATCATCACTGGTTATTAGAGAAATGCAAATCAAAATCACAATGAGATACTATCTCATGCCAGTTAGAACAGCAATCACTAAAAAGTCAGGAAACAACAGATGCTGGAGAGGATGTGGAGAAATAGGAAAACTTTTACACTATTGGTGGGAGTGTAAATTAGTTCAACCATTGTGGAAGACACTGTGGCGATTCCTCAAGGATCTAGAACTAGAAATACCATTTGACCCAGCAATCACATTACTCGGTATATACCCAAAGGATTATAAATTTTTCTACTATAAAGACACATGCACAGCTATGTTTACCGCAGCACTGTTCACAATAGCAAAGACTTGTAAACAACGCAAATGCTCATCAATGACAGACTGGATAAAGAAAATGTGGCACACATACAACAGGGACTACTATGCAGACATTAAAAAAAATAATAATAAGTTCATGTCCTTCGCAGGGACGTGGATGAAGCTGGAAACCATCATTCTCAGCAAACTAACACAAGAACAGAAAACCAAACACTGCATGTTCTCACTCATAGGTGGGAGTTGAACAATGAGAACTCAGGGACACAATGAGGGGGAACATCACACACCAGAGCCTGTTAGAGGGTGGGGAGGGCGAGGGGAGGGATAGCATCAGGAGAAATACCTAATGTAGATAACAGGCTAATGGGTGCAGCAAACCACCATGGCATATATATACCTGTGTAACAAACTGGCACACTCTGCACAATACCCCAGAACTTAAAGTAAAATAAAAAATAATAATAAAATAAATAACTTTTTTAAAAGAGTAGGATGAGTCTCCAGATATTCATGTAAGTGTTACATGAGCAAAATGAAATACAGTGTGAAACACTTTTGGAAGGATGGCACAAAAAGAGGAGTTCAAATCTCCCCCAAGAAAAATAGGCCAACAGAAATGACAGCACACAGTAAAAATTGTCCTTAGACACTTAGAAATGGCACTAGAAACTAGGATTTTTGCCCCCCCCCCCCCCCCCCCCCAAAAAAAAGACCTGGCCAGGCGAGGTGGCTGGTGCCTATAATCCCAGCTCTTTGGGAGAAGACGCTGAGTTTGGGAGTCAAAAAGTTGAAGCGCTAAATTGCTACCGTGAAAGTAATTATTGCAATTGACAAATATTTACTTTGCATTTGCAAAATTCAGTCTTTTTACAATGGGATTTCTAAAGAAGAGTAGACAGCACTCTGCAGCTGCACTTTGATGAGAAAAGAAAATCAATGCTTCTGCATTTGCATGCTCAGAAGAAGGGGTGAGGGATGATCATGTCCACCAGAAATCACTAATTTGGGTGAAAGTATTACAGGGCTTGGTGGATCCAAATAATTTCCTCGGAAACCGCTTAAGCACAGAGAATTCACAAAGCTTCTCAATTCTCCTGTTGCTGCAAAAGCATGTTTCCATGGTGCATGTGACACAGTGAGAGCTACTGGCATCCAGCCACCTGAACACACAAAGCTACCTAGTAGCACAGATGTGCCGCAGCAAAAATAGTACTCGTAAGGATGCAGAGAGCCTGCTCATTGCTAAATCATTATCCAACAAATGTTCAAATCAGCATGACATAAATTATGATTATGGCACAATATAATAACATAATATCTGTGGATACTAGCCCCTATGCAGGAGCTTCCACAAAACTCTGCTTGGACCACGTGGGAAACTTAATACTCTGCTGGGAAGGAGACAGGAGGAGCTCTGAACCCAAGACCCTCACCACCACCTCCATCACCAAGCAGCAGTGCTGTCCTGCTCTCTTCTCTCTGGTGTCCTTCGTGTCCAGGAAACCTCATTTTGCAGATTTAGGGACTTTGAAAAGATTCTGAGACACAGAGTCACCCCTTACATAGGGATGAAATATCCAGCTGCCTGGAGCTGGTGACATGAGGGAGAAAGGCCAACCAGATACTGGGTCAGCTGTGAGAGGGGTCAAAGCCTGAGCGTGAGGACCAGTGCAATAAGCTCCAGGTGCTGACTAGGTGAGAGGCACCAGACAGAGGTGCAGAGCACGCCTCTCCTTCCTGCTGGGTACCTGCCACCCTCCGCAAGCCCAGTGCTCCACCTCCTAGGAGATCCCAAAGTCCCCTGTTCTGCCTCCCCCACTGTTGAGTGCTTGGCTTGAGAAGCTGCCGTCACCTCCCTCCCCACAACCCGGACAGCCAGAATGTTCCCATCATTCCACCTCACTGCTCTGCTCAAATCTTGTTCCATCCAGAATAAAATGCCCAGTCCCAGGCACACCTGCAAGGACTCTAATGGGTCAGCCTCCCTCCCTCTCCTTCCTCACACAGTCCTCCAGGCTGCTCCTCCTACACACCAAAGAGGCTTCCCAAGCTGGGTGCAGTGGTTCACGCCTGTAATCTCAGCACTTTGGGAGGCCAAGGCAGGCAGAAGACACAAGGTCAGGGATTCCAGACCAGCCTGGCCAATATGGTGAAACCCCATCTCCACTAAAAATACAAAAAAATTAGCTGGGCGTGGTGGCACATGCCTGTAACCCCAGCTACTCGAGAGGCTGAGGCAGGGGAACTGATTGAAACTGGGAGGCGGAGGTTGCAATGGGGCCAGGATCGTACCTCTGCACTCCAGCCTGGGCAACAGAAAGAGACTCTGTCTCCAAAAAAAAAAAAAAAGGCTTTTCCATGGGGCTGCTGTCCTTGGTTCTAACTCCCCCATACACATGTGGCTCATTCTCCACCTCTTTGCTGGTCTCTGCTTCAAAGACACCTTGTCCAGAAGCCTCCCCTGACCAACCACATAAAGCAACTCCAATCTCCCCATCTGATGCTTTTTTTTTTTTACTCCACTTTGTTTTCAAAGCAATTAGCCCAGGCAGACATAGTATATGCTCTACACATTTGTTCATCTCTCTGTGCCAACGGGAAACAAACTCCGTAAGACCAGGGTTTTACTTCATTTGTCCATGAGTACATCCACAGCATTCAGAACAGTGCCTGCCATGTGGCTACTCAATAAATATCCACCGTTACTGAATGTGGCTGTTGCCTGTATGGTGTAATGTGTGTGACTTTTGCAAAGCAAATCGGAAGATACACTTTGCATCATCATCATGCAATTGAGTCTGCAGGGTCTACCCTGAATTAACTAATTATGGATCCCTTTAATGGATACTTGGCAATAATGGTGGCTTTTTAATCATCTGAGATAAAGACTAGTTGTGCTGTGATTGAACTGTACCTGTGCATTAGTAATTGATTCCACAGAGATAAATGGATGGCTGTAATTGGGAGTAACTAAGGTAAGATTTAATAAGCATCTTGATCTTTCCCAAGAATCTAATTGCTCAGATTAGTCTGTCATCTCTGAAAGCTATAAATAATGCAAACAATTTGTAGATCACTCTCAGAAAATTGTGACTTAGGGGATGTCAGGCAAGCGCTGAAGAATCTGACTCCTTTCATAACCTGATTTGCCTACCGTCGATTTATGTGCATGGTGGTTTTCTTAAAAGGTCATTGTAATTTCTCTAGTTATTTTTATTAAATTACAGTGATTAATTTTAGGATATATTTTGTTTTCACTATTCTAGGAAAGTAAGTTTTTAACAAAATTGGTGTACCCTTTAAAAAGGAAAAAGAAAATAAACCCCCCAGACCACCCATTCATTCTGCAGCAGCTGGAGAATGAATATAGCTGCCCTCTCTTGTTCCTTATTTCCTGTCCACTGGAGGAGTATACATGGGGTGCCCCAAGTCTCCCCCAACAGGACTCACAACTGGTCACTGGGTCCTAAGTGATGCATGAGCTGGCCACATAGGACCAAATGCTGGGACAGGATCCACTTAGGAGCTGTGCTTGGTGCAGAGAAAACATTCAATACAAGTGGAAAACATCATTCACTTAATCACCTACTCATTCATTCGTTAACACTAACTGGTCAGAAAATTTGGAGACAGAGCCAAGGAGCAGTTAAGAGCTATCCATTTTCTTACTAACAAAGAGACATTTCCCATGTCCCAAAGCCCTGTCTCATCTCCCCCCTCCTGCTCTGGATTCATGCAACTGTTTCTATATCAGGAAACTGCCAGGGCTGGCTGGTTCCAGTGCCCTGCTGCCCTCCCCAAGGGCAAAGATGCTCAAGGTTCAGTCTCTTTCTCACCATACAGCTGTGATTCTTACATTTAAAAGGAGAAGTTTTTTTCCCTTTATACCCCACCCCCGGAGAGAGATGCCCTTCTCCCCCAGCCCCCAAGTGAGAGTTTAAGGATAAGTCTGTACTTTGCTCTTGTGCAGAGAATGCTCAAGTACTCTAAAGCAGTGATCCCCCTGCCAAGGAGAGGAAGGGAGACAGGAAAGGAGGAGGAGGAGCAGATCTGCCAACACTGGTGCTTTTTCCTGGAAACTTACAAGAATGGTGACTCCAGTATCTTACTCACAAGCTCTGCTTTCTTTCCTGAGCTCCTTATTTCTCCCTCCCAGGTAATGTTCACCTCACCTGAGAGGCCAAATATCCAAAACCTCAGCTTCCCTACAAAAAGAAAGAAAACCATGTCTCTCACTTTCCTCTCCGCTGGTAATAGTTGCCCCCGTCCTCCCAAGACCCTCAGTTTGGGAGCCGGGTACACATTCTCTTCCTGCACAGTCTTGGTGTTTTGCCCTGTGATAGCTCATTCGCAGCTCCACTGCCATTATCAGCATTCAAAATCACATCCCTGTTCACGTGTATCTTCCCAGGCAGTCTCCATCCGGTCCCCTCTCCTCTCATTCCAACCCACTCAGTGCTACTCACCCACTCCAATCTCATCTGTCTCAAACACTACTTCAATCCTACTTCTCCCCCTCATCAAGGATTTCAATTATTGATGGCTGCCTATTAAATTAAGTAAATCTCTTCACTCTTTAATATGATCCAAGTTTGGTTTGTTGTTGTGGTTGTTGTTTTGTTTTGTTTTGTTTTGTTTTTGAGATGGAGTCTTGCTCTGTTGCCCAGGCTGGAGTGCAGTGGCATGATCTTGGCTTACAGCAACCTCCCCTCCCCAGTTCCCGCACTTCTGTTGACTCAGCACTCCCAAGTAGCTGGGACTACAGGCGCCTGCCACCACAATCAGGTAATTTTTGTATTTTTAGTAGAGATGGGTTTCACTTTGTTGGCCGAGCTTGTCTTGAACTCCTAACCTCAGGTGATCCACCTGCCTTGGCCTCCCAAAATGCTGGGATTACAGGCATGAGCTACCAAGTTTTATATCATATATATCACATAACATATAATCACTGTATCATATATAGCATGTATCGAACACACACACACATGCACACACTCACGTCCCCACAGTGCTGGTCAAATACAATACCCTGAGCATCTTCCTGACTTTCCACCTCCTTTGGATTCCACCCAGTGCCTGGAATTGAAGTCTTTATTGCTCCAAGGATGATCTCAAATGGCCCGCGAGTAACATCTGGATGCCACCTACTCACATAGCATCTTTTCTCTCTGAAGCACATATCGGTCTGTTTTTTTTTCACTTCTGTGGACTTTGCCTTAATTTTTCTCTACATCTTAGGCCTCTTCTCTCTGAATCACATATTGCTTTTTTTCACTTCTGTAGACTTTGCCTTAATTTTTCTCTGTCTTAGGCATCTTTATCTTTCCAGTTCCTCATAGGATATTTGGTACATTGTAGGTGTTCAGTATTTATATTTGGTAAATTAAGATGAAAATATCTCAATGGGAGAACTATTCATGTTACAATTAAAAGTAATTTAATTTTAATTAAATTATAGTTAGCTCCCAGCTGACACCAACCAAGTGTGGGAGGACTGGGGCTGCCTAATGTATTCCTTCACTACAGCCATAACTTTAGCCCTCAGGCTGTTTCAGAAAAATTTTGAAATTAACTGAACTACTTCCTGAATCGACTCCTTTCCTGGCCTGAAACCACCTGGGAGCTCACAGTAGGAGATAATTTTAATGTGATTGGTTAGCCTGCACTAAAATATAAATGTGCATTTGGTATGACAACCCACCCACTTGTAGAAACACTTCCTCCAATCTCCATATAATCGTATGTTTTCATAATGGTTGCAAACATAAGACCAAGAATTGGCCTCCCTTTTTCTCTCCATCTTCTCTTCTGGCACAAATTTCAGCAGTTCCGGAAGTGCTAGATTTCCTGTGGACATGGTTGGTGTCCAACTAAGGGAAGTTGGGTGGGGATTTACATTTACTTTGAATTTAGTGGAAATACTGAGGTAGTTATAAGTCCTTTGAAGTCACAAGGTTATCTCTAGCTGCCTTAGTGTAGGAATGGCCTCTAGGAGTATTCTCATCCCCCACTGTGTCAATTCTCCTGGCAAATCGTCACTAAATCCAGGGTCAGAGGTCACATAGGCCATACTTATATGAGACATACTTGTACAAGACGCACTTCCAATATACCTGGTATTGGAGTGTGTGAGTAATAAAAGGTAAACAAGGTTTGAAAGATACAGAGCCAAAGCTAATCTGTGGGAAATCCTTTGAATCATCAGATATGTAAAACTATAAATAGAAAATTCGATGCTCGTAGCTTCTAGTCACAATGGAAGCTATCTTCTGTCAGGAATAGACTTGAAATCATAGCCTATATGATTACAAATGCACCATGCTGGCTGGGTGTGGCAGCTCACGCCTGAATCCCAGGACTTCGGGAGGCCAAGGCGGGCTGATCACAAGGTCAAGAGTTTAAGATCAGCCTGGCCAACATGGTGAAACCCCGTATCTACTGAAAATATAAAAATTAGCTGGAAGTGGTGGTGCACGCCTGTAGTCCCAGCTGCTTGGGAGTCTGAGGCAGGAGAATCACTTGAACCCAGGAGGCAGAGGTTGCAGTGAGCTGAGATCACACCACTGCACTCCAGCTGGTGACAGAGCAAGACTCCACCTCAAAAAGAAAAGAAAAAAAGGTGCTGCACCTTTTTATTTGTTTTTGATGGAATTGATGAGAAAATGAAATGTATTCAAAATTCTGTGTTTATAAGGCAGAAACCTGTAGCAATGCCGCATACAAATATATCTGTGTATCTGTATATGTAGTTCCACTTTCAAATACTGTAATTCATCAAACCTGACATTTGAGTGTTACATGGGCATCCTGTCTAGGGGAAGTCTGAAGGCCTCAGATGAAAAGGGTTCATTCAGCACTTACCACTAAGAGCTGGAAAGAACCCATATTGACAAATATTCCAGAGAGAAGCACCTAGATAGGCCTGAAATCCTTCTGATTATGCCCTATCAATATCACAACACTTATATTTTAAGTAATTAATTTAATACAATGTTTCAGAATTGTTGGGTGTTTTAAAAATCAAACATACCAAAAATATACCAAATATGCCAAAAATATACCTAAAAATGCCTTTGATTCAGTAAGTACTGAAGATTAGTCATTGCTTACAAAACCTTGAAATGTCCTGGCATGTTAAACTCATGCAGAAAATAAACTTCATAGATATTTGCTCAAACTTAGTAAAATTCCTAGAACTTTTCATGACATACTCAATGACAAATTGTGAGGCTGGAAGAAACTTATCTAAACTATCAATAATAATACAAATGTTGATCAGGCACAATAGAGAAAAATCTCTCTATTCCTCCAGTACAAAAAAATTATAAAATTATCCCATAAAAGACTCATATCAGAATGAGGCATAAATTGTAGGAAAAAAATACTATAAGCTACATTAGGCAATTAATAAAAATATTGTGTTATTTTTATGGATAGTGTGATGGGAAAACTAAGGCCAAGAGAAGTTCAGCCACTTGTTCAAGGTCACCAATCATAGCAGGCTCTTGGCAGAGCTGAGATTCAGAACCAGGAAAACGTAATTAATCTCTCTCAAAAATATGATGGTTTTGTTTGTTTATTTGTTTTTGAGATAGAGTCTCTCTCTGTCACCCAGGCTTAAGTGCAGTGGTGCAATTTTGGCTCACTGCAACTCCACCTCCCTGATTCAAGTGATTCTCCTGCCTCAGCCTCCTGAGTAACTGGGACTACAGGCATGCGCCACCATGCCCAGCTAATTTTCTGTATTTTTAATAGAGACAGGGTTTCACCATGTTAGCCAGGATTATCTCGATCTCCTGACCTCGTGATCTGCCCACCTCAGACTCCCAAAGTGCTGGGATTACAGGCATGAGCCACCTCACCCGGCCTATTTTCAACCATTTTAGCATTTCCATTTAAACATTCAGAAATTTATCTATTTTCCTATTTTAACTTTGGGATGTAGAATCACTTGGAATACATATGATTATATATGTATTGAGTTACAATCATCCTATTTATAAATATAAATATGGTCATTAATGTTTATAGTTTAGCCATTTATGGCTGTATAGGACAAATTATATCACACAGTTATAATCCTGTAGGAGTATGAATTTTTGTTGTTAATTACACTGTAGAGTGTTGGAAAGCAGCTTTCCATACATATTTGATGTGTTACCTAACTTCTTTTTGCAGCACTAAAGAGCCCTGGTAAATTCATTCTAATTATTCACATTCCAGGGCTATAACTAAATACATATTTAAAATTAAACATAAGCTGGCTCATCCCAAGAAGAAAAAAAACTTCATAAAATAGCACAGATGCATTTATAACAAATTTCTGAGGTAACTTAAAAGTAATTTAAAAGCACTCCCCAAACAGTTCATTGTCATTTAATAAAATTCAGCTTCATTTATCTGGAACATTTAATCAAATTTTATTTTTTCATGAAGTCATGACATATAAAATTGAGGATTAATGAAAACCAATTTTTAAGTAGATACAATATTACAGCAAAAAAGTATGAAAGCATAAAATATTCTTGTTAGTAAAATGCTAATATAACAGCTTAAACTTCTACAATGAATAACATCTCCATATTAACTAATTTTAATGATTTTAAAGTACATAACAAAAGATATTGCATTCTAAGAAAAATATTTGGAACTACTCTGGTATTTCATTCAGAAACAGCTTCATGACCCAGCACAAAATAAACTTCCTTAAGAGTTCATAAACAACAAGTCCATGAACATCCCTGGTGGGGGAGATTCACTCAATATATTTTCCCTATGGCCAACAGGTTCAATAAACGGCTAAATAAAAAATATTTATAGAATTCAGTGAGGCATATTTTCTTGGGATCCATTATGTTCAATTAACATAAGACTATTTCTCATGGTAACCAAATTTGTAGATATACTATAATATAGGTTAAATGATTATATTTTGTGCCAATATTTCTCAATAAATATGAATTATCCCCACTTTTTCAGGTCACTATTATACTACTACTTTGCAAGATTTTATACGGCCACTTAGGTGTTCCAAGGTATTGCACATAACTAAATAAGCTAAAAAACATAGGTGACCCACTCCACGGCAAAATACACAAGGAAAAGCTCCCTTTATCGCCGTTAGAGTAATAACATACTTAATAACGTTAAACTTCAACCCACTTCTTCCATTAATTAGTTTAGTTCTAAAGAAGCAGGAAGAAGATGCTGTAAAACATAAGTTTGTTTTATAAATGAGAAGTAAAAATATAATGTGTGTGTACTGAAGATGACTACAAAATATACAAAATAAAAAGTGAAGCCAAATAGTCACACATTAACCTATTTTTTCCATTTTCAAGAATATGTAATAAGTACCATTTCTATTAACCAACTTGAGTGTTTATAATGTATAAGCACTTTAACATCCTCAATATAATACTGGGTTATTTTATTGGGGTGAAAAAATCTACAATACCATATTGCTAACTGTAGGTGCAATGCCATACAGCAGATCACTAGAACTTAATTATCTTGCATAAGCAGCTTCCCACCTGCTGAACAGCAACTCTCCATTTCCACCTCCACTCTTGAGCAGTTATCATATTCACATTTAGCAAATGAGAACAAATATGCCCAGAAGCTCATGTGTTTTGTTGTTTCGTTGTTGTTGTTGTTTGCTTTTTGTTTTTTCTTTTTGACACAGTCTCCCTCTGTAGCCCAGGCTGGAGCGCACTGATGCTATTTCAGCTCACTGCAACCTCCACCTCCTGGGTCCTGGTTCAAGCAATTCTCCTGCCTCAGCCTCCCAAGTAGCTGGGATTATTGGAACATGTCACCATACTCAGCTATTTTTTTTTAATTTTTCGTAGAGACGGGATTTCAGCATGTTGGCCAGGCTGGTCTTGAATTCCTGACCTTGTGATCCACCTGCCTTGCCTCCCAAAGTGCTGGGATTACATGTGAGAGCCACCATGCCTGCCACTTACGTGTTTTTTTAAGAAATCTCACAAAAAGTGTACATCAGCACTGGGACATATACTGAAGTCTTCTATTTCAAATTTTTTTCACTATGACTCTACCATCCGTTACAGATAGGGCATGTTCCTGTCTTCAAGGACTACATATAATGACAATGTTCTTAGAATGCTATTCTTGAAAATCAATCTCAAAGTTTAGAGCTGGACAGAAACATTGATATCATTCAGGGCTGGAAGTTCTCAATTCCTTTTCCTTACTGCAAAACACACACCACATCGCTCTGACATGAGCAATGGATAACCGCCCAATATATTTATATTAAAATCAGCTAAAAGTTATTTGCAACGTCTAATGTATTTGTGGCAACCACACTTCTTTCTGCCTGGCAAGAAATCACCAGAACTCAACTGAGAGTGATATTACTGTAGAAAGAGTCTTGAAATCAGTAGTTTAATCACCATTAAAGGTGTTTAATAATTAAAACAGTTTAATCACCATTAAAAGGTTTCTTGGAAATCACCTCAAAAATTATCTCAAAATATCAGAATATGGAAATAGTCCAGCTGTGGGTGGCAGATTTGAGCCCTTCATTGTATCTACAAGGCCTAGACGTTGAGCAGTTTGTCCAAGGAGGCAGTTCTGGTACATGGTAGAAGCAGTTCTTATATTTAGAAATCCTAATTCTGTTCTTCCAACCATTATATTGTCACTTCACCTGCTTATAGAAGTGAGAAATGTGAAATACCAGGTTTGAATTCAAGAGTTAGATTAAAACTTATTTTGATCTCTGTCTTCTCTGTTTCTTGCACTATTCAACAGTAAGTATATATAGTACCTAATATCAGAGAACAGAGTTGTGAAACTGTGAAGAAAGAATATCCAGAAGAAAGATAGCCCAAAAAGTTTCTAGGGAAAGTAAGTGAAGAAAGGAATTAAAATACAAGAGGAAGACCTTTTACCCTGGACTCTGTCTGCCATCAGCTGCTTCTCTCTCTCTCAATAAACTGATGAATAACTGAATCAAGTAATTATTGAATATCTAGTATGAACCATGTACTACCCTTGTTACTAGAGGATATATAACTTCTTTTGTAACACTTCAGTTACTTAAAGAAATTAAAGTTCTACATACTAAGGAATTTACTGAAGGCCCTAAAAGTTAAGAATCAGGCTGGGCATGGTGGCTCGCACCTGTAATCCCAGCACTTTGGCAGGCCAACATGGGAAGATCACCTGAGGTCAGGAGTTCGAGACCATCCTGGCTAACATGGTGAAACCTTATTTCTACTAAAAATACAAAAAATTAGCCAAGAGTGGTGGTGCACCTGTAATCCCACTTACTCAGCAGGCTGAGGCAGGAGAATCATTTCAACCCAGGAGGCAGAGGATGTAGTGAGCTGAGATCACACCATTGCACTCCAGCCTGGGTGACAGATCGAGACTCCTCCTCAAAAAAAAAAATAAAAATTAAGAATCAATACCAGATGGTGAGCACTGTATAACTATTTGTTGATGTAACTATGCTGATACCACCAATGTTTAATATCATAACAAATATGTTTCACACTCACTTAAAAATAGATGTTGGCTTCTCACAAGAAAACACAACATCTCTATTGCTATATAGTTATATATGAAAACTTCTTTTAAACCACAAAGTCTAATTTTGGAGTGAACTAGATAATACTATTACCATACTGATAAAATACAGAGAAGAAATGCAATCCTTTGGGACAATAGTATCCAGCCGTGAAAGAGAAAAACCTTGGATATTATTAAAATAAATTTTGAGGATATAAGTCTTTGGGAAAATTGAATCATTATCCATAGTGAGGTTATCAGAAAGAAGCTACATATACCAATTGATTCAATAGCTGGGTACTGATAAACTGTAGTTTGATAAATACTAAACAAAAGCATTTTTTTAATTTTAACAATTATGCTTACGGAAGAAATAATGGTAAAAGTAAGAACACAAACAAAATGTTTAGTCTTGAGCCCATATAAAGAGACATATAATACATGGAAGAGACTTTGATTTTGATTGCTCTAATAGATGATGGGTTTTGTCAATAGGATGTAACTTCCCTCTAACTTCCTGAAATACATGTGAATACTTCCATTGAATGGTAGAATGTGAAAGTACATTATTTTCAAAAGGACAACTGAAAATTGATCATTTTTAGGCTCTGAAATTTTTTGTTTGTTTGTTTGAGACAGAATCTTGCTCTGTCACTCAGACTGGAGTATAGTGGTGTGATCTTGGCTCACTGCAGCCTCTACCTTCCAGGTTTAAGCAATTCTCCTGTCTCAGCCTCCCTAGTAGCTGAGAATACAGGCTCACACCACCACACCCAGCTAATTTTTGCATTTTTAGTAAAGAGTGTGTGTCGCCATGTCTGGTCAGGCTTTCTTCAAACTCCTGGACTCAAGTGATCCACCCGCCTCAGACTCCCAAAGTGCTGGAATTACAGGCACGAGCCACTGCACCCAGCCAGGCCCTGAAATTTTTAACAACTGACAGTTCATTGGTTTAGCAAGCAACCACTGATTTTTTTTTCAACATTTTACAACATATGGTAGTGTTAGTCAAGAAGAATGGAACATTGTACTCATAACTCAGAGTACATTCTCCAGTTGAACCCTTAAATATCATGTAAATATGAATTATCATCTACATTTCATATGTGGGAACACAAGAACTAGAGAGAATCATAGCCCAAGTTCCCAATACTAATAGGAGGCAGATTATGGCAGAAACATCTCAATGTCCCCCAAAGCCATAATAGAAGCTATATTTTTTTCTGGCATTCACCTTGAAAATGACACTTCCATTATTTTACGGTTTACCAGGTTTCTGGTTTACAAAATATAAACACACTTGTTTTCTTTATGATTACATCACTGGACTTCTTAACTCAATACAATAAACATTTATACAATGTCATGCTTTCTCCAAATGCTATCTCTTTATCACACAATCTCAATCATCCAGTAATAGCTGTGGTTAGGGCCCAGCGAAGCAGGGTGGTAGATTATGTTTTTCATCTAAAAAATAAATAAGAACCTTATTGTGAATAGGGTTTCAAGTGGACCTCTTCCATATGAGAGCCCCCTATTTTTCAACATAAAAATTTAATGTAAAGGTTTTATTGTTTTATTTTTTATTTTAATTTTTTTTGGTACATAGTAGGTGTGCATTTTATAGGGTACATGAGATGTTTTGATACAGGGATGTAATGTGTAATAATCAATCATGTAAAACGAAAACCCCTCTTTTATTTGTAACAGAGTCTCACTCCATCACCCTGGCTGGAGTGCAGTGTCACAATCTCAGCTCACTGCAACCTCCACCTCCCAGGTTCAAACAACTCTACTATCGCAGCCTCCCAGGTAGCTGAGATTACAGGCATGCACCACCACACCCAGCTATTTTTTGTGTTTTTAGTAGGAATGGGGTTTAGCAATGTTGGTCAGGCTGGTCTTGAACTCCAGACCTCAAGTGATCCACCCACCTCAGCCTCCCAAAGTGCTGGGATTATAGCCATTAACAACTATGCCCGGCCCGCCCTATTTTTAACTGGACATATATTATCCCCAGCCTTCTGGCTTGGATCTGGCCAACATGATATAAATGTAGTGTGGTATGTCAGTGTCCAGAAACTTAAAATATAGTTGGCATTAAAAGACTTCCACTTCTGATAATGATAGATTACGTTATTCAAACCACTATTGCTATTGAGAAAAATGAGAAAAGCCAGACAAATTTAAAAGTCTGTCTGAGGACACTGTGGAGCTAAGAAATCAGTGAATATTTGCAAGACTATGGCACAAAAGAAAATGTACCACCAGAGAGGCAAGCCCAGCATTTGGGTCTGCCTTCTCTACTGCAGGGTCTATGTACCAATTCAGAATATGCAGCTGAAAGGCTGAGAATACTGAGCAGAGCTTTCTAACAGCCTCATGTAAATAATGGCACAAATACTAGATTCCAAGACCTACCAAGCAAAAGGAACGTTGTGGGAAACAAACACTTTGAATTGAGACCCAAAAAATGCAGCCTTTAATTAGAGGCGAAATAGAAACATACCAACCCTAAGACAAATGAAGCCTAATTTTGCAAAATCTCAATCACTAAAATTAGTTTGTGATGATCTAGATTTGCCAATGTCTCAACCAGCCATAAGTAAAATATATTCTAAAAAATCATGAGACACATAGGGAACCAGACTATGTGATTTAAAAAGAAAGAGAGGAATAAGCAAAACAAACAGAACCACAGGAAATCTAACAAATAGTTACAAGATAAAGAATTTTGAATAACTAGGCTGAATATTTTCAAGAAGATAAATTTAAAGCTCAAGAAAGTTGGCAGATAAATGGAAATAGAGAAATGAAAACTTCTAGAACTGGAAGAAAAATTAAAAATTTAAAGGATGTGCTTAAAAGCAGATTGAATACAGCTAAAGAGAAAATCTGTGAACTTGAAGATTGGTCAGGAGAAAACATCCAGGATGAACAAACAATAGAACATAAAAAGGCAACGAAATGAGTTAAAGTAATAGAAGCTACAATAAGAAGTAAATACACACACAGAAACATACACACACCCACAATGGAAGCTCAGAGAAACAAAAGAGAAAGAATGGGAAATAAGCAGTATTTAAAGATATGAGTTAATTCCTGAAAATTTCCCAATACCAAGGAGAGGCATCAAGATATAGATTCAAGAATTCTCGCATATCCCAAGTATGATAAATAAAAAGAAAACTACACAGTAGTGGGCTGAAGAGTGTTCTCCAAAAATCCATGTCCACCCAGAACCTCAGAATGTGACCTTATTTCAAAATAAGGTCTTTGCAAATATAATTAATTAAAGATACCAAAATTAAATTATCCTAGATTTGGGGTTCACCTAAATCGAGTCATCAGCTTTCTTCTAAGAAGAGGAGAGGAGGGCAGAGCATGGTGGCTGATGCCTGTAATCTCAACACTTTGGGAGGTCAAGGTGGGCAAATCATGAGGTCAAGAGATCAATACCATCCTGGCTAACATGGTGAAACCCTGTCTCTACTAAAAATACAAAAATTAGCTGGGCATGGTGGCGTGCACCTGTAGTCCCAGCTACTCAGGAGGCTGAGGCAGAAGAATCGCTTGAACCCAGGAGGTGGAGGTTGCAGTAAGCTCAGATTGCACCGCTGCACTCCAGCCTGGAGACAGAGTGAGACTCAGCCTCAAAAAAAAAAAAAAAAAAAAAAAAGGAGGAGAGGATACAGCAAGACAGAGAAGAAAGCTGTGTGAAGATGGAGACAAAGACTAAATTGATGCTGCCATAAGCCAAGAAATGGCTGGGGCCACAAGAAGCTGGAAGATGCAGGAAAGATTTTTTTCCTTGAGCCTCCAAAGTTTGGCTTCTCTGCTATCTTGATTTTGGCTTAGCAACACAATTTTCAGAGTTCTAGCCTCCAAAACTGTAAAAAAATAAACATCTTTTGTTTTTAAGCCAGCCTGTTACAACAGCCCTAGAAAACTAATTCATACCCCAAGAACTTTGAAGTTCTGAAAATAGCTTCAGAGCTTCAGAGACACCACCAAAAAGACACAGGAATCACTTCTCAACAGAAATAAAAGAATCAAGAAGATGAAGGAATGTCTTCAAAGCACTGAATCTTATTGTATACATAATCCATTGCTGCATAAAAAGTTACCCCCTAAACTTGGTGGCTTGAAACAATGCATATTTGTTATCACTCATGTTTTGTGAGTAAGGAATCCATATGTAGCTTAACAGGGTGCCTCTGGCTCAAAGTCATTCCTGAGTTTGTAGTCCAGCCGTTAGCCAGGATTAAGATTCCACCTGAAAGCTCAGCCTGGAAAGGAAGGAGGAACCGCCTTCCAACCTCACCTCCATGGTTGTTTACAAGCCTCCATCCCTTGCCATGTGGCTTTATTGACAAGGATTCCTCCCAATATGGCAACCAGCTTTACCAAAATCAAGTCATTCAAGCTCAGGTGTAGATGAACCTCCATAGGTAGGCATCTTTACAGCAACTCAAGTAGAGTTCCTCGTGATCCTTAAACCAGTGAAACTAAAACGACTAGTAATCTTTTCCAAACACACAAAACATACAATGGTAGAACAGAATACAGGATAACCACTATAGACATTTCTGTTCAAAGAGAGGAAGATGTGAGCCACAAAACAGCCACTGGTCCATAGCAATTTTAAAATTCAGATGAGAAAATGTTGAAAGTTCCTTGATTACATCTCAAGGTCTGATAATAACTCCTCATGATTCCCTGCTTCACTCTCTGGGCTCTTGTTTCCACCCTCTAAGGCACCTTTCTTTTTCGTGGAAGTTAGTATATTTGCAGCTGAAAAACTCAGTCTGTTTTCTGCCAGAAGCTTCTCATCTGGTACTGTGTTCTCCTTAATCCAAGATACTGTTGTTTCTACACATATAACTCTTTTAAAAATATTGTGAGTCTCCTGTCAATCTTCTTGATATTTACTTTATTACATAAAAAGCTGTATCTCCAAATTTCTTTGAGAAAATATGTCTCTATTTGGGTATCTATAGAGGCACAATACTCTTCACCTTCTTAGAATCCATATTACTGAAGAGGATCTATGAATCCTATGATTAATTTAAAGAGCTTTGCACTTGACTAAATAATACTCTGAGTAAACCACCTTTGATTTTTCAATTATACCTTCAGCTTAGACCGAGCTTTCTTGAGAATGCCTTGCATTTGATCTTTGTTCAGAGACCACTTCATAACTTTAGCATTATTTTTTATCTGTATAGGCTGAGAGTTTTCAAAACCATCAAGTTCAGTTCTGACTTTCTGTTTGACAGCTCATCCCTCAACTTCTATTTTTGCACATTTTGCTATAAGCATCAGAAGAAGCCAAGTGGCACCTTCAGAACTTTGCTTAGAAATCTTAGTTATGTCATTCAATTCAAAGGAAATTTTCCTCCTTTTCATGAACTTTCTGCCACAACATAACAAGAATCTCTTTTCTCCATACCAAGAAGATATTCATTACTATCCAGTAAAACTTCACTGGCGGCATTCTCAAACAGGATGGGATTTCTGTGAACACTTTCTTCAATACTCTTTAAACTTCCACTAACTCTTTCTCCCGAATGTCCACTGAGCAGTTCTGAAGCCATTCACACATTTTCAGTATTTTAATTGAAGCATCTCTTTATCCTGAGAGAAAAATGACAACCCCAAAAGGCTGCATAGTTCATAATTTCAATCATGTAAACATTCTTCAACAAATGACAAAATGATGGGGGATGGAGAGCACATCAGTGTTCACCAGCAATCAGGGAAATGGGAAGGAGATGGGTATCTATGGTAGCATAAAGGAGCATGTAATGAGATCAAAGTTAAGTATTTGGTGGTCAGTGATGGTTACAGCATATCTACACACATGACAAAATTGTATCAAACTGCATGCACACAAACACGTAACTGCATGTAAAACTGGTGAAGTGTGAGTATGCTTTGTAGATTCTATCATTGTCAATTTCCTGGATTTTATATTGCACCATAGTTAAGTGAGATGTTAGCATTGGGGAAGAACAAATGAAGGATACACAGGACCTCCTTTTATGTGTTTTTTGGAATTTCTGACAAATCTATTATTCAAAATAAAATTTTTTAAAAAAACTTATCAAAATGGACACAGGAAAAATAGGAAATCTGATTACTTCATATCTATGTAACAAATTTTATTAACAATTAAAACTCCAGGCCCACATGGCTTCACCAGTGAATTTTACCAAACATTTAAGAAAAATAAATAAATGTGTATCTTGTATAAATTCTTCAGAGAATAGAAAAAGTAGGAACATTTCCCAACTCATTATATAAAAACACCTTAATCTTGCTACCAAAACCTGGCCATTACAAGGACATTACAAGACAGGGAAATTACAGTTCTACCTCATTTGTGAATATTGTTAATCCTAAACAAAGTATTTACAAACTGAATCCAGCAGTGTATAAAAGAGATAATTCATCAAGACAAAATTGTATTTATTGTCAGGATTTATAGATTGAATCAAGATTTGAAAATCACTTAATTCACTAGCAGAATAAAAGAAAAACTAATATAGATATTAATATATGCCAAAAAATTATGAAATTAAATCCTTATTTATGATTTTTAAATAGCAATAATAACAACTCTAAAAAACTAGGTGGCAGACAATATGTAAAGGACAGTGGCCAGACCCACAGCCTGCAGCAATTTGCCCAGAAACCAATCTCTCAAGTGCAGTGTCCAGCCCAGAAAGCTTCCTGCTGTAAGTCAGGCTTGTAGGAAGTCAGGCTGCTATCACTAGTAACAACCCAGGAAGTCAAACAATAACCCTTGTAACAGTGGGTCCAGAATGGCTGGGACTTGATTAATAACTGACAGGTTTCCTAATTTTTGTTCTCACTTCTGCCTTAGAGACAACCAGAGAAAACCAAATATGCATCCCTAACCAGTCACATTGGATGGCCCACTTCTAGTAACCAGCCAATGGCATCTCCAGGCCAACAGCCGGCAATCAGGTATACCAGAAGTCTCCCTTTTTACCTAGATAGAGTTTTCAACTCCTTTGCCTGCCTGTGAGTCTCTGCCAAAATGCAGGTGATGGTGGTGGACTCCCTTGCTACAGAAGGCTCTAAAAAATAGCCTTTGCTTTTCTCTTGACTGGTCTTCATTTATTTCCACAAACAACAGAAGAGTATTTCTTAATTTAATAAAAGAACACCTGCAAAAACCTATGACAAACTTTATACTCAATGGTGAAATACTGGAAGCTTTTCCTCTGAGTTCCTGGATGAGACAAAAACTACCTTAAGCACCATTCAATTCAACACTATACTGAAGATTGCAGCCAGTCCCATAAAGCAAGAAAAAGAAATAAAAATACAACAAAATTAGAAACAAATAAAGCTGTCATTTTTGCAGACAATATGATTCTAAAAAAAATAAATCCAATAAATCAACATAGAAATTATTAAAAATTAATGAACTTAAGTAGCTCACTAAGACTAATAAGCAAAAACACGACAAATAAGGCTAAAAACAAGTCTTATAAGACTCAAAACAAACAAGGCTAATAAGCAAAAACATATTTCATCTTTACGCATTAGCAACAGAAATGTATAAACTACTACTCTTAAAAGATACCATATAGAAAAATAAAAGTTAATATGGTAAAAAGAGAATTCTCCCCCAAATCATCTATAGATTCACTGCAATTTTAATCAAAACCCCAATAGATTTTTCTGTGGAAATTGGCAAGCTTATTCTAAATTTTATATGGAAAAAAAAAAAAGACAATAATCAAGCAAGACGCTCTTGAAAAAAGAACATTAAGGTGGGTCTATCATATATAAAGATTAAACATAAACCAATAGTAATTTAGATAATGTGGTATTGCCACACATTGAGTCAAATGAACAAATAGAGCAAAAAACAGGTTTCAGAAACAGACCCATTCACATATGGAGAAAGCTGGTGTTACAGAACAGAGGGGAGACAGTTCTTTCAAAAAATAACTCTTGGTCAAATACATACCTACTTAGAAAAACAATGAACTTCATCTCTCACACCATTCTTAGAAATTACTTAAGTAGGTTTTAAATCTAAATGTAAAATATGAAAATAATAAAGCTACGATAACGTAACAGATTAGTACCTTCCTTATTCTAATACTTGTCATAGGGAAAGATTAAACAAGACACACAAAGAGCAAAATAAAATATATTTAGAGCCCATTAATAATTAATTAAAATCATCTTTAATATAGTGGGTTCATCAAAAAACCCACTATTATAAAAATAAAAAGGTGAACCATGGAGTGGGGGCACTTATTTGCAACACATTCAACTGGCAAAAGAATAGTATCCAGAATATAGTAAGAACACCTATAGTAAGAAAAAGACAGACAACCCAACAGAAATATGGGCAAGAGAATTACTGAACAGGTACTTCACAATTGAAAATATTGAGTCCTTGCTGGGCATGGTGGCTCATGCCTGTAATCCCATGACTTTGAAAGGTCGAGGTGGGCAGACCGCCTGAGGTCAGGAGTTCGAGACCAATCTGGCCAACATGGTGAAATCCTGTCTCTACCAAAAATACGAAAATTAGCTGGGTATGGTGGCAGGCACCTGTAATGTCAGCTACTCGGGAGGCTGAGGCATGAGAATTGCTTAAACCCAGGAGGCAGAGGTTGCAGTGAGCCAAGATTGTGCCACTGCACTCCAGGGGCTGTGCCTCACACCTGTAATCAGAGTACTTTGGGAGGCTGAGGTGGGAGGATTTCTTGAGCCCAGGAGTTCAAGACCAGCTGGGCAACATGGCAAAACTCCATCTCCATAGAAAATTAGCTGGGTGTGGTGGTGTACCCCTGCAGTCCCAGCTACTCGGGAAGCTGTAGTGAGAGGATCATCTGAGCCAGAGAAGTCAAGGCTATAGTGAACGGTGATTGTGCCCCTGCACTCCAGACTGGGCAAAAGAGTGAGACCCTGTCTCAAAAAAAAAAAAAAAATCTCAAAGGTCATAAATATATTAAAAGAATTTCAACCAGTGGGCATGGTGGCTCATGCCTGTAACATCAACACTTTGGGAGGCCGAGGTGGGTGGATCACTTGAGGTCAGGAGTTCGAAACCAGCTTGGACAATATGGTGAAACCCCATCTCTACTAAAAATACATGCCGCCAGGCATGGTGGTGGACACCTATAATCCCAGCTGCTTGGGAGGCTGAGGTAGGAGAATCGCTTGAGCACAGGAGGAAGAAGTTGCAGTGAGCTGAGATTGTGCCATTGCACTCGAGCCTGGGTGACAAGAGCAAAACTCCATCTCAAAAAATAAAAATAAGTAAAAAGACATTCAACCTCATTAGTAATCAGTGAAATGAAAACAAAAGATGCCACTATGTACCCCTGAGAATGGCTTAGAAAAGGCAATACCAAGCATTGACGCGTATGTGGAAGATTGGAAACGCCCGTGCCCGTGAGTGGTAAATTTGTACAACCACTCTGAACATGCTCATACACAACAGAAATACACAGGAGCACTGGCGATGAATACAAGAATGTTTATCGCAGCACTAGTCCTAAGAGTCTCAATTTAGAAACAAGCCAAATCACCAACAGTAGAATAAATATACCACATACAGCTATGAAATCTGCTAAGCTGCAGCTACGTTTAGCAACACGATGAGTCTCACAAATATAAAGAGAAAGAAGGTGTGTTCAAGAACACATACTGCATGATTCAATTTACATGAAATTCAAAAACAGGCAAAGAAGTCAAGGCCTAGCCACCTTTGAGAAGGAAGAAAAGGTGCTCATGGAGAGGCAGTAAACGGCAGAGGTAATGGGGTCCTCAGGGGCTGGCTGTGTCTGTTTCTTGACTGCTGTGGTAAATCTGTAAGCATCTTTTCTATCTAATTTATTAGGCTGCACATTTTGTCCTGTGCATTGTTTTGTAGGAGTGTCACCGAGTCCAAACTCATTCTGCTTGCTGCACAAAGGCCAGTACATAGGTGGAGCAAAGAAAGCCACTTTTTTTTTAAGATGGAGTCTCACTCTGTCTCCAGGCTGGAGTGTAGTGGTGCAATCTCGGCTCACTGCAACTTCCAGCTCCCTGGTTCAAGCGATTCTCCTGCCTCAGCCTCCCAAGTAGCTGGAATTACAGGCACGCATCACCTTGCCCAGCTAATTTTTGTATTTTTGGTAGAGACAGGGTTTCATCATGTTGGCCAGGATGGTCTTGAACTCCTGACCTCGTGATCCACACAGGTCGGCCTCCCAAAGTCCTGGGATTACAGGTGTGAGCCACCGCACCCACGCAGAAAGCCACTTTATTTAGGACAGCCAGCAAGCCGAGAAGATGGTGAACTAATGTCCTAAAAAAACAGCTCAGAATTAAATGGGCCTTGCCTTGTCTTTTATCTTTAGGTAAGGGGAAGAGGGGGCCGACAACCACAAGTATCTGGGCACCAACAAGGGTCCTTGGTAATGGTCTCTCATGTAGTGATAGCCAAACCTCCTTGTTTCCATAAATCCTTTTTTGTTTGTTTGAGATGGAGTCTTGTCACCAGGTTAGAGCACAGTGGCATGGTCTTGGCTCACTGCAACCTTTGTCTCCAGGTTTAAGCTATTCTCTTGCCTCAGCCTCCTGAGTAGCTGGGATTACAGACCCGTGCCACCACACCCAGCTAATTTTTGTATTTTCAGTAAAGACAGGGTTTCACCACGTTGGCCAGGGTAGTCTCGATATCTTGGCCTGCCTCCAGCTCCTAAAGTGCTAGGATTAAGGTGTGAGTCACTGCAACCAGCCATTCCCGTAAATCTTTAACAAAACATACTTGCTTACGTATGTCCCCCATTCATCCATGATGGCCATTTCTGAGTTTTATTTCAGTGCTCTAAAATTATCCTAGCTGACGGGCAGGAATGGGCAGAGGCCCCTTAAGCAAAGCTGGAGTTAGTTATGCTGTTTCACTGTTACCTGGGTATTCAATGTCAATTAAAGCAGCTTTGAATAAAAGGGCACCTGCTGCATATCCTCTTTCCTTCTTCATTTTCCACTGCCTGACGTGCACATGGGCCAGCTGGTGCCTTAGTTACCATGCTCCAGCATGAGCACAAGTTCTGGGCACAACATACATGAGCTAGAAAGAGCCAAGGTCCTTGAGGCCAACATACTTTCCACAGTCCTCCTGCCTCTGCGTTTCTATGTGAGAGAAATAACCCTTTACCTGGGGTAAGACACTGAAGTTTGGGTCAATTGAATACAAATCCTATTCTAACTGATACAAAGAGCTAGATCGCAAATCCAAAGCTCACAGTTTTCTACACCCATCTTTTTCCACAACCTCTGAGTCTTACACTGCAATAGAAGAACCATTCTGGAAATTTCACGTCAAAGAGAAAGCAATCAAATCCATTTATGTAAAGATGAATATTGGTGCACTGCCAAAAACCTTTAATTGGAAACTTTCTGCTTTGTTACACCTTAAAAAAATCAGTGTTTGATGGCATTGATTTTTCTCTTTTTCAGCTATGGCAGCCATTGCTTTGTAAAACTGGAAAGTAACCTTTTTCTTCTTCCCACATGATTTACTCACTCTTGTGTGTTAACACTTGGCAAATGATTTTCTCCTGAATATACAGATATTTCTAAGCACTTTGCTTGGCTTTTCCCATGACAATTTCAGGGTACACTTAATGTCATTTGGAATATTTTACATGGAAATAAAGAGAGGGGAACAGAAGGAAATATTCAAAGATGTGATTCACTAGCTGAAAAAGCCATTTCCTTGGCAAAGGGTCACTCAAAATGTTTCATGAGGGAAATACATGGTCATATAATCAAACAGGATAAAGCAGAAATTCAGCACAAGAGCTGTCCACTGGCATAAGCACCCCAATAACGAGACCTTAACTGGAAATATTAGAGCTCAGGTATGCCTCATCTCAGAAATTCACAAATCATTTTATAACATCCAGATTTCTAATTTTCAGCTAACTTATGACTTTCTTGGTTGTTACTTTTATTCAGAATCTAATGCAAATACTGTTTTTCATGACCTCCACTGAGTTTTTCAGGGAAGGGTTCCCTATCCTTCACCCACTTTGGCCGTACCTAACCTCATTCCCATTCCAAAGGGGACCCCTAGTGTAACCGTGTGTCTCAGGTATGCAAGAAGAGAGAGCTATGCACTGAATGTTTGTGTTGCCACTGCCCCCACAACCAAAATTCACACATTAAAACTTCACATCGCCAATATGATGGTATCTGGAGGTGGGCCCTGGGGGAGGGAGGATGGTGCACCTGTTGGGCACCAGCTGCATCACGTGCACTGTTGCTCCATCAGAGGGCACCAACAGAATGCAAAGTCAAAGAACAAATGAAGAACTTCGACAGGGCGACCACAAAGAATTAAACCTAACTGCACAGGTCACACACTCTCAAAGCGCGTCCTGACAGAAAATGTGCTTTAGTTCATCTCTTTAGACGGGAATACCTGGTCTCATCTGAAATGTAACTCCATCATTTGAGGCTTGTGATGCGATTGCCGCTTCCCCCCAGCTACTCCCAGCTGCCAACTGCCTGAGAATGTCTCAACGCTGAGATACAGGAAGGGTTTTTGCACCTCAAACAAGAAGCATGTTGACTTGACGTCTAGTCCATGAAAAATGGACTTTCATCAATGACTTAACAAACAAAATGGCAGATTCCATGATCAAAAAGCCAATATGCCAGGCTCTGACTAGGAAAACAAAGAGTTGTAACAACACAGCCATACAGCTATCCAGAGAAATCCATTCACAAAAATTTGCTGGCCAGGCGTGGCAGCTCATGCCTGTCATCTCAGCACTTTGGGAGGCCGAGGTGAGCGGATCACGAGGTCAGGAGATTGAGACCAGCCTGGCCAACATGGCGAAACCCTGTCTCTACTAAAAACACAAAAATTAGCCAGGCATGGTGGCAGGTACCTGTAATCCCAGCTACTTGGGAGGCTGAGGCAGGAGAATCGCTTGAGCCCGGGAGGTGGAGGCTGCAGTAAGCCAAGATCATGCCATTGCACTCCAGCCTGGGCAAGAGGGTGAGACTCCATCTAAAACAAAAAACAAAAAAACTCTTCATCCAGTGCCCATACAATCCTCAGATTTTCATATATAAAGTGGTAATTATAACAAAATCCACCTTCTAGGGTTGCTGTGAAGATTAACTAATATAATGAACACAGAGCTGAGCCCAGAATCTGGCATATAAACTATTCAATAAGCAATAGCCAATGTGGTGGTTATTATTGAGTGAGAAGAACAAATTTGGTTAAAAGGACATGGAAGGAAGAACTTGATTATCACAGACCGACCAGATCAAAACACAACGATATGAAAAGGGTCCAGACAGGATGCAGTGCAGAGGCTGTTCAGTTCAGCACCTGGGTGGTCAGCATATGAGGGAATTCCTGTTGATAATAATTCTGTGGTTACTATTAGGTTGGTGCAAAAGTTACTATGATTTTTCTCGTTAAATGTAATGGCAAAAAATGCAATTCCTTTTGCACTAACCTAATAATACCCCTAAGTTTTGGCAACCATGCCCAAAGTATGTAGGGATGCAGTATGGTCTTCAGAATTTACTGTTCAGCAAAAATTGCAAAGATGAAGCAAATGTGGTGAAATGTGAAGAATCAAGGAGCCCCAGTGGCAGATGCATGAGTAGCCACGGACCTGTTCTTTATACATTTCTGTAGTTTTTAAATGCTTAAAACTGGCAAGTATTGCCAGCATCTACCACGTGGCTTTTATAGTGTTCTGTATGTAATCAGCAACAGAGAACAGTAAGGAGTGTTCATCCATCCTAAGAACCAGAGTGAAAGATGCCCCAAGGCATTTTTTTCTTTTTTTTTTTTTTAAGATGGAGTCTTACTCTGTCGTCCAGGCCAAAGTCAGTGAGGCATCTTGGCTCACTGCAGCCTCCTCCTCCCAGGTTCAACCAATTCTCCTGCCTCCCGAGTAGCTAGAATTACAGGCACATGCCACTGCACCTGGCTATTTTTTGTATTTTAAGTAGAGAGGGGGTTTCACCCGTATTGACCACGCTGGTCTCAAACTCCTGACCTCGTGATCCACCTGCCTTGGCCTCCAAAAGTGCTAGGATTACAGGTGTGCGCCACCATGGCCAGCCACCCCAGGGCATTTTATATAATATATTGCTACCAGGACCAGAGGGCCCTACTGATGCAGGGCTCATACTGGATAGCCTGCCAAGCAGCAGCCCACTACCTGAGAGCCTCCAGCTGGCTGTGCTGCACACCTATATGGAAGGAAGAGAAGTTCCCGGGAAGACCTTGGAATGTGGAATCAAACAGCACTACATTCCACTCCAGCTTCTCCACTTTCTAAGTAAATCTGAGCAATGTCCTTCATCATCCTGAGTCCCTGTGTCCTCATCCACACATCTGGAAATGGCTTTATGGATTCAGGTAGAGACATTTTTAGGTAGTTCAATTCTGGCTTAGATTGTTGCCTGAGCATGAGTAACTCTGAATTCTACCTATTTGCTCTGATTCTTCAACTAAATACGTACACCCTGTGAGAGGAAAATAAATCTTGGGTCCCCCAAATCACTAAGCTAAAGGGGAAAGGTCAAGCTGGGAGCTGCTTAAGGCCAACCTGCCTCCCGTTCTATTCAAAGTCACCCCTCTGCTCACTGAGATAAATGCATATCCGATTCTCTCCTTTGGAGAGGCTAATCAGAAACTCCGAAGAATGCAACCACTTGTCTTTTATCTACCCAACCTGAAAGCCCCCTCCCCCACTTCAAGATTTCCCACCTTTCCCTACCAAACCAATGTCCATCTCACATATTTTGATTGATGTCTCATGTCTCCCTAAAACGTATAAAATCAAGCTGTGCCCTGACCACCTTAGGCACACATCGTCAGGACCTCCCAAGTTTGTGTCAAGGGTGCACATCCTCAACCTTGGCAAAACTAACTTTCTAAATGAACTGAGACCTGTCTTGGATATTTGAAGTTCACAATCCCAATGTCTGCAGGGCTCTTGGATGTCATTCTCACATCTGAAATAACGTATCTAAATCCCTCAAACGAGGACATCTTCCATATTTGGCATTACTGAATGTGGCCATACACTTCACAGACCTTACCCACTCCTTCCAACTTCCTTAAATTTGAAATTTGGGGAGTCCAGTTCCCTACTTCCTCTATCACCAGGCAGGCCACAGAATCATTGGATTCTTCTCCCAGAGGGGCTTGCAAATTCTCCACTCAGGACCCTGGCTTCTCACACTGCCTTCTGAAATGTGTGTGTCTCCTCCTTCTTCCAACGTCCACAACACCGAACCCTACAGTGCAGCAGACAGTGCAACATCGTAGGCAACAAGTCGTGGAAATACAACTTGGGGACAAGACAACCAGGTGTGAAAATTCTGGCTCTTCCTTTAATTAACTAAATTACATAACTTTTCTGAGACTCAGTTATATCATCTGTTAACTGGGTAGAATAATCAGATCTGCACGTCTGCAGAGTATGAACAGACAGTTTTCACAAAGCGTTTGGTGCAAGATCAGTGCTATATGAATTAGAAGCGAGAGAGAAGGGTAAGAGCAAAATGCAGACACAGGTCACTGTGCTCCTGCCAGGAACGAGAGGGGCTGGGAGCACCGAAAATAAATCTCACCTGCTCTTGTCCAAGCTGTGTGAGCCCTTGCAAGTGTGTGCCTTTTTAGACACTACCGCTCAGACAGCCTCACCTCAGGATAGAGACGTCAGAGTAGCTCACAGACTTGAACTGCACTCTGGCCAAAAACGCTATATAAAGATTAAGTATGTGACAAAAATTTCTAGCAACATCAGCTAATTGCAAAGTTGAGGAAGAGAAAGTAATTAAAGTTAGAGATGAGCCAGCAAGTAATTTGCTTAATTGTTAGCATAGAACACTCCCCAATCTGTAGTCCTCTCTTCCCCTGGTGGGGTTGAGGGGGAAGGGCTGCAGAACGCTTGCACACCTGTGCCAGGTTCAAGGATTGACTTCCTGGGGCTGACAAGGGCTGCCCATTTCAACTGCCACAAAGCAGATCAAAGAAATCTTTCTTTAATGTATTTTCTCTGAGTTTCTAAAATTGTTTTTCCCCCTAAAGAGAGTATTTTCTCCACAGAGCTTGGCTTAAAAATAAAACAGGTAACAGATATTCTATGGGCAGGTAATCCACAAACAAGACTCATGACCCAAGGTTACGAATATATTGCAGAGACGTCATAGCCAAAATCCACATTCCTTCCCAAAAACCACAGATGCAAGCATCCAGGAGTACACTGAGGAAGGAGAGGAAAGCAGCTTAAAGATACCCCAGAGGGGTTTGTAAGTGAAAGAGAATTCCCATTAGGGATGGCTTCTCTGTGTCTGTGGGTCTATTTTTTGCTGTTTAGGAGTTTTATTGTTTTTTAACCTGTATATTTCTAAGAGTGTCAAATGAAAAAGTAACATCATTTATTTTATGCATTAATTGATTCGTTGACTGAACAAACATTCCTTTAGATCTTAGGATGAGCTGTTCAGGGACTGGCGCTCCTGAGAAGTTGCTATCCTGTTTGTATCAGCCTGTTCTCACTATAGAGAACTACCTAAGACTGGGTAATTTATAAAGAAAACATGTTTAGTTGACTCACAGTTCTGCAGGCCGTACAGGAAGCAGGCTGTATAGGAAACTTACAACCATGCTGAAAGACATAAAGAAGCAGGCACATCTTCATGCAGCCAGAGTTAGAGGAAGAGCACAAAGGAGGAGGGGCTACACTCACTTTTAAACAACCAGATCTCACTCGCTATCACGAGAACAGCAAGGGGAGATCCGCCCCCATGATCTAATCACCTTCCACCAGGCCCCTCCCCCAACATTAGGGATTACAGTTCCACTTGAGATTTGGGCGGGGACACAAGTCCAACCCACATCACCGTAATAGTCTTTATATTTGAAGTGGATAAACGTCTTCAGTCGTATCTCTGGAGATGGATCCTGACCACTAGGGTCAATAAAACACAAGGCACTGGGCCAGGCTGAAAGCAAAAGGAATGCAGGGAAATCTAGAAACCCTGGCTACGAGGAGGGGTGGGTGGAGGCGAGGAGTTCACAGGCATCACTTTGCTTTTGTTTTCCTTTCTTTTTGAGACCGAGTCTTACTCTGTCTCCCAGGCTGGAGTGCAATGGCACAATCTTTGCTCACTGCAACCTCTGACTGCTGGGTTCAAGTGATTCTCCTGCCTCAGCCTCCTGAGTAGCTGGGACTACAGATGCCTGCCACCACACCTGGCTAACTTTCGTATTTTTTTTTATAGACACGGTTTCACCAGGTTGGTTACACTGGTCTCAAACTCCTGACATCAGGTAATCCACCCACTTCGGCCTCCCAAAGTGCCGGCATTACAGGTCACCGCACCTGACCTGATAGTCTTGATTGTGAAAAACGTATATAGAGAATTTGAACGCCCATGAATGTAATGTCTTGGGTTAAACCTCCCTGTTATCCAGGAAATATATCTCTTAGGAAGAGGTAATGCAGAGACAAAAATTTTAAGTCTTGGGAGACAGGAGGAGGTGGTTTATCTGATGTTTGCGTCCTGGAAACATGACATTCCTTCTGAAGCTGGGATAGAGCTGCCCTCTGCTCTCAACCTTTTGGCATAACACCCAAAGTTGGAGAAACAAAGTCATACACACACAAATATCCATCCAACAAAAAGTCCAGTGCACTAATGATTCTGCCAAACTCCACACATGCACATCTAAACGTCAACTATTACGGTCGGCACATTTAAAGGACACTTGCCTGGGCTCTGAGAAACTGTAATAGGGATATTTGACAAGGGGAGGTCAGCAAAAATTTCTCTAAGGAAGACGCTGGAGTGGAGATGGGTAGGGTAAGATTACAGGTGTGGTGGCTCATGCCTGTAATCTCAGCACTTTGGGAGGCCAAGGCGGGCAGATTACGAGGTCAGGAGATTGACACCAGCCTGGCTAACATGGTGAAACCCCATCTCTACTAAAAATACAAATAATTAGCCAGGCGTGGAGCGCATGCCTGTAGTTCCAGTTGCTCGGGAGGCTGAGGCAGGAGAATCGCTTAAACCCAGGAGGCGGAGGCTGCAGTGAGCCGAGATCATGCTACTGCACTTCAGCCTGCGTGACAGAGCAAGACTCCATCTCAAAAAAAAAAAGGAAAAGAAAAGAAAAAGAAAAGAAGACAGAGGCTCCAAATAAAAGGAACAAAGTGTGGAAAGGATCTCTGGAGCGAGCAGGGACTGGTAGCAGGTGTGGCTACAGAAACCAGAGTGAGCTGAGGATGTCAGAGGGGGGTAGTGATAACTGAAATGTGGTTCCTGCCACATTTTCCCCCGGGATGTTTTGTTGCTGAAAAGGTGTCCTAACTGATAACATATGAGAGCCTGTGATCTCTTATCTTCTCAGGGTGCCATCGGTGTCATAGTTACAATTATAACACTCCTCCTAAGACACATACTTTCTTCAACATTTCTTTCCAACTAAAACTTACAAAATATAATAGAATGCCTAATAACAGCCATCTGCGTGTCTACATTACAACTTCAACAAATACGCTGGGATACGAATATCAGATTTCACAAAACTATTCCCTGGATACCTACATGGGAAGCTGTATACAAAGTGTACATGCAAACACGCACTCGAATGTTCAACCATAGTTGAAGTTCAACTTTGGAATATCACTTCTCTAAGAAAACAAATAATTATTTCCCAAATGATAGTCACACAAATGTGTTTTCAATCTTTCAAGATCTTACCAAATAATGATTCAGAGGCTGATTTTTTTTTCAACTTCACAAGTATTCCAGATGCTTCTATTTGCCATTAACAATAGCGGTGAAGGAAAACCAAATAGAAAAATGAAGGTATCACCTCTTTTTTAATAACAATTATTTGCTTTCCAAATGGTCATTACATCTTAACATTGGTAAAGAAAGTTCTGCAGAGACTCCTGATCCCAGTCCAGGGTTCTCACCGTTATACCACTGGTGACTCTCCCTTTGGGTTCTTCTCATTATCTTTGGAAGCTAAAGGCAAAAATCTGTCAACTCAACCCGGTCAGAGCCGACCTTTCTCCTGACTTCTCCTAAAGACGACAAAGCAAAGAGGAAACTGAAGAGCATGGGGTCACAGGGAGCAACGACTCTTTGGGCCTGGTGGCGCCGGAGTAAAGAATTTACCAAGACAGTTGTAGGATGCCCGGGCGCGGTGGCTCACGCCTGCAATCCAACACTGTGGGAGGCCAAGGCGGGCAGATCACCTGAGGTCAGGAGTTCGAGACCAACCTGGCCAACATGGTGAAACCCCCGTCTCTACTAAAAATACAAAACTTAGTCAGGCATGGTGGTGGGCACCTATAATCCCAGCTACTTGGTAGGCTGAGGCAGGAGAATCACTTGAACACAGGAGACGGAAGTTGCAGTGAGCTGAGATTACACCACTGCCTTCCAGTCTGGGAGAGAGAGAGAAACTCCGTCTCAAAAAAAAAAAAAAAAAAGACAGTTGTTGGTAGAGAAAGGTAGATTTATTAGAGAAAGCAGGAAAATACATTGCAAGGAGGCGACAGGCAAGGTCAGCAGAAGAGGAGCCCACTGCTAGGAGACAAAGGCTTGCTGAGGATTTCATAGAATGGAACTCAGCTGATTGAGAACACCAAGGCAGCAGGGAGCTCAACTTGCATTCTTCTTTCAGCCAGGGTGTCTGATAAATGGAGGTGCTTGATGGTGAGCAGGAAGCTTGTGAGTTATGTAGGCTATCTGCGCAGGAGGGCCATATGTCCTGTGCCATAAAGAAAGGCAGATCTATAGCTTCTCTGCTTTCTGTCCTTGCTTCCCCCTGCTCAAGATATAACTGGGTTGCGTGATGCAGGGGAGAGCAGAGAGGAGTCCTGAAGATGCTCCCAGTTCCCTGATCTGGAGGGGGACACACTCAGCTTCCTCCCCATCCGATTCTTTTCCCATGTATCTGAGGTTCTTGGGTTTCCTGGCCCCAGGAATGGGGAAGAGGCCCTGGCGGTGTGGGGAGCTTACTGGTGAAGTAAATATTGAACCCAAAAAGTTTTGCAGAGTGAATTATTAGGCAGAGAGAGGGAGAAGTGCAGGGAGCTCCCACGCTGTTGTGGGAGGGGATCCCAGAGAGGGAAACCCACACAGGTAAGGTGCAGCCCAGTTTTAACTTTGAAATTACTCCCGCCCCATTCATTTTTGTCCAATGAGAGGAGTTCTTTTAAACGTCTTCTGGAGTGATTGATCTTGACTTTGATTCCAGATTGGCTGCTTGGGCCCACAACAGAACACCTCCTTTTGGTGGGCTTTCTGAACAAAGGAAGCTCACCTGGAATTTAACCTAGCCCTGGCACGCTAGGAAAGTTAGACGAAGAACTCTAGGTTCTCGATGGAGAGGCGGATGGAGGCATGGCACTGGGAAGTTTCTGCCTTTCAAATCACGCCCTTTGTGGACCCTGGAAGAGAAGTTAACACAGTCCCTCACTGCCCGCCTTTTTCCCTAATTAGACCTCCACATATGGGATCCCTCTGAGGACAAGAGAAAGTCAGGACCAAGTGCCAAGATAAATGGGATCAATCCCCAGCAAGCGGATCTTCATGGGAGACCTGCTGAGTTTCCACTTCCAAGTAATTCTGTTACTCAATCCAGACCCCAAGACAGGGTTGTTAGATCTCATGCAAGAAAGAATTTGGAGGGAATCCACAGAGTAAAGTGAAAGCAAGTTTATTAAGAAAGTAAAGGAATAGGCCGGACGCGGTGGCTCACGTCTGTAACCTCAGCACTTTGGGAGGCCGAGGGGGCAGACCAACTGAGGTTGGGAGTTCAAGACCAGACCAATCAACATGAGAAAAACTTCATCTCTACTAAAAATACAAAATTAGCCAGGCACGGTGGCACATGCCTGTAATCCCAGTTACTCCGGAGGCTGAGGCAGGAGAATCACTTGAACTCAGGAGGCAGAGGTTGCAGTGAGGCAAGATCATGCCATTGTACTCCAGCCTGGGCAACAAAAGTGAAAATCCATCTCAAAAAAAAAAAAAAAACAGAAAGCAAAGGAATTAAAAAGAAAAAAAAAGGCTACTCCCTAGGCAGAGCAGCCCCAGGGCCTGCTGGTTGGCTATTTTTATGGTTGTTTTTGATCCTATGCTAAAGAAGGGGTGGATTATTTATGAGTTTTCTGGGAAAAGGGTGGGGAATTCCCAGAACTGAGGGTTCCTCCTCCTTTTAGAACATATAGAGTGGCTTCTGGATATTGCCGTGGCATTTACAAACTGGCCTAGTGCTGATGGGAGTGTCTTTTAGCAGCTGATGAATTATAATTAGCAAATAATGAGCAGCGCGGACGACCTAAGGCTGCTTTTTTTGCCTCTTGGTTTTGGTGGATCTTGGCTGGCTTCTTTATTGCATCCTGTTTTATCAATGGGATCTTCGTGGCCTGTATCTTGTGCCAACCTCCTGTCTCATCCCGTGAGTAAGAATGCCTGATGTCCTGGGGAGGCAGCCCAGCAGGTCTCAGCTTCATTTCCCCCAGCCCCCGTTCGAGCTGGAGTTGTTCTGGTTGCAACGCTTCTGACATTTTCAGTGCCCACAGACCCACAACCAGTCTGGATGTTTTCAGGTCCCACTCCTGAAGAAATCACTCATCCGTTACAGAAGAATTCTTTGACTAATCTATAAAGCATGCAAATGACATTCATCATTATGTGCATACACACAATGTCCTAGCGTGCCAGGCACATCTGTACTTTAATACTAAAAGAATAGTAATTGTTTGATGGTGATAGGCTCCACGTGCCTCTTGGCCTGAATATCATGGGCATATTGGAGAAAGGAAATGCAGTCTAGTACTATTCCCGCTTCACATCACCTTTGACACGAACACTTCAGTTTCAATTGCAATCTTAGGTGAGGAAGCTGCCTTTTTTTTCCAACTGTGCAAACTAAAAATAGGATTCAGCTAGATAAAGTAATAATGGCCTGGATATGATAACTCAGCATAACAATTAAGGTTCATGGATTTAGACTGAATACGCAGAAGATTCACATTTCAGTGAGAATGTGAATTAACACAGGACCATTTAATTGAAGATGGAAAACATCAGAAGCCATTAAAGAATATTGACTTCCAGAGGTAATGGCAATGTGAGAACCAGAAGCAGAAATTGACAAGGGTACAAGGCTGGGGGTGTCTGATTCATTCCGGCTAGGGACTGTGATGAAAAAGTGCAATTCCCTTGCATAATTTAGTGCTTTTGTCAGTTAAAAATGATAACATTCTGTATTCTTGGCTGTGACTTAGTTCTTAAATAATGACGAATAGGATACAGTCATGAACACTCTCCAAACGGCTCATTCTGTTTCGTTCTACCTATTTAAGACTCGAATACTATTGTTGATGGCAACCCATGATTAAAAATATAAAAGATTGGCTTAGAGAACATCAGGGTTTTCATGGACCTTTAAGACTGTCAAATCCAACCCTCAGAATTTCCAGATTAATTCATTGGGACTAAGAGGCAGGAGGAGAAATTACTTCCTGTAAGGACAGAGCCAGGGATACAGACTCTAACCTATGCAGTTCCAGTTTGTTGTGGTTCAAATTCACCCCTCCAGTTCTGCAGAGATCAAAGGCACTAAGCCTTGTTCAAGCAAAGGCAAAATAAGCAATATAATGAAAATCTTCCACAATTGCTGGTTTATCTTCTTTCATTCTGGCTTCCCCATGATCCCTTCCTTCTATGTCAGCTTCTTGACCAGAGATTGGCACACATTTTCTGTAAAGATTAAGGATTTAGGTGATAAGGCCGGGCACAGTGGTTCACACCTGTAATCCCAACACTTTGGGAGGCCAAGGCGGGCAGATCACCTGAGGTCAGGAGTTCGAGACCAGCCTGGCCAATATGGTGAAACCCCATCTCTACTAAAAATACAAAAATTAGCTGGGCATGGTGGCACACCCTTGTAGTCCCAGCTACTCAGGAGGCTGAAGCAGAAGAATCACTTGAACCTGGAAGGCAGAGGTTGTAGTGAGCTAAGATCACACCACTGCACTCCAGCCTGGCAACAGAGCAAGACTCCATCTCAAAAACAAAAATTCACATGATAAAGACTTTAGACTTTGCAGGCCATTCCACCTCTGTCGTTGTAGTACGGTCAGTGGTGTTCAAACCAGAGTGACTCCATCTTGAGTAAGCACTAGGAAAATGAGGCTGTGAATTGCTGGGCTGCATTCTCAGAAAGTCAGGCATTCCTGGCCTCTAGATGTTTATAGTTAAGGGAACAAATTAATAATGTTTACTAAACAGACCCAGACTAGAGAGTGTCCAGATACCCTGATATCTGGAGAACAAAGGCAATCCTAATTTTGCTTTAAAGATAGTAATATCAATTCTTGCAAAATACAGTCATTAAGAAAACTGGCCAGGTGCAGTGGCTCCTGCCTGTAATCCCAGTACTTTGAGAGGTCAAGGTGGGCAGATTGCCTGAGGTCAGGAGTTTGAGACCAGCCTGGCTAACATGGTGAAACCCAGCCTTTACTAAAAATACAAAATATAGCCAGGCACGGAGGCATATGCCTGTAGTCCCAGTTACTTAGGAGGCTGAGGCAGGAGAATAGCCTGAACCCAGGAGGCAGAGGTTGCAGTGAGCTGAGATCGCACCACTTCACTCCAACCTGGGCGACAGGACAAGAAAGAAGGCAAGTAAAGGAAAGAAAGAGGGAAAGAAAGAGAAAGAAAGAAAGAAAAAGTAAGAAAGAAAGAAAAGAAAGAGGGAAGGAAGGGAGGAAGGAAGGAAAGAAAGAAAGAGAAAGAAAGAAAGAAAGAAAGAAAAAGAAAGAAAGAAAGAAAAGAAAGAGAAAGAAGAAAGAAAATTAGCCCTTTATCCCAAACCCCTGTAGCAGAACACATCTCCCCATACGTACCAGCATTGTACCGAGGGTGGACGCATTCCTCCTCTTGCTTTCAGAAATGTCCCACTCTGTCTATGGAGTAGCTGTCCTTTCACCATTATACTTTCTTAATAAACTTGCTTTTGCTTTGCACTGTGAACTTGCCTTGAATTCTTTCTTGAGAGAGATCCACGAACCCTCTGTTGGGGTCTGGATGGGGACTCCTTTCCTGTAACCGTATGGAAGCCACCGTTGAGGATGTGCGAATCATTAAGCATGGCTGTGACCCAATAGACTTTGCTCAGGGAAACGGGCTCAGGCCTGATTCACCCCCAAGCTGAAGTTCGCCTACCCCTGCTCAGTAGGACACCCTGTGTCCTTCAAAGCACATCTCACTATTTGAGATGATCTGCTCTGTTTCCTTGTATATTAAGTGCTTTCCCAGCTGGAATGAATGCTTCATGTGTGGGCAGAAGTTTTGACTCTCAAATTCCCTCTTATTCAGCGATCAGCACCTATGACACTGCCAGCTGTTTGTTGAATGAATAAAATAAATTAAAGATACGTTGACCTTCCAAATGAGCAGGCTGTGGTTGAATTTTTTTTTTATTTTTTGTCATGGAAAAAGCTTGAAAGTTTTTCTAGTTTACTACAGCAAACCTTATATAACAGCTGAGCAGATGGTATAAGCAAGGATTCCTCCAGAGGAGTCCCCCCAGAGTCGTATTGATAAGAATTAAAAATATTACTTTTCAAGGACACTTGGCCCCTAAGACTTCTAAAGCTGTTGAATTGCTGACTGTAGGACAAGGCACAAGGACAGGGAACACAACAGTTTTTCTTTGTTCTGGCTTTCTATTTAAAGTCTAAATGTCAAACATTAAAACTTACCTGATTCAACTTGGCTAAACAGAGCGCATCATGACCCAGTGAGACACAAAGAAGAACTAACCCTCCTGTTGAGGGTAACAGAGGAGCTGGCAGGATTAGGAAAGTGAATTTCAGAAATCACAGAAAAGGGCTGTTTGACCCACCTTTTACTCAGTATGGATTTTTTAAAGATGTTTGGTTTGTTTATTAATTAAAACATCTATAAAATTATACCCATTTTCTCATTCAAGCAGGTAGCTCTTCTACATAATCACACTCCTCTTAGTTATAAATGTGGTTATTAGAAGTTAATGAAGTGAGTACTATCTTTAATCTGATACTTTAACATCTGTATTATAAAGTCAGATCTTTAGAAAAATCTGTTTAAATAGTCAAACAGAAATAGCACAACAAATAATTTTACATGTAGAAAATATTTGCCAAGAATAATAACATCTTCCATTTTACATGCTCAGTAATTCATCAGGAGTGTTTAATTAGCTTATTTGATCCTTACGAAAACTCTGTGACATCATGAAGCAGGAATTACAATGTCCACTTCACAGATAAGGAAACACAGATTCCACTAAGGTCTTTAGCTAAGGTCACATTATACTAAGCAAGGGCTGTCCAGAGCCAAGATCTGCTGGACCCTAACAGAGTGTGCTTCTTCATCAACAGTCTGCCTCGGTGAGCACTCGGTGCGGGGAAACCAATGGAAAGATTCAGCACCGTGTAATTTACACCGTTAGGAGAGCTCAGAATCCTTCTGAGTGGGGCGATTATTTCATTATTTTCCACAGAAGCCATCAGACATCTGTAATAACTAAAGCAGGGCAGAATGGATCAACAGGAAAAACACTAGAATACCTAGGTAAATAACGGAAAGATAATCTGAAACATCCCCAAACATTTCTACTGTTTCAAAGTTAAAAAGCTTCCTTCTGAATAACCCATGAATCAAGGAGGGGATCACAAGGGAAATTAGAAGATATTTTTCATTAATTGAAATAAAAACATATCAAAATTTGTGGGGCACAGCTGAATCAGTTCTCAGAGGGAAATCTACAGAATTCAGTACTACCGTAACAAAAGAAGGTCTCAAATCAATGATCTAAGCTTCCACCTCAAGAAACTAGCAACAAATAGCAAATTAAAGCCAGAGAAAGCAGAAGGGAGAAAATAATTGAGAGTAGAAATTAGTGAAACAGATAAACATCAGAGAAAAGTCAAGGAAACCAGGAGCTCATTCTTTAAAACCTCAATAAAAGTAATAAATCTGTAGCCAGACTGATGGGAGAGACAGAGGGAAAGAAATAACAAATTGCTGACAGCAGGCCTTAAAAAAAGGATGTTTCTACAGATAATATAAGTCTCATAACATACATGAAATGGGAAAATTCCTTGAAAGACATAAAGTACCAAAGCTCAATCAAACAGAAACAACCTGAAAAATCTACCAAAATTAAAGAAATTGAATTTATAGCTCAATCTTGTACAAAGAAAACTCCAGGCCCAGTTGACTTCACTGGTGAATTCCTCCAAAAATTTGATAAGAAAATAATAAAAATTCTACATATTTATTCAGAAAATAAAAAATTAAACATCACTTCCAAACTCCTTATATGAGACCCTGATACTAAAATGAAACAGATATAAGAAGAAGAAAAAACTATAGACCATAAACAGTAACCATAAAAATCATTAACAAAATATTAGCAAAATGAAGCTAGCAATATATGAAAAGAAAAATGTACCATGACCACCATGACCAAGTGATATTTATTCTAAGAATGAAAACTGGTTTGAAATTTAAAAATCAAGCAATATAATTTACTATATTCATAGACTAAATTGCAAAAAAACTGATTATATTAATAAATGTGTAAAAAGAATTGATAAATTTTGATATCCACGGATGATTAAAAACTCTCAGAAAACTAGGAATATGAAATAACTTTCTCAGGGAGGAATTTCTGTTATACTTTTTTTCTCCATTACACTCTTTTGTTTGAAGCAGTCACAAGCTCACCTAGAGTCAAGAGAAAGAAGCATGGATTCCATCACTTAATGGCAAGAGTGACTAATAGTTTTCAGTTATTTAAAAAACCACCATAGACCATCTTCTGGAAACAAATTATTGAAATTTCTTTCACATACAAAATTCACTCACCACCCTTCCAAGATCCCATTTGAGGTACGAAAAATGATGCTGTGTAGCTTCAGAAGCTGGGTCATCAAGGCCATAAAGCTTTCCTTTTGTTTAATGGAGCTCTTATGCTTTGAGCCTGAGACACCCTGTAAGAATTCCAACTATCCCAAGGCTACCATGTTGTGAGGAAGCCCAAACCACATGAAGTCACATCACACACTTCAGCCGACAGGTCACCTGAGGTCCCAGATTCTGTGAAGCAAAAACAAAACATCTCAGTAGCACCCTGTCCGAATCCTAACTTACAGAATGCTATAAGCATATAAAACGGTTGTGTTTTGATGTCACTAAATTTGGAAATACTTTATTAGGCAGCAATAGATTATTGGAAAAATTTGCAACTGGGACATCATCATTGCTTTCTTTATTCCTCACTTCTTTCCAGCCAAAAGGGTGTTGAACAATGAGAACACAGGGACGCAGGGAGGGGGAGCATCACACACTGGGGTCTGTAAGGGGGAAATAGGGGAGGGACAGCAGTGGGTGGGAAGTTGGGGAGAGATAGCATGGGGAGAAATGCCAGATGTAGGTGATGGGGAGGAAGGCAGCAAATTACACTGCCATGTGTGTACCTATGCAACAATCTTGCATGTTCTTCACATGTACCCCAAAACCTAAAATGCAATTAAAAAAAAAAGTCAGCAATTCTTACCACTATCGAGTTCGCCAATTTATATTCAAGATGTCCACAATTTTCAAAATTTTAAACCCATATATCCCAGATAAGCACAAAAATTTTACACACTATTTTATGTTATCTGAAATTTCAAAATAAATTTTTACAAATTGATTTTAAAAATCCATAACGAAACAACGAGCTACTGTTCCTTTGAGTCCTACACCTTTCTAGACCCTAATCGTTTCCCTATTGCTGAATGCCATGTCAATCACTAGTCTGTCCTTTCTTGTCCATTCTGGTAATTGATTGAGGGAAATAATTAATTTCTATTACTCCTATAATACGTTCATTTCCAAAAACTCAATCACTAAGGAATACCATCCAGTATTTCGAATTGTATTGCAATGTTTTCATTTGCTAGTTCTCCCCAAAAGTATAATCCAGAATTTTGATTGACTACTTACCAGTAATTGTTTATGTTCTACTACATCAAAAAATTAAACAAATAAGGAAACATAAGTAAACTACAAGTGTAATTATAAAACTTTGTTGTGAAGAAAGAATTTTTCATTGATCATCTGGCAGATTATTTTTTCCTTCCTTTAAAAACTTCAGGCCAATATCCATGATGAACGTAGATGCAAAAATCTCCAATAAAATACTGGCAAACTGATTGCAACAGCACATCAAAAAGCTTATCCATCATGATCAAGTAGGCTTCATCCCAGGGATGAAAGGCTGGTTCAACATACACAAGTCCATAAAAGTAATCTACAACATAAACAGAACCAAAGACAAAGACCACATGATTATCTCAATAGATGCAGAGAAGGCCTTTGACAAAATTCAACAGCTCTTTATGCTAAAAACTCTCAATAAACTAGGTATAGACAGAACGTATCTCAATATTTATGACAAACCCACAGTCAATATCATATTGAATGGGCAAAAACTGGAAGCATTCCCTTTGAAATCTGGCACTAGACAAGGATGCCCTCTCTCACCACTCCTATTCAATACAGTATTGGAAGTTCTAGCCATAGCAATCAGGCAAGTAAAGAAATAAAGGATATTCAATTAGGAAAGGAGGAAGTCAAATTGTCTCTATTTGAAGACAACATGATTGTATATTTAGAAGACTCCATCATCTCAGCCCAAAATCTCCTTAAACTGATAAGCAACTTCAGCAAAGTCTCAGGATACGAAATCAATGTGCAAAAATCATAGGCATTCCTGTACACTAATAACAGACTAAAAACCAAATCAAGAGCAAACTACCATTCACTATTGCTACAAAGAGAATAAAATACCTAGGAATACAACTAACAAAGGATGTAAAGGACCTCTTCAAGGAGAACTACAAACCACTGCTCAAGGAAATAAGAGAGGACACAAATAGATGGAAAAACATTCCATGCTTATGGTTAGGAAGAATCAATTTTGTGAAAATGGCCATACCACCCAAAGTAATTTATAGGGTCAACGCTATCCCCATCAAGCTTCCTATGACCCTCTTCACAGAACTGGAAAAAACCACCTTGAACTTCTTATGGAACCAAAAGAGAGCCCACAAAGCCAAGACAATCCTAAGCAAAAAGAACAAAGCTGGAGGCATCACGCTACCTGACTTCAGACTATACTACAAGGCCACAGTAATCAAAACAGCATGATACTGGTACCAAAATAGAGATATAGACCAATGGAACAGAACAGAGCCCTCAGAGGCAATGCCACACATATGCAAACATCTGATCTTTGACAAACCTGACAAAAACAAGCAATGGGGAAAGGAGTCCCCTGTTTAATAAATGGTGTTGGGAAAACTGGCTAGCCATGTGCAGGAAGCAAAAACTGGACCCCTTCCTGACACCTTACACTAAAATTAACTCCAGATGGATTAAAGACTTAAACATAAGATCTAACATTATAAAAACCCTAGAAGAAAACCTAGGCAAAACCATTCAGGACATAGGCATAGGCAAGGACTTTATCACTAAAACACCAAAAGCATTGGCAACAAAAGCCAAAATAGACAAATGGGATCTAATTAAACTCCAGAGCTCTGTACAGCAAAAGAAACACTCATTAGAGTGAACTGGCAACCAACAGAATGGGAAAAAATGTTTGCAATCTACCCCTCTGACAAAGGGCTAATATCCAGAATCTACAAAGAACTAAAATAGATTTACAAGAAAAAAACAAACAACCCCATTCAAAAGTGGGTGACAGATATGAACAGACACTTTTCAAAAGAAGACATATATGAGGCCAACAAACGTATGAAAAAGTGCTCATCATCACTGGTCATTAGAGAAATGCAAATCAAAACCACATTGAGATATCATCTCACAGCAGTTAGAGTGGCGATCATTAAAAAATCTGGAGACAACAGATGCTAGAGAGGATGTGGAGAAATAGGAACACTTTGACACTGTTGGTGGGAGTGTAAATTAGTTCAACCATTGTGGAAGACAGTGTGGCGATTCCTCAAGGACCTAGAAATAGAAATTCCATTTGACCCAGCAATCCCATTACTGGGTATATATCCAAATGATTATTAATCATTCTATTATAAAGACACATGCACACATATGTTCATTGTGGCATTGTTTACAATAGCAAAGACCTGGAACCAACCCAAATGCCCATCGATGATAGACTGGACAAGGAAAATGTGGCAAATATACACCATGGAATACTACGCAGCCATAAATAACAATGAGTTTGTGTCCTTTGTAGGGACATGGATGAACCTGGAAATCATCATTCTCAGCAAACTGATACCAGAACAGAAAATCAAACACCACAAGTTCTCACTCATAGGTGGGTGTTGAACAATGAGAATACATGGACACAGGGAGGGGAGCATCGCACACTGGGGTCCGTTGTGGGGGACTACAGGAGGGACAGCAGGGGGTGGGGAAGCCGAGGAGGGATAACATGAGGAGAAATGCCAGATATAGGTGATGGGCAGAAGGAGGCAGCAAACCACATTGCCATGTATGTACCTATGCAACAATACTGCATGATCTGCACATGTACCCCAGAACCTAAAGTGCAATAAAATATATATATATATAACTTCCAAATACTTTCAAATCTTTTTTTAAATCATATGAGAGTCCTCAAGGACAACAGAGAGCATGCAGCAGACCATGAGGATAGGGCTCTGCTGGCCGAATGTGGTGCAAAGTTGTCATTTATCTTTTCCTTCTGTGATCTTCACATCCTCTTTTGGTGTCAATGTGGTTTGTATTTTATTCATTTGAGGTTAAAAATGCTAAGGGACTTTGGTTTTCATTTTGAAGTATAAGAGACATTTTCAGGTTTCTAAAATAAGACACTTGGTGACAATCAGGCAGCTTGCTTTAAAATTCTTTAATAAGCTCAGAGAGTTAATTAGTCACTTCGTGGCCCCATGCCTGTGGGTAAAGTAGGCCCACCATCCATATACATTCTATTTCATTCAAAAACAATACTGATAAGAGAAAAAATTATTCAGACATTTCAATTAACTCATCCCAATGCTCCTATTTGAATACCAGATTATCACCTGGTACTTAGAGAGCAATTCAATTTTAATCTAGATAGGTATAAACGTATGCGTGAAATAGAGGTAAACATATACATACACACTTAGGACATCATTTTGAAATATTAACCAGAAGATTGTTACTTTTCCACCATTTAAAGTAGACAAGGATGGGAGGCCAAGGTGGGAGGTTCACTTGAGACTGAGAGTTCAAGACCAGCCTGGAAAACAGTGAGACCCCAGACCTCCATCTCTAAAAAATAGGAATAGAAAGAGGTGGGTGCAACTTTAAACAGAATGGTCATGGAAGGCCTCCCTGAAAGAGATGCATTTGAGCAACAGCAGGAAGGAGATGAGAGATGGGGCCATGTGAATATCGAGGAAGAGAACAAATAAAAAGATAAAATAAAGTAGGCAATCAGGCTGGAGGTTTATTGCCAAAAAGACCCAAAAATAAATATTAAAAGGGTGTAAAGTCTTGGCTACAAGTATATCATATGTTGGTGGATTTTTTCTTCCCTGTAGTCTCTCTCCATTTATCTTCCAAGACCTCAAAAAAATCTCCCTCTGGGCCCGGCACAGTGGCTCAAGTCTGTAATCCCAGCACTTTGGGAGGCCAAAGTGGGTGGATCACTTGAGGTCAGGAGTTTGAGACCAGCCTGGCCAACATGGCAAAACCCTATCTTTACTAAAAATACAAAATTAGCCAGGCATGATGGTGTACACCCGTAATCCCAGTTACTTGGGAGCCTAAGGTGGGAAAATCACCTAAACCTGGGAGGCAGAAGTTGCAGTGAGCCAAGATTGTGCCACTGCACTCCAGCCTGGACAACAGAGAGAAATATTAAAAAATCTTCCTCTGGAGCTGCACTAGGGCTCCCCCCCAAATTCTAGTTACTTCATTAGGTGTTCATTTAACAAATTTGATCAGGTGCCTACCATGGGCCAGGTACTGGGCTACATAAATGGATGAAACAAAATCACCTACCTTTTTGGAGTTTGCAGTCTATATGAGCAATACAGACAAGAACCAGATAAGAAAGTGTAAGGCAGCAGAGTGCGGTGGCTCATGCCTGTAATCCCAGCACTTTGGGAGGCCAAGGCAGGTGGATCAGGAGGTCAAGAGATCAAGACCATCCTGGCCAACATGGTGAAACCCTGTCTGTACTAAAAATACAAAAATTAGCTAGACGTGGTGGCATGTGCCTGTAGTTCCAGCTACTCAGGAGGCTGAGGCAGGAGAACCACTTGAGCCTGGGAGTTGGAGGTGGCAGTGAGCCCAGATCGCATCACTGCACTCCAAGCTGGTGACAGAGCAAGACTCCATCTGGAAAAAGAAAAAGAAGAAAGCATAAGGCATGTTGTATGGTGCAAAGTGCTGCAAAGAAAAACAAAGGAGAAAAGAGGAATGGAAAGAGGTGGGTGCAACTTTAAACAGAATGGTCATGGAAGGCCTCCCTGAAAGTCACACTTAAGCAACAAATGGAAGGAGATAAGAGATGGGGCCATGTTGACATCAAGGAAGAGAAAAGACCAGGCAACAAGAACAGCCTGTGCAAAGGCCCTGAGGCAGAAAACTGTCTGGGTTCTCAAAGAAACAGGAAGGATACCAGTGTGGCGGGGGAACATGAGCCACAGGGAAAGAATCAGAGGAGAGGCTGGAGCTTTCAGAGGACACCAGCCCTGCGAGGCCCTGCAGCCCACACAGGAGTGAGACAGGAGGGCACCAGCACACTGTGACCAAGGGCGAGATTACCTGGGAGGAGGGGCAGAAGGGATAGAAGCAAGGAGAGTGGTGAGAGGGCTTCATGAGCATCAAGAAGGAGACTGTTGCGGCTCTACACAGGTGGGGCACAGGGTCAACCGTGGATCTAGGTGGTGAGAGGAAGTCAGGTTCTGAGGATACTGTGACGCGATGCTCACGGCACTGGCAATTGTATTAGAAATGGCGTCTGTAAGAAAAAGGAAAGTCACAACTCCACCGTCTGTAGCCTACACACCTGGAAAGATGGGATTTCCGTCTCTGAGATGGGGAAGAATCCCAGAGGAAGGGATTTAGCGGAAGATCACGGATGTACCAAAGGAACTCTCAGGTGATTCTGTCAACTGTCACTTCCCTACAGGAAAAAAAAAAGAAAAGAAAAGAACTTCACCTATATGTTTATTTATGTGTTTTGTTAAGTGAAAGAACCGTCTCCTTCATCTCTGATGCTACACAAAAGAACAGCAAAAAAAAAAAAAGCCCTTGAGATCAACTTTTTAAGAAGGAATTACTTCAAAAAAAAAAAAAAAATCTCTCCAACCTGGAATGAGCACTCAAGTTGTGGAATATTTTTTTCTCTTTATCTTAAAGTTCTGCCTCCAAGAAATCATTTTTCTAGGTAGAGTCTTGATTTCCCCAAATTAGCAATGCCACAAAGTTGTATTTTTACGAGTAATTTGCAGAGGTGTGTGGGAATATGTACACATGTGTGGACATAAAGGAATGGCTATTATTTTGAAGGCATATATATTTTATACCTGAGAATCACAGCATTTTTAAAAAAAAGAGGATTGGAGCATTGGCCATCATTTCTGATTTGCGTATCACAGCGGAATTAGATAGCAATGCATTGTTGATGATGCAGGTTGCTTTCTTTATGAAATAGTCGATTAATCATATTCCCTTTTGCTGCCTAGGTAAGTCACATTGCGATTTAAAAGATAAAACTCACACCTACTGCCCCTCATTCATCTTTCCATCAGTCACCTAAAGCTTACTGACTTTAATGGTCTGTGAAACGTTCTCCAAGAGTACAGGAAAGTTATGGGAAGCAATCAATACTGCTTTCCTCATTTTCCCCCTGTCCCCTTGAAGATAACATATAAATTTCTCTCTCAATATACTGAATACTCTTCTTCCTCCAAGGGCTCAAATGACAGAAAGAGAAAATGCTTACCACGGTCAGGTTTCATGCTGCCATAACTAACTGTTCAATCAATAAGCAACTTCAAAAGTGGCCTGCTTAGAGAAACTGCTCCTGGCAGTAAGGTGTTCCTATTACACAGCAGTTAGGCAGCAGCCTGGAATTCTATGAATTGGATATGAGGCCACAGTCTCCTTTATTTCTAAATGGAAAGCATGCAACAGCCAATGTCACTGGAGGCAATCCATAAAGCCTTAGTCCTATCACAGGGAGTACTTCCAAAATGACCTATTCAGAAAGCTAATGTTCCCTGTAGTACAGAGGAGAAAATAATGAACAATGGCCCCCATAAAACACTTTGATAAATACCGGGTTTAACAGGCCACTACATCAGGATTAATCTTATCTGGGCCCAGTCCTCCACCAAAGTTAGCTGCTACTGTCACTGGATGGTAACCAAATGAGGAGAAACTATTCTTATTCCCTAAGCATGAAAAATATCTACCAGCAGCATTAGCTTACAGTAGAACACCATGTCGTCCTCCAAAGTAGAAAAGTCTGTTCTTTGTTCCACTGAGAGGATTCTAATCCTAAGTTTATGTAACTGGCAATATCTTTACCATAAACCTTCTCTGGTCGAAGCTGCCATGTTTTATTTTACCTGAAATTATTTCTAAGCAGACTCTAAGCGCACCAAAGACAGCGACATGGACATATTCATTTTTGCAAGCTTTACAGAGGCTAGGAAAACTTCCTGCTGCAGGCTAGACATGGAATATATTTGCTGACTTGCTTAAAACATCTACTCTGTGTTATCAATGTGTTATATTGAAAATACTGCAAGAAGGCTGGGCATGATGGCTCACGCCTGTAATCCCAGCACTTTGAGAGGCCGAGGTGGGCAGATCACAAGATCACGAGTTTGAGACCAGTCTGGCCAACATGGTAAAACCCTGTCTGTAATAAAAATACAAAAGTTAACCAGACATGATGGTGGGTGCCTGTAATCCCAGCTACTCAGGAGGCTGAGGCTGAAGAATTGCTTGAACACAGGAGGTGGAGGTTGCAGTGAGTTGAGATTGCACCAATGCACTCCAGCCTGGGTGACAGAGCAAGACTCAGTCTCAAAAAAAAAGAAAAGAAAAGAAAAGAAAATATTGCAAGAAATGAATTTTTCAGCATTATTAATGTTATGTATACTGACAACAGTCTTCTCTTACTAAGAGCACTGATTAAATGGTGATAGTTTCATACAAGGATCTATATAGCTTAGGGTTTTATTAGCACTTGGCTTATAAATCAATGAGACTTATTTAGGGATACCAACCTCCAGCCATTTAATAAAGAAGCACAGACTGCAGAGATGCTTACTCTGGGCACATAAGACTAACTAAACTGAAAGTCCCTGCTTAAAAGTACTCATAGGCCAGGTAGAGTGGCTCACACCTGTAATCCCAGCACTTTGAGAGGCTGAGACAGGCAGATCATAAGGTCAAGAGATTGAGACAATCCTGGTCAAGATGGTGAAACCCCATCTCTGTTAAAAATACAAAAATCAGCTGGGCGTGGTGGTGGGTACCTGTAATCCCAGCTGCTTAGGAGGATGAGCCAGGAGAATCGCTTGACCCAGGAGGCGGAGGTTGCAGTGAGCCAAGATCAGGCCACTGCACTCCAGCCTGGGCAACAGAGCCAGATTCCGTCACACACAAAAAAAAGTATTAATAGATGATTATTCAACAAATCATGGGCCCACAGTGTCACATTCTCAGGGTGGTCTCTCTGAAGTTCCAAAGACCTTAGTAAGGAAGTAGTTACATAATTTTATTCAGTGCAAAGCCAGCCCTGGAATCCTTGCATTCTCTCTATTTTTAAAGAAATTCAGACACCCTCTCTAACTTCCCTACCAGGTATTGGCGTGCACTGTCATATGTAAAAGTATTTAACTTAATTATGATGCACTCCAATAACCATGACAGTCTGACTGGCAAATACCCCAAAGCAAGGGCCTCTAAAGCCCACACAGTCTGTGTAACTCTGTATGCTCAAACTAAGTTGACAAGGCCAGGCACGGTGGCTCACGCCTGTAATCCCAGCACTTTGGGAGGCTGAGTGAGGCAGACCATGAGGTCGAGAGATTGAGACCAGCCTGGCCAACATGGTAAAACCCTGTCTCTACTAAAAATACAAAAATTAGCTGGGCGTGGTGGCGTGTACCTATAGTCCCAGTGACTCAGGAGGCTGAGGCAGGAGAACAGCTTGAAACCAGGAGGCAGAGGTTGCAGTGAGCCGAGATCGCACCACTGCACTCCAGCCTGACGACAGAGTGAGATTCCATCTCAAAGCTGACAAAGGAGTGGTTGTTGTTCCTTTGGAGATTTCTGCTAAGAAATCAGCACAGAATGGTTACTTCAATAGTACCACCCAAGAGCCCAATACTTAAAAAAAAAAAAAAAAACCTCCTTCCTACACAAACCTTAATCATTCTGGTACGTGCTGTGACTTCTTCAATTACCAGGCACAAAAACAGATCTCAGAGTAAGGTAATATCCTGGAGGCATATTTTTCTCCTCAGAAACTAATAAGGGCACTTACCCCCTTGGGAAACAGTGAAGCAACGGGAACCATCATTGCAAGGAATTTCTAACAGCCATTTGTGTTCTATTCCAAGCATAGAAGGTTCCTAAGTATTTTGAAGTTATGAGGAGTCCCATGAAGGTACCTTTCACTATTTTTTTATAAACTCTCTTTCCACCAGAAAAATTCTTTCTACACTGATTCCCCCCACGCCACCCACTGTACCTTCTCAAGGTCAAAGGCCACTGACTCCACGGAGCATCTGACAGTGTGCAGGATACGGGCTAAGCTTCTACAAAACAGGGGTCCACAAATACTGTGGTCAAAAATAGAGAGATGACTTCTCTGCTTACTGTTATATTGAGGTCAGTGGCTGGGCTAGGGCACTGGGGGCTCATTTGCTCTCATTCTGTTGCTTGACCTCCTCGGGACGTGGGCTTCATCCACACAGGAAGCTGCAATGAAAGCTGCCCACCTGTGAGCCCAGCCTAGCCTGCTACTGGCTGCTGGCCAGTGAAGGCAAGGCTGCCAAGGACAGAACGAGGTTCGTAAACAAGAAAACCTATTATGTCACGGGAAGGTTTGCCTCTGAAAACAGCCACCTCCCCCGGCTCCTTAGAAAATATGGATTCGACCAGGGACGGTAGTTCATACCTGTAATCCCAGCAGTTTGGGAGGCCAAGGTGGGTGGATCATCTGAGATTAGCAGTTCAAGACAGCCTAGCCAACATGGTAAACCCTGTCTCTACTAAAAATACAAAAAAAAAAAAAAATTAGCCAGGCATGGTGGCATGTGCCTGTAGTCCCAGCTACTTGGGAGGCTGAGGCAGGAGAATCACTTGAACCCAGGAGGCAGAGGTTATAGTGAGCCGAGATCGTGCCACTGCATTCCAGCCTGGGCAACAGAGCAAGACTCGGTCTCAAAAAAATAAATAAATAAATAAATAATATATATATATATATATATATATATATATGGATTCAAGAATCCCAAGGAAGAGTCAGGTGGGCCTCGCCATGACCCCCCCCACCCAGGGAAGGCATGGGACAGGTGCCACCTGCTCGTGCGACTAATGCCCCAGCTGGCTGCAGAGGCCCCTGTCCCTCCGAGTGGGTGAAGGTGGGCAGGAGGTGGGCTGCACGATGGGCTGGGCCGTCTGATCATTCTAGCACCCCCTGGTTTGCTGACACTATTTATGTGCTCGTGCTTGCACCTGCCCAGGGCCCCCGCACTGTCCTCTGCTGTTACTGCAGACATCCACTGGCACTCCTGGTGAAGTTGCCCCACGCCCAGCACCACAGCCCCTTCCTAGAATCTGGAACAAACAGAGTAAAGGGCAGGCATCCTCCTTTCTAAAGGGGGTGATGAGGAATTTGCACACATCACCTCTGCTCATATCCATCTTCTAGGACGTGGGCTAGCCAGCCTTGTCCTCTGGTGAACTGTCCCTAAAGAGAGCTCCACTACTAAAAGAAAGAAGGGGGACATGGACCTTGAGAATCCACTGATAGCCCCTGGCCCCACCTTCTCTAACTTATGGGTCTTCACTCTCTCTCCCCCAGGTTTCTGTCTCTTCTTTGTAAAGTTCACCTTTCTTTGTCAGGCACCGTGGTTCATGTCTGTAATCCCAGCACTTTGGGACGCCGAGGTGGGCGGATCACCTGAGGTCGGGAGTCCAAGACCAGCCTGGCCAACATGGTGAAACCCTGTTTCTACTAAAAATACAAAAATTATCCGGGTATGATGGCAGGCGCCTGTAATCCCAGTTACTCAGGAGGCTGAGGCAGGAGAATCACTTGAACCCAAGAGGCGGAGGTTGCAGTGAGCTGAGATTGCACCAGTGCACTCCAGCCTGGGTGACAGAGCAAGACTCCATCTAAAAAAGAAAAAAAAAAAATTCACCTTACTTAACAGGTGGAAGACACCTTTCCCCTATTCTTTTGCTACCTGACATTGCCAGCGCTTCTCTCCCAGGAGAATGCCAGGCCTTGAGGGAGTGGATTGGCTGTTTCTTTAATGTATATCTGGAGCTTCATGCCTTTGTAGATGTGGATAGAGTGATAGATACATACATATACACATTTATATGACAAAGGACAGAGGACGCAATATTAGCAGCACATACCTCAGGTTTGGAATTAGCAAGTAACGTTTAACATTGTTTTGTTTTATTTTGTTTTGTTTTGTTTTTTGAGACAGGATCTCACTCTGTCACCCAGACTGGAGTGCAGTGGCGCAATCTCAGCTCACCACAACCTCTACCTTCCAGGCTCAAGTGATTCTCCTGCCTCAGCCTCCTGAGTAGCTGGGATTACAGAGCCTGCCACCACACCAGCTAATTTTTGTATTTTTAGTAGAGATGTGGTTTTACCATGTTGGCCAAGCTGGTCTCGAACTCCTGACCTCAAATGATCCACTCACCTTGGCCTCCCAAAGTGCTGGGATTACAGGCATGAGCCACTGTGCCCGGCCTGTTTAACCATTTAAGGTGTTTTCTTGTGTTTTCCAACTTTTCTACAATGGCTATTTATTCCTTTCCTAATTAGACATAGCTATCATTTGTAAAATGCTTGCTAAATTAAATAGTCTTCATTGTAGGAGAAAAATTGCCTTAATCTCCATTTTTAAGTCCATAATAGAAATACATGCTGGGCATGGTGGCTCATGCCTGTAATCCCAGTACTTTGGGAGGCCGAGGCAGGTGGATCACCTGAGGTCAAGAGTTTGAGAGCAGCCTGGCCAATACGGTGGAACCCCGTCTCTACTAAAAATACAAAAATTAGCTGGGCGTGGTGACAGGTGCCTGTAATCCTAGCTACTCAGGAGGCTGAGGCAGGAGAGTTGCTTGAACCAAGGTGGCGAAGGTTGCAGTGAGTTGAGATCGCGCCTATTCACTCCAGCCTGGGTGACAGAGTGAGACTTTGTCACAAAAAAAAAAAAGACAGAAAGAAGGAAGGAAGGAAGGAAGGAAGGAGGAAAGAAAGAAAGAAAGAAGGAGGGAAGGAAGGAAGAAAGAAAGGAAGGGAGGACATATAACATCACTTTGCCTCTTTCTGGTCATACAAAGTATGATATAAACAAACATACTCCCATGTAATCTTGCAGGAGAATTACTGCTATTGCCCATTTACACGGGTGAAACTTGAGTATTTGGAAGTTTAATGTTCTTACATTGCCACTGGCTAACAGGTGAAGAGAACTCCTTTCTCAGAAGTCTGGAATGATCGTGCCTAACATTTATTAGTGCTTACCATGTGCCAAGTACCACTGTAAAAATGTAACATGTTTTAATTAACTTAACACTCATATCGAGCCGTGATTTAGGTGCTATTACAATCCCCTAAGGCCTGCGGCTACAGAGACAGGTTGAACGACTTGCCCAGAGTCACAGAGCTTGTTAATAGTTCCTTGCCATGGTACAAATTGGCATCTCTAACTCTCTCTAAATGGCCTAGAGGCTTTCCTTCTGAAGGCCACAGGAATGAAAGGGGTTATTTACTAAAAAGATATATAAGAATCATGAAAACTTTTCATTTTTTTAGGTTGCAGGCAAATGGAACATTTTAATGGAATGAAAAGCAGTTTGTTCAATGCACAGAGCATCACTAGGGGGGACCCTTCTATCGTTGTCAATGTCATTCACAAGACTGAATTTCCGCCTGGCACTTTGAAGTCCCCCTGTTATGATCCCTACCATCTGCAAGGTCAGGTGGCTGTCCCCCTCCTGTCAACAACTACCTGTTTTGATTTCATGTATCTTTACCTGTGCAAACCAACTGATGCTCCCCATTGTTCAAATGGTCTCAAATTTTTTAATACTCAACCGATTCAGTTAGAGTCTAGAGATGTCTTGGCTCATGCATTACCTGGAGGATTGAAAGTTGATACAGAGCAGGGCACAGTGGCTCACGCCTGTAATCCAACATTTTGGGAGGCTAAAGCAGGCAGATCACCTGAGGTCAGGAGTTTGAGTCCAGCCTGGCCAACATGGTGAAATCTTGTCTCTACTAAAAATATAAAAATCACCCAGGTGTGATGGTGCATGCCTGTAATCCCAGCTACTCGGCAGGCTGAGGCAGGAGAATTGCTTGAACCCAAGAGGCGGGGATTTCAGTAAGCCAAGATCACCCCACTGCACTCCAGCCTGGGCGAGAGAGCCAGATTCCATCAAGAAAGGAAGGAAGGAAGGAGGAAAAAGGGAGGGAGGAAGGGAAAGAGAAATAAAGAAAGAAAGAAGGAAAGAAAGGAAGGAAGGAAGGAAAAAGGGAGGGAGGAAGAGAAAGAAGAAAGAAAGAAAGAAAGAGAGAGAGAAAGAAAGAAAGGAAGGAAGGAAGGAGAGAGAAAGAAAAGGAAGGAGGGAAGGAAGGGAAGGGAAGGGAGGGCGGAAGGAAGGAAGGAAAGAAAGTTGGTATAGGTTGACTGCATGCCATCCAGAATGCTTGGAGCCAGAAGTATTTCAGATTTCAGATTTTTCTGGATTTTGGAATATTAGTATATGTAGACATAGTAAAAGATATTGGGGATGGGACCCAAGTGTAAACACAAAATTCATTTATGTTTCATGTGTGCCTTATACACGTAGCCTAAAGATAGCTTTATACAATATTTTTTTGCTGTTTTGAGATGGAATCTTGCTCTGTCACCAGGCTGGAGTGCAGGGGCCCAATCTCGGCTCACTGCAACCTCTGCCTCCCAGGTTCAAGCAATTCTCCTGCCTCAGCCTCCTGAGTAGCTGGGACTACAGAGCGCGCCACCAGGCCCAGCCAATTTTTGTATTTTTGGTAGAGACGGGGTTTCACCATGTTGGCCAGGATGGTCTCGATCTCTTGACCTCGCGATCCACCCGCCTCAGCCTCTCAAAGTGCTGGAATTACAGGCGTGAGTCACCACACCCGGCCTATAGAATATTTTTAACAGTTTCATTCAGGAGATGACATGCGCATTGTATACAAACTTCACAAGCTTTGTGTGGCAACACGTCATTCCTGACTCTGAATTTGTATGACCCATAAGCAATCATTTCCTTATACTTAACACACGTAAGTACTTAACCATAAAAAGTGACATAGCATTAAGACAGTGAAAAAGTAAAGTGTTTGTGGTCACTAAACACCACAGCAGTATCACCTGCACGCACGCATTCGCTGTTAAACAACAGCAACTACATGGCAGGCCTTCAGCTTCCATGCTGGAATTCACTTTTCGGATTTTGGAGCATCTTGGTTTTAGGATTTTGGAATTAAGGATGCTCAACCTGTAGCAGCCTCCTGAAGCATTTTGCATGCAATGCTTTCCAGTGCAAATGTCATGCGTTGTCCTCACAGTTGGCAGTAATAAAAGTTTCCCAGTTTTTAATAGGAATCCACTATGGATTCCACTAATGGAAAAGTTGCTATTGAAGATTTGCCTTTTAAGCAGCTCAAAAGCTAAAAAGTGCCTTGGACATCTTCCAACCCAGTAGCTCCCAACCTCCAAGTCGTCACAGCCTAAGTGCCTCACGCTCATCCCAGTACACACCTCCAACACGTGCACCGAAGGTTGAAAGCCATTTTTGCTACAACTAAGGACAAGTAGTGTGCTGCGACGTTGGAAGTTGGAAGATGGGGCCACAGGTCCTGTGTCTCTCCATCTGTGCTCTTCCTCCAACATACAACACATTCATCTCCAGGAGGAGCACAGAGTAATCCCAAGCAGAGGCCAGTGGAGGATCTGGTGGACCAGGCGCATGTGCCCTGCCTGTGTGCCTGTGAAACACATCAGGACAGCAGACAGAGGGACCAGCAAGCAGCCACTTGGTGACTGTGCAGTTTCTCAAGGATTCTAACACTTGCTTTTAGTTTTGTTTATTTACTTTATATATGTATCTATTTATTTTTAGATGGAGTTTCGCTCTTATTGCCCAGGCTATAGTGCAATGGTGAAATCTCGGCTCACTGCGACCTCCACCTCCTGGGGTTGAAGCAATTCTCCTGTCTCAGCCTCCCAAGTAGCTGGGATTACAGACGCTCATCACTGCGCCATGCTAATTTGTGTATTTTTAGTAGAGACAGGGTTTCACCACACTGGCCAGCCTGGTCTCGAACTCCTGACCTCAGGTGATACGCCCACCTCAGCCTCCCAAAGTACGAGGATTACAGGCATGAGCCACCACACCCAGTCACTTTTAGTTTTAGACTCATGTTTACCTTTCAAGGGCTTCTGGCCTTCCACAAATATCCTAAGACTTGAAAGTGTGAAGCGGATGAGATGCCCTGATTTTGTTCCTTTTCACAGCTCAGGTGACTGGGGCCTCACATGTTCAGTGTCTTGGCAAAATCACCTATGGAGCAGGGGAAAATCTGATGGGTACTTTACTCAGAGCTCTTTTTTCTCCACTTAAAACGTTTAACATTCCAGAACAGTGCAGACACCAGTGGGGCCCAACCACTTTGCAAGCGAGTGAGCAAGACAAGTGTCCCAGTCATCTCAGGACACCATCTGCTGGGTGGCTTGTCAGCAACAGAAATTCACTCCTCACCAGTCTGGAGACTGCAGTGCCAAAATCAGGGTGCCAGCATGGTTGGGTTCTGGGGAAGGCCCTCTTCGGGGGATTCTTCCAGGGGTTGCAGAGGGCCGAGCTTTTCTCAGTAGCCTCTCAGGGTACAATAAAAAGGGAGAACTCTCTGAGACCTGTTTTGAGCTTTCTGAGGCACTAACCCCATCCACGACTGCTCCCCCTCTCAAGACCTCATCATCTCCCAAAGGCCCCCGCTCCTACAACCTACCATCACTTTGAGAGAAATGTGAATCTGTGGGACACAATCATTCAGTCCATTACAAGTTACATCCAAATAAAACTCTAAGGATGGGCTCGTGCACTTTGGAAGGCCAAGACCAGAGGATCGCTTGAGCCCGGGAGTTCGAGACCAGCCTAGACAACATGGCGAAACCCTGTCTTTACAAAAAATACAACACATTTGCTTGGCACGGTGGCTTGTGCCGGTGGTCCCAGCTACTCAGGAGGCTAAGGCAGGAGGATTGCTTGAGCCCAGGAGGTCGAGGCTGCAGTGAGTTATGATCATGCCACTGCACTCCAGCCTGAGCAACAGAGCAAGACCTTGTCTCAAAAAAACAAAACAAAAAAAACAGTAATAGGCCTGGCACGGTGGCTCACGCCTGTAATCTCAGCACTTTGGGAGGGCAAGGTGAGCAGATCATAAGGTCAGGAGATCAAGACCATCCTAGTCAACATGGTGAAACCCCATCTCTACTAAAATACAAAAATCAGCTGGGTGTGGTGGCACATGCCTATAATCCCAGCTGCTCAGGAGGCTGAGGCAGGGGAATCGCTTGAACCCCAGAAGCAGAGGTTGCAGTGAGCCAAGATCGTGCCACTGCACTACAGCCTGTCGACAGACCAAGACTCCATCTAAATAACAACAACAATAATAATAATAAAACTGTACTCAGGGTCCAACCTAAGGACTAATTTACTTGCTGGCATTCCTTGCTGGGTCTCCCACACCCTACTCCTTCCCTTTTGAGTGAGTCTCTGGGTGACATTTCATGGCTCCTGGCATCCTCCCCTGATTCAAAACCTCATGCTGCACTCCTCCTGTATCTGTCCTCCTAGATCCTGACCTATGGCCCATTCCCAGGAGCTCAGTGGACAGCTCCTTCTCCAGCACAGCAGCCTCTTCTAACAAAGTCAGTAATTCCAAAATCAAGCCCTACAAGGTCCCCCCTAAGTAGGGCAGCACTAAGGGTCCCCAATGTCTGGTTTTCTACCCCTATTTGCTGGGACAGGGCAAGCCTCCTACCTGTGCCTACCTCAGCCTCTCAAGTGCAGTTTAAGTTACATATAACTTGACTGAATGCACTCATACATTTATTCAGCCATTGACTCAGCAAACATTCGTTGTCTGGCATGGACCAGGCCTGGCGCTAGACCCTGGGGACATAGGAATGAATGAAACAAAACACAAGCAGAAAGGCAAAAACTGCCTGTCTTCCAAGAGCCTGCAAACCAGGAAAGAGAGAAAAGCACGTGTTTGGACTGCAATGTCCTTCCAGGAGTGCGCAGGCTCACGCAGGTGTGCCCAATCTTTTGGCTTCCCTGGGCCACACTGGAAGAATTGTCTTGAGCTACACATAAAATGCACTGACACGAATGACAGCCGATGAGCTAAATTTAAAAATTACAAAAAGCTTTCATAATGTTTTAAGAAAGTTTACAAGTTTGTATCGGGCCCCATTCAAAGCCATCCTGGGCTGCGATGTGGACAAACTTAGTGTAGAGGAAAAGAAAGAGAGAGAAAGGCAAGAGAGAGCAGCAAAGAGATAAAGGGAGAGATGAGAGAAAGATGGAGGGAGAGAAACAGAGGAGACAAAGGGAGGGAGAGAAGAAGAGGAAGAAAAGAGAGAATCAAAAAGGGGAAGGAAGGAGGGAGAAAGAGATGTAGAGAGAGGGAGGAAAGAAAGAGAAAGAGACAGTGAGAGAGAACAGGAGAGAGGGAGGCAGAGAGAGAGAGAGAGAGAGCATGAAAGAGAGAGAGAGTGTCCAGAACTCCTAGCTCTCAGCTCCAGGCTATTCGAACATTCAATATCACAACCACCTTACTGGGGGAAGGGGTACTATCAGTATTATTATCATTTAGACAAGAATACTGAGGGCAGAGAATTTAATTTGTCCAAGTCTCCTCAGCTGGTGAAATCAGGATTAGCGCCCAGATATCTGACCCCAAAGCCTTAAGCTCTCCCCTTTATTATCCAGGTAGTTGACTTGCCATTCGACTGGAGCCTGCCTCACCCCTCTTTCCCCCACTGCAGAGCTGTCTCCACTCTGACCCACTGCTCACCTTCTCCCAGTCCCTCACCTTGTGCTGGTCACCATCAGACACTTGGGCTGGGTGATGGAGAATGGGGGAAGAAAGAGGAGGGTAAGAAAAGGAAGAGACTCTCCTGCTATCTACAGACCCTACTGGCTGTAACAGAGGTAGAGAGGAGCCAGGGGTAGGGAGTTGAAAGGGACCACCTCTTCATCCATCCATTCATCCATCATTCATTGACATGGAATCTCGCTCTGTCATCCAGGATGGAGTACAGTGGGGAAATCTCGGCTCACTGCAACCTCTGCCTCCCAGGTTCAAGTGATTCTCCTGTCTCAGTCACCTGAGTAGCTGGGACTACAGGTGCACACCACCATGCCCAGCTAATGTTTGTATTTTTAGTAGAGATGGGGTTTCACCATATTGGTCAGGTTGGTCTCAAACTCCTGACCTCAGGTGATCCACACACCTTGGCCTCCCAAAGTACTGAGATTACAGGTGTAAGCCACCGCACCCGGCCTATAAGGTATTTTGCACTGTTAATCCTGTTGAAGTTTACTGATTCCACACATGCATTGAGTGCTTAGTAGGTGCTAGTTATTGTGCAGGCAATTGATATACAAAAGACAAAAATAAAAAGATGCTGTAAAGGGCTACCATTTGCCAGGGAGGTGACCAACTCCTTCAGGGTAAGTCTGGTGATCCTTGCAGCGTGACTGGGGAACAAATGAATTCTGCCGTGGGGGTCCTAGAAGGCTGAATAGAGGGAGGGTCTCCTAGTTGACAAGGGTTAGCCATAAGGAGAAAAGATGAGGAGGGGGCTGCCTGACTGGAGGAACAGCAAGAGCAAAGCTCAGAGTCCCGCAGGAGCTGAGCGTTATGGGGAATGGCTTTGAATCTATTGCAGGGGCTGGGGTGGAGAGCACAGAGAAAATGTGGCCACATAAAAGAAAGCTTTCACAGCCTCACTCAGGATTCTGGACTTCACCTAAGTCTGATGGCGGTTGAGAGCCATCAGATTTTTTTTTTTTTTTTTTTTTTTTGAGACAGAGTCTTGCTCTGTTGCCAGGCGCCAGGCTGGAGTGCAGTGGCGCGATGTCGGCTCACTGCAACCTCCACCTCCCCGGTTCAAGCAATTCTCCTGCCTCAGCCTCGCGGGTAGCTGGGACTACAGGCACACGCCACCATGCCCAGCTAATTGTTTTTTGTATTTTTTAGTAGAGACGGGGTTTCACCATGTTGGCCACGATGGTGTCGATCTCTTGACATCGTGATCCACCCGCCTCGGCTTCCCAAAGTGCTGGGATTACAGGCGTGAGCCACCGCGCCCGGCCCAGGAGATTTTAAGCAGGAAAGCAACGTGATCAGATTGGGGTTTGAGAAAGACGGCTCCCTCTGCGGTGCAAAAGATGGACTGAAGCGGGGAGAAGCTGGTGTGACAGCCAAGATAAATCAGAGCATCTGCAGTCTTCTCCACCTTCCTGCATAGACCCTGAAATGAGTCTTTAATGGATTCTTTAAATTTCCACACAAGGATAACAACCTAGTGAAAATATAGCATCTGTATCCACCAATTTAAACTCCATTATCATAACTGTTCAGGGCAACATGTGTTACGATTTCAGGCAAAGAGGTTACCATTCTTACACAGAGCAGGTCGTGCAGCTCACGGATGGGAGACGCTCAAGGTTACAGCCGTAACACAGACCCGACAGCGGAAGTGGGGCATTTCGTCAGAATGATCTTCCTTCCTTCCTCCTTCGGGACCACATCCCTCCCACTCCAAAAGTGCCCCCTTAAAGCTAATGTTCTTGCTGATTCCGACTGTTCATGCAAAGTGTATTTCTAGCTACAGTGCTTAAGTATTACGATAGCTGCTTTTTTGGGTTTTGTCTTTTGTTTGGAGGCAACTGAAATTTATCATGGTTTCTACCTTATTGTCACATCTATTTGCAACCTTTTTTTTTTTTTTTTTTTTTTGTAGATGGAGTCTTGCTTTTGTCACCCAGCCTGGAGTGCAATGGCTGAATCTCGCCTCACTGCAATCTCCGCCTCCCAGATTCAAGCGATTCTCCTGCCTCAGCCTCCCGAATAGCTAGGATTACAGGTGCCCACCACCATACCTGGCTAATTTTTGTATTTTTAGTAGAGACAGGGTTTCACCACATTGGCCAGGCTGGTCACAAACTCCTGACCTCAGGTGATCCGCCCTCCTTAGCCTCCCAAAGTGCTGGGATTACAGGCGTGAGCCACCACACCTGGCTTTGCAGTTTCTCTCTTTATTTTTTTTTTTTGAGATGGAGTTTTGCTGTCTCCCAGGTTTGAATGCAGTGGCATGATCTCAGCTCACTGCAACCTCTACCTCCTGTGTTCAAGTGATTCTCCGCTTTGCAGCTATTTCTATAGCCACCCTTCATATGCTTGCCTCTGGTTTGACATCTACTACTCTCCTTTGTGCCCCTGACTTGCTGACTTTTGTGATTATTCCTTTTATAATATGCCTCTCCCTATGAGAGTTCTCCAGAGAAAAAGAGCCCATATAGGCATAGATGAGGCAATTTATTATGAGAACTGGCTCATGTGATTCCAGAGGCTGTGATGTCCCATTATCTGCCAACTGTAAGCTGGAAACCCAGGAGAGCCAGTGGTGTAATTCAGTCCAAGTCCCAAGGCCTGAGGCCTGGGGGTGCCATGGCTGTGAGTCCTAGAGTCTGAAGGAGCAGAAATCAGGAGCTCCAACATCCAAGGGCAAAAGAAGATGGATGTCCCAGCTCAGATAGAGAGAGTAAATTCTCCCTTCTGCTTTTAAACCCTCAAGAGAATGGATGAGGCCCACGTTGGTGAGAGTGGGTCTTCTTCACCCCGTCTACTGATTCGAATGCTACTTTCTTCTGGAAACACCCTCACAGACTCAGAAGCAATGGTTTGCCAGCTCTCTGGGCATCGCTTAGCCCAGCTGAGTTGACACATACAATTAACCGTCACATTCTCCTACCCGAGTCTTCCTTTCTATGGCTTAAACAGTATGGCCCCAATGACTTCCTAGTGTCCAGGGATGGTCCCATGTTCCAAGCTTGACCAATGAGCCTACTTTCTCCCCATACACAGGGGCCATTGGGGACAGGCAGTTGACCATAATTAGGCCAATAAGAGCCATTCCTGAGATTTCTGGAGATACCAAGAAAGAGATGCTCCCTTTCCTGAAGCTGCAAGCTTTAAACCATGAGCTGTCAGGGGCTCTACATGGAACCTGAGAAGGAAGCACATCTCCAGAGACACATGGCTGAGATAGGAGGAAGGACAAAGGAGGATCTCGGGAATTGTTCAAGCACTGGAGCTTGACTGCCACTACTGCAAGGACCTCTGAGTTCCAGCCCTTCTTGTTTTCTTCCCTTTAGCAAGCCTGAGCTGGATTTTCTGCACCTGCACCTAAAGAGTTGCAACAAGCATCACAGGTGACATCTCTGCTTCCTGGAGGTCTGGAAGCAGGGCAGAGGGGAAGAGTGGGAACTCACAATTCCTCTTGGTCCTATGAGTCCCTAGCCCTAGCTTCACTGCCTCTCCAAAGGTACATGATACAAATCCCTCCTCGAAAATCTTCATCACCATGTTCTCATCCATTCATCCCATTAATATTTTCAAGCTCTTCTTGTGGGTCAAATGAGGTAGTTATGTTATACTCTAATTTGAGGCCATACAACTTGAATAAGGAAACTGAAACTATTTAAGGTTTTGTACAAGATTGAATTTTCTGCCCTATGACATCCTCAGGTGAAGAAGACACATTTCTCACCTTCACAGTCCTCCTGAAGACCTGAACACATAAACACACCTAGTGACTACATTGTCATGAGAAATAGAACAGTGATAAACAAAATTCCACCAGAGCGTGGGGAAACAGCAGGAAGCAAGAGGCTTTTCTGGGAGATGAGTGGTCGAACAAAAGAGTCACAAAGGAGGTATTGGGTTCCAAAGACTGAAGAAGAGCATTATGTAGGGGAGGGTTGGGAATGCATTCTAAAGAGAAAGACCCACTTAGCAATGACTGGGAGAGGTAAGGAAGGCTGCAAGCACTAGGCATGGCTCAGTGCCTAACATAGCTCAGCCTGGGGGTGAGGTTTGAGAAGGTGAGCTGTGAGGCTAAGAGAAGGTGTCAGTAGACATTAGGAGAGGTCTGGAATGCCACACAGCTACATCTGCCATCAATCCCTAAGCAGATGTACCCTTAAAGCTTTCAAAGCAAGGGAATGGTGCTATCAGATCTCTCTCCTCATCAAAGGAGCTTTCAGATCACAAGAGACGCACATGAACATGGCACAAAGAAAGGTTGAGAAGGTGAGCTGTGAGGCTAAGAGAAGGTGTCAGTAGACATTAGGAGAGGTCTGGAATGCTACACAGACCATCAATCCCTAAGCAGATGTACCCTTAAAGCTTTCAAAGCAAGGGACTGGTGCTATCAGATCTCTCTCCTCATCAAAGGAGCTTTCAGATCACAAGAGATGCACATGAACGTGGCACAGAAGAAAGGACGTATAACGTCAGCCAATCAATCATCAATCACTGTAGTGATGCCAGTGCCCACAGAATGGTCCCTGTGGACACCAGATCACACCTGCCATTTAGAAAGGCAATTCCTTGTCCAAGCACCGTGGCTCATGCCTATAATCCTAGCACTTTGGGAGGCCAAGGCAGGTGGATGGCCTGAGCTCAGGAGTTGCAGACCAGCCTGGGCAACACGGCGAAAACCTGTCTCTACTAAAATACAAAAAATTAGCCGGGCATGGTGGCAGTGTGAGCCCATAATCCCAGCTGCTCAGGAGGCTGAGTCAAGAGAATTGTTAGAACCCAGGTGGCGGAGGTTGCAGTGAGCCGAGATTGTGCCACTGCACTCCAGCTTGGGTGACAGAGTTAGACTCCATCAAAAGGAAGGAAGGGAGGGAGGGAGGCAATTCCTTGAACAGGTGGAATTACAATCAGGAGCAACAAGTAGTGGCCTGATGGTGAAGAGGCATTTTCAACAGTTCAAGGGAAGGATGGTCAGCCCTGATGAAGATAGTGACACAGGAAAAGAGAGCCCTGCACCTTCCTTCTTATTCTCACATCCCACTGCCCACTACCCAGATAGGAACCAGGACACCACGACTCTTCCGTGCTGTGGACCCTTCCTGTGGGCCTGGACTGAGAGCTGCGGACCCTCCTGTGTGCCTGGACGGAGAGCCTCTGAAGGCTTTCCTGCTTGCTCTCCTTCCTTGACTTCCTTTGCAGATTTCAAACAGAGTGTAATTTATTTGGGAAATGGTATTAAGAATGCTTTACCTTCTGAAAATGAATAATGCTTTTCTGTTACTGTTTTATTAGTATTAATTATTATTATTTTGAGACAGCCTCAGCTCTGCCACCCAGGCTGGAGTGCAATGGTGCAATCTGGGTTCATTGCAACCTCTGCCTCCCGGGTTCAAGCAATTCTCGTACCACAGCTTCCTGAGTAGCTGGGATTAAACACACCACCACGCCTGGCTAATTTTTATATTTTTAGTAGAGATGGGGTTTTGCCATGTTGGCCAGGCTGGTCTTGAACTCCTGAGCTCAAGTGATCCACCCGCCTCCTCCGCCTCCCAAAATGCTGGGATTATATTCATGAGCCACTGCGCCTGGCCTATCACTGTTTTGGAATACTCTTCTCCGATGAGTTGAAAAGAAACTGTGTTCTTCAAAAACCTACTCTAGGGCCAGTTAGTTACACAATTTTTTAATTTCATGTTTTATAAAAATCAGTCAACTTTGCAAATCCTGACATAGAGACATAAATGTATTTAAAAAAAAAAAAGCTGTAGACATTTCTAGACATTCTACTGGGAAAAAAAATAAAAAACTTTTAAAAATGTATGGCAATCCATATTATGGCATAAAGCCCTAATTTAATATTAGTAATTAATTACAGTATTACATCTTGAATCCAATGAAAAGATTTAGATCTCTGTATATTGGATATAAAATCATTTAACATGATTTGACAACCCCATGCCTCAGCAACTAATTAATTTTGTTACAGCCCACCAATCAATAAGCACAGGCCTAACACTAACTGAAAATGACATGGCGCCTCCACACGGCGCCTCCACGGCTATCCACGAGCTATGCCCTGAAATTTCCAGAAAGCCTGTGTGCCTTTGTTACTGTGGCACTGCAGGCAGTTGCCGAGTGTTTCAGGACGACCAGCCTCTGCAGTCTCAGCCTCTGCCGGCCCCACTTCTTTGGTAATTCCATTCTTCCTCATTTCCCCCCCCACCACCACCCCCCCACCCCCACCTGCCCCATGTGCCTCTAATGGTCAAGGCCTTCGCTGACATTATCAACTTTTGGAATTTTTCCACAGCACAAGTCAGAGGAGAATAAAGTGAGAAGCATTTTAGACACATGGGCATTTGAGCTAGGGCTCGTTCTTGCCTGCACACTCCTGAAATTAATGTGAGCAAAGGGTTTTCAGAGCAAGGGGAGAATGTGGAAGAGACAACCAGAAGGAAAAGGAAATTATCCATTGCAGAGCACAGAGGGGGAATACATCTGCCCCAGGCAGAGAAGAGCAGCCCAGAGAGCAAGAGAACACTCCTCCCACATGAAAAATTCACCATCCGCTTTGCAAATCATCTACAGGACTTTTTGGTTTACAAAGTACTGAGAGATTGGGCTTACGCCATGGCTTCACAGATGGAAATTCTAGAAGCAACACTAAGAGTCACAGTTTCTTACACAGACGCAAAGAAGTACAAACACATCAGGCTTTCAAAACCACAAATGCAGCCTCTGAACTTTGATTTTTAGCAACACTTCTGCGATTAAGATGATCACACTGGATACAGTGAGGGGCTTGGAGTACAGGGGACTGAGATGCAAGTTTTATTCCAGCTCCACAGGCCTTTTCTGAGGGCAAATCTGAAACTTTCATTTCTCTACTGGATGATACATTCCCAGAGGGCAGGGACAATATTCTGTTCATTTTTACAATCCAACCCTCTCCCCACCCACTCCTGACCTTCAACTCTACAGCCCCTAGTCCAGCACATAACACAGGGCTTTTATACGTGTCTTAATGAATAAATATTTTTAATTATCTCAGAAAATAAAAATTGTGCTTACAATTTTTACTTTTTGAGGTATGACAGGTTTAGCAGAAGAGAGAAAATGCATCTTTGTAAAGACGAATTATTATAAACGATTAATAGTTTTACAGTTCAGTCCATGAACTTTGAGCCGATGATAATGCAGCTGCAACAATTTTGCAATGCATTTGAAATACCCACAATTCAATAAACTAAAGGAAAATTTACCATGGAAGAGTGTATAATGGAATCATCAATTAAAAACTATCAAATTAGAAAATGTCTTGAATAAAGAATGAATTTTTGTGAAGATTCTGAAGAGGACTTGTAAATCTTAAAGAATGACTCTATTTTGTCAAATATTTTAAAAATAAGACTTCACCTTCCCTTTATGTAAGTATTTCAGACTGAGGACTCGCAAACCTATCAGCCATGATTATGGGTGCTTTCCAATCAAACACGAAATGAAGAAAGGAAAAAAGAGAATTCTCAGAAATAAATGAACAAGAGCTAGGAGAGCTTTTAAGGAAGGAAGCAGATAACAGATGTTGTGTGAGAATGTGTAAGAGCGTGACTGCATTAGAATTAACTGTGCTTTGAGGTCTCAAAGGGAGAGGAGAAACTGGGTGGGGAATTTCTCTCAAACCAACAACCAGTTACCAATAATGTCCAGAGGGGCCAAGCCAAGGTTAATGATTCCCTGTTTGGAGGTAGAAACGGGTGAAGAGCACATAAGCCTCAAGTCTCAGGAAGGTTTGGGGAGGAAAAGTTTGAACATGCATTACAGACGTGTAGTGTATGTTTACAAAGTAGGAAGCAGTCTTTTTCCACCCTCAGCTTCCACGGTTCAGGGGGGCTAAACCTCTCCCTGATCCCAGGAGGGAGCACGTGACACTTCCTTGGGCATAACCACCAGGTCAGGAGCTGGCAAATGGCCCCAGCGCCGCCACTGGGAGATGACCTCCCAAACTCTTCTGGAGTTCTCTGGAAGAAATGTTCTCTTTCTCCTGTGGTTAATTTTGGTGTGATGTCAACTCACACTACTGGTGGCTATTTTAGAAACCACGTGGGGGAAAGCTTGCCTAAAAATAAAGATAATCCAGAGGAAAGAGGACGTGACAGAAAAGGCCAGTCTCACTCACATGTTTGTGGTACTAGATCCAGGAGTTCCTAAATACAGCCATATCTCTCAGTTCCTAATGACATGTGCTAGAAAATTCCCCTCTCCATGCTCATGTCATTTGAACTGGGATTCTTCTACTAACAGTAAGAATGTCCAGTGGGGCACAGTGGCTCACACCTGTAATCCCAGCATTTTGGGAGGCGGAGGAGGGTCGATCATGAAGTCAAGAGATTGAGATCAGCCTGGCCAACATGGGGAAACCCCACCTCTACTAAAAATACAAAAATTTAGCTGGCTGTAGTGGAGCATGCCTGTAGTCCCAGCTACTCAGGAGGCTGAGGCAGGAGAACCCCTTGAACCCAGGAGCCGGAGGTTGCAGTGAGCCGAGTTCGCGCCATTGCACTCCAGCTGGGAAAACAGAGCAAGACTCCATCTCAAAAAAAAAAAAAAAAAAATCACTAAGAATGTCCTACTCATATAAGGACATTCTGAGTCTGGTTGTCTGTATTTATAAGAATGTCTATGAGACAAATTAAGTTCCTTTCTTAATCTTTATGTGATTTATTTATTTTACATAGAGACCCATGTGATAGTACAAATTAACTTCTTAGGTGGAAGAGAAAACAATCCAGAGGGAAGAGCACCTAATACATTGCCCGACACATATAGAGAATTCTCAGTATTTGTTGAACAAAGTAAATATGAGGAAAGGGACAAAAAGCCATATGATTTCAATACAGAAGACGGAAAAATGCTACAGCTTCTAAAAAAGAGACTTACTCAGCCAAGGCTATATTCCTCTGGGCTTGGTGGCTCATGCCTTTAATTCCAGCACTTTGGGAGGCCAAGGAGGGTGGATCATTTGAGGTCAGGAGTTCAAGATCAGCCTGGCCAACATGGCGAAACCCCGTCTACTAAAAATACAAAAATTAGTCAGGTGATAGTGGTGCATGCCTGTAATCCCAACTACTCAGGAGGCTGAAGCTGGAGACTCATCTAAGCCCGGGAGATGGAGGTTGCGCTGAGCCAAGATTACATCACTGCACTCCAGTATGAGCAACAGAGTGAGATCCTGTCTCAAAAGAAAAAAGAAAACAATCTACATTCAACTAAAAGCAAATACTCTATGTTAGATTTCTTGGGTATAAAATGGCAGCAGAGCAAGGAAGAAGGTCAAAGTCTCTCTGCTAAGGAGAAGGCGAGTTTTCTGGGGTTTGACCTGAGCCATGGTCATCTGAACACCTTCGCCTCCAATATCTAGCAGACTACTGCCTGTTTCAGCAGCTACTTCTCTCCTTCCCAAGAAAAATGACTCCAACCAAGTTCCAAGTTCCTGAGTGCCCGTGAGTTGATTCTCTGCAGCTCTTTTGTCTTGGAGGAATCATAACCCCTTCCATGATGCTGCTGTCAGATGAGAGCCCACTGTTCTCCAGGCAGCCAAATGCATGATCAGTGTCACCAGCTGTTTCCACTTAGAATTTCTAGAGCAACTGAGTAACTTCAAATAGAGGATACTCTCCAGTTTCTGTTTCCCCAACACATCGTCAATGTATACACTGTACATTCTTTTGCTTTAAAAATCAATCACACTTAGCCAGGCATGTTTGTGGGCGCCTGTAATCCCAGCTACTTGGGAGACTGAGGCAGGAGAATCGCTTGAACCTGGGAGGCAGAAGTTGCAGTGAGCCAAGATCACGTCATTGCACTCCAGCCCGGGCGACAGTGCAAGACTCCATTTCAAAAAAAAAAAAAAAAAAAAATCAATGACACTATCTGTGAGGTGAGATCAAGATTCTAACACTGAATGACACTGTTTGAAATGATGATCAGTTTCTGTATCATAAAATCCTACCAGGACAGATTCGGAAGTTTATTTTTTTCTCTTTTTTTTTGGTAGCGACGGGTATTTTGTACTGAAGAAACTGAGTTAAAACATACTGTGATCCTATGTAGCATGCAAAAATGTTTTATGTTTAATATTCCAATAAAATAATTTTATGTGACATTTCAAGTTTCTTTTTTTATTATTATTATACTTTAAGTTCTGGGGTACACGTGCAGATCATGCAGGATTGTTAATATGTATACACATGCCATGGTGGTTTGCTGCATCCATCCCCCCCGTCATCTACATCGGGTATTTCTCCTAATGTTATCCCCTCCCCAATCCCCCCCCACTGTCTGCTATCCTTCCCCTAGCTCCCCATCCCCCAACAGGCCCTGGTGTGTGATGTTTCCCTCCCTGTGTCCATATGTTCTCATTGTTCAACACCCACTTATGAGTGAGAACATGAGGTGTTTGGTTTTCTGTTCTTGTGTCAGTTTGCTGAGAATGAGGGTTTCCAGCTTCATCCATGTCCCTGCAAAGGACATGGACTCATCCTTTTTTGTGGCTACATCGTATTCCATGGTGTACATGTGCCACATTTTCTTTATCCAGTCTATCATTGATGGGTTCATTCCAAGTCTTTGCTATTGTCAACAGTGCCACAATGAATATACGTGTGCATGTGTCTTTATAATAGAACAATTTGTAATCCTTTGGGTTTGGGAAAACTGGCTAGCCATATGCAGAAAGGTGAAGCTGGACCCCTTTCTTACACCATAACCAAAAATTAACTCCAGATGAACAAACCACATTGCCATGTATGTACCTATGCAACAATCCTGCATGTTCTGCACATGTACCCCAGAACCTAAAGTGCAATTATATATATATATATAATTATATATATATATTTAATTATATATATATAAATATATATATAAATATATATATATAAATATATATATTTAATTTAATTTAATATATATATATAAATACATATATATTTAAACATAAGACCTAACATCATAAAAATCCTAGAAGAAAACCTAGGCAACACCATTCAGGACATAGGCATAGGAAAGGACTTCATGACTAAAATACCAAAAGCAATGGAAACAAAAGCCAAAATAAACAAATGGGATCTAATTAGACTTAAGAGCTTCTGCACAGCAAAAGAAACTATTGTTAGAGTGAACCAGCAACCAACAGAATGGGAAAAAATTTTTGCAGTCTACCCGTCTGACAAAGGGCTAATATCCAGAATCTACAAAGAACTTAAACACATTTACAAGAAAAAAATAACCCCATGAAAAACTGAGTGGAGGATATATGAACAGACACTTTTCAAAAGAAGATATTTATGCAGCCAACAAACATATGAAAAATGCACAGCATCACCGATCATTAGAGAAATGCAAATGAAAACCACATTGAGATATAATCTCACACCAGTTAGAATGGCGATCATTAAAAAATCTGGAGACAACAGATGCTGGAGAGGGTGTAGAGAAATAGGGACATTTTTACACTGTTGGTGGGAGTATAAATTAATTCAACCACTGTGGAAGACAGTGTGGTGATTCCTCAAGGATCTAGAAATAGACATTTCAAGTTTCAACCCCAAGCCCCATAACTGATCCCTGAACTTGAGTTGTTGTGTGAAATTATACTCTTATGAAGAAAAATAGGAAAAAATGTACTACATTTAGGGTTTCTGGTAGTAATAAGTCAGTAATTCAAGTCTGTAGGAAAAATTTTCTGGGTTGGCAATTGGGGTAAATATTTTTATGTGGTGAAGATATCAAATCTATTAATCTTTAAGGAAATGTTTTTAGTTTTTAAGATTATTGTAAACCTCCAAAAAAAATGGCAGATTGGACACATGCATTAACATAGTTTCCTCCTGAAATCCCACTAATAGGATGGTAAATAAGTATCAGAAATCTCCACCAATTCAGAAAGGATATAGGAAGGGACTGCAGCAATTCAATGATGGAGCCAGAGAGCAGCTTGACCAAGCAGGCTGGAGAGATTGGCACCGGAATCCTGAGTGGGTGTACGGATCAGGACTCTCCAGAGTGACAGAACCAATAGGATATATGTGTATATAACAGTGAGTTCATTAGGGAGAACTGGCTCACGTGACACAAAGTGAAGTCCCTTGATAGGCTGTCTGCAGGTGGGGAAGAGAGAAAGCTGTAGTGTGGCTCAGGCCAAATCCCAGGGAAGCTGACAGTGCTGCTCTTAGTCTGAGGCTGAAGGCCCAAGAGCCCCCAGGAGGCCACCAGTGCAAGTCCCAGAGTCCAACGGTCAAATAACCTGGAGTGTGATGCCCAAGGGCAGGAGGAAAGGAAGCCAGGCGTCCGCCATGGCACAGCACCTGAAGAGAGAGCAAGCTCACCCAGCAAGTGATATGGTTTGGATGTCTGTCCCCCTCCAAATCTCATATGGAAATGCATCTCCAGTGCTGGGGGTGGGGTGGGGGCTAGTAAGAGGTGATTGGAACACGGGGTGGATTCCTCATGAATGGCTTAATATGATCCTCTTGGTGATGAGTGAGTTCTTCATCTCTGAGTTCACGTGAGATCTGGTAGTTTTTTTGTTTTTCTTCTGTTTTTTTTGAGATGGGAGTCTCTATTATCGGGCTAGAGTGCAGTGCTGTGATCTTGGCTCACTGCAGCTTCCACTTCCCAGGTTCAAGCAATTCTCCTGCCTCAGCCTCCCAAGTAGCTGGGACTACAGGCCTGCACCACCACGCTCAGCTAATTTTTGTATTTTTTTAGTAGAGACAGGGTTTCACCATGTTGGCCAGCCTGCTCTCAATCTCTTGACCTCGTGATCCAACCGCACTGGCCTCCCAAAATGTTGGGATTACAAGCGTGAGCCACTGCACCGGCTAAGATCTGGTAGTTTTAAAGGGTGTGGCACCTCTTCAGCCTCCTCTCTCTTGCCCTCATTCTCACCGTGTGATGCACTTGCTCTCCCTTCCCCTTCCACCATGACTGGAGTTTCCCTGAGGCCTCACCAGAAGGAGGTGCCATGCCAATACCATGCCTCCTGTACAGCTACAGAACGAGAAGCCAGTTACACTTCTTTTCTTTATAAATTACCCATCCTCAGGTATTCCTTTATGACAACGCAACAACAGACTGAAATGGTTTTGTTGTGTCCCCACCCAAATCTCACCTTGAATTGCAATCCTCATAATCTCCATGTGTCTAAGGAGAGACCTGGTGAGAGGTGACTGGATCATAGGGTCAGTTTCCCCCATGCTGTCCTCATGATAGTGACTGAGTTCTCACGAGATCTTATGGTTTTATAAGGGGCTCTTCCCCTTTCTCGCCTTACTCTTCTCTCTCCTGCCACCAGGAGAAGATGGTCCTTGCTTCTCCTTTGCCTTCCGCCATGACTGTAAGTTTCCTGAGGCCTCCCCAGTCATACTGAACTGTGAGTCAATTAAACCTCTTTCCTTTGTAAATTACCAGTCTTGGCTATTTCCTTATAACACTGTGAAAATGGACTAACACACAGACTAAACACAGAAAACGAATGACATATCCCCCTCTTCCACCTGCTTTGTCCAAAGCCTCATCGGCCACTGATCACACATGCCACCAATGAGGGTGGGTCATCCTCTCCCAGTCCACTGTCTCACATGTCAGCCTCCTCTGGCCACACCCTCACAGACACACCCAGAAACAGTGCTTCACCAGCCAACTAGGCAACACCTCGATCAAGCTGACACCTAATATTAACCATCACAGTGGGGTTACCAATGCAGGCCGATTGACAGGGCATATGGAGTAGGGGTGAGCGTGCAGCTAAAATCAGGAGCATTGGCTGAAAGTCTTCCCAAGGAGCAGCAAATGAAACCCTGTAGATGCTCTCCTACATACCCAGAAGACAAGAAGTGTATTTCATGCAGGGAATGCAGCAACAGCCTGCATGGTTTTCATGCTGGAAACAGGAGGTCACAGGAATCTTCAAACTCAACCCTGGATGTTCCCCTCTGCGCCTTGCACCATGAGCAGCCAGGCTAATACCCACAGGCAAGAGACTAGAGGATTTTTTCCCCCTAAGAAACTGGCATTTTAAGAGAAGAGTCTCACAAATATAAACAATTTGGTAAAAAGACCCAGAGAAATTTCTGAGATTCCCACAGTTAAACACCTTGGAGTACAGCCTTCAGGTTATGAAGCCCTGCCACACTTAGCATTGCAGTGCCTCATTCTTCAACTTAAGATGATGACAAGGGGCTGGGCGTGGTGGCTCATGCCTGTAATCCCAGCATTTTGGGAGGCTGAGGCAGATGGATCACCTGAGGTTAGGAGTTCAAGACCAGCCTGACCAATATGTTGAAAGCCCATCTGTAATAAAAATACAAAAATTAGTTGGGCATGGTGGTGTGCACCTGTAGTCCAGCTCCTTGGGGGCTGAGACAGGAGAGTTGCTTGGACCCGGTAGGTGGAGGTTGCAGTGAGCCCAGATCACCCCACTGCACTCCAGCCTGGGCAACAGATCTGCCAAAAAAAAAAAAAAAAAAAAAAAAAAAAATGGTGACAAGGACTCTCTCCTGTGACCAAACCTGAGTCAGGCTCCTCTGAGTCTTTTCTGTCTAGGTCCAATGTTGGGCTTCCCTCTCTGTCCTTGTAGAATTCAATGCAAGCAAAAATCCTGCCCACGTTAGCTTAGTGAACATTCTCCACCCTCTGTATCTCTATCCACCTTGGCCTGCCTTCAGCAAGCACGCTGTAAGGTCATTCTTGCAAAAATCCCCCTACATTTAATCTCTGTAAGAAATTCTCTAGCCATTGCTTCCTCCAATCTCCACTCCTTGGCTATAAATCCCCTCTTGTCCTTGTTGTATTTGGAGTTGAGCCTGATCTCTCTCCTATATAGAGAAATTCCATCACAGCAGACCCCATACCTATAGCCATGGTTCCCCCTTTTTTTTTTTTTTTTTTTTTTGAGGTGGAGTTTTGCTCTTGTTGCCCAGGCTGGAGTGCAATGGCACAATTTTGGCTCCCTGCAATCTCTGCCTCCAGGGTTCAAGCAATTCTCCTGCCTCAGCCTCCTGAGCAGCTGGGATTACAAGCATGCGCTGCCATGCCCAGCTAATTTTGTATTTTTAGTAGAGATGGTGTTTCACTATGTTGACCAGACTGGTCTTGAACTCCTGATCTCAGGTGATCTGCCTGCCTTGGCCTCCCAAAGTGCTGGGATTACAGGTGTGAGCCACCATGCCTGGCCATGGTCCCCTTTTAAATAGAGTCTGACTTACTATCTTTAACAAGTGTCCTGAATAATTTTTTGTTTAATAATTACCACATATAAGAAAATCTTTGGCCAGACGCAGTGGCTCACACCTATAATCCCAGCACTTTGGGAGGCTGAGACAGGTGGATCACAAGGTCAGGAGTTCGAGATCAGCCTGACAACATGATAAAACCCCATCTATACTACAAATACATAAATTAGCTAGGCATGGTGGCATGCATCTGTAATCCCAACTACTCAGGAGGCTCAGGCAGGAGACTCACTTGAACCTGGAGACAGAGGTTGCAGTGAGCCAAGATTGCACCATTGCACTCCAGCCTGGGCGACAGAGCGAGATGGATGTACCCCAGAACTTAAAGTATAATAAAAGAAAAAGAAAATCTTTGACATGAATAATAAAGACAAAAAAGTTTCAAAAGAAAAGAAATATCCATGAAATCAAAACAAGAGAATTTCTGTTTCTGTTACAGTGTTGTTCATATGAGACCAGCTCTTCCCAGTAGGAACACTGTAAAATCAGGGTAATTGTTTAGATGCTGCTGGAAGACACTGGAGAGTAACCAATGGACTGAGTGGTTAAAGGCAAGAAAAAAATATACATATGATAGCAAAATAATCTTTCTCTGTGCCTTTTCCTCTGAAATGTGTGTCAGTTAGATGTCTCGAATTAGAGGGTGAAAACCAGGCAGAAAGTCACTGTGAAGGGTTTGGAGCAGTCTCACAGAGCTGGAGAAAAAAGTCTGGAGTTCAAAGTTATCAAGACAGTCACGGTTTACTGGGAGATGTAGAAAAACGGAAGACTTGTACAGAATTTAGTCTAATACTCCTCTAGACTGAAGACTTGTACAGGGTCTAGTCTAATACTCCTCTAGACTGAAAAGCTAAGCATAAAGCAACAACCAAAAGACTCAAAAATAAAAAGTTTCAGCAGCCCTGTTGTGTTGAAAAAATACAAACTGGAATTCAATGCCAGCCAGGGAAGGCCAGCCTTGCTAACATCCCAGGGTGTGCCCTAGGAGTAAAGGCAAAATGAAAATAGAGCAGATCTCACAAAGACAGAAACAGGCTCAAATCAACTCAGTCCTTGATTGGATCAAAGTGATCTATCACTCCTATAACTGCCTGCCAGAAGAAAATGAAATCCTTTCTAGAGGAAGCTATCATCCAATGGCTCTTAAATTTTTTATATCCAATATTTACATTCCATAAAAATTATTAAAAATCAATAAAAAAGTAAATAGAAATAGATACAGCCTAAGTAAATATGGATTTTTAAATAACTGATTAATGTGTTCAGTAAAACAAATGACAATAGTTTCACTTGGAAACAGAAATTTATTTCAAATAAACAATCAGGCCAGGCATGGTGGTTCATGCCTGTAATCCCCAGACTGTGGGAGGCATAGGCAGGCAGATCACCTGAGGTCAGGAGACTGAGACCAGACTGGCCAGCATGGTGAAACCCTGTCTCCACTAAAAATACAACAACAACAACAACAACAAAAATTGCCAGACACAGTGGCACATACCTGTAGTCCCAGCTACTCGCGAGGCTGAGGCAGGAGAATCACTTGAACCCAGGAGGCGGAGGTTGCAGTGAGCCAAGATCATGCCACTGCACTCCAGCCTGGGCAACAGAACAAGACTCTTTAAAAAAAAAAAAATCAAATAAAAATTTTACTACTGAGAATACAGTAACTAAAATAAGGAATTAAATAGAAAGGATTAGAGCAGAATAAATCTAAGAGAAAAGTAGTGAAAAATAAGGGAGATTTAAATAAAATATTCTCACTGAACACACAAAGATTAAAAGATAGAAAATATAGACAGGAGCTAATTTGTAGTAGTCTCAAAAATGCCAAGGATGCGTATTTTCATTTCTAAAACTAGAAGGATAATAAAAGCATATAATCATAACTAGCTATTAGAGAGAGGAAATGAGATGATAAAAAACTTATCATTATTTCTAGTTTGTACCACTAGTTTATACCCAGAAAGTCTTAGGAATTGGAGGCATGCATGAGGCAACTTTGAAGTAGAAGTGAAAATGTGGCTAAAATCAGAAGGTTTCCATATCCAAAACAACCAGAATAACAAAAATAACAAACAGAAAAGAGATAGAACAAATAGGATACAGATAGTAATATGCTACATTTAAATCTATGACCCAAATATGATAATAATGACATTTAGTATAAATGAGCTAAACTAGTAATTACAATAAATATGTTACTAAATTATCCAATTAAAAGGCAAACATTAATAGACCACATTTTTTAAAACAATTATATTATGCTTGCATATTTAAATATGGAAAATTTAAGTACACAGAGATGTTGGAAGTAAAATGATTGGAAAAGATGTATCGTATAAGCATTAACCAAAATAGAGCAAGTATAGCTATACTAATGTGAAAGCAAATTAGATGAATAGCATTAATAGAAATAAAGAAAGACATTTAAAGATTATAAAAGAGTTGATCCTCCAGGGAGATAAAATAATTTTAAATTACTTCACCTAGCAACATAGCTCCAAAAGTAAAAAAAAAAAAAAAAAAATGCACAGATTGGGAGATTTTAATGTTTCTCTCTCAGTAAATGATTAAAGAGTCAGACAGAAAGATGCAGAGATATGAAACATTTGACAATATAATTGACAAACTTAACCCACTCTACCTATAGTTAACACTGCACTTAATAAGTGTAGAATGAACTTTCTTTTAAAATGTATGCAGAATGCTGGGCATGGTGGCTCACGCTTGTAATCCCAGCGCTTTGAGAGCCCATGAGGTCAAGAGATTGAGACCATCCTGGCCAACATGATGAAACCCCATCTCTACCAAAAATACAAAAATTTGCTGGGAATTGTGGTGCGTGCCTATATTCCCAGCTACTCAGGAGGCTGAAACAGGAGAATCGCTTGAACCCAGGAGGCAGAATTTGCAGTAAGCCGAGATCACACCACTTCACTTCAGCCTGGCGGCAGAGAGAGACTTCGTCTCAATAAAATAAAAATAAAAATAAAATGTATGTAGAACTTTTGTCCAAAATTGATTATATGATGAGACATTTAAAAAACTCAATAAATATCAAAGGATTGAATGATCTAGAACCTGTTCTTTTACTACAGTGAAATTAATGTAGACATCACTAATAAAAAAGATAATTTAGAAGATTCCCAAATGTTTCAGACTAAGAAATTGTTTTCTATATAACCCACAGATCAAAGAAAAACTTATAACAGAAGTTAGGAAATATTTTTAAGTTAATGATAATGAAAATATGAATTATTGTACAATAATTTCTACTTTCTTTCAAAAGATCATACATATTTTCTACTTTCTTCTTTCATAATACATATATATATATATATATTAAGTTGGTAAGTTTCCCTTTAAGCAGCTAAAGCCATTTCTACTTTCTTATTTATTGTATAATATAGAAGAATGTAGAAAATATGTATATTTTGAAAGTAGAAATTATTGTACAATAATTCATCTTTTCCTTGTCATTAGCCTAAAAATATTTTATATATATTATAAAAGAAAGTAGAAAAATTAGTGATATAAGAATGTATCACAAAAAATTAAAATAAAATAACAGAATATTGAACTGACAAATAATAGAAAGAAGAAAGCAATTAAAACCAAGTGCTGTGGCTTATACCTATAATCCCATCACTTTGGAAAGCCAAGATGGTGGACTGCTTGAGCCCAGGAGTTCGAGAGCACCCTGGCCAACATGGTGAAACCTTGTCTCTACAAAAAATACAAAAATTAGCTATGTCTGGTGGTGCATGCCTGTTGTCCCAGCTAATCAGGAGGCTGAGGCGGGAGGATTGCTTGAGCCCGGGAGGTTAAGGCTACAGTGAGCTGTGATCATGCCACTGCACTCCAGCCTGGGCAAGAGAGCAAGACTCTGTCTCAGAAAGAAAAAAGAAAGAAAGAAGAAAGTAATTAAAATAAGAACGTAAGTTAATAAAGTGAGAATAATTTCATATTAAAGAAAAAATCACAAAAGCCAACAATTGATGTTTTTGAAAAGATCTACAAGACTGATTCAACCCTGGCAATTTTGATTAAAATAAAAAGAGAAATAACTACAAATATGAAGAATGGAAAGACAGCCAGCATTCAACACCTTAGGGATATTAAAAAGATAATAAGAACATGTTATTCATACCATTACTTAGCAACTTCATACCATTACTTAGAAATTTTAAATAAAATGAATAGTGATTGATTCTGGGTGCCAAACTTGCCTGGATTAAGGGGTATCCAGATAGCTGGCAAAGTGCCATTTGTCCTCAATTATTTATTATTTTCAGTGTTTGAGTAGCCACTAAGTCCATTGCTCTTCTGCTGAAAGGGAAACCCAGGTGGTTTGGCATTTGATTGGAAATATTGGGCTGCTCCAAGTGTGTCTATGGGGGTGTTTCTGCAGGAAACTGGCATATGAGTCAGGGGATTAAATGGGGAAGATCCACCCTCAATGTGAGTGGATATCATCCACTTGGCTGGTGGCCCAGAGGTGTAACAAAAAGGTGAAGGAAGAGCAGATTTTTACTTGCTCTCCTGCTGGAGCCAGGATGTCTTTCTTCTCCTGACCTTGGACATCAGAACTCCAGGTTCTCTGGCTTTTGAACTCTGTAAATTGCACCAGTGTCTTCAGGACTCTTGGGCCTTCACCATCAGACTAAGAGCTACACCATTGGTTTCCTCTGTTCTGAGGCCTCTGGACTTGGACTGAGCTATGCTCCTGACTTCCCTGGTTCTCCAGCTTATAGGCGCAGCTTCAGCCTCATTAACCACATGAGCAAATACCCCTAGTCATTCCCTTATTCTGTGTGCGTGCTTGTACATGTGTACGCATATGTATGCATATACACTTCTCCCATCAGTTCTGTCTCTTTGGAGAACCCTAACCAAAACATGACTTGAAAAACACAAATTAGCAAAACTGACACAAGAAGAAATAGAAAAGTTGAGGGCTATTATTAAAATATACACTTAAAGAATTTAATTCATAATTTAAAATCTTTTCCAAAAGAAAATTGCAGACCCAGATAACTTCACTAGTGTATTCTTCCTACTCTTTAAGGGAGAAATAACATCAATCTTACATGAAATCTTACAGAACATTTTTTAAAAGCAAAAGGTTGAAATGCCAACTCTTTTGATAGCAGCAAAACAGCAACACAGCCTGGATACTAAAACCCAATAAGCACATTGCTATTAAAAAAAATTACAGCAATTCTCATAAACACAGGTGCAAAACAATACATAGAATAATAGTGAATCAAATCTAGCAACATGTAAGAATATATAACCATGAAGTTGGGTTTATTCCAGGAATGCAAGATTGAGTTAAAATTAGAAAATTGATCAATGATATTCCCCTTATTAACAGAAGAAAGAGAAAAAGAAATAATCATCAACACAAATGTGCTGCAGGCAATGGTGGTGATGACACTCATTCTACAGCTAAAAAATTAGGGTGAGAACCACCATCCTATAAAATTATTAATAGCTTTGAATGACCTCATTGTACTTCTTGCACCTGGCAGTTTACTTCCATTGTTAATGCTCATATCTGTTTGATTATAGTACAACTCTGCCCACCTTTCTACCACCACCATTCAATTGCTTTTTAAAGAATTGTAAGGAATTGAGCATAAGATGTGGAGTCTGAAGATTTGGAAAAAGTCACACAACTCTCTAAATTTGTTTTCTCATCAATGAAATACAGGTACCAATATCTGCCTTGTTACATTGTAGATAATGAATTGGAAAATGCTCAACTAATTACAAAGCATGGTACAAATGCCCTGTCATTGTTTTACCTTCCCAAAACTTAAATGGAGCAATTAACAGTGAAAGATACTGGGTTTCATTCAGGACACAACCCACTTAATAAAAATTATGTTTACCGGCAGGGCGCGGTGGTTCACCCCTGTAATCCCAGCACTTTGGGAGGCCAAGGCCGGTGGATCACGAGAGCAGGAGATCAAGACCATCCTGGCCAACATGATGAAACTCCATCTCTACTAAAAATACAAAAAAAAAATAGCCGAGCATGACAGCATATCCCTGTAGTCCCAGCTACTAGGGAGGCTGAGACAGGAAAATTGCTTGAACCCGGAAGGTGGAGGCCGCAGTGAGCTGAGATCACACCACTGCACTCCAGTCTGGGTGACAGAATGAGACTCCATCTCGAAAAAAAGGTTTATTTTACATAATAGAAATTAAAAGTAGTTACCTTGCTAGATGAAAATTTGAATGAATACAAATAATCTGAATGAAAATAACTAAGTAAATTATTTCACTGAAAAGTGAACCCCTAAGTCATCTAAGATGTCAGATCATCTCCCTCTCCAAAAAGAGCCACTCTCCACCCCACCTCCATGCTCAGCTCTGTGAATAATTGCTGCAACCTCCCATTTCCCTTCATTCACGCAGGCATACTGCAGCTCAAATAGGGTCAATATAGTAGAGCAGGTGAGAGGACAGGCTGCAGAAACAGGCAAATTTGGTTTGAACCCCAATTCATGACATAATGTGATGAATGTGCTTTGTTCAAATCTATCTATAAAAGTGAGGATTTTAAAACTTATAGCATTTTTGTAGAAATTACATAAGAAAATGCAAGCCAAGCGCAGTGGCTCATGCTTGTAATCCCAGCACTTTGGGAGGCTGAGGCAAAGGATCACCTGAGGTCAGGAGTTCGAGACCAGCCTGGCCAACATGGTGAAACCTTATCTCTATTGAAAATATATAAATTAGCTGGGCATCGTGGCACACGCCTGTAATCCCAGCTACTTGGGAGGCTGAGGCAGGAGAATCTCTTGAGCCTGGGAGGCAGAGGTTGCAGTGAGCCGAGATCACACCATTGTACTCCAGCCTGGGCAACAAGAGAGTCTGTCTCAAAAAATAAAATAAAATAAAATAAAGAAATAAAGAAATTATGAAAGAAAACGTATGTGATAAGCTTCACAGGATCCTAGCAAATAGCCATTACTTTGTAAAAGGGTGTCCATTGATCATCATCATCCTAATTATAATTAATTATTTCACAACAGTTCCAAATTTTTACCTGTGATGAAATAAGTTAGTTTAGATATGGGAGATTTCACTGACTCAGAGGAGTCAAAAAGATTTTTGAGGCAATGATCGTCAAGATGTCCCAAATGTAGTTTATGCATTTCTTTTTTTTTTTTTTTTTTTTTGAGATAGAGTCTCTCTCTGTCACCCAGACCGGAGTGCAGTGCTGCGCTCTTGGCTCACCGCAACCTCTGCCTCCCAGGTTCAAGCGATTCTCCTGCCTCAGTCTTTTGAGTAGCTGGGACTACAGGCGCATGCCACCACGGCCAGCTAATTTTTAGTATGTAGTGTAGAGACAGGGTTTCACCATGTTAGCCAGGATGGTCTTGATCTCCTGACCTCATGATCCTCCTGCCTTGGCCTCCCAAAGTGCTAGGATTACAAGCGTTAGCCACCATGCCCAGCCTTTATGCATTTCTAACAAATCTGTGACAGGATCTGATTTGAGCAATGTTTTTTCTTGGTTTGCTAGGTCATTTATGACTAAGAGATTTTTTTGCAAGTGCTTCACTAGACTAGAAATTAGAAGAATATATATCCACTTAATTATCCAATGTCTAAATGTAATTCCCTTTAGGCAGTCTTCCCAGGTGCTGATAAATTTACCAGACCCTAGGCAAGTGGCCCTCCACTGTGGGGACTGTGGTTTGTCCATCCAGTGACATTTTTTAGAACAACCCCTCCTCCACTCCATCTCATCCTGATGGGGTTATTCATTATCAGGCCCCTCCCTGCACCATCATGGCCACAGGTTGAAACCTAGTCAGTCAAGGAGTAGGAAGTCCATCTCCCTAGCAGGAATAAACACATGATTTCAGCAGGGTCAGCTGGTTTCCATCACCTAACCAACAGAGTCTAATTAATGTACTCATTGAATAAAACATTTTCCAGAACATTCATTGCCTCTTAATGACTTGCATTCCTCCCACCTGCATGGTTGTCCTAAAAACATTCTGACCAAAATATTTGGAAGATGATTTGCATGAAGATTGGCTTACAGTCTCTCATTAATTTGTTTGTTGGTTTAGTTTTTTTTTGTTTTGTTCTTCTTTCAAGTTTAAGGTCACCCCAATGGTGGCATACCTTTACATCTCCTTATGTATACATCTTTTATTGAGCATAACAGACAGCACTGCAGAAGTACATAAATATTCAGCATCAATAGCAAATGTTAAATTTTCAAGTGGATTGTTATTTAACAATCACTCAAACACTAGCAAAAAAAAATTACATATTCAGCGTTTTTTTATTCATTTCTGAAAATGTATAACAAATACATTCAGATACAAAAATGGCTCTTTTCCACTCCCTGAAGTTTGGTACTCAAAAAAGTAATTCCCCCGTCAATCTCACAGCCATTCTATTAGAGGAAAGAGGACTCTGAGAAAGCACGGAGAAACACTAAATTAGACTTTGACTCAATTAAATTATTGCTCAAAGGAGACTGGTACTTGAGATGCATAACTCATCTGGATTTATCAACTTAACCATCTTTGCAACTACTCGTCTGCCTTATGAAAATATTTTCTTTATTTGTCATTGGAAATGTGACATTGGCTTGTAGTAAAAAAGAAATGAACAATACAGAAGTGTATGAAATAGAAAATAAAACTCTCCACCACATTTGATCCCCCACTCCCCAGGGATAACCAATAGATTAATATCAACCTCCCTATATGTTATTATTTTAATTCTGCAGAGAAGGAAGCAAGATGGCTGCCTTTTAGGATTTGTTAGAAAGGAGAACCGACTGCAACTGCTGGATTGCTGCAAGGCTGAGGGACGAGAAGGAGGCACGCCTCACGGAAACTCTATTTTCCATCCTGCCGAAAGTCCAAGTAGAAAATATCTTAGGTCGGACTGATCCAAGATGGCCAATTAAGAGCAGCTCAGGATTGCAGCTCCCAGCAAAAGCGCAGAGGGTGAATGGGCGCCACATTTCCAGATGGATTTTTATTGCCACAGACCAGGAGATTCCCAGGTGGATGAGCCCCACAGGTCGCCAGCACAGCTGTTTTGGCCGGCGTGGCTGTTTGGCCGGGGTGCTTGTTTTCAACAGCTAATTTGCCGACACCCCAGCATGGTGGTTCTCCGTACAAATACATGGGTCCAGGCGCCATTTTAGCTAGTGATTGGAGCTCCTGGGAGACAGAATCACCCATTCAACAGATTAAAAAGGGGACTGAAACAGGGAGCCAGGCTGGGAGATTCTTGGGCAAAAAAGCACCACGAATCTCAGCGCGGCTCTTTCAGCTGGCGCAGTGGCTCGCCGCACAGGAAATCACACAGATCCCCGTATCTTTTCAGCAGGCAACTGGAACACCTGGGAGGCAGAGTAGACTGTTCAACTAAAAAAAAAAAAAAAAGGCTCTGAGGCAGGGAGCCAGGTGATCAGGCTCGACTCATCCCATCCCCCACAAAAAAACAGTAATCAGAAAGGCTCTGGATTGAGAGTTTCACAGCAAGCACAGCTGAACCCAGGATGGTCCAGCTCTGTGGGGGAGGGGGCGTCTGCCATTACCGAAGCAGTCCACCACTAGGGCGGTAGTTTGCTATTGCTGAGGCAGCCCATCATTGCTGAGGCAGCCCGCCATTACAGAGAGAGTCCGCCATTATAGAGGTGGGCTGCTATTGCCGAGGCAGTTCTAACTATACCCATATAAACTGGACTGCAGGGAAGTTCACATGGCAGCTGGGTGGAGCCGACAGCAGCTCAGCAAAGCCTCTGCAGGCAGACAATGACTAGGCTGCCTCCTCACTGGGCAGGGCAGCCCTGAAAAAGGCAGCAGCAGAACAGAAACTCATAAATAAAGCCCTAACTCCCGAGGACAGAGCACCTGGAGAAAAAAAAAAGGAGTTTATGAGTTCAGCTGCAACAGACTTAAACGTACCTGCCCAACAGCTCTGAATGAACAACGGAGCTCACAGCTCAGCACTTGAGCTCCTATAAAGGACAGACTGTCTCCTCAAGCAGCTCCCTGACCCCCCATATATCCAAAGAGTCACCTCATAAAGGAGAGCTCATACTGACATCAGGCGGGTATCCTTCTGGGACAAAGACAGCAGAAGAAGAAACTGGCAGCAACACTTACTGTTCTGCAGCCACTGCAGGTTATCCCCAGGCAAGCAGGGCCTGGAGTGGACCTCAGCAGTCCTGCAGCAGAGGGGCCTGTTAGAAGGAAAGCTAAGAAACACAAAGAAATTACTTCATCATCAACAAATTGGACATCCACTCAGAGACCCAATCTGAAAGTCAGCAACTACAAAGATGACAGGTGGATAAATCCACAAAGATGGGAAGAAACCAACACAAAAAGGATGAAAACACCCGAAACCAGAATGCCTCTCCTCTTCCAAGGGATCACAACTCCTAACCAGCAATGGAACAAGGCTGGATGGAGAATGAGTGTGATGAATTGACAGAATCAGGCTTCAGAAGGTGGGTAATAAGAAAATTCTGTGAGCTGAAAGAACATGTTCTAACATTTGATGAAATGCTAACGAGAATAAACAACTTAAAGAGGAACATAAGTGAACTGATGGAGCTGAAAAACACAACACGAGAACTTCGCGAATCATACGCAAGTTTCAACAGCCGAACTGACCAAGCAGAAGAAAGGATATCAGAGGTCGAAGATCAACTCAATAAAATAAAACAAGAAGGCAAGCTTAGAGAAAAAAAGCGTAAAAAGGAATGAACAAAGTCTCCAAGAAATATGGGACTATGTGAAAAGACCTAATCTACATTTGATAGGTGTACCAGAATGTGATGAAAAGAATGAATCCAAGCTGGAAAATACTCTTCAGGATATCACCCAGGAAAACTTCCCCAACCTAGCAAGGCAGGCCAATATTCAAGTCCAGGAAATACAGAGAACACCACAAAGATTTTCCTCAAGAAGACAAACCCCAAGGCACAAAATCATCAGATTCACCAGGGTTGAAATGAAGGAGAAAATGCTAAGGGCAGCCAGAGAGAAAGGTTGGGTTACCCACAAAGGGAAGCCCATCAGATTCACAGCAGATCTCTCAGCAGAAACCCTACAAGCCAGAAGAGAGTGGGGGCCAATATTCAACAACCTTAAAGAAAAGAACTTTCAACCCAGAATTTCATATCCACCCAAACTAAGCTTCATAAGTGAAGGAAAAATAAAATCCTTTACGAACAAGCAAGTATCAGAGATTTCATCACCAGCAGGCCTGCTTTACAAGAGCTCCTGAAAGAGGCACTAAACATAAAAAGGAACAACCAGTATCAGCCACTCCAAAAACATATCAAATGGTAAAGAGCATCAACACAATGAAGAAACTGCATCAACTAATGGGCAAAACAGCCAGCTAGCATCAAAATGGCAGGATCAAATTCACACATAACAATATTAACCCTAAGTGTAAATGGGCTAAATGCCCCAATCAAAAGACACAGACTGGCAAATTGGATAAAAAGTCAAAACTCATCGGTGTGCTGTATCCAGGAAACCTACCTCACATGCAGAGATACACAAAGGCTCAAAATAAACGGATGGAAGAAGATTTACCAAGCAAATGGAGTGCAAAAAAAAAGCAGGAGTTGCAATTCTCATCTCTGATAAAATAGACTTTAAACCAACAAAGATCAAAAGAGACAAAGAAGGACATTACCTAATGGTAAAAGGATCAATGCAACAAAAAGAGCTAACGATCCTAAATATATACGCACCCAATACAGGAGCACCCAGATACATAAGGCAAGTTCTTAATGACTTACAAACAGACTTAGACTCCCACACAATAATAGTGGGAGACTTTAACACCCCATTGTCAATATTAGACAGATCAACGAGACAGAATATTAACAAGGATATCCAGGACTTGAACTCAGACCTGGAACAAGCAAACCTAATAGACATTTACAGAACTCTCCACCCCAAATCCACAGAATATACATTCTTCTCAGCACCACATCACACCTACTCTAAAACTGACCACATAATTGGAAGTAAATCACTCCTCAGCAAATGCAAAAGAACAGAAATCATAACAAACAGTCTCTCAGACCACAGTGCTGAGTTAGAACTCAGAATTCAGAAACTAACTCAGAACCACACAGCTTCATGGAAGCTGAACAACTGGCTCTTGAATGTTGACTGGATAAACAATGAAGGCAGAAATAAAGATGTTCTTCGAAACCAACAAGAATGAAGATACAACATACCAGAATCTCTGGGACACACTGAAAACAGTGTCCAGAGGAAAATATATAGCAGTAAATGTCCACATGAGAAGCAAAGAGAGATCTAAAATCAACACCCTATCATCAAAATTGAAAGAGCTAGAGGAGCAAGATCAAAAAAACTCAAAACCTAGCAGAAGACAAGAAATAACTAAGATCAGAGCAGAACTGAAGGAGACAGAGACACAAAATATCCTTCAAAAAAATCAATAAATCCAGGAGCTGGTTTTTTGAAAAGATCAACAAAATAGACAGACCACTAGCCAGATTAATAAAAAAGAAAAGAAAGAATAATCAAACAGATGCAATAAAAAACGATAAAGGGGATATATCACCACAGATTCCACAGAAATACAAACAATCATCAGAGATTATTATAAACAACTCTATGCACATAAACTAGTAAACCTGGAAGAAATGGATAAATTCATGGACACTTGCATCCTCCCAAGCCTAAATCAGGAAGAAGTCGAAACCGTAAATAGACCAATAACAAGGTCTGAAGTTGAGGCAGCAATTAAGAGCCTACCACCCAAAAAAAAGCCCAGGTCCAGATGGGTTCACAGCCAAATTCTACCAGACATACAAAGAGGAGCTGGTACCATTCCTTCTGAAACTATTCCAAACAATCCAAAAAGAGGGAATCCTTCCCAAATCATTTTATGAAACCAACATCATCCTGATACCAAAACCCGGCAGAGACTCAACAAGAAAAGAAAACTTCAGGCCAATATCTATGATGAACATAGATGCAAAAATCTTCAATAAAATACTGGCAAATCGACTGCAACAGCACATCAAAAAGCTTATCCACCATGATCAAGTAGGCTTCATCCCGGCGATGCAAGGCTGGTTCAACATACGCAAGTCTATAAACGTAATTCACCACATAAACAGAACCAAAGACAAAAACCACATGATTATCTCAATAGATGCAGAGAAGGTCTTTGACAAAATTCAACAGCACTTTATGCTAAAAACCCTCAATAAACTAGGTACTGACGGAATGTGTCTCAAAATAATAAAAGCTATTTAAGACAAACCAACAGTCAATATCATACTGAATGGGCAAAAACTGGAAGCATTCCCTTTGAAATCCGGCACTAGACAAGGCTGCCCTCTCTCACCACTCCTATTCAATATAGTATTGGAAGTTCTAGCCAGAGCAATCAGGCAAGTAAAAGAAATAAAGGGTATTCAAATAGGAAAGGAGGAAGTCAACTTGTTTCTATTTGCAGACAACATGATTGTATATGTAGAAGACTCCATCGTCTCAGCCCAAAATCTCCTGAAACTGATAACAACTTCAGCAAAGTCTCAGGATACAAAATCAATGTGCAAAAATCACAAGCATTCCTATACACCAATAACAGACTTAAAGACAGCCAAATCAAGAACGAACTGCCATTCTCAATTGCTACAAAGAGAATAAAAAACCTAGGAATACAACTAACAAGGAACGTAAAGGACCTCTTCGAGGAGAACTACAAACCACTGCTCAAGGAAATAAGAGAGGACACAAACAGATGGAGAAACATTCCATGTTCATGGTTAGGAAGAATCAATATTGTGAAAATGGCCATACTGCCCAAAGTAATTTACAGATTCAATGCTATCCCCATCAAGCTGACTGACCTTCTTCAGAGAACTGGAAAAAAACACCTTAAACTTCATGTGGAATCAAAAGACAGCCCGCAGAACCAAGTCAATTCTAAGCAAAAAGAACAAAGAGGGAGGCATCACACTACTGGACTTCAAACTATACTACAAAGCTACAGTAATCAAAACAGCATGGTACTGGTACCAAAACAGACATATAGACCAGTGGAACAGAACAGAGGCCTTGGAGGCAACACAACACATCTACAACCATCTGATCTTTGACAAACCTGACAAAAACAAGCAATGGGGAAAGGATTCCTGTTTAATAAATGGTGTTGGGAAAACTGGCTAGCCATGTGCAGAAGGCAGAAACTGGACCCCTTCCTGACACCTTACACTAAAATTAACTCCAGATGGATTAAAGACTTAAACATAAGACCTAATACCATAAAAACCCTAGAAGAAAATCTAGGAAAAACCATTCAGGACATAGGCATAGGCAAGGACTTCATGACCAAAACACCAAAAGCATTGGCACAAAAAGCCAAAATAGACAAATGGGACCTAATCAAACTCCACAGCTTCTGCACGGCAAAAGAAACAGTCATTAGAGTGAACCAGCAACCAACAGAATGGGAAAAAATTTTTGCAGTCTACCCATCTGACAAAGGGCTGATATCCAGAATCTACAAAGAAAAAAAACAGATTTATAAGAAAAAAACAAACAAGCCCATTCAAAAGTGGGCAAAGGATATGAACAGACACTTTACAAAAGAAGACATACATGAGGCCAACAAACATATGAAAAAATGCTCTTCATCACTGGTCATTAGAGAAATGCAAATCAAAGCTACATTGAGATACCATCTCATGCTAGTTAGAATGGTGATCATTAAAAAATCTGGAGACAACAGATGCTGGAGAGGATGTGGAGAAATAGGAACAGTTTGACACTGTTGGTGGGAGTGTAAATTAGTTCAACCATTGTGGAAGACAGCGTGGTGATTCCTCAAGGACCTAGAAATAGAAATTCCATTTGACCCAGCAATCCCACTACTGGGTATATATCCAAAGGATTATAAATCATTCTACTATAAGGACACATGCACATGAATGTTCAGTGCAGCACTGTTTATAATAGCAACGACCTGGAACCAACCCAAATGCCCATCGATGATAGACTGGACAGGGAAAATGTGGCACATATACACCATGGAATATTATGCAGCCATCAAAAACGATGAATTCGTGTCCTTTGTAGGGACATGGATGAACTTGGAAACCATCATTCTCAGCAAACTGACACAAGAACAGAAAATCAAACACCGCAGGTTCGCACTCATAGGTGGGTGTTGAACGATGAGAACACATGGACACAGGGAGGGGGAGCATCACACACTGGGGTCAGTCGGGGAGAGATAGGGGAGGGACAGCGAGGGGTGGGGAGTTGGGGAGAGATAGTTTGGGGAGAAATGCCAGATACAGGTGATGGGGAGGAAGGCAGCAAATCACACTGCCATGTGTGTACCTATGCAACAATCTTGCATGTTCTTCGCGTGTACCCCAAAACCTAAAATGCAATAAAAAAAAATGTCTGCCATTCAGACGCTGGTAATATGCAACAGAAAAATGCAATTCAGAAGATATCTCTGATGTAATAAACATGAAGGACATATGGAAGCCAAAGAAAAAGTCTATTACTTCGTCAACAGGATCTATGTAACAATAATTAAGAATTATATGTCAGCTGGTTATGGTGGCTCATGCCTGTAATCCTAGCACTTTGGGAGGCCGAGGTGGGCAGATCATGAGGTCAGGAGTTCAAGACCAGCCTGGTCAACATAGTGAAACCCTGTTTCTACTAAAAATACAAAAAAATAAGCCAGGTGTGGTGGTGGGCGCCTGTAATTCCAGCTACTTGAGAGGCTGAGGCAGGAAAATCACTTGAACCCAGGAGGCAGAGTATAAAGTGGCTTTAAAATTGAGTAGCTTTGCAGTGTCACTCAGAATAGTTTCCTGTCATAACCAAACGCAAGTCCAGCTGCAAGTCCAGCTACACAGAGGTCAAAAACTCAAGAAGTGAGGTATGCTGAAAGGAAGCAATTTTATTCCAGTTCTAGCAGCTGGGGAATGGCCAGGCTCATGCCCTTAAAAGTCCATTCCAAACATTAGGCTGAGGAGAGCGGTTTACAAAGGGGAACTTGAAATGAATGGCCTGTGGGATGGTGCTGGGTCCAAGGTCTATGTGTCTTGTTCCAGTGGCCATCTTAAGTCACAGCTCACCTGGGTGTGGGCTGGCATCATCTCAACAATGGCCGAGTTGTACAATAACAGCCTTAAGGTGACCTCTGGAATTTCACAGCTAGGTCTCCATGCCTGGTGTGTCTCAAGATTAGCCCCTGACACTTCCAAGAAAGCACATAATTAGAGGGATAGCAATGCAAAGAAGTGCCTGATAAGAAGAGAGGGAAGCAAAGAGCCTTAAAGTATTAACGTATCACAAAGCCAAAAGCAAGAAAGGAAAACAGTTTCAACAGGCATTTTGAAGCTAACCTACTCTGTGACACTGGGATGATAGCACTTGTCTTCTTCAGAAATAGGAAGTAGAGGCCAGGCACCGTGGCTCACATCTGTAATCCCAGCACTTTGAAAGGCCAAGGTGAATGGATTACGAGGTCAGGAGTTCAAGACCAGCCTGGTCAACAGAGTGAAAACCCGTCTCTACTAAAAATACAAAATACTCAGGAGGCTGAGGCAGGAGAATTGCTTGAACCCAGAATGTGGAGATTGTGGTGAGCCAAGATCGCAGCACTGCACTACAGCCTGGGCAACAGAGTAAGACTCCATCTCAAAAAAAAAAAAAAAAAAAAGAAAGAAATAGGAAGTGGATTCTAGTTCAGTTAATCTCTAGAGGGGGAAGTGTGCAGAATCAATTTAGTCTCTTGGAGCACCAGAGGGTGAATTCATTGATAACAAGGTAGGAGAAATGCAAGAAAAGCGGAGTTTCCCCTGATCTCCCACTCTACGTAAAGGTGACCCAAACTCTGCCTTAAATGAAAGCAAGAGGATACACAGTAATTTAGGGGAGACATATAAGCCCAACAGGCAGTTAAGTCATCTATTGAGTTAGAAAAACCTTACAAAGTGGAGGCATCAGGACAACAATTTGTAGAAACATCTGTTGAAGGAAGAGGTTTCAACTCATTGGAACTTCACTTGCTGAATGCCTGAATGAGTCCCTGAAAAAACACAAGTCTGAGCCTTATTATGTATGCAAGGAGGTAGGACGCACAGAAGTTGCTGAACCAACAGCCACTCTGTGCCCACCATTAGCCAATTCGGTTCTCTCTGCTCACACAGCCCATGTAAAATGAAGCCACATCACCCAGGCATGGTTTCCCAGGTTTTATCTAGGACTCTTGAAAAGAAATGGAGCACTGATGCCCCTCCTGTAGACTCCAAGCATCACAACATGAACACATGTATCTGTTTACGCAATGTCAGGTACGCCAGGCAAAATCCAGGCAGATACTAGTGTATGCCACAGAATTCCAGCGTAATACATTTCCCAGTATGTCACAGCATCATAAATATCCAAGACAGCTACATCTTCACTGTTTTGCCCAGTTTTGCTAATCAGAATGAAAACGTCTAGTTGTTCATATCATCTTTCCATCAATGTGCCTGCCTACGGAATGCAGTAGATGATTGAGAAGAGACTTGAGTGTTTACTAGAGATATATTGCCTGTGCATCATTTAGTGCCAAAAGAACTTTAATTTCTTCTCTTCATATATCAAAGACACTATCTGGTGATTTATTTCAAGGAAATGAAGGTGAAAGCCAAGAGGATGGCTTGTCAAATTAAAATGAGCTTATATCTTAGTTGTGGATGCACCTTGATATTTCCGACAAGCCCATAAACCATCCTGATTCTGTAGGATGCTGCTACATTGTTCCTGGAAAGAAACAAGATCCATAATTACTTCCTAGTCAAGTCTGCCATGAAAATATTTTCCTTTTTACTTACTCTGGGGATCTTTCAACAGATAAGCCTGCCTGATTATTCTTTGCTTCGGCCAGTAGCTACTATTGGTTTATTAGATCAGATGATAGAAACTGTCTTATTTCCTTCCTAAAATGCTTCTTGTTCATCTTTTTTTTTTCAATTTTTGCACGATCACAGCATGTGATACATTTCCTGACTCAAACATCATTTATAAGTCAAGAGAGAGTCACTCAATTTTGGTGCAGGTTAAACAAACCTGAAAGATCACTGTTCTTTTAACAAGGACACATTCTCGAGCTAATCAGAAACAGGAGGAACCATCCTTCTCCCAGTCCATCTCATTCCCATGAAACTGAATACAAGCAGAAAGGAAAGTGAAAACTTGCTGACAGTTGGGTTTATAAAAACTACTTCAGAAATAAAGTTTATGCTGCACAATTAGGTTCCAAGGCCCCCCTTTCAATTATATTAAGATTATCACATTATGGCCGGGCGCGGTGGCACACACCTGTAATCCCAGCACTTTGGGAGGCCCAGGTGGGCGGAACATGAGGTCAAGAGATGGAGACCATCCTGGCCAACATGGTGAAACCCCGTCTCTACTAAAAATACAAAAATTAGCTAAGCATGGTGGCGCGCGCCTGTAGTCACAGCTCCTCAGGAGGCTGAGGCAGGAGAATTGCTTGAACCCGGGAGGCGGAGGTTGCAGTGAGCTGAGATCGTGCCATTGCACTCCAGCCTGGTGCCTGGTGACAGAGCGAGACTCTGTCTCAAAAAAAAAAAAAAAAAAAAAAAATTATCACATTATGTATTTTTTGCATATTTATATAATATCTTTATTAAGATATATAGTGCTCGCTTCAGCAGCACATATACTAAAATTGGAATGATACAGAGAAGATTAGCATGGCCCCTGCGCAAGGATGACACGCAAATTCGTGAAGCATTCCATATTTAAAAAAAAAAAGATATAGAGTGTAAAGATGGATTTGTTTCTGTTTAGTACCAGCTCTCTCTTCCAGAATCACTGTCAGGGCCGGAGCTACCAAAAATGAAAGAGGTAGCATCTGTTTGATGTGGCTGGAGAATTCCATGAGGCCTGAGTCACTCAAAATGCAGCCTAACCCGGCTCAGGGCTCCCACTCTGGCCACCACAGCACTGATTTGGAATCAAAGTAACTTGGGTAAAGCTTTGATCTCTGTTTTCTCTTAGTTGTTTGGCCTTCACTAAGTCATTTACTACTTCTGAACCAACTTTTCCCCCTCTGCTAAATTGGAAGCAGTAATATGTTACAGGGTTTTGAAACTCAAGTAAGAGTATATAAATAGAGATTGTTGTATGAAAACAGCATTTTCCTAGGAATCATTTTCCTAGAAATCAATACGCATGAGTTAAGATTTATGGGGGCCTTTGTTTCAGCTAAAGGTAGAGGTTTTATATACGGAGGACATAAGGGAAAGATGAAAGGAAAATAGGAAAGTGGAAAACAAGATTGGATAAGTTCACCAGCCCACTTACATGCTGGAAGAGACACTAGCCCCACAGACACAGTCCCACCTGCTATGGTTTGAAGCCTGTCCCCCTCGGAAACTCATGTAGAAACTTAATCCCCGAATGTAACAGTATTAGTAGGGTTTTCAAGAGGTAATTGGGTCAAGAGGACTCCGCCATCATAAATGGATTAATGCATTCATGGCTTAATAGATTAATGGATTAATGAATTAACAGGCTATCGGGAGTGGAGCTGTTATAAAGGCAGTTTTTCTCGCTCTCATGATCCCCCCATCATGTGATGCCCGGCATAGCCTCGAGACTCTACAGAGAGTCTCCACCAGCAAGCAGGCCGTCACCAGATACAGCCCCTCTACCTTGGACTTCCCAGGCTTCAGAACTCTAAGAAATACATTTTTTCTTTACAAATCACTCAGTCTCTGATACTCAATTATTGCAACAGAAAACAGACTAAGACACCCCCTAGAATTGGCCAGGAACCACGCTACATAATAATGATAAGCTCTCACAAGGAAGCAGCATTTTCTCAGAGCACGTGTAAAATTAGCAAGGCCAAACCAACTATCCCAAAAGAATTGCAGGACATTCCTCTAAAGGAATGCAGAAGAATTTGAGCAAATTTGGTTTTCTGTGACACAACCCTAAGAACTCTTCCTATTGTTCCTCTAGGTCAGCAAATGATACCAATGATTCATTCAAAACAATCGAATCTCCTTTAACCTCACAATCTGGTAGAGCATAGAGAAATCAAAGTTGCAATTATATATAAAGTATTTAGGTTATTTTACACATAAGAAACATACCCATTTTTCGCATCCTTTTCTTAAAAGTCTTCCTTTGGCCCAGGCGCAGTAGCTCAAACCTGTAATCCCAGCACTTTGGGAGGCTGAGACAGGCAGATCTCCTATGGTCGGGAGTTCAAGACCAGCCTGATCAACATGGTGAAACCTGTCTCTACTAAAAATACAAAAATTAGCCAGGCATGGTGGTGGGCACCTGTAATCCTAGCTACTTGGGAGGCTGAGGCAGTAGAATCACTTAAACCCAGGAGGCAGAGGTTGGAGTGAGCGAGATGGTACCACTGCACTCCAGCCTGGGCAACAGAGTGAAATTCCGTCTCAGAAAAAAAAAAAAAAAAAAGCCAAAGTCTTCCTTTGACCCTGGGGGCAAGCAGTATCCAAATGTACCTAACACAAGGGAATTGGCCCTTCTAAAGCATCTGGGAAGTGATCAGCTGGAGTTGGCAGATGGCAGATGTAGTCTGGAACATTCCCTGCATGTCTTCTCTCTGTCACTACATAAGGCCATGAACAAAACATCCATAGTAAGTTTAATGTGTCCCATAATCACTGGAAAATGCAAATTCTCAAGTTCCCAAGCAATATTGACAAAAGGGAAGTACTATGGTTTAGACGTGGTTTGTTTGGCCCCACCAAGTCCCATGCTGAAATTTATACCCAGTGGTGGAGGTGGGGCCTGGTGGAAGGTGTTTGGATAATGGAGATGGATCACTCATCATGGCCGAGTGCACTCTCCCAGTAGTGAATGAATTCTCACTCAGCTCCCCTGAGAACTGATTGTTGATGAGCCTGACACTTCCTCTTTCTCTCTCTCTTGCCTCCTCTCATCATGTGACCTCTGCATCTACCAGGTCCCCTTCCCCTTCCGCCATGAGTGGAAGCAGCCTGAACCCTCACCAAAAGCAGATGTTGGCCCCACGCTTCTTATACAGCCTGTAGAATTATGAGCCAAATAAATCTCTTCTCTTAGAAATGATTCGGCGTCAGGTATTCCTTTATAGCAATACAAATGGACTAAGACAGAAAGTTTATGAATAAGAATTAGACAGATAAAATAGCTGCTATGCTAGGACTCATGACCACGTATCCAAATTATTCAGATGAACCACATGCATTCTAAATTGCGGTTCAGAAAATATGGTCACCGTGTCCAAGATATGCTAATTCGTCACTATGAACACTGACGAGTTTGTCTTCTCAGTACTTTTCACAAAAAAGGCCATTGTCTTAGCCCTGACATCAAAGTAGCTTCCCTTCCCACAGCTGTCCACAGAGCTGCATAATAATTCTAATCAAGTGCCCCAAAAGTGTATTTAGGATAATTCTGTTGCTAGAATTTGTCAACCAAATTGGCGTGATCTGTATGCTATGAAAACCCTATACGCTATCATTAAAAGAATCCCAGGAAAAAAAAAAATGGCCAACTGAGTACATACAAAGATAATAAAGCCAGCTTGGCCCCATTCAGTCTTTGCATTTCTAAGTCGTTCTTTTTCATTGTTTTGGCTTCCTACACCTAGCTTTATATGATAATGCAGGTTCTGAGGATGATTTTACATTTAGGGACTATAAAATAACACCAGAAGCATAGACCAATGGGAAATTAGAGTAAACATTCACTATAAGGAAAAATCTGTTCTGCAGTTGCTGAATATCACATTTATCAGCAGCAGTTCTACTTCCAGAAGAAGATGCTTTGAGATAGTCAACAGTTTCATGCCACACAAGAGAATCTTTCATCTTACTTGTCAGCATGGACTACGGTCAGGCTCTATCAGTTGAGCTGGGAGTGAACCGGCACCATCTGGCCACAGAAATATCGGACTTATAAAGTACAGGTTTCGCTTGCTTATACTTTTAAATAAGAACAGGCAAAAGATACAGCTAACAAGTCAGTAATAAAAAATGTAACCAAATAAAGTTTAGTGCATACATATTTAAAGCGATTCATTCTGAAGCCATCCTTTTTATACTCAAATTTTACTGCTACATTCAGCCCCTCACCTTCAATTAAATTTTAGAGAATAATAGCAATAATCCACAGGACGCTAAAAAGAAGTTCACAGATGGGATTGTTCTGGGAAAATATTGGGCCACATTGATCTGATTCAGAAAGCTCTGCTTCCAGAAGCGACGCAGAACATTCCTCATTGACTTGCTAAAAGTCTCAGAGTCACACGGATGACCAGTCACTGACATCCTTGCTCTTACCTCCCAGCCATCCCTGTCCATAGGGCAATGAGCAAAGGGAACAAGGCATGTGACAGGTCCTCCTGGAGAGAGCGGACATCACTGCGGAACTGTGACATGCTAAGGGTTTCCCTGTAGAGACTGAAGGTGATCAGAAAGCCTCTTGCTGCTTCTTTTTTTTTTTTTTTTTTTCTTTTTTTGAGATGGAGTCTTGCTCTGTTGCCAGACTGGAGTGCAATGGCACAATCTTGGCTCATTGCAACCTCCACCTCCCGGGTTCAAGCAATTCCCCTGACTCAGCCTCCCAAGTAGCTGGGATTACAGGCGTGCACCACCATTCCTGGCTAATGTTTTGTATTTCAGTAGAGATGGGGTTTCACCATGTTGGCCCGGATGGTCTCAATCTCATGATATCATGATCCACCCACCTCGGCCTCCCAAAGTGCTGGGATGAGAGGTGTGAGCCACGCGCCCTGCACAAGTCTCTATTTTTATCAGTATTTTTACTGTGGTAAAATATTCATACCCAGGTAACATGAAATACACAATGTTAACCTTGTTTAAGTGTGTAGTTCAGTGGCAGTGGGGGACACTCACACGGCTGCAACCATCTCCAACACCCACCTCCACACCTCTTTATTCTGCAGAACTGAAACTCTGCACCCACGGTACACAAACTCGCCATTTCCCATTCCCCCAGCACCTGGCAATCCCCATTCTACTTTCCGTCTCTATGGCTTTGACGTCTCTAGAGACCTCCTATAAGTGGAACCATACAATATTTGTCCTTTTCAAAAGGCTGGCTTATTTCAGTTAGCCGGATGTCCTCAAGTTTCATCCGTGTTCCAGCATGTGTCAGAATTCCACTCTTATTAAGGCGACTAACATTCCGGGGCATGTTTTCGCCACAGTTCACTTGTCCATTCCTCCCTCCATGGTCGTCTGTGTTGTTTTCAACTTTCAGCTATTGTGAATAATGCTGCTATGGACATGGGTCAATTGGAGATTCTTTTTAACTTTAAACTTTTAAAATGTGATGGCATGGATAATGAAAGCTTCTTTGGGAGGCAGTAGATTGCAGTGGTGTAGAGCATAGGCGCTCAGATCAGACTAGCTTGAATCTCAGTTCTGTTGCTTAGGAGCTGTGTGACCTGAGGTCAGTTACCTAACTTCTCTGTACCTTTGTTGCCTAATCCATGCAAATTATCCATGCAAATATTATCCATCCAATTATCGTCACGTCTGCCTCCTAGGGCTGTTTTAAGGTTGACAATGTAAGCAGAGTGCTTATCATAGAACTTTGCACATGGTAAGCATTCAATAAATGTTAGCTGTTATTTTTAATATAAACAATTTCCAATTCAAGCAAACAAATAGAAAAAAATTAAAATTACTCTTTATCCTGAAAATATTTATTATTACAGATTTTGAGATTTGTCCATGCTTTCTCACAAAAATTAAAAACCATAGGCCCGGCGCGGTGGCTCAAGCCTGTAATCCCAGCACTTTGGGAGGCTGAGGTGGGTGGATCACGAGGTCAGGAGATCGAGACCATCCTGGCCAACATGGTGAAACCCCATCTCTACTAAAAAAATACGAAAATTAGCTGGGCGTGGTGGCATGCATCTATAGTCCCAGCTACTTGGGAGGCTGAGGCAGGAGAATTGCTTGAACCCGAGAGGCAGAGGTTGCAGTGAGCCAAGATCGCGCCACTGCACTCCAGCCCGGCGCCTGGCAACAGAGAGACACTCTGTCTCAAAAAAAAGAACAAAAAAAACCATAGACATTTTGGTCAACTGTGTCTTCTATCTAACGATAAATGGAAACTTCTCTGTGATCCACAATTGTACTTTTAAATCATGACTTTTTTTTTTTTTGAGACAGAGTCCCACTCTGTCGCCCAGTGCAGTGTGTGATCTCAGCTCACTGCAACCTCCGCCTTCCAGATTCAAGCAGTTCTCCTGTCTCAAGTTGCTGGGACTACAGGGACATGCCACCACGCCTGGCTAATTTTTTTAATTTTAATAGAGATGGGTTTTCACCATATTGGTCAGGCTAGTCTCAAACTCCTGACTTCAGGTGATCCTCTGGCCTTGGCCTCCCAAAGCACTAGGATCACAGGTGTGAGCCACTACATCCAGCCTTTAAATCATCACTTTGAATGGCTGCATAATCCCTTTTGGGGAAGATTCCACTATTTATTTATTAGTACTAGGTCTGTCTCAGGTTGAGGTCTCCAGAAGCAGAGCCTGAGATAGGGACACACTCCTGGAAGAAAGCAATTGGCAGGGAAGGCAGCAGGACACGGAGGCCACCACCCAGCACAAGTGCGATCTCAGCAGAGCCCTCAGAGGGCAACTTGAGCCTGGGTCCACAGGAGTAAGAATGCCTCAAAACTGTCTGAAACAAAGGCAAAGATGCAGGGATTTCTACTCACCCACCTGTGGGTTTTCCTACTCACCCACCTGTCTGGTTTTGGATAAGACTCAGCCAGGGTCCCTTCCACATCTCTGCACACACAGACAAAGCTGATGCCCAGAGCCCACAGGAATAATGCTGCTACTGGAGGAAAACTCACACCCAAGGACACGCACACACAAGAAATCCACCCCCTGTGGTCAGGGGAGAGCACCAGCGTCGTCCCCTCTAAGGATCCATATGTGAATCAAATGTACTCAAATAAATGAATGTGTGCAAAGAATACATCCAAGTCCAGCCATGGGTTTGTGTAATACCCTTTTTCCATGAATCTTCCAGAGCATCTCCTATTTGTGAGTTCCCACATGTGGGTCTCTCTCCCTCCCCCTGGTTCCACAACCCCATGGGCCTCACAGCTCAGCTGCTTCTTGTCTGCGGAACAGCCTGCCAGCTGCGTACTGGAAAGTCCTGGTCAGACCACATTGGTGAGTTACCAAGTGGTACCAATCCTCATGGCAGCAATGCGCCAGCGTTAGTGATATCTGCCTGGGTCGGGGAGTTACAGGTGCCAGCTAGGAACTCAGACGCTGTAAGAGGCCTTCCAGCCTCTATAAGTAATCTGAAAAATACCCAGGAGGGACACTGTGGGAATTCCAGCTGGCATTCATTTTTCATGTCATTATTAAGCTTCTTTTTAATACCTTATTTTAATACATTTTTATCACAATGGTGGATAGTAGAAAAGTACCTTTATTTTCTAGACTACTGGGAGTTGAAGGAAAATGGAAAATGCTTTATGCCCTGGCACTGGCTCTAAAGGAGCCTCCTTGCCGGAAGGAAGAGGTAGGTTCCTCTCAAGAGTAATGAGTGCTTTTGATCCCCACATTTCTGTCTAGCCGATGCCCGAAGGCCATCTACAAGCTAAACAGGTTACATCATCTCCATAAGCCTCAGTTTCTTCAGGGACCAGGCGCAGTGGCTCACAAGGGAGGCAAAAACAGATAAGTCCTGGACATTGGCTGCAAAGAACTTTGTGTTTCACAGGAGAAAAGGTTTATGAACATAAAGAACCACAGTGCAAGGGAGACATTGCTCAGTGCTAGCCAGAAGGTGAAAAATAAGAGTTTAAACATTCAAGAAAACTCATGTCAGTGCTCACCACAAAGCACATGACCAATAACTAGATGAGCTGGAATTCTAGCTGGAAAAGTCCAGGATGAGTTACAGAAGGAAGTGGACTTTGACCTGGGCTCTAAAGAATGGTGGGGTTTGGGAGGCTGAGACAGGGGGAATCACTTGAACCCAGGAAGCGGAGGTTGCAGTGAGCCGAGATCCTGCCATTGCACTCCAGACTGGGGATGGTGCGAGACTCCGTCTCAAAAAAAAAAAAACAACACAAAAAAAACCGAATGAGATGGTTATTTAAATCAAAGAAAGAGGATTTTATGGAGCACAAAATAAAGATGGAAACAGAAAAGATGGACACAGAGCACATATAAAAAATGTGCACCAGAAGGCCAGACATGGTGGCTCAGGACTGTAATCCCAGCACTTTGGGAGGCGGAGGCGGGTGGATCACTTGAGGTCAAGAGTTCGAGACCAGCCTGGCCAATATGGCAAAACCCTATCTCTACTAAAAATACAAAATTTAGCCAGGCATTGTGGCACATGCCTGTAATTCCAACAACTTGGGAGGCTGAGGCAGGAGAACCATTTGAATACAGGAGACAGAGGTTGCAGTGAGCCAAGATCGTGCCATTGCAGTCCAGCCTGGGTAGCAGAGTAAAATTGTGTCTCAAAAAAGAAAAAATTGGCTTTCAAATTGGAAAGAAAGGAAAGAACCATTGTAAGAGATCCAAGTAGGCGCCTGAAGGTCAAAGAGAAAAGCGGAATAAGAGTCTTTCACCTTGATCCTGGGACTTTCCAAGATTCTCCCCGTAGGGTGGCAGTGCCCTCCTTATCCTTGGGAACTGAGCTTGCGCAGTGTGTTTAGGAAGTTGTGCACACGCCTATCTGAGGCTTTCTTCCCTTTTCCAGTGGAGTGTACCCGGAAGGTCATATTTTTCCATTTTATCTGTTACTGCTCACACCTGGGAAGTTTCTTCTCCCTGGTATCTGCATTCAACTAACACTTTAATGTTATAGCTGCAGATCATCAGGAAATGACCCCTCCCTGGCGCTCTGTGTGGGCTGCCAAATTATCATTTTTAGAGAGGCAGTGTGATAATTGTGAAATCATCACCTGATATTCCTAGTGGGTTGGGGGAGAGCCCTCTCCTGCCCCACTAATTCCTATCTACCTGTAACAGAAAGAAGAAAGGAAAGAGGGAGGGAGGAAGGGAGGGAGGGAAGTAAGGAAGGAGGGAAGGAAAGGTGGGCTCATTCAAGATGATAAATAGAAATCGCAAAACCAAGGGCCAGGTGCAGTGGCTCATGCCTGTAATCCTAGCACTTTGGAAGCCTGCGGCGGGCAGATCGTGAGGTCAAGAGATGGAGACCATCCTGGCCAACATGGTGAAACCCCATCTCTACTAAAAAAACACAAAAATTAGCTGGGTATGGTGGTGTGCACCTGTATTCCCCACTACTCAGGAGGCTGAGGCAGAAGGATCGTTTGAACCAGAAAGGCGAAGGTTGCAGTGAGCCGAGATCGCGCCACTGCACTCCAGCTTGGTGACAGAGCAAGACTCCATCTCAAAAAGGAAAAAAGAAGAAGGAGGAGGAGGAGGAGGAGGAGAAATTGCAAAAAACATTTACACACTAGAAATACTACACCAAGCATATACTCTTCAGAAGAACTTAGTGACCAACACAGCACAATCCATTTGGAAACCTGCCCCTAGAAGTACATGCCTGACTGCTACCAAAGTAACTCACTTTTACTGAGTGTTTGTCAGGGACCAGACTCAATTCTAAGACCTTGTCATACATCAACCACTGGATGCCCTCAAAGTTCTAAGTGGTGAGTAGTCATCCCTAATTTTTTAGATAGTCAAGCAAGGCACCAGAAGATCAAACAGGTAACAACTGCAGCACTCTGACATCAGAACCACAGTCAGCATCCAAGAGCAGAGGTGTCTATCTCTGTGGCATCCGACCACCTGATCCTGTTCTCTTCATTTGTCTATTCTACAGGCAGATTTAAAAATAACACTCAACATTGGTACATGAGCAGGAAATTAACTAGGTCCTGTTTTGCTAGAGAGGCTCTAACTTGGTGGACACACTTGGAGAAGCAATATGGCAATTGGCTACAAAACTGTTGACAAAACTCATATTCTTTGACCTATCAAATTTCTAAGAATTTGCCTCAAGAAAATAAGCAGAGATGCAAATGCCAGAATGACCATAATGGCATTTTTATAATAGCAAAAAAATTAAAATTAACCTATTTTTCAACAGTAAGATGAAAAGAATTAAATAGATGATAGGATTCCTTTTTTTTTTTTTTTTCGAGATGGAGTCTCGCTCTGTTGCCCAGGCTAGAGTGCAGTGGTGCAGTCTTGGCTCACTGAAACCTCCGCTTGCTGGATTCAGGCAATTCTCTTGCCTCAGCCTCCTGAGTAGCTGGGATTATGGGCATGCACTACCATGCCCAACTAATTTTTGTATTTTTAATAGAGACAGGGTTTCACCATGTTGGTCAGGCTAGTCTCGAACTCGACCTCATGATCCGCCCACCTTGGCCTCCCAAAGTGCTGGGATTACAGGCAAGAGCCACCTCACCTGGCCGTGAATGACATGGGAAAGTGCTCACAAGTCACTTTTAAATGAGAAAGCCATATGCTGAGCCATGCAAACAATTCTCCAACTTTGAATTATCAATATATGTGTGTATACAGACAAACTGTTAAATTATGTATATATGAAAAGAGAGACAGGGAGAATGTTCTATGAAGACTCACAAGATTCACATGTATGGATCTATACAGAATACAGGAAAGGGGAGGGGAGGGGAGGGGAAGGGAGGGGAGGGGAGTGGAGGGGGGGGAGAGGAGAGATGGAGCCCTTTGTTTAGGATACTTTGCATGGATCTCATTAGTAGTTATTTCAAGCACAGTGCCTGGCACATAAAGAATACTTAATATTGGATATTTTCCCCTCTATTCTCTTCTGTTTCTTCTGTTTTTCTCTTGAGTAAGAACATGATTTCTTTTACAGTTGGAAAATTAAATGATTATGAAAACATACCAGGAGATGCCTATCAATGTCATATGTTCATTTCCACTCATCTCTGTCCTATGCAAATGGGGGTTCTTCTAGAAGCGAGCTTCTGCTGCTGTTGAAATGAGTCCATTCCCAGGCGGCTGTGGTACTGGTGATCCTGCTAAAATAAAAGGAAAAAGCTAAGTGCCAGCGTCTGGTCTTCCTCCACATACCTGAAAGCCAAGTTTGCTTTGATGTAAGTGGCAGCTGTGTGTTTGGATCAGCCGGAGAGGCAGAGAGCAAGTGAGGCCTTGAACTCTTTGTTCTTTCTCCTGTGCTGCCAGAGAAGTCCCGTCCACAGGAGGTGGCCCAGCTTGGGGGAGACGAAGATGCTGGGGGAAGTACACACATTGTTGATATGCAAATGGCTTCAGAGTTACCCGGGTCGAGGTCATAATCAAATTAGGTGGCTTCCCAGTATCAAAATTTTCATTCTCAATATTGATCATTAAGTTTTTCACTTTTCTTAGAACTGCTTTCCTAATAGTTTACCTTGCAAAAGCGCAAAATGTGGACGTAAAGGATAAGAGAATCTTTCTCCCAGATTCTCCCCTTCAACAAAGAGATCAGCAGGATCCCCCGTTGCCCACCCCGAATTGGAGCCATGCTCGGATTTCGGCATAGCCAGTCTGAAAAGGGGCTTCACGTTCCCGTTGTTACAGAAGAGTGGCTCTCTTGTCTGATGTCTCCAGCCATTTATATTTCTAATGCAATATAAAGCACACAGTTCAGGTAAATGTTCTTGTTGGAATGTAACTCACTTTGCTCTAACTTGAAAGCCAAGTAAAATATGGCCATGGACATAGGGCTCCATTTGCCCTCCCCTCCCCTCTCCTCCCCTCCCCTTCCCTCCCAATCCCTTCTCTTCCCTTCTCTTCTTTTCTTTTTTGAGATGGACTCTCTCTCTGTTGCCAGGCTGCAGTGCAATGGCACAGTCTTGGCTCTGCAACCTCCGCTTCCTGGGTTCAAGCAATTCTCTTGCCTCAGCTCCCTAAGTAGCTGGGACTATAGGTGTGCACCACCATGTCCAGCTAATTTATATATATATATATATATATATTTTTTTTTTTTTTTAAAGATGGGGTTTCACCATGATGGCCAGGCTGGTCTTGAACTCCTGACCTCAGGTGATCCACCCACCTCGGCCTCCCAAAGTGCTAGGATTACAGGCGTGAGCCACCGCGCCCAGCCAATTTTTATATTTTTAATAAAGACGGGGTTTCACTGTGTTGGCCAGGATGGTCTTGATCTCTTGACCTCATGATCTGCCCACCTTGGCCTCCCAAAGTGCTGGGATTACAGGCATGACCCACTAGGCCCAGCTAGGCTTCATCTTTCAAAAGTGTTGAAGATTTAAACATAAGACCTAACACCATAAAAATCCTAGAACAAAACCTACGCAATCCCATTCAGGACACAGGCATAGGAAAGGACTTCATGACTAAAACACCGAAAGCAATGGAAACAAAAGACAAAATAGACAAACTGGATCTAATTAAACTTAAGAGCTTCTGCACAGCAAAAGAAACTATCATTAGAGTGAACCAACAACCAACAGAATGGGAAAAAATTTTTGCAATCTACCCATCTGACAAAGGGCTAATATCCAGAATCTACAAAGAACTTAAACACATTTACAAGAAAAGAAACAGACAACCCCATAAAAAAGTGGACAGAGGATATCAACAGACACTTTTCAAACGAAGACATTTATGCAGTCAACAAACATATGAAAAAATGCTCAGCATCACCGATCATTAGAGAAATGCAAATCAAAATCACATTGAGATACCATCTCCAGACAGTTAGAAGGGCGATCATTAAAAAGTCAGGAGACAACAGATGCTGGAGAGGGTGTGGAGAAATAGGAACGCTTTTACACTGTTGATGGAAGTATAAATTAGTTCAACCATTGTGGAAGACAGTGTGGCGACTCCTCAAGGATCTAGAACTAGAAATACCATTTGACCCAGCAATCCCATTACTGGGTATATACCCAAAGGATTATAAATTATTCTGTTATGAAGACACATGCACTTGTATGTTTATTGCAGCACTGTTTACAATAGCAAAGACTTGGAACCAACCCAAATGCCCACCAATGATAAACTGGGTAAAGAAAATGTGGCACATATACACCATGGAAAACTATGCAGCCATAAAAAAGGATGAGTTCATGTCCTTTGCATGGATGAAACTGGAAACCATCATCTCAGCAAACTGACACAAGAACAAAAACCAAATACCACATGTTCTCACTCATAAGTGGGCGTTGAACAGTAAGAACACGTGGACACAGGGAGGGGAACATCACACACCGGGGCCTGTTAGGGGGTGGGTGGGCTAGGGGAGGGATAGCAGGGGGTGGGGGGGATTGTGGAGGGATAACATTAGGACAAATACCTAAAGTATACGACAGGGGGATGGATGCAGCAAACCACCATGGCACGTATATACCTATGTAACAAACCTGCATGATCTGCACATGTACCTCAGAACCTAAAGTATTAAAAAAAAAAAAAAAGGTGTATTATCTGGACCTGTGTGATGGTTAATTCTCCAGGTCAATTTGACTGGGCTACAGTGCCCAAATAGTTGGTCAAAAATTATTCTGGGGTGTTTCTGTGAGGTTGCTTTTGAATGAGATTAACATTTAAATTGGTGGACTTTGAGTAAAGTAGATTGCCCTCCATAATGTGGATGGGCCTCATCCAATCATTTGGAGGCCTAATCGAACCAAATGACTGGCCCTCCCCAAGCAAGAAGGAATTCTCCAGCAGATTCTAACCGCACCGTCCGCTCTCCTGGGTCTCCAGCTCCCAGCCCACCCTGCAGAAATGGACTTGCCAGCTCTTTTCAACAGCAGCAGAGGTTTGGTTCTAGAAACACCCCCATAACTGTGTGAGCCAATTCCTAATAAAATATATCTCTATAGATACAGATGATTAGATACAGATAATAGATGAGATATAGGTATCAATGATATGGATATAGATACTGATAGATTTTATATATATAATGATATACATATAGCTACAAATATTAGATGTAAGTGATACAGCTATGTTATACAGATATACATACAGATACACATCAAGATACAGATGTATCTCCCATAGGTTGGGAGAACCCTGATTAACACAGGCTGCCACACAGGCTTTCTGGACTCCCTTGCTTTGTGTCCTTGGCAACGCCTGCACACCCCAATCTTAGCTTGTCATTCGACTCACATCTTTGCACAGACTCTGTCTGCTTTTTGGCTACCTCGTCTTCTGACCTACATTGGTCCCTATCTGCGTTTGCCTTGGTGGCTGCCCCATCTCACGTATCTGACCTCAGCTGTGCCCAATTTTCTGCTCTAATATTTCAACTCGCATAAAATAGGGTGAACCAACAAGGTACATCAGAGAGATAACATTTCTAGGACCCAACTCACATGCTGCTGTATATCATGTCCCTGTGGTGTTCAGACTTTCTATCTGCCATCAAATGAGAGTCTCATATCTGTTTCTTATTTGGATCCAAATACACTGTGGTAGTGGCTTGCAAGTGGATGGCTTCCTCAGCACAGAATCTGACTGCCCTTTTGTAGCATCCTGTAAAATGCAATGTAGAAATGCAGCACATCCTAGAAAAGACGATCCAATAGCCCTGTCTGAAGATGACGTCTCAGAGGGAAAGGACCTCTGTAATAATGACTTTGGATGCTTTTTACATGGAATTTCAATGCTTCAAGGATTTTCTAATGCTGACATTTTCATCTTCATAACACAGAAGACTTTTCTGTTTTTGCTTTGTTTCGTTTGCACTTTGGTGCAATAGAAACAATTGTATAAATTTTCATTAGGATGAGTAGGTGTCAGGGTTATGCACTTTTATTGTATGAAAAATTATGCATTGAGGCCAGGCACGGTGGCTCACGCCTGCAATCCCAGCACTTTGGGAGGCTGAGGCAGGCAGATCACAAGGTCAGGAGATCAAGACCATCCTGGCTAACACAGTGAAACCCTGTCTCTACTAAAAATACAAAAAATTAGCTGGACATGGTGGCACGCACCTGTAGTCCCACCTACTTGGGAGGCTGAACAGGAGGCTTGAACTCAGAAGGCAGAGGTTGCAGTGAGCTGAGATCTCATCAGTGCACTCCAGCCTGGGTGACAGAGCGAGACTCTATCACCCGCCACCAAAAAACACACACACATGTATATATATATATATATGTGCGTGTGTGTGTGTGTGTGTGTGTGTATGCATTGATTACAGGAGGGATAAAATGTAAGCATAGGCCAGGTGCGGTGGCTCATGCCTGTAATACCAGCACTTCAAGAGGTTGAGGCAGGCAGATCACTTGAGGTCAGGAGTTCGAGATCAGCCTGGGCAATATGGCAAAATCCTGTGTCTACTGAAAATACAAAAATTAGCCAGGTATGGTGGTGGGCTCCTAGCTACTTAGGAACCTCAGGCAGGAGAATTGCTTGAACCCAGGAGGCAGAGTTTGTAGTGAGCAGAGATCATGCCATTGTACTCCAGCCTAGAAAACAGAGCAAGACTCTGTCTCAATAATAAAAATAGTAATGATAATAAGTGAAGTTTTTGAGACTAGGAGTTTGAAACCAGCCTGGGCAACATAGTTAGACCCCATCTTTAATAGACATATACACACACACACATACATATATACACACACACACATATATAATAAATGATGAGACATTCACAAAAGCAATGATTTTTTTTTTAGGGCTTACATTTAGGGAAAATACAGGGTTTCAATAAAACGTTTTATTTTAAAAGTAATATGTGTGATTTTTTGCTCAGTTGCAAATACTTATTGAGTATCTTCTATATGTAACCAAAAATAAATGTACCTTTCCTAAGACTGGCTGAATGTACATTATACATAAAACCTAGTCTTAAATAATGTAATTAGACAATCCTCATCATCATCTTAATCAACACCAGGTTACTTTGGCAAAAAAGGGAGGGGGAGGATTTATTGAAAGAATACTTGACTAACATTCTAATCCTGTCAAGTCCTTGCCTTTCAAGTAATCAAGCATATATATAAGTCATAATATCATATTCAAATGTACGTCCTAACTTGGTCTCAATGGAAAATTTCATCAGAGCCGTATATATACTAATCTACACTACTTGGCTGAATTAAAGCAAAAAGAAATACTTCCCAGAATCTTAATATCTGCTATGAATCTAAAATTGTAGTGGTACATACCACACAAATACTATTCCTCAAGCCGTACAGTCAATAGATCCAGAGGAGCCCATAGGATTCCTGTAATAAACTATGGACTCTATCAGATAGCTCAGGTGCAAGATAAAGGGCAATAAAGATTCATGGCCTGATAGAATAGTTTTACCTGCAGGTTCTAAAGGGCAGGTTTGCGCATAACTAAATACCAAGGAGTACAGGGCACTCTGCATGCCCCCTCCTCCTCTGTGTCTCTCTCCACCTTACCACTGTTGGAATAAGATTATGTCTCAGAAGCAACCATCCATTCCATGTGAATTCTTTTCCCCTCCAGCATAGTGAAAAAAAAACTGACATGGAAACCCAGATATAACAGAGTCGGGATTACCCGGGGAAGGTTCAGCGTCTGAGTGTGCAGCTGGGTCCCAGTGGATAACATTACCTATCACTTAGCTAAACCAGCTTATAACTCCACTCATAAGCTGAGGCAAGAATCTCCCGAAGTGCTCCCCCGTCCCTCTCCATGGGCCCGGGACACCTTTTCCAGATTCTCCTCCGCACGGCTTCCTTACTGCTCAGCATTTTTTCTCTGATGTTCTTATTTGTTGTCTGCTCACTTGACATTCCTGACTAACTGTGTTGCAAGCATGGCATCTTGATCAGATGTCAACTTCAGCACCTTTTGTTTTGTGCCTGGTGATGGGCCGGGCTTTCCCATTTAAAGGCCCTTCCTAAGCTCCAGAAACTTCATATTGCCTGTGAGGAAAACCGGATAGCCAGGAGCAGGTGATGAATGATGTATCTGTTTAATACTGAAGCTCCATGTCCCAGGCCGGTATTATTAAGCTGGGTTCCCATGGAGTCGTGGGGTTACATTTAGGTGTTTTAGGGCACTGAAAAACGTCTCTTGACCTCTATCTCACACCCTGTGTTACTCTCCAGAGTAACACAGCCAATAGGATGTGTTTCTACATGGAAAGAGGTTGTTATAAGGAATGGGCTCACGCAGTTACAGAGGCTGGTAAGTAAATAATCTACACTGTGGGCTGCAGGCTGGACACCCAGGAGATTCGAGGGTTCAGATGAAGTCCGAAGGCAGCCTGCTGGAGAATTCACTCTTGCTCAGGGAGGCTAGATTTTGGTTCTGTCCAGGCCTTCAGCTGATTGCATGAGGCCCACTGACATTTTAGAGGGCCATCTGCTCTACTCAAAGTCCACTGATTTAAATGTTCAACTCATCCCAAAACTTCCTCCAAGTTGACACATAAAACTAATCATCACACACCATAATACTGCAGATCTAAAATGAAAGAACAATAAAGCATTTCTTTTTTTTTTTTGAGACGGAGACTCGCTCTGTTGCGCATGCTGGAGTGCAGTGGCGCAATCTCAGCTTACTGCAACCTCCACCTCCCAGGTTCAAGCAATTCTCTTACCTCAGCCTCCTGAATAGCTGGGATTACAGGCACTCACCTCCACACCAGGCTAATTTTTGTATTTTTAGTAGAGACAGGGTTTCACCATGTTGGTCAGGCTGGTCTCTAACTCCTGACCTCAGGCGATCCACCAGCCTCGGCCTCCCAAAGTGCTGGGATTACAGGCATGAGCCACCAGGCCTCGCCAACATTTTTTAAAAATAGGGTCTTTCCTTGCCTGCGAGGTAGAGAAATATATTAAACAAAACACACACCACAAAAAAAGGTGCAATGCAGAAAGAAAAAACTGAAAAACTGTATTATACTACTGTACATGAAAATTAAGAATTACTGTCCTTCAAAAAATACCATTAGGAGAGTGAGAAGGCAAGCCACTAGATGGGATAATTCATTTTCCAATAAATATATACAATAAAGTATTCACATCTAAGATATTTTTTAAATATCTGTGAATCTGTGAGGGAAAAAAAAATAGCCCAATAGAAAAAGTGGGCAAATTACTTGAACGGGCATATCACGAAAGTGGTTACATCATTGGCAAATAAATACCATAATGTGCTCTACTGCCCACTACCAGAGGGGTTAAAATGAAGAAGTCTGAAAATTTCAAGTCTGAAGAGCAAAGAAAACTCTTACACAGGGGTGAGAGTGTAAATTGATACAACTAGTTTTGGAAAAATGTTGTTATGTACAAGCAAAGTAGCACATGTGTATACCCTGTGACATGGGAATTCAACTTCTCCATATAAATTCAACAGCTAGGCAGACACATCTGTATCAAAAGATTTGTATAAGAATGTTGATAGTAGCAGTTTCATGTTTACTAAAAAACTAGAAATAACCCAAATGCCCAACAGCAGAATGGAGAAATACATGGTGGTATATTTCAAAGAGAATAAAATGGTCTACAGCCACAGGCAGCACATGAATGAATCTCACAACCGCAAAGATGGGTGAAAGAAGCCAACACGAGAAAAGGAACTTCTGCACGCTTACGTTTATAAATAAGTTCAAAAGCAGGAAAATGTATTCACTACATTAAAAGTCAAGAGCAAGGCTACCCTCGAGGGAGATGGATATTGACAACATTCGCTAGGGAGAGTTCTGGAAGTGTTCTTTTTCCTGATACAATTACAGGTTTCATGGGGTGTAATTTTTTAAATAAAATATGCAATAAACTCTAGATTTGTGATTTGCGCATTTTTCTCAAAAATTTTTTGGCGAAATAATCCATTCAAGTATTATCATAGAATACAGGGCAATAAATGATACGTTACTAGGGGAAAAAAGACAACAGAAAGTCTTCCTAAATTGAAGTTAGTTTACTACTATTGCTTCCTTAAACCCACAGAGCCTGTCATTCTGCCATAGAACAGCTACAGTGTGAAGCAAAATTGAATTAATTTGCATGTAAACAGTAGACAAGGCTGGTGAGGCATCCTGTGTTAATTATGCTGATGGATGCTGACAGGTGAGTTAAAGTACTTCTTAGTAACTCTATTTCACTGTTTTATTTATTTTAATAAGGCAACAATAAAAAATAATAAAAGATCATTAATAATTCAGGAATACATTTTTCTGGGGTTAAGAAAGTCTTCGACGGACTTAGTTTTTGAATGACATTCACAAATCACCTAATCGTTTTATTCCACCTGATGCCAAGAGTGAAAATGCTTGTGCTTCTACTGATTTCAGTGAGTCTAATTCATCCTAGATAAAGGGAGATCGGGAGAGATACTAAAATGTCAGAGGAAGGATAAGAGAATCTCAGAGCCCTTAAAGAAAACTCTGGAAACTTAGACCTTAGGGAAAAATCAGACATTAATAGAGATGAAACAAATCAAATTCAGAGACCTACCACATTTTTAAAAATTGTAATATAATGCATTTTATCGTATTTTTATGATAAAATACGCATAACATAAAATTTACAATGTTACCCATATTCGAGTGTACAGTTCAGTGACATTAGGTACACCAACATTGTACAGGTATCTTCACCATCCATTTCCAGAACTTTTTTTTTTTTTTTTAGAAATAGGGTCTTGCTCTGTTGCTCTGGCTGGAGTACAGTGGCACAATCATGGCTAAGTGCAGCCTCTACCTCCTGGGCTCCAGAAATCCTCCCACCTTAGCCACCTGAGTAGCTGAGACTGCAGATGCATGCCCACCGTGTCTGGCTATTTTTTTATTTTTTGTAGAGACAGGGTCTTGCTACATTGCCCAGCCTGGTCTTGAACTTCTGGGCTTGAAGATGCTCCCATCTCGAGCTCCCAAAGTGCTGGGATTACAAGAAATGAACCTCCGTGCCCAGCCTCCAGAATGTTTTTCATTTTGCAAAACTTAGATTCTATACCCAGTAAACACTCGCATTCCCCCCATCTTCCTCCAGCCCCTGGCAACCACCATTTCCCTTTGTCTCTATGAATGTGACTACTCTAGGTGCCCTGTAAGTGGAATCATACAGAAGTTATCTTTTTGACTGGCTTATTTCACATGTTCTCAAGGCTTATCCATGTTATAGCATATGTCAGCATCCCATGTCTTCTTAAGGCAGAATGACGTTCCATTGTGTGCATGGAGTACATTCTGTTTATGGTTTCATCAACCTATGAACACTTGGGTTGTTTCCCACCTTTTAGCCATCTTTCATTTGAGGGTTTTTGTGATCAAATAAAGATGGCCGCATATTCTTTATCACTCCTCCCATCAAGAGGTGAGACTGGGCCAGGAGCGGTGGCTCATATCTATAATCCTGGGCTAGGAGCAATGGCTCATGCCTATAATCCCAGCACTTTGGGAAGCCAAGGTGAGTGGATCACTTGAGGCCAGGAGTTCAAGACTAGCCTGGCCAACATGGTGCAACCCTGTCTCTACTGAAAAGAAAAAAACAAACAAACAAATATTAGCCAGGCTTGGTGGTGGGTGCCTGTGATCCAAGCTACTCAGGAGGCTGAGGCAGGAGAATAGCTTGAATCCAGGAGACAGAGATTGCAGTGAGCTGAGATCATGCCACTGCACTCAAGCCTGGGCAACAGAACAAGACTCTGTCTCAAAAAATAAAAATAAAAAATAAGGTGGGAGTGATGTTCTCTGCCCTGAAATCCAGGTAAGCTTTATGACTGTTTGGCCAATGTAGTAGAGCAGATATAAAGTGGGCCAGTGTCTATGCCCAGGCTTAAAACTCTGACAGCCTCCTTCCTTTCTCTCTCAAGACCAAGATGCTGGAGAGATCACAGATGGGGTGACCCATCCTTGAGCAGCTGAGTCCTGCATTGCAGCCATCCCAGGCAAGATGCAGCCATATAGAAAAAAGCCACCTGGACCTGCTAGACCACCCCTTCCACCAGATGGAGAAGAACTCTAGCCACTGCTGCACCAGTAGCTGTAGGATTCACCAAAGCTAACCCATGCTCAAATTTCTGGCCCACAGAATTTTCAGATATAATAAAATGGTACTTTTAGGGCTGGTAAATTTTGGGGTAGTTTGTAATACAATAATAGATAACCAAAGACTAGCCATTCCTGTCTGAAACTTCGGACCCAGAAGACTTGCAGTGAAATCTCCACTAAATTATGGATATCAGATCTTTAAATACCTGAAGGAGTTCATGGCAGGACAAACCACCATAGGGCCAGACTGTGAACTATCTAGTTACTCCCAGGAAGGTCGTGGAGGAGAATGCCACACCTAGAAACATCTGAAATTCCTTGCCACTCCAAATGTCTGTTCCTGCCATCCCT